>CM077592.1:41325000-43725000 GCA_039657365.1 Stephania yunnanensis
TATGGCTTCAAATGATTAGTGGTGAGAACATGTTTGTGTTAGTGACAAAGCACTCGATGCCGGGGGCATTAAGCGCAGGGAAGGGTGAAACTTGCTGTGAGAGGTCGGGACATATAGGGGAATGTCTCAAAGAGTTGGTAAGGGTAAAGCGGCAAAAATTTTAAAGAAATCAAGGAATGATGAAAAGGCGAGACTCACACTAGTACCAAGAAATGTGGATGCCCTTTCCTTATCAACGTAAAGGAAAATGTTGACTCGTTGTGGTATGTCACCGTGATTTGTGGGAGGCACAATCACGAGCCCGCAAAAAACTTGACGGCCATTCTTTTGCCGGGAGATTGGAAAGGCGGAGCGGGAAGTTGTAGTGCAAATGACAAAGGGGAATGTGAAGCCAAGAGACATCCTAAATACGTTGAAGCAAAGAGACATTAGTAACGTATCGACAATGAGGACTATATATAATGCAAGACAAAAAGCCCGAAATGAGGATGCGGGTGGGAGGACTCAAATGCAACAATTGTTGCACATATTGGAGAAGAATAAGTGGCTGTCATGGCATAGGAAGGATCCCGTTACGAATGTTGTCACGGAGTTATTTTGGTCACATCCCCACTCAATAAAGTTGGTCAGGTGTTTTCCATCGGTTATTTTGATGGATTGCACGTACAAGACAAATAGGTACCGAATGCCTTTGTTGGAGATTGTTGGCATCACTTCTACGCACTTGACGTTCTCCGTTGGGTTCGCATTCTTATCATCAGAGACTCATGGGCATTATGTTTGGACACTTGAGAAGTTGAGATCCATATTGGATGGGTGGCCTAAGCCTGACGTGCTTGTTACCGATAGGGACTTAGCCCTTATTAGTGCCATAGAAGAAGTTTTTCCGGCCTCGTCTCACCTTTTGTGCTCTTGGCACATCAACAAAGTAGTATTGTCCAAGACTAAGAAGATGTTTGGGGAGAACGATGGTTTTGCGCGTTTTATAGGTAGTTGGACGAGCGTGATGTATGCCAACTCGGAGGCCTTATTCGAAGTTAGGGTGAATGACCTGCGTTGTGAGTTTGGGCATGTAAAGGGTCTTACGGAGTACTTGGACAACACATGGTTAAAAAACTACAAGGAGAAATTTGTCTCGGCTTGGACAAATAGACTTATGCACTTTGGGGAAACGACAACGCAGAGGGTGGAGTCTGCGCATTCTACTCTGAAGGTACACCTCGGGAACAGTCAGACCAATTTTGAGACTCTATAGCATGTGGTTGATGGACTCCTTAGAATCCAACACAACAATATCAAGGCATCGTTTGAACTAAGTTTGAATGTCGTCCAACATGAGTACGTTGCTGAGTTGTATCGACGATTGCGAGGTTATGTCTCTCAACGGGCGCTTAGGCTAATTATAGATGAATTGACACGTGGAGAGGATGTTGGTCACGATTCCACTCGTTGTGGTTGCGCGATACGCACCACACATGGCCTTCCTTGTGCACATGAGCTGAACCATCATATATTTGCTGGGTCTCCCATCCCTCTCGAGGACATTCATGTTTACTGGCGAAAGTTGAATATGATATTTGAGAGTCCGGTGGACTCGTCTGGGTACAACGTGCACGATGAGATTGAAAGGGTGTTGGTAAAGTTTCATGCTTGCAGTAATGAGGACGATCGACTCAGGATTATTCAGCAACTCAGGGAGATTAGTCGACCTTCGTCTACTCCAGGTGTTGTGCCGCCGGCAAAAATTAAGACAAAAGGGAGGACACCGGGGTCTTCGAAGAGAAAACACGACTGTGACGATTCTTCTACGAGGAGGTTGCTGAGTGAGTTTGAGTACGTGCTATCGACTCAGGAGGCCTCAAGTTCTAGGCAGAAGAAAAGTAAAGTTGTTCATAAACTGCGTCGTGGTAGTCGACGCAAGCAAAATGCAACTAACATGGCTTACGGTCATTGCGTAGAACCGGATTGGTTGCTATATGTTGAGGGCATCATCGATGTGCTTGCCGATGGGAATTGTGGATATAGGTGTGTTGCGTCTGGACTTGGACTAGCCGATGACGACGGGTGGAGGATCGTCCGTAGAAGGATGTACGATGAGATTATCGGGCATGAAAACCTTTGGCGCGAAGTGCTAGGCTCGGGTTACGAGAGTGTGAAGATTGCGGTGCATTGCCTAGAGAATCAAGTTGGTGCAACTTTCCAAGAATGGTTGACACTTCCAGACATGGGATTGTTGGTAGCCACTGCAGTCAATGTGGTTCTCGTCAACCTATCGCGTGGGAGTGCCTCCACATTTCTACCTCTACGCAGTGCTCCACCATCCACCGGGCACAACAGATCTGTCATTGCCATGATTAATGACAGGAATATACATTGGCTTAGGGTATGTGATGCGAATTTGGTTGAATTGTTTTGTTGTTTCCCGACAATATGATCATGTTGTACTGTTCAAATTGACAGGTGTTGCTGAGCACGAATGCACCATTTCCATCCTTATACCCGTCGTGGGTACGGTATGTTCAGGATAGTGCGAAAGGTTGGCGAGATAGATTCGTATTCCGCGACATCGCGCCCATTGCAACTCTACTTGATGCCACCATATCCATTGTAGATTTAGGTACACCGTAGTGTTACAACTGGTACCTCTAAATTTGTTTGGTTGTAAATTTTGTAATTTTCAAAGTTAGCTTTCAACTTGTGTGGATATAGAATGAATGAATTTACCCTATCTTTCGGGTATTGTTGTGCAGTTTCATTCCTTTCGGTCATGCATGAAAGTTATTTGTATTTGTAGTTGGAAATGGTTACTGGAACATTCGTTTCGGTCATGCATGACCGAGACGTATGTTCCAGTAACGGCCGTACGCATCCGTGACTTAACGCCAAAGCTTCGTCATGCAATACCGAAAACGCCCTTATCGTCTTGGCTGATCAGTACCGAAAGTTGCACTTGGGAGTCGGTCCTGGTTGACCGAGATAACAGAAGGATCCAAACACAAATTCCAACCAAAAAAAATGGGCAATGAAACATTATAAACTGTCATGATAATGTACTCAACAGGCAACGGGAACACATAAACCATTTAAAAATGTAATAAAAATGTAGTACAAATGTCTATCCCTCCATGATCGGCTGATCATTGCTTGGGTTTTTTCATATTCTTCCTTCGATACTCTTTCCCATGCATTCTCTTCTGAGGCCCAGCATCGGCCTCGGCAGGCTGAGCTGTGGCCTGGGTTGAGGGTGTGGAAGTGCTACCATGCTGGGAGTGCCTCGGGCCTGGTTCGGTAGGGCCGGTTGTCGCGGTTGTGCCGGTTGCGGTCGCGGGAAATGTACTCGTGGGGGTGGGACTTAAACTCCTTCCCGAAAGGAGGTTGACCATGTCAGTCAGAGTGGTCCTCGCCGAGTCAAACGTAGACATCTCTGGGGGGAGGTCGCCGCGTCCAACGCTCGCCTATTACGCTGATGAAAAATATCGGGTTACTGTCAAATACTCAACATTTCGGAATTACTTATAAATGCATAATACGTATAACCATTCCAATACCTCAAGTATCTCGTTGTCCGCGATGGTTGAGGCGACCATTACAAGGTCCTCAAAGCTCGGATTCGTGATAACAGGATGAGACACTTTGACGAACCAAGGGAGGTAGTCTGGTGTAGCCAAAAACTCAAATACTGCTTTCTCGCCCCGAACTTCAAGAGCCAACACATGGTTCCTCCATCGCTCCCAATTGTCATGTTCGAACCCATACTTGACGGAATACTTGTTCGCAAATGGGTCTCTGTGTGCTTCCAATGGACGGTACGGAGGATCTGGTATAGATTGCACATGGCCAAACTGTCTAAGAATCCTCTCCGGGTGGTAGGGCTCCACCACATCCATGTACTTGATCTTCCCACTGTAAAAGGCCATCGCTTGCACAACGCCATTTTCCCTTAAATTCACATATGGGTCTCAAGTGACCTAGAAATAATTCAACAACAAGTGTGTGTAAAATAAATTACCAAATAAAATCATTCATCTGAGGACATCAGAGGACATGGATAGGCAGCTCACCTCACTTGGTCGCAACCTATCCAAGGTTCTCCTAATGGCCCCGAGCTTGTAAACATTCGCAACCGTCTCGTGCTTTTGAATCCATCTGGAGACACGAGGGTGCACGTAGTCCATGTACTTCGCATTGGGCGTGGCCAGACCAAGTTTGAAATGGTCGTACACACATCCCTGCAAATACGTACAATGTTAGTTAGTCCACAATTGCAAGTTGGGCTCATTGAAAAACAGAATGATAATTAAGTCTATTTTAAAACAAACCTCAAGCAATGTGAGATAGCCAGCAATCTGAGACACTAGCACTCTCGTGGCGGACCCCGAGTGTCGATACAAGTAGGCCAACGCAGCCGCTCCCCATGCGTAGTTCCCTACGTCGTCCAAGTCCTCAAGTAGCTTCAGCAGCGCGATCGACACCCGAGACCCACTCTTATCGGCAAAAAGAGTGCACGACAACAAGTACAGCAGGTACGCTCGGGCGGTGCATTCCACAAGAGGATAATTTCTGGGTCTCGAACCAGCTTTGGGGCACCATCAACTCTTCAACCAATGTTTGCGCACTGTGAGCCCCTTGCTGATATTCACCTCCTCCTCAGCCTCCTCGGCGCTAACCCCAAGTAGGTTGGAAACCATCTTGATAGCGTCTGAGCGAGACTCCTTCGCGTACCTAGCAAAGTTGTCCACTTCAACAACTTTGCCCATCACAGGGATCTTCAAGAGGAAGCTGACATCCTCTAATGAGATAGACATTTCACCAAAAGGTAGGTGAAATGTGTTCGTCTCCGGCTGCCACCGCTCCACAAATGTAGAGATTACCTCCTTGTTGGCCTTGCGGTATGAGCAGTCTATCAGCGTATTCAACCCGGAGCGCTGAATAATCCTCTGAAGTCCCGCCGTGTCCGGGTGACACGACTGTAAATCCCATTCCGCTATTTGAGCTCCGTGATTGATACACTTAAGAACGGGCCGCTCCTGCAAATGTAAAAACATCTCGTCATTATGTGAAGACCATGAGTGTTAAGTTAATCATTTCAATGAAATTGAAATTACCTCATTCCTCCATATCGATAAAGCCACATGATCCTTGAAGCTCTTCAGCAACGCCCCGTCTATAGGACCACCGGGGAATGGAGCACGCGCTTCAACAGCCACTTCTGGCTCTCCTTCATCATGGCCAGCTCCACCTCTACCGCTCCCCCCACATTACGATCTGTTTCTATCATGTTCCCCGCATCTGAAGAGTCACTGCTACTTGACTCCGATGCATGCCCCTCCTTTTCTCCTCCGGCAACAACAAGATCCTCAGGTCGCCCGGCATTGAGGGTCGAACCCTCATCGTGCAAATGTAACCTTCCACGAGTGCCATCTACCTTCGCCTTGCCCTTACCATCCTCATTCTCCTTCTCTTTCTCTTTCCGGTACGATGCTGTCTGGGGTCTCCGGCCACCTCACCCCCGGTTAGGCCTCGGGACCTCAGCTCCAGCCTCTTCCCTAGTCACCGGTAGCTTCGGACGAGTCATACCTGAATAAATTACAACATATAAGCGCATGGAACAGATCCCAAATTAAATTTATAAAACAAAAATGTCTAAATCATCCATTTCTTATGTCTCGGTCAAGCAGGTTTGTGAAACGACACAAATTGTCGGTCCCCCATGACCGATAATTCCTCCAATATATCTACAGTGTACAACCGAGTCCAATGAAACGGTCTCGGTTGTGCGCCACCGAGATGTATTGACCATTTCAATTCGACTAGCTCTCGGCCAATCACGACCGAGTCTACTCTAACACTCACGGCATGGTACAACCTAGAGTATGACCAAATTCTCGGTTGTACACCACCGCCACCACATTACCTAGCAGTAATTCTATCTCTCGTCACGTCTCGGCCGAGAGACCTAGAGTCCTCTCGGCCTTGCGTAGTCGAGACTCCGTGATATTTGTCGGCCTTTGTAGCCGAGAGATCGAATTCCCCAAATTTTAGCTTCTCTCTCGGTCATGCTTGTCCGAGAGAGTAAGCACATTCTCTTGCCTATGTGGCCGAGAACTGCGAATTCCCAGTTCTTACATTAATGAACAAACCACCACTGTAAATCACAACTACTCTACCAAATGTAACTTAATTACACTAAAAACGTACCTTCAATCGACCGATTTCGCGCAAATCTGTGTGTTCGAAGATGTTCACGAACCCTAACTTGAGACGAAATCGGCTCACACCACGACCCTACGAAATGCAAAAAACCGTCAAACGGAGGAGAAACACAAGGCAAGACACGGAGAGACACGATTTCGGGATTCCTCCCACCGGACGGTTCACAAAAATGGATTCTTGGAGTCCAAAGCGGTGGTGGGGGTGGTGGGGTGCTCGGGGTTTACACGAGGGTGGTGGGGTGCAGATGGATTTCCACGAGGGGTAGGTTAGTTATTTTAGGTCTAATTTTTTGGTGCCCCAGGTAAATCGGTTTGTGCCCACATTAACTGGGTGCCTTCATTAAATGGTGGGGTGCCCTTAGCGGCCCTAAAAATTTTTAGTGACTTGCCCATATAGTTTTTTTTGGGTGCACATAGTCGGGCTCTTTTCGTAATTATATATTTAGTGTTTAAAGCTAAACATATTCGGTCTAGTACAATTTAGTCTAGTGCAAAACAATTCGAGTAAGCAAAATGATTTATTTACCGTCATACTAAAATGAGAGTTATTGGTTCAAGAGTATTGAATTCTTCATACTAAAACGAGAGTTAAGTTTTCATCAGCAAATTCATTTGAATGTTTAATTTTCTATCCTATTTTTTTAGGAAATTTAATATTCTTATTTTAATTTTGATAGGTGTATCAGATTGGTAAATTTTTTCAATAAATTGGGCCAATCAAGTCAAAAGTCTGTGATTTCCCTTCCCATACAAGTTCATGGTAGTTTTGCAATTGTCATTGGTCTTTTCTTTTAGGTTTTCCCTTTTTACGAGATATTCAGACTTGTAAACTCTCCTTTTAGCTTCGTGCATGATGGTGATGATTTCTTGAATGTTTCTAATAGAGTATCAACATTGATTGATTGATTTGAGAGTTCACAACGATTACAAGAACACAAAAGTAACCTCAGAGAAGAGTCTTAAAACTCTCTCAACTCAAACTCTAATGGCCTGTTCGCTTCACATTTTAGTGAATCCTAACACATGGGATTAATTAGTGATGGGACTAACACATGGTTTAAATAGTTTAGTCACATTTGTGTATCTTGTTTGGTCGGGAGTTTTAAGGTTGGGATTAAATGAGGTTGTACATGTACATTTACCAAAATACCCTTAGATAAATAACACCAAAAATCCCCCCATTTCACACATTTCTCATCTCCTCCAATGCTTGAACGTCACCTGAAGACCGCTGCTTGAGCTCGCGCCTCACCTGCGTCCATGAATCGGCTCCCCTGGTGAAGAAGACGCCTCCTCACCTGGCCGATGGTACGCCTCCTTCTCACCTCTCCTCACCTGGTTCGTTCACGCATCCTCACCCTGTTCATTCACGGGTTCATCCCCTTCTTCCTTCCTTCCATCGCGAGGTAGGAGTCCGCTACCAAACTGATCTGCTACACGCATTCGCAGTGAAGGTGGCTACATCCGAGGTAAATTTTAGTTGATCATTGATGAGAGTTGTTAATCAACGTGTACACGACATTAGGGTTTGGGTTGTTGTTCGTGAGCTATTGTTGTCTTATTGTTACTTCTGTGTATATTGCTACGCGTTGGCTTCCTCCTCCTCGCTTCCTCTTCAGGCGTCGCTGCAACGTGCGTGGGTGGAAACGACGAAGAGAACGAAAAGAAAAAAAAAAAAAAAAAAAAACTGGTTTCGTCGAGAACGAAGAGAAAAACAGGTTTCGTCGATATGGAGAATTGTGATTTGGTGAAGCTGTTGTGTTAATGTGAGGGGTAAAGTGGTAATCTCCACTAGCAGTTACAATGGATTAGCTAATCCCACAAAAAATGGTGGTATTGTTTAATCCATTCTCATGCCCATTAACTAATCATGTGGCCTAGTTAATCCTCCAAGCGAACAGCGGATTAACTAGTCCAGTGTGGCTAATCCGACCTAAGACGGTGAAGCGAACAGGCCATAAGAGTTGCCCAAATTACATTCAATTTCCAAGATGCCTAATCTCACTAACTCATCCATATTTATAGTGTTTACTTTTAACTAACTCTAAATGATCCCTATATTAGATTCTATCATTACTCCCCCTTAAACATCCACCTTGAGGACAAGGTGGATGAAAAAGAACATACAAAAAAAGAGTTGAACATCAGCAGTGTTAGGAATACACATTAAGCTACAATGTCACACCATTGTGCAACGTTACATATATCGTGCCCCAAGTGACACATAGTTGGTTATACACTTTCTGTTATATGTCAGTATAGGAGTGTCAAGATTGTAACACCTGTACACCCAATCAAAGGCTGTAATTCATTTGAACAGACCATAAAGAAGTCAGTCCTCTGCTCCATCACATTGAGCAGAAATCATTCCAACAATGTCTTTTCTCTAGAATCTTCATGGTATCAGAGCCTCTTCTCTGGCCAATGCCATGACTGAGGCATCTCCTCAACAAAGCTCCACACATCCTACAATGGCTGCTTCCATCACAAGCCCCCATATCCTCACCCACCATGTCGGCTACTCCAGCGAGTTACAGCCCATATCCCTTTGGCAACACCTTCAGTCAAGGTCTGAGCATCAAACTCGACAGAGAGAACTTTCTCCTATGGAAATCGATCGTCGTCACCTTCGTCAAAGGCAAAAAATGGATGGCCATCTCTTTGGCACCAAAGCATGTCCTGCTCCAATGTTGGACGCCTCTGGTACCCCCAATCCCGAGTACGAAGATTTGGTGAGCAAGGACAACTACCTCCTGTGTTGGCTTCTCAATTCGCTCACCGAAGATGTAGCACAACAAGTCGCTGGTCTCTCAACATGTTATTCAACTTGGAAGGCCATTGAAGACCTCTGTGGAGCTCACAATCGAGCCAAAATACAACTCTGCAGGACAAACCTTCAAACAGCCAAGAAAGGTAACCAATCAATGGCTGATTACCTGAGTTCCATGAAACGGTTTGCTGATAGCCTTACGGCTGTTGGTTCTTCCTACCCAGTCAGTGACTTAATTTCCTGCGTCCTTGCGGGTCTTGATAGTGATCACCTTCCAATCACCGCACTTCTTCAAGACAAGGTGAACCTATCATGGCCCGAACTGCACGCCTCCCTTCTCAGTTTTGAAGCCAAACTCCTTCAACCGCAGAATATTCATGCCATGGCTTCTCTATCCATTGGGAATAAACCCCCATCCCTGGCCTTACACCTTCAGGTCCCAATGCTCACATCGCCCAACAACGATCGAGTTCCACACCTTCTTATCGGTTCCCCAACAACACTACAACTCACCGTCACTTCAGAGGTGGATACAAGAACAGAGGGGGTCGCAATGGTGGGCGCGTCTTCAACAACAACCGTCCAACCTGCCAAATTTGTGGCAAAGTTGGTCACACAACCGCCATTTGCTACCATCGCAGTGACACTTCCTACATGGGCTCCATGCCCAATACGCTTGCACACCAGCAACCGGAAGCATACAACTCTGCTCTTACTACAACACCACCATCCATTCCGGATTCCTCATGGTTTTTCGACAGTGGCGCAACACATCATATCACCTCCGACAATGCTTCATTCACAAACAAATCGGATTACCCAGGTACTGAACGCATTATGGTTGGCAATGGGGCTCAAATCCCTATCTCTTGCACTGGATCCTCTTCCCTATTTCCTAATTTACACATGCCTAACACACTTTGTGCTCCCTCCATCAAAAAGAATCTCATCTCTATCTCTCAACTTACTGCTGATAATTGTGTGTTCCTTGAATTTCATGTTGACAAATGCCTCATCAAGGATGCTTGTACGCACAAGGTTTTTCATCAGGGGATCCTTAAAGAAGGACTCTATCAATTTGTTCTTTCACAAGTGTCTCGGCTAGTTTCCTATATCTCTGCTCTCACAACATCCACCTCTCCATCAACCTTCGAACTGTGGCATTCCCGTCTCGGTCACTCTCACTAGTCTACCATTCGTCAAGTCCTTCGTTCATGTAATCAAAGAGTTCCTCTAAAACATTTTGGTGTTTGTAGTTCATGTCAATATGGGAAAGCTCATGCTCTACCCTTCAATGAAAATGTAACTCGTGCAACTGCAGTTCTTGATCTCATACACAGTGATCTTTGGGGTCCATCTCCCATTCCTTCATCTCAAGGCTACAGATATTATATTCACTTTATTGATGACTACAGCAGGTTCACTTGGGTATACCCATTCAAACAGAAATCGGATTCACTCTCCACTTTCATTCAGTTTCGCACCATGGTGGAAAAATAGTTCTCTCGATCCATCAAAGCTTTGCGAACAGACTGGGGAGGCGAGTATCGCCCGTTTCTTAGCTACCCGAAGCATCATGGCATTGTCTTCGAACATCCATGTCCCCACACACATCAGCAACACGGACGAGCTGAGCGCAAACATCGCCACATCATTGAAATGTGCCTCACCTTCCTTGCCCATGCCAAACTACCTCAATCCTTTTGGTGGGACGCCACGGAAGCCTCAGTGTTCACTATCAACCGTCTTCCTACGCCCACACTATATGGTTTAAGCCCTTATCAGGTTCTCTACAACAAACCTCCGGATTACTCTGTGCTACGTATCTTTGGTTGTGCGTGCTACCCATACCTTCGCCCCTACAATGCCCATAAGTTTCAATTTCGCTCCACCAAATGCATTTTTCTCGGCTACAGTCCTTCCCACAAAGGTTACATATGCTTCATCCACAAACAAAGTTCTACAGCAGTTGTCACGTTGTGTTTGATGAACGTGACTTTCCTTACCCCACTCTATTCCCTTCCCCGCCTCTACCCCTTCCTTACCTTCCCCACCTCATACAATTATATCCTTCCCCTACACACTCCTTTACCTTCACCAACAACACCAGCCTCTCTCACACATACACCCCTTCTCCACCATCACCCAAACCACCTAATGTCACCCCCGAGACCACCTCATCACCACCCATCTCAACCATCCCAGCCTCCCTACCCGCTAATACACACCCAATGATCACGCGGGCTAAGGATGGTATCTCCATGAAAAAGATCCTTTCAGCCTCTCTCTCACCCTCAACAACTCACAGTGGCTATGGTATTACTCCCAAATTTGTAGTCGAGGCCTTAACATTCCCTATTTGGCGCTCTGCAATGCACGATGAATTTCGTGCTCTAACCTCCAACAAGACATGGTCTCTCACACCTCCTACTGCTACTCAAAAGTTGATTGGTACCAAGTGGATATTCAAACTCAAGCATAATTCCGATGGGTCGATTCATAAGCACAAAGCTCGACTTATGGCTAAAGGATTTACTCAAGAACCTGGTGTCGACTTTCATGAAACCTACAGTCCGGTGATCAAGCCATCAACTGTTCGAGTTATTCTCTCTCTCGCGGCCTCCTACAACTGGCTTGTTCGCCAGCTCGACGTCAACAATGCCTTCCTAAATGGTCACTTGTCCGAACAGGTCTTCATCTCCCAACCAGGGGGCTTTGTCTCGACGAATTACCCAAATCATGTATGTCATCTTCACAAGGCTCTATATGGACTTCGTCAGGCTCCGAGGGTGTGGTTCGATCGGCTCAACTACACCCTCAAATCTTGGGGGTTCACCAACTCACAGGCCGGTTGCTCTTTATTTATACACAAATAAGACCACATTCTTACGTATGTGTTGATCTATGTCGACGACATCCTCATCACTGGGAATTCAAGCTCTATGATCTCCTTTTACTACTGCCCTCAACTCCCATTTCGCCTTGAAAGATTTGGGTGAACTACATTACTTCTTAGGGATTGAAGTATGTCGTGATCACACTGGTTTCTACCTATCACAGCAACACTACATTCACGCCCTCATCGCCCGTGCTGGTTTCTCAACACTTAAACATGTCTCCACACCCGCCATCACTACTAAAACACCACCAGTAGAAACAAGTCCACCCTTCTCCGATCCATCACTTTATCGCAGCTTAGTCGGCCTCCAGTACCTCACTCATACCCGTCCCGACGTCTCTTTCGCTGTCAACCGTTTGAGCCAATTCCAGCAATCCCCTCGTCAAGTTCATTGGCAAGCTCTCAAACGCGTGCTTCGTTATCTTGCAGGCACAAGTGATCTAGAACTGCAAATCAAACCAAGTGCTCACCTTGTCCTTGTCGGCTTCTCCGATGCGGATTGGGCTTCCTCTCCAGAAGATCACAAGTTTATTAGCGGCTACTATATCTTCTTTGGTTCATCCCTCATCTCTTGGATGTCGAAGAAACAAAGTGTTGTCTCCCGTTCCAGCACCGAAGCAGAGTACAAGTCTATTGCTCACACCACTGCTGAACTCATGTGGTTAGAGTCACTTTTGTCTGAGATTCATTTCTCTCCAAATACTTGTCCCATTCTCTGGTGTGACAACCAGAGCGCCAACGCACTTGCTAGCAATCCAGTCTTCCATGCACGAACTAAGCACATTGAGATCGACTTTCACTTCATCCGTGATCGCATTCTTCACCACAAACTTGAACTTCGTTACGTGCCTTCGGATGATCAACTTGCCGATTGCCTCACCAAAGGTCTTTCTTCTTCCAAGCATCACTTCATGCGATCCAAACTTGGAGTCGTTTCACTACCGCCAAGTTTGCGGGGGGATGTTAGGAATACACATTAAGCTACAATGTCACACCATTGTGCAACGGTACATATATCATGCCCCAAGTGACACATAGTTGGTTATACACTTTCTGTTATATGTCGGTATAGGAGTGTTAAGATTGTAACACCTGTACACCAAATCAAGGGTTGTAATTCATTTGAACAGACCATAAAGAAGCCAGTCCTCTGCTCCATCACGTTGAGCAGAAATCATTCCAATAATGTGTTTTCTCTAAAATCTTCAAGCAGCAAAGACTCAAAATGTAAGGAAGCAGAGTTAGGATGAGAGCAATCTTTGGCGCAATGTCTACCGAAGCCATTTCCTCAAACACCTGCTGCTCACTATGAATGACAACAAGAACACGAAGTAACAAATAGCCCGAGAGTGTGAAACGGAGAGACCACACAAAAACCAATATTGACCAAGTACTATGGCGGTGAATAGTTTCCCATTCCACTAGCCACAATGTGAACAATGAAAACACTTCAAAAAGCTTGAAATGAGGCCAGTTGCAAAATAATGATGTCAAGATCCATGAATAAAAGCTTTGATATCATTCCATGGAAGACAATCACGAGCCCTCGCACAAAACAAGAGTATAGCACCACAAGCAACCTCCACCCACTTTAAGAAGTTCATAATGCAACCGCAAAGAACAAAAACTAACACAACAGGATGGCTCTCTTGCAGTGGAGCGTAACCAAAATTGACACACATCCATTGAGCACATAATTGAGTATCCTCCACATTTTTGACCTGGAAAGAGACCTAAAATAGAAATTGAAGGATGTAGCACAAGGCATACCTCCAATGGATTGTCCAATACGTCGTCCTTGTCGAAGGCATCACATGTGATTGAACACACAAAGCTCTGCATCATGTATGTGAACACGAAAAGCTTGACAAGTACATAGATGAGGTGTCGTTCCACTCACCATCAAATCAATTCGATTCTCCCATTGTTCATATCTTGCCCTCTCTAGAAACCCTAATGGAGAGTCTGGATGCAAAAGAGAAGTACAAAATGCACCATGCCCAAAGCAATCAACGCAGAAGAAGAGTAAGGCGAAGTTCGCAACAAACTTTCTTGCGACAACAAGGGCGGAGGCCAGGGAGGGGGATTAATATTTAATAGCAAGGTTTAAAAAATCGACAAACTTCAGCGAAGTTCGGGGAGAAATTTATCGATTTTGAGGTGAGCGAAGCTAAGTTCATAGGCAGTAGAAAAATTGCAAATCTTCGGCTCAACTTCGACTAACTTTGACCAAACTTCGAAAACATAGATGAAAGTTAATAAAACATTAAGTAAAATTGTTATATTTCGTGGAAGTTGAGCAAACTTCGATTTAAACTTCGACTATGGTAGAAATATACTTAAACTACGGTTATATTCAAATAAAATATAGTTCTAGCATCTCTATGAAGTTAATTCCGAATTTTAATTGAGCGAAGTCATTGGCGAAGTCGAAGTTTCAAATCTTGTTCAATAGACACTTCACACTAATCACCATAATCCTTAACTGCTTGACTTGAGTTGCCATTAGAACCAACTGAGAATCGATTAGGACTACTCAAAATGATTTCTGTACCCGTCATACTAAAATGAGAGTTATTGGTTCAAGAGTACTGAATTCGTCATGGTCTGTTTGAGATTTTTTTTTTTTTTGAGAAAGAAATCACAACTTACCCATTAAGAAGTTCAAACTCTCCACTTCTTACCCAAGTAACCCCATATCATGCCAGTGAGTTATACACATGGATGGACTTATAATTTCTAAGGACCACTGGCTAGCAAGAATTAAATAGCTAACATGCATTTTTGATTAAAGAAAAAAACAATCGATTTTTCATATTAGCTATAGTGACTAAAGTGGGTACTCCAATTATTTTCCTTTTATAAACATGAGATTGATCAGATGGGTTGTGTTTAGCATATTCGACACCTTTTTTACTCACTTTGCATACCCTGATTTTGGACTAATTTAAAAGAGTCGTAACAATAACTAAATAAATAAATACGTGACGATATCGTATTTAAAAAAAAGGAGGGCCGCTAAGGCCACCCCACCGTTTCATGAAGGCACCCAGTTAATGTGGGCACTAACCAATTTACCTGGGGCACCAAAAAATTAGACCCGAAATACCCAAAATACCCCTCTAACCAATTTACAGGGCACCAAAAAACCCCTCCCAAAAACAAAGGCACCCCACCACCCCACCACCGTCCTCTTGCTTGACTTTCTCCATTTCTCGTCAACGAACCACCTAGCAATCCCGAATCTAAGTTGTATTCGTTCCTCTATGTCTCTCTCCTCTGTTGTAGGACGTTTTCGAGTTTGAAGACTCGAGTTTTGGTCGATTTCATATCCAAATTAGGGCTCGGTTCAAGTTTTTCGTTCACACATCGATAGTGTTGAAATCGATCGTTTGAATGTGCGTTGGTAGTCTAATTAAGTTGCATTTGATAGAGTAGTTGTTATGTTTGTGTGGCGGTGCATTCAATGGTTCATTTATTGGGCGTTCGTGGTTCTCGGCCACACAGGCCAGAGATTTTGTTTACAGTCTCGGCCAAGCAAGATCGGGAATGTAGAATAGCTCTCGGTTGTCCATAACCGAGACTTTTATTGTCGTCTCGGTCACCACTTCACGAGAGTAAGTCGAAGTGTATAGTTTATGTCCTGTCGGTGATGTCCAACCGAGAATGTAGAGTAGCTCTCGGTTGTCCATTACCGAGACTGTTATTCAGTTTTCAGTGGATGGTGACCGAGACGTGTGCATAACTCTCGGTCCTGCGAGGCCGAATCAATCGCGTCCGTGAAAAAGCATCTGAAAATTTGAGAAACCATACGTTGAGAAAAACACAGTTCCTTCAAACCATCATATGGTTATCAAACATTGTTACATCGCTGTCGGATGATGTCAATCTGCAAGAATCGATAAACGGTCGGCAAACGCAATGTCGTTTTAGGTTCAAGCTTGGTGGTGGGGTTCCCCGTTTTTTCTGTCAAAATGGTTTGTAGGGTTTGAATCAATATATATACAGGGGCAAAATGGTCTTTTCCATTTTCGCTGAAATTTTTACAAAAAAATTGGGTGCCTTCATGAAACGGTGGGGTGCCTTTAGCGGTGCTAAAAAAAACCATAAATACGTTACGATCATGAGAGCAATCAAGAACACGTGTACGACGAAGAATGAGTGATGGAGGTGAACATTTCGAGTCAGGTACACAGAGTCCCCGCCACACCCGCACAATTGGCCACCAACAGCACAATCTCTCACCAAATTGGATTAATTGAGCTTCAAGTCACAATAAACAACAATACAACAATGTCTCATGTTCTTTTCTGTGCAATCAATCAAGTAATCTAACAAGTGCTTGCGTACGATCTGATCAATGGGGCGAAGGAAGATTGAAATTACAAAGATATTGGATCAGAAGAAACGACATGTGACATTCTCGAAGCGACGACAAGGATTGTTCAACAAGGCGAGAGGCTTGTTCACCAATTTCGCATCGTAGTGTTTTCCCTACTTTGAAAGCCTTTTTCCATGTCTTCCAACAACACATCTGTTGAGGCCCCGCTAGAACCAAATCTAATTGGATTGTCGAAAAGGAAGATGAATCGAAGAAGAAATTGTACGAGTTATGTACCCTCCGTAATGTGGAGGCTTTTATGATTTCTTTTAATGGGCCCGATGGAGATCTCGTCGATATGTGGCCCGAAGACCCTCGAGAGCTTCGGCGCCTTGTCCATCGGTATGAGGAGATTCGGAGGAGCAACAAGAGTCTTGATGATGACGATGAGTTTTGGTGGGATAGGGTGAATGTTGAGGAGATCATGAGTTTGGATCACCGAAGAGGATTCGAAATGAGGAATCTTCTTCTTATTCTCGTGATCATGAGTGTCCTTCTACTACAATTGTTGTTGACGGTTTGTGGTGGTGATCACCGGTGCTCTAGTACCGGACAACCCCGCCGCATCCCACCGTGCACCCCTAGCTTGTTTCGACTCGATCTACCTCTTCTATCGGAGATTTCAGCTTTAGACATCAACAATTATAATCATGCTTATCATCGTCATTGTTCTCTGGATGTGCCTTCTCCTATGTCGTGGACTGGTGATGATGAGATTGATGCTCTTCTCTTTGATTTAGATATGGATCTTAATCTCAAAACTCTTTTTTAGGTTGTATATGTGAAACTATCATCGAGGCTGTACATTCTCTATTATCGACTTCTTTGAATCATTATTTCTTTTGTAGAGTTTGATGTAAACAATTAATTAGGTCCAATTTGAAAGAAATGCATTCTAAGAAACTCAACTCTTCTCCTCCTCCCAAGATTCTTTGTCGGCTCCAATTTGTCAAATTCTAATGCGGTTCATTAAAAAAAAATATATAATTTTTTTATATTTCATTCAGAAAACGATACTTTACAAATGATTCTTTGAGCTACAAATGGCATACACAAGCTGGGAAGACCTTTTTCTATGAACAAATTAGATAATAAGGAAAAATGAAAATGGTTTTTTTTTTTTAATATGAAACAACATTTGAAATGCCCGTAAGATCCTGCAGAAAAGAAAATGGTGCTAGTAGATGGTGGATGCCCATCTTGAGTCTTTAATGTCGAATATCGATTATAGGAACACTTTGAGAACAGATATTTTATGCGACTTCCATTCCCACTGTTCACGACACCCATTGCTTCTTGCAGCAAACTTTTCCTCGGTGTTGTAGCAGCAATGGTCCCCTTCAACAAAGTTGATTATGCATACGTCTGGAATTAGACAGGTTTCTTGATGAAATTATTACTATTCTATATTGAATAAAGAAGAAAAAAAATGAACTATTACTATTCTCAACAACACTATTTAAACGATTCAGCATAATACTCTTATAGCAAGCAGCTTCCGCCTTTAAAACCTGAAATTGCCTAGTTTTCTTTTCTTTAATTGGCATAGCCATTGCACAGAGATATAGCGTCTAAATCGGAAGACAACTTATCAATATTTTAAGGAAACTCTTAACTTTATATATGTTACTGTGAATAAGAAATATCATTAAGGTTACTTAGCGGTTAGTCCACTCAAGCAGTAGAGGCCAGAGGGTCGTGTCACATCTTATGTCAAACTAATGTTATTTTAGCATTAGCTGTGTAACATCCTTGGAGTTCAGTTTTAAATGTGGTATACAAAACTATAAACCAAGATGTATAATATTATTTGTTGTTTGGGAGTGACAGAGTGGAGCGTATATTTTGAAAATACTCAATGAATCAGATATTGAAAGTTATAAAGAAAGAAATAAGAACAAAGGTAGAACATGAACAAACCTTGCCATAAGACTAGAAGAGAGCTCGAGGGCAAGTAAAGTGGCTAAGGCACCACCTAGACTATGACCCGTGACGTAAATATGCCATTTGGAAATGACTTTGAAATCATCATCTCTATTCACCTCACCAAAAAAAAAATCTTCCTGAAGATTAAACAAAAACGCAGTAACGAAGGCAAGCAATAATAAGTAACGATAACACCATTTTTTTCTTTATTTCCATGACGATTGGGAAAAATACAATAGATGTTTTATTTATTTACTTTCAAGACCCAAACTTAGAAGTTGAAACTACTTTTTTCTTGTCTAAGTAAAGTTGAACTATTTCATTTCTTTATATATGCTTTGTACCGTACAATAATCTTTATTTCCATTTTATAAGTTAAATGAAGCAACAAAAACAACATTAAAATAAAGCAGCTTTTTAGAAGTCACGACTTACAACTCTCATGTTGGCTAAGAAAAAGAGGACGAGAATGAAGAAGAAAGCATCCCCTTCCATCCTCCCCTACTCTCAAGCTCAAATTACGGCTTTCGTCAATGTTAATAATGGAAATGAAATGGAAATATACTCTAATGTGATGAAATAAACATGAATAGTGTTAGAGATCATACTTCAGCTCACATTCATGTCGATGGTGACAAAGCTATTAGAGATCACAGTGTTGCAGTTCACATTCAAAGACAGACGATTTGAGTATGGTTAAGTCAGTTGTAACTAATGTTTGTTAGATTAGTTTTTTGTTAGTTCAGTTGGTTGTAAATTAGTTAGGATAGTTAAGGTTGTTGTAAATCCGTTATATTAGTTAGTTAGTTGTTGTAAACAGTTAGTTAGTTATTGTAAGAATGTCTATATATATGACATTCATTGTAACCATTTAAATCAATCAATACAATTTTCGTTTTCTCTCTTTTGGTTGATGTTCTTGTTTTCTTCTTTGTGTGATCAGTGTATTCACTCTTTAGTGAATACTTCACATGGAATCAGAGCTGGATCGACCTACAATGGCGGAAGGAAGCTCATATGAAGGAGACTCGCAGTCTGAGCACATTTGCTGATGTTACTGCCATAGCCAAATCTCTCAATTTCAACTTACCAACGAAGCTTGATGAAGGTAACTATTTCTATTGGAAAGTGCAAGTAAAAGCAGCCATTCGAGCTCTAGGATTGGAGTTTTTCATTGAAAACAAAAGATCATCGATTCTAAACGCACTCATCTGTAACAGATGAAGTTCTAAGTAGGTGTGACAATTTGCTTATGGTTTGGTTGTTTTCAAACATTAGCAAGGATGTCATTGGACATGTCACAGAATGTGAGTCCTCTTTCGAGATTTGGAAAACATTGGAAAGTTTGTTTGCTCAGTCATCAATGGCACGAGTTCTTCAACTCAAAAAGAAGATGAACAACATCAAGAAAGGTTCATCTTCAATTTCAGAGTTTGTTCTCAAAGTTAAAACAATAGCTGCTGAATTGAGGTCAATAAATCAAGTGATTACTGAATCTGATATGATTCAATCAATATTAAGTGGTCTTAGTCATGAATTCGATCCTGTTGTTGTGTTAGTTGCTTCTCAAAAAGCAAATATGTCATTACAAGATGCACAATACATGTTGATGATGCATGAGCAGAGAATAGAAGACTTAAATCAAGGTTCACAAACTGATATGAACAATTTTTCAGCAAATTTTGTTGACAGTAGTGACAAGAAGTCACAAGGTATGAAAGGAAGTTTTATACATTTTCAAAACAGATCTAACAATGGTTTTCGAGGTGGTTTCAAGAATCGTGGAGGAAGGACTGGAAATAGAGGAAAAGTTTTTTGTCAGTTGTGCTATAAACATGGACATATGGCTCTTCAATGTTATCACAGATTTGATCAATCATTTTTTGGTCCTCAAGGCCAGAATTCTGCTCAAACTAGACGACCTGTTGCACAGTCTCACTATCAAATGCCTCAGAATGCTCAAGCAATGATCAATCAACAACCAGCACCTCAAGCGATGATCAATCATTTTCAAGGCATGATGGTGACTCCCGAGAATGTTGTTGATCCAAACTGGTACGTAGACAGTGGAGCTTCTAGTCACATGACATCTGATGGATCAGCTCTACACAATAAAACTGAATACAAAGGTAATCAGTTAGTTACTGTTGGTAATGGTGAGTTGTTAAATATCTCTCATACTGGTAATGCTGTGATTCAAACTAATTCAGTTCCTTCTCTTCAGCTAAATGATGTTCTTCTTGTTCCAAAAATAGCCAAGAATCTTATAAGTGTTTCAAAGCTTACTCGTGATAATAATGTCATTACTGAGTTTACTCCTTCTTTTTTCTCTGTCAAGGACAAGAATTTGAAGACAACATTGGAGTGTCCATAATGGCTTATATTGTCTTCCAAAGGCTGGTTCCTTTTCATCTGGTTCTGTTTCTTCTATTTCACCTATTTGTTCATATGATTCTTGTACTACTTCACTTGTGAGTTCTGTTACTACTGATGTATGGCATGCTAGATTAGGACATCCATCTAGTTCAGTGTTACAAAAAGTCTTATCTTCATTAAACCATACTATAAATAAATCTTGCATATTTTTTTGTAATTCTTGTAAAGTGGCAAAGATGCACAAACTTCCTTTTCAGTCTTGCAATATAACTGCTACTAAACCATTGGAGTTGGTTTACTCTGATCTTTGGGGTCCATCTCCTTTGTTATCCTCTCAAGGTTCAAGGTATTACATAGTTTTTGTTGATGCCTTTAGTCGTTTTACATGGTTCTATCCTCTCAAATTAAAATCAGATGCATATGCAGTTTTTCTACACTTTATTAAACAGGCCGAATTACAACTTAACTCCAAGTTAAAAAAATTTCAATCTGATATGGGCCTTGAACATAAACCAATTGAGAAATTTTGCAATGCATCTGGTATTATTCATCGTTACTCTTGTCCATACACACATCAACAAAATGGTGTTCCTGAAAGAAAACATAGATCTATTGTTGAGATGGGACTTACTCTTCTTGCTCATTCAAAATTGCCTTTTTCATTTTGGGAAGAGGCATTCATAACTGCTGTTTTTCTTATAAATAGTTTACCATCTGTTGTTCTTGATTTTAAGTCTCCTTATGAGGTATGTTTTTGTAAACTACCTGATTATTCTTACTTAAAATCTTTTGGTTGTGCTTGCTATCCAAACCTGTCTGCCTATTCTCATCATAAGTTCAATTTTCGATCTTCTAAATGTGTCTTTATTGGTTACAGTCCTAGGCATCATGGTTACAAGTGTTTACATTCAAATGGCAAGATTTATATTTCACGAGATGTTGTGTTTAATGAAGAAGACTTTCCTTACTCTAGCATTTTTTTGTCTAATCATATTTCTTATTCTTCTGCTTCTAGTCTTCCTTTGTCTGTTCTGCAACATTGTCATGTTTCTTCTTCTTCAATCTATTATGTTTCTCCTTCATTGGACTCTTCTACTTCTCCTCCTTCTGGTTTACCAACAGCTTATACTCCTATTGTTTCCTCAGTTCCTACTGATTCTCCTGTATCTTCTATACCTACCGAATTACCTACTGCTCCACAGCTTTCTATTACCAGAACTAATGTTAACACTCATCCTATGCTAACTAGGAGTAAGACTAGTGTTTCTAAACCAAAAGCACTAGTTGTTACTTCTCCATATGCCTTGGTACATTCTCTAAATGAGCCTACATCTGTTAAGGTGGCTCTTGCTGATCCAAATTGGTATTCAGCTATGACTGATGAAATTAATGCATTGGACAACAACAATACTTGGACATTGGTTCCTCCAACTTCTGATATGAGTATTGTTGGTTGTAAGTGGGTGTTTCGAGTTAAAACTACTCCTACTGGTGATATCCGGAGATATAAGGCAAGACTAGTGGCTAAGGGTTTTCATCAGATACCTGGTTTAGATTTTGGAGATACTTTTTCTCTTGTAATTAAACCTTCCTCTCTTCGTATCATGTTTACTCTTGCTGTTACTTATCAGTGGCCTATATAGCAGATTGATGTGAATAATGCTTTTCTAAATGGTGATCTTGCTGAAGATGTCTTCATGAATCAACCTGAAGGTTTTGTTAGCAGAAAATATCCACAATATGTTTGTAAACTGAACAAAGCTTTGTATGGTCTTAAGCAGGCTCCTCGAGCATGGTTTTCTAAACTAAAAACAGCTTTGCTCGATTGGGGATTTACAAATAGTTCACCGATGTTAGTTTCTTTTTTCAAAGAACTGACTCTTCTATTCTCATGCTCCTTGTATATGTTGATGATATCCTCATCACTGGCTCCAATTCATTGTTAATTCAGCAACTGATTACATGGTTGAATTCCAAGTTCTCTCTCAAATCATTGGGTGATGTGGGTTACTTTCTTGGTTTTGAAGTTCATAGAGACTCTATTGGTTTGTATTTATCTCGGCATAAATACATTCTTGATCTTCTTAAGAGAACAAATTTGTTGGATTCTAAACCGATGTCTTCTCCTTATTCTGTTGGAACTAAGCTTAGTGTTATTGGTGGCATTCCTTTCTCTGATCCTACATTGTATAGGAGTACATTGGGGGCTCTGCAGTACCTCACTTACACTCGTCCTGATTTAAGTTTCATTGTAAATAAGCTTAGTCAATTTCAACAACAACCTACTGATCTTCATTGGGTAGCTGTTAAACGTGTTCTTCGATTCTTAAAGTCTTCTCTTGGAACTGGCATAGTGTTTCGTCCTGCACTTTCTTTGTCTCTTGAAGTTTTTACTAATTCTGATTGGGCTGGTGATGTTGATGATAGACGTTCTACTAGTGGAGTATGTGTTCTTCTTGGTGGCAATCTTATTACTTGGTACTCTAAGAAGCGATCAGTTGTTGCACGCTCTAGTATTGAGGTTGAATATCGTGCACTTGCTTTAGGTGTGACTGATATTTTGTGGACTTCATCTCTACTTTGTGAACTTGGTTTTCAGTGTTCTTCCAAGCCTATACTCTGGTGTGACAATACTAATGCTCGGGCTTTGGCATTAAATCCTATTTTTCATGCTAGGACTAAGCATATTGAGGTTGATGTTCACTTCTTACGCGAAAAACTTGCAGCTGGTTTGTTTGAGCTTCGATATATACCAACTGATTATCAATCACCGATTTGTTCACCAAGGTTTTGTCTCGCTCCTCGATTTCATTTTCTTTCTTCCAAATCGAATCTAGTTTGTTCACCTAGGTTCAACTTTGAGGGGCATGTTAGAGATCATACTTCACTCATAATTCACTCACATTCATGTCGATGGTGACGAAGCTATTAGAGATTACAAGTGTTGCGTTCACGGTTCAAAGATAGGACAGGTTTGAGTATGGTTAAGTCAGTTGTAACTAATGTTTGTTAGATTAGTTTGTTGTTAGTTCAGTTGGTTGTAAATTAGTTAGGACAGTTAAGATTGTTGTAAATCTGTTATATTAGTTAGTTAGTTAGTTGTAAACAGTTAGTTAGTTATTGTAAGAATGTCTATATATATGACTTTCATTGTAACCATTTAAATCAATCAATACAATTTTCATTTTCTCTCTTTTGGTTGCTGTTCTTGTTTTCTTCTTTGTGTGATCAGTGTATTCACTCTTTAGTGAATACTTCACAAATAGAAATGCAAAAAAAAAAAAAGAACTAGAAACTGTTAAGAAAAAGAGGCAAAAAGATCGGCTTATGTGTCACTTTATGTGCATGTGTCAATGTTTTAAGCCTCAATGCTTCCCTTTTGTAAAACTAATTGAAGCATACCTCAAGGCATAAGCCTCAGTTAGCTTTTCAAAGCACCAAAACCATCAAAACTGATTTTCAAAATAATTAAGATTAGCTATAAAAAGAATAAGGATGTGAAAAATTATAAGTAATATGCAATCAATTCATAGAAATTCAGGGTGAAGTTAGTAATAAATGGAATAGGTAGTTTGTAAGAAAAATTGCAAGCCAAGCATAAATAAATATGTAAATGGTGTACTTGTGCCTAGAAAAATTTAGATCTTCCTATACATTATGTCAATCACACATATTTTGTTGCGAATTTTACAAAATTCCATACATCATATTAGATAATAAACTTTCTCGAATTAATTCCAAGTTTTTAGCAACCGAAGTTGAACCTTCAATCCTTGCTCATAAGCATCACGGCATTAAAGGCCAATTAGCCGAAGTGGCTTTCTAGACACAAAACCCAAGCTCCATTTCTTACTCTTTCACAATTTACATGAAGCTGCTAATAGCCTGATACATATACGTTTAAAACCTTTGACCAAATTCAATGATTAAGCTTTACTTCCACAAATTTTAAAGAGAAGCATGACTTACACAATGCCAATTGATAGTTTGATGAGAGACATGAGCCTATTTCTAACGGAATCATACGCGCTGAGAAAGCCACTATGAACCTGGCAAAAACAGCATTATCACCAATCACGATTTATATATTTACACAAGCTTTAATTCCACGATCAACTTACTTGAACCTCTTCCTTGGAATCACCACCAACCCTCTCAGGGTTTAACCTGCACAATCAACTTATCAGTTATGAAGTCAGAGTCCTAGTCCAAATCATAAGAATAGGTATCACATCCCATATTACTGAAATATTCTATAAGAAACCCCTTGATCGAGTAGAATTACACTTTTTCTTTATCAAAATGGGCAGGGGAATTTAGAAGAAACAAATCAAACCTAATTTGCAAGAAAAACTCATAATGGGAATTTCATGAACTTATTACATTCTTCCCTTTCGTTTCAATAATGGCACTTCCTCATCAATTTACATGAATAAACACGTTAATATAAATGCTTGATATAGTGCCTAAAATACACAACGCAATCACTAACGACATCAACTTCGTGAACTTGGACATCCCAACCAATGATTGCATTCTAAGGTTTTTTCCAAGACATTTCAGCGTTGACTCTTGGCAAAATTTCATCAATTAGCAGCTCACGATAAGCATATATGACATACCCACGAACGTCATCTTAAACATATTCAACCAATCCACTCATTACTACTTTACTAGTGCAAAACATACAGCCCAGAGTAGAACAACAAGAACTGAAGAATACTTGGATTTCCTAGGTTATCGCATATAGTAATATCTACCAAGACAAAATAAGTACAGCATTTTCCCTAGACACCCCCTGGCCCCTCCCCACCAAGTACTATTGTCATAAGCGTTTCCAATATCGGTAAGGAAAAAAAGTGACAGCTTTTTTTTGGATCTCCATACCTCTTCCGTAGTCAGTTTAGTTTATAAATTAGCATTTTAGGAATAAATTTGGCCCCAATTCACTAGAAAAATTATGCACCATATTTCCTCGATAGTGTCCACTTACTGAAGTAAACCCAACTTTCACTTGCAGTAGTGAAAGATGAAAACAAGAGCAATTGCTGGTGAATTTCGAGATGATTTCTTCCTCCTCAAACCTCTCCTCTAATAGAGCATTGGTCATGACCAGTTGGAGAAGTGGAATAGTCAAGCATTGATGCAATGGAGTAATGGAGCAACCAAGCATTGATGCAATGGAGTAGTGGAGCAGTAATTCCTTAATAGAGAGCAGTTTTAACTGCACCCGCTCAGTCACTCTACTAACTACCCATTTAATCTCGAAAATGGTAAAAATTAATGGTAAAAAGTTTTACCTATGGTTAGCTTGCACACATATAGACACACACGCACGTGACTCGTGCTAAGTGCTAAGTGCGCCTATAAAAGCGCCTAAAATGCGCCATATGCGCCGCGTGTGGCTCACCTTGCATAGCACTTGTATTTTATTTTACACACATTATGGTGCAAGAGTACATATATACTCTTTTAACTTGAAGTTCCTAACCAATGTGGGATTAAACATATATTTTGAAAATGTTCAACAATCCCCCGCCATTTTCAAAATAATCAGATTATTCAATCCACGAAATCTCAAACATTATATGCATAAATAATGGTATCTTGCGATTTGAACCACTAATTTGTGAAAAGTTCAGTACATCATATCAGAATTACATGGTAGATAAACTTTGAACCAATGATTATATTCGATATGTAGCATAAACATATCACGCATATAACTTACACCAGCAAATAGTCATAAATATCCTGACACATTCAACATTGGTCTTGTGTTCCGTATCTTCTCGTGAATGTCTTTGGAGCCAAGCCCTTGAACTCCTTGAAGCGGCCGCACTTCACATCCACATAGGTAGTCTCCGTTCTAGTACCCCTGCAATTTAAGCACTTTTAGAAGACTATTAAGAGATCATCTCAACCTCCTCTTTTTACATGCAGGTACCGAGCACTAACAACCTTGGGATGGTTATTAAAATTTGGTGCTCACAATCACTCTTATAATGAAATTGACCGCATTCAACTCAAGACTTAACGTAATGCTAGGCGTCGAGTTGAGTTTTCACTATTGGTGACCTGTAATTTATGGGCTTGAGACCCATCCCTCTTGATGTTTTATTCACCAAGTCTCTTGGCAATCCTTTAGTAAGGGGATCTGCCAAGTTTTGACTAGATTTCATATAGTCAATCGTGATAACTCCTCTTGTTATCAATTCTCTGACACAACTATGTCTCAGTCCAATATGTCTGGACTTACCGTTGTACATTTGGCTATAAGCCCTTGCCAATGTGGCCTGACTATCACAATGGATAGAGATTGGAGCTACCGGTTTAGGCCACAATGGTATCTCGTGTAATAATTCACGTAGCCATTCAGCTTCTTTTGAAGTTGAGGCCAATGCAATAAACTCTGATTCCATGGTAGAAATAGCCATTAAAGTTTGCTTCTTTGAAGCCCACGAGATTGCACCTCCAGCAAGTGTGAAAATCCACCCACTTGTGGATGCATGATTTTGATCTTTCACAATCCAACTTGCATCTGAAAATCCTTCTAAGACCGAAGGATATCCACTATAACATAAACCATAGTTAATTGTTTTCTTCGGCTATTTCAAAACTCTTCGAATTGCAAACCAATGCAACTCGCTTGGATTAATTGTAAATCTACTCAACTTGCCTACTGCCAAGGCAATATCCGGCCTAGTGCATGTCATTGCATACATTAAGCATCCAATTAATCTAGAGTACTCCAGTTGTGAAACTGGATTGCCTGTATTTTTCACTAGCTCAATACTTGAATCTAGTGGGGTAGAAACAGGGGCACAATTCAAGTGATTGAATCTATTGAGAACTTTCTCAATATAATGCGATTGAGTTAGAGTAATACTCCCCTCATCTCTTACAATCTGAATTCCGAGTATGACATCAGCTTGCCCCATATCTTTCATTTGAAACTGGCTTGAAAGAAACCTTTTGGTCAACTGAACTTGTTCCAAGTCAGTTCTAAAAATCAGCATGTCATCTACGTAAAGACAGATAATGACATCATTGCCTTTTCCATCAAACTTGCTATATGCTCATTTATCAGATTCATTTATTTTGAATCCAAAAGCAAGTACAACCTGGTCAAATTTTTGGTGCCACTGTTTTGGTGCTTGCTTTAAACCCAACAATGATTTTCGCAATCTGCACACTTTATTCTCATGACCGGGCATAATAAACCGTTCAGGTTGTTCCATGTATCTTTCCTCATCCAATTCTCCATTTAGGAACGCTATTTTAACGTCCATTTGGTGGATGACCAACTTGTTTATAGCTGCGATTGCAATAAGCAATCTGATAGTAGCAATTCTAGCTACTGGTGAATAGGTATCGAAATAGTCTATTCCATGATTTTGGGTGAAACCCTTAGCAACCAGTCTCACTTTGTGTTTTTCAATGGATCCATCAACTCTTCTTTTCCTTTTGAAGAGAAATTTGCATTTAATGGGTTTACACCCAGGAGGTAGATCAACTAGCTCCCAAGCTTTATTTCCCATTATTGAATCCATCTCATCATTTAATGCCTCTTTCCAGAAAGCTGCATCTATTTCTTTCATTGCCTCCTCTACTGTTTGAGGATTAGCCTCCGTATTAAAACAATACGGAATTTGTCTAGTTACTATTTCTCTACTTCCTTCAACTAGGAATGTATAGAAATCAGAATCAAATGACTTAATTTTCTGAGCTCGTTTGCTCCTTCGAAGTTCAGGAACTTCTACTAATTCTTTGTCATTTTCAATTTCTATGACTTCCTTCCCTTTTTGGTTTTCTTCGGGTATACTTTTGGTGACAGATTTAAATCTTGTCTCGTCAAAGATCGCATCCCTTGATTTAATTACAGTGTTTACTGAAATTGAATTATTAGGCTCAATTACGATGAACCTATATGCCTTACTGTGTTGTGCATATCCAATAAATATGCACTTCACTCCCCTTTCACCCAATTTTCTTTTTTTGGGTTCAGGTACTTTTACTACTGCTCTACAGCCCCAAACTCTTAAATAATTAAGATTTGGTTTTCGCTTATTCCAAAGCTCATATGGGGTGACTTTATTCCTCTTTTGTGGAATTATGTTCAAAATATGGCATGCAGTCAGCAATGCCTCTCCCCAAAAACCACTACTCAAACCAGAGTTTGATAGCATAGCATTAACCATTTTGGTTAAAACACCACACCATTTTGTTGTGGTGTGTAAGGGGCAGTAGTCTCATGGACTATTCCAGTGGATTCAAAGTACTTTGGATCATAGTACTCTCCTCCCCTATAAGACCTTAAACATTTTATAAAGGTCTCACATTGCAATTCAGTTTCTGCCATATAGGCCCGAAACTTAACCATTGCCTCATCTTTGAAATGCAACAAATAAACATAACAAAATTTGCTATAATCATCAATAAATGTTATAAAATATTTATTGCCTCCTATTGAGGGTGTCTTATGTATGTTACATACATCAGAATGTATTAAGTCTAGCAACTTTGAATTTCTTTCAACATTAGGAAATGGATTTCTAGTTATTTTTGTTTTCATGCATGTATTGCAATTTCCTTCATATTTATCAAAATAAGGCAGTAATTCCAAATTTACCATATCATATAATTTTCTGAAATGAACATGTCCTAATTTATGATGCCATAAAAATGAAGGAGACTCAACAAGATACGCATAAACAACATTCTTATTAGATAAAGCGATTACATTGAGCTTAAACATGCCCTCGTAAGCATAACCCTTCCCTACATATACCCCTCCCTTGGAGAGTACAAATTTGTCAGCCTCAAAGACAAGCCTAAATCCAAACTTATTCAAAAGACCACCCGACACAAGATTCTTCCTCACTTCTGGTGCATAATACACGTTAGTGAGTGTTACAACTTTGCCAGAAGTAAACTTCAGATCAACACTACCTATGCCTTTAACAGGGACAATAGCATCATTTCCCATGTACAAGACAGTATTTTCATCTATTGCCTCCATGGTCTTGAAGAACCTCTTGTTCTTGCAGAAATGTCGAGTAGCACCAGAATCAACCCACCAAGCCATATCATTTTCAACGACGTTGATTTCAGATATCATAGCAATGAGATCATCATTGTCGTTACCTGCACCTTTGGCAGCGCTAGAGGAAGCATGATTTCTTCCTTGCTTCCTCTTCCAATGATAACATTAGGACTTGAGGTGGTCATCTTTCCCGCAGAACCAACAAGTGACTTTCTGCTTCTTTTGATTCTGATTTTGGTTGTTCGGTTTTCCCGAACCAGCAGGCTTTTTGAAGCCACCGGGCTTGTTAGGCCTGTTCAGGAAGGCGTTTTTGAACTTAGTTGTTTCCATCACATGCACCTTTGAAATCTCCTGAGCATTCCTGCATGCGACAATCCTCTTCTACACGAAGATGGTTAGCAAGTTCATCAAGAGATATGTCCTTTTTTTATGCTTAAGAGTTCGTTTGAACTATTTCCATGATGGGGGCAGTTTATCAATAATAGAAGACACAACAATTGTTTCATCCATGACAAGATTGTGTTGAGAGAAATTATTTCTAATCATCTCGACTTCACGAAATTGTTCCATGACAGACCTTTCATCAACCATTTTAAAATTAATAAACTTTGATATAAGGAATTTCTTACTTGTCGCATCCTCCTTATGGTACCTTGCCTCCAATTTCTCCCACAGCTCCTTGGCAGAGGGGACGTCATGGTAGAGGTCGAACAATGAGTCCTTCATGGCGTTCAGAATATGACCTCTGCAGGTGTGGTCATCTCGCCTCCCATTTCGCTCTTCCCTTATCTCGCTCGACGCTTTCATCATCGGACTCCACGGTGTTTCGGTGTATCCAGAACATACACCGAGATGAAGCGCCACCACAGAAAATGCACTCGCTTCGCCACCTCGAAAATCGCCTCCATCAAAGCGATCCAGCTTCACAATGTTAGCCGACAGTTCTTTGATTGAAGCCATTGCTACGACAACAAAAAAAAATTTCCTTTAGATTGTTAGAACAGAAGGACTTGCAATGACTTCAAAGCGTGTAACACTGCCATTGTTCTAAAGGAAATTTTGCTCTCTATACTGCAAGAGTCAGCAAATATCCTAAAGGATACGATGAAGTAAACTCAACTTTCACTTGCAGTAGTGAAAGATGAAAACAAGAGTAATTGCTGGTGAATTTCGAGATGATTTCTTCCTCCTCAAACCTCTCCTCTTATAGAGCATTGGTCATGACCAGTTGGAGAAGTGGAACAAATCAAGCATTTATGCAATGGAGTAATGGAGCAGCCAAGCATTGATGCAATGGAGTAGTGGAGCAGTAATTCCTTAATGGAGAGCGGTTTTAACTGCACCCACTCAGCCACTCTACTAACTACCCATTTAATCTCGAAAATGGTAAAAATTAATCGTAAAAAGTTTTACCCATGGTTAGCTTGCACACATATAGACACACACGCACGTGGCTCGTGCAAAGTGCTAAGTGCCCCTCTGAAAGCACCTAAAATGTGTCATATGGGCCGCGTCTTGTGCGCGCGCCCGCGTGTGGCTCACCTTGCATAGCACTTGTATTTTATTTTACACACACTATGGTGCAAGAGTACATATATACTCTTTAAACTTGAAGTTCCTAACCAATGTGGGATTAAACATTTATTTTGAAAATGTTCAACAAAATTTTCAAATTCAAACAAGTAATCCACAATTTCCCATCACACACTTGGAGTAAATTAAAGGCATTAAACACATGATTTTTCCATCATGTTCCCATCATAGTAATTCCATTCTTGCTGCACTTTGGTCACATAGTCTCAATCTCCAATGTCCATTCAGTTTTTTCAACCAATTTTAGTAGTATGAGACCACTTCCAAAGTATTTAAAAAGAAGAAGAAGAAAAAAATGCAATTAAAAGAAAAAAGCATAAGAGCCAAAGCAAGAGAAGCATCAGACCACATTGAGAACTTTATGGAAAAGAACATACAACAACATGCCTCAGTCTCAAATTAATTGGGGTCAGCTACATGGATCAAACCCTTCCATTGTGCTCGATTTAGTGCAAAGTTCCATACAGGTCGGAAAAGAACATAGATGCGAATTTTTAAAAAAAATGCAAAGTCAACATGAATCAATTCTCATACATGCACTATAGAATCTTAAAGAAATAAAGATGAGATTTCAAATCAAAATAAAGCTCTCACCAGCAGGAACCAACATTAAATCAGTTTGCAAATCTTTCCATTTTCACCAAAACGTCAATGATTTGTAGCTCTTCTCCTCCACCAAATCACACCAACAACTCTCTTTCTTTCTCTCCTCCTCCTTGCAACGATTCGATGGGAATGAAAAGAAAAATTGTTGACTTAAGTGGTTTATTTGACTTGGATATGTTTGAACCATAGCCTTTGATTCATGTGTGCACACGTATCTCGAGACTCAACTAATAGACCACCTTGTCCCTCAAGTCATGTTTGAGTGACTCAAATAGTTGACTCACTTAGCCTCCTGATGAGTTAATGCATGTCTCGACGCACATCATGTGCTTATTGTTTTATTTCACTGACTTTAGGCACATTAATGTTTATGCAAATGTGACCACATTAAAGCCACTTACAAAACCAACATTAATTCACATTTAACTCAAATTAAGTAAGCTTACCCTCGTATGTCGCTACCTCAGTCCAACGTCGACACGTGACTCGAGGTACGTCTCGCTCGTCTCGATATCTATACACCCATATAAAATTGATTTACTAGTCTACACATATACAATAAACAGGCATACATCACAACAAATATAAAATATGCCTCGCCCATTCCATCGGTCAATGGACATATCACGATGTGTGTCCCACGGTACGGGTCATTGATCCTGTTTAAGGTATTAAACACAGTTAAAAGATTTTGGGTCGTTACAAGTCTCTACAAGCGAGAGATAGTCAGATTGCACGGAGTACCGTTGTCTATAGTGTCAGACAGAGGTCCGCAGTTTACTTCGTTGTTGTGTCAAAACATGCAGGCACAGTTTGGCACTAGGCTTGACATGAGTACGGCGTACCATCCACAGACAGACGGGCAGTTCGAGAGCCTGATTCAAGTGTTAGAGGACATGCTCAGGATGTGTGTATTAGGGTCTTGGGAAGAGTTCCTTCATTTGTGTGAGTTTGCCTATAACAACAGTTTTCAGGCCAGTATCGCGATGGCACCATTCAAGGCGTTATATGGTAGGCCATGTAGATCGCCATCGTATTGGGCAGAGCCCGAGGATGCGGTGATTGTTAGGCCGGAGATTGTTATGGATCACACTGAGAAGATACGACAAATTCGTCAGAGGCTGAAGGGTGCACAAGAAAAACAGAAGAAGTATTATGACTAGTACCACGACGAGTTATAGTATGCCGAGGGAGACTATGTATATTTGAAAGTTTCACCTCTGAAGGGTCACAAACGGTTCATAATCAAAGGAAAGCTTACGCTTAGGTTTATTGGTCTGTTTAGAGTTACGAGGAGAGTCGGTAAGGTTGCTTATGAGTTGGAGTTCATCCAGTGTTTCACATCTCTATGCTTCGACTTGACAAGTCAAAGGAAGGACGACGACCGATAGTAAAATTGAGTCAGATTGACTTGAGAGATGATATTACATATGAGGAGCAACCGATTCAAATTTTGGACCGAAAGGTGAAAGTATTGAGGGGCAAGGAAATACCTTCAGTTCTCATCAAATGGCAACATCACAGGGACGAGGAACTGACCAAGGAGTAGGAGTCGTATATGCGCGAACGCTTTCCCTACATATTTTGATTCCGGTAAGGTTTAATATTAGACTTTCCTCTTAATTTAAATTTCGAGGATGAAATTCTAATAAGGTTGGAAGGTTGTAACGGCCCTCAAATTTAAATGTGCCACGTGTCACGTTTTAGGACCGTTGACCGGACCATCGTGACTTGACGTACCTGTAGAAACCTCTGGAGTCGACACTGAGGTAAATTTTACTTTTTCTGTTGTGTGTGTGTTATTTATTTATACCCAAATGTGACTTTCTAATGTCCAAGTGTATGTTTATTTGTCTTGTCGATTTGCAAGTAAGGTATACACGGGGCATTTAGTGGGTCGAGACATGAGCGGGGACGTACCTCGAGTTGTGTGTCGACGTGAGACCGAGGTAGCGGCTTATGGGGTAAGTGTAATTTGAACTAACTATAGTTGTATATATAGTTTAATGTGGTCATGTTGGATATTCAATTAATAAGCTTAAGTTTGTGAAGGTGGTCCACAAGATAAGCCACGGTATACATAAGTGCAAATGGATGTGTGGCTAATGTGTAACCATCTCTAATCATATATATATATAACATAAGTCAACCAAACTTATCACTTAAGTTTTGATTTCTCATCGATTTGGCAAGGAGAGGGAGAGAAGGTCTGCTATAGTCATCAAGATGAGGGGAGACTCAAAAATCCAACGAAGTTGGTGAAGTTGTGAAGATCAAGCTTAGTGTGTGCATCAACTTTGTAAGTTTTCTAAACAAAGCTCATTTCAATTCGACATGATGAAGTCACGAATTTGAAGTTGTGGGTTGTTGTTTTGTGTTGTGGTTGATGTTAAGGACCTCTAGTAGTGTGTATGAGGGTCCCCAATGCATCAACATGGCCTATGTGTAGAGAAAACTCAAAATTTGAAATGCATAATTATGGGTTCTGCTACACATAGCGCGCTGGGTAGGCAATCTAGCACGCTAATATTGATTTGTGTGAACACTACCTGGCGGGGTTCAGCTACCCAACCAAACGTGAATTCTCCCCGAGTACTGGATTGTTGTAGGTTGTTTTGGATTTAAGACCACTTAGTATGCCTCTTTTGATTCCTAGGCACTTATTTTCGTCATGAATATCTGTCAGTCTGTTTATCATGCACTTTTTTCTTTTTATTTGTCTATAGATACCCGCATGATATTTGGACTGTTTTTAAATGAGTCATGAATTAATGTTTATATCCTTCTGGTTATTACTCTCTATTTTACTATACTCACCGTCTAGTTTGTGACGGTGGATACAAATCGACAGAGACGAGCAAATGGAAAGGACCAATGATTGGTGATTTCCTTTGAGGACTTGTGGAGCAGTTCCTTCCTTTGCACGATAATATGTTTTGCCATTTTTGTTGTAATTATTGTATATTACTGTTTTTTATTACACTGGGACATATTGGGATCGAGTGATATAGGATATCATGTATTATCATTTTGTATATTGTTGGTCACCAGATATGCATGTTTATCCGTTGGTTTCGAGGTTCCACACTATAGGTTGTTCCATCTTTATTTAATATGAGTTATTTAACTTTAGTTTAAGTTTATTTCCTCTGGGAACTATTCTGTAAAATACATAACTTAATAACTCAACGTTAAAACACAAATTTAATGAGAATGCAACTATTTGAGGCTGACTAGGGCTGCGTCGACTTTGCGAGGAACGACTCGGGGATCCACATGGGTTTAGGCCGGGCGGGGCCCAATTTTATGGGGAATTAGGGTCGTCACACGATAGTTCGCGCATTTTTAAAAAAAAGCCTACGAACTCTATGCTAGAAAACTCGATTAAATAACAAATGAAGAAATTAAGACAATGCGAGGGTAGCTCAAAAGCTAACTTGGGACTCATTGAGAGGGATTTAAAAGACTTGAAAAACACATTATTTACTAAATACACAATGGAATAGTCTAATCTATGAAACCTACCCCGATATTATGGGTTTGAGGCCTTGTGGTATTAAGTACCTCACAAGGTTGTTAGACATCTCCCACTCTTGTGGGTCCTTCAAGATAGTTTTTGAAAAGTAGATCCTCTAGTTTTTATGAAAAGCACATTTCCATAAATGACCATTTTGCATTGGTTCATTGGTTGCCACCACTCACGTTGATTTTTATTATTTAAAAAATTACGAAAGCGAGAAAGCAAGATTGGATGTAAGTTCAACTTCGTTGAAGTAAATAAAAATAAAAAATTAAAACACGTTATCAAGTGCAATAAATCCAATGAAGTGAAATAGTTTGATCTATCGTAAGAGTAGTGCTAGATGGACTCAAAAAGTCCGGACTCAAACAACTAAAAAGACATAAAGACCTTTAATTCAAATTCATTATTGGTGTTTGGGGTAGAGAGTAATTAGGTCTTTTAATTAGATAGATATCTTTAATTATTAATAAAAAAATCTTTGAGTCCGGACTCAAAGAGTCCAAACAGATTTTTTGCTATTGTAATTTGTAATACAAACCTAAATTAAATAATTTAGAATATTTTTTGAGGCCATTAATTTAGAATTTGGGATTACAACTAAATAATTGTTGATCATTGTCACGCGTTCCGTGACATCTCCCGTTCTCTCGCGCGTTCCGTGCCATCTCCCGTTCTCTCGCTAACGGCACAATCTCCCGCCAAATTGGCCAACGGCACAATCTCCCGCCCTGGACTACTTGAGCTTCAAGTCTGTTCTGTGCCGTCTCTTGTTCAGTTCTGTTCTGTTCTGTGCAATCAATCAAGTAATCTAACAAGTGCTTGCGTACGATCTGATCAATGGGGCGGAGGAAGATTGAAATTACAATGATATTGGATCAGAAGAAACGACATGTGACATTCTCGAAGCGACGACAAGGATTGTTCAACAAGGCGAGAGGCTTGTTCACCAATTTCTGCATCGTAGTGTTTTCCCCTGCTGGAAAGCCTTTTTCCATGTCTTCCAACAACACATCTGTTGAGGCCCTGCAACAACCAAATCTAATTGGATTGTCGAAGAGGAAGATGAATCTGAAGAAGAAATTGTACGAGTTATGTACCCTCTGTAATGTGGAGGCTTTTATGATTTCTTTTAATGGGCCCGATGGAGATCTCGTCGATATGTGGCCTGAAGACCCTCGAGAGCTTCGGCGCCTTGTCCATCGGTATGAGGAGATTCGGAGGAGCAACAAGAGTCTTGATGATGACGATGAGTTTTGGTGGGATAGGGTGAATGTTGAGGAGATCATGAGTTTGGATCACCAGAAGAGGATTCAGAATGAGGAATCTTCTTCTTATTCTGGTGATCATGAGTGTCCTTCTACTACAATTGTTGTTGACGGTTGTGGTGGTGATCAGCTGGCTCTAGTACCGGACAACCCCGCCGCATCCCACCGTGCACCCCTAGCTTGTTTCGACTCTGATCTACCTCTTCTATCGGAGATTTCAGCTTTAGACATCAACAATTATAATCATGCTTATCATCGTCATTGTTCTCTGGATGTGCCTTCTCCTATGCCGTGGACTGGTGATGATGAGATTGATGCTCTTCTCTTTGATTTAGATATGGATCTTGATCTCAAACTCTTTTTTAGGTTGTATATGTGAAACTATCATCGAGGCTGTACATTCTCTGTTATCGACTTCTTTGAATCATTATTTCTTTTGTAGAGTTTGATGTAAACAATTAATTAGGTCCAATTTGAAAGAAATGCATTCTAAGAAACTCAATTCTTCTCCTCTGGCATTCTGGTTGTTGTCAGCTCCAATTTGTCAAATTCTAGTGCAGTTCATTAAAAAAAATATATATAATTTTTTTATATTTCATTCAGAAAACAATACTTTACAAATGAAGACCTTTTTCTATGAACAAATTAGATTAATGAAAATGTACATGGTTTTTTTTTTTTTTTTTTTTTTAATCTGAAACAACATTTGAAATGCCCGTAAGATCCTGCAGAAAAGAAAATGGTGCTAGTAGATGGTGGATGCCCATCTTGAGTCTTTAATGTCGAACATTGATCATAGGAACACTTTGAGAACATATATTTTATGCCACTTCCATTCCCACTGTTCACGACACCCATTGCTTCTTGCTGCAAACTTTCCTCGGTGTTGTAGCAACAATGGTCCCCTTCAACAAAGTTGATTATGCATACGTCTGAAATTAGACAGGTTTCTTGATGAAATTATACATCTACTTGATTAGAATTTGAGGCCCCAGAAGTTTGGTAATTAGACATGACATTCTGCATAAAAGAATGAGTTCATGAGTAAATCACGAATACAACTATAACATAGCATATCTGAAGAGAATTCAAGCACTGAAAATAATGCAAAAGGGACTAAAGAGGCATATCAGGTTAAACCTCAAGAGGGGTATTTGTAATTTACCCTTTAAGAAAGAAAGAGCCTTTTTTTAGAAGCATAAGAGATACCTCTAACAGAGTTATGTAGTAGAAGTCTTCCATATGCTGCATGAGAGCACTCCCATCTCTAAGAGAGCGGAACAAATTTATCTCCATCTCTAAGAGAGCGGAACAAATTGATCATAGGAACACTTTGAGAACAGATCAATCTTCTGCGACCTCTAACTTCCCCATTCATGACTCCTCTTGCTTCTCGCTGCAAACTACTTCTTGGTGTAGTAGCAGCAGTGACAAGTCCCCTTCAACAAAGTTGTGTTTGCCCAGTAGTATGAGATAATTGATACAGGTTGCTTGACGAAATTATACATTTACAGGCCGGATTAGCATTCTAAGCCCGAGTAGCTTGGTAATTAGACATGACATTCTGCCGAAAAGAATGAACTTGAATGAGTAAATCCAGGCAATAAATATCATGAATACAACTATAACATAGCCTATTTTCATTATTATTTGATTATGGAAGCTTCAAATATAATCACTATGAGCACTGAAAAGTATGCTAGAAAGGGCTGAATAGGTCTATCAGGTTAAACCTCAGGAGGGGTATTTTTCATTTACCCTTGAGAGTAAAATTACAAATATTATTGAGTTCACAAACTTGGAAAGGATAACCTGCCTCAATGGCATCAGAGATTCAAAAAGAAGAAAATAGAAGCTATTTTGAGAAAAGTAAATGATACCGATACCTCAAGCAGGAGAGAAGTCTTCCATATGCTGCATGAGAGCACTCACTCCATCTCTAACAGGTCGGAACTGATTTATCTCCGTCTGCAATATCTTTGCAACGAGTTACTTTTCTCCCTTCATTTTCACAACAATGAAAACGAGATGCAAGATCGATGTTTGCACAGCCTCATTCTATTTGTTGATGGGCATGCTCATAACCAACATTTAGAAAGAAGATATTAATAAGAAGTTTATGGTATGTGCCAATATAAACTATTATGAAACAAGGACCTGTCTTGTTTGAAGTTCCTAATATCGGATACCAACACGATTTGAAGTTAACAATTAAAATTGAGATTTTAGAGTTGCATACATCATATATATAAACTCGAGGCAAAACCAAATGCCTACCATTTTAGATAGTTAGACCTGTAGCTTAAACGAAAACTGTAACAGCATCTAAACTAAGACAACTTTCTCATGAATTATCTTGAAATGGATCTTAGACATAATACAATATATACAATATATTCTTGGGAATATCAAGCCACTTTTACATGTTTGGTGGGCAAATGTCAGCGCCGTGTGGCAGTGCATAGTAACCAATGACTCTCTCAGCATTGTAATATTTAATCGCTCTCAATTTTAATCGTAATCTAATTTAAAACACATTTCGATCCACTCACCTTCAATTTCGTGCTCCAAATCTTGTCGTTCGGTTTAGGATACTTAAGAAGCACCATAGCATAGCCAAGAAACACGCCGAAGAATATGTGGTGGTGCTTCTAAATTGGCAGTATGATGGAATCTTTGGCTTGAAATCAAGGAGCAAAAGGATATTTGAGGACAATGAACAATCAATTGATGCTTTATGGGGATAAACTAGGATTGTAGCAGTAAGATGGTTAGCCTACAGCAAATTCAGGTCAGGTTATTCGGTTACAGATTGGTTTTATCATTGGCGATGGATTGCTTAAATTTGATCTACTGTTGAAATGGTGGTTTGGTAGTCCCTCAATGGTTTTTCTTTTAATCATATTCAGTAATCATTGGTTATCTTCTGTAAAGAGGATTGAATAATGAAGTGTATCCAAAGTATTCCTTTTAACTACCATCAAACATATGTAGTAAAAACAGAATCAACACAATTCTGTGAAAATGCTAATAATAGAGCATGATTCAACAAATATGATTAGATTTTACAAATGCAATGATCTTACCTAGAGATAAGAAACATGTACACTGTCAGATTGTAATTAATTCTTCCAGGATTCCTCTCCCAGGAGCATCTTCAGCACAACAACCTATAAAATTCCATAACACAATTAAAAATCACAGAATATATTTTAGGCACAACTAAAAGAAAAGACAAGAGGGAATATTTAAAACAAAGGAAAATGAAAAGAGGAGATCCATGCATTTATATATCTGGTAATGCAGATAAAATGGTGATAGCTAGGATAGTGTTGTTGTAACAAACAAGTAAATTCATGAGTCTAAATTAAGCTCCAGATTGAACTAGCGACAATTTGAATCTCCCTCTACACCACTCATCCTCCCAATTGTTACAAAATACAGATCTACTTAAGGCCTTAATTCGCGACGAAGTGAAGTTAATCTAATTTGAGTTAAAATCTCCCCAAACTATATAAAGTTCTACTGTTTGTGTAAAATCCAAATAAAATCAGCACTTAAATAAAGTTATCAAACAAAATCTTTGACAAACTAGGAACACATGAATATTGATCAGATGCCCAATTCCCAGCAGACATTGAAACATACGTGGCGCAAGTAAAATCAGAGCTAGAATTTGAATCAAGAAACAGTACTTAAAATGCAAGAGTTGGAAAGAATGAATGGAGATGAAATTGAGGTTAATTACAAAGAGTGATTCCTTCTTCTTTTTTTTTTTTTTCTTTTTTTTGTGGAGGTAACTAAAGACTGAGTAACCTGTTAGAATATGATTCAAATTCATATGCATAGGTATTGATGTTATGTGTGCCAATGTGTGTCATGTGGTGAGCTCTCAAAAATATGCCCACAATGTTGAAGTTACTGAGTCAATATGTGGTCGGTTATATTAGTTAAGAGAGTGGGACATGTGTCATGTTTAGAGTCAAGGTAATGAGTAGTTATTCAACTATTTATTGTTATTGGTGTGTACCAAGTCAAAAATTAGTTAGTGTGTCAAACCGTTGCTTATAAATGTGTACTCCATCATTTGCAATTTATATATATGAAAATAAAGAGAACATCATCTCTGTTTTGTTTAGCTTACTATTTTTTTTTATTTTTTTTAATACCCAACATAACCAATCAATTGGGTGGTCCAATGGTTTGGTATGAGTTTTGGGAGTAGAGATCATGGGTTCCAACCTCATAAGGTGTCAATACTTTGAGATACGTATTCTCACGTCCCTAAACCCTAAACCCCCCAAGCTTCCTATCTGGCTATCATGCTAATCCTAATGATTCTCTATCTGCACCCCGCTTAGTTACAACAACCTAAACCACAAACCAAACCTAACCATAGTCAACTCTTGACCGATGATTAGTATCTTTTACAACATCTACATTTGATATTTAGTTCTTGGATGTCTTTGGATAAACTTTGAAACACGTGAGCTCACATATTGATGTGTATCTAAAGGACTTTCAATGAATAGGCGTATGTTAAGAGTAGGTTATTTAATCATTGAGTCAAGTTAAACAACATGTCATTGTTGTAACAACTCCTATTATAAGTTCACATATCTTTTTTAAAATATATACCCTAAACCCTAATATATATATATATATAGATATTCTACAATGAAGCTCAAATATATACTCATGTCATGGAAACCCCTCAAAATGTGTTGTGCATTAAATGATTGTGCATTTATGACGTCTCGATTAATGTGTTAGATTAGAATTCAATGGTTGTAAATAGTGCACCCATGACATGGGTATATATTTGGTTCTCATGGTAGTAGTACCCCTATATATATAATTGAATGCACTATTTTTAGATTTTTCTCACCCTCCATCTAACGCAGACTGCCTCTCAACTTTAATAATTTGTTTCACGGTTTTATAATCTTTACTTTCGTTGCTTCTACGTTCGGTTTGTGGCAATCACCCCACCACCCCCCCTTTCTGCGACGACATTACGTTCTTCGATCTATAAAGTCGTCATTGTCATAGCAAAGTTGTTCCAAAGCCTTAACATGAAGGTAATTTTGAAAATTATGATATTTTTTAGAATGGGTATATCAACTTCAAAAAAAAAAAAAAAAAAAAAAAAGGTGAGCGAACGTAGAAGGGTAGTTAAAACACCAATAGTGTTTTTATTTAAGCGGACTCTTAATCATCTTCTAAGTAGAAAAGTTTAATCCATGCAGCAAACATCATGTTCTTGGGAGTTTTGATGGAAACCTCTACTAAAGAAATAAAATCCATCTTTCAATTCAAACATTCTCAAACTCAACGAATTGAGAATTATTTCATCTTTTCTCCTTGTTGGGAGAAAGTTGTTCACTCCTCACCACATCAATGCTACATGTTTATTTGATATTTATTTTGTTTAACCATAACAATTGCTTATGTTTATTGCTCCAATTTTATTTTTTTTACATAGTTTATACTTTACACATAAAACATTTTGTATGCAACTTTTTCAAGTTTGCAAGTGCATAACTTCAACAAGTAAACTACATTTGTTTTCTTCATGGGCACTTAGATAATTTCAAAGTGCCAAATGTTGCAAGGCCTCTCTAAATCGATAAATTCAGGCCTACATATACATTGTCAAATCATTCTGTGCCTGAACTGGGAAAAATGCACACTTTCATAGTGCAAATAAAAACAAGACGAACCTTAAATGATTAACCCATTAAAAGCCTTACAGGCTAGGCTACCATTGAAGACTAAAGAATGCCTATGCTACAATGCCAGTCTCACTCATCATTATTATGTTAGAGCCCTATGTAAATTTCTAAATGCACCCCTCGGCAGTATGATTTTAATCAAGCAATCTCAGGGCAGAGGATATTCAAGAGCGAAAGCCGAGAGCAGAAACTGTGTTGGCAGGAAGCCCGGCGGCTTCGGGAGAGCATCTCTACTGATAGAAAGTTCACCTCCTTCGCTCCCCATGCCTAGATCGTCGAGGTGCCTCATCCTCACTCTCACTACCATCATTTCCATATCCATTCTCGCCACCATAAGTCTCCTTGTTTTGGATCTTGAGAGATGGATGATACTTTGCATCATCAGCCAGCCCAGCACTTAGACTCTCAATCTCCTGACCCCTTCCCTGATCTGAACCAGCGCCATATCTATCACTTCCTGGTCTTCTCTGATCTTTCTTCATCATCCTACTTGGATCTTGTGAGATTGGAGGTGGAGGTGGTGTTGACAGCCCAAATTGTGGCAATCCCATTGGCCGACCAGAACGTACATGGTTTGCGGCTGGCATTCCCATCCCACCCATGAATGGAGCTCTTCCTGGACCCATTACCATCCCAAGCCCGCTACTAGGAGGAAACATGGGACCTGGTTGTTGAGGTCGACCATGAAACATCATCCCGGCTGCAGCACTTGCTCCGTCAACAGGTGTGAAGCCCATTGCTGAACTTTGACCAACACCAGATAAGTCACCAGAAAATCTAGGGCCAAAGGGTGGAAAAAAGCGGGGCCCCACACCAAAAAACTCTTGCATATGCATTCTGTCAGGAGCAACAGTTCCGTAAGTAAATCCATCAGCGCCCATCATGACCGGTGGAAATCCACGGACCCCTGGCATTGGTCTACCTCCATGAGCTAATGGCATATGCGGAGGCCACATAATTCCTCTTCCTCGTCCTCTGCCCTGCCCAACTGCAAGAACCTGACCAAAGCTTTCATCTTCTTCCTCTTCACTTTCCTCTTCTTCTTCTTCTTCATTGTCCTCGAAAGGAACAATATCAGGGTTCTCGGCCCCTTCATCTGAATTGACGCCTTTAGCTTTCTCTTCCTTTCTTTTAGATTCTGCTGCAATAGAAATTGCCTGCAGCCAAAAAAACAAAAAGAAACAGGTCATTCCATTCAAATCCTACAACTATATAATTTGCTTGCAGAGACAAAAAAAAAAGAAAAAAAAATGGTTCCTTCCATTCAAACCCTACAACTTTTTGACATTTAATGACTAATTATATATTAGACATCACAACAAGATATCAAGTAGAACTCATAAGCTAGTGTATTAGAACAAGTCCACTAATCATTCCACAAAAATTATTAGTGAGAACTATATTTGACCATATGATATAACACTCAGGAAGAAATTGGTCAACCTAGCCCAAAGATCAACCAAATGGAAACATTCACAAATGATCCTTTAATGACAAAGATGTGATGCTAGAGACTTCATGAACGAACCCAATTTCCTAGTTACCTCTTCGCCACATGGAAGTTAAGGACGAAGTAGAGACGAGCTAAGGTAACTAGGAAAATGAAATGCATTCATTAGCACATACAAATGTGAATAGTTTCAAGAACTAATTAGTAAGAAAAAGAAAAAAAGAAAAAAAGAAAAAAAATAGTAGTAGAGTTTTATCAGGAAAGGAAAAGTTAAAGGTAGCCCGAGATGATACGAGGATAGACAAAGTATTGGAGCATCGAAAAGCCAAAAGTAGTGAGACACGACCACGGTACAACGCATGTCTAGCGATGGCACCGTGGCGGTTCAAAGTACATATCCAGAGTGAAATAAGTAAGGAAGATAATTCTAAGCCTGTGTTGTTTGCTAAATTCTTCCCAACACTACTTTATTCAGGAAAATGGACCACTAAATTACTTGGGTTCTTCTGATGTAAATTTTTTTTAGCATTTTATTTGCTTGTGTGCTTGCAATTATTTCAACACGAATATCTCAACATTAGATTCTTTTGACCCAAAAAAAAAAAAAAAAGGTTCATGCTTCATTTTATTTTGCTTGTCCATGCTTCAATAGAAATTTCGATAAGTTTTCATCAGCAAATTCATTTGAATGTTTAATTTGCTATCCTATTTTTTTAGGAAATTTAATATTCTTATTTTAATTTTGATAGGTGTATCAGATTGGTAATTTTTTCAATAAATTGGGTCAATCAAGTCAAAAGTCTGTGATTTCCCTTCCCATACAAGCTCATGGTAGTTTTGCAATTGTCATTGGTCTTTTCTTTTAGGTCCGTGCATGGTAGTGACGGTTTCTTGAATTTTCCCTTTTTACGAGATATTCAGACTTGTAAACTCTCTTTTAGCTTTGTGCATGATGGTGATGATTTCTTGAATGTTTCTAATAGAGTATCAATATTGATTGATTGATTTGAGAGTTCACAACGATTACAAGAACACAAAAGTAACCCCAAAGAAGAGTCTTAAAACTCTCTCAACTCAAACTCTAAGAGTTGCCCAAATTACATTCAATTTCCAAGACGCCCAATCTCACTAACTCATCCATATTTATAGTGTTTACTTCTAACTAACTCTAAATGATCCCTATATTGGATTTTATCATTACTCCCACTTAAACATCCACATTGTCCTCAAGGTGGATGAAAAAGAACATACAAAAAAAGAGTTGAACATCAGCAGCACATACTCAAGAATGTAAGGAAGCAGAGTTAGGTGAGAGCAATCCTTAGCGCAATATCTACCGAAGCCATTTCCTCAAACACCTGCTGCTCACTATGAATTACAACAAGAACACGAAGTAACAAATAGCCCAAGAGTGTGTAAAGGAGAGGAGACCACACAAAAACCAATATTTATCTAGTACTATGGTGGTGAATAGCGTCCCATTCCACTAGCCACAATGTGAACAATGAAAACACTTCAAAAAGCTTGAAATGAGGTCAGTTGCAAAATAATGATGTCAAGATCCATGAACAAAAGCTTTGATACCATTCCATGGAAGACAATCACGAGCCCCTCGCACGAAACAAGAGTATAGCACCACAAGCAACCAGAGAGCTCCAAAGGAACCCACTTTAAGAAGTTCATAATGCAAACTGCAGCAACAAAAACTAACACAACAGGATGGCTCTCTTGCAGTGGAACATAACCAAAATTGACACACATCCATTGAGCACATAATTGAGTATCCTCCACATTTTTGACCTGAAAGAGACCTAAAATAGAAATTGAAGGATATAGCACAAGGCATACCTCCAATGGATTGTCCAATACGTCGTCCTTGTCGAAGGCATCACATGTGATTGAGGACGAAATCGAGTGGAATAATGACAAAGAAGCATTCATTCAAAACACGAAGCAGAGAAGGAATGCAAACTCGACGAAGGTGGAAGGTAAAACAAGAAACGATAGATGATTCTCGTTAAAATTTGTTGAATAATGGAACCATCGAGGACTCCAATACTAGCCTCGAGAACAATCGGGTGGCCCAAAGATGGAACACACAAAGCTCTGCATCATGTATGTGAACACAAAATGCATGACAAGTACATAGATGAGGTGTCGTTCCACTCACCATCAGATCAATTTGATTCTCCCATTGTTCATATCTTGCCCTCTCTAGAAACCTTAATGGAGAGTCTGGATGCAAAAGAGAAGTACAAAATGCACCATGCCCAAAGCAATCAACGCAGAAGAAGAGTAACGCAAAGTTCGCAACAAACTTTCCGACAACAACAATGGCGGAGGCCAAGGAGGGGGATCAATATTCAATAGCAAGGTTTAAAAAATCGACAAACTTCGGCGAAGTTCGGGCGAAGTTTGTCGATTTTGAGGTGAGCGAAGCTAAGTTCATAGGCGGTAGAAAAATTGCAAATCTTCGACTCAACTTTGACTACCTTTGACCAAACTTCGAAAACATCGATGGAAGTTAATAAAGCATTAAATAAAATTGTTATATTTTGTGGAAGTTGAGCAAACTTCAATTGAAACTTCGACTATGGTAGAAATATACTTAAACTACGGCTATATTCAAATAAAACATAGTTCTAGCATCTCTATGAAAAAACTTGAGTTTTAAAGCATTTAAAGTGAAATTCCATAAGCTTCCATACACCGGTGAAGTTTTTTCAAACTTCCATCGTCGAAGTTAACTTCCTCGAATTAATTCTGAATTTTAAGTGAGCAAAGTCATTGGCAAAGTTGAAGTTTCAAACCTTGTTCAATAGACACTTCACACTAATCACCATAATCCTTGACTGCTTGACTTGAGTTGCCATTAGAACAAACAGAGAATCGATTGGGACAGGTTGATACGCTTCCGCTTTAGTGGAGGTTGGCGACGATGAAGAAAGAATTAGTGATGAAGGCAGAGGCGATGAGTCTGCAACCAAAGTTCGATTCTAGAAAACTCGATCCATAGGAAAGAGAGATGAAGTGTCGTTGTGGATAGGCTCTTTGATTAGCAGCGTGATCCTTTGAATCTGTGATTTCACCTCAAATATGAGCTTGAACGATTGAATCTTCACCAGATCTGAATCACCAACAGTCAGAACCCCCTTGGCCGCCATTGGATCTGGATCACCGGCAATCGACAACAACTCTGGCACCGCCAGATCTGACGGATCTGCGCAGATCTGATGTGTTTGGCCATTGGCTTCGTTGATTTGGCTAGATCTAGACGCATGCATGTTGAGATGAACACACATGGACTTCATTTGATGCATCAAGCCTTGAACCTCTGATCGTAGCTCACCAATGGAATTCTCCAACACCAAAATCCTCTTAAGTTCAACTCGAATCGGCTTCATCTGCTTCTCTAAGACGACGATCCTAGAATCAATTTTTGGCCACATGTTGATGCTTTAATACCAATGATAGAGTACCGATATTGATTGATTGATTGATTTTAGAGTTCACAACGATTACAAGAACACAAAAGTAACCCCAGAAAAGAGTCTTAAAACTCTCTCAACCCAAACTCTAAGAGTTCCCCAATTTACATTCAATTCCCAAAATGTCCAATCTCACTAACTCATCCCTATTTATAGTGTTTACTTCTAACTAACTCTAAATGACTCTCTATATTGGATTCTATCAATTTCACTTCTATGTTTAAAAATAATAGTAATGTTCTTTCTTAAAAAAAAAATTATTATCTATTTTATTAAAAAAAAATACCTTTTCTTACATCATTCATCAACAAAAAACAATGCATAAGAATTTTTTCTCTTTCTAGGAAAAATGGTGGAGGTTGACACCGTAGGGCCAGCGAGATCAAAGCCTTTGGAGGCTTCTAACAGCTTTGAAGACTATGGGAGATTGAAATAGATACCTTTACTTACCTAAAAAACATATACCTTTATTTGTGAACTTTCTTTGGTTAGTGCACCAAACAAAAATGTAACCTAATTATGGAAATGTTCAATTAAGAGGCTCTTTGGCATTAATAGTGTTGATGTTGGCTTAAATATGAGTCGTGTCTTAATCCAAATGGGTTTGGGTGAGTTTTAGCAAGTTAGTAGAACCTAGTTATTAAGTGAAGTAGACTCCTAATCATGGTTTGAAAATTCTCCGAAGTCCTCAAAACTCTGAATTAATTAGGTTTTTTGAAGCACCGAATTAAGAATTAGATATAAGCAAAATTTTACAAAAAATCCATTAAAGTAAGAGAAAATAATAACATTTCTAACTTTTAACGCTTCTTTGTAAGAAAAGTGAAATACAATTCGTGCCAATTTTTGTGAGAAGTTACTCTAAAGAATGATAATATGTTAAAAGACAATAAAACACAACTCAATCTCACTTATTGCATAATAAATTAGAAAGAATAATACCAAAATGATCAATCCAATCGAAATTGAAGTTCTACAGATTTATCTTAAGTACAGAAAGGAAAAAAATCAATGAAATATTAGAGAAAGCATACTTTTTAATGTCTCTTGATGAAAGTTGGATGTTCTCTAACACTTAAATGAAGTTATTTATACTTATTTATGATGTCGAAGCTTTACCACAATTCCCCACATCAAATTACACTTCTCAAATTAATTTCGAATTAAGTGAGCAAAATCAAAAGCGAAGACGAAGTTTCGATCCTTGCTCCTAATACAACATGGTTAGTCTCCTAGTACAACTATGAAACCCTAGTTTGTATAAAGTAGCGTAAACCACTAATTTGGTAATGTCTCGAATAAATAAATGTTATCTTTGACATAGACATAGGCACATTACCGCACCACACAATTCTCTATGTCGATTGTGTGTGTGTGTGTGTGATTGTTTGTTAGCTGCGTTTACTCTAACATATATATATATGAAGCAGCGCGACTCTCTATTTAAAGATACTACGCTAGTTTCAAAGACCAGAAGCTACACGCAAATACTCATTGGATTTCGGTTGTTCTTAACATCGATGGCTATTCATTTAATTCTTCAGGTAGCACCACCGAATCTTCAACAATCACACACACAATCGACAAAGAGAATTGTGTGATGCAATAATGTGCTTATGCCTACGTCAAAGATAACATTTATTTATTCGAGACATTACCAAATTAATGGTTTAGCCTACTTTATACAAACATTATATATATGCATATATACATTTACATTTTCAAGAGTTTATGATGTTATTTTATTATCTTCTTTATTTTTTTGTCTAGGAATGCGCATTATATGTAAGAGCAACAAGAAAATTCTTTACATCAACAAGGAGATGAAGATAGATAGTCTCGATGGTGAGCTTATTGTTTGCAGTAGTCAAACCTAACTTAAATAGAAGCATCACTCAACCCCAATTTAAGCCAAATATGAGAACTCAATAAATATTAATTCATACTTTTTTGAAAACAAATCGTAATTCTAGAAAAAACAAATCAAATGAACGATGGATTTGTTAGCCAACCTAGAAAACATGAACATGTTATCGTCAACGGCCTTTCTGAAGAAGGGAGGAAAACAAATGAAGTGGAAATGGCGTAATCTAGGTTTATAATATAGCTAGATTTAAATAAAAAAATGAGTGCTGATGTACCAAAAAGAATAAAAATAAAAAATCGCAGCACGAAAATAAATGAGCAACATACCATAAGTTCACTATCTGGTTCAAGATAAAGAAGGGATGCTAACTGCTCACCAATAGAAGGCTCAAGCTCCTGACAATCTCGACTTATCTAGGACAATATAACATGAAAAAAGTGAGAAATAAAAGAAAAGATTATAGGTCATAACAACTTTTACATTGACTACTAGAAGTTATAGAGATATAAAAGAGAATTATTCACAACCATTCAAGATTCAAAAACATTTTTTGCATATATGTTGATCTATTCTCAACAAGCAAATACCCAAAAATGATTTTTGGTTTCTATCAAAAAGTACAAAATGAAATTTGGAAAACTTGAAAATCTCCATTTTTCCATATTTCAAAAGTTTTAGGAGGCAATAGAAGGAAAAAAGGGAAATGATTTTCAAATTCCAAATGGAAATGGCCTTGTTCTTCAGTAGAATCAATACCTTTTGTCGGGTATTTTCACAATAAAAATAACAAATTATGACTATACAAAATTGACAATAAGAACACAGAAATGAGAAAGCTGAATAATTGAGACCACACATAATGGATTTTTTACATAATAAAATATTAAGTCTTCAACAACATATAGTTAACTCTTCATACACAAAATCACACATTAATACAGTTTTAGATGAAAAGGTCATCAATATGGATTTAAAATATATTAGGCTTTTTAGAACTAATAAGAAGTATTACACGAGATTGCGGCAATTAATTGGTGGATTAGGTTCTTAAAACAAAAGACACTTGCCATAGTACCAGATATAAATATAATCGACAAATAGGAGATTGCATTTCAACTATCGAGGTTCATACACAAATGCTTACATTATTATAATACAACCCTCAGGAGCACTTGAACATACTACCTTTAATTGACTCAACAACTCAAACAAAGAATATAACTACTAAATAACAAATTTACAATATTAATAGTTCTACCTTACATTCCCCCTGAAACTAATGATTATGCCTTACATTCCCCCTCTAACTAACGGGAAATAAAAGGACACCTAGTTTGCATCTAAGATGCAAAGCGAGATAAGATTAACGTCTTAGCAAAGCATATCAACAATTTTACTTTTAGAAGGCACAAAATGCACAAGAAGGAAGCCATTGAGAACCTCGTCATGTATGTGAATATCCAACACGATGTACTTCGTTCTTGGGTAATACACAAGGTTGTGAGCAAGGGCACTTGCACTAAAATTATCACATCAAACTATGGGCTTTGTTTAAGGAAATAATGAAGTTCCTAAAGCAAAGATTATAACCAAGTAATTTTCCACCAACCTGGGCAAGTGCTCGATATTTTGACTCGATACTCCCCAAGCGACCACTTATTTCTTCGATTGCCAGGAAATCAAATTAGCTTAAAAATATACAGATACCCAGTGATGGACTTATGATCATAGATACCCAGTGATGGACTTATGATCATAGATACCCAGTGATGGACTTATGATCATCGTGAGATACATCCTAGTCACTATCAGAATACTCAATTAAAAACATGGAAGAGCAAGGTAGGCAAAGCACCCAATGAATAGTATTCTTGAGATTTCGAAACACCTTTTAAGAGCTTGTCAATGTGAGTCATGTGACGGAGAATGGAAGTGTTGAGAATGGAAGACTTCAATTTATTAAATATTGGAGATCATAGAAGACTTCAATACAGTGTAGCATCAAGGAGAACTTGTTTCAGCAAGTAATTGCTTACCAATTGGGTAAAGGGCTTTGCAAATTTAGCTTAGGCATGTCATGCCTTATCTATAAGTGCTTGAACATTTGAAGATTGAGTGAGATACATACCATGTTGATCGTTGTGAGCTTCAAATCCTAGAAAAGAACCTTCATTTCTGCCCTTCCATTTTGCTCATGTGTATAAGGACATGAATGCTAAAATATTATTCTATTTGAGTCAAGGGTTGATTTGAAGAGCCTAAACTATCCACCCCAATCTGACTCCACTCTCTTAATTTTAACAGAGAAATGATTTTCCAACATAAAGTTGAAGTGAAGAAATGTACACCAGATTTCAATTTCAAAAGATATAAGCTAACTGAGGTAGAGGTCATGAGTTTAATTATTGGTAGCTTCACTGTATTCACTTTGTTTCTACTGAGTTACGAGGTTGGGGCACCCAACTAATCCCATGGGATTAGTCAAGCCAAAGCAAGGAGGGGCCGAAAAATGACTCAGACATTCATGGTTATCAAAAAAAGATAATATATACAAGTAAACTTTGTACAATCATCCAAAAAAAGTATTTTATAGTTAAATTCACCAAATGAGGTAACAGATGATGGCCCCCATAAATATGCAAGGACTAATTAAAAAAACAATAGATCTACATGATGTAAAAATGGGAAATGGTAGAGCAAGATGCTTACCAAGAAGATAAGTAGAGCATAGATGAAAATGAGAACAATTACATCAATATGAGTTCTAAGAATATTCTATAAAGTATAGTTCGACGGATGACCAAGTCCCAAGTGCCACGAGTATGTAGGTGATAGGTGTAAGGCAAGAAATACTTTAGCCATGGTTGAGTTTTGTGAAGGTGATGGCCAAAAAAAAAATCGTTGAGAGTCTTGAGACCATTTTTTATTGTGATGGCAACACTGCCTTAGTTTTGGAATCCTTCACCAAACAATCTTCAGAGTTAAACTCAATAATCACACCAGTCACTTGTGATTGTAAAATGCTATTGCTCACTAGGTTTTTCTTGATTTGAGGCACATGTAAATATTACGAAACCTCTTAGTCCAGAGTAATTTGATGGCATTTTAGCATCTCCAATTAGATATAGAAAGAGAATGACCATTCCCTACCATAAGAGAATTTATACCTTGACTTTGAATATCCTTTCTTCTCAGGCATAAGGAACTCATTGTGTTCAACCATGATCATGTCGTGAGTGACGTTATTCACTACGCCATCATGTTTAGTTGGTGACGATTAACATCATCACTTCTGACCAATTCAACTTCATCTATCGAACAAGTCAAAGGTTGAACAACTTCCACCTCGATAGGTATAACTTCATCATGATCATCACAATCCCTTGCCTCCAAACGCTCGAGCATCGCAAGTACTTCATCGAGTTTCCTTCCTATATCATTAATCTTTATGTCTTGTGCAACAAACTTTTGATCAATCTCATTCTTCAATTTCATGCGCTCTTGCTCGTTCCGTTGAATCATGTCTTGATGCTGAAAATTCTTATACTATGAATATTGATTTTTATAGTTCCAACTCAATCTTGGACTAGGAGATCACCTAGTTGACCATCTCGATCGACTATCACCACTCTCAATCATCTTCATATTCATATGAAGAATGTGAATGATTTTTCCTATTCATATTGATTTGAACATGAACAACGAAGCTTTGACACCACTAGATGCGGAACGGAATGCCAAACGCATGGACTCCAAGTTCAATTAACTCAAACCAAATAAAATAAGAAAAAGGATAGAAGGAGCACTACGAGCAATGATGTTCGATAAGCTCGTTGAAAATATCACCACAAGCAACGAATTGCATGATAAGATCATGAATGCCACAAATTCTCAATAAATTAGATAAGTTCAAAATCACACTGGTGTAAAAATCTCTCACGGAGATATCTCAATACTCAAAACTCAACTCTACTCATGATATAAGTGCCCTTATATAGGTTTACATAAAGACTTGAAAATAGAAACTAAATAAAAAAGTAAACTTCTTAATTCCTAATAACCTTCTAATTCCTAAAATAGAAGGAAATAACTAAAAAAAATTCTAATTACCTAGAGACATCAAACTTCATAAATTCATCCTAGAATTATTTAGTAACAAATCAAAGTTAAAATTGGCTAAATATCAAACTTGAACGAAAATAGCAATTTCCTTCTTTGTGACTTTAAACCGGGTCACATCAAACCAACTACAAAATGAATAACAAAGATTTAATAATAGTAAAAAGGTTTTTTCTTTATCTTAATACTAAAACGAACTCAAAAACAATTACTAAAACGATAAAAAAAAATGGAGACCAAATACTTTCATCAATCTCCAACTTGTAAGGCACACTAAACACTATATTGACTATCAACACTAAAATAACACCATGAAATTCAACTAATCCAAATATCAAGCATTCTAAAAGTTAAATATCCCACAAAGACGCGTGTTTTTTAGAAAAACAATCCACGTTATCACTCTTAGAATGTCCTTTGAATTATTTTTTATAATGTACAAGGAAAATAACAACTAAAATCGATTAGTTGGTTATACGGTGGATGTGATAAAAAAATCAGGACATGAATTAGATGTCACTAATAAAGATCGTACCTTCACTGGCAAGTTTTCATTGTATGGGTTCCTCAAATGACGAGTTTTATGAAATGACAATTCACATAGCTGCAATCACAAACATTTAATAAGCTTAATTAGAAAGTTGACAAAATAAACAAAAGATCAAATATGTTTAAAACAAATTTCCTAGTTTATATGTCAAAAAAAGAAGAAAACTCACCAAATAGAGCGTTTGGTACACACTAGAGATTAAGATTAAACTAGTAATTTGGCCCAAGTAATACCAAGAAGAGGCATGATACTGAATTTAGGGATCCATGAGGCTCAGTTAGCTAAGAACAAAGAGGCTCAAATTCTAGGTAAAAAAATGCATAAAGAAGAGAATTGGACCATTTCTCTAATTTATATAAAGAAATGGTAAGAATCATCAAATGGTTACATAAATATGACCTAAAAGCAAACACTTCTCATAAAAGAATGCACTTTAATTTTTTTTATTGAGGCTAATACTGACATAACAAATTATATTTTTTTCACCACTCATGTGGCAATAGGAAATATTATTTTATCGGCATAAGTTAGACAATTACTAGGGCTTAAATGGTAGCTAGTTTATCAAGTAAATTCATTTTAACTGTAGTGCGGTAGCAGAGCAATATGAACCCTAAGTTAAACCTATAAGTTATAACTTAAGCAAATTAGGACCAAACATCATAGACATAAAGAGGCGTTAAATGCAATAGTAAAGAGGAATTGCTAGATCAACAACTCATTCAAGAATTAAGAAATTAGAAAAGTTTAAAGGAGTTGAATTTCTATAAGCCAAACAAATAAAAAGAACTTAAGTTTATGTTAACCAAAAGAGTTGATGCAATGCCAAAGGTGTTGGATTATTTTATGCGAAATTTTAGCCCAAAAATAGTAATTCTTATAGTGAAATGATTTATGGATTAAAAAGCAGTTTTCCATGAGAAGCACGATGCTTAGGCCTCAATAAATATCAATTTTCTGGTTTTAGAAACTATTTGTAACAAGTACAACTCATAAGAGGAATGCTACATTTTGCTTCCATTTTTCTCATTGTGATCCATGTAGACTAGTGTGGGATTGAGGCTTTGTTGTTGTTTTCTCATTGTGATCCACCATCCACATCACGGTATGGGTGTGTAAGAAAGTTTCCTAAGATGTACATATTTTCATTACTTTACATGATTTTGGAAAGCACACCATCAATTGCACTAAATTAAGCGCAATGGAAGAATTTGATCCATGTAGCCGACCCCAAATAATTTGGAATTTGACGACACACGATTTTGGAATTTGAATCCAACTAGAACTACCAAGGTTAGGGATCTTCACATAATGGTCGTATACTCACATTGACTTTGCAATGTATCAAACAAATAACTTTTTAAGGCTTCTAAGTAAAAATATGGACAAGTTTCTAATTAAATAAATAATGTTTGCTGGTCATTGAATTTCCTTACTCAACAAGGCCTTAGACTAGTCTTTGTTCTCCATCAATCATCAATCATTATCTTCATCACCTACCTCTTCTGCGCTAAATTCTCCTTCATCAGAACCATCACCTAGATCCATTTCATCATAATACTCGTCTTGCAACACATGTTTGTCTTTGTCACCAGTGACAATATATCTCAAGTAAAATCCAATGGATTTTGACAAACGAGGCATTTGTGCTTACAACCCCCAACTTCTAAGACGAACCCTAGATTTTACAGTAGGAAGGACAAAACCTAGATTAAATCATTGTTCAAAATATTGTTTCCTTGCCTTTTTAATGTCCACCAATGCACTCCTCGAAATTTATCTATGAATTGTCTTTTGGAAGAATTGGATCTTCTTGCTCAATAGTTCATTCATCACCACACTTCAATTCAAATTAACAAATTGGACCATGGTATTCATATCGCCTTCTTATTCTTTAAAATATGAAGGCATAAATTGTAATTGATGTAAAACAATGCAATCTTTTTGCTCAAGTTCGTTTCACTTCTTTTCATGAAATTAAAGAAGATCACATAGGATTAAGAATGAATATATGATACTACAGTAATTCACTAATTACTAACAAATACTATTACATGTCGTGATGTGCTCTGATTCGACTACAACCAAAGAAGCTGCAAGTAAAGACTCTTATCGCCCAAGTCCAAACTCTTTATATTAGGAGGTCATTCATCCACAATTCGTAGCATAGCAAGTTACTGTGAGATAGATAATAAAAAAGTAGAAAAATGAGGACATAATAACATAAACAACTTGTCCAATCTAGTTGCTTGGTGTTGTTGATTTTGTAAACTCTCTTACAAATATGTCAATCTGATTGTGCATCTCCACTCTCTCTCAACTTGTAGAATTTAATCTCTCTTTGCAATTATATGATCCTAGCTTAACTTCAAGATCAGTATGGATAAACCATATTGGAATATTAAAATCAATAACTACCCCATAACATGAAAAGACCTATGCGTCTAAATATCTCGCCACTTATCAATTATATCTCGAATTGATTTATCATTTTAACATTTGTTTAATTCCTATTGATGGCTTTCGATGCACGGTTCATGGTGTCATAAATGTATGGAGAGCCTAGCATCAGAAATCCCCAATGTAGCACCTTCACTTGTCAATGTCACATAGTGCTTTACAGACAATACTTGAGAGAGTATAATAATCTTTTAAAACCTCTACCATTCCAATTATGCAAATAAGCCACAAACTCTTTTCTTTTGTTAAAGCGCACTTTTCATAGCCAAGTAGCAAGTGGCAAAATGTATAACAACGGGCCTTACTAATTCCGCATTATTGGTGAACTTCCTCATCAAATTTAACACACAGCTATGGTTTTAGAGATAGACAGCAAGTTTTGTAAATAGCACAATAAATGAGGAATAAAGTCAAATAAAAATTGAATGAATTCAACAATATAGGGGTAGGCCTAAGATAACCTGAGATGCAATTAGGAAGGATTTAATGGATTATAAAATCACGTCGTTAACAGCTTTAAATCAACTAATCATGTTGAGAGGAAGAATTTGATTCATGTAGCAAACCCCACCGAATTTGGGATTGAAGCTTGGTTGTCGTTGTTGTTTAAAAAATAGAAAATAAAAATATGACTAACAATTTGAATCGAATCCCAATTTGCAATTCAATTTTTATTTGACAACTATAATTCTAAGACAAGGCTAAATGCAATAGCATGCAGTAAATTGTTGCAGCAAAGAAGGCAAACTGTTATGAAATAAATGATTGATTGAAATTCAACATTTATAAGTTATCATTAAGCTTGTGATGGGGGTGAACAATCTTGGCGTTTATTGCATGCATGTAACATGTACTGATATATATACTTACAATCTGTTATATGAAAAAAAAAATAAATAAATAAAAGTTGAGTTTTTTGTATGAACAAATAGATAACTCGCTGAGAGCGTGGAGATTATCATGAGTTAGAAATTTCCATTACAAGTTATTCGAAGAGACTATGACAATAGTTTTCTCCTTTGTCAGGCCATCTTGCCTCCATTATATTTCATCATTATACTAATCTCTCATTTCTTACTATGTATATAAACTTGTTAATACATGCCTCACAATAATAGCAATGAAAAAAAAGTAAGGAGAAATAAAAGTTCAAATGCAAAGCAAGTTAGCACAAAGCGTACAGAACTGTCTCAACAAAATAATAATAAAAAATAACAATCAAGTGTAGATTACCTTTAACCATTTGACGGAGAAATTACGCCCATAATGTGCAGTTCCATGAGCATGTTTCCAATTTCCCCCGCCAACATGTTCTCCAATTTTCGATATCATCTTTGCACATCCCTATGAAAAGTCCAGCAATTTAAAATTTTTAATATTGCAAAAAAAATGGAATTTTGTAAAATAGTCATGCTGACTACATAAATTAAAAGGCTCATCTTAAACAAAAACAAAGGCATTTAACATTGAGCAGTATATGACAATCTGAATATCAAACTAACTTGGAAGTGACGAGTCCGGTTGACTGAAAATATCAGAATCACATTCTCCATAGAATCAAAAGCTTCGTTCAGTTTAGCCTCATTACTCCTTTGCGTTGCCCATACACCTTGTTGTACTGAAAGTTCCAGGTTTTCACGATTACAACTTTTAACAATGAAGTACCTGAATTTCATGTCCAAGCACCATCAAGCAATTAAGAGAAAATTCAATGAAAAGAAAAAGAAAAGAATGAGAACATAAGTTCAAATCAAACTTAATATATAATATAAAACACTTACAAAAGAGGGAATAAGTTATCTCGCAACAAGTGATCATTAACGAAGAGATCAAGGACATGTGCGAGTTTAAACACATTTTAAAATAAATGGATTGTTAAAAACAAATTTATCGGAAGCAGTAACATAAAATTATATAAACTAACTTGAACAAGTGATCAACAATTGGAAAAATCAATGCACTAACAATCATCATAATCAAAGCCATTAAAAAAGTTAACATAAAAAATCACAAGCTAAAGAGATCATACACTAGAAGAACACAGTTGAAGTTTGTCCAAACCTAGCATGTAATTGATATAAAGAAGGAATTGAAAACTCTTCATATATGTAATATTTCAAGTATACCCCTCGAGAAAAATTATATAATCTAAAAATGGTATAAAAATTACAATGAATCCAATATAAATCTTTTGCATAGATATCAATAAGAACCCGAGCTCAAAGAATGAAACTCAATGAAATAGTGCAACAATAACGACAGTAATAACTATTCCATCGATTGAAGAAAACGAGAACACAAGAAAGTACAACTATTCAAGAGAGTGGACTCTCCCAACTAAATTACAGGGCTTTGAGAGGGTGTTATATCCTAAACTCAACAAAGTTACAACATTAATATTGTCCTTCTCATCCACCTTATAAGACCCCTCAGGGTTGAGACCTTTGAAGAGGTCTCGGTAGTTTGAGATCTCGGCCCCACATCACCGAACCTCACGAGCGAAGAGAATGACCTAGAAGAACTTGAAACTTTAAAAAAAAATCCATGAAAACGATAAAAAAAGCTCGTTTTGCTCTCACTAAATTTTTTGAATCCATCGACATTTCCGCCTCAAAACACTAGATTGGAGCCCCAATTTAAAGCCCTAAACACCAACAACAACAAGGATTGCAAGGCGTTAAGGCGATTTCTCTTGCCTAGACAAGGCGGTTCCTAGACGGCTCCTAGACGATGCCTAGGTGGACAAAATAATATTTATTTATTTATAGGTCATTAAATAACATTAATTGCCTATTAGTCAATATGATCATTATTTAATATACACTTCAAAAATACTAATAAGTCTTTGGGTCCTTATGTTACGTTAATTGTGTCAAGATTTTATTGTTGGATAAGTATTTTGTTATCAAACTTAATTGAAAATAGTCCTTCAAATTTCTAAAAATTATTTATAAGAACACCGCCCGCCTAAGGCACCGCCTCGGCAATTTTGTCCCAAAATGCCTAGCCGACCGCCTAGGCAATGCCTTGCAATCACTGAACAACAGCAACACAAAACTAAGTCAAAACAATCCCTAAAACCCACAAATCGAATGCAAAAATGGTGGGGATGCACATGCGGCATCAAATCAATTTGGTTTTGCCCAGATTTCAATAAAGTTTGGCTGGAGGTGAGGTTGCGTTCAAGAGAGGGAAAGAGAAAGTTTTCGGTTGAGTGATAGGGGTATAGCGGGATATGGGTGAGCAAAAGCCCTTTTATATGAAGCGCATCAAGGTCATTTCACGCAAAGGTCAAATTGGAATGCCCAAAAAAAACATTTATTGGGGTACAATTAGCAAAAAGTGGGGTATGTTTAGCCGCTCCCTTAATTTATTTATTTATTTATTTATGTGTGCATGTACATATTTGTGTATATACATTTTCATATGCATGTTAATACTAAAAAGTAAAAACTCACTGGAATGCTAAGAAAAGACCAATAAAACCACTCTTTTAAAATCCGTAATTAGGGGATTATCAGATGTCATAGCAATCAGGGTGGTAATCATACAACTCACGACCACATGTTGAACATAGAGTAAAAAAAAAATATTGTGACCAATTTAAGTTTACTTCCTTCTCTCATCAAAAGTAAGATGATAGATTCCTTCACGACAGCTTGACGATTGCAAAACAGTCGAAGAAAAATATCTATTAAATTTAACAATTATAAAGAACTTCTCCTCGGGGTCACGAATCCTAGTTCAAATTCCCCGTCCTTGTTTATAAACAGAGAATCATTGTTCCCCATGGAGATTTCTCGCCCTATTTGCATACTTGCACATAACAATATAAACAATACACGATAAAGTTTGACAACCTTACAAAAATCTAAAAGCTTTTAACTCACCGAGATAATCCTTGAGGAAGAGGTGAAGCAGTTTTGTTGCCTTGATTGGGCAACGCGTCAGAAGGGGGTTGGATCTGATTCTGACTAACTGGTTGGTCTTGAGGTTGCTGAATTTGTGATAACTGTTGTTGCATGTTAAAAGGTTCTGTACTAGTAGACTGTTTTGCTGCACTTTGATTGCTAGCGTTAGAACCAAGTGGAAACTGAGATCTATCAGTTTGTTGGGAATAACTTGCATTTTTTTGCTGCAAAAACCTGTTGGATCCATAGTTGAATGAACTCAGATGCTGAATTTTCTGAAACACTTCTTCCACAGGAGGAGGAGGTCCAGGAAGTTTTGCATGCCTATACCGACAGTCAGGACCATTCGGACAAAAACCTAATTTATACCTGCAATGTACGCAATATCCTCAGTACTGAGCATATTTTTCCACCTTTTAGAAATACGCATCAGCGTTAGCAAAACCTTTATTATCAGCAGGTAGTCAAGGGTGGTTTCTTTCCATCAACCCTGTTTTTGTCATGATCCGTCTATAATTGCATGCTATCACGGAAGTATGCCGCTTCGTATTCTAATGAAATGCTTCCTCTTAAAATTTGGCATAAACTATCTAATATAAAGACATAATTATAATTCTAAATTGAATTTATCTTGACAAAACATATAACTGTAGATTTGAGTCATTTGACACTCTTTCAAAGCGAGTGTGTGTGTGTGTGTGTGTGTGTATATTGGAATAGAAAAAAATATAGTTGCAAGAGTTCCAATTCGAGTCCCAAATTTGTTCTAATTTAAATCCATTAAAATTAATATCAGTGCTTTGATCCAAATGTGTAGAAATCATTCAAGTCCAACGATTAACATGATTCTCGAATAAAAGAGAACATTTTTTCAAATTAATGAAAAAACGGATCGCTCAATGAGAGAACATGCTTAAACATCAAATCAAACAAGAGAGAATAGGCAAACCAAGCGAGAACAATAAAATCTCACATGTTACACTCCTTGATGTCCTCGTTGGTGTGTTTATAGACGCAATCCTGCTCACGACACTCTCCATACAACCTGAAGAATCGGCATACCGGCATTCTAGACTTGTCGTACTGGTGAAGGAACCCACAGGCGTCGCCCTTCATGCACAGGCCGCGGAGCCAGTGCCTGCAAACAGTCTGCCGAAAGCTCCTCCTCCCACCATGGTTCATCGGAGCGGTATCGGATGCAGCCGCAGCGGCCGACTGCACCGCCGCCGCCGCCGCCGTAGCAACGGCAGCAGCGGCGGAAGAGGAGTCGTCTGGTGCGATGGCAGGCACGGTGGATGAGGGATTGGCAGGAGCAGCTTCGAGGCCGCCTTCGAAATCGAAACTCAAGACCCCTTCCGGGTCCTCCATCGTCGTCACAGGTCTAGGGCTTGAACGAGAGTGTGCTGGAACTGGAAGTGACCGCCGTGCCTACTTCTCGGTTTGGGTTTTCGGCGGACCAACTGCTTGGGCTCGCCCCAATTTCAAAATTTTGACAAAATAGCCCAAAACACCCAAAATGTTAAAATGACACGGCACTCCTTTATAGTGAGAGTCATCTTGAGAGTCATCTCGCGCATTTTAAGATACATATCATGCGTGTTATGCACTAAAAATTATTTCGCACACACTTATTATTACGTGGAGCTGCACGGCACATCACATAGGTGTCACTTGGGGTGTTTAGGTTTCATTCTCGCATTTTCCCAAAAACACATCCGGTAATTAAAAAAAAAAAAAAAAAAAAAACAATCAACTTACATGAATTATTTTTCTAGAGTCAATTTCACAAATACTCACTACATTCAAAAAAAAAAAAAATCAACAAACTTATTGAAACATTTTCTACTATCTAGTCAATCCTCCTTTGTTCTTATTAATTAAAACTTTTTCAATATTTTATATACAACAACAACAACATAGCCTCAGTCTCAAATTAATTGGAGTTTCAATATTTTATATATTGCTCTTAATTTATTTTTTCTTATCGATTTTAAAAATAAATGGCAACTAAGCAATAGGGATATTTTAGGTGATATTCAAATGAAACTTTCCTTAATCTTCTCAATTTTTTATTTGATAACTACCTAAATAGAAACTGATTGGAAGTTATTGATTTCATTTGCTCTCTCTCATCTCCGCCATGTTTCTCTCTCCCCTTCATTCAGGTTGCCTCCGATATTTCTTTGTAACTTCCATAGATTAGGTTATTTGTATACCAATTTCTTCTCGATCTTATTATGGTGAGAAATGGATAAAGCTTTCTTGATTGTTTTTGAAGTTCCTCTTATATAAATGTGATTGGGGAAGAATGGCATCCGTGCGTGGCAACATATTTATAAGGCGGAATAGAAATGAGAGTATTGGAGGCTCAACCAATTAATGGTGGAAAATGATCGCCTCATTATTGATTTATGAATGTTCATAGATTTATGTGTATTATACAGATAGGGTTGCAAGTGGGGCAGCGAGGTAGGGATTGAAGATAACGTCCCCATCCCCGTGGGGTGCAGGGCGGGGTTTCATCCGCGGTAGAACTTTGCCTCCCCACCCCCACCCCCACCCCCACCCCCACCCACGGGGATTCCCGCGCCCCACTAAATAATTTTTAAGTGCATGTTTTATCCTCAATCTTTGGTCTTTTTGTCACTTGACTAGTTATAATATGAAAGATACACTAACTTATACTACTATCTCCCAAAAATATTAGTAAATACAAATAGATTCAATTTTAATCGCAAGAAGCTTCATTTCATTCAAAACAACAAACACATAAATAAGAGCATCCTTTTATATTTTCAAAAGTATAAACCATGTGGCATATAGATACAAAACCCAAAGTAGTATAAACTACGTGGCATATAGATACAAAATAACAAACTATGCTAACTAGCCAACATATTTTCATCTATATCGATATATATATACTACATGTATTGTATTATATTAATCAATCATGATAAATAAATATTATGTATCATGTATCAAAATAATCAGGTATGGTATTAGATTTAAATTTATAGTTTATTATAATAAATTATTTAGTAAGGCGAATTTGGTTATAATTATATATTTTGTAGTGGTGTACGCCATCTACTATGTTAATTGCAAATACAAAAGATGTATCTATCATATTACATTATTTATAAAGTATATATGATCATTTAGTCTTAATAAAAGTTTTAGTTAGATTGAATTAAATTTTATTTTGAAAATATTATTGAATTAAATTTTATTTTGAAAATATTATCTTCATTTAGTTACAAATTATTAGATAGTAAATCAAATGCATAAGATTTTTTAAAACTTAACGCATCCCTACCCAAAAAAAACTTAATGCAAATACAAATTTAGTAAATAATAAATATGATTCAATACATGCTCAAGACAATTAAGCATGATTTGTGAGTGGTTCACCTGTTGGAGGGTTGAGTTGATTGTAAGGGATTTGATTCATGTGAATTCACTTTTGGATAAGTTTTTAAAATCTACAAAATGTAAGATCCCATGCGAGGATGGGGATTCCCCGTTGGAATCCCCACAGGGTGAAGGGATGGAGATTCCCTGTGGAGCGGGGGTACGGGGCACGGGTAGGGGAAACCTTGTGGGGTAAGGGTAATCCCCGTCCCAGCCTTGCCCCGTATAGGCGGGGCGAACTTTCACCCCGGGCCCTCCCCCACAGGGGCGAAAATACGAGGAATCCCCATCCCGCCGGGGCAAGGCTCCGTAGGGGACGGGGATTCCTCGCCCCACTTGCAACCCTACATACAGTTCACTCGATTTAATTTTTTGGTGTTTTAATACATATAATTTGACGTGTGTCTCTTTCATTTACGGCATGTATATACTTGGGGCTGACTTGGTCATATTTTTATTATTGTTAAGGTATTCAAGGTATAGCCCTGTCTAATTTTGAACGAAGGAACGTAGTATTGAAATATGTACAAATGACAACAAATGTTGAAAAAGTAAGGAAGGAATTAAAAAATTAGTTTTCTATTCAAGCACAAAAGAATCTCGCATACATAAGGAATGTGTTCTATATGGTAAAGAAGATGAGCCATTATCTCCATCAAAAGCATGACATATGGTATCTTTAACGATCACTTTCCTTATTATAAATATCGTATATCTTACAAATATTAGAGCATAGGGACTCTCAAAACACATCAAGAGACATTATCAATAAAATTTAAATCACTCTTTTCATTCAATTTGTTCTTTTGGTATCAGAGCCTTTAGTGAGAAAAGTCTTTAATCAATGAATTATATTCTCTTATTAAATGTTGCTCATCCTATACTACCGCAACCAAACCCAAGTCACTATCAGTCAAAAGAACACTTGGGAGTTGCCATATATCTAATAATGACTTCAACTGCCTAAGTGTCCATGCATAGTCAGACCTAGTCTCCTTAGCTAAAAAGACATGTGCCATTAGGAAAATCATGTGCGTCTAGATGACCCCAACAATCTCAGGGATCAAGTATTGAACCGATTTGTCTTGTAAGTGCAAGTAATTATTAATACATGAGGAAAACAACGAAGGAGTTGCACTAAATTAGGGTGCGAAAAGAATAAATCGCTCACGTTATACGTGTCTGGCCAAAAAAACATGATGCAAAATGTATTTATATCCGTCCAACTAATGGAGTAGAAACTGCATCTTGCTCTTCCCGTTAGCTTCAATATTTCTCAACTTAGCCCTTTCATTGTAAATTGTCTCCATAACAGTCACATTGTCCTTGTTCTTATGTTTGATGTTACATAAAATATCTCGAGGCCGGGCACTAGTCTTGTTCATGTCTCGTACTATGTCTTTCTCAGGTACAGTAAGTCTTCCGACATAAAAAGTGTACGAGTACAGTATCTATCTCCCATTTCCCAAAAAAAAGCAAAATATCAAAATTTGCACGTACTAGTAGGTCCTTGACCGCTGGCAGTCTGATAAAGTCGCACAAAATGTCATTGCCCCTACTAGCTGGGTCTGCACTCGACCATCACCAAAAAGCATGGATGGAGAGTACAGTTAGTAAGATTCCAACAAAGTACACCGAGCATTTATGAAAAATATAGACGATATCAATAAACATGTCAATTAATCATGCGAACTAAACAGGCAACTGTGCTAAGATCATCGCATGAATAAATAACATGAGAAACAAAACGTGTACTCCTCCCGGTCACACTTCTCTGATACCATTTGTAACGGCCCCAAAACCCGAGGTCGTCACGTGGGGAGGCGCTGGCCCCGCGGTCCCGTCCGATCCTTGACCCACTGGGTCCCACGCGCCACTGACGCCATTTTCCGCAACACGTCTCCTCGATACGCGTGTTAACTCCCTTCGTTAAATAGTTAGTTCAATAGTTGAATCATTTAAAAACAACAGCGGAAGTCTTAAATTAAAAACAAGTAAACAATTAAATTTATTTTCATATAAACATCATTTAATAGAGCAATTCCTATTGTGGAAAACCCGGGGAAAGTACTCCGTATATATATGCGACAATATTAAACAATAATATATACGAGTACAATATCTATTCAGTCTCCCATTTCCCAAAAGCAAGCAAAATATCAAAATCAAACGTACTGGTAGGTCCTTGACCGCGGGCATTCCGATAAAGTCGCCCAAAAATGTCCATGCCCCTACTAGCAGGGTCTGCACTCGACCATCACCAAAAAGCATGGATGGAGAGTACAGTTAGTAAGATTCCAACAAAGTACACCGAGCATTTATGAGAAATATAGACGATATCAATAAACATGTCAATTAATCATGCGAACTAAACAGACAACTGTGCTAAGATCATCACATGAGTAAATAACACGAGAAACAAACCGTGTACTCCTCCCGGTCACACTAAAAGCTCGTACGACAAACCCCAGGATCCTTTCGGTGAGTGCCCCATCAAGCGCACAGGGATCCTTTCAGGTTAAGCACCCACTTCCTTTCACCCGGTTACCGCGTACACCTTTAGTGTGCCATAAGTACAACACGAATAGCAAAAGTCTCGACCCCCAACCCAAATGCGTCACGGAAATCAATAACAAGGAATAGGGGGAATAGCATCCAACAACCACAAATAGGCATTCAATGATAGAAAAGTAAACCCTCAGTGACTTTCAGAAGGAATCTTACATACCTCAAAACGCATTCGCACGCATCTCGATATGCGCACCCGACACCTGACTATAGCATCCTATGTCCCTGGTGTCCATTCATACATTTAGCTACTAAATCATGAAATCACAATTTAAAATTATGTGAAATACTCACCTCAATCGCGTCGTCGACATTCGTCGATTCACGTCTCCGATCGTCCGACAACGCCATAACGTCGTTCACCGCGCCGTTGCCACTGCCGAGCCGACATCATCATTGTGTGCCGACGCTGCTGTCGTCAAGGCTGCTATTGCGTTGTCACCAAATCGCGCCACCGCCGGCCATGGCTGGCGCTGCTGCTCCATTGCGCGGCCATTCTGCTGACCATCTCTCGCCGCCTGATCGTCGCTGGCCACTATGGTGCTGCTGCTCGCTGCTTGTCGTTGTTCCTCGCGCCGCCGCAGCAATCCTCTCGCGCTCCTGCTGGCCGCCCATATGCTGCTGCCGCTGGGACGCGCCAGCATTCTGCTGTCCGCCGTCTCAGCCATTATCATATGCTGACGGCCGAAGCCGCCATCCGCAACCTCCCTGCGCACCGATCGCCGCACGTGGTATCACGATATAGTCGAGTCCATTGGAGGAAGCGTAAGTGTCTTTAAACTGATACCACGTCACAAATGGTATCAGAGAGAGAGTTTCGAGGAACCTCGGGAAATAAATTTAAAGAACATAAGACTTAAATAAATTTTAGATGTGGAAACCCGATGTACTTGCATCAGAACTTTTAGTTGGGAAGCAAAGTGAGCGGGTAGTACTAGGACTTATATGTGTATATATTGATTGTACTACTTATATACACGTAGTACGACGCTGATTTGCGGCTTGTTTCGCGATTTGAAGATTTGACGTGGATGGACGATCATTTCTTCATACGAATGCTTGTGGCACGGAAATTGAATGCATACTGAAGCAGGGAGACAGAGTGATAACTTAGTTATCGCGTCAGTTGAGGACACATGAGAGGGCTCGGATAGTGAGATAGTAGTTCGCCAGATGACATACGAGTTTTGTTTACTCGAGGCGGCAACAACTATGAGTTTGTCAGAGATTTCAAATGCTGCAGAGGCACATATTTACTGACAAGTGAGAGGACCGGCAATATCCATTATGTTGGAGTGTTGGAGAGCTGATGTGATGTATCAAAGGTTCAAAGACATGACAGAGTGTCTAGATTTTCCCAAATTGGCACTGAGATACATATGACCGTTCAGAGTCGCAGAACGAGTTGGCAGTGTGACTTACAGAATTGGACTTGCCAAGAGAGGTTGTTGGGGTTCATCCGACCTTTCACATTTCAACGTTGACATTCGTTAGGTCAGGGCCGTGATCGACGATTGAGTTGGGACAGGTGAAGATACAGTCTGACGTGACCTCTGAGGAGAGATCGATAGAGATTGTCGACCTTCGGCTACAGATTCTTCGGAACAGGGAACTCGTGAAGGTCTTAGTTCGTTGGCAGCATCGTAGGACGAAGGGACTCACCTGAGAGCTCAAGTCGACGACACGCTACCCTCAGCTATTCTCTGGTATGAGATTCGGGTTACAGTTAAATTTCGGGGCAAAATTTTCTTTTAGTTGGGAAGACTGTAACGGCCCGAAAATTCTACTCGTGCCACGTGTCATTTTAGGGCTGTACGTGGGACCCACTGCCGAAATGCGTCTCGAATCGCGTGCCGACGTGGGACCGAGATAGTCTCGTTATGTGGTTTAATGTGTACATTGAATACGTCTCGTGATGCATGTAGCGCGAGGATCGAAATTTTGGAAATGAGGCGGGCTGGTGCCTCGAGATGCGCGCTACTCGGATTCTTAAGGAAAGCATAAAAATAAATATGTTTTTGGATTTGTCTCGAAATACGTAAATTTGCGAGACTCGAGACAATTTTGGTCAAGCATAGAGGCGGTGGACAAAGAGGTGAAATTATTGAGGTTGCATCGATATTCGTGCAATACGAATCTCGATGACACTTTTGATTTGAAATCAAAAAGAAAATGTATATATATATATATATATATATATATATATATATATATATGTGAAGAGAGAGAAAAGACAAAAGAAAGAAAAAAAAGATATGAAGAGAAACAGAGAAGGAAAAGGGAGAAGAAAGCGGAGAAGAAAGAGCGACGACGACGACGACAGACGACGCCGCGATCGGATCATGACGACGACGACGACGCGACGACACCAAAGAACGGCCGGCAGCGGCGATCGGCGGGACAGAGGCGACGGCCAGCGCGCGGACATCGCTACGAGGGCGGTTTGGCGGCGCTCTCGTTCACGCTGATCGCTGCACGCTGCCGGCCGTTGTTTTGCGTCGTTGTTGCGCGGATCCAGATCGCGTCGTGCGTCGTGCGTCGCTCTCTTTCTTCTCCGCTTTCTTCTCCCTTTTCCTTCTCTCGTTTCTCTTCATATCTTTTTTTCTTTCTTTTGTCATTTCTCTCTCTTCACATATATATATATATATATATATATATATATATATATATATATATACATTTTCTTTTTGATTTCAAATCAAAAGTGTCATCGAGATTCGTGTTGCACGAATATCGATGCAACCTTAATAATTTCACCTCTTTGTCCACCGCCTCTATGCTTGACCAAAATTGTCTCGAGTCTCGCAAATTTACGTATTTCGAGACAAATCCAAAAACATATTTATTTTTATGCTTTCCTTAAGAATCCGAACAGTGCGCATCTCGAGGCACCAACCCGCCTCATTTCCAAAATTTCGATCCTCGCGCTACATGCATCACGAGACGTATTCAATGTACACATTAAACCACATAACGCGACTATCTCGGTCCCACGTCGGCACGCGATTAGAGACGCGTCCCCGTTCGTGTTTCAGTTTCTCGAATTCCCCGCGTATACATTTTTCAACAATTTGCATCGCCACTCGTGATTCGGACATGAAAAAGTGTCAAATCAAAGAATTAGTGAAGCCATGGTTATGACCTCATACACAACTCGACGTGCCACAACCCATCGAGCTTGTGCTTCACATTTATCTTAAACTGACACCCACACTTCTTGGATCTAGTTAACTTTTTCTTCTCCTCACTGGTCTTATATTCAATTCATTTTAATATTTGCTTTGCATTTGCAACTTTCGCTCCAAATGCCTTATACCTCTCATAACATATTGAGAACCTAGCTCGCCTACCTTGACTAAGGCCACCTGAATCATACTTCAAAATAATCACTATAAAACCACAACGCTTGGCAGTCTCATGAGCCTAAGCTACTACATCATCTCTTCTCTTAAACGACATCTGGTGTAAAGTTCCTCGTTAAGTTCGGGAAAGACCCGACATATGTACATGTTGTGTCGCATGTAGCGACCTACAAGAACAAAAAATTACTCAATAACCCAGACCAGAAACAAAATTTAGATGAAGAATGGAAAGTGTCGGAGGAACTTGTCCAACACTTTAAGCATGAGAGTTGGCTTGATATAGATGTAAAGGTAAGTATGGATTACGGCTTGCATGTGTCGTAACCATATGTGACTTTTCGGTTGACGTAAACCGAAAGGTAAATGTATCTTTCAGAGTCAATGGGCTGAGACATGCCCAAAGTGTACATTGGATACGCTTCATGATGCGTGTAGCGCGAGTATCGAGATTTGTGAAATGTGGCGGGTTGGTGCCTCGAGATGCGCGCATTGCTAAATTTATTAGGAAAGCATTAAAAAATATGGTTTTTTTTATGTGCCTCGAATTTCGCTCCGCACGGATCTCGAGGACACAAGCTTACTTAATAAGGAAGTCAAAAATAATATATATATATATATATATATATATATATATATATATATATATATGTGGATAAGATGTGGTTTTAACCACACATTCAAAAAAAAAAAAAAAAAAAAAAAAAAAAAAGGAACCGTATATGAAGAAAATCGAAAGAGAAGGAGAGAAGGAGAGAAGAAGAAGAGAGGAGAGAGTCCGAGGGAGAGAGAGAGAGATCTAGCTCGAGCAAGGTGAGTGGATCTCCTTATTGTTGTGTCGATTGTTGTTGTCGATGTGTGGGTCGTCGGGTTCGGGTGGCGATCTCGACGAACCGCCATGGCGATTCGTCATCGAGCTCGAGAAGGCAGGGAGTGGTCTCCCCGCATACGAACCCCACTGGGGTTGGGGATGGAAGCCCAACCCCAGCGCTAAAGAAAGAAAAAAAAAATCCGAACCAGAGCATGAACTGCTCTAGTGAGAAAGATGACCCTGCGGGTCGGGTCGGGTCGGACCGACCCGGGGCCCGAGTGGGCCGGACCGACCCGGGTCCGCGTGGACCGGGCCGACCCGGATCCGCGTAGATCGGGTCGGGTCAACCCGGACCCATCCTGTGACGGCCCCAAATTTCGAGACAAACAGGGCACCGCCACGTCGCCGGACACGTCACCAAACCATGCCACGTCACCTGCACGTCTGTCTGTGAAGGCCCGCGAACTTACCATCTAATACTCCAACTTAGTATATTTTGATATTTAAATGATTATTTTAGCAAAATATACTAAGTTATTAAGTTTTATAACTTAATTTATTTATTTTGATTTATTTAAGTTATTTTAGTAGCGGAAGTCTTAATAACTTGCATATATCTAATTTAAACAAGTTATGCATTTATTTAACAGCCTATGGGGTGGAAACCCAGCAAAAAGATACCATGTATATCAGTTAAGGCGACAAAAAATGTATAATAAGTGTCGATATACATGTATCAGGTAAAAGTCTCCTAACATTATCCCAAAAAGTATATATACGTAAATACAATCACCTAAGAGTAAGCTAGTGGAGGCGCTCCGATTAGTCGTCAATCACCGCCTTCCCCCTGCTCGTCGTAGGAATTGCAACTTGCCACCAAAAACAATGACAAGTTCCAGGTGAGTAAATCCCAGAGAAATTCAGTTAGTATTCACAAGAAATCCAAGAAAAACGGCTACAATTCGTGCATATAAAATAAATGAACAGAAATGTAAAGCATGAACATAAGTCGTGAGATAATCAAGAATGTGGAACGCGAGTGTGGTGTATAGCTGTCGAGCCCTGGGACAAAAACTGAACCGAGAAGGCTCTGGGGGTGAAGAAATCAACACCCCCTCTTCACGGTCTAAATGAGGAACTCTGTGAGTCGAAAGGTAGACTTCCGCCCAACGCCTCAAAAAAGAGAGGAAATCTGTGACGGAGGTGGGCCTCACGTCAACTCGCTCTCGAGATCATCGACTCGCTGAGAGAAATCTCACGCGTAGTCTAAGGTATGACCAACACCGTAGCAACAACCGGATCGTCATCGACGAGGGAGACGGAAAATGGTCACACCGTCCCTTCGACCATACACAGACACACGCGGGAATAGAGTAACAATGCAAACTGAACTGGCGAAAATTAATGTGAAATAAATAATTTACAAGGAAAATAAGTAAATTCTGAACTGACTTTCTCGTGGGTTTACTTACCTCGAATGCTTTCGAACATCCCGCACACGCCTCGAGATACGCGTCCAACATAAGTCCTTAGTGTTCAATTATATATTTTTTATCATTTTGGGCTATGTTACCTAAATTATTCAAATCACATTTAATTTAGGTGAAATAAATTATAAACATCACCTCCAATCGTCGTCGAACTTCGTCGAAGTCACGCCTCTCTTCGAGGATCGATCAGTTCGACAACGCGCCACCGCGTGCTTTGCTCCCACGTCCTTCGTCGCGCACTTCGCTACCGCCTCGCCATCACGGCTGCCGCGCGCAGCGCTGCTGCTGCCTCGCCACGCGGCTGCCGCAGCCCGTCGTATCGCCAAACGCGCGGCGCCGGCTGTCTGCCGAAGCGTCGCCGCCGATCTCTTTTTCCTTCTCTTCTTTTCTTTTCTCCTCCGTTCGCGATGTCTCGCCGATCCGCGAGCTGCTTCCGCCACTTCTTCCCATTGTCGCATCGCGGCTGCCGTGCTCCGCTGCGGTGCGGGAGCACTGCGCAAGGCCATTGCTGCGGTCTGTCCGTTCCACCTCGTTGTCGGCGCCGGTGCTCTCGCCGAGCCTCTCGCTTTCTCTCCGCCACCGCCATTGTCCCTCTCTTTCTCCTCTTTTGATGTCTCTCTCTCTCTCCTTTCTTTCCTCTCTTTCTCTCTCCGTTCGTTTTCAAAGGAAAGAAAGCAAATTTTTTTTTATTATTTTATTTTTGGGAGAAAGAGACAAAATAGCATGATGAGGGATGGGTTTGATGTGACGTGTGAGATGATGTGTGATGTGATGTGACACTCAACCCCATACTACCTCGTACACCCGCGTTACGCGTACACCGCGAAGTACACACTCTCGTCACTACCCGCGCACAACGCGACCAAGCGAAATTCTCGATTAACGCGGCGCGAACTATTAAATAATAATAAAATAATTAGACACTCGCCACGCAAAAACAACATATTTCACACACTAGGCTTGTCGTAGACTATTCTGCGACGTCCACGTGGGTCTGAGCTTAGGATCTAAATCCGTAATTTATCAATTAATTAGGATTAATTAAAGCGGGTCGTTACACATCCCCAATAAAATAATATATTTAATTATTAAAGTAAAATAAACTGTTTTTATATAAACTGTTAATTACAGAAAATAGATTAAAATAGATAAAAAAATATGAAAAAAATTATGAAAAATCCTAAAAAAATATGAAAAATAGGGGAAAGCTAGAAAAAAATGAGTTCGAGGCTTTTCGGGCGTTTGGCACCCCGATATAATTCGAAAAAGGGTGCTAAAAACTTAATTTTTAGGAAAATAAAAATGATAAATCTATAATTACATACTATAGTTGTACGTAATGCGACCCTAAAATTTTATTTGGTATAAATGGACATTAGGGACGTAGGAGTCGGGTGTCGAATGCGCAAATCGAGGCGTGAGCGGATGTCTTGAGGACGAATTACGGATTTCGAGGTAAGTAAACAGTTAGAAAATGTACAGTAGTTCATTGAGCTTTCATTTTTGTTTGATATTGCACTGTGTCATTTTCTTGGAATTCCCACTCATTATGAGTGTCCGAGGGCCAAGTGAGTCGTACTCGTGTCTCGATTGGAGTGGTTGCGGCTGCCGCAACCGGGCCATGACCTCGAGTCACGAGTATTTGGTCGGAATGAGCCGTGCTTTATCCGGCGCCGTTGATATCCTCATTCGCCACATTTTAGGTACGGCGATGCCGCATCCGATGATCGAGTCCGCTGGCGTTGCGCGACTCTGCGACCCCGACCCCGTGGCACCCGCATTCGGTGGTCTTAGACTACTTGGGCTCCTCTCTATATTGTTTCCTTTGACGCTCATTCTTGTTGTACTTTCATTGTTTCACAATCTCATTATCATGCATTTCGTACAGTTTTCTTTTTATCTGCATGACTTTTAGACTGTTTCATTTTATCTTGAATTACTGTTTATATTCTACTAGAATTTACTTACCTGAGCTCGTCAATCTCATGTTTGACGAGTGCGAGTCTGAGCAGTAGCAAAGGGAAAGCTCCATAGCTAGGTGAATATTTTTGTATATCTTTTATTTACTCTCCTCTAATGTGATACATTATGTTGGGTTCCACAATTAGGTTGCCTAACTCTTGTACCTTATTGTTGAGTTATTTAATGTAGTATTGCTTCCGCTTAATTGTAAAATATTTAAAAATATTAATAACTCAACTTAAAACTTTTATACTTACTGATAATGATGGATTAGAAGGCTGACTAAGTCTGCGTTGACCTTGCGAGACTGGCTCGGGGGTCCACGTGGGCTTAAGTCGGGCGGTGCCCAGTTTGTGGAAAATTGGGGCCGTCACAGTTGGTATCAGAGCCGAAGTTTTAAATACTCGACTCTTGATTTAAATCATAAGTAATGGGGACGTAAATCAGCGAAAGTTAGGAACGGTTGGAACTTAGAGTGGAACCCTAAGATCTCGACTTAAGTCTTCGTTGGGAAATGAGGAGAGTTGAGGATATATGAGCTATTTGATGTGATGTATTATACTACTATACGATATTTAATCTTGTGTAGCGCGTGAGACGCGATGAGTAAAATTGAAAAAGATTGACGATAAATTTATCGAATTTCAGAGAAATTGATAGTAAAGAAGATTGATGGTAATTATTTGATCTTGGAAGATAGTGTAGAAATTTGAGATTTCTACTTGATATATTTATTGGTGGATGGGGAACTACATAGTCATAATTTCTCCCTTGGTAACGACACCCTATATGTTTGATTAAATGTTTAAAAGAAATGTTGTTTTCGTATCCTTTAGAAATAGAAATGATGCGGTCAAGGAAGTTTAGTGGTTCTAGTGGGTTTGAGTTATTTTAAAAGTACTCAATGGAGTCTAATGAACTGAAAATGATAATTTGAGATAATGTTTCAATGTTCAAATCTATAGTTCTTGATGTGGCAAGCATTGGTGAGGCTTAAACATGAGAATCTAGTTTATGGATCAACATATTGGGGTTGCACATTAAGTATTCGATGAAATGGCCGCAAGAAATTCTAACTTGTTTCATTGAAGTCTTCTAGTATAGACAAATGTCCATTCTTAGGGAGACATGTGTTATAAAAAGGTGAACACCCTCAAATTCGATTTAAGTGGATCGTTATGTGCATTATAAAGGCATTATGAGTAAGCTTGAGTTCAAGACTTGCTCGATCATTTAGCTACCCTATAAATGAATTTGGGTGCTTGCTAACAACTCTTCGCTTTCTTACTAAACTTTTGTTTCCTCAAAGTTTAGCCTAATGCTAATGAGGGACAAATAACATGCTTCTCATAAAATTTGAGTTACAAGGGAGGTTGACAAACTTGAACTTAGATTATTATGAGTGAATGTTATTTATTCTCTAGAAATTTTTGCAGTTATATTTTACTCATTTATGCCATTTTTTATTGAGGCTTTAAAAAACAATGGCAACAAAATAAACCAGAATTTAGTTAGTTCAATTGATTAATTGAAATAAATAGCATTATTGGTTTGGTGAAGCCAATGGAAAAAGAAACAATTCATTTTGAGTAAAATGAGATAATTAGGACTTTTAAGGTTTTCAATTTGAAACTTTGGTATTACAAATGATATGATTTCCAATTGAAACTTAAAATGCCATTTGGGACTCAAATAAACTTGTGAATTGGTTTTCAAGCCATTTGGAGGAATTTTGATTTTATTTAGGACTCGAAAGTTTATTACTGAAATTGAGGATTTCCTATAGTATTGAGACTTGAAATGGAAGTTTGAGTCTCTAAATGATTTTAAATTGGTAATATGGAGACAATTGAATAATTTTGAGTCTACTTGGGACTTGAAATCAATGTTTTGGAATTTAGAGAGCGTTTGGAGTTTTAAAATGCTAGATCACCGATTGGATTTGTGGAAAAATGAAAAATACTAGAATGACAACAATACTTTAAGTGACACACTTGTTTCACTTAAATGAGGCTACGATGATGATCTCGTCTTTGCTTGATAATCTTTTACTAGGACTTTGAGATTGTGCCGACAACAAAGAAAGAAAGTGTTTAGGAGTTATATCTCCATCTCCACTTGTGCACTTTGACGAGGTAACTCAGAAAGTCTCTAAGAAGAGAGATGAACATGCCTTTTACGATTTAAAAACTCTCTTGAAGAGCAACTGCTATTGCAGCCATGGTTGTTGAGTGAAGAGTTTGGTTTTGGTCATGTGACCATATTGAGCATATTGCCACAATGAGGTTAGCATCACAATCATAATATAATTATGCCTTGAATAATAGTGCCTTGCTGGATAAACCTTTAACCCTAAATACTTGATTATTTCTTGTCTGAAAAATGAACAAGATGGGTTTGAACATCAATTTTTTTTCATGTTAGAAGATCGTTTTCCGACAATTATGTTTTGCACTCTTGACAAAGTTTGAGACGAGGTAGAAGGTGAGGTGTTAGGAAAAAGAAATACATCAATAGGTGCCTTACAAATAAATTATGAGGCAAGTGGGATTAACGCCGACTCTAAGGGAGCAAAGTGTTGAGATGACTTGAGAGCTAATGATTACATCATTTACGGACTCCTTAGCTTTGAAGAAAGCTTTGGAGTAGTAGTGTTGAATCAGAAGCTCAAGTAACTCCACTTTAGTGACACTATGCATTTATAGTCTCAGGGTTGGTGAAGTCGACCACCACCTTTAGGGACTTATAAATGAATTAAGTGTTACGAGCTGAGGTAGAGTCCGCAGATCATTCTAACATTTAGTGAGTACCTAAGTATAAATCCTACGAGATTGTATATCTCAAGAATTCTCACATGCTAAAATTTGTCCGGATGCGTTAGTAAACGTACTGAAAGGAAATTTTTGTGCAAGTAGTGCATGTTGTAAAAATGTATTCGATATGGTATATTTGTTGTGTTGTAATATATATATACGATATCGAGGATTCGTGGCTGTGGAAAATGCGACGACGTTTCGGACTGGGTTTAGGAATGATCGTGGGGCTGCAGTTCGAAGTTTACGAGTGCGGAGGAGCTGCAAACATCGCATTGCATGCATCGCACTACCAACAACTGTATGAGATTTTTCGATTATTAAGGGCACAGATTACACCATCGTCGTCTACGTCAACAACGCTAGTTATTCAGGCTGAGCGTGTTTTAAAGTTCATAACCCACCTGAAAAACATCTCCAGTTCAGGCAAGACCGGCAGTGATCGAGGTGACACATGTTCGGGCCGAGATAGTATCATACCTGAGACACCTGCTGAGGATACGTCGAGCACGCCGATTGATACGGTTGTTAAGGCTACAGTTGAGGTGAGGCAGACTCGCGAGTTTTAGAGGCAATATTCAGAAAAGTTGTACGGGGGTACTAACCTTGAAGATACATGATGTACGGGTCGTATCAGCGCAAATGCAGCCGAGTATATCATCAGCTCCACTGGTCGGCGAGGTCGATGTCTGGTGGCGTACTACGGAAGTGTCGATGGGGAACAATACATAACCTGAAGAGTATTGAGTCTCTGACCATTGGACAGAGGACCAGGGAGTCAGTTGCAGTACATGGATCGGTATATACGCGTGATGAAGTATGCTGGGGGTACGGCTGACACGGACACTGACCAAGCTTACTACGTCATACACGATTTTCTAGAATTTATTAGTTTTGTTGGGAGACGACGACTCTGAGCACAATACATGAGGCTTAAGCGAGGTCTATGGCTAGCGAGAGCTTTTGGGAGCACACGCGCCGGCGTATCGATCGCATATATATCGATATCGTCAAACTCGGTGCGAGGGTCTGAAGATGATCAGAGGAACACGAGGGTTAGACGGTCGTGGCAGATAGATCAACCTCAGAACGTATTGGGTTTCCACAATATGCGGCGTATATGACGTCAGTGTTAAATGGTCCAGCGTAGAGTTACGCTAGTGCACTACAGTAGCCAGCACTGTCAGATCCTCAGCATCAGTACCATCAGAGGGCCGATGGTAGAGGCAGTGGTCAGAGACAGTGTCAGAATTCCAGTCAAGTGCAGAGATAGGGACATAGGTCTAGTCAGGCTCGAGTACAGGGACAAGGACAACATGTTCCACACGAATCGAATTTTCAACGTACTTGTGTAGGAGTGTTGACAGCCAAGTCACTTCACCGGTACGTGTTCACAACAGAGCTAGGAGCAGATTCATGTTGTTGTTGCGCAAGGTCCGACTATTATCCATCGTAACCAGATAGATGGTACGAGTTGGATTGAGACTCACTCGATCAGAGACTAACGGACAACCAGAGAAATCTATTTACATTCTCGCGGACATACGGCGGATATGAGTATGTTGGTGACAGCGGGTTATAAAATTAATATGTTCATTTGTATTCCAATATATGTTGCGAGGATGTTGCCCTGGCATATATTGATGGGATGAGGCAAATGGTGTGTTCATTGCTTGGAGGTCACGGAGGAGCCCAGCTTGTCACGGAGGAGCCTAGCTTGTCGCGGAGGAGCCCAGCCCTACAGAGTAAGATGGGGGTATGGCCTTGGGCGAGTATGGCCTTGGGCGAGTATGGTCTTGGGCAAGTATGGCCTTGGGCGGGTATGGCCTTGGGTCTTCATTCATAACACACTATCGAAGTGCGTAAATTTCGAGGACGAAATTCAAATTCGTTGGGAAGATTGTAACGGCCCGAAAATTTGACTTGTGCCACGTATCAAGTCAATGTCGTATGTGGGACCCACTCGTCGAATACGTATGTCCGAATCCTGAGTGGGGACACCGAGAATGTGCAATTTAAGAGTTTAATGCTAATTGTTGAGAAAAGTATATGCGGGGAATGCGGTGAGCCGAAAAACGAACGGGGACTCGCCTCGAGTCGCGTGCCGACGTGGGATCGAGATAGCAGCTTAATATGGCTATATTGGCTATTGTAGTTTTAATGTGTACATTGGATACACCTCGTGATGCGCGTAGCGCGAGTATCGAGATTTGTGAAATATGGCGGGTTGGTGCCTCGAGATGCGAGCTGCTCAATTTATTAGGAAAGCATTAAAAAATATGGTTTTTTGATGTGCCTCGAATTTCGCTTCGCACGGATCTCGAGGACACAAGCTTACTTAATAAGAAAGTCAAAAATAAAATATATATAGATATGTGGATAAGATGTGGTTTTAACCACACATTAAAAAAAAAAAACGAAAGAAAAAAAAAAACGGTGAACCGGATAGGAAGAAAATCGAAAGAGAATGAGAGAAGGAGAGAGAAGAAGAAGAGGCAGAGAGAGTCAGGGGAGAGAGAGAGATCTAGCTCGAGCAAGGTGAGTGGATCTCCTTATTGTTGTGTCGATTGTTGTTGTCGATGTGTGGGTCGTTGGGTTCGGGTGGCGAACTAGGACGAACTGCCATGGCGGTTCGTCCGAGCTCGAGGAAGCGGGGGGAGTGGTCTCACTTGCATACGAACCCCACCTGGGGTTGGGGATGGAAGCCCAACCCCATCGCTAAAGGAAAAAAAAAAAAAATCCGAACCAGAGCATGAAGCGCTCACAGTGAGGAAGATGATTTCCTATGGCGGGTCGGGTCGGACCGACCCGGGGCCCGAGTGGGCCGGCCGACCCGGATCCACGTAGACCGGGTCGGGTCAACCCGGACCCATCCCCAATAAAATAATATATTTAATTATTAAAGTAAAATAAACTGTTTTTATATAAACTGTTAATTACAGAAAATAGATTAAAATAGATAAAAAAAATATGGAAAAATTCTGAAAAATCCTCAAAAAATATGAAAAATAGGGGAAAGCTAGAAAAAAATGAGTTCGAGGCTTTTCGGGCGTTTGACACCCTGATATAATTCGAAAAAGGGTGCTAAAAACTTAATTTTTATGAAAATAAAAATGATAAATCTATAATCACATACTATACTTGCACGTAATGCGACCCTAAATTTTTAATTGGTATAAATGGACATCAGGGACGTAGGAGTCGGGTGTCGAGTGCGCAAATCGAGGCGTGAGCGGATGTCTTGAGGACGAATTACGGATTTCGAGGTAAGTAAACAATTAGAAAATGTACAGTAGTTCATTGAGCTTTCATTTTTGTTTGATATTGCACTGTGTCCTTTTCTTGGAATTCCCACTCATTATGAGTGTCCGAGGGCCAAGTGAGTCGTACTCATGTCTCTGATTGGAGTGGTTGCCGGCTCGCAACCGGGGTCATGACCTCGAGTCACAGTATTTGGTCGGAATGAGATTTGCTTTATCCGGGCGCCGTTGATATCCCTCATTCGCCACATTTTAGGTACGGCGATGCCGCATCCGATGATCGAGTGCAGCTTGCGTTGCCGCGACTCTGCGACCCCGACCTGTGGCACCCGCATTCGGTGGTCTTAGACTACTTGGGCTCCTCTCTATATTGTTTCCTTTGACACTCATTCTTGTTGTACTTTCATTATTTCACGAGTCTCATTATCATGCATTTCGTACAGTTTTCTTTTTATCTGCATGACTTTTAGACTGTTTCATTTTATCTTGAATTACTGTTTATATTCTACTGGAATTTACTTACACAGGCTCGTCAATCTCATGTTTGACTGAGTGCGAGCCATGACAGTAGCAAAGGGAAAGCTCCAAAAGCATAGGGACAACAACCTCAAATGGAGGTTCTAACTCAATGAGAAAAAATACCTCTTCATTGTCGAGATGGCTTTGTTTTAACGAATCCTTTAACATCTTTAACCAACAAAATCAAAATCAATAATAACTCGAAAGCCCTTATAACCAAAAATAGTAAACAACAAGATTAGGTCAAATAGTGCCTAAAAATTTGAGATCATCTACAAAACAAGCATAAATCTGATAGCCCCAATCGCCACAAATTGGGCCCTACCCGCCACAAGATCTACGTGGATCCTGATCAAATCCCATTGAGTCAACGCACACCTAGTCTACCTCTCTTTCAAATTAATTTTCCTAATTGTCCTTATTAGATCTATAAAGTATATGATGGTAATTCGTTAAGTGAGCGTTGTATATTTGAGATAGAGAGACACAAACTACCTATATATAAGGGTATTAGAGTTTCTCGAGTTTGATGTATTGTTGGGTATGGATTGGTTGGTCGCTTACCACATACATGTTGATTATTCAGTAAGACGATCACTTTTCTAATCCCGGACAGTTGGAACTTAGTTTTCACGGTGATGCGATGAAGCTTTCAAGCACCAGAGGTAGAGTGGCTACGAGCTAGGAGATGGAGGTCTTTGCTAGCATTCTTAGCATTACAGAGAGATCAGTGGTGAATATCGAGGAGATTCCTATAGTTTATGAGTTCCCGAATTTGTTCCCCAATGAATTACTTGGGATACCACTGCTAAGGGAGATTGATTTTATTATAGATTTGGTCCCATGGACGAAACCAATATTGATATCGCCGATAGAATGACTCCTAAGGTGTTAAAAGAGTTAAATACCTAGCTCGAGGAGTTATTACATATAAGATTCATTCGCCTCGTATGTCTCCATAGGGCGCGCCAATGCTATTAGTGAAGAAGAATGATGGGAGCTTATGACTCTACATCGACTATAAGAAGTTGAACTGCGTTACAGTCAACAACAAGTATCTCCTTCCCCGTATATATGATTTACTTGATTAGTTGATAGGCGCAATATGGTTTTGCAAGATTGATTTGAGATCAGGATACCACCAACTTAGGATCGGGATCAGCATAAGGAGAAAACCGCCTTCAGTATACGATATGGTCACTTCGAGTATGCCGTCATGTCGTTTGGTTTGACCAATATGCCGGCAATGTTCATGGACCTAATGCACCAAGTATTGATACAATACCTGGATCAGTTTGTGATAGTATTCATAGATGACATCTTGATATACTCTAAGACTCGTGAGGATCACGAGAGACATCTTATGACGATTCTACAGACATTGAGAGAGCATCGACTATATGCTAAATTTAGAAAATATGAGTTATGTCTATCGGAGGTCAAATTTCTAGGACACGTGGTCGAAGCTAGTGGAGTTAGAGTAGACCCTGCGAAAATTAAAGTAGTGATAGCTCGACCCACACCAAAGACAATGGTTGACATTCGTAGATTTTTGCTCTTAGCAGGTTATTACCACATATTCGTGTAAGATTTTCCAAAACCGCAGCACCAATGACAAAATTGACCTAAAATAATGTCAACTTTGACTGGGATGACAAGTATGAGCAGGCCTTTCAGACTTTGAAGGAGAAGCTGACCTCACCTCTGGTTTTGGTGTTACGAGAGGCGAGGAAAGACATGGTAGTGAACATCGTTGTATCGCAAGTTGGTTTGGGATGTGTTCTCATGCGGGGAAACGGTGTTATAGCTTATGCTTCCCAACGGCTCAAAACTTATGAGAATAACTACCAGGTACACGACTTAGAGTTGGCAGTAGTAGTTTTTGCCTTGAAGATTTGGCGACACTATCTCTATGAAGAGAGGTTCACCATGTTCATTGACCACAAGAGTTTGAAGTACTTGTTTACTCAAAAAGACCTTAATATGAGGCATATGAGATGGTTGGAGTTCCTCGAGGATTATGACTTCACATTGGAATACCACTCAAGGAAGGCTAATGTAATGGCGGATGCACTGAGCAGGAAGATGTTAGATGCAGAGGTGGCCATTTGTTGGATGACACATGAGTATGCACTACTCGAGATGACATATATGATTAGTTCAGTGAATGTTCAAGCTACTACCGAGGCTCTGATTTGTGGACAGTTGAAAACTCAGCTAATCTTTATTTAAAGGGTTTTGGAAGGTCAGCATGCAGATTAACAATTTGAGAAGTTCAGTGAGTCGGCTTAGAGTTCAAATCACCCAGAGTGGAGTCAGTCGACAAACTCATGTTTGAGGTATAAGGGACGATAGTGGATTCTATCAGTGGGTGAGTTACGCACGAGATACTTCAAGAGTCATATTGCTCACAATACACCATTCATTCGGGCAGGATCAAGATCTATTAAGATATGCAACGTCTCTTTTGGTGGTCAAGGATGAAGACTAACGTAGGAAAGTACATCAAAGTTATGGGATATGCCACCGAGTTAAAAGCTGAACATAAAAGGCATGGAGGGTTGCTACAACCATTTTCCATTCCTCGGTGGAAGTGGGAGCACATCGCCATGGATTGTGTTAGTAGTCTGCCTAATTTTCATCGCAAACATGATAATATTTGCGTGATCTTGGATAGATTTACCAAGTCCTCACACTTCTTACCAGTCTCCACCAAGTATAAATTTGAGCTGTTGAGCATTCTTTATAAGAGAGATGGTTAGATTTCACTGGAGTCTCGATCTCCATTATGTCAGATAGAGGGTCTCAATTCACATCAAAGTTGTGGGAGAGTATGTAGGAACAATTTGGCACGCAGCTTCAGTTCAGTACGATGTATCACCCGCGATAAAATGGCTAGTCAGAGCTACCGATTCAAGTGTTGGAAGACATACTTAGTGTTGGGTTTTGGGGTTCATACGCAGCGGAGATTACAAAACAGTTTTGACAAAAACCCCAAGACTAATTCCATTAAAAATGTTTAAACCATGAAAACTTAATCATACCTCAGTCGAATGTACCTTTCGAAGGTTAATCGATCTCTAAGGCGCGCTAAAGACGAACGCCTCTACCGGTAGTCCACACACGAACGGCGGCCGTGATTTGAAGTGCTAGCTTAAGAATACCAAACCTTTTGTTTTTCTCTCCAAAACGATCCGAGCATACCAAAAAACCCTAAGTTGTTTCGAAACGAAAATTTTCGGCCTTTTGATCTTTCGTCCCAATGAACTTAAAGCGTCTATTTATACAACCCTTGTATATAGACGGTTAAGTAAATACACATACCCTTACTTAAAGAAGTATAAGTGTAATACACCACAAGGACGTTTGATCACATAAAATTCATTTTTCCGAATCATCTTAAAATCTCGCAAAACCATTCTTAGTGTGCGACCCAATAGGCTCATACACGAAAACACATTTTGTTTCATAGCGCGTAGCAAAACACATTTTGGTCTCATAAGCAGCAAGACATGTATGACTACCCAAGTTGGGTACGAATATCAAATCGATACAACCTAATCAATAGTGTATATAACATCCTTTTGTCACACGATATCCTTTTGATCAAACATAAGGCATGGAATTGTCATCCAACATGTTCAATCGTTAGTCTCGATCTCTAGGTAGACCGAAAACATCCAGTGACATTGATCAATATCAATTCACTTAGACTAGGCCTTTTGATCAACATATGATCGAGGGATCCACTAGATGTCTCTCTTTATATGAGAGGGACAAATTCTATCTCGATTACACAACTTCATCACATTGCTCACACAAGATAACCAATCACAACCTTCATAATCGTCCAGGTAAAGACAACGTTTGATTGTGTCAAATTACTATGTTCCTAACGTTGAAGTCTCTGAATCTCAAGTCGATGACTGAAAAATATACCTATCATGAGAAACAACTATGACTTAATCCATGTGATGTTCTCATAGCGGTCATCCCAATACTTTGTTCCCTAACAAGTACTCGTGACCTTGATTCGTATCCCTATACGTATAATCATCATATGATCATCAATCAAGACTCACACTAGTCTTAATTCATTATAGTTCCCATTAATGATCGAAGGGACATTTAAGATATTTATGTAAATACTCATGGATCTTATTATAATGTAAACATGCAAATTAATTATAATAAACAACAAATGAAATCTCTATTTTATTAACTAAAAGTATTCATAAAGACAGTTAATGGATTGACCTAGGGCACATGCCCCATCACTTAGAACTTGCGTTTTGGAGTACGGTGGGTCGTAAGAAGAGTATTTGCCTATGTGTGAATTTGCTTACAATAACAGTTACGAAGCTAGCATTGGCGCCGTTTGAGGAACTCTACGACATGCTTTGTAGGTCTCCAGCATGTTGGGTTGAGCTTGAGGATATTACAACAGTTGGGTAAGAGATAGTAGTAGATCACATAGAGAAGATTAGGCAGATACGCCAACGACTTAGATGTGCTCATGAGAGATAAAAGAAGTGCGCTGACATGTACCGAGATGGATTGGAATATAAGGAAGGAGACTATATTTTTTTTAATGTCTTGCCTTTGAAGGGTCATAACGGTTTGGAATCAAAGGAAATTCATAGGTCCATTCATGGTTGCAGAAAGATTTTTGTCAAGGTTGCTTACAAACTCAAGTTACCACCACAGATGGTAGGAGTCAACCAGGTGTTTCATATATTGATGCTTCTGTTTAAATCGAAGAAAGATGATAGGCCGATGGTTGACTTGGCAAATGATATCGCTTATGAGGAGCAACCCATGTTGATTTTGGATAGTAAGGTGTAGAGGTTGCGCCACAAGGACATCCCGTTGGTTCTTGTCAAGTGGCAACATCATGGCGATGAGGAGTTGACGTGGGAACAATATTCCTATATGCGCGAGAGCTTCCAGTATCTTTTTGATTTTGGTAATGGTTTCATTTTAGTTATTTTAAATTTCGATGATGAAATTCTTATTAGTTAGGAAGGTTGTAACGACTCAAATAATCTAGTCTTAGTTGTATATTGTGTAAGACCGTGACTTGTCGACCAATCCTACATAACTATCTCGATCAACATTCGGTGTCGACATTGAAGTAAATTAATAATTTAAATTAATTTGACTTGTGTTTAATGTCGTATATTATTTATAACTAACTATATAAGTGTGCAGGCTAGTGTAGGTTCATATTACGAATTTGAGCGAACGGGAAAGCTACTTCATGGTGCGTGGACGACGAGTAATTGGGGCTTATGGTTAGTTCATAGATTATGAGTTATTCTTTCTAATTCAAGATGTACACCTAAGTCACAATAACAATAACAATTTGGCGTCCAAGTTACATAAAGAATTAATCGAGACTAGTCCAAGTTTAAATTATTTAATTAGCTTAAGCTATCTAATTGAGAAATTCCAAATTTATCACAAATGCCTAAGTCATGTTAGACTTAGTGGATTATTAGTAGAAAACCACAGTGGAATCATGGCAAATAAACATCATGGAAGGTCATTGAGATTTGGGGCAAATGAAAATACAAGATTAATCAAATAGTTTAGACTTGAGGCTAAGACCTATAAATATGACTTTTACATTTGAGAAAAAAAAATTTCAGCACTACTTGAGAGAGAATAAGAAGATTCTTTGCTAGAAATCATGGAAATTGAGGTCTAAGTTGAAGGATCAAGCTAACACAAGTTAGGGTTCCAAAGAGATTGAAAGAAACAAACCCTAGGTATGAACATCTCCACTTTTTGCTCAATTGAATGCATGTTTGGGGCATTTGGATCTGAAATATTGAAATGGAATATCCTATGATGATTTTGAACCTAACTTTGTGAGTTCAAATAAACTCAATCTAGGTTGCTGAATTTTGATTGAAATGCATAAATTTGAGTTCAAAAATTGGGGTTTTTGAGTTGATTCTAATTGGGATTGAAATTTCTATTTATATGGTTGTTAGATGCATGGGTTTTAATGTCTTTAGGTATATTTTAGTATGGTTTTAGTGTTGGACAGAATTGAGTCATGATTTGGTTGATGATGATCAATGTGCTCTTAATGATGATGGTGATGATGCATGAATGCTAAGTGTATGAAGAAATGTCACAATGCAAAGTTGCAAGAGTAGAGGTAGATTATGAACTCTCTAACTTATTTGGATTCATTTAGAGTCCTTGGAAATAATTTTGATGAGGAAAAATCAGTTATGCGTTGCCATAATATATTGGCATGTTTTGTTTAAAAATAAATAAATAAATTGTGTTGTGGTTTAATAATATGAATTGGTTGAAAGTGTTGAAAATTCATGAGTTCTAATTCTTTGGACTATTTTGTTGATTTGAAGGATCGCTATGACCCAGGTGGAGTTGAAAAATAGATTGAATTCATGAATGCTATTAAATTGAAATGAGTTAATTGGATGATTCGATGTCTTCAAATGAGGTAAAATTATAGTTGAAATACTAGATAGCATAAATTCCCAATTTCTTCTCGGAATTGGCTGATTTTTTATGTGATATTCTTGGATGTTTGGACAAGCTTTTCATAAAAAATCGCATTTCTCGGATGTGTATTTTGAGAGTTATGAATTTTCTAACACCGCTGTCCGAAAATATCTCAAATTGAGTTGCTTTGACACTTTAAGCATAACTTTCACAATTTTAATCGGATTTGAGTGCGCTTTATCATTTCGGAAAGCTAATACATAGAACAATAACTTAAAATCAGTATGTTTTGAGGATTGAGTCATCTTCTTAGTCGAAAATGGGTTGTAAGTGAGCATTTGTCCATAGGAATAGTTTTTTAAGAACTATTGGAGCTGATTTTTTACATACGGTGTTCCAGGTATCAAATGAGGTTGGAGTTGAGCCAAAATCCCCAGAATGTATTATTGGTTCATAAAGAAGGTGTCCACCGAGTTTCATGATTTTTCGGCGTGTCTAACTCAGTTTTCAAGTCATGCTTCCAATAAGAGATTTAATATTTATAAATAAGGACTTAAAGTTTTTCTTAGAGTCTCAAATTTGGTTATTGATCATATTAATGAGATTTTATTACTCCACAACCTTGATTTTAAGTTAATAGGCAACAATGAACTAACACCAAAAATTTTAGAAATTTCTTTGAGTGTTTTAGTTGCATTTCAAGTTGCTTAAAAACTAATTTTTTGAAATTATTTTAAGGTCCTTAAAGGACTGTTTTACAATGAACTGAGATAATCAAACTTAAATAAGCTCTAACACATACCAAATGAACTCTAACAGGTACCAAGGGCCTAGAGTGTTAGTACCGGGTATCGAGAATATTGTACGGATGTGTGGGAGTCGCTTTTATCTTGGATATTATTGCATTTTGAGGTAAGTAAACGAGTAAGAGCATCAACGTGATTTATTTTCAACTTCTTATTGTTAATCTCTTGAAAAGCATGTCGTACTTGTATTCCATTCTTGTTTCAAGTGACATAGGGTCTAAGTAGTCCACCAGTTGTGTCATCTTGCAAGTTAAGCATCCAGAGTCACCGTGGCTACTTGTTCAAGGCTATTCAAGGGATAATGCATCCAGGGTCACCGTGGCTTCTCGTAGAGGACTATTCGAGGGATAAAGCATTTGAGTTCATCGTAGCTTACCTTGATAGTTAAAGGGTTATTAAAAGTGACTCGATGAGTCTGCAGTGCCTAGAAAGTCATGTCGGGCAGTTGGAAGTGGCATTAGGCGCGCTGTGTCGACTTCAAGTTGTGTTATGGTTTGAAGACCCGCAGTTTGGACCAGATTACCTATTTGCCTATCTTTCACTTCTTTACCATTTGATTTTTCACTGCTTACTTGATTAGTTTGTTTATGCACTTTGTCATTTTATTTACAGCTTTCTTTAAATACCCGCATGATTTAGAGACTATTGTAATTTATTACTAAGAAATACTGTTGAATCTCTTCTGGCTTTACTCATTAAAATTGTCTCTGTTGTTGGTGACAATCGCGGGTCCCTCGAGTAGTAAGGGGAAGGAGCCTGTACTTGGTGATTACTTCTGAGCTACCATCAGAGCCAGCTCCATTACTCTTACTTCGTAGATTCTTTTGTCATTTCGTTATATATATGACTATGTATTCATGATGTTTTGATGCTTTTAGATACTTGGGGATGTGATATACACTTGATGATACATGTATATGCGTGTTGTACTCTTTATCACCAGTTATATGCATGATATCACAATATTTGCAGGATTTTCCATGCATGGGTTGTCCCGACTTTAATTCTAATTATCAACAATGTTGTTTAAATTGTCTTAAATTGCTTCCATTGTCGTAATCGACATTAAATTTATCATCGTAAACTTTATAACTCGTGTAAGGACAATTGTAACGGAAAATTAATTTAAAATATATTCCCCCACACACAACTCGGGCTCGAGCCCCTACAGGGACACAAGTACTCAAGCTCGTCGAGTTGTGTACCACCGAGCCAAGACAGCTCGGTGGTACACATCGATGAGCTTGAGTACTGTGTCCCTGTGGGCTCGGGAGTCCATCCGTAGCGCTCGTCTCAAGAGGGCTGGATAGCTTTGACGGCCATGCCTTCTGGCAAAGTGCTCTTCAACGAGCGGGCGTTACAAAAAAAAGGCACCTTTATGTTGGGGCACACGGGACGGTCACCGAACCCCCGAGTGTACGATCCTCTTGGAGGATTCGCACTTATAGCGCTCTGCACACCTCCTCTCACTCCCACGGTTCGAACCCACGCCTCGAGGGATAAAGGCGTAGGCTCGTGGAGCCGTGTACCAGTTGAGCCCTCGCCTCCCACGGCTTCGAACCCACGCCTCGAGGATAAAGGCGTAGGCTCGAGGTGTGCGAGAGCGCTATAAGTGCGAATCCTCTAGAGGACTTCGGTGTTACCCCGTGCCCTAACATAAAGGTGCCTTTTTAACGACACCCTTTGCCAAAAAAAGCTATCCGGCCCTCTTAGAGGTTCTCGCACGAAGCGCTTATTCTCCCCTCCCACAACTCGAACCCGAGCCCCTAAGGACACAAGTACTTAGGCTCATGGAGTTGTGTACCAATTGAGCGACTAGCGCTTCGTGCGAGAACCTCTAAGAGGGCTGGATAGCTTTGACGGTTGCGGGCCTTCGGGCAGGCGGGCCGTTACAACAATAAATTAAAATTAATTTAAAATAGAAGCTGACTAGGCGTACGTTGATTCGACTGAAGTTGACCGGGATCCACGTAGGTCTAGTGCCGAGCGGGGCTCAGTTTGTGGTGACTGGGGCTATCAAAATAAACAAAGAGAGAACAGACTTACCGAGTCGATTTGTAACGGCCCAAAATCGCTAACCGTGTTTTAATTTTCCTTAAACATGATCGACGACCCGTGTGGGACCTACATTGTGATATGTCCATTTACCGAGGCAAGGGTCGAGGTATATTTTATATTTGTTGTGATGTATGCCTAGTGTATTGTATATGTGTAGACTATTAAGTCAATTTTATACGGGTGTATAGGTATCGAGACGAGCGGGAACGTAACTCGAGTCGCATGTCGACGTGGGACCGAGGTAGCGACTTATGGGGTAAGCTTAATTAATTTAAGGTAAATGTGAATTTATGTTGGTTTTATAAGTGGCTAATGTGGTCACATTCAAATATGAACATTAGTGTGCCTAAAGTTATGAAATAAAACAATAGGCATTAGATGTGCATCGAGACACGCATTAACTCATCAAGAGACAAGGTGTCAACTAGTTAAGTCACTCATTGGTGACTTGAGGGATAAGTGGGACAAGGTGGTCCATAAGATAAACCTCGAGATACGTGTGCACACAATGATCAATGGCTTAGGTTTAAACATATCAATATATATGGTTAAATGAAGCAAAGTCAACAATTTTGGTTTCTTATCCTCATCAAAATCGTTGCTTTGAAGGAAGAGAAAAAGAGAGTTGCTGGTGTGATTATGGTGGAGGAGAGGATAAATCATTGAAGCTTTGGTGAGGAAGAAGGAGTTCATCAAGTGAGGTAACTTCTCCACACCATAAACATGTGATTTCATAAAAATTGATATTGTTGTTGTTGTTGTTGTGTTTGGGTATGGTGTTAGGGACCTCTTGTAATGTGTATGAGGGTCCTTAACGAGAAAACAAGGCCTATGTGTCACATAAACTCAGAACTCGAAGTGCGAAATTCTAGATTCTGCTTTGCACATAGCGCGCTAGGTCGATAATCTAGCACACTAATGTCAAAAACTAGCGCTAGAGGTGTAAAATACGTGCTAATTTGCCTTTGTTGGTACAAAAATCAGCAAAGTCCAAACATTGTATAAACACTATAAATGAGTTCGGACTTACTCTAAAAACTATCAAACAACTCTAGGGAACTAAGGGGAGATCTCAGGAGTTTGAGAACGCATTTCGGAGGGTCGAGAGATCGGATAGGCTAGGACAAGCGTGTGAATTGTAAGTAAATATGTGAGAATTCTATATTTCATTTCATTGTCTCTTATCATTTATTGGTCTATTTGTAAATATTGCTACTTGTAATCTCACATCATATTGTTCTTGTGTCTATTCATGATTGAATATTTGTGACATGATGCCTTGTGAAGTGTTTCATTGATTCAAATTCCTACTATTGATGTTGTTCTTGATAGATAATTGATTAAAATCATGCTATTGGGATAATTTGGATTTGATTAGACTTATATTCTATTCCTTTGGGCTTTGTAGCCTATCTAGTTTTGGAATCCTAGATATTTGGAATTATTTGACTTTAAAAACTAAAGTATGGATTATCTAGTGTCCATGGCATGAGAGATGCGTGATTCACGGGGACATGAGTCCACCGAGGCACTCACCACTACACTTGCGTGACATACGAGTTATGAGACTCGGGATGGTCGGCAAGAACGAGATTGATGTTGTATAAGCGTAGAGCGCAGCTCCGCTATTTGAGTGAGATATGTTGAGCATAACTCCATATAGTAGTGGGAAAGGTTAGGTGATAGTTCTCACCGCTAGACGGACGTAGATCATCTCGACTTAGCCTGTGTCAGTCTATACATTCTTAACTGTGGTATTTACTTGCATTACTTGTTTCAGCAATTCTTTAGCTAATTAATGCTTTTAAATACATGTCTTATATTTTGAAAATGTGGCATAAAATTCTCCAGTTATTACTTAAATATTACTATACTCACCGTCTGGTTTGTGACGGTGGGTGTAGGTCGTCGAGCAGCAGCATGCCAGGGAAAGAGAAGATCGATGACTTTTTTGAGCATTTCGGCGATTCTCCTATCTCATTTTGTATGACTCGACTTTTGTTGTATTATTAATGTTTATGTCTTTATTGTGAATTTGGTTTATACATTGGGTTGAGTGTATAATTCCCTATTTTTTAGACTCATATATATATATGCATGTGATGTTGTATTTACCTGGTTTCCCACACTTAGATTTTAAATAATAAAAGATTTCACATAATCTTTAAAATATGTAATAACACTAATATGATAAAAAGTTTTAATTAACTTTGAATTTAATAATATATATGAACATGTGTTTTGAGGAATATAGGGACGAAAGGCTGACTAATACGTAATTAAGTCTTATATGGTTAGGATTAAGGCTTGATTATGGGATCAGGCCGGGCGGTGCCCCATTTAAAAGTTGGGGCCGTCACACGATTACGTGTGGAATCATGCGTTTTTGCTCTGTCGGCATTGAGAGCGCGAGGGTCGGTTATGAGTATTTCAAATGTCATAATGGTGGAGGAGAAGAAAGGGTGGGGAATGGGGATGAAAAACCCTTTTATATGAAGGGTAACATTGTCATTTCATCTAAGAGCATAATTGAAACTGTTGTAAAATTTAAGATGGCCGCTAAGGGCACCCCTCGTGCAAAAAACCCTCTCACCCACCCTCGTGCAAACCCCAGGGCACCCCACCACCCCCACCACCACCACCACCCTCGTTCACCGAATTCTGGTGGAAGAATTCATTTGTTTTGAACCGACCAGTGAGAGGAATCCCCGAAATCGTGTTCTCCGTCCCTCGCCGTGTGTTTCTCCTTCGTTGTTCTAGGTTTCTGCATTTTGTAGGGTCCAGTGTGTGAGCCGATTTCGTCTCCAAATTAGGGCTCGGTTGAAGATCGACGAATTAAGTTACATTTGGTAGAGTAGATGTAATGTGTGTGTGGCGGTTTTTTAAAATGTAAAGAAATTGGAAAATCGTGGTTCTCGGCCACACAGCCGAGATCGAGAGCATATCAACCGTCTCGCCGAAGGCCGAGACATAAGCTAATACTTTTGGGAAGTCGCAGATCTCGGCCCACGAAGACCGAAAGAGTTAACGACGTATCGGTTGTCCACTTCCGAGAGGTCTCCGTAGGCTCGGTCGTCATAGGACGAGAGTCGGGCGAATTGAAATGGTCAATCCATCTCGGTGGTGTACAATCGAGAAATTGAAATGGGACTCAGTTATACAAGGCCGATATATTGGAATACTTGTCGGTAATGGGTGACCGAAAATATGGGTTGTTTCACGAACCTGCTTGACCGAGACATCGAAATGGATGAATTTGAACATTTCGGTTTCAAAAAATCTCCGTAGTCGTCAAACTAACAATACAAGATTGAAAATCCAACGACGAATTTGCACCGAACCTTAATTAATTATAAATCTCCGTAACATTCAAACTGACTCTAAAAAGGGTCCATCCATAAGTAAACAACAATTAAAACACAACACAACATTTGCATATACATAGAACATTCGGACGAATTGGCAAAATTTCTAAATGTTTAGCCGTCTAGGTACAAGCTTTAACCTACGGTATATCTAAATCTACAACAGGTATGGTGGCTTCATGATCAGCAGTTGCAATGGGCGCGATGTCTCGAAAAACGAATCCATCACGCTAACCTTTGGCGCAGTCCTCAACGTACCGATCCCACGATGGATATAAGGATGGCAAATGGTGCATTCACACGCAACCGCACTGTCAAAGTGAACGAACAGCTTGAACATAGAAGATATTGTCTAAAACCCGATTAAGGGGGAAACAAACCAATTCACAAAAAAATCATAGAACTTACCATAACCCAATGGATATTCCTTTCATTCGCCATTGCAATGATAAGTCTGTTGTGCAATGACGACGTTGGAGTACTACGTAGAGGTAGGAATGTGGAGGCACTCCCATGCGAGAGGTTGACGAGAATGACATTGAATGCGGTGGATACTAACAATCCCATGTCCGGAAGTGTCAACCATTCTTTGAAAGATGCCCCTCTTGCTTCTCTGCGGGCAATGCACCGCATTCTTGACGTGCTCGAAACTCGAGCCAAGCACTTCCCGCCATAGGTATTCATACCCGATAATCTCGTCGTACATCCGTCTCCTACGCACAATCCTCCACCCGTCTACGTCGGCAAGTCCAAGCCCGGAGGCTATACACCTATATCCACAATTCCCATCCGGAAACCACATCGATAATGGCATCAACATGTGGCAACCAATCCGGTTCTAAGCAATGACTATAAGCCATGTTAGATCCACTTTGCGTGCGTCGACTGGCACGACGCATTTGTGGAACCTTGCATTTCTTCGCCTAGAAGCTTTTGTGGAGTGGGAGGACTCAAATCCGATTGGAGATTGGGGTGCCTCCGACACTGGGGTGCCTTCGGTTGGAGACCCCGGTGTCCTCACACCCGCATCCTCAACTTCCTGCTCGCACTCCACAAAAGACGAAGGTGGACTAATCTCCTTGAGCTGCTCACTTTCAGTCCTCCCCCCCGCATCCTCAACTTCCTCCTCCCCCTTATCCAATCTTCCTGCGGTGTCGTGATTGTGCCTCCCACAAATCACAGTGACATACTATAAGGAGTCAGCATTCTCCTTGACGTTAATTTGGAAAGGGCATCCACATTTCTTCGTACTAGTGTGAGTCCTCGCCTTTTCATTATTCCTTGATTTCTTTAAAAATTTTGCCGCTTTCCCCTTCCCAACTCTCTGGGCCGGTCCCCTATATGTCCCAGACCTGTCACATGCAATTTTCACCCTTCCCCTTCGCTTAATGCCCCGGCATCCGAGCGCTTAGTTACTAAGACAAACTTGTTCTCGCCACTAATCGATTGAAGCCATGAAATTGCCGCTTCTCGAGAGGGAATGACTTAGAAGGTGTAAAAGTGTCCTTGTAGTCGGAAAATTACAAGATAACGGCATTACCCGCAATACAAACAAGTGTAACATTATAATCAACCTAAATGTACAACACAATCACAAAAAAACCCAAAAAATAGGTTCTCGGTTGTACGCTTCGAAACTTTCTTCATAGTCTCGTTTACGTGAGGCCGAGAGTTACCATTACCTCGGTCGTTCCAGCACCGTGACCTACGTGAAACCTCTCGGTGCTCTGCGACCGAGACGTTACCATACATCTCGGTCCTGCGAGGCCGAAACAATCGCGCACCCAGACGGATACTTCGGATAACCGCAAAAAAAACACAAATACATTTGCAACGTTACCTCGAGGACGACCTCCTCTCGGCACCGAAGCATTACGATCCTCCATTATACGGTTGAAACAACTTCGGATTTGAAGAAATTACCAAACCCTACGTTGACAAACAAATCATCATTTTCACATTATACGCAACTAAACAGTTCAAAAAAACCCGAAAATGGTTGTCAAACATTGTTACCTCGTCGTCGGACGAGCAAGAATCGATCGCTCTTCGCCAAACGCAATGTGGCCGTGGCTTTGTGGTTGACGCTTCTTTGGCGGTGGGGTGCCCTAACTCCTTGTCGAAATGGTTTGTGGGGTTTGAACCATTATATATATACAGGGGCAAAATGGTATTTTCCATATTTGCTGGAATTTTTACAAATAAGCTGGGTGCCCTCATTAAATGGTGGGGTGCCCTTAGCGGCCCTCAAATTTAAACGAGTCCTTTAAGCAATAAATGAGGAGCAATAAATGAGGTCCGTTTAGCCGCTCCCTTGTGAATTACCCCCAACAACATAGATGTATTTCATAAATTCAACATGTGTTGCATGTCTGCAAACAATTACATCTATTGTACTTAACCATATGTACTTAACCATTGACTCTTAAATCCACCAAGTGATGTTAGCACCGTCTCCTTTAATCTCATCAATATCATTTATATCATCAATGTAATCAATATTGTTGATATAGTCTGTACTGCCAAAATTGTTAGAATTCTCAATTTTCTTATAAGAAACTAACATTTATTTATCTCTTTTCAAAAACTATATATCATAAACCTAGATCACTAAACCCACTCAGACCTTAACCCAGCTATGCTTAGGGGTGTCAATTTTTTGTTCGGCCCGGTTTTGTCCGGCCTAAAAAAAGGGTTCGGACACTAATTTTTCAAATTCGGGCCGGATATAGGCAAGGCTTTGATGTCCAAATTAAAATCCGGGTCGAGTCTAGACAAGTCCCTTTAAACCCGAACTCGGCCTGTATTTCAAAAGATGCCTATTTTATTATGAAAATATACTTTTGTATATTGTATAATTCACAAAAACAACAATAGAAATAAGAAAACTACATAGTTTGTATAGAAAATGTACTATTTTAATTTCAAGACTTGCTAAATTGTTTAAGATAACATTATATGTTTTGTTTTTTAACAAAAAATATTATAATATCTTGTAATTTAAAATAATAAATACAAATTAAACATTACTTTATAAAATTATGTTTGAGAAGATTATATTACAAAGAATTTACTATGACTTTAATGATTAAAATGTTTTTAAATATAAAATAATTTTTTAAAAATTCGACAAATCCGGACATTTGGACAACCCGGATTAAAAGTAAACCGGTTCGGATATGACATATTTGTCTGAATTTATAATCGGGTCGAGTCTGGACAATGCAAATGCTCGTTTATATAAAAAGCGGCCCGGACTCGAACCCGTCTAGACTCGAAAATTAACATCCCTAGCTATGCTCGATTCAAAACCAAGCAACTCCCTTTTTAGTACTAGGTTGATATGTTTCCAATTAGAAAAAAAACACTTATTCCTCAAAATAATACTACATCCTTTAAGGGATGGAGATAATGCAATACAAAATACCCAAATTTACAATCCTACACAAAAGATAACCCAACTATAACTATCTTGTAACCATAAGCAAAAGCCACAAACACATTACATTTACACAACCAATTCTTAACGAGGAGACGAAACGGTGTGTCGCACCTATGAAACCTTCATTTTTTGAAAGATTTAAAGCTAACATTGCATAACGAGGAATGTCGAATTGGTCCAAACCACGTCCACATTCAAATTGATCCTTTCAAGCAAAGTTATGCACATCCACACTTGTCTGATTAGTCTTATTATCACTGAGATGGCGAAACTAATTATCAATGTTTTGTTTGTTGGGGAAATCGAACTCGAGACTATGAACCTAACTCATCCCGTCTTCACCCTTTATCACTAGGCTAACCCAGTAACAACTAACAACTCATTACTCCTTCTAAACACTATTAATAGTTAGTATTAAATGAGTGTCTAAACTTTTTTTTTGTCATTTCTAGTCCCGCCGTCGCCCTTTACAGTTCACGGAAGAGAGAATGGTTGAATTTTGAGTTGTGTACGCTTAGAAGCGCGCGCGCGCACAAGGAGGGATGCAACCAATCGCCAATGAATGGTGCTGCCGCATGCACTCTGCTGTCCACACTGAAGACATTCGCCTCCCAAGGCGACCTCCGCAAGGCGTTCCTGACATACTCCATCCTCACAACCCACCTCTCCTCCTCATCATCCACCCTCCTCATCACCGCCCTAACCTCTCTACTCCTCCCCTGCATCTCCTCCAAATCCCTCCGCTTCGCACAACCTCTCCACTCCATCATCCTCTCTCTCGCCCACCACCAACACCCCCTCCTCGCTCCCATGCTCGTCCACTTCTACTCCTCTTGCTCCCTCTTTAACGATGCCTATTTAGTCGTCCAGGACTCCAACTCACCCAACCACGTCCCCTGGAACGTCTTCATTTCATCGTGCGTCAGACACGGGGCTTCTCGCCTAGGGATTCTCGCCTACAACCGAATGCTGGATGCGGGCCTTGTCAAGCCTGATGCCTTTACTTACACTTCTGTGCTCAAGGCTTGTACTACTAGTAGTATTAGTAGGGAGTGTGGGTGGTGGGTGCACAGTACAATTGATTATGCGTGTTTGAGAGGGAACGTTCGAGTGCAGACGTCGCTGGTGTCAATGTACTTGAAGTGCGGGCGGTTGAATATAGCGCGGAGCCTGTTTGAGAAAATGCCTGTGAGAAATGTTGTTTCTTGGAATTGTATGATATCTGGGTACGCTGCGAAGGGGATGATGAAAGAAGCGCTTGAGCTGTTTGAGAGGATGTGGGTCGAGCAGGTCGACCGCCCAAATGTGGTTACTTGGAATATCATTGCAACAATGCACCTCCATGTGGGAGACTATAATGGCGTGCTCGATTTGATATCGAAGATGACGGTCGCGGAGTTTGTATCGGTCCGGTCACTGTTTTGATCGGATTAACGGCTTGTTCGCAAGGTGAGTTTCGGAATTATGGAAGAGAGATTCATGGTTTTACTGTTCGTCGCTGCTGCGATGAGGTTGAGAATGTGAGAAATGCAATGGTTACCATGTATTCTAGGTGTAAGTACACTGAGTACGCTTACAAATTATTTGTTTCGGCGAAGGAGAAGAGTGTAGTTACTTGGAATGCGATGATTACCGGTCTTTCGAACTTGGATATGTTCGAGGAAGCAGACTCCATTTTCAGAGATATGCTAGCCTACGGGTTTGAACCGAATGAGGTGACGATCTTGACTATTCTTTCTATTTGTGCACGGATGTCCAACCTTCGACATGGTAGAGAGCTGCATTGTTACATCTTGAGGCGCGCGGCCATAGATGATCATTACTTGTTTTCTTATAATTCTCTGGTGCACCTGTACGCAAACTCGGGGAAAGTTTTGGAAGCTCGAATATTGTTTGATTCTATGGAGGTGAAGGATAAATTTGCTTATACGTCTTTGATTTCTGGATATGCTATGCAAGGGAGGGGACGAGAAGCATTGGAGCTTTTTGAGGAGATGATCCTGTATGGGATGAAACCGGATCGTACAACTATGCTGGTTGTTCTCTCTGCTTGTACTCTTTCTCGTTTTGTGAACGAAGGTCAAGAGTTGTTTAAGAAGATGGTTGAAGAATATGAGATAGACCCTCAAATGGAGCACTTTCATTGTATGGTAGATCTCTTTGGTAGAGTTGGATTGATAGATGAAGCTGAGAAAGTAATTAAGGAGGAGATGCCTTTCGATCCTAGTCCCGGTATATGGAAATCTCTTCTATGGGCATGCCGGAGACAAGGGAATGTAGAAATCGGTGAATGGGCAGCTGATAAATTGTTAGACTTGAGACCTCATGAGTTGGAAGTCTACGAATTGATAGCTAGTATGTACAATTTAACTGCAAGCTGGAGCAAGTTAGCTAAGGTTAGGAAATTGATGGAACCTTTGTGCACGGAAAAGAAGGATGAAAAATCCGACTTTGCCATAGACTTGGAGCACCAGCACTGGGAAGTCTCACATCTTTAAGAAATCAAATGTCGACACCTATCTTTCTCCGAGGACTTCGCGGAACTTGGGAATCCATGGTCTAGCAACTCTCAATTACGTGTCGATTCATGCAAATTATTGTCCTCTGTTGGTGAAGGTTTGCAATATCTGACATCCCTTCAAAAGTTAACAACATTCCATGCCCTGATTTGGAATTCTCGGCAGTGTGCTTCAATCATCTTGTTGGACTTCAACAACTGAGTGTTTGGCACTGCCCCAAGCTGATATCCATTTTTGATGGTTGCGCTACCAAGTTATCGCTGCAAACTTGGAGATATTATTAAGACAGGGGTAACAAAAATTAAAGAAATTGTCGTGCCTTCAATGGCTACATATTTCAGAATGTCATCTGGAATTTGAGAGAAGGGAGAAAGACGGGCCTAGATTCCTGGAAGATTGCATAGTGTTAAAATTTCAACCAACTAACAAAGCAACGTTAATCTTTTCTAGGTGAGACAAGAACTGTCATAATTTTATCTTCTCCTTTTTATTTTTTTCTTTTACACCATTGTATTAATGTATCCTTTGCTCTTTGTCTTCTTTAGTTGCACCTGATGAATGTGAAGAACATGCGCTGTTTTAGTAACAATAAGCCTTTGCCAGAGGTGAGTCTAATGCAAACTTCTCAAGGTTTAGTAATTTGGATTCCTGTCATCAACTTAAGTTTGCACGGGATTCTTTCTTTTGATTGTGCCAAATTAGGGAGAGATTCCCATCATTCTTTGTCCATTTACCTTCAAAATGAAGGGGTTGAAGTGGGACAAAAGAATTGCATGCGTGTTTGTGGTTGCATGTTTGAACTTTAAATGACAACCTTCTCGTATTTGAATGATACATATATTGCGGAAAGCTGCAATTCATTGATCAAATATTCTTCATCTTCTAGATTTGGCATATATTTCCTTTAACACTATACGGTCTGTTTTCTTGTGAAGCATCTCTTGTTCCAGATGGGTAATATTTTTCAATTGTATAAAGCTGAACCTTTTATGCAAAGATTTGATTTTCTCTATTCTTTTGGGAAGAGTTCTTCTTAGAATCTTAATCAATATCCACATAGAATCTAATTTTTTTTTTTATAATGCAATTCACAGTTTTCAACATTTTGCACCAAAATAGTCCTCAGCTTTCAGCTATGACTGTAGAGAGCATGATAGAACGTGTTGCAAGGAGCTTGTATGAATCTAGCGCAGAACATTAGGTGCAGAGGTTGCATATGAAGGTTGAGTAATCATTTGAAAATTTCAAATTAGTATCAGCAAAGGGTGGCCTAGTTAAAAAAATATGTTTCAGTCTGTATCTGACTTGTAATACCCTTTACACGCTTACAGATGCTGGGAAAATGAAATGGGTTCTTATCTGCAGAGACAAGTGTTGATCTTTGTAGTTTGCTTATGCATAAATGTGATCTTGTTGGAGATAGCCATTGTTAGTAAAACTTTTGTAGTTTATAGAACTCTAGTGTCATAGATAGCTTCTTATTGGACAGTGTTTTCAAGACGGTGCCTTGACACCACCTTAGGCGTTTAGGGGTGCCCACCGCTTAGTCCTTAATTAGGTAGTGGACCTGAAAATATTTTTAAAACTTTTTAGGAAGGACTTTGCAATTTTCAAAAGTTTTTTATTATTGTATTATTTTGTTTGTTTGAAAATATTTTTTTTATTTCAAAATGTGTGGAGGTGAAAATACGTTGATGAGAATTTGCAGGCGAAAAAGCATGCCCCTTACTGTTGAGGGATCTTTAAATAAATTAAATTATTTGTTAGGGAGGTTTAAATAAATATTTTTTGTCCACCTAGATGTTGCCTAGGCACCGCTTAGACTAGGCGAGGCTAAACTACTTAACAATGCCTTGTTGCCTTGAAAACATTGTTGTTGGAGATTTTCTTTTTTCTCCTTCTAAACAAGCATGAAAATGAAAACAAAATCATTGGTAATGAGATTAGATCGTTTAGACAAAATGGAAATAGAAAGAGAAAACAAACACAAAAGGGAGAAAAAACTCTTTTAGGAACATGGAACATATGAACACTTATGGGGAAGTCAATAAAATTAGTAGATACTATGATTAGAAGGAGAGTCAATATTGCTTGCCGTAAATACAATCTGTCCTTCAAATTATGTTGTGGCGACAAACAGTAGCCCTGTATATATAGGTGTTGTGGGCACATATACGGCTGCCTGTCTTGGCGTAAATGAATAACAACAAGCAAAAATAAATTGCAATAAACAAAAGACACACAAGATTATTTACGCAGTTCGAACCTCCCGTCCCACATCTGCGGGCCACGCCCAGATGTAAATGCACTAAATGCACTAAGAAAGATGATGCTAATTGTTGAGAAACGTATACGCGGAGAATTCGGGAGCCGAAACATGAACGAGGGACGCGCCTCGAGTCGCGTGCCGACGTGGGATACGCATCGTGATGCGTGTAGCGCGAGTATCGAGATTTTAAAAAATGAGGCGAGTTGGTGCCTCGGGATGCGCGCTACTTGGTTGTTGAGTTGCCTCGAGATTCTTGTTGCACGGATCTCGAGGACACTTTTGATTTGAAATCAAAAAGAAAATGTATATATATATATATATATATATATAAAGAAAAAAAAAAGAGATAAGATCAAAAGAGAGAATCGGGAGGTGAGGAGGGAGAAAGAGAGAGAAAGCGAGAGAGAGAGAAGCCACCGGGGAAGAAGAAGAGGGTCGACAGATCGGAGACCGGCGGCGACGAGCCGGCGGTGTTGCGGCTTGGAGGAACGCGCAAAACGGCTTCGGAGGAACGCAGCGGCAGCAGCAGCGATCGCGTTCTAAGCGGCGATCGGCGCGCGCCGACAATGAGATTGGCACATGGAGAGCGATCGACAACTGGTGGCGAGAGCGAAGAAGAAAGCGCAAAGCGGCGACGATCTCGCACGGTGGCGGTGGCGATCGCGAGCCAGGCCACCGCGGCGGCGTAACGTCAGCGATGGCACAGCAACAAGACAGCGCGCACAGCAGCAATGGACAGCGACGTCGTAGCGAATCGTGGGATCGGCGCGATGGCGCGCGAGCGCTTGCGACGCGACGCAACGCGGGACTACCAACCGCGCGATCAGCGATGGTCGCGTGGTGGTCGATCGCGGCCGGCGAGCAACAGCCGGCCGAGTGGTGGAAAGCGGCAGCGCGTCGCCGGGCAACGACACCGACAGCAATATGATGGCGCGTTGTTGACCGGTCGGATGCGTGATTTCGACGAAATCGCGACGACGCGATGGAGGTGAGAATTACCAAATTTTGTTGTGATGTGAATAATTTGAAATAAAATAGGCCTAAAATGTCTAAATGGACACCAGGGACTTGGGAGTTTGGGGCCGTATAAATTTATTTACATAAAACTCCTAACTAGTGATCCCTCACCAAGTTCTATTACACTAATCACTCCCCCTTACACTTTGCACCTACACGGTACCCAAGTTCCTTTGGTGGCCGAGATCCCCTCGTGTTTCGGCCAAGTCCCCTTAGCCTAGTGCGTGTATAACTAAAGAGAATGTATTCTCTTATCTCACTGTGAATGCAAAGAACAATTAATGTCTCAAAAGTTGTTTTGCATATGTGATGACTCTACTATTTATATAGAAAGCCTAGAATCTCTAAATACATTTGTTTCGATCTTGACAGCCTTAAAGTATCTTGCACATATTCATGTTTACATTTGATGGAGATTTGCTGGCTTTAGGAAAGAGTTGAGTGTCAAATCTCTAGTTTCCTTTTTCCACATCTTCGTTTGAAATAGGCAAACTAAGTATCGACAATCTTTCCTTGCGTTTTGAATGCTTGCCAATCTTTGGAAGATACTCGGGATACTGCAAGAATATTTTCGTGATCTTTAAAGATCCAATGAGTTGTACATATATTTCTGGGCCTACGTAAAGATATCCTGGGCAAGGCTATACAAATGAATAAAAAATAGACCATTGGTGACTATATATTTCGTTTAAAATTGATGCACAAGGTGTGACACACAATGACAACTCTAGGGAATTTATGTCTTAACAATCTCCCATTTTGTTATCTGTGTGTCACAACTTAGTAAATGGATTAGATATGCAACAAGTAAATGTGCAAAGGTTATGTTAAACAAAAACAATCATGCAATATGAATGAAAAGCATGAGTTTAAAGACTGGCATAAATCCTGTAGTTAGAGATATAATAGCAGTTGAAGTTCAACAGGAAATATAATGAATAAAATACATAAAGCAAACGTGTATGAGATAAATCAAGTGTTGCTCCCCCTATATCTAAGCCTAGTCTTCCCTTTTGTGGACACATAAATACAAAGGGTGGCTATGGGGAGATATCATCTAACAATTGAGCAAACACAATCGATGCAAACGGACGAACAAAAACAACTAACTAAAAGCTCGAAACGAGAAAAACAATTGACTCATCAATCGGTACAACCTGACAAGCAAAAACAACCTATATGTTGGACAACTATCATATCAAAAGCTACAAACTTCACATCAGTAGTAAGAACAGCGGAAATATATTTGCAATAAAATAGTTGTAGCATGATATAGTTTTGAAGCAATAAGGGAAGATGCATATGAAACCTTATACTTACACTAACTCCCCCTAAGTTCATTATTACCTCAAATGAAATCTATTGTGGGCACAGACAGTGGCTTTGCAGTTGACAGATGTAGACAAAGTCTGTGGGCACGGATGTAGACAGAAGTCGGTGCATATGTGGGCACCAAGGCTGTGGCATTCTAAGGAGGTTTATCTTCCTTTTCAACCTGTTCCCTATCACAAAACAAAACAAGTTGCAAAAATAAAGGAAATAGCTGAGTTATAACGTTATACCTTTCCATAGTGCATATAGTGTAGCCCAAGAAGTGAAACAAGAATTCAATGGAGGATTTGTGCCACCGCATTGATGTTGTGCCATAGGAACCCACTTTTGCTGATGATATGATTTTTTGTCATCAACTTTCTTCGAAACATCACTTCTCTTGGTGATTGAGCGTTGTCGTCTTGCTAGACCACGGTGCATTTTGAAGCATCGTGGCCGGATGTGCCTTTTTATTCCACAATAGTAGCAGATTGGCCTGAATCGACGTGGAGGATCTTCATCACTTTCTATGGTGGTGACTTTCCTTTTAGCAAAAGGAGTTGTTTCTCTCTTTTGTGTGGAGGTAGATGTTCATTTTTGAATTTGAGCCCTTTGTGGTCACATGAGCTTTTCCCCATATTGAGTATATCATCTAGTTGGGCTTTTCCCTTATTTAGTTGCTTCATTTTGTCATCGGATTTCTCAAGTGCCTTTCGAACAATGATCAGTTCATTTTCTGCAGATTCAAGTTGTTGTTGGAGATTTGTAACTTCTTTTGATAGAAGAATGTTTTTTTGTCAACAACTTCTGACCACTTATCGTAGATTTCCTTGTAAGCTATTTTATATATGTAATACTAGCAGAGTTAGTCGAATCTAAATCAGACTCATAGTTGGGGGATATTACCTTCTCTGATAGTTCACAAACTGTGGGCACATACAGTGGTTGGTTGACTTCAGGGTCTGTGGGCAAAGGTAGTGGACAGATGATCTGAGCAGTATGTGCAGAAGATTTAACAACTGCGGGCACATCAGAAGACTTTTTCAACTCTTCAAAGATGGAGATGAATGCGACATGATTACTCTTTTGTCCATTCTCGCTTTCATCATCAGACTCGGAGAAACTCTAGTGTTGTGTTAGGTGACTTTCCTTTCTTCTTTATGAAGTTTGGACACTCGGATTGATAATTCCTAACTCCTCCACACTCTCGACACTTAATGGTTTTGTTCTTTCTTTCATCAGCCTTGCTTTGCTTAGGACCATTGTACTTGCTGCCGTGCACCTTTTTGTACAACTTAGTGCACCTTTTGGTGAGCAAGGCAAAGTTGCTTTCTTCGATTCGATCTTCTTTGATGTACTGAGCAACAACTTTGAGAGCAATCTCACGCTGTTTAATTTCTTACTTTGGTTCGAGTGCATCTCGTACGTTGTGAGAGATCCCATTAACTTGTCAAATTGCAAGTTTTTCAAGCCCTTTGTCTACTGAATGGCTGCCACTTTCACATCAAATTTGGATGGTAGTGATATGATGGCTTTTTCTACCATCTTGCGATTCGAGTATATCTTGCCGAGCTGTTGGTCTTGATTTGCTATGGCCTTAAGCTTTGTTGTATACTCTGCAACAAATTCATCGTCATCCATTCTTAAAGCTTCAAATTGAGATGCGAGAAGTACCTTTTTCGAATCCTTGACATCTTAATTTCCTTCGAAGACATTTCGAAGAATTGCCCATGCTTCCTTGGCTATCTTGCACGATGAAATCAACTTCAAGTGCTCTTGGTTCATGGCACTAAAAATCGCATTCAAGGCTTTGACATTTGCAAGTAAGAGTCGTTTTTCTGTGTCGGTCCAAGAGTCTGCATCTTTGAGTTTTCCATCGACTTCAAGGAATTTGTAGCCTTTCTCTATTGCTTTCCATGCCTTTACATCGAGTGATAATATGAATCCTGATAAGTCGTTAATTATATAATTATATATAGGTTATTTATATATTTTTTATTATTAAATCTCCAAAATATTAGCTTAATTGTCCTTATTTATTATTTCAAGGTTATTGGAGTGCGCGGTTGAATCCGGGCTAAAAAACTGTGCAAAATCGAGCATTAGCTTGGATCCGTTCTATATCGCAAACCGCGCTAACACGCATCCCAATGCGGATTTGGTGGGGCCCACATATGAGGAGCAAGGGTGATGATGTGGTGGACATCGGCACATACTTAGAACGTGCGTGCATTAATGACTAGAGGAGTTGATCCGGTGTGGCGAGGCGTATGAAGATTGATGTGCATGCATGAAATGTCCATGGGATCGGCCTCGAGAAGCGTGTCATGGTGATTGATGAAGATCCAATAGCTAGACACGTGTAGAGACGTTCATGCATTGTAAAGTTCAAAGGAGAGATTTGAAAGTTTCTATTTTTGGTTTTGTTAGGAAATATTTTGTTATATAAACATAACATATATAAATATATATAGGAGAGATGCATAGAGAGATATAAAGAGGACAAACAGAGATATAGGAAAAAAGGAAGGACAGAGGGACGCACATAGAAAAAAGAAGGACGGAGGGACGCACATAGAAAAGGAAAGGGCAGAGGACCGAATTGAGGGATCGAATGTCTCGACTTCGATATTTTTCTTCTAACTTCTTCGACTATTCGACTATCTCTACTTTTCTTTTGTTTTGTGTTCTTCCTCCATGAGACACTAATTTCATAGTCTAGGCAAGACTGCGAGGGAGGTTCGACAGTTCTCATCTATGGATTTGTGAGATTTATTTATTTCAATTTCATTGTTATTTTATTTTCTTTGGTATTGATTGAATAATTCGAGTTAAATTCATATTTAAACTCTGATTCCTTTGCCAGTGAGTCGTAAACATCCGTCCTTATGCAATAAGACTACACAAGTGGCAATTAACCCTACCAATTGATTCATCTACTTTGGGACTAGTTGAATACCTTAAGGATCTAGGATAAATCGGACACACTAGTGATCCTGGTTGTCTAGGTGACAAAATCTATTGTCGTCATCGTGTTAAGCCCAATGCGCTTAAGTATAGGGTTATACGATTGGCTAGGGAAATAGTCATTGTCGTACCTTGGCTATCGAGATTAGAGGAAGTGCGAGAAATCGCGTACGTTACCGGGTCTATAACTACATTATGATACTTTTGATTTGCTTATTTTACATAAATTGATGACCAAATCCAATCTTTTATCGAACCAAACTTGTATGTTTTGACCTTAGTATTTTTATTAATTGATTCAAAACAATTTTCATTGCTTTATGTCGAGAATATTAACAGTAATTATTATGATTGTTATTTAGTATATTTATTCTATTTGTAATTAATTAGAATTAGAAGTAATTAGCTGTATAATCGTTTTTTTTAATAGCTGTAATCTGTTTTGATAAGATAGGATCAATTAGTTGCTATTTTTATGTAAATGCTGTAATCCGTTTTGATAAGATAGGATCAATTAGTTGCTATTTTTATGTAAAGCATTTACTTTGTAATTTTCTATTTAAACACGCCTAAATGGCTGAATAAAATTCATTCCATTCTGTCATTCTTTTCTGACTTTATGGTATCAGAGCCTAAATGGCTAAACCCTCTGATGATACCTCTGGTATCGATTCTATGAGCTCTATTCGCTCATTCTCAATTCCCTTAAACACTGAATCTTTCCAAAACCTTTCCATCACTTCTCACAAACTGAATGGAAACAATTTCCTACAGTGGTCCCAATCGGTGAAACTGTTCATTCGAGGTCGTGGAAAATTCGACTATCTTACAGGTACCAATGCGAGACCCACTGAGAAAGACGAAGGTTCTGAAAGATGGGAGGCAGAGAATTCGATGATCATGTCTTGGCTCATAAATTCTATGGACTCGAGTGTAGGAAGAACCTATATCTTCCTACCTACTGCTCATGACATTTGAACTGCTGTGAACGAGACTTATTCTGATCTTGGGAATGCAGGACAGTGGTTTGAGCTAAAAACTCGGCTATGGAGGCTAAAACAAGGTGAGAAAACTGTCACTCAATATTATACTGACTTAAAAACCTTGTGGCAAGAGGTAGATATGTTCGGCGATTATGAGTGGAGTCATGCGAAGGACAGGGCTTTGTTTCGAAAAATGGTGGAAAAAGAACGTGTCTTCGAATTCCTCGTCGGCCTTAATAAGGAATTAGATGAAGTGAGAGGACGCATTCTTGGTGGTGATCCACTGCCGAGTACTAGAGAAGTCTTTGCCGAGGTCAGAAGAGAGGAGAGCCGGCGGACCGTCATGCTCGGAGGACACTCACCAGCTCCCACCGAGCCTTCTGCCCTGTTCTCTAGTCAGCCACCACGCCGCAACGACCGTCGCAGCGATAAAGACCGGCCAATCTGCGAGCATTGCAACAAGCCAGGGCATGTTAAGGCCAAATGTTGGAAGCTGCATGGAAAGCCAGCCGAGAACCCTTCATCTAACCGGAATCCTCGTGATTCAAATGGTTTTCATGCTTCATCCGAAGACACTTCCAAAGAGCCGAAATTTGCCTCAGAGACGTCTGCCTTCAGCAAAGAACAGCTAGAGCAATTGTATCAACTAATGAGTTCTCATTCAATTGTATCCAACACTCCTAACTCATCATCTTACATTGCCTCTTCTTCTTTAGCTCAAAAAGGTACTTACCCTACAACTTTCACAGCCGGCTCAAAATTAAACCCTTGGATCATAGATTCAGGGGCAACCGATCATATGACTGGTAGTTCCTCCATATTCTCTTCATATTATCCTTTGTCTGGAAATTCGAAAGTTAAAATTGCCGATGGTTCTCTAACCTCTATTGCTGGAAAAGGCTCTATTATTATGTCTCCATCTCTTACATTACTAAATGTCCTACATGTTCCAAAGATTTCTTGCAATCTCATCTCTGTTAGTCGTATTATTCATGATTGCAAATGTATTGCTACAATAACATTTGCTGGATTTGAATTTCAGGACCCTTGTTCGGGGAAGATGATTGGCAATGCTAAGGAAGTTGATGGACTCTATCACTTGGTCTCGGAAAATCCTTCAGATGAACAAGTTCAGAAACCAAGATGTTTAACTACCTTGTCTTGCGAGAATGAAATAATGTTGTGGCATTATAGGTTAGGCCATCCCAGTTTTAATTACTTGAAATATTTGTTTCCAAATCTTTTTAAAAATAAAGACATTTCATCTTTTTGTTGTGAAGTTTGTGAGTTGGCAAAACATCATAGATCTGTTTATCCTTCTTTGAAGTATATGCCATCAAAACCTTTTTCACTCGTGCATAGTGATATTTGGGGCCCTTCAAGAGTAAAAATTGCCTCAGGTTCTAGATGGTTCATCACATTCATTGATGATCACACTAGAGTCACATGGATTTATCTTCTAAAGGAAAAATCCGAGGCCGCAAATGTTTTCAAAAATTTTCACTCTTTGATTAATACTTAGTTTCATACTAATATTCAAGTTCTTAGAACCGATAATGGCCGAGAATATTTTAATGCAATCTTAGGTGATTTTTTGAAAGAAAAAGGAATTATTCATCACGCTTCTTGCGTTGATACTCCCAACAAAATGGAGTGGTGAGAGGAAAAATAGGCATTTATTAGAGGTGTCTAGGGCGTTATTATTTGCTATGAATGTTCCTAATCGTTTTTGGAATGAAGCGCTCTTAACTGCAGCTTATCTGATTAATCGAATGCCTACAAGAGTTCTTAATTACATCACTCCTTTGCAAGCACTAAAGAATATGTTTCCTGAAAATAGATCGTTCACTGATGTAACACCTAAAATTTTTGGTTGCATTGCTTTTGTTCATATACATGGCCATAATAGAGGAAAGCTTGATCCCCGGGCACATAAATGCATATTTCTTGGTTTTTCACCAACACAAAAAGGGTATAAATGTTTTGATCCTAAATCTGGAAAATATTACGTGAGTATGGATGTCACTTTTTTTGAAAAACAACCTTTTTTTGAAAAAAACTCAATTCCGGGGGAGAATGATTCTGAAATGAGTTTTTGGGAACAAATATCTTTGCCAAAATCGGTTGAAAATAGTTCAGTGGAATCAATTATTTATGTAACTAATCCTAGGATTTCACAACCTATAAATTCACAACCTCGTGAGACCCAGGTAGAAAACAACTTGGAACCACCTACTGAACTTCGTGTTTATTCTAAAAGGAGGACTCAACCAAGTAATATTCACCAGCCTCCCGAGGTGGGCCAATCATCGGACTTGACCGAGGTCCAAGGTACGACTGCTCTTTCTCCTACTTCTCTTCCAAATTTAGAACCTTCTACAGATTTCTTTGAACCCATAGCCGTACGCAAAGGTGTCAGATCATGTACCACAAAACATCCAATATCCAATTTCGTATCTTATCATAATCTCTCACCAGATTTCAAAGCCTTTTCCACCAGGATTATGGATGATGAACTACCTAAGTCGATACATGAAGCTCTAGAGGTTCCGAGATGGAGAGAGGCGGTCTTTGAGGAGTTGAAGGCCCTGAAGAAGAATGACACGTGGGATCTCACCTCTTTACCCGAAGGAAAAAAATGCGTAGGCAGCAAGTGGGTGTTTACCATAAAATACCATGCTGATGGCTCGGTTGAGAGATACAAGGCTCGTCTCGTAGCACGAGGCTTCACTCAGACATACGGCCTTGACTACGAGGAAACCTTCGCTCCTGCGGCCAAACTAAACACCGTACGTGTTCTTCTCTCGTTAGCCGCTAATCTGGATTGGCCTCTCAAACAGTTTGATGTGAAGAACGCGTTCTTAAACGTCGAGCTAGAGGAGGAGGTGTATATGGAAGCTCCACCAGGCTTTGATGAGCTAAAGAAGGATGACAGAGTATGTAAGCTAAAGAAATCCATATATGGATTGTAACAATCTCCGAGGGCATGGTTCGAAAGATTCACGAGAACTGTGAAACAACGTGGTTACACTCAAGCTCATTCAGATCATACGATGTTCTACAAACGCAATCATGGTAAAATTGCTATTTTAATTGTGTATGTAGATGACATTGTGATGACAGGAGATGACATAGTAGAGTTGGAGTCACTGAAGAACTTCTTATCCAACCAGTTTGAAGTCAAAGATCTAGGACAACTCAAATATTTTCTTGGAATGGAGGTGGCTAGATCCTCAAAAGCAATAGTTATCTCACAAAGAAAATATGTTCTTGATCTCTTGAAAGAGACTGGATTACTCGGATGTAAACCAGTGGCAACTCCTATCGATCCGAATCGAAACTCGAAAAAGAAGATGGTGCCGAAATTTGTGGACAAGAACCCGTATCGAAGTGAGTGGGGGAAGCTAATTTATTTGGCGCATACAAGGCCGATATTGCGTTTGCGATGAGCTTGGTTAGTCGGTTTATGCATTGTCCATCGAAAAACACTCCAAGGTCGTTCATCGGATTCTTCATTACTTGAAAGGAAGCCCGGTAAAGGAATTATGTTTTCAAAGAATGGGAGCCGAAGAGTGGAGATCTTCACCGATGCCGATTGGGGCGGAAGTTCTCTGAGACGGAGATCTACCACCGCTATTGCTCCTTTGTCAGGGCAACTTAGTTACTTGGAGGAGCAAGAAACAACCAGATTGTTTCTCGAAAGATCTTGAGTCCGAGTTCGTAGCTATGGCTCAAGGAGTATGTGAGTTGTTATGGCTTCGGAAGATCTTAGAGGAGTGAAGGTTGAAGGAGATAAACCGATGAGGTTGTACTGCGACAACAAATCGGCAATCAATATTGCTCGAGAATCTGTGCAATAGCATGACCGACAAAACATGTTGAAATAGATCGACATTTCATCAAGGAGAAACTGGAAAACGGCGATATCTGCATACCCTTTGTTCCATCATCCGAAGCACTCGCCGATGTTCTTACTAAGGGACTTTTTACTTGCTATGTTCGAAGGGTTTCTATCCAAGCCGGGGAATGATCGATATCTATTCTCCAAATGAGGAGGGTGTCGAGAATATTAACAAGTAATTATTAGGATTGTTTTTTAGTATATTTATTCTATTTGTAATTAATTAGAATTAGAAGTAATTAGTCAGTATAATCGTTTTTTTTAATAGTCATAATCTGTTTTGATAAGATAGGATCAATTAGTTGCTATTTTTATGTAAATGTCGTAATCTGTTTTGATAAGATAAGATCAATTAGTTGCTATTTTTATGTAAAGCATTTACTCTGTAATTTTCTATTTAAACACGCCTAAATGGCTGAATAAAATTCATTCCATTCTGTCATTCTTTTCTGACTTTACTTTATTTATTTTATTGCTATTTAGGTAAGTTAATTTATTCATTCTCTCAAAACCCATATTTTTCTCTTTTCTTTGCTTTTTAACTTTAGAAAGGATACCAATCTTTATGGGATTGACCATTTACCACTATCTACAAAATAGTTGATTTATGTATTATTTTTATTGGTGCGTTCGGCGCGCGTCAAACCCCTCCATTCGTGACTTCCAATAACTCAATAAGTGTAGTTTGTGCTAGCAAGCAGTGGAGGTTTTGTGGTTGACAGTCACTCCTTCAGGTTGATCTGATTGGAGAGGGTGAGATATTGCTGCCATCAGGATTTGCCTTATTCGACACAGCGAAGGGTATAGGCGTTTGTCTCTGATACCAAATGCAAATATAATGTCCAACAGATTTTGCTGTGGCTACATACAGTAGCCCTGTATGTATAAGTGATGTGGGCACATATATGGGTTGCTTGTCTTGGTGTAAATGAATAACAACAAGTAAAAATAAATTGCAGTAAACAAAAGACACACAAGATTGTTTATGCAGTTCGAACCTCTCGTCCTACGTCTGTGGGGCTACGCCAAGGTGTAAATGCACTAAGAAAGATGATTACAGATTTACGTAGAACTCTTAACTAATGATCCCTCACATTGCTAGTGATCCCTCACCAAGTTCTATTACACTAATAACTCCCCCTTTACACTTTGCACCTACACAGTACCCAAGTCCCCTTAGTGCTCGATATCCCATCGGTGTTTTGGCTAAGTCCCTTTAGCCTAGTGTGTGTATAACTCAAGAGAATGTATTCTCTTATCTCACCGTGAATGCAAAGAACAATTAATATCTCAAAAGTTGCTTTGCATCTGTGATGACCCTACTATTTATAAAGAAAGCCTAGAATCTCTAAATACACTTGTTTCGATCTTGACAGCCTTCATAGTATCTTGCACATATTCATGTTTCCATTTGATGGAGATTTGTTGGCTTTAGGAAAGAGTTGAATGTCAAATCTCTAGTTTCCTTTTTCCGCATCTTCGTTTGAAATAGGCAAACTAAGCACTGACAATCTTTCCTTGCGTTTTGAATGCTTGCCAATCTTTGGAAGATACACGGGATACTGCAAAAATATGTGGGCAAAACCTTATAGTTAAGGTTGGGATCACTAGTTAGGAGTTCTATGTAAATCTTTAATTATCTTTCTTAGTGCATTTACACTTGGGCGTGGCCCCGGAGACGTAGGACGGGAGGTGCGAACTAAGTAAACAATCTTGTGTGTCTTTTGTTTACAATCGATGCACAAGGTGTGACTATAATGACAACTCTAGGGAATTTATGTCTTAACACTTGCCTTCAAGAGACAAAATGGGTAGGAGAAAAGAGTAAAGAAATAGGAGACACGGTTTACATTGTGGTACACTGGTATAGATAGAAAATGCAATGGAGTTGGAATTCTTGTAGATAATGATTGTAAGGACAAGGTCGTAAAGGTTAATAGAATGGGAGATAGATTGATCCTAGTTAAATTAATTATTGGAGACGAAAAGATTAACATACTTGGTGCTTATGCACCACAAGTAGGATTCAACGAGAGCATCAAACACAAATTTTGGGATGTGTGGATGGATTTATGCAAGGTATGCCATTAGATGAAAAGGTTTTTATTGGAGGAGATTTAAATGGGCATGTGGGGTAAGGAATGATGGGTTCGAGAGAGTTCATGAAGTTTTTGGTTACGGTAATAGAAATGAAGAAGGAGAATCAATCTTAGAATTTGCTTCAGCATACGATCTTGTCTTAGCAAATACTATTTTTAGGAAAAAAAGTCGCACATGATTACTTTAGTAGTGGTCATAACAAGAGTCAAATAAATTTTCTTTTAACAAAAAAATAGATAGAAAAACATGTAGAGACTGTAAAGTAATTCCTGACGAAGCGCTTCCTACCCAACATAAGTTAGTAGTACTTGATATTAAGCTAAAACGACGACTTAATAGGAATATAAGAGACAAGAACCCTAGAATAAATTGGTGGAACCAAAAAAACAAGTAGAGTTTAGAGAAAAACTACCAAAAGAAATTGTTTGGAAACTTGATTTTGATGCTAATACAATGCGGCTAGAAATGAGTAGTTGCATAAAGAGAGTAGCATCAAACGTGTTAGGTATATCTAAAGGCTTAAGACTCCAAAGAAGGAAACATGATGGTGAAACGAGGATGTCCAAAGAGCAATTAAGACTAAAGAGAGATTTATAGGAAAATACCTAAGTGTCAAGATGAAGATGCATACAATCAATATAGAGAAGCTAGAAAACAAGCTTAAAAAGTAGTTAGTCAAGCTAAAACAAATTTCATAGAAGATCTATTTACAAGGTTAGGTAATAGAGACGGTGAAAAATATATTTATAGGCTAGCCAAATTAAGAGATAAAAAGAAACAAGACCTAAGTCATGTAACATGTATTAAGGACGAAAATCAAAATGTCTTAACGCGTGAAGACGACATTAAGGAGAGAAGGAGAAGTTACTTTGATAGTGTATTTAATGATGGCCAAGTTGATATCATAGTAGATGAAAACCCATACCAAGAAAGAAATGTAAACTATACACGTAATATTAGAATTCCAGAAGTTAAAGAGGCATTGAAAATGATGAAAAGGGAAGCATGTTACCTAGATGAAATACCCACAGAGGTTTGGAAGTGCTTAGGAGAAATTGGATTGACTTGGTTAACAAAATTTTTCAACAAGATTTTAAAATCAAAACAGATGCCAATGGATTGGAGAAGAAGCGCGCTTGTACCAATCTTCAAAAACAAAGGAGACATTCAAAGTTGTTCAAATTACTGTGGAATTAAACTTATGAGTCATACTATGAAACTTTGGGAGAGGATAATTGACAATAGGCTGAGAAGAGAAACAACAATATCAGAGAATCGATTTGGCTTCATGCCTATGAGGTCAACTTTGTAGGCGATTTTCCTTGTAAGAAGATTGATGGAAAAATATAGAGAAAAGAAAAAAGATCTTCATATGGTACTTATAGAGAAAAGAAAAATGATCTCCATATGGTATTCCCTAGAGATGTTCTTTGGTGGGTTCTAGAAAGAAAAAGAGTGCATGCTAGATACATAGACACTATTAAGGATATGTATGATGGAGTAGTAACGAGTACAAAGACATTCAGAGGAGCTACAAAAGAATTTCCCATTACGATAGGACTACATCAAGGATTGGCTTTAAGCCCATATCTATTTACTTTAGTTATGGATGAACTAACTAGACATATTCAAGAGGATATACCATGGTGTATGCTATTTGCAGATGATATTGAATTAGTGGATGAAACAAAAGATGAAGTGAATAAGAAATTAGAACTCTGGAGGAATGCATTAGAATCTAAAGGCTTTAAGTTGAGTAGGACGAAACTCGAATACATGCACTGTGAGTTTAGAAACACTAGACATCGAGATGACGGAGTGGTAAAATTAGGGGAAGTAGAAGTTCCTAAGGTAAATCACTTTAGATACTTAGGATCAATCATACAAAATGATGATAACATTGAGAATGATGTCACACATATAATTCAAGCTGGATGGAAGAAATGGCGGAGTGCAACATGGGTGATTTGTGATCGAAATGTTCCTACTAAGTTAAAAGGAAAATTTTATAGGACCGCAATTAGGCCAGCTATGCTCTATGGAAGTGACTGTTGGGCGGTAAAGCAACAACAATTACATAAAATGAACGTAGTAGAAATGAGGATGCTTAGGTGAATGTGTGGTAAAACTCGTAAAATAGAATAAGAAATATAGAAATTCAAAGACAAGTAGGAGTAGCACCAATTGATACAAAGATTAGGGAAGTGCGGTTGCGGTGGTTTGGTCACCTGCAAAGACGACCTACAAATGCCCAAACTAGAAAACTTGACTCAATAGAGCCTGTAGAAATTTGACGAGGTAAGGGCAGACCAAAGTTAACATGAGATGCATTGATTAGGAGGGATTTGAATGGTTTGAAAAGCTCACCATCAATTGTACTTAATCGAGCACATGGAAAAGTTTGATCCATGTAGCCGACTCCAGTTAATTTGGGACTGAGGCTATGTTGTTGTTGTTGTTGTTGTTTATGGTACTTATAGATTTAGAAAAAAAAACATATGATAAGGTTCCTAGAGATGTTCTCAAGGGCCGCTAAGGGCACCCCACCAATTCATGAAGGCACCCTCTTATTGAGGGCACAAATCAAATTACCAAGGGCACATAAAAATTAGGCCCGAAATCCCGAAAATATCCCTCGTGCAAAACAGAGGCACCCCACAGCCCCACCACCGTCCTCTTGAGGCACCCCACCACCCCACCACCGTCTTCTTGCTTGACTTTTCCCTACTTCTCGTCAACGAACCAGCTAGCAATCTCGAATCTCAGTTGTCTTCGTTCCTCTTCGTCTCTCTCGTCTGTTGTAGGACATTTTTCGAGTTTGAAGGCTCCGAGTTTTGGTCGATTTCGTCTCCACATTAGGGTTCGGTTTAAGTTTTTCATTCACACACTCAAGTCGTGAAATCGATCGTTCGAAGGTACGTTGATAGTCTAAGTAAGTTGCATTTGGTAGAGTAGTTGTTATGTTTGTGTGGCGGTGCATTCAATGGTGCATTTATTGGAAAGTCGTGGTTCTCGGCCACACAGGCCAGAAATTTTGTTTACAGTCTCGGCCAAAATTTCTTGTTTGTGTATTTATTGTTTGTGTGGCGGTGTATTCTTATACTCGTGGTTCACGACAGCAACCATTAGTGTATAGTTTATGTTCTGTCGGTGTTGTACAACCGAGAGTGTAAGATAGATCTCGGTTGTCCATGACCGAGACTTTTATTGTCGTCTCGGTCACCACATCACGAGAGTAAGTCGAAGTGTATAGTTTATGTCCTGTCGGTGATGTACAACCGAGAACGTAACATTTCTCTCGGTTGTCCATTATCGAGACTTTTATTCCTTTCTCGGTGGATGTTGACCGAGACGTTTGCATAACTCTCGGTCCTGCGAGGCCGAATCAATCGCGTCCGTAAGAAACCCTATGTTGACAAACAAAATCATCAATTTCACAGTTTTCGATCCAAAAAACAGTTCCTTCAAAGCTTCATATGGTTGTCAAACATTGTTACTTCGCTGTCGGATGATGTCAAGACGCAAGAATCGATACACGCTCGGCAAACACAATTGTGGCTTTATGTTTCACTTGTGATCCAAGGTGGTGGGGTGCCCCAGTTTTGCATTGAAATGATTTGTGAGGTTCGAGTGAGTATATATGAAGGGGCAAAATAGACATTTACATTTTAGATGGGAAAATGAAAAAAAATATGGGTGTCTTCATGAATCGGTGGGGTGCCCATAGCGGGCCTCATGTTCTTTGGTGTGTTCTAGAAAGAAAATGAGTGCGTGCTAGATACATAGATACAATTTAGGATGTGTATGAGGGAATTGTAACGAGTATAAAAACATTTGGAGGAACTACAAAAGAATTTTCCATTACGATTGACTACATGATAGATCGGCTTTAAGCTCATATCACTTTACTTTAGTTATGGATGAACTAACTACGTATATTCAAGCGAATATACCATGGTGTATGTTATTTGCATATGATATTGTCTTAGTGGTCGAAACAAAAGATGGAGTGAATAGGAAATTAGAACTTTGGAGGAATACATTAAAATTTAAATGCATTAAGTTGAGTAGGACGAAGATCGAATACACGCACTGTGAGTTTAGAAATACTAGACATCAATTCTTCGCAAAAGAATTTTGAAGAACAAAGGTTGAGTCACCAATTGGCTTTCAATACAAAACTAATTTGCTTTTAAAAAAGATGTATTTTTAAACTCATTTGATTGAGGCGACTCTCTTATGCTCTTCAACTGTTGTGTAACTTGTGTTCACATCAATTCCTCACAAGAAGGGTTAGAATACCTAGGTGCCCTTTGAGAGCTAACTAGTAGGAAATTTGAAGTGAGTAAGGCCGCCAAATATGAGGCAACTATATGTATCCTAAGCAGTATTTACTTTTATTTGTTTGTTATGGTTCGTTATCTTGCTTGTTAAGTAAAAAGAATGATTGAAAATATTTTGTAGATGGTACTTTTTAGCACTGACTTGGTTGTCTAAGTCGTGTTGTATAATGTTGAAACTGTTTTTATCTATTTTCTGCTCATATTTACACTAGTGTGTTTACAATTGAAATTTCATTCAGTTATTTCAGGCCTTGTATTGGTGTTCTTCAACTATAATGCTCAATCACTTGGAAATTTTTTTTTAATTATTATTAGGAAACTGCTTTTGTATTAGGAAAAAGATTTAGAGTTACATAATCTATTCACCTCAAAATGGAAGAAGAAATAGAGCAATTCACTGCAAAATAAAAACAATTCCCTGCCAAGAATTCAACAATAGTCTCGGAATCTATTCAATAAGCGAGGTGAAGGACTAGGTGATTTTGACTTCCTCTGAGAATTTAATGCCTCTTCTATTAGCTTATGATCTTTGTAGTTGATATTCTTATTTTCCGCAAGTATATGATATATGTAATGTTTCTCACCTGTTTCAAGTGAGCATTGATGACACTGTTAATCTCGCATTCTCTCTTTCATCTTCATTTTCATACAATGCTACTATAGTTTAGCAGCTCTGGTATATCAATTTTTGTACTTGTTTTTCTTTTTTTCTTTTTTGGTAATCTCTTCTCTTAATTCACTAAAACAATTGTTGATTTTCCTTGTAGACTTTTAGGAATCTGTTGGGAAAGTGTTCAGAAGATGGCCTATGGTGCAATGAAAACATTTCTTCAAGACTCAACATTTCTTATAATCCAATCTCTGAACCTACAATTCCTTCAAAGTTAACGATAACAACAATGGCTGATGCAATTTTGGGTGCACTGTTTCAGAATCTCAACTCTTCGATCCAAAGACAGTTTGGTCTGGTGTGCGCACGACTTACTTGGACACACTCTCCAGCACCTTGTTAACAATTTAGGCCGCTGTTGACGACACATAAATGAAGCAGTTCAATGACAAGCCCATCAAAAATTAGCTGAGCAAGCTCAAGGATGTTGGGTATGATGCTGATGACGCCTTGGATGAGTGGCTCGCCACCCAATCTCTGCAAAACAATCAGGTAGGCTAATATGTGTCTTGCTGTTTTGATGTCAGAACCTTGCTATTTCGTCACAACGTAGCGAAAAAGGTCAAGGATATTATGCAAAAAAATGATGCCATTACCAATGAAACAACTAATTTTCATTTGGTAAGTCAAGTAGCTGTTGGGAGTGCAACTCAATCCTATCAAAAGAGAATAACTGGTTGTAAAGTTGATGAATCAAAGCTATAAGGAAGAGAGGAGGACAAAGAAAAAATAATCTCTTTATTGGTAGATGAAATGAGTGTTAATGAGTCCGCTGATTGCCCCTTGGTGCGTGTGTCTCCTATTGCTGGGATTGGTGGTCTTGGGAAGACTACTTTTGCTCAGATTGTCCACAAGGATTAAAGGGATGTCAACTATTTTGAGAAAAGAATGTGGGTCTATATTTCGGAAGACGTTGATGTGTAAAGACTTACCAAATTGATGATTGGATCTTGTTGGGCATGCGATCTGTCAGGCTTGGATGCAATTCAATGAAGGTTGAAGAAATGTTGGGAGGAAAGAGATTTTAATTACTATTCGATGAACTTTGGAATCAAAATCAGGATGATTGGAATAAATTGAAAGACTCACTTATATGTGGGGCTAAGAGGAGCTCATCCATCACTGGAACAATATCTCCTTATGAACGGTGCGCTTCAAAAATGAGGAACATCAATGAGGGGTCTGTCAGGGATAATAATAAGATTTAGGAACTGGATAAAGGTGAAGAAAATATGATTTTGTTGGCATTAAGATTGAGCTACAACAATTAATCTCCAGTTTTGAGGCAACGTTCCTTACTGCTCAGTGTTTCCAAAAGATTACGGCAAACGGTTTCATTCAACCTGATGGAAGAACAGAACTGGAAAACGTTGGAGAAAGGGTTTTTAGTGAATTCATGTGGCGTTACATGTTCCAAGATATAGAAGAAGATGAATATGGAAACATAGAAGGATGCAAGATGCAAGATCTCATACATAATCTTGCGTCTTCTGTTACCAAGGAAGAATGTTCACTTTGAATCTTTTTTGTGGAAAAGAAGTTGTCTAAGAAAATTCGCCATTTGTCCTTCTCCAGTTGGGATGAGAGATTTTCATTTTCCCAAGAATCCCTAAGAACATTGATGTTTCTTTCTAATGTACCATTGCTTCGGCAAGGCCATCGATTAAACATTTGCAGCCTTAAAAGCCTAAGAGCTTTATGTCTTTCCTCTCTCCAAATGAATGCTTTACCACCATCTATAGGTAATTTGATACATTTAAGATACTTCAATATTAGTGATTGTGGTCTTGAATCCCTGCCAGACTCTTTAGGATACTTGAAAAACTTGCAAACGTTAGATATGTCAGGAAACAACTGCAGAAGCTACCTCCTTCAATTGGTGATTTGCAACAGGTAAGGTTTCTGAATCTGTTGGAAAAGGATCCATTAGAATTGTTGCCTGATTCTGTTTGTGACTTGTCAAATTTATGCACATTAGATCGTACTGTATGTTCTCAGTTGAAAGAATTGTCAAGGAACCTGGGGAAATTGAGAAAGGCACTTGCATAATGGAGGTTGTGAAGGTCTATCTATCTAAGATGCCATTTGGAATTAGGCAAATGACTCAACTCCAATTACTACAAGAATTTATTGTGAGGGGTGGAAGATAATATGGGAGTGGGAGGAGGCGGGGGTGGCATCCAAGAGTTGCGAGGCGTAAACCTTCCAAGAGTAATGCTGAGTATTTCTCACCTAGAGGGTGAGAGATTCAACGAAGGCGAAGGCTGCAAACCTTCTCAGCAAAGAAAACCTTTCTCTCTTAATTATGAAGTGGTCAGATGAAGAAGGCGTAGTTGATATTGATGCAGAGGCAATCATAGAAGCCCTCCAACCTCCTCCAAACATTAGAAGGTTGTTGTTACATTGGTACCCAGCTCTAAAATTTCCCAATTATGCAAATCTCAAGTCTTCGAGGCAATCCTATATTACATATTGTCGATTTGTAAGTAGTTTGCCGAAGTTGAGGATCCAAGGTAGTAGCAGCTCTTTTGTGGAACTGAGGATTTTGTTGTCCACTGCATTATACTGTGTTTCAGAAGGGTTGCAAAACCTAATTTCCCTCCAAGTCTTGGAGATTGAAGACTATCTTGAGTTCCCAAATTACATTCAAGATGACAAGATGTTTTTCTCTCCCTTGCAACCTCTATTTATACTACTACTATAAACTTACTTAACTACCTCTATAACTAACTTGGACTCACAACAATACTATTGTGATGGTCCCCTTAAACTTTATCATTACTCCCCCCTTTAAAAAACCACCTTGTCCTCAAGATGGTAAAGAGATAATGATGCAACCAGGAACATGGATCCACAAAGGGAGAAAATCTTAAGGTAATAGTAGCCAAGCAAGGATCCATATCAATCGCGGAGTGCCCGATGGAACAAGCAAGTGCTCCGGCATAATATCGAATGAAGGCGCTAGACTCTTAATCCAAGAAGTGCAATAGAAAGCTGAAGTGCTCAAAACATCAACATGAGTCCCCATTAATATGAAATTCAAATTAGTGTTGGCAACACAAGTTTTTGAGAACCTCAAAATAAATCTTCCATAAAGCTCATATAGAATGGCATGAGCTAATGTTGGAAGCTCAAACCCAAGAAAGTAAGGCAACAAAATCTCAAAGAAAGCATTCCGAGGCTCAATATCCATTAATGCCTTTTCATCAAACACTTGTTGCACACTGCAAATGGCGACCAAAGCAAAAAGTAACAAATATCCGGAGAGTGTGTAGTCGAGAGAACATGCAAGAATCCACAACAACCATGTGGTGCAAGGGTGAGAGAAATCAGATTGTAGACTTGCCCTCAATAAGAGGACCAAAGACACCAACCCATCAGCCCATCAATAGGTGCCGCATACCTACCAATAGGTCAAGAACATTTCAGCAAACACTTCCAATGCAACGAGATTATAGTCATATGATGACCCTTCTCCAAATAAGGGCACCGCCCGGCCTATTCCTTTAATTAAGCTCCAATCTCCCCTATAGGACCTAACAAGGAACTAGTAAGCCTTATTTAAACACCTAAACACTATAAATTATGATACCACCTACAATTAACTAGATTGTTCTACTGACTAACCTATGGTTGTCTATAAATCAGAGTTAATTTCGATTTTTCTATCTAACAAATTATTCAGCAGAAGTCTTATTTCGTTACTGGTGGAAATTAGATACTAAGGCCTAACCTATTGTGGAAAAATGTTAATGAAGATTAAAAAATTATTTTGAAAAGAAATTGAGAGAGATACCTCGGTTTTTTGATATTAAGAATTAAATCATCTAACAACTTCTACGTAACAAGTTATAGTTCATCTAAAAAAGAGATAAAGATCAAATCCTAACTAATTCCTAATTTAAAGGAAAATTTAAACAACAATTCTTATTCAAAGTAGATATGAACTAAAATGCCAACGCATCAATACTCCTCCTTGGCATTTTTGTGAAGAATGCCAATCCTTTTCCTCAGCTCTTCAAACTTGTCCTTTGGCAAAGCTTTTGTAAAAATATCTGCAAGTTGATCTTCGATGAACAATGAATCAAACTCACTTCATTAGATCATTGAGCTTCCCTAACAAAGTGAAATTTGATCTTTATGTGTTTCGTTCGCCATGAAAAACATGATTTTTTAGCAATTGAAATTGCTGAAATGTTGTCACACAAAATTGGAGTAGCTGATTTCTTCAAAACCCAAATCACATAAAAGTTTCCGCAACCAAATTGCTTGATTTACACTGATGCGCAGAGATGTATTCGCCTCACTTGTAGATTGAGTTGTAGTTTCTTGCTTCTTTGAGCTCCGTGTAAAGACACCAGACCCCAAAGTAAACAAATTTCTGAAGTACTCTTCAAATCATCAATAGAACCACCCCAATCACTATCTGAATAGCCAACTAATTTCAGATCATCAATTTTAGACCTTGCAAATAGAACACCAAGGTCCAAGGTACCTTTCAAATACCTAAGAACTCTTTTTCCAGCCGAGAAGTGTTTTTCAGAAGGAGAATGCATGAATCTTGATACAACACTCATAACAAACAATATGTCGGGTCTTGTTGCTGTGAGATATAACAAGCTGCCAATTAGACTTCTATATAGCCCTTCATCTACCTTTTTGTCATCTTCATTTTTGCCAAGCTTTTCATTTGTTTGTATCGGTGTGTTGACTGGTTTGCAATCTTCCATGCTGAATTTTTTTAAAACTTCAGTTGCGTACTTTTCTTGTGATATGAAGATGCCATTGCTCGATTGATTAACTTCCATGCCAAGAAAATATTGCGTCAAACCAAAATCAGTCATTTCAAAGATTTTTTTCATGTCATCTTTGAAATTTTGGATAAATTTGGAATCATTTCCTGTAATGAGCATGTCATCAACATATAGAGAAACAACCAAGAATTGATTCTCATCAGCTTTGACGTATAAAGTGGCTTCACTTATGCTTTTAACAAATCCTAGGTGCAACAAATGATTATCCATTCTGATGTACCACGCTCTTGGGGCTTGTTTAAGCCCATATAAAGCCTTCTTGAGAAGATAAACATGATTTTCTTTGTCGGAAACAATGAATCCTTCAGGCTGCTCAGTGTAGATTTCTTCCTCAAGAATTCCATTAAGAAAAGCAGATTTCACATCGAACTGATGAATTTCCTATGAATTATGTGCAGCTAGAGCAATAAGTAATCTTATAGTGTCATACCTTGCAACTGGGGCAAATGTTTCTTGGTAATCAACACCTTGTTGTTGTGCATAGCCCTTCACAACTAGTCTTGCTTTGTGTTTGCAAATGGAGCTGTCTGGATTAAGCTTGGTCTTGAATACCCATTTCACTCCAATCACTTTTTGATGTCTTGGTCTTTCAACAAGTTGCCAAGTCTGATTTTTCTTTATCATTTCAATCTCCTCCTGCATAGCATTTCTCCATGCTTGAAACTCTTTCGCTTCAAGGTTGATGGTTCTGAAATAGCAAGACTACATCTTTGGTAGATATCTTGCAATGTTCTTGTACCTCGAATTGGTTCATCGTCATAGGACTCGTCCAGGGGAATGAGTTCTTGTTGGCTTTGATCTCCAGCTGAATGTGATGTAGAGGTCCAACACCATGCTGTCATTTCATCAAATTTAACATTCCTGCTAACAAATATAGTGTTAGTTTCCAAACAAAATATTCTGTAGCCTTTTGACACATTGCTATAGCCAAGAAAGATCCCTTTCTTTGCTCTACTATCCAGTTTGTCTCTTTTCTGCTCAGGTACTTGATAGTAGCATAGACACCCGAACACTTTGAGATGTGCCACTTGATGGCTTCATATCGAACCATGCTTCATAAGGTGTTTTGTCTTCAAGGGCTTTCGTAGGTAGTCTATTTAGTAAGTAGATAGCGGTGTTGACACTTGACCCAAAACTTCTTTGGAAGTCCCTTTTCAAATAAAAAACATCTCGGCCATATTCATCACATTTCTATTTTTTCTTTCACTTACACCATTTTGTTCGGAGCGTAAGTGACGGTGAAAGTGAGTCTTCGAATTCCTGCATCTCTGCAAAAACCGATTAAATTGGTTTGAGGTGTATTCAGTGCCGTTGTCGGATCTCAAGATCTTGATCTTAAGATTGCATTGATTTTCCACGTAGGCTTTGTATGTTTGAAAGACACCATAAACTTCACTTTTAGCAGACAAAAAATAGACCCAACACATCCTGGTAAAATCATCTATGAATAGGATAAAATACTTGCTACCTCCCAAAGAAGGCTCCTTCATTGGTCCACAAACATCAACGTGAATAAGTTACAGCTTTTGAGAAGCTCTCCATGCCTGATTTTTTGGAAATGGAAGTTTGGTCATCTTCCTTTTTGACAAGCATCACAAACATGCGGTTCAGCTTCGACATTTGGCATATTATGAGCCAAATCTTTCCTTTTCATGTAAGCAAGACTCCTATGATTAGAGTGTCCAAATCTTTTATGCCAAAGATCTGAATCACTAACCACAGTATTAGCATATTCATGAACATCAGCTTCATCCCAATCCACTGCAAAACTTTTCTTTTCATCTTGATAGATAGCATTTCAGCTCCTTGACAATTGTAGATGGTGCAAATATTGTTCTTGAATTTCGAGAATATCCTTTCTCTAAAATCTGTCCAACACTCAAAAGATTTTGACTAAGATCGGCACATATAAAACATCATGAATGAGCTTGATACTGATTGTGTTGGAATGGAAATTGTTCCTCGTCCTTTAACCGCCATCATGTTTCCATTGCCGACCTTCACCTTCGAAATATAAGATTCATCAAGTTCTTTGAAAAGAGTTGCATTGAAAGACATGTGATGAGTGCATCCACCGTCAATGAGCCAAGAATTAGAGGTCTCTTGATTGTGAAAACAAGAGATCGCAAAGAGATGCTCCTCCTCGGCTTCTGCAGATCATCTGCTTGCTTGTGCTTGTTGAGGGCCTTTTTCCTTAAATTTGCATACTTTGGTGACATGGCTTGTTTGCTTGCAACTTCCACAAATAGCATCAGGCCTCCACCAACAAGATATTTTTCAAGATGAGTGGACTTCTTGCAAAGATTACTTACAAGGAGAATAACTTTTTTGATTTGAAGTCACTTGACTTTGATTGCATTTCTCTTTCTTGATGAAATTCCTTTTGTTTTTGTATGATGCGTTTTCCTTCTTTTGAATTTGGAAAGCTTTTTCTGTTGAACCTTCTTGTCTCATAGCCCTTCGTTGTTCTTGAGCTTGTAATGCATTGAGCAATTCCGAAAGTGATATTGATGAAAGATCTTTTGAGTCTTCCAAAGAGGATATTTTGGATTCAAACCTCTCTGGGAGAGTCACAAGAACCTTATCAACTATTCTGGAGTCAGGAAAATCCTCACCAAGTAATCTAATTTTGTTTACAATGAGAGAAATTCTATCAGAGTACTTGGTGATGGTTTTATCTTCTTGCATCTTCAGGCCTTCAAACTGTCTTCTCAGGTTTGAAAGTTGCATCTGAATGGTTTTTTGGCTGCCTTGAAATTCTTCCTTCAACCTTTCCCATGCTTCTCTTGCCGTCTTGCATGCCATGATTCTAGGAAAAATAGAGTCGACACGAGATTCGAATTACGATTTGGCTTTGTATTTTTTTGCCTTTTCTTCATTGTGATGCTTGATCTGAGCAAGAGTTGGATTTGTTGGAAGTGATTGCTCTTGCCTATCTTCCGTCACAATTTCCCAAAGATCAAAAGCCTCCAAATATGACTGCATTTTGACAGACCATATTTGGTAGTTTTCGCTGAAAAATTGGAGGGCAGTCGAGGAGATACTATTGGTTGCCATTTTTGCAAATTTTTCAACAATGGCAGGCCTATAGAATGATCTATGGCTCTGATACCACTGTTAATGAAGATTAAAAAAATTATTTTTAAAAGAAATTGAGAGAGATACCTCGGTCTTTTGATATTAAGAATTAAATCATCTAACAACTTCTATGTAGCAAGTTATAGTTCATCTAAAAAAGAGATAAAGATCAAATCCTAACTAATTCCTAATTTAAAGGAAAATTTAAACAACAATTCTTATTCAAAGTAGATATGAACTAAAATGCCAACGCATCAATAAAAAACTAGGAAATAGTGATAACATGCATATATAAACAAAAGTGGTGATATATATAACATGTGTCTGGTCAGATGTTCCTATCACTCAACCCAAAAGTAAAAATCTCATGTATATAGAAAATGTAATACAAAAGAATGTAAAACGTACAAAAATATGTCGTAACAGTTCTTCACTGGCTCATAAGTAGTCACCAATCTTCTCTTTGCCTGGTCTGCTACTCGGCTGATCTGCACCCACCATCACAAACTAGACGGTGAGTACATGAAATTATTTAAGTAATATTGAGAGACATTGATCCACATTCCCAAACAGGCAACAAGTATCAAATGACATAATTTAAATAGCAACTATGCTGAAAGAAACATCATGCAAAGAGATACTTGAGTTGACCAAATATGAAACTGACTCAAGGCTAAGTAGTAATGGATTAGGATCGGTCGGCCGTGATCTTCATCACATCAGCCTTTCCACTACAATTTGAGCTCTGCTCTATATCATTTCATTTCAAATTGAGCTCTATATTATAATTTTAAAAGGTCGTACTTACGATTACGCCTTTTCTATTTCAAGTGAATTAGTCGTCACCGGAATGTATACTTGCTAACATACCTAAGTTTTAAAACTCGTCATGTTCACCCAAGTTATTCTTGCGCCAACAAACCTCGAGGTCCGGTTATCCCGTTCGAAGCACATTACCCCGTGTGTCATGCGAGGTAGTGGAGAAATTCCCTAACATCCCGAAAGTCTAGTGGCCACCGTATGAAAGCTGAATTTCTATTATCATCATCAAATGACCCTAAACACAAGAACCACTTTCACTTTCAATAATGACTCGGTAATAGAATCCAAGAGATGTAACTGCATACTAATACACAAAAGGTTAGAGTCAAAATAAACAAACTGACATAATAACATGCTATATCACTGATTTCCAAACACAACAATCAAAATGACAAAGTATGAGAATTGGAATCAATGATAGTATATGTAATGATCCTAAAATTTTATCTCGTGCCACGTGTATTTCAGGGTCGTGCGTGGGACCCACTTGTCGTGATACACAAATTCAAACCTCGGGAGTCGACACCGAGGTATGCTATTTTTGGTTTGATGTTTATATTAAAAATTTTATAGCAAAGGTTGAACAAATTAAGTTAATGCATGACAAAATGGTGCCGAGACGAGCGGGGATGCGCCTCGAGTCGCGCGTCGACGTGGGACCGAGGTAGCGGAATAGGGAAGGCTGACTAGGCTTGCGTGATTCAGCGAAATGGGCTCGGGGGTTCACGTAAGTCTAGAGTTCAATTGTGGAACACATATATACACAACAGAATATGCTATGAGCAACATCATAAAATGAGAAGCAAACAAGTCATAATATATGGGTTTCAAAAGCAATTCAGTTCGAATAATTGAGAATAAATAAATAAATGGAATGAAATGTAAATAAATGTCTCAATCAGTTTACTTACATACCCCAACAATTTTTAAGCTATCCGGCTTTTCGTCGCGTCGATGTACGCACCCAAACCTCGTAATATCTCTTTTATGGTCCTAACATTTGACAATTTATCAATTTAGATTTAATATTCATTATTTAAAATTCCTAAATTGATCGAAACCGGTCGAAATCGAATTCAAGACCAATTTGACCAATTTCGTGCTTTTCGAGGTAAAAACCACGTAAAAGTCGCGTCCGAAATTTCAAATATTTTTTTTTCTTAGAAATTTATCAATTTCTATTTATTTTGTCGAAATATAATTTTTCGAATTTTTTCCTAATTTTTCTAGAATTTTCCTAATTTTTTACTCCTTTTTTTTATATGGATTCGGGTTGAACTAGGAAACCGGTTTTGAACCGGCCTGAACCGGTTTTGAACCGACCTGGTTCATTTAACCCATCTTCTCTCTTCTATTTTCTGTTTTTTTTTCTTTGGGTGGGCCTGAACCTAGCCGAACTGGCCCGGTTCACCTCCCTTCTTCTTCTCGTGCTCTGTTTTGATGTTTTTTTTTCTTCAGTTGAGGTTGGGCGTCCATCCCCAACCCCAGGTTGGGCTTGATATGCAGGGGAGACTACTCCCCGGCCTTCCTTGATCTCGACGAACCGCCAGACGAACTGCCATGCCATGGCAGTTCGTCCGAGTTCCCCAACTCGTCACAACAACAACGATGACCAAACAACAACAACAACCGAATTCAACAACAAACCACAAAACACCATAGCACTCACCTTGCGTTACTTCGAGTTCGGTCTCTCTCTCTCTCTCTCTCTCTCTCTCTCTCTCTCTCTCTCTCTTCTTCTTCTTCCCCGGTTTTGTTTTCTTTCTCACCGACTTTGATTTTGAGAGATCAAAATTATAGAGGTGGACTTTGGGGTTCATTTGACTCATTTATATGATTGGGGTTGGTGTGTTTGTGAGCCACACATCTCAAACCACACATGTATCTCGAGGCATATCGTGTGGTTCTTGCTCGCACCACTTGTCCCTTGTGTCGCTCTCAAGTGACTCCAATGTGTGACACTCTTGTGTTGAGATGTGTGTGTGTGAATCTAGGGGCTTATCTAGTGGTGTATTATTAATTTTTTATGCAATATAATTGAACTAGTTACACTTACCCCACAAGCTGCTACCTCGGGCCCACGTCGGCGCGCGACTTGAGGCGCGTCCCAGCTCGTCTCGGTATCTGCATACCCGTAAATGACTTTGTAGTCTACACATATACAGTACGTTAGGCAAACAACACAACAAATATAACATTTACCTCGGCCATCGTGTCTCGATAGTGACACGTATCTCACTGCGGGTCCTACGTCACGGGTCATTTTGTCTTGATTAACGAATTAAACTCGTATTAATTATTTGGGCCGTGACAAGTCAATTTGCACATGTGCCTTTCCCAATCCAAATGAAACACCATGCCACAACAAACAACACTTCATGAGTGCACTCAAGGAAGCAATGAGTTGAAACTTGAACCATGGAGTGCCCACATAAAACCAAGACAACACAAAGCATTGTGCCATGCACCGCCACACAACAAGTCGTAACATCACTAAGCTACCATAACATGATGCAAACCCCATAAAAACACATTAAGTTGTGGGCAAACCATGAAGGGAGTAACTGTCACCCCCTCAATAGCGTGACCCGAGTAGGCTGAGCTAGGCAGCAAGAAACCTAGCCAATGACCGAGTTCAGGAGGGCTCGGCTAGTTCATCAGGTTCAGTCACGGGTGAACATGTGAAATGGTGCATAGGTGTAATGGGGGTTACGCCTTGGCACGCCTTGGCACGACGCCTTGGCATGCCTTGGCACGGACTCTGGGCGAGCGTGCGCTTGGACGCGCGCGCATGGTCAAGCGCGCTTGGGCGAGCGCGCATGGACGCATGGACGAGAGCGCGCAGGGGCGCGCGCACATGGACGAGTGCGAGGCGTGTTTTTCCTTGGCACAGCGCCTTGGCACGCCCTGGCACATCTTGGCACGAGGCACGGGCGGACTTAGGTACGCGCCTTGGCGCGAGGCACGCGAGGCACGGGCGGACTTAGGTACGCGCCTTGGCATGAGGCACGGGCGGACTTAAGTATGCGCCTTGGCACGAACGCGGACACACCTTGGCACAGCGCCTTGGCACGCCTTGGCACGGCGCCTTGGCACGAGAGCGGGCACACCTTGGCACGTCTTGGCACGAGCGCGGGCACGAGCAAGACTTAGCGGAGTAAGTATGCACGTGCTTGGCACACGGAAAGTGTTGACAAATCTTGACTTGGGCGTTGACCCAGGTCAAAGTACGCTTGGTCTCATTTTGGGATATTTTCTATTGGAGCCGAGGAAACGGCTTAACATCTACTATAAGGAGAGGTGTGCTCTCTCCTTGGGTGGCATGGGCAGACTAGCAGGGACCCTCGAGCATGCCTTGGACGCAACGCCAAGGCACGACCCATGGACGGACCATGGCGTCGGCCACCCCTCGAGCCGGTGAGACTCGGTCGGACCGAGCCCCGGCTAGCACGCAGAGGTGCCTAGGTGCGCAGCTAGGCACCACGAATCAGCCCCTGTCCAGCAGAAAACATGGGCCACGTCCCTTGTGGCGTGGCTAGACCAAGTCAAGACGGTTCCAAGGCAGTTGGGTAACTACATTGGTCATGGGCTGGAGCCATGACCAAGGCACGACCAAGAAGTCCCGAATACCAGGAACCTAGGTGCGCAGCTAGGCACCTCGAACGGTCCCTGTCCCGAATTCAAGGTGAACCGAAGGCTTGGGCGGACCAAGTCAAGGGCGGTTACAGGTGGTTAGGTAACTACTTGGGTCATGGGTGAAAGCATGATCAATCCACGTTCCAGTAGCTTCAGGCACGAAGAGCATGTGCCTCTTGACTAGGGGGCCAAGGCGGTTATGGAGCGAGGTGGCAGCAAGGGAGCAAGGCAGTTGGGTAACTGCCTTGACCACAAGGAGTGGTGTTTTACCCAGTCTAGACGGTTATGTAACTGATTGTAGGCTGGTCTATAAAGCCAAATGCTCTAGGTGAGCAGAGGGGAGGCAATACGGGACGAAAATGCATAGGAGTGCATGAGTAGATGCATGAGTGGCATGTATGCCTTGAGTTCCACAGTTGTATTCCCAATTGAGAGCTAGTAAAACGTTTCCTTGTTGTCTATTGCTTGCTATCCCTTTAATTCGAGTATTGGTGTGCTGAACTAAGGTGGTCCTTAGGCACCACAGGTTCAATTGAGTGAGAAAAATTTCCTAGTGAAAAACCCCTCTTTAATTGGCCCCGTGACAGTAACCATAGTGAAGGCAGTGGAGTAGATACCACTGTATCTATGAGAAAGATGTGGAGAAAAACATATGGTAGGAGATAAAACAAAATCCATAAGATATTTCTCGAACGACAAAGTACCTCGCCTTGTGAGATCTCCTCGACTCACCCACAATGTGGTCATCTTCCCAAAAGGATGTATTACTAGAAGTTCTGACCTAGCAAAAATGAAGGAAACAACACACCTAAAAATGAGATCAGCGAGCTCTTGAAGGAAGATTGACGTTATCAATAAGGGTGGCGGCCACGGTGGCGGAACGAGGAAGGCGTCGTTGTCTTCAATACTCTTAACGCTCAAAGCTACATCTGTGATGTCGTCGTGATGCTGGATGTCATCGTTGATTGTATGAAATATAAGAGTTGCAGAAGTTGTAAAAATAATATGAGACATCAACATCTTGGACGCCACCAAATCTGGTGGATCTGGTGGTTCTGGTTTGCCTACAATTAGCAACCCTTCGGATAACCCTAGTTCTGACTGACTTGAAGCTTTCGGCAACAACGCAAGTGGTGAAGTTTGAATCCGCAAAAATGGAATGGAAAATGGCTTCACGATCTACTCTGCAGGAACAATCGGTTGAATAACCGAGTTGGAGAAGAAGCCTAATTTGATATTTGAATTGACAATGGATGGATCAGAAAGCACTGGCAGCTCCAAAGTGCGATCACCATCATCATGTAAGATCATGGCTAGAGGTGAAACATCACGAACGACCATGTGTCGAGCTTCTCTAAGATGTGATCAAGCTCCAACTTAATTTCGTAAAGACCTCTTAACATCTCATCCGACAAAAACCTTGAATCCATTCGTGATTCATTATATTTTTGATGAAGATGCTCTGATACCATTGATAGAACACCGAAATTGGTGAATTGAATTGAGAGAAACAACACCGATTACAAACTCGAAAATTAACATAGAGAAGAGTCTTAAAACTCTCTCAACCCAAACTCCTAAGAGTTCCCAAATTACATTCAAGATGACAAGATGTTTTTCTCTCCCTTGCAGCCTCTATTTATACTACTACTATAAACTTACTTAACTACCCCTATAACTAACTTGGACTCACACCAATACTATTGTGGCGTCCCCTTAAACTCTATCAGAGTGCTTTGATCATCTCACCGCTCTTCAAAGATTATATATAAAGAGTTGCCTCAAGTTGATGCATTTGCCAAATGGCCTGCAACATTGTCGTGATCTTCAATTGCTAGAGATTTACCACTGTCAGCCAGATTTCGAGAGAAGATGCAAGGAAGACAAGGGTCCAGATTGGTACAAGATCACACACACTCACATTTGGATTAAATCATAATGATTCAATACAAAGACGCAACTGTCATTAATTTCTGGGTAAGGACAAGTTGTTACTATTCTTTTCTTTCTTCATGTCCTATTTTCCTCCTCACTTGAACTAAATATTTTGTTGAGTTTCTTCTCCATTGTTTATTTACAGTTAACTTCTGTTCATTATAGGCTCTTCCACAATTTTAATTGATACAAGGAAAGCCAAAATAAGCATATTCAGTTTTTTATTCCTCTTTAATAGAAATTAGTTTCTTTTCAGGATTTTCTCACGTCTTTTCCCAACTTAGGTTAGGAATGGATTTCTACTTATCTTCTTGCAAATTCTTCAACCTAGAACCTTCATTTTTAAGCAAGAAAGGAAAGGTCACTTCAAAAACAGCGAAAGCAATGGTGTAGTAGGACTCACCATTGTATTCTTTTTGTACATAGTATTCTTTGTACATGGTCCACACGGAGGGTACACAATCCCTTTATTGTACTATACTTTGAGATATATACAACCTTCTGGAGCTAGTCTCCATTTTCTCAAAAAAAAAAAAAAAAAAAAAGCGAAAGCAAGAGATGTGTACAAGGTAAGTAAGAACATTGATTTGCAACAGCAAGTGCCAAGAAACTTGATGGTTAAGAAAATAATAACAAACTGCGAATTCAGAATGTATCGACTCTTTTCTTGTACGTCTAAAGAACTTTTAAATTTGCAGACTTCTTCATCCATGCCGTCTTCAATATTTTACTCCAGAAAATTGTAAGGCATAGAAAATAAGAAAAAATAATTCTAAACTGACTTGAGACATTCTGTGTAAATGCAGGTAAATAAATAAATAATTGATCTTTTTTTGGCTTACATTGCTTGTCAATGTAAAAAATCTTGTCATCATCTTCCCTGATTTGTTGCAAAACTCCAGTTGGAAAACCTCTTGTTGGAGATTGTCATCACACACCGCAAACATTAAGATTTTTTGAAGGCCCCTATTTCACTTGCTATGAAAAGAAGGCTCTTATTAGCATTTTGATCTTTACTTCTGCTGAAAAACAATTCTTGTTTTTCATGCTCATGCTCCGCTGGCTACATGGTTTGTGGATAAGTCAAAAGGCGTGCTCATATGGTCACCTGCCCTACAATCAGATGAACCGTCATTTCAATGTCGATCTAGCTCTAGTTATATGTTGTTCCCACCTGCTCTTCTACAGCAGTTCCTACCATCACAGCCAACGTCATTTGAAATTCTTCTCATAATTCAGTCACACTATTGTCCATTTTAGTCCAAAATGTTTTTTTCATTAAATTTGCTTAAGAAAAAAATATTTATTAATTGAGAGCAGTTCTGTACTTGCTTTTCCAGTTTCTCTTCTTATCATCATGTTTTCGACATAAGTTCACGTGTCACAATTGTTCAAGTTTCTTTGTTAATCATGCTTACTAATTAAACTTGAGTCCTGATCATAGATTGGCTTGATAAATTTATGATGATCTCTTTATATTTTCAAACTTGCAGGGATAACTGAAGGAATCTATTGTAGCCATCATATAAATGTGACGTCGTGGGCGCGCTGTTTGCCAGCAGATAAAACCAATGAATTTAAGGGATCTTAAAACCAATGACGGCCAAACCGAGGATGTCAATCAATGTCTTGAGGAGTACTTCGGGTGTGTTACAGCTGATTCCCCTTATATTTGGTCTAAGTTCGTCCCTGGGCTGAATTCAGTTTTAACTCTCCAGGCCCCTTCTGATGCTTCTTGGGAGAACCTTGATGAGTTCTAACGTGATTTTAGATTTTGGCCTAGTGGGCAAGGCCCTTTTGATGGGGAAGGTGATGATATGGACTGTGGAACAAATACAGTCATGCTGTTGCAGTTGGTTTCGCCACAATGTGAATTCCATGTGTTGAGTTGCATCTCGTCTAAGACTTCCAGGTTTGCTGATTGAATTGAACCATTTTCTAAGGGTTCGAGTGCATGAGTTGGATTGGATGAATGTAACCAATTCATCGTTCCTTGTTAAAAGTTAAATCTTTTTTTTTTAAAGGTCTCTAGTTTTGTTCTTGGTGGATGATTGGATGTGGGGGTTGTCATACTCTTGTCAGACAAATTCACATGCAACAAAAAACCGGGTGGCCCTTTTAGGTTTTAAAGTTGTTCAGTAAAAAGTACTAAATATGAGATTTTTCTTGTAAAATTTCCAAGCCTTTAATTCTTTTGGAGTAAGTCTGTGATGCTCAAAAACTCCAAAACATGCATGACTTGGAGAATTTTGAGTAAGAGTACTTGCTATTTAGTCTTTTAGAGGTTTGAAACTGAAGGTTAATTGTTTGTTGGATTAAAATATCATTTTAGCCAGTGAACTACAGGGGTGACTGTAAAATCATATATTATTTTTTCTGGTGGGTCTGTCTATAATACTGGTTCACTACAAGGACTAAGACATTCTTTAGAGGAACTCAAGGATTTTTGAGGATAAAATCAATTCAGTTGACAATGTTTGGGACTCTACAAGACCTCAGCACCTAGATGGGTATCATCAAATTTAACAAAGGTTACACATTCTCTGATTGGTTTCGTCATTGGCAATAGATCATGTAATTGGCTTGCGCTATATTGCTATTTTTATGTATTCCCAACCTCTCTTTTTGTGTTTTAAAAAAAATCTCTTTATGTTATGCTTTTAATAGAGGACTTCTGGTCCTCAACTCTTTTTATGAACAAAGTTTCCTTGTTTACTATCAAACAAAAAAAGTTGGTCTTCTGTGAGAGAGACGCTTTAGAGTTTTGATCTGTGGTTGAGAAGGTAACTATATCAAGCCCATTGGATTGCTATGGAGGCGAAGATTGAAATTGAGTGGTGATTGACATCCATGGTTATAGAACATCAAGGATTGACAGTTCAAATGTATAAGATGCAAGGGAATTTCATTCTGCACCCTTTTTTTTTTTTTTTTTTTTTGATTGAAGCACAGAATTCCGGGAATAATCTGTTCTCGGCGCCAGATACCTAATTGATGAAATTGCTGATCATACATTGTAATCCTATGAACATCAGAGTTGAGAGAATTTTTAGGGCAGTCTAACCATTTCAGGCAAGCGTTTGCACAACTTGTTTCTATAGGTTACAACTCTTTCTATTTCATGTAATGTTGAGAGTCTTGACACTTAAGAGGATTGATTGTTGTGGGATTATGATCCATAAACCAATTTTTAATGTCAGAAGCTTCTGAAAGGAACCAACTACATTGATGAAAGAGAACTCAAATAATTGCAGCCATTCAAGCAAAGATGATCAATTCAACTAAAGGAAAACATAAGATCAGCTATGGCAAAAAAATACTGAACAAGTCCATTCACCTCAAATACAAGATATGATTTAGTGTTGCAACTTTCAATCTATAGAATTCCATTTAATGTTTTTGAACTCAGTGTTTTTACATTTACCCCATCTTCCCAAAAGCAAAAGGACATCAAGGTCATCAGTTCTGAAATAACAATATCAGTGAGAGTTTCCTTTTACAAATACCCCTCCTCAAAGAAGTAAAGCTTACGTTAGTGTAATGAAATAAGCATTGATAACTACTTTAGATATCATTACATAAAAAAAGAAAAAAAAAAAAAAAAAGCTGTTTAAGAAATTAAAAACCTACAGAAGCAATAGACAAAGGAAATTCCCACAAATGCAATTGGCAATTGCTTAGCTACATACAAAGCGAGCTTGTGATTAGTTGATAATCTGGACTGCAATTTGTTTGACGAATGCTACCAACTCTGCACAAGCAAAAGGAGTGTCTCGTGACTAGTTCAATCTGAATGTTGCTTTGTCATGTTATTTGTCTCCCTTTCCAAACATGCTCATCATATCTTTCGAAGAACCCATTTGCTTCATCAAGCTCTGTAGTCCACCCATGCCTCCTGTACGGTAAGAGAAAAGCGAGCAACTGTCAATATTATAATTTCTGTAACAACTTCAGTCCCCCCTTCCCTTCCCCATGGATGATATCACGATAGGTTCATTGCCAAAGTAAACAAACTTAGAACATAATAGATGAAATGAGTAATGACTATTGAAATTTAAAGCTTCAAATGCAAGTGACTAATAACTCACCTATTTGCTTTAGCATCTGCGGAGGAAGAACTTTGCTCATGTGTTGTGCATTCATGTTTCGAGATAATGCACTCATGTCTCCTCCCTTTGGAATCTTAAGCCCCTTCATCTTGCCCCAGATCTTGGCAAGCCTCTTGTATTCTTCCAACATTTCCATCACGTCCCGGACTTGACGGCCTGAGCCTCTTGCTATTCGCATGATCCTGGATTCGTTCATAAGCTTTGGATTTGTACTGTCCAATTCTGCAATAATGGGAAAGTAAAGAAACATATTAAATGCCAATACGAATTTTGTACAATACAACAAGCACAACAGGTACAAGTATTACATGAAAGTTGGAACCATCTTACCTTCATTGGTCATAGAATCCATCATAGTCATGTAGCGCTTGACCTTTGCCTGACTTTCTTTTTCGTGACCCTTGGGCATTAACTCCGCACTGAACCCAGGAAGCATAGATAAAACCTACAAAACCACAATCGATTTGTAACTCAGTTTAATGTCTCTCTATTAATCAATATACTTTGTCTATTCATCATAATAGCACTAGACAATAAAACAATATAATGCAATGGTAGTTACATTTATGATCATTGGATCTTAATCTAATGATACTTGAAATTATGCAATCAATAATGGTTTGAATCTATGACCCTTGTTATGCATTGAATCACCAATGAGCATTGTTCTTTTTATAAATTTTCATGGCCAGTAACACCTAAAACCAAGCTCTTGTACCTTTGGAGAGTGAAACAGTTGAGCTCCAAGGAGGATTAGTTTTAAAGTAAAATATGAAATATAGATAACAGACTACACTCCTAGATTAAACATTTTCCAATTTATATATTCTGTAAGAGAGCTTCAACATGACTGCGGAGAGTCTAATATGAAAGATGCTTTTATGCTTTCATGCAAAGTGTTTATGTGTGCTTATGTGCATGCATTAACAATTAATATCAATTGGTATTCTAACAAACCTGTCCCATAGGACCCATTTTGAGTATGTTTTGAAACTGCTCGTACATAATCCGCAAAGTAAAGTGTCCTTCAGAGAGTTTCTGCATAAGTTCAGGTTGTTGGTCCATGGGCACAACTTCATGAATTTTATCCATAAATCCAGACCAGTCACCCATGCCTATTCAAAACAAATAAATGGAAAAATGGAGAAAAAACTAAGGTTAGATGTCTAATGAAGACTTTCACAGTAAAGAATGTCAATAAGCTAAATTTATTCCTACCCCAAAAAAACATATTATATTAGAAATTTAAAAATTACCTAATAGGCGGCTGACAAAAGGCTTAACATCAAAGACTTCAAATTCATCCATGTGCTCTCCAGTACCAAGGAATATGACTGGACTCTTAGTGGCTGCAACACTGCATAGTACCAGTAGAATTGAGCATATAATAATAAAGTACAAAAATTAGCAAATAATTTCAGCAGGTTAACAATAACTTCAATTTATATTGGTAAACAAAGTAATTCATACTTCACAGGGAGGATGCAATGTTTTCTCTCAAATAATGTCTTGATACATCAAAATCAGGGGTCAAGCCCTAGAGAAGTTTTATAAAGGGAACTATTTCTTTTTTTCTTTCTTGTTAACCAAAAAAAAAAAAGGGTCAGTGTAAGTTTCCAATTTGCTTAATTTCTAACTAATTGTAAATGTTTAAGATTTTCAAGGCCTTTCCTGCGCTCTTATTAGGGGAATATATCCTCGTGTTTCGGTTTTTCAAGATTTAATCATGTGATAAGCATAACTCCAATTTCCAAAGTTAAAATAAAGGAAAGGAAAGAAAAAGCAAAGCAGGGAGGAAAAGAATGTTGACGAATCATTAGATAGCGAAAACCATGAACTAGAACGCAATTGCAATTAAAATAATTAAAATGTAGAGAATAGGAAGCTACATTGCAATAGTATACATAAGCATGCCCACGCTGTGAACAAATACCAAAACTGTCATGCTTCAAGGTTTTTTTTTTTTCTTTTTTTTTTTTGTGTGTGTTCTTAGTCATGCTTTAAGTTTTGTAGAAGTAAGAATTGAATCATTTTTTTAAAAAGAACCAAGAGAACCTAGTTTGGGATCAAAATCTTCAACCTTTCCAATTGTTCTAATAGTTAAAAACTTGAAACATTCCAACTATAATGTGATAGAATACCAATTTCCATCTATTGAATTGAGAGAAACAACAATGATTACAACCCCAAATACCAATGATAGAATACCAATTTCCATCTATTGAATTGAGAGAAACAACAACGATTACAACCCCAAACGTAACCCTGGGAAGAGTTTTAAAACTCCCTCAAGCACAATCACTCATAGAGTGCCCAAATACATTGAAATTCCAAGATATCTCATCTAACTAACACACCCCTATTTATAGTGTTTCCTTCTCACTAATTCTATGTGTCTACTCTATGTGGGATCTAATCATAATGCTCTGTGAATAACTGCTAGGCCTGATTCCAAGTGACACAACGTATATGCTGAAGTTTCTGTAGGTTGTGTGGACCTCCACAATTTCTTGGTGATGCAAACACTGGTGGAGAGTAAAAGTTGACATTAACTGAGTTTCAGAGAGAATAGTGCATCAACATAATTAAGGAACCAAATATCAAAAATAAAAATAAAAATTGCAGGATAGATGTATCTATCTATCCACGAACACGGGCGTGTGTCCATGCATGAACATTTGTTAAGCAAGGGTGTCCAGCCTTAGGCTGAATCCTGTAAGAGCCCGTAGGGCAACCCGACCTAATGACTCGGAGACGAGAACCACATTGGAGTTGGAGAAAACATTTTATGACCTATTGGTGATGTTGCCCATTCCAGCAACTTGATAAGGGCATCAATTCAATGGGGGTGACAGGATGATTGATAATATAATAGACAACCACATGGCATTGTTGACATGTAGCGTAAAGAATTAAACCGCCCAGATAACATCCTAACGTCTACCATCTTAGATTAGAGAGACATGACAGGTTCAATCGCATTTTATATGCATTTGACGAAAATAAGAAATTTTGATAAAGTAGAAAGAATTATCAGTATGACACTTACGCACTAAGAGCACCACCTCCTTTTGCATGACCATCCATTTTTGTAACAATCACAGCACCAACCGAGACAATTTTCTTAAATGCTTGAGCTTGATCAAATGCAGCTTGACCTATGCTGCCATCCATTACAAATATGACAAGATCTGGTTTCTGCAATTTTTTGGTAAAATTAATTAGCATTCCATCAACATAATCTAGATGGGACAAAAAAGTAGTATGATCAGAGAAAACATACTGTTGCTTCAGAAACTTGGCGCATTTCTTCAAATAGAGCAGCTTCCTGCTTGTGACGCCCACTCGTGTCTACAATGATCAAATCACAGTTTTCCTTCTTAAACCTTTCCACACCTTCCGCTGCAATCTTCACAGGATCAGACTCCATATAACTGTTTATAACAATAAAATATAATTATTAATATCCATAAAACGAAAGCCTTACCTATTAATTTCAGGACAAGACAAACCTTTGCATGAGAATAAAAGAGGACAATGTCTATTTTTCAACTGAACAAAACATTAATCTATAAAATGCAACAACCCTCAACCTTGGAACATGTTCTTGATATAAAAGCCATAAAAGTACTTATAAGTAACAGCAGACTCAGCAATATATAACCCATGTCTTCTAATGGCCTCAAAACAATCTTATCAATACAAGTGTGCACAAAATAATACTAGAGAAACCAGTGCACTTCTAAATTTAGACATTTAATAAAATTAGTTTGAAATTCAAAGCAAATGAGTTTATAGGAAATCGTGACTCAAGAGCAAGTGGAAGAGTTTGATCTATATAGCCGACCCCAACTTCATTGTTGTTGTATTAAATAAATGGGTAATCCATCTATCTTTCTACAATATGCTAAAATACTTCAAATTATACACTTAAAAGCAACGAAGGATAATGATTTCAATTTCTTGACACATTGTATGTGTGAAGATATATTTCATTATTTTACTTATAATGGACAATGAAACTAAGGTAGAATTTTTACAATATATCGAAATAAGGTCATAGTATGTTCTTTTTCTTTAACTCTTTAAATTTTGGGTCTTGATAAAGTTTTTGTGAGATGGATTTTCAATAGATAATACAAGAAAATTCAAATAGCTTGAAAAATGGGATAAGAGAAAGTTACATTTCTTAGAAAAGCAACCTTAACTAAAAGGTTTTGCCTATCCAACCTTTTTCCAGCATTCCCATAACCAATTTCCAAAAGCAATGCTCTTGCATTTTTACAAGCACCAAGTAACTGGACAGAACAAACACATCCCACTAATTCCAAGTTTATAAATGTATCCTCTTCAACTTCTATTCATATACGCTTCTCTCCACATTGACCCCCCATCAAAATAAATAACTGAACCCCTAAAAGTTCTACAAGTTCATGGTGTGTCACCGGGATTCTATCCCATCCAAAAATAAAACTTTCTACGATAGAGCAAGATTTCCCAATTAACCTTCCCAATCCCTCTACCTAAATAGTAAACATAAAAGGGGAACAAAGGGCACCACAGTGTAGCATTGAGAGAGCCTAGGGCAAAATCAAAGTGCAATTGTTTTTTTTTTTTTTTTTTGAAAAGAAATTCATTTTACCATGATTGATTCAAGATACAATGACCATTAAAATAAAGAATATCATTATCACATAGAAATTTGCCATTGATACCTTCCATAAAATGGGATCTTAGCTTTGGTAGCGTTTTGCTTCAATTGATCAAAAGCACCTGCTCTGAATGTATCAGCACAAACCAAAGCAGGTTTCCAACCCTTCTTTTGATGATAATATGCATACTTTGTGCATGTTGTCGTTTTACCAGAACCTGAATATTTAGAGAAAGAGCAATTGAAACATCAAGTAACACTAAAAGCTATAATGATGATGAGAAGTTAAACATGCCATATTTAGTAGTTAAAAACTAAACACTTGGCAGATCTTAACAACTACTGACACTATTTATTTCATGTGAGATGTCCTCAACTATATTTACTTGTTGAAAACTAAGTAGTCCTTTATGTATGAGCGGAAGAACAGTCAATATTCACCAAAAAAATCAACCAAAAATAAATATAAATAGCATCTACCAATTAAACCTAGAGATAATAAGGATGCATTATAATAGATCATCATACCTTGTAAACCGACAAACATTACAATGCTTGTTTTGCCTTTTTTTGGAGTGAATGAAGGCTTTCCTGGGTCCAACATTTTGCATAGCTCATTGAATATAGCCTGGGAGCGAAGAACACAATTTGACATGATAATCAAAAAATAAATGGAAGGCAAAGTAGTTCACAACGCAAATGTGAAGAGTGAGAGAAGTTGATCGCATGAGAAGGGGAAAGTTGAATGTCAACATCACAAAATATTCACAGGGAACCACGCTAAAGAATCATAATTTTTTAATCCTTCCAAATGCATATAAATGATAACAGATTTTTTAGATACTCAAATTCCATTAAGGTAATGCATTATTAACTTGAGCACTTAACATATGTGAATTATGCATTGGCGCCACCAAAACCTCAATTTCAATTTACTTTAAGAGTATTAAAATAAGTGATAAATAATCTATTCCTTAAATAAGATTAACCAATAGCAATCATATTTCATATCCTACAATGACAACAAAATCAAACTACAAATGCACAATATCCAATGCATTGATACAGTGACAAGTAAAGGTCTTCCATATCATCAGATGGACTAACAAATCTCCATCATACGCTCATGAAAAATGCCGAAACCTTACCTGAAATTTCATAGGCACTGCAATGTCATGATATCAAACAAACCAAATAAGCAATTTACTCATTATATTCCCCAACAGGTATATGCGATTGTAAAAACAGTCAAACAAGCATAAATTAGTTTAATAAAAACAATTCTGTGAGAACATAAAAAAGACAAACCTGCTGGATGATCCTGCGCTTGTTGTGACCTGCGGCAAGGTCATCAAGATTGACAATTTTCTTAATGTTGGTTTGCATATCACGAACAAGCTTGAATTGAACATCGGCTTGAAGGAGAGCTCGGGTGATCTCGTTGAGGCAATCGTTAAGGACTTTTTCATCTATGATTGTGGCATTGCTCATCTGCTGTAAAGCGCGGGAGATGCTCCCGCCTAGCTGACCTAAAACCATCTTGCTCAATCACAATAACCCTAAAATCCTGAGAGTCTGCAGATAAGACCAATGAATCAATCAGTACATAATAAGGCCTTAGCCCTTCTTTCTCGGCTCGAAAACACAGTCGGCCCCTTACAACAACAACAACATAGCCTTAGTCCCAAATTAACTGGGGTCGGCTACATGGATCAAACTTTTCCATTGTGTTCGATTAAGTGCAATTGATGGTGAGCTTTTCAAACCATTCAAATCCCCTCCTAATTAATGCATCTCATGTTAACTTTGCTCTGCCCCTACCTCGTCAAATTTCTACAGTTTCTATTGAGTCAAGTTTTCTAGTTGGGGCATTTGTAGGCCGTCTTTGCAGGTGACCAAACCACCGCAACCGTCATTCCCTAATCTTTGTATCAATTGGTGCTATCCCTACGTGTCTTTGAATTTCTATATTTATTATTCTATCTTTACGAGTTTTACCACACATCCACCTAAGCATCCTCATTTCTGTTAAGTTCATTTTATGTAATTGTTGTTGCTTTACCGCCCAACAGTCACTTCCATAGAGCATAGCTGGCCTAATTGCGGTCCTATAAAATTTCCTTTTAACTTAGTAGGAACATTTCAATCACAAATCACCCATGTTGCACTCCGCCATTTCTTCTATCCAACTTGAATTCTATGTGTGACATCATTCTCAATGTTACCATCATTTTGTATGATTGATCCTAAGTATCTAAAGTGGTTTACCTTAGGAACTTCTACTTCCCCTAATTTTACCACTCCGTCATCTCGATGTCTAGTGTTTTTAAACTCACAGTGCATGTATTCGGTTTTCGTCCTACTCAACTTAAAGCCTTTAGATTCTAATGTATTCCTCCAGATTTCTAATTTCCTATTCACTCCATCTTTAGTTTCATCCACTAAGACAATATCATCTGCAAATAACATACACATGGTATATCCTCTTGAATATGTCTAGTTAGTTCATCCATAACTAAAGTAAATAGATATGTGCTTAAAGCCGATTCTTGATGTAGTCCTATCGTAATGAGAAATTCTTTTCTAGCTCCTCCAAATATCTTTATACTCTACTCCATACATATCCTTAATAGCGCCTATGTATCTAGCATGCACTATTTTTCTTTCTAGAACCCACCAAAAAACATTTCTAGGGACCCTATCATATGCTTTTTCTAAATCTACGAATACCATATGAAGATCTTTTTTCTTTTCTCTATATTTTTCTAACAATCGTCTTACAAGGAAAATCGCCTCCATAGTTGACCTCCTAGGCATGAAACCAAATTGGTTCTCTGATATTGTTGTTCTCTCCTTAGCCTATTGTCAATCATCATCTCCCAAAGTTTCATAGTGTGACTCATAAGTTTGATTCCCCGGTAGTTTGAGCAACTTTGAATGTCTCATTTGTTTTTAAAGATTGACATAAGCATGCTTCTTATCCAATCCATTGACATCCGTTTTGATTTTAAAATTTTATTGAAATGTTTTGTTAACCAAGTCAATCCAATTTCTCCTAAACATTTCCAAACCTCTATGGGTATTTCATCTGGGCCGCATGCTTTCTCTATTTTCATTCTTTTCAATACCTCTTTAACTTCTACAATTCTAATATTGCGTGTATAGTTTACATTTCTTTCTTGGTGTGGGTTTTCATCTATTATAGTATCAACTTGGCCAATCTGCCCCCTTACCAAGAAAAAAAAATCAGCAGCATATAATAATCTACAAAAACAATATAAATTGCTACAGCCCATACCTTATCCCAATCCCTAAACCAGTACCGGCGACAGCTAATAAACCCAAGACTACATTCGCGTAGAACATGAAAACCAGTCGAATTCGCCATCCCAAACATACTACACACGGATGGTGAATCTAGGGTTTAGAGTTAGGGTTTAGGGTACAATAGAAAGATTTCACAAAAGAGAACCTAATAGCACAGACCATTATAAGCATGAGATCAGAAATCCATCGATCGCCACAGCTAAAGTAGCAAAACAGTATTAGCAGATTAAACAGTGTCGTTCACAATTCTTCTTGAAACCCCTAACCCTAACCCTAACCAAGCCGAGAAGAACAAAAGGTAGAAGAAGAAAAAAAAAACCCTAAATCCGAATTAAAAGAACCGATTCGATCAACCAAAGCATGAAATCCGAAGAAATGTGAGATCGAATGAGAAGGAATGGCATTGATGATGGGAGATGCGAAAACAAACCTTGATGGTATTGAAATTGAGAGGACGATTGGTGGGAATCGAGGTTGTGAGAGATGATGATGAGTGAGTGGGGCGAGGGTGAGTTTCTTTATATGATTGATCTAAACTAGAAATTTGTTCTGGACTTGGTTCTATGAGTTTGATTAGAATTACTATTTTCTTTTTTTCTTATTTATGTTGATTATATTAGTATTTTCTTTATGTTGTAAATTAGATGACCCTTTAACCAAACTTATGAATGATCACATTGTTAAGCATGACTCTCACATTGAATTGTAACATCAAACATTACTTCTATATTGAATGTAACTTGTACACTCTACATAACTTGTATTCAACTCCAATATATAATCATTTATCCATGTATTGTCATGTAACTTAAAATTTTGTATGACATGAGACTTTGGTGTAACTTGCTGTAATGGCCCGAAAATTCGACTCGTGCCACGTGTCATTTTAGGGTCGTATGTGGGACCCACTTGCTGAAATACGTATGTCCAAATCTTGGGTGGAGACTTCGAGGAATTTTGTAATATCCAATTTGAGATTATAATGCAAATAGTTGAGTTGTTTTACGACTTGGTATACGCGAGAAATTTGGTGAGTCGAAACACGAACGGGGACGCGTCTCAAGTCGCGTGCCAACGTGGGACCGAGATAATCGCTTTATGTGGTTTTAATGTGTACATTGGATACGCCTCGTGATGCGTGTAGCGCGAGTATCGAAATTTTGGAAATGAGGCGGGTTGGTGCCTCGAGATGCGCACTGCTCGGATATTTTTTTAAAGGAAAGTATAAAAATAAATATATTTTTGGATGTGTCTCGAAATACGCAAATTAGCGAGACTCGAGACAATTTTGGTCAAGCATAGAGGCGGTGGAAAAAGAGGTGAAAATTATTGAGTTTACCTCGAGATTCGTGTTGCACGAATCTCGAAGACATTTTTGATTTTGAAAAAAAAGAAAAAAGAAAATGTATATATATGTATTATAAATATATATATATATAAGAAGAGAGAGAAAAGAAAAGAAAAGTAAGAGAGAGAAAAAAACCGAGAGAGAAGAAAAAAGAGATCCGAGAGAGAAGAGAGAAATGGAGGGAGAGAGTGAGAGTGAGAGAAGAAAGGGAGGGACGACGACGGCGAGTAGCTCGCGACGACGGAGGCCAGGGCGGCGGTGGCGGACAACATACGTGGTGGCTGATCGGCAGCGGCGGCGGCGGGCGCGCGCAGGGAAGGGTGGCGCGATGGTGGCGGCGCGACAGATCGATCGGAGGCGTGAATCGACGAATGTCGACGACGCGATTGAGGTGAAGTGTATTTCACCTAATTTTAAATTGTGATTTGCATGATTTAATAGCTAAATGTACGAATGAACACCATGGACTTAGGATGCTATAGTCAGGTGTCGGGTGCGCATATCGAGATGTGTGCGAGTGCGTTTTTGAGGTACGTAAGATTCCACTAAAAGTCACTCGAGGGTTTACTTTTCTATCATTGATTTCATGTTCTTGATTATTGGATGTTATCCCCCCTATTCCTTGTTATTGAGTTTCGTGATGCATTTGGGTTGGGGGTTGAGACTTTTGATATTCGTGTTGTACTTATGGCACACTAGGCTGTACGCGGGTTATCAGGTGAAAGGAAGTGGGGGCTTCCACTGAAAGGATCCTGGGGGTATGGAAACCAGGTGAAAGGAAGTGGGGCACCCACCGAAAGGATTATGAGGGTTCGACGTATAGATTAGTGTGACCGGGAGGAGTACACGGTTTGTTTCTCTCGTGTTATTTATTCATGTGATGATCTTAGTACAGTTGCCTGTTTAGTTTCCACATGATTAATTGGCATGGTTATTGATATCTGTTTATGCTCCTATAAATGCTCGGTGTACTTTGTTGGAATCTTACTAACTGTACTCCCCATCTTCCTTTTTGTGATGGTCGAGTGCAGACCCTGCTAGTAGGGGCAAGGAGATTTTAGACGACTTTATCCGTGGTCAAGGACCTACTAGTACGTGCGATTTTGATATTTTGCTTTACTTTTGGGAAATGGGTGACTAAATAGACACTGTACTTGTATATATTACTGTTTAATATTGTCGCATATATACAAAGTACTTTCCCCGGGTTTTCCACAATAGGAGTTGCTCTTATAAATGATGTTTTATATGACAATGAATTTAATTATTTTACTTGCCTTAAATTTTAAGACTTCCGCTGTTATTTTAATGATTAAACTATCGAACTAAATTTTTTAACGAAGGGAGTTAACACGCATATCGAAGAGTCGTGTTGTAGGAAATGGCGTCAGTGGCGCGTGGGACCTAGTGGGTCAAGGATTAGACGGGACCGCTTGGGCATCGCCTCCCCACGTGGCGACCTCGAGATTTGGGGCGTCACAAGTGATATCAGAGCTTAGGTTCAAGCGAACCTAGGGGAAAGTTTAATGGCTTAAGACATTGTGATACCACGTCACAAGTGGTATCAGAGAATGGTCGACTTCGTTGGAGGAAGCGTAGGTGTCCTTAAACTGATACCACGTCACAAGTGGTATCAGAGCGAAAGTTCGAGGAACCTCGGGAAATTAATCGAAAGAGCATAATACTTAAAAATTTAAAATTTAGATTTGGAAACCCGATGTACTTGCCTTAGAACTTTCGGTTGGGAAGCAAAGTGAGCGGGTAGTACTAGGACTTATATTTGTATATATTGATTGTAATACTTATATACACGTAGTACGACGCTGACATGTGACACGTTCGCGGTTTACTCATTCAACATGGATGGACGACCAGTTCTTCCTGCGGATAATGAGGCTAGAAGAGTAGTGCAGTATGGTGGACCGCTCATACAGCTGCCCACGGAGAGCCGAGTACTGAGGCAAAATTCAAGGAAGTATACCCCGATCGAGATTTAATTGAGACTGAGAGATGAGTTTTTGACGCTGAGGCATGGTGGCCGGACGGTGGCGCAAAACATGGAGAGATTCATACCGACTTACTTTTGCGATGGACGTAGCTGAGACCGAGCGACTTCAGGTCCATTACTTTATTCGAGGATTTTGACTACATACTTAGGGAGCGCAAATTGTACGCTAAGTTCAGTAAATACGAGTTTTGGCGTTCAGAGGTGAAGCCCTCAGGACATGTAATCAACGACAAAGGATATTATCAACGCTTGTACATGACTTCTCCAAAAATTGCAGCGCCGATGACCAAATTGACTAATAAGGATATGATTTATTCATTTGGTCCAGCGAATGTGAGGTGACCTTCATAGAGTTGAAGAAGAAGTTGACTTCCGCACCGTTATTAGTGTTGTCAGAGCCGGACCAAAAGTTGACGGTTCATACGGATGTTTGTGGCACCGGATTGGGATGTGTATTGATGCAGGGAGACGGAGTGATAGCTTATTTATTGCGTTAGTTGCGGACTCATAAGAGGAACCAGATAGTGAGACAATAGTTTCGCCAGATGACAAACGCGTTTTGTTTACTCGAGGCAGCAACAACTATGAGTTGTCAGAGGTTCCAGATGCAACAGAGACACATAATTACAGACAAATGAGAGTACCGACAATATCCATTCTGCGTGTGTTGGAGTGTCGGAGAGCTGATGTGATTTATCAGAGGTTCAAGGACATGACACAGAGTTTAAATTTTTCAAATTGGCGCTAAGATACATAAGACCGTTCAGAGTCACAGCACGAGTTGGCAGTGTGGCGTACATATTGGACTTGCCAGAAGAGTTTGCTGGGGTTCATCCGACATTTCACATTTCAACGTTGACATTCGCTAGGTCAGGGTCGAGATCGACGATTGAGTTGGGACATGTGAAGATACTTTTTGACGTGATCTATGATGAGAGAACGATATAGATTGTCGATCATCGGGTACGAATTCTCCTGAACATGGAACTCGCGAAGGTCTTAGTTCGTTGGCAGCATCGTATGACGGAGGGACTCACCTGGGAGCTCGAGTCGACGATAAGGATACGTTACCCTCAGCTATTCTCTGGTATGAGATTCGGGTTACAGTTAAATTTCGGGATGAAATTTCTTTTAGTTGGGAAGAGTGTAATGGCCCGAAAATTCGACTCGTGCCACGTGTCATTTTAGGGTCGTATGTGGAACCCACTTGCCGAAATACGTATGCCCAAATCTTGGGTGGAGACTCCGAGGAATTTTGTAATATCCAATTTGAGATTATAATGCAAATAGTTGAGTTGTTTTACAAGTTGGTATACGCGAGAAATTTGGTGAGCCGAAACACGAACGGGGACGCATCTCGAGTCGCGTGCCAACGTGGGACCGAGATAATCACTTTATGTGGTTTTAATGTGTACATTGGATACGCCTCGTGATGCGTGTAGCGCGAGTATCAAAATTTTGGAAATGAGGCGGGTTGGTGCCTCGAGATGCGCACTGCTCGGATATTTTTTTAAAGGAAAGTATAAAAATAAATATGTTTTTGGATGTGTCTCGAAATACGCAAATTAGCGAGACTCGAGACAATTTTGGTCAAGCATAGAGGCGGTCGACAAAGAGGTGAAATTATTGAGTTTGCATTGAGATTCGTGTTGCACGAATCTCGAAGACACTTTTGATTTTGAAAAAAAAAGAAAAAAGAAAATGTATATATATGTATTATAAATATATATATAAGAAGAGAGAGAAGAAAAAAAGAGATCGAGAGAGAGAGAGAAATGAAGGGAGAGAGTGAGAGATCGAGAAGAAAGGGAGGGACGACGACAGCGAGCAGCATTCATGACGACGGAGGCTACAGCAGCAGAGGCAATGCAGCGGCGGTGGCGAGCACAACGCGGTGGTGATCGGCAAGCATGGCAGCGCGCGCGCGCAACAGGCAGGGCGAGGTCGAGGCAAGCGGTGGTGGCGGCGGCGGACGATCGGAGGCGTGAATCGACGAATGTCGACGACGCGATTGAGGTGAAGTGTATTTCACCTAATCTTAAATTGTGATTTGCATGATTTAGTAGCTAAATATACGAATGGACACCAGGGACTTAGGATGCTATAGTCAGGTGTCGGGTGCGCATATCGAGATGTGTGCGAGTGCGTTTTTGAGGTACGTAAGATTTCATCTAAAAGTCACTGAGGGTTTACTTTTCTATCATTGATTTCATGTTCGTGATTATTGGATGTTATTCCCCCTATTCCTTGTTATTGATTTCCGTGACGCATTTGGGTTGGGGGTTGAGACTTTTGATATTCGTGTTGTACTTATGGCACACTAGGCAGTACGCGGGTTATCAGGTGAAAGGAAGTGGGGGCTTCCACTGAAAGGATCCTGGGGGTATGGAAACCAGGTGAAAGGAAGTGGGGCACCCACCGAAAGGATTCTGAGGGTTCGACGTACAGTTTAGTGTGACCGGGAGGAGTACACGGTTTGTTTCTCTCGTGTTATTTATTCATGTGATGATCTTAGTACAGTTGCCTGTTTAGTTTCCACATGATTAATTGACATAGTTATTGATATCTGTTTATGCTCCTATAAATGCTCGGTGTACTTTGTTGGAATCTTACTAACTGTACTCCCCATCTTCCTTTTGTGATGGTCGAGTGCAGACCCTGCTAGTAGGGGCAAAGAGATTTTGGACGACTTTATCCGTGGTCAAGGACCTACTAGTACGTGCGATTTTGATATTTTGCTTTACTTTTGGGAAGTGGGTGACTAAATAGACACTGTACTTGTATATATTACTGTTTAATATTGTCGCATATATACAAAGTACTTTCCCAGGTTTTCCACAATAGGAGTTGCTTTTATAAATGACGTTTTATATGGCAATGAATTTAATTGTTTTACTTGCCTTAAATTTTAAGACTTCCGCTGTTATTTTAATGATTAAACCGTCGAACTAAATTGTTTAACGAAGGGAGTTAACATGCATATCGAGGAGTCGTGTTGTAGGAAATGGCGTCAGTGGCGCGTGGGACCCAATGGGTCAAAGATCAGACGGGACCGCTGGGGCAGCGCCTCCCCACGTGGCGACCTCGGGATTTGGGGCCGTCACACTTGCAAACTTTGTGCAAGTAATTATTCTCATAATGACTAAGGGCCTATATAAGGGGTTCATTCACTTGTAAAGAACAAACCAATGTATGAATGAAATCTCTACATTTTCATCTCTAGTTTTTCTATCTTTTGTCTCCTCTTTTCTACTAGTTCTAGTAGTTCTTAGTTTATGTCTTCTATGCTTAAGTCTTTAGCAAGTCCAACTTAAATTCTAGTTGGTTTACAACACGTTATCAGCACGAAGTTGCTTTACCAGAGGAGGTCTTGAAGATCGAAACGCTTTTCAAAGATATAAATCTAAGAAGGTATAATTTTTACTAATTTAAATAAGTTCAATTTATTTCCATGTTGTCATGGTTAATTTCTTTTTTGTTACATGCATATTTAATTATGTAAATGTACTTTATTCATACATTATGCATTGTAACGTCACCGACTACGAAAGTATGCTCTGTAGCTGCGTCTTGTACGATCTTCTACATCAGAAATCAAAAGTCAATGTGTGACATATAGTTTTTCTCTTAAAACTACAAACGATTAGTTAGTGTTCAATTCTTCATTTTATAATACAAATAATGCTATAAGTTTGAGTTGATAGTGGGTAAGTCTTGTCCCCGGTAAAGCTAAATATTTAAAGGGAGACAGGTTATCCCGTTTGAGGAGACATTGTATTAAGTAGACTGTCTCGCCACCCAACCTGGAGGTTGTCCCACCAACTCATACGAATAGTACATTTTGTTTATTAATGAATCAAGTTGTGAACATATATTTAATCAAATGTTATGTTTTTACATAAAAAGGGGAAAACTATTTTATATTAAATTTATTTTCAAAATATTATTCAACCATAGTTGAACTTGTTGCCTTATTATATTACCGACAAGAATTACTTGTCATGACAATTAGATACTATAATTTGTGAATAAAACATCTATACAAGACTATGTTATGTTATATAAAATTCAAATCATTTGTCAATATCTCTTTAGAAATTTGAAAATTGAATATTTCACTTTATATATCTCTTCACCCTATGGAGTTATAAATATATAAATACTAAAAAAAGGTAATGCTCCAAAGCTCAAAATGAGCGGTTGAGTCTCAAGCTACAAAATTTAATCAGTCAAATATTAATTATAATTCCACAATTTTAATTACCTCTATGTTGAGGCTATGTGGAAATGACTGACGAGACAATAAAAATAAGGTAATGTGACCCGCCTTGATTTATTGCTGCAACAAATATCGAGTGCGCACATCAATCCAATAAATATTAAGGATTGATTTCTTGTAGCTGAGTAAAATAATGAGATATTATAAATATAATATCGCTCCCGTCCAATTAGTTCAGCTTCAAATTAAGAAGCATATGTTGCATATAATGATCATGATCGCAATAATAAATTTATGGACATGGAAAAAGTGAAAATATTAGGTACAAGTCGCATTGACAATTCTACAAAAAATTGGAACAAAAGTGGTGCACCACTACAAATGACAAATAATTATTGACAATGAGCGCTCATAATTGTGACATTTTTTTGGTCATATATGAAAGACTATTTTGATTAAATATTGTCATATATATACCCGAATATTTTTGTGACCTTTACCATGCCTTTAAAATTAAAAGCAAAATATTATGAATTTTATAATTAAAAATGGCTCGATAAAATAGGCACATCGAGATGTGTTTAAATCGTGACCTAAATATGAGTGATGAGTTTATGTCTAGTGTATCGTGCTACATGCTTGTACATTATAATATAAAAGTGAATATTTCTTGAATTCGAACTTAGCGGAGGACAATGTTCAGGTAATATATGGTACAACAATTTTATTGTTAATGTCTTGTTCAGAAGAAGTCTACTCAGAATAATAGATAATTTATCTATACGAATATGATTTAATCTGATTATAATATTCTCGGCTTTAACTTCTGGAATATATAAGACACGTTAAAATGAATGTCGTCATAAATCAAATGACATTCATAATGTAGAAAGATCTATTTGATTATTCATAATCATCAATAATGCAAAAATATCGTAAATTCGCACGGACATCCTTTATCGAACTGGGTTTTTTTATCAGCTGGAGATTATCTCAAGACAAATCAATAAGAGACTTATATTGATTTAATTCTCCATTAATCATATTATAAGATGTCTTGGATCCCTAAGAGGGAATTTATTTATAGCAAGTTTTGCTAATTGTCACTTTGATGAAGCAATTTTCCCACCATTAGGGGGAGATATAAGCCAATTCAAAAGGAATGATGTGAAATTGCTTGAAACACATCAAATTGCATTAAATTTGTTGTATTATGATCCATGTATAAATTAATATGAACTCGAAGTTCAAAGGATCATTCAGTAGCAACAAGTTATGAATCACTACTTGATGCAAATACTATATACAAAAGAGTGGCAATCATATGCTTCAACATTAAATGGTTCATATAGAAAACGATGTTCATGTGCAACAAAATGCACAAGATATCTCACCCATGTGAACATGAGGGGGAGAATCAAAATGAGTTATTGGTTAGTGTATTGCACTCTTTTTCCTTTTGCTATAGTTTTATCACATTGAGTTTTCTTTGCAAAGGTTTTTAATGAGGCAATTCTAACAATATTAAAACTCTTTATCAAGGTTGATTAGTGTATTGCACTCTTTTCCTTTCGCTATTGGTTTAATCCCACTGGATTTGCCTAGCAAGGTTTTTTAAGAAGCAATCCTAACATTATTATACTCCGTATAAAATATTTATGAGAGCAATGTACTCTTTTTCCTATACTAGATTTTTTTTTCCTACAAGGTTTTTCTAGTAAAGGTTTTAATGAGGCATATATATTCTCTCAAAGTGTATCAATGTGTTGCACTCTTTTCATTAGCTTTGATTTTATCCCACTAGGTTTTCCTAACAAGGTTTTTAATGTGGCAATCAATAATATTATACTACAAATCAAGATTGACGAGAACATTGTATTCTTTTTCCTATACTAGATTTTTTCCCACAGGGTTTTTCTAGTACAAGTTTTAACGAGGCATATTCTCTCAACAAGTGTCATCCAATGGGGAGTGTTGTAAATTGGATGACCCTTTAACCAAGCTTATGAATGATCACATTGTTAAGCATGACTCTCACATTGAATTGTAACATCAAGCATGACTTCCACATTGAATGTAACTTGTACACTCTACATATCTTGTATTCAACTCCAATATATAATCACTTATGCATGTATTGTCATGTAACTTGTAATCTTGTATGACATGAGACTTTGGTGTAACCTGCAAACTTTGTGCAAGTACTTATTCTCATTATGACTAAGGGCCTATATAAGGGGGTTCCTTCACTTGTAAAGAACACACCAATTTTCATCTCTAGCTTTCTTCTCTCTTGTCTCATCTCCTCTACTTGTTTTAGTAGTTCTTAGTTTATGCTTTCTATGCTTAAGTCTCTAGCAAGTCCAACTTAAGTTCTAGTTGGCTTACAACTTAGTTTACAACACTTTTTTTTTCTTTTTTTGAGCACCACTATGGGCACCCCACCAATTAATGAAGGCACCTATTTTTTGTCATTCTCCCATCTAAATTACACTTTGATGTAAATGACACTATTGCCCCTTCATATAAACTCTCTCCAATCTCACAACTCATTTTCAAACAAATTTTGGTGTACCTCACTACATTGGTATCTCATCTATAACCTAAAGCCACATATTTATTTGCCGAGCGTGTATCGATTCTTGCATTTTCACATCATCCGATAGCGAGGTAACACTATTTTAAAACCATATGAAGGTTCGAATGAACTGTTTTTTTTGTTCAAAATAGTGAAATTGATGATATGATTTGTCATTGTAGGGTTTAGTAAATTCGACCATTCAGAACTTGTTTCCAGCTTAAAATGGGCGAATGCACTGCAATAGTGCAAGATGATGTACAAGAAGAGGTATTTCTTGATATTTAATGCGTTTTTTCTTTTTTGGTTTTTCATGTTTTAAGTTGAAGTTGCACGGGCGCGCGATTGTTTCGGCCTCTCAGTACCGTGACTTATAGATAAGTGTCGGTAACAAGACACTAATACTTATCCGTAAGTCACGGTCATGCTGTAACTGAAACACATGGAAGAGTCTCGCTCTTTTTTATACCGAGACTATTCCATAACTCTCAGTTCTCAATGAACGAAGTTGGTATCGAGTCACGGACCTGTACTACCGAGAATGTGGTTTTTAAAGTTTTTTGGTGAATTTGCTATGCATTGTTGTTGAGTCCTAATGTTACAATGTATGTATTGCAGGTAATGCCGGTTTCAACTTTATTTCCAGACTACAAGGATGCATTTACTCCTCGTAGGCCATTCCTATCTAGAAAATCGGCTATTTCATGGCTTCAAATGATTGGTCATGAAAACTAGTTTGTGTTAGTAATGAAGCACTCTGATGCCGGAGGGATTAAGCACAGGAGAAGGGTCAAACTTGCATGTGAGAGGTCCGGTACATTTAGGGGAATGTCACAAAGTGTAGGGAAAGCCAAAGCGACAAAACTTGCTTTGACACCAAGAACTAAAGAGGAAGAGGAAACGAGGATGACTCAAATTGGTACAAAGAAATGTGGATGCCTTTTCTTTATTAACATCAAGGAAAATATTGATTCTTTGTGGTATGTCACTGTCATGTGTGGGAGGCACGATCACGACCCCGCCAAAAACTTGGACGACCACTCATTTGCAGGAAGATTGAATAAGGGTGAGCAGGTGGTTGTGGTGAGTATGACTAAGGGTAATGTGAAGCCACGAGATATCCTCAACACGTTGAAGCAAAGAGATGTTAAAAACGTATCGACAATGCGGACAATATATAATGCACGACAAAAATTCTGAATTGAGGATGCGGGTGGGAGGACTCAAATGCAACAACTATTGCACATATTGGAGAATAATAAGTGGGTGTCGTGGCATAGGAAGCATCCCGATACGAATATCATCACTGATTTATTTTTGTCACATCCTGATTTAATTAAGTTACTATGGTGTTTCCCGTCGGTTCTTTTTGTTGGGTTTTGGGGTTCATACGCAGCGGAAATTACAAAACAATTTTGACAAAAACCCCAACAGGATCCGAATCTAATTCCATTAAAAATGTTTAAACCATGAAAAACTTAATCATACCTCAATCGCAATATACCTTCCGAAGGTTGATCGATCTCTAAGGCGCTGCCAACGATGAACGCCCTCTACCGGTAGTCCATACACGAACGACGGCCGAGATTCAAAGTGCTAGCTTTGAGAGAATACCAAACCTTTTGTTTCTCTCCAAAATGATTCAGAGCATACCAAAAACCCTAAGTCGTTTCTAAAACGAAAATAGAGTTTCGGCCTATTAATCTTTCGTGTGTGTGTTCTAACTTAAAGCGTCTATTTATACAACCCTTGTATATAAACGGTTAAGTAAATTACACATATACCCTTACTTAAAGAAGTATAAGTGTAATACACCACAAGGACGTTTCTGTCATGAATTTTATCACATAAAATTCATTTTTCTGAATCATCTTAAAATCTCGCAAAACCATTCTTAGTGTGCGACCCAATAGGCTCATACAACGTTGGCAGTGTACTAAAACACATTTTGGTATACAAGTCATAAGCAGTCTCTAGCAAGACATTATGACTACCCAAGTTGTACGAATATCAAATCGAAACAACCTAATCAATAGTGTATATAACATCCTTTTGTCACACGATATCCTTTTGATCAAACATAAGGCATGGAATTGTCATCCAACATGTTCAATCGTACTAGTCTCGATCTCTAGGTAGATCGAAAACATCCAAGTGACATTGATCAATATCAATTCACTTAGACTAGGCCTTTTAACAGTCTAACACATCGAGGGATCCACTGGATATCTCTCTTTATATGAGAGGGACAAATTCTATCTTGATTACACAACTTCATCGCATTGCTCACACAATAACCAATCACAACCTTTATAATCGTCCGGTTAAAGACAACGTTTGATTGTGTCAAATCACTGTGTTCCTATTGTTGAAGTCTCTGGTAATCTCGAGTCAGAGGACTTAAATATATACCTATCATGAGAAACAACAATGACTTAATCCATGTGATGTTCTTATAGCGGGTCGGTCCAGTACTTTGTTCCCTAACAAGTACTCGTGATCTTGATTCGTATCCCTATACGTATAATCATCATATGATCATCAATCAAGACTCACACTAGTCTTAATTCATTATAGTTCCCAGTATAATGATCGACTAGGGACATTTAGGATATTTCTGTAAATACCCATGGATCTTATTATAATGTAAACATGCAAACTAATTATAATAAACAACAAATGAAATCCTCTATTTTATTAACTAAAAGTATTCATAAAGACAGTTAATGGATTGACTTAGGGCACATGCCCCATCACTTTTGATGGATTGCACTTACAAAACAAATATGTATCGAATGCCGTTATTGGAGATTGTTGGCATCACTTCGACTCATTTGATGTTCTCAGTTGGATTTGCTTTCATATCATCGGAGACTCATGCAAATTATGTTTGGGCACTTAAGAACTTGAGATCCATATTGGATGGGTGGCCTAAACCTAACGTGTTTGTTACGGATCAGGAGTTAGGCCTTATTAGTGCTATCGAAGAAGTATTTCTATCATCGACTCACCTTCTTTGCACTTGGCACATCAACAAAGTAGTATTAGCTAATAGTAAGAAGATGTTTGGGGATTACAAAGGCTTCACTTATTTCATGGATAAGTGGATGAGCGTGTTGTATGCTAAGCCGGAGGCCTTATTTGAACTTAAGATGAATGACTTGCGTTGTGAGTTCGGTAATGTGAAGGGTCTTACTGATTACTTGAATAACACATGGGTGAATATATATAAGGAGAAATTTATACCAGCATGGACATATTGAATTATGCACTTTGGGGAAACAATGACACGGATGGTTGAGTCAGCGCATTCCATTTTGAAGCTACATCATGTCAACAGTCAGACAAACTTTGAGACTTTGTGGAGTGTAGTTGATGGTCTTCTTATGATCCAACATAACAACATCAAAGCATCATTTGAGCTCAGTTTGAATGTGGTGTAACATGAATATTTTGATGGGTTTTATCACCGATTGCGTGGTTATGTCCCTCGAAGGGCGCTTAAGTTAATTAAAGATGAATTGGAATGTGGAGAGGATGTTGGACATGACTCTACTCGTTGTGGTTGTGAGATACGTACCGCACATGGTCTTCCTTGTGCACATGAGCTAAACTTTCATAAATTTGCTAGTTCACCCATCCCTCTCGAGGACATTCATGTATACTGGCGAAAGTTGTATGATGCCAGAGAATCCTGTGGATTGGTCTGGGTACAATGTGAACGATGAGACTGAAAGAGTGTTGTAAAAGTTTCATGCTTGCACTGACAAGGATGATCGCATTAGGGTTATTCAACAGCTTAGAGAGACTAGTCATCCTTCATTTACATCGGGAGTTGTCTCACTTACGAAAATAAAGACAAAGGGAAGGACACCGGAGACTTCAATTGGAAGTTTGTTGAATAAAGGAAAGAAGATAGGATCAAAGAGGAAACACGATGAAGACGATATTTCGACGACAAGATTGCCTAGCCGGGTTTGAGTACGTACTATCGACAGAAGATGCTTCTAGTTCGAGAAAGAAGAAAAATAAAGTGTGGCCTAAAAAACATCGTACATGTCGGTAGACCCAAAATGTATCTAAGATTGATTATTCTAATTGCATAAAATTGGATTGGTTGCCATATGTTGATAGCACTATTGATGTGATGGGCGATGGTATCGTGGATATCGGTGTGTTGCCTCCGAGCTTGGACTTCCCGATGTCGATGGTTGGAAGTTAGTACGTAGAAAGATGTTTGATGAGATAATCGAGTAAGGTGAAGACTGCTGTGCATTGCACGGATAATCGTGTTGGTGCATCTTTTGACGAATGGTTGACACTTTCAGACATGGGCTTGTTAATATCAACGACCTTTAATGTAATTCTAGTAAACCTCTCGCATGGTAGTTGCTCGACATTTCTTCCTCTACGTAATGTCCCACCGCTATCATTAGATAGTCGAATTATCATTGCTATGATTAATGATAGGAATATCCATTGGGTTAGGGTAAGTTTCTACAATATTTGTGAATTGTGTTTTTTCATCTTCTGATCATATGATAATGGATTATTGTTCTACTTTGTACTTGACAGGTGAAGTTGATTGTGAATGCACCGTTGCCATCATTATATCCATCGTGCGAAAGGTAAGTTGAGGAGTGCGCTAAAGGTTGGAGTGATAGATTCATAATTCGAGAAGTCGTGTCAGTTGCAACTTCTCAAGAAGGCACGCCTTCCGTAGTAGATTTAGCTTTGCCTTAATTATCAATAGTCGTGTTTAACGTTTTAAGTTTCGATGTGTATACTTCAATGTGCCTAGAATATTTGATATGTCTAAGATTTGTAATTGTGAACTTCATGTAATTTTGAATTTCATGTAGTAAAAATGACATAAGTCTTTGAAAAAATTAACTCTCGGCCAATCAGGTCCGTGACTCACGCATATGTGTCGACATGCAATAACCGACAATTGGCCAAATTTCTCGGTATGACACTCCCGAGAGAAGTGTTTCGCTATGATATGTTATGGTTTACAGAGACGACTCGTTGACCCGTACAAGACCCAGTTAGAGAACTCTCGCTTCCTCCTATGCGAAAGTAAACGTTTAGTTTCGTTCATGCATAATCGAGAATTTCATCATGGTCGATACCTTACCGGGACTATTAGATTACGACATGATATAGCCGAGAATTTCAGCATGGTCTCGGTTACTACATATCGAGAATATTCCTGCCTCTCGATTAGTAGTCAACGAGGCTCATGTAAAGCTCTCGGAGATACATACCCGAGAGTTATGCGAACGTTTCGGACACGTCCAATCGAAACCTCGCCAAACTGTTACATTGCACATACAACTTGGTGACATATGTGCGTAAGTGCAACAACAGTTTCGGTACTAAGGCACCAATAATTTCATACCAGTCTCGTCCCTGAAGAACCAAGACTCTTTTCTAATCACAAAATGAACATGTTTGTAAACCAGAATTATTATAATACAAGTCTCAATACAAACAATAGCACCAAAACATAGACAACAGTCAAATATTTAATGTAAGACAATACAAGTTCCATAATCCAACATTCAACATTCAAACAAGTCCAACATTCAAACAACAATAAATAAGTTCCTTAATCCAACATTTAACATTCAAACAAGTCCAACATTCAAACAATAATAAACAAGTTCCTTAATCCAACAAAAACTAAGCCTTTACAAGTTCCATAATCGAACATTCAACAAGTCCCTCATTGCTTTGGCTTCTTCCAGTTCTTTCTATTGTATTCCTTGCCAAGCATTCTTTTTAGGGGGTGAGCATCGACCGTTGGTGGTGGAGCATTGGTCAGGGTGGAATGTGTAGAAGTGCTATCATGCTGGGACTGCCTAAGGCCTGCTTGGGTAGGGGCTGATGTGTCGGTGGCGGTGGTGGTGGTGTGGGTTGTGGTGGTGGTAGTGGTAGTGGTGGTAAGACCGAGACTCCTCCCCGAAAGGAAATTGACGACGTCCTTGCCATTTTCCTCATAGACTCGAACGTACACAACTCCGGCGGGGAGTCCATCTATCATAGTACCGCGTCCAACGCACGCCTATTACGCTGATACAAACAAAAACAAATATGTTAATGTAAAAAATAAGGGTTTTCAAGAAATGTCATACACTTCTACATAACACTCAAAAAACATTCAATACCTCCAATAGCTCATTGTCGGCGATGGTTGTGGCAACCATGTCTTCATCTTCATGGCTCGGGTTGGCGATCACTGGGTGAGACACTTTAAGGAACCAAGGTAGATAGTCCGGTGTAGCCAAAAACTCGAATTGTGCCTTGTCACCGCGAACTTCGGGAGCCAACAAATGGTTACGCCAATGCTCCCAATTGTCTTGTTGGAACCCATACTTGACAAAGTATTTGAGTGCATATGGGCCTTGATGTGCTTCCAATGGGCGGTACGGAGGATTTGGTATAGATTGCACATGGCCAAACTGTCTCAGAATCCTCTCCGAATGGTAGGGCTCCACCACATCCATGTACTTCAATGTGCCGCTATAGAAGGTCATCGCGTGCACAACTCTATTATCCCTGTACTTTACATAAGGGTCCCAAGTGACCTAATCAAACATGAACAACCATAATTAGTAACCATAAAATAACTTTAACATTTACCAATAAGATTGGCTAAGTAACTCACCTCGTTTAGCCGCAACCTATCCAACGTTCTCCTAATGGACCCTACCTTGTCAATATTCATCATGGTCTCGTGCTTTTGAGTCCATCTACAGACACGAGGTTGCACGTAGTCCATGTACTTTGCATTTGGTGTGGCGAGCCCGAGTTTGAAATGGTCGTACACCCATCCCTGCAAATACATACAACGTTAGTGGGAAAATGCAAAACGTAATTCTGATTATTTAGAAAACAATGTAAGTTGATTTAAAAGTATACCTCAAGTAATGTGAGGTAGCCGACAATCCGAGATACTTGTACTCTGGTGGTAGACCCCAAGTGTCGGTACAAGTAGGCTAATGCAGCTGCACCCCATGCATACTTTCCTACGTCATCCAAATCTTCTCGAAGCTTCAACAATGCAATAGATACCCGAGATCCACTCTTATCCGCAAAAAAGGTGCAAGAAAGTAGGTACAACAAGTACGCCCGTGTTGTGCACTCCACGGGGATAAGTAGTGTCACTCGAACCAGCTTTGGAGCACCATCGACTCTTCAACCAACATTTTCGCACTGTGAGCCCCTTGCTGATGTTCACTTCATCCTCAGCATCTTCAATGCTAACTCAAAGCAGTTTGGACACTAACTTAATCGCATCCGAGCGAGATTCCTCAGTGTACCTCGCAAAGCTCTCAACTGCAACCACTTTGCCCGTCACAGGAATCTTCAGGAGAATGCTCTCATCCTCCAACGAGAACGACATTTCGCTGAATGGTAAGTGAAATATGTTCATCTCTAGCTGCCACCGCTCCACAAAGGCAGATATAACCTCATTGTTAGCCTTGCGGTATGAGCAGTTTATCAGCGTATTCAACTCAGACCGCTGGATGATCCTCTGAAGGCCCTCAGTGTCAGGGTGACACGACTGTAAGTCCCATTCTTGGATCTGAGCACTGTGATTGATACACTTGAGTATCGGACGCTCCTACAACAACAAAAAATATTTCATCAGCTATATGAAAACCATAAGTTTTTAAATACTCCATTCAATGATGAAACTTTATACACCTCATTACACCAAATCGCTAATGTGACATGATCTTTAAAGCTCTTCAGCAATGATCCATCTGAAGGACCACCGGGGAAAGGAGCAGACATTTCCAATTCCTCTTGTGACTCCCCTTCATTATGGCCACCTCCATCACTAGTACTCCCACCCACATTACGATCGGTACCAGTGGTGTCAGCCGGTGCTGATGAGTCACTACTACTAGACTCTGATGCATGAGCCTCATCTTCGCCTCAGGCAACAACAAGATCTTTTTGTCGACGCGTGTCAATGTTTGGACCCTCATCATGCAATTGAACATTCTTTGCACGATTCCCAACAGTCTTTCCTTTTCCCTTCACATAGACCTTCTTTTTCTCTTTTTGATAAGATGCAGTCGGGGGTCTCAAATTAGCCATACCTGATATGACTACAACATTAAGCGCTGAGCAGAAACAGAAGTAAAATTCAAAAAAAATAAGAACATAATCTTCCATTTCTATAGTCTCGGTCAAGTAGGTTTGAGAAAACAATTACAATCTCGGTGACGCGTGACCAAGATAAAACGATAAGCCTCGGTAATGGACAACCGAGAAAATTAGTTTATTCTCGGTTGTACATCACCAAAAGGAAAACAACTATACACTATGAATTACTCTCGGTATGTGGTGACCGAGAGCAATCACAACGTTACTCATACAAAACAATAATACATAAACAAAATCTCGGTTATGGGCATTCGACGCAACAATGTGTCTCTGTTACTATGTAATCGAGACTTTAAGTGCAACTAACCTTAAACTTAAATCTCGGCCATTGTTACCTGAGATTGTTAGCATCTTCTCTGACCTATGTGGCTGAGAAAAGCGGGTTCACAAATTTGCCAACCATAATCTCGGTTACGGTTAACCGAGATAACAATATATCTTTCGATACTATGTAACCGAGACTTTAAGTGCAACTAACATTAAACTTAAATTTCGGCCATGGTTAGCCGAGATTGTTAGCATTTTCTCTGACCTGTGTGGCCGAGAAAAATGGGCTCGCAAATTAGCCTAACCTAGTAGATGAAACACACAAAACAAACAAAATCGAACTATAACCTATCAAAATCGAGTTCAAACATACCTATAAGTTGCCGAATAAATGTCTCTTGTGAGATTGGAACCCTAAGACCGAGCCCTACAACATACCCAACACAAACAACTCGAGATCTCTGAATATATAAGAACACCCCTACTTGAATGATCGACAAAACAGATGAAATGCTCAAACTGGTGATAGATCGATGCTCAAACGGAGGAGATGCTCAAACCTCTACTTGAGTTTGGTGGTGGGGTGCACTTGGGGGCAATTTTGAGATTTCATTCAAATGGTTTGGGTGCCTTTGGTAAACAACTTGGTGCCTTCATTAATTGGTGGGATGCCCATAACGACCCTTTTTTGACGAAATGATAAGGAATAGTTTTTAGTTTTTTTTTAATAATTTTCGTAAAAACTAGGTGAGACAAGGCCGAGACAAATACGTGGCAGATTCAACAATGTTTTTCTTGTTTTTTAGTTTTTTAGTTTTTTTTTTTTTTTTTAATCATGGAGCATGGTGATCGAATTAATTGTTATGGAGCATACATAACAAATTACTGGCAGTTTTTTGTGTGTGTATATGTGTTAACTATCTAATATTTGGACTTACCAATTACTCTAGACTCAAGCAGTGGTTGGTCCATAAGGGGCGTTGGATCTCCCAATCGAGGAGACTCCATTCGTAGGAATGGAATGGAGCTAGAAAAAGACATGGGCCTATGATAGAGGTTAAGAAGTCTCGTGGTAGCATGACTAGCGTTTTAGAGCATCAACAATGGTTAAATGGAACTAGAGTTCAATGTCAATGCTTCCTCAACTACCTTTTTTTTTTTTAAATATGCGGAACCTACAAACTGTTAAACCACCTTCTGCAATGGCTATCCCTTTATTAAACTCTAGATAAACCCAAAATTGTACTACAAATACTTAGCTTTTGAATTTTTAAATTGAAATAATATGTAGGCCTCATTCATTGACAAGTTAGTTATTAAATGGTTGACTCTCACAAACCTCTTACAATAGTAAGATGTTATTGTCAATTATTTAATAACCCAAAAAAGTACACCATTGTGGATGCCCCTAAGACCTGACTAGTGCAGACGGAGTCATTACTCAATGTATGACTATAAAAAATCAATTACCCTAATAAAAGTATATTGATTGTGCTAATCATATTTTAACAACATCTAACTCCTATAAACTTAGTTATATAATTGCAATAGTAATATTGAAACAGTGTGACAATTAGAGGTTGTCTCTACAAACATCTATATTACAGTACACACACTACTAGAACTACACAACGAAAAGCAAACGTCCAACACAGGAAATAAACTTAAAACTTCTAACAAAGGAAGACAAACTATCTATTTAAAGAAAAAAACCTAAAGAAAAAGTATCAACCAAGCTGCCAGACAAATTTATGAACAATGGATTCGAAAGCCGTGTAACGTAACAAAAATGAAACAAGAGCACGACTAAAGGCATCTTAAAATGCTAGGGTGCCTCACATAAAATGCATGTAAATTGACTCATCCTTCTAAAAAGATTTGGGTCCATATAACGCTGTTCATTAAACAACTTTCGCAAATAGGAATAGATATGTAATGGATAATTCTAAGGTGACCCATTATGGATAATCACTACGAGCACGCACCTTGATTTTTTTTAATTTTTTTTTTTTTTTACAATTTTGTCCTTACCTCCCACACATTACCTCCTTCCTGTCTACACCCATCATCACTTTCCTCAACCATAAAATTGTAAAAAAAATTTAAAAAATCAAGGTCCGTGCTTGTGAGTATCCATAGTGGGTCGCCTTAGCATTATCCATATATAATTTATTGAATAACTAAAACATAATAAGATGTGATTGAAAGCACCGTAAATCAATAGAGATTGGTGGTCGTTTGAGATATAAAATCACAAGAGAGAACATAAAAAAAGACTTAAGGTTTTGACATGGTTTGAAAAAACTTTAAAAGTTTTGAAATGGTTGCAGGGGCCTTGAATATAAAGACTATTAGTCTCATAGATTGTAATCTCAATGCTAGGACCATTTATGAATCTTCTTGTGAATACTTACAACAAGCACGAACTTAAGTTGCGATTATTCTTTCTATTTCCTTTTCTTTTTGAGCGCGGCTATGTGCACCCTGCACAATGATCAGGGCACACAACCAAAATGTTATAAAAATTGGAGTAAGAAGTAAATGTAAAAAATGCCCTCCCAACCCAATCGATTCACTCACGTTCCAAACCTCTTCATTCCCGTGCACTACCACCTTCATACAAGACCCAAAATCCTGTCAAGTTCAATTGATCCCTTGTCATCTGGTGTGATCGTTTCTCAATTCAAGGGGCTTGTAGATATTGTTGTTGGGTTTTGGGGTTCATGCGCAGCGAAGATTACAAAACAATTTTGACAAAAACCCCAACAGGATCCGAATCTAATTCCATTAAAAACGTTTAAACCATGAAAACTTAATCATACCTCAGTCGCAATATACCTTTCTGAAGGTTGATCGATCTCTAAGGCGCTGCCAACGACTAATGCCCTCTACCAGTAGTCCATACACGAACGGCGACCGACGTTCATAAATATGATCAACGTTGATCTCTAAGTGTTGTATCCTCTTCTCCAATGGACTATCATGTTCAATTGGGGCCGTCACAGTTGGTTCAAAAACTCTAAGTCGTTTCTAAAACGAAAATATAGTTTCGGCCTTTAATTTTTCGTACGTGTATTCTAACTTAAAACGTCTATTTATACAACCCTTGTATATAGACGGTTAAGTAAATTACACATATACCCCTACTTAAAGAAGTATAAGTGTAATACACCACAAAGACGTTTCTGTTATGAATTTTATCATATAAAATTTGTTTTTCTGAACCATCTTAAAATCTCGCAAAACCATTCTTACTGTGCGACCCAGTAGGCTCATACAACGTTGGCAGTGTACCAAAACACATTTTGGTATACAAGTCATAAGCGGCCTCTAGCAAGACATTATGACTACCCAAGTTGTACGAATATCAAATCGATACAACCTAATCAATAGTGTATACAACATCTTTTTGTCACACGATATCCTTTTTTATCAAACATAAGGCATGGAATTGTCATCCAACATGTTCAATCGTACTAGTCTCGATCTCTAGGTAGACTGAAAACATCCAAGTGACATTGATCAATATCAATTCACTTTGACTAGGCCTTTTAACAGTCTAACACATCGAGGGATCCACTGGATATCTCTCTTTATATAGGAGGGACAAATTCTATCTTGATTACACAACTTCATCACATTACTCACACAGTAACCAATCACAACCTTTATAATCGTCCAGTTAAAAACAAAGTTTGATTGTGTCAAATCACCGTATTCCTAATGTTGAAGTCTCTGGTAATCTCAAGTCAGAGGACTGGAAAAATATACCTATCATGAGAAACAACTATGACTTAATCCATGTGATGTCCTCATAGCGGGTCGATCCAGTACTTTGTTCCCTAACAAGTACTCGTGACCTTGATTCGTATCCCTATACGTATAATCATCATATGATCATCAATCAAGACTCACACTAGTCTTAATTCATTATAGTTCCCAGTATAATGATCGACTAGGGACATTTAGGATATTTTTGTAAATACCCATGGATCTTATTATAATGTAAACATGCAAATTAATTATAATAAACATCAAATGAAATCCTCTATTTTATTAACTAAAAGTATTAATACAGACAGTTAATGGATTGACCTAGGGCACATGCCCCAACAATTGTAAGTATGTTGTTTCTATTTTTTGGTGGTTGTATGATTTCTTTGAGTCGTTTTTGGAAGAGAAAATAAATTGTGTTTTGTATTATAAGGTTTGTTAGATTCTACGTGTTTACATTACGGTCAAGTGTAATGGGTGAAGAGAAGGAGTGGGAGGTGGACGTAGAAGAAGATAAGGTTTGTTTTCTCCATTTTTATGTATTTTTTGCATTTTTGGAACTGTAATGGAGACACAAAGTGCTTGGTCACACATGACCGAGACAATACACAAGGTTCTCGATTGTATATAGCCGACACTCTAGGATTAGTTTCGGACTAATACAACTAAAACCATATAGTAACTATGTGTCGACAGTGGGTAGGTACCGAGACTTGATACATAGTCTCGAACTTGTGTAACCGAGACTTATTGATGTTTCTCGGACCTGAAGGACCGAGACAATATGCCTTAACTATTTCTTCAATTTTTTCATTATCAAATCTTACGATACACATAACTTGTTGCAGGAAAAACCATCCGCATCTCAATTTGAAGACTACATAAGTTTTTTTAGTTGTGAAGAACCATTCAATTCTAGGAAGGAGGTTGTTGAGTGGGTTCAAACTTGGGATGTGAAAGAAAATCTATTTTGGTTACGAAGAAGTCAGATGCTGGAGGGATTAGCCGTAGGGGTTGGGTAAAGCTTGCTTGTGAGAGGTCTATGTTGGTTTTGGGGTTCATACACAGCGGAGATTACAAAAAAGTATTGACAAAAAACCTAACGGGATCCGAATCTAATTCCATTAAAAACGTTTAAACCATGAAAAACTTAATCATATCTAAGTCGCAAATATACCTTTCTGAAGGTTGATCGATCTCTAAGGCGCTGCCAACGACGAACGCCCTCTATCAGCAGTCCACACACGAACGACGGCCGAGATTTGAAGTGCTAGCTTCGAGAGAATACCAAACCTTTTTGTTTCTCTCTAAAACGATCCAGAGCATACAAAAACCCTAAGTCGTTTCTAAAACGAAAATAGAGTTTCGACCTTTTTTTCTTTCATACATGTGTTCTAACTTAAAGCGTCTATTTATACAACCCTTGTATATAGACGGTTAAGTAAATTACACATATACCCTTACTTAAAGAAGTAAAAGTGTAATACACCACAAGGACGTTTCTATCATGAATTTTATCACATAAAATTCATTTTTCTGAATCATCTTAAAATCTCGCAAAACCATTCTTAGTGTGCGACCCAATAGGCTCATACAACGTTGGCAGTATACCAAAACACATTTTGGTATACAAGTCATAAGCGGCTTCTAGCAAGACATTATGACTACCTAAGTTGTATGAATATCAAATCGATATCAATAGTGTATATAACATCCTTTTGTCACACGATATCATTTTGATCAAACATAAGGCATGGAATTGTCATCCAACATGTTCAATCGTACTAGTCTCGATCTCTAGGTAGACTGAAAACATCCAAGTGACATTGATCAATATCAATTCACTTAGACTAGGCCTTTTAATAGTCTAACACATCGAGGGATCCACTGGATATCTCTCTTTATATGAAAGGGACAAATTCTATCTTGATTACACAACTTCATCACATTGCCACATAGTAACCAATCACAACCTTTATAATTGTCCGGTTAAAGACAGCGTTTGATAGTGTCAAATCACTATGTTCCTAATGTTGAAGTCTTTGATAATCTCAAGTCAGAGGACTGAAAAATATACTTATCATGAGAAACAACTATGACTTAATCCATGTGATGTTCTCATAGCGGGTCGGTCCAGTACTTTGTTCCCTAACAAGTACTCGTGATCTTGATTCGTATCCCTATACGTATAATCATCATATGATCATCAATCAAGACTCACACTAGTCTTAATTCATTATAATTCCCAAATATAATGATCGATAGGGACATTTAGGATATTTCTGTAAATACCCATGGATCTTATTATAATGTAAACATGCAAATTAATTATAATAAACAACAAATGAAATCCTCTATTTTATTAACTTAAAGTATTCATAAAGACAGTTAATGGATTGACCTAGGGCACATGCCCCAACATCTCCCACTTGCACTAGGGCACATGCATCTAATGCCTAATGATCTAACATGACCATCATGTTTTACTTATGGAAGAGCTTTTCTCAATGGATCCACAACGTTGTCTTTAGTAGGTACTCTGCAAATCTTTACGTCTCCCCTCTCAATAATTTCTCTGATGAGATGAAAACGCCTGAGTATATGTTTGGATCTGTGGTGTGATCTAGGTTCCTTGGCTCGTGCTATTGCCCCGTTATTTTCACAATACAAACAAACAGGGTTAGCAATACTTGGAACCACACCTAGTTCGAAATGAACTTTTTGATCCAAATCGCTTCTTTCTTTGCATCGACGGACGCCGCAATATACTCGAACTTCATTGTAGAATCTGCCACGCCTCTCTTCTTCGAACTTTTCCACTTCTTTGCACCCCATTCAAAGTAAACACATATCCAGATTGCGATATAAAATTATCTATATCAGTTTGAAAACTTGCATCTGTGTAACCATTTACAACTAGATCATTTTCAAAACCTCCATAGATCAAGAACATTTCCTTAGTCATTCTTAAGTATTTAAGAATGTTCTTTACTGTTATCCAGTGACTCTCACCAGGATCTGACTGATATCTGCTTGTAGTGCTTAAAGCATATGACACATCAGGTCGAGTGCATAGCATGACATACATGATAGATCCAATAGCTGATGCATATGTAATCTTATTCATACGGTCTCGCTCATCATTTGTCTTAGGACATTGAGTCTTGCTGAGACTTATGCCATGAGACATTGGCAACAATCCTCTTTTAGAGTCTTACAAAGCTGAACCTATTCAAGACACCTTGTCTATGTAAGCACTCGACTTAGACCAGATTAGCCTCTTAGATCTATCCGTATAGATCCTTATCCCTAGGATATAGGCCGCATATCCTAAGTCTTTCATTGAGAAACACTTCCCTAACCAAGACTTGACATTCTGCAATGTTGGGATGCCATTTCCAATGAGTAATATATCATCAACATACAGTACCTGAAAAACTACACTCCCATTAACGTTCTTGTATACACAAGGCTCATTTTCGTTCTTAATAAAACCAAAATCCTTGATTGCTTCATCAAAACGAAGATTCCAACTCTGAGAAGCTTGCTTTAATCCATAAATGGATCTTTGAAGCTTGCATACCTTCCTAGAATTATCGGGATGTACAAAACCTTCTGGTTGTGTCATATACACGTCCTCAAGCAGCTTTCCATTAAGAAATGTTGTTTTTACATCCATTTGCCATATCTCATAGTCATAATATGCGGCAATGAAAATTAAAATTCTTATGGATTTGAGCATGGCTACTGGTGAAAAAGTTTCATCATAATCAACACCTTGAGTCTGCCTGAAACCTTTTGCTACAAGTCTTGCTTTAAAAGTATGCACTTTGCCATCCATGTCAGTTTTCTTCTTGAAAACTCATTTACATCCAATGGTCTTACCACCTTCAGGTAAATCAACTAAGTTCCAAACTTGGTTATCATACATGGATTGCTTCTCAAAGTTCATGGCACTTAGCCATTTATCTGAGTCTTGTCCAGACATAGCCTCCTGATAAGTGGTGGGCTCATTTTGATCCATAAGCAACACGTCACGACTATCAGTAATGAGAAATCTGAATCTCTCTGGCTCATGTCTTACCCTACCAGATTTACGTGGGCCTTATGTCACTTGCGGAGGTTCAACTGGTTCAGAACGTTGTTGAACTTCCAGTAGCGGTTCAGGGTTTATCTGTGATTCTTGAACTTCTTCAAGATTTATTTCTCTCCCACTAGTGTCTTTTGAAATAAATTGTTTTTCCATAAAGGCACCATACCGAGCAACAAACACTTTGTTCTCAACGGGATTATAAAAGTAATATCCTTTTGTTTCCTTAGGATACCCCACAAATAAACACTTGTCAGATTTAGGTGCTATTTTTCTGAGACTTGTCATTTTACGTAAGCCTCACAACCCCAAATCTTAAGGAAAGACAAACTAGGTCTCTTCCCGTACCATATCTCATATGATGTTTTATCAACAACTTTAGAAGGAACTTGGTTTAGAGTGAAAGCTGCAGTTTGTAATGCATAACCCCAAAAGGATAATGGAATATCTGCATGACTCATCATAGATCGAACCATATCTAATAAGGTTCGATTTCTCCTTTCGAAACTCCATTCCATTGTGGAGTTGCTTTGGTGGAGTCAATTGGGAGACAATCCCACAATTTCTAAGATGATCATCAAATTCTTGGCTTAAATATTCACCACCTCGATCTGATCGAAGTGTTTTGATAGTTTTACCAAGTTGATTCGCACTTCATTTTGAAACGTTCGAAACATCTCAAATGATTCAAATTTTAAGTTTCATAAGATATACATAACCATATCTGCTTTGAAATCATCGATAAATGTAATGAAGTACTTGATAACCTTATATAGCCATTGTGTTTATAGGACCGCATACATCAGTATGTATTAGACCCAATAAATCACTTGCCCTTTCACCGTTTCCAGTAAAGGGACTTTTAGTCATCTTGCCTAGTAAACAAGATACGCATGTTTCATATGTTTCTAAATCAAATGAATCTAGAAGCCCATCTTTATGGAGCTTCGTTATGCATTTCTCGTTTATGTGTCCGAGACGACAATGCCAAAGATAGGTTTGATTACAGAAATGACAATTTTCTTCCTTTTCTTTTGGGTATTTTGAAGCAGGAACAGGCTGGGGCTTGACTTGTTCCATAGGCTTTGCGATAGGAGCAGCAACAGCCTTGACAACCTAGCCTTGCCTTTGCCTTTCTTCTTCATTCCCTTTCCCTTTTGGACCATCAACATTTTTGAGCATCAAATGCAACTTTGAAATTGATTTCTCCATATTATTCATATTGTAGTTCATCACAAATTGAGAGTAAATCTCTGGTAATGAATTCAGAATCAAATCTGTAGCCAACTCTTTGCTTATGGGGAATCCGAATCTATCAAGCTGGTCAACATAGCCCTTCATCTTCAGAACATGAGGACTAACTGACGCACCCTCAGTCATCTTGCAAGAATGTAGGTTTTTGAGTGTCTCGAACCTTTCTTGCCTAGCTTGCTGTTGGAACATTTCCTTCGTTATAGCCATGTCGTAGGCTTCCATTAGTTCCATGTCCTTCGAAGTTCGGGAACCATAGTTGCCGGCATAATACATGCAACATCGGTAGAATCGTTGACATGCTTACTATGCGCATCCTTCACAAACTTTCGTAGCATTGGGTGGTGGGTCCTCGGGATTGGAGCATCCAGGACATACAACTTGCGTTCATGCTTAAGAACAATTCTCAAGTTTCGAACCAGTCAAGAAAGTTAGTCCCAGATAGCTTATCCTTCTCAAGGATGGATCGCAGTGACAAGGGATTATTGTTACTTGAAGAGGCCATTAATCTACAATATAGATTATGCAAAATTTATTTTAGTATAGAGGAATAGACTCCCACTAAATTAACAACCCTCCTAAAATGTACTATTTATTTATGAGACTAAAATCCATATTTCACCTAATTCTGTGACAGCTATGACATGAAACACAGAACTAGATTATTTAGGTAGGTAACAGTTACCAATTACATCTTATGTAATTTTTAGATCCTTTTATGAGATATGGGACATCTTATGTCTTAGCATGTTTTTATCTCATCATTTGCCTAAAGCTCAAAACTATTTTGATGGCTTTATTAAGTCGGACCATTTTAAACATTAAGGTAACTCTTACCCAATTTGTCTCACCAAGATAACACAATACACCCAGCTATGGCTGAAACTATATTAGTGTGATCGAGGCCTTGACAAGTGTTTAAAATGGATGGCACGAGACTTAAGATTTAATAGAGGGATTTTATTCAGTTTTAGTAATTTTATGTAAACAATGAAATATCATATATTTTTATTGATTTGTTAAATCACTAAACAATTTGGAAATTCTTTTTTTTTTTATACTTTTCACTAACAAAAGAATTTCTGTACGCTAGGATTAGTTAGATTTAGCGGTCCCATTGCCGGTCAATGGCAGTAGAAGTCTGAAGGCGACGCCCCGTTTTTTTTTTTTTTTTTTTAGAAGACGAATCTCAATTCCGAAAATTAAAATTCGCTATAGAAAATCATAATTTTCGCTGATTTTATTATCATAAATTAACCCCTTAATTTATTCGAAATTAAGTCAATTAAAACATTTTAATTAACCCAGGCCCACATCTAACTAATCATCTTATCCTAATCCAATTAGGATTTAAGATATTTGAATCCTAGTATATCACCAATAACAAGATTCTTGATATTTATGTCATATTCTAATTTGTTATCTATCTTTATCAAATAGAAACTTCATAACAAAATAGATATAACAAGATAAATAATTAATTTCAAAAATTATTTATTTATTTTGGATTAAAGATATTTGAATCCTAGTATATCACCAATAACAAGATTCTTGATATTTATCTCTTATTCTAATTTGTTATCTATCTTTATCAAATAGAAACTTCACAACAAAATAGATATAACAAGATAAATAAATAATTTTGAAAATTAATTATTTATTTTGGATTTAAGATATTTGAATCCTAGTATATCACCAATAACAAGATTCTTGATATTTATCTCATATTCTAATTTGTTATCTATCTTTATCAAATAGAAACTTCATAACAAAATAGATATAACAAGATAAATAAATAATTTCGAAAATTAATTAATTATAAATAAATAATTTAGAAAATTATTTATTTGCAATTTCGGTCCTCATCCAAATAATCACAAACATGTAATTGAATCATGAACTACAATCCCAATCGAACCTAATGGTGTCATGGATCACAGAACACGAAATTCAATTCATTAAAATTATTTGAATTAACCTAACATGGTTACTAGCATGTACGAAACTGGTTTGAATTAAATCACGAATATGTGTATCATATACACAAAACATGATACTAAATCTCAAAGACAACTTATGTATATCACATATACATCAACTATTAACATGCTTTCAATCATATATCATGTATATATCAGAAGAAAACATGCAATGAATTTAATGGAATCGAACTCGAAGGCTCCTGATCACATTGTTGGGTTTTGGGGTTCATACGCAGGGGAGATTACAAAACAGTTTTGACAAAAACCCCACCAGATCCGAATCTAATTCCATTAAAAACGTTTAAACCATGAAAAACTTAATCATACCTCGATCGCAATATACCTTTCGAAGGTTGATCAATCTCTAAGGTGCCACGCAACGACGAACGCCTCTATCGCGAGATTCACACACGAACGGCGGTCGAGATTTGAAGTGCTAGCTTCGAGAGAATACCAAACCTTTTTGTTTCTCTCCAAAACGATCCAGAGCATACCAAAACCCTAAGTCGTTTCTAAAACGAAAATAGAGTTTCGGTCTTTCTTTCTTTCGTACCTGTGTTCTACTTTAAAGCGTCTATTTATACAACCCTTGTATATAGACGGTTAAGTAAATTACACATATACCCTTACTTAAAGAAGTATAAGTGTAATACACCATAAGGACGTTTCTGTCATGAATTTTATCACATAAAATTCATTTTTCCCAATCATCTTAAAATCTCGCAAAACCATTCTTAGTGTGCGACCCAATAGGCTCATACAACGTTGGCAGTGCACCAAAACACATTTTGGTATACAAGTCATAAGCGGCCTCTAGCAAGACATTATGACTACCCAAGTTGTACGAATATCAAATCGATACAACCTAATCAATAGTGTATATAACATCCTTTTGTCACACGATATCATTTTGATCAAACATAAGGCATGGAATTGTCATCCAACATGTTCAATCGTACTAGTCTCGATCTCTAGGTAGATTGAAAACATCCAAGTGACATTGATAAATATCAATTCACTTAGACTAGGCCTTTTAACAGTCTAACACATCGAGGGATCCACTGGACATCTCTCTTTATATGTCAGGGACAAATTCTATCTTGATTACACAACTTCATCACATTGCCACATAGTAACCAATCACAACCTTTATAATCGTCCGGTTAAAGACAACGTTTGATAGTGTCAAATCACTATGTTCCTAATGTTGAAGTCTTTGATAATCTCAAGTCAGAGGATTGAAAAATATACTTATCATGAGAAACAACTATGACTTAATCCATGTGATGTTCTCATAGCGGGTCGGTCCAGTACTTTGTTCCCTAACAAGTACTCGTGATCTTGATTCGTATCCCTATACGTATAATCATCATATGATCATCAATCAAGACTCATACTAGTCTTAATTCATTATAATTCCCAGTATAATGATCGACTAGGGACATTTAGGATATTTCTGTAAATACCCATGAATCTTATTATAATGTAAACATGCAAATTAATTATAATAAACAACAAATGAAATCCTCTATTTTATTAACTAAAAGTATTCATAAAGACAGTTAATGGATTGACCTAGGGCACATGCTCCAACAGTCTAGTGCATATAAGGGTATTTCTAAAAAAATAGGGATATCCAAAGCGGAGAAATTTGAGAAAAAAATCATCAAAGTTAAATATAGGAGAGGAAGAGGAGGATAAGATAAGGCCTTACAGTGGCACCAAGAAATGCAAGTACCTTTTTCAGATTTGCATCAGGGAAAAGTCAGACTCTTTTATAGTATTTGAATGTGTTATGTGGGTGTCACAACCATGAGATCGAGAAGTACTTGGAAGGGCACTCATATTTCGGTCGGTTGACTCTGGATGAGAAGGTTGTAGTGGGGCAAATGATTAAAGGGAATGTGATGCCAAGACATATCCTTAACACATTGAGGCAAAGGGATAAAAACAATGCTTCCACTATTCGTACGATTTACAATGCACGGAAAAGACAACAAGATAGAGACGTCAGTGGGAGAATGCAAATGCGACGACTATTGCACTTATTGGACCAAAATAACTACTTATCGCGGTATAAGAATGATAATGATACGAATGACGTGTCCAACTTATTTTGAGCGCATCTTGATTCCATCAATTTGGTGCGGTGTTTCCTTTTGGTGCTCATCATGGACTGGACATACAAGACTATTAGGTATTGCATGTCACCATTGAAGATTATTGGGGTCCCTTTCAACTGAAGTGACTTTCTTGGTTGGGTTTACTTTCATGTCGTCAGAGATGAAGGACAACTACTATGGCCTTTGGAGATTTTGAAGCAAATATTGGAAGGTTGGCCTATACTTGGTGTTTTTGTCACTGATAGAGAGTTGAGACTTATTAATGCAATCCAATAAGTATTCCTCCAATTGTCTCACCTACTTTGCACATGGCACATAAATTGAAACGTCTTGACCAACACCAAGAAGATGTTTGCAAGAAATGAAGACTTCACTGTCTTTAATGATAAGTGGTTGATATTGATGTATGCAAAGTCCGAGGCCTCGTTTGAGCGTAGGTTTAATGACATACGTTCTGATTATGGCGATGTGAAAAGGGAAGTAAAGGCCATCTATTGCTAAAATATACCGAACCCGTAGTGCTTTAAAGGGTGGGTCTAATGTTAGGTTCACCTCTAGTATTCAAACGGATTGGTATATGTTGAGAGTACTGTCAACGTGGCTAGCGATGCTCATTGTGGCTTCTGGTGTATTACAGCCGCCCTCGGTATCCCCGATAAAGATGCATGGAGGACAATCAGAGAATGCCTTATTCGCGAATTGGATGAAAATCAAGTTTTGTGGAGTGAAGTTATATGTGATGGATGTGGAGCCATAAGTAATTGTGTGCATTGCAACGATGTTGAGAAGGTTGGATAGGAAAAGTGGATGACCTTTCCTGATATAGGTCTTTTAATTGCAACTACATTTTATATCATGTTAGTGAACATCTCCAGTGGCAATTGCGTGACATACCTTCCACTGCGTAATTCACTACTGCTAACCTTTAGGGAGCGGGTTATCACCAACGTCACAAAACGTCAACAAAATTCATTGGATGAGATTAAGCTTGCTATAGTTGCATTAAGTTGGTATTTCTTATTAATTTTTCTTTACACCTTCTTAATGATAATAACTTATTCTATATGTGATATTTGCAATTAATTGATATGTTATGTTCAAAGATAATGCACCCCTTCCTCCCACTTTCCCATCATGAAACACCTTTGTGGAGAGTGACGCTAAGGGATGGGGTATGGGACCCCGCGTCCAAGATCGCACTCCGATTATGCATTTTTAGTGAGCCACGCCTGATGTAATAGACTTATTATACATTTTCATTTTCGAACATTTTATTTTGTATACTTGTTCATTTTGGAAAAAATTACATAATATTACATGTTATACTTGTTCATTTTCAAACATTTTATTTTGTATACATGTTCATTTTGTATCTATCCACATTACATTCAACATTGTTCATATCCACAGTACATTGTGTTACGTATGACATGAGTTCTCATCGTTTAAAACCTTGAATTGTGTTAAATGTAGTGAAAATTACATGTTTCAGTCGCGCAGGTCCGACATGCCATCAAGCTTGTCAGGCATGCAAGACCGAGACAATCCATACATCTTCGACAATAGAGCACCAAAAAAAGTCTACCCCAGATGTGTGACATCCGAGAATCTTATAAATTCAATTAGGCGGCTAATTAAGTATTTTCAGATTTAATATGGGATTTAGGTATTCGAGGTGGACCCACGTGTTACGGATCAGAGATCATAAATTTTAACGAATTGGGCCCCGCCTAATTAAGCCATGAGATTCTCAAAATTCAGGCTCTGATACCAACTGTGACGGCCCCAATTTTTCACGAATTGGGCCCCGCCCGGCCTAAACCTACGTGGACCCCCAGCCAGTCTGGCAAGGTCAACGCAAGCCTAGTCAGCCTTCCAATCCATCATTTTTCACAAATTCAACATTTTACAGTTGAGTTATTAATATTTTTTCGAGTTTTACAAATTAGCGAAAGCACCTAACTCATTCAATAACTCGACAAACAAATCAAGAGTTAGGCAACCTAATTGTGGAACCCAGTAAATATCATCAGAGGAGAGTAAATACAGAATATACAAAAATGTCACCTAGCTATGAAGCCTTCCCTCTGCTACGCGTCTGCGGCTCTGCACTCAGTCAAAATAAAAATGACGAGCCCAGGTAAGTAAATCCAGTATGACATATACATAACATTTCACAATATCCAAAACAACAGTTCACGATATCCAAAGCAGTCGAATTCATGCAAATAGAATGAAAGGAATCAAGAAACGCATGAATATAAAAGACTGTAAATAACTCATCGATGAGGAATGTCAAATAACTTTTATATGGATGTATATGTCTCCCCAATTACTCTGAAAGACATATACATCTTCGATGTATATGGATGTATATGCCTCCCCAATTACTATGAAAGACATAAACATCTTCTATGTTTCCCCATATATAAAGTTCAGCACAAGCGCCAGGGGTACAAGCCCACCTCGAAACGCAGGGACATACCACATATATGGGCATAGTTTTGCAGTGATGGATGTATATGCCTCCCCAATTACTCTGAAATTTGAAAGAAAAATGCTAACTATGCGAGGAATTCGGTGAGCCGAAACATGAACGAGGATGCGCCTCGAGTCGCGTGCCGACGTGGGATCGAGATAATGTAAAATGTACATTGGATATGTCTCGTTATGCGTGTAGCGCAATTTTTGAGATTTTGAAATGAAGCGGGTTGGTGCCTCAAGATGCGCGCTGCTCGGTTGTTGAGTTGTCCCGTAAATCATTTGTGTTCGTTCGTCTCCGTGTTTCTCCTCCGTTGTAGGATGTTTTTCCAGTTTGAAGGCTCGGGGTGTTGGACATTTTTGTCTCCAAATTAGGGCTCGGTTGAAGTTCATCGTACACACACATTTGGCGTGAAATCGATCATTTGAAGGTACGTTGATAGTCTAATTAAGTTACATTTGGTAGAATAGTTGTAATGTTTGTGTGGCGGTTTATTGAATGGTTCCATTATTCGGAATTCGTGGTTCTCGGCCACACAGGCCAGAGAGTGTTGTTACTATCTCGACCAAGCATGGCCGAGACAGATGGTAAATATTTGAGAACTCGTCGTTCTCGGCCAGGCAGGCCGAAAGAGTTCACCGAGTCTCGGTTACGAGTGGCCGAGATTAATTGTGTTATCTCGGTCGAGACATCACGAGAGTTACATTTAGTGTTAGTTAATGTTGTGTCGGTGGTGTACAATCGAGAATGTACTCTCTCTCTCTCTCTCTCTCTCGGTTGTACAATGCCGAGAGGGTTAGAGTCGACGCGGTCCGCACATCACGAGAGTAAGGATAATTGAATAGGTTATGCCATGTCGGTGATGTACAACCGAGAACGTTGTATTGCTCTCGGTTGTACATTGCCGAGACCGTTGATCCATTTTCGGTCAGGTGTGAACGAAAGTATGGCGTATTTCACAAACCTGCTTGACCGAGACAATAGAAATGGATGAATTTGAATATTTTTTTTAGTAAATTGTTTTTTTGGTTCTGTTCCAGGGGCTTAAATGTTGTAGTGTTTTCAGGTATGGCTCGTTCGAAAGCACTAGTGACAAGGGAAAAGGTTGGTGTTGAGGTGTCGAGGGCTAACCGGGGCGAGGCGGCCGGAGACCCCCGACAGCATCTTACCAGAAGGAGAAAGAGAAGGAGAACGTAGATGTTAAGGGAAAGGCTAAGATAGATTGAAATCGTGCAAGGTTAGAATTGCACGATGAGGGTTCCAACATCGACAGAAGGCGACCAAAAGATCTTGTTGTTGCCCTAGGGGAAGAGGAGGGTCATGCATCGGAGTCTAGTAGCAGTGACTCGTCAGCGGTGGGGAACACGACGGAAACTGATCGTAATGTGGGCGAGAGTAGAAGTGGTAGAGCTGGCCATAATGAAGGAGAGGTAGAAGTGCATGCTCCTTTCCCTGGTGGTCCTATAGACGGTGCGTTGTTGAAGAGCTTTAAGGATCATGTCGCGTTATCGATTTGGAGCAATGAGGTAATTAAAATTTCATTGAACGGAGTAATTTAAAACTCAGGGTTTTCACAAACATGAAGAGATGTTTTTTTTTGTTGCAGGAACGTCCGGTACTTAAGTGTATCAATCACGGAGCTCAGATACAAGAATGAGATTTACAGTCGTGCCACCCTGACACGGAGGGACTTCAGAGGATTATTCAGCGTCCTGGGTTGAATACACTGATAGGCTGTTCTTAACGCAAGGCCAACAAGGAGGATATCTCTGCATTTGTGGAACGGTGGCAGCCGAAGATGAACACATTTCACTTACCATTTGGTGAAATGTCTATCTCCTTAGAGGATGTGAGTTTCCTCCTGAAGATTCCTGTGACGGGCAAAGTTGTGGCTGTTGAGAACTTTGCGAGGTACACGGAGGAATCTCACTCGGACGCTATTAAGATGGTGGCAAAACTACTTGGGGTTAGCATCGAAGAGGCTGAAGAGGAGGTGAATATCAGCAAGGGGCTCACAGTGCGCAAATGTTGGTTGAAGAGTCGATGGTGCCCCAAAGCTGGTTCGAGACACACAAATTATCCTCCTGTGGAATGCACAGCCCGAGCGTACCTATTGTATCTTCTGTCTTGCACTTTGTTTGTCGATAAGAGTGGGTCTCAGGTGTCTATCGCGTTGTTGAAGCTTCTTGAAGACTTGGGCGACGTGGGAAAGTAAGCATGGGGTGCAGCTGCGTTGGCCTACTTGTATCGACACTTGGGGTCTGCCACCAAAGTGCAAGTGTCTCAGATTGCTGACTACCTCACATTGCTTGAGGTTTGTTATAAAATAGACTTACATTGTATTTGGTATAATTATTACTAATATTTGCATTTGCGGACTAACTAACATTGTATGTATTTGCAGGGATGTGTGTACGACTATTTCAAACTTGGTCTCGCCATACCCAATGCGAAATACATGGACTACGTGCAACCTCGTGTCTGCAGATGGATTCAAAAACACGAGACCGTGATGAATATTGACAAGCTCGGGTCCATTAGGAGAACGTTGGATAGGTTGCGCCCAAGTGAGGTGAGATGGTTATCCAAATATGTTTTGAATGATGCTTTTGTTTCTTTTTTGGTTACTAACAATGGCTGTTGCATTTTGATTAGGTAACTTGGGACCCATATGTGAATTTTAGGGAAAATGGAGTTGTGCACGCGATGGCCTTTTACAGTGGGACGATTAAGTACATGGATGTGGTGGAGCCCTACCATCCGGAGAGGATTCTGAGATAGTTTGGCCACGTGCAATCTATACCAGATCCTCCGTACCGACCTTTGGAAGCACATCGAGGCCCATCTGCGAACAAATACTCGGTCAAGTATGGGTTCCAGCAAGACAATTGGGAGCTATGGAGGAACCATTTGTTGGCTCCCGAAGTTCGTGGTGACAAGGCAGAGTTCGAGTTTTTGGCTACACCGGACTACCTACCTTGGTTCCTCAAAGTATCTTCTCCTGTGATCACCAATCCGAGCTTTGAGGACTTTGACATGGTTACCACAACCATCGCAGACAACGAGCTACTGGAGGTATTGAAAGTGTTATATGTATTATGCATGCCCACATGCCATTTGTTTTCATCCCGATATGTTTCACATTAATACTAACCCGATTATTTTCATCAGCGTAATAGGCGTGCGTTGGACGCGACATTACGATGGATGGACCTCCCGCCGGAGTTGTGTACGCTTGAGTCTGCGAGGAAAATGGCGAGTGATATCGTCAATTTCCTTTCGGGAAGGAGTTTAGGTCCCTCCACCTCCACTACTACCACTCCGGCCACCGCAACCGGCACAACCGCCACATCCGCCCCTACCGAACCAGGCCCTAGGCGGTCCCATCATGGTAGCACTTCTACACACTCCACCCCGGCTAATGCTCTGCCCGCCACGGTTGATGCTCGCCCTCTAAAGAGAATGCTTGGCAAGGAGTACCAAAGGAAGAATTTGAAGAAGCCAAAGCAATGATTGTTTGAGGGAACTTTGATATTTTATTGTTTGAGGAACTAGGCCCACATTTATGAAAGTTTGGATTTTTTTCGGGAACTTAGATGTTTTATTGTTTGATGAATGTTTTATGACAGTTTGGATACTTTGCTGAATGTTGGATGACAGTTTGGACTTATTCTTGAATGTTATTTGATGTTGCACATTTCTTATAGTTTAGACTTATTCCCAAACTGTTATTTGATGTTGCACATTTGTTATAGTTTGGACTTATTCCCAAACTGTTACTTGATGTTGTACATTTGTTATAGTTTGGACTTATTCATGAATGTTACTTGATGTTTTACATTTTTTCCGCTTTCCCCTTGCCAACTCTTTGAGACATTCCCCTATATGTTCCAGACCTCTCACACACAAGTTTCACCCTTCCCCTGCGCTTAATGCCCCTGACATCAGAGTGCTTCGTCACTAGCACAAATATGTTCTCCCGGCCTATCATTTGAAGCCATGAAATAGCCGCTTCTCTAGAGGGGAATGGCCTACAAGGTGTAAAAGTATCCTTGTAGTCTGGAAATAAGGTAGAAACCAACATTACCTGCAATACAAACAGTGTAACATTATAATCAACCAAAATGTACAGCACAATCACCAAAAAAGCCCAAAAACACAAGGTTTCGATTGTACAGGTCCGACACTATAAACAAAGTTTCGTTCATGTACAACCGAGAACTCCTTCATAGTCTCGGTCGTCCCATACCGAGACTACCCTATCTATCGTTCACTCCATTACGTGATCTACGTAGACATCTCGGACCTTTCTGCCCGAGACGTTTCTCTAGATCTCGGTTCTGTGTGGCCGAATCAATCATGCACATCGACAGAGAATTTGATGCACCGCATAAAAACACAGTAAATTTCAAATATTACCTCAACTTCAACCTCCTCTTGCACCATAGTAGTACAATCTTCCATTTTATAGTGCAAACAACTTCGGATTGGTCGAATTTACCAAACCCTACGTTGACAAACAAATCATCAATTTCACAGTTTTAATCAAATTTACAGTTCCATCGAAGCATGGTACGGTTATCAAACATTGTTACCTCGCTGTCGGATGATGTCAAGTCGCAAGAATCGATAAATGCTCGACAAACACAATTGTGGCTTTATGGTTCACTTCTTCCTCAAGGTGGTGGGGTGCCCCAGTTTTGAGTTGCAAATGGTTTGTGGGGTTTGGGTGTGTATATATGAAGGGCAACATAGTCTTTTACATTTTAGATTGGGAAATGAGAAAAATAATGGGTGCCTTCATGAAATGGTGGGGTGCCCATAGCGGGCCTCGTTGGTTATTATATGTTTTTATTAGTTTAATTTAATATATTTAATTATATAGAAATTCTCTAAAATATATATTTAATTGTATTTATTGATTATTTTCAAGTGAAACAGAGTGCGCGGTTACTTAAAATGAACTATTTACATGCATTGATCGGATGCCGACTATTGGTCCAACTCGCCTCAGCATGTAAATAGTCAATTTTAAGTAAATAAAGGATCAACATACCAATTAACACGTGACAACATACTATTGGTCCAACTCGCCTCAACATGCCACATGTCAGCCGTCCATTGGCCCAGCTCATTTTCTGTATCCACCATGTTACAACAACTTCTTCCACCAATCCGAACGTGCCATGTCAGTGCTCTCCATCTCCTCCACCAATCACCATATGCCATGTCACCACCAGCATATCATCATAACATGTCCACCATTTCTCCTTGCACAGCTGCTCTTCGATTTCCTCGGGATGCGTGTACGCCAGCTCTTAGATCTTTGATGAATTCACGCGAGTTTCTTCACCGCCTCTTAGCGCCACGTGTCACGCCCTCCCACTACACCAACACGTCATCACAACGTTTCTTCACCAATCACATGGCACCACGTCAACGATCAACATCAGATGCACCGATCACATTTTGACACGTGTCGGACATCAATTTTCAACCCAAAAACATCCATACGATGTGCCTCGACGCACTAGTCAATAAAGACTTCACAAAATTAGTTTCTCTCACTTCTCGAGACCAATTTTTAGTAGTTTTATATATTAGGAACTTAAGGTATTATTAGAGAACACCGAATTCTCTCGACGATTGCCTAGGTCGGCGAGGAAACAAGTTAGGATTATGAATTCATGACATATTATGTGAGATCTTTTATTTTATTATTTAATTTAGTTTGGATTTTTCTATTTCATTATTGTTGATTTTAATAAATATGGTTTAGATATAGGGTATGCATGTGGCCAGTGCATGCTTTTAGGGAGAAAATCTATAGTTATTAGGACCATTAGTATCCGTGTAATTGTGCTTTTGGACCAATAAAGTGACAAACACTCACCCGTTTGCCGTAAAACCCTTTCGGTTCTTGAATGTGCAACAACTGAATCTAGGTTAAATCGGAAGCGAATACGATCCGGTTATTTAGGATTAGTGTTCCTATAGATCCATATTACTGTTGTTAGTGTGACCTGATTGACGGATGTCTAAGGTTATGCATTGATGAGGGAAGTAGTTAGTGGTGGACTTCTGATTATCGACATTAGGGGAATGAGGAATTTCTGGCGGATGTCAATTTTCTATAGCTAATCTAGGAGAATTTAGATTAATAATTTTTTGGAAAAGATTGAAGACCATGATTATTATTGAATCCTGATTCTGATTTGTGGAATTGTAGGCTTAGGTGTTACCTAGGTGTTCATTAATTGTTTTCAAAGTTATTTTAGTTATTTTATTTATTTAGTTTATTTTAGATTAGTTAGTTAAATTATTTATTTAAAACCCCTGATTTTCCCTTTTTATTATTTTAACCCCAACCAATCTTTGTGGGATCGACCCTTTGCCAATATTCTACAAAATAGTTGGTTTAGGAAACATTATTTTATTGACGCGTTTGGCGCGCGTCAATTTTTGGCGCCGTTGCTGGTGATTGGTTTTCTTTCTTTGGTATTTTTATTTATTATTATTAATATTAATATTATTTATTTTTTTTCTTTATTTATTTATTTTAATATATTGGCGCACCCCGAGAGTTTTGTTAGGTTTGACTATAGATTATATATATTTTTAGCATAACGTGAGCATTTTTTTAGGAATGAACATGTTTATAGGATTTTGGTGTTTTGAGACTTGGTTGGGACATATCCAACTTAAGTCGCCGCGTTAGTGGCGAGTTTTTCAGTAGACCCAAAACCCTAGACTTCATTCATCATCTTGTTGATTTTACCCTTAGTTGAAAGACTTCGGGCTCGCAAGATTTGATTGGAATCTTTTCAGTTAACTCCTATGTTTACTAGTTCTTGCTCTTGTTATGATTGTTCTTTCATAGTTTCCTTAGTCACATAGATATGATAGATTTTGTGCGTTCACTGATTTTCAGAGACTTTTTGTTATGCATGTATTTGTATCATCTTCTTATTCATGTTCTTCTTCACCATTGTCTTTTTCTTTTTGTTGGATGAAATTTTTTGACTTGTTTTGAACCTCGAGGACAAGGTTCGAAAAAAGTTTGGGGGTATTTTAGGGATTGTGGATTGAGTAGGATGGATTCTTTGCGAAAGACCGCAGGTGAGATCGTTTATTTTTTATTTTTATGCGATTATGTGCGGCTGTGGATGGTAATGATGATATTTTATTTCATTTCTTTCATTTCTTTCATTTCTTGTCCTTTCATATTTCTCTCTCATTTCGGTAGGATTTGATACACTTTCATGCATATATATATATATATATATTTTCTTATAGGTTTTTATATTTATTATAGTATTTATAGTCACCGAGACTTTGTTTATGCCTTTGGTTGTGGATGATTAAATTACAGTTGCCTTTTTGACTTGAAACTTAAGGAAAATTAGGATAAATACTCAATTGAGTTCGTAGCTCCGCATTTTTATGATTTCATGATTAGAGACTTAGTATGATGGTTAAACTTTGTGCTAGATAACGAAAATGAGTAGACGGTCAAACTTGTGCAAGTTATATTATTTTGACCCATATTTGGGAATTTGCTTGATTTATAGTGGAAGTGAGAAGGGCTAACATGAGTTTTGTTAGTATAGAGAGTCCCACAGGTTTCCATAGGAAATGGAGCAGAGAAATTTGTGGTAGGAAAAAAAGAGAAAATAGGTCCGTAGGAAATGGAGCAGGGACCATATTTGTTGAAAAAAATGTAAAAAATAATTAATAAATAAAGGCGGAAGTTGTGAAATTCCTCAAATAAAAGATTTAGTTCGAGTGCTTTCACTAAATTAAGTGAAATCTAAACTTGCATGCTTGAATGTATAGACCAAGAAAACTCGTAAGTAGTTGATGGCCTTTGCTTTGATCGAATCTATGTCTTCAAAGTGAGATCTTAATTGTGTTTGGGTTGCGAGTCTTGACATATCATAACTCTAAAATTTATTGAGTGGCTTGTTAATTTGGTGACTATGTAAATCAAAGGAACTCCATTAATTTTGAGTCGGGTGTAGGATTAGTGAGTCAGTGCATTATTATATTAGAGTCTAGTTCGATCTGTGTTGTCATTTACACCTTTGCTCTGGACGTGCAAAGTCTTAAGTTTGGGGGTATTTGATAAGTTGATTATTATATGTTTTTATTAGTTTAATTTAATATATTTAATTATATAGAAAGTCTCTAAAATATATATTTAATTATATTTATTGATCATTTTCAGGTGAAACGAAGTGCACGGTTGAATTCGTGGCAAAAAAATACTCAAAATGGACTATTTACATGCATTGATCGGACGCCGGACTATTTGCTTCGAGTTACGTGCTGCACGGTGGGTAGAATATAGGATCAACAGACCAATTAACACGTGGCAACATACTGTTGGTCCAGCTCGCCTCAACATGCCACATGTCAGCCGTCCATTAGCCCAGCTCGTTTCTTATGTCCACCACGTCACAACAGCTTCTTCCACCAATCATATGGCGCCACGTTAGCGATTAACATCAGATGCGCTAATCACGTTTTGACAGACATCAGTTTTCAACCAAAAACATCCATACGATGTGCCTCGGCGCACGTGTCAATAAAAATTCCAGAAAATTTGTTTCTCTAACTTCTTGAGACCAATTTTTAGTAGTTTTATATATAAGGAACTTAGGTATTATTAGAGAACACCGACTATTATATTTTTAGTATCGACTTCTTTCGACGCTTGCTTAGGTTGGCGGGGAAATAAGTCGTGATTATTGATTCATGACATATTATGTGAGATCTTTTATTTTATTATTTGATTTTGTTTAAATTCTCTTATTTCATTGTTGTTGATTTTAATGAATATGGTTTAGATATAGGGTTTGTATGTGGCCAGTGCATGCTTTTAGGGGGACAACTTATAGTTATTAGGACTATTGGTATCCGTGTAATTGTGCTTTTGGACCAATAAAGTGACGAACACTCACCCGTTTGCCGTAAAAACCTTTCGGTTCTTGAGTGTGCAACAATCGAATCTAGGTTATATCGAAAGTGGATGCGATCCAGTTATTTAGGATTAGTGTTCCCATAGATCCATATTACTACGATTAATGTGTTAAACCTGATTGATGGATGTCTTGGGTTATGAATTGATGAGGGAAGTAGTTAGTGACGGACGTCTTGGCTATCGAGATTAGGGGAATGAGGAATTTCTTGCGGATGTCAATTTTCTATAGCTATTAAGGAGAATTTAAATTAATAACTTTTTGGGAAAGATTGAAGACCATGATTGCCATTGAATCCTGATTCTAATATGTGAAACTATAAACCTAGGTGTTACTTAGGTGTTTATTAATTGTTTTCAAAGTTATTTTAGTTATTTTATTTATTTAGTTTATTTTAGATTAGTTAGTTAAATTATTTATTTAAAACCCATGATTTTCCCTTTTTGTTATTTTTAACCTTAGAAAGACCACCAATCTCTGCGGGTTTAGCCTTTTGCCACTATTCTACAAACTAGATGGTTTAGGAAACATTATTTTATTGATGCATTCAACAATCGTCAACGTTACCTAAACCCTTCAATCGATCCCTTCGCTCACGGAGCTCTCTACGTCCGATTTTCACCTGGTTTCTTTTTACAAAACCATAGAGCATAGCGATGCAGTCAATTTGAGCTAAATTTCCACAGTGAAAACGAGGTATTCAGCCTACAATTTGATAAATTCTCGATGCTAGGCATTTTTCCTCAATTCAATTTGAATTCTCGCGGTTTTTCGATTTATTTCATTGGGTTTTGATAGAAATATGTGTGAATTATTGTTAATTGATATATTGGATTGATTTACATCAATTTGGGATAAATTCCACCGACGTGGGTTATGATTTTGATGACGTGAACTAATGTAATTCAATTGATACCTATTTTGGAGATGTTTTAATAGTTGATATTGATTATTGGTTTTAATCCAATTCGACTCCACGGGCTGTGAAATTATTTTGGTGTTGGTATCGGGTGGTTTCGTGACTTTTATTGTCGAGTTTTGAGGATGTAATTACTAAAATATTAATTTGGAGAAATCAAAATAAATAAAGTTTACCTAGTTGACATACCATATTAGAGAATTCATAACTTTTTCGTCGGTGTTCCGATTTAAGTGTCCTTGGATTCTATGGAAAGTATGACATGCCTACTACAATTTCCTTTTAGGTCATCATGACTAATATTGAGGTTTTTAAGGTTAAAAAGTTACCCCAAGTTGGCTAGATGAAAGCTAATTGAAACAATTATATAAATTAATGTTTTTGGAAACTAGCGTACTTTGGTTATAGTTTTTATTGGGTTTCGTGATTTGGTTTCACTTGAAGCATGACCCATAATATAATTGGATATGCAGGGAAGATATTAAAACCATCTTTAAGGTGATCCGACGCTTCAGAAACCTCGAGAATTAAGCTCAAAGTTGGTTTGGTTGTAAGTAAACTTTACAGTGATCGTTACTATTGATTGGATATTTATATACCTGTAATTGTATCATAGTCTGCATTGCATTTTATCTTTCTTAGTCATGCATACATAAAGTGAGTGAGGGGGATAAGCTTGTTTCGAAGTTTGGTTTGCTTGAAACTTGGTTTCATTCCTACCTCTACGCAGTCTAGTAAGACTAGCAGAGTTTAACACCGACAAGTTATCTCTGCATTTCATGATCTCTTAATACTGTCTCTGTACTATTTTTGGAAGTCGATGTTTGTATATTGTTATGAGACAACGACATAGTGGATTGCATGTCATGTTGACGCGTATATCTTATTGTTTATTTGGAAATGCAATTACATGTCTCCATATATCAAACTAACTATTGCAGGAGTACAGATCAATGTTGGGATTTACTTACCTGACATTTTTGAGTTGTTTTTGATGGTGTCAGATTTTATATGAAGACAATGAACGAAAGGACAAGTTTCAAAGATTGTGGTGATTATTTTCATGTTATAAGTTTAATTTTCTGGTTTTAAATGATTTCTATATATGTATTATTTTGGGACTCTTAGGGTTAGTGTAGGACGTGCAATTATGTTGAATGGCTACAAGAGTTTCATAAGTTAGTTTTAAGTGAATTGAAAGGTTTACATTTCAATTTTGATCTACTATGTGATTATAAAGTTGTAATTAAGTTTGAGGAGACTCCAAGTCAGTTTAGAAATTCAATTTTAATATATATTATGAATTTCGGGGAGTTGTGAGTCCTTCGAGGCATCTCCCCATTCTGCTGTCTATTAGGTGAAAGTTTTTCAACAGGCCACTTTTAGGGGAGGTGCTGTCGAGATTTTTATGAAATAAGGATATTATTTCTGAATTTGCTCTACTTGAATAAATCATGAAATGTGCTTCATTGAGGATATAAATTTAGTTTGGAGCCTTATAAAGGATTGAAATAATTAATATTTTGAGGTCAAAGAATAAAAAATGGATTAGACTGACTAGATTATCAGAAGATTAAGGTGATTTTGGCTGGTCAGTCGTCCTAATGACGAGGGGGCTGACAAGATGACGATCTTGCATAACCGACCAGTGGTATAAGTCAGTTTATTTGGGGTGCCCTGATTGAATTTTGGGTACGATGCAGTCTCGTTCTCTTCATAATGAGACTTTAATGTAGGTATCGACCTACTCCTATTGTCTTTCTTTCTATTTCTTTCTCTTTCTCTTTCTCTTTCTCTCTCCTCTCTCTCCTCTCTCTCTCTCTCTCTCTCTCTCTCTGTATCGTCTCACTAAGTGTAGCCAATACTAAACCAGGGTTTACGGTATGGCATGGCCAAGATGGTCAAATTTTTTTGAAATCACAACACTGTGGTAATGGGATGTCGAAACAATGAGTGCCCCATTTGGACCTACATGTCAAAAACTAATAGTGTAGTTTCGGGCCTGCGAGACCAAGACCTTTCCAAGCCTGAAAATTATAACTTTCTGGCCAAAAAACCCAAATAACGCATACAAATGTTACTAGAACCTCAACATAACAACATAAATCACAAATGATACAAGTGATACAAGTACACAACCATAAAGGGTACAACAATGTTATTCACAAAAAAACCCAAGCAATTAACATAAAATCAACAACATTCTAAATTCAAGTACACAACCACAAATGGTACAAAATGTCACAATGTATTTTGAGTTCACACAACTGAACTCTTGCTTTTCTTCTTCCGATACTAGTATGTGTTGCCGTGCATGCGCTTGGTCTTAGGGGGTTATGAGGCACTTGGAACAGACTCAATTTGGGCATCGTTGTGTTGGGAATCTCTTGTTGGTGCAGTTAGGGACGTTGTGGTGGTGTTTATGATGGTTGTGGTGGTGATGGTACAAGTGGTAAGACCTCTGCCCTTCAAAAACTTTACCACTTCATTCGCCATTTTTCGTGCAACCTCCACTTTGGCCGTACCCTCCGACAAGTCTATCTATGCCAACATGGTGTCTAAGGCTCGTCAATTACACTGTTGAAAACAAGATATACACAATAACAAAATCTAAATGCAATGAAAAAAAACTTTATATAAGCTGAAGCTTGAATATAAGTTGTCTAAAATCTACCACCATAAGCTCATAGTCCGCAACAATATCTGTCACACCTTCGCTGTACGTTGAGTTCTCGATGGTAGGATGTGAAACTTGTACAAACTAGGGCAGTAATCTGGTGTAGGCATGAACTCAAACCGCACCTTCTCGCCACGCTTTTCAGGGGATAGTAAGTGGTTACGCCGCCTTTCCTAATCTTCTAATTGGAAGCCATACTCAACTGAATACATTTGTGCAGAAGGGCCTCAGACAGCTTCAAGAGGATGGTAAGAAGGGCTAAGTATCCCTTGAACATGGATAAGCCATCTCATGAACCGCTCTAGATGGTATAGCTCCACAATCTCCATGTACTTCAAGGTGCCAGAATATAAGGCTACCAACTGAACTATACCTTCGATTCTCACCTCCACATATGAATCCGAAGTCACCTACACCAACCAAAGGAACAAGTTATAATCAAGACATGAACTTTGAAAGTGAATACCTAATTGAACAATGATAACAATACACCTCACTAGCCCGTAACCTATCCAGTGTCTTTCGGATAGAAGCCAACATATCCACGTTCACAACAGTCTCATGTTTTTGTATCTACTTAGAAACACGATCGCATTCATCGCGGTGAGCAAGAGTTTAAAGTACTCGTATACCCATCCCTACATAATAAAAATTAGAATCACAACGAGGAAGCAATATAAGTACACAAGTCAAACAACCACATTTCAAACATGTAAAGAATAAGGTTTGAGTTTGTACCTCGAGTAAGGTCAAATACCCTGCGATCTGTTATACCTCCACCCTTGTTGCCGACTCAAGGTTACAGTAAAGGTATGCCAAAGTGGCTACACCCCATGCATAGCTTCCCACCTCATCCATGAAGGTCACCCAAAAGGGGGGGTGAATTGGGTTACCGAGTAGTTATTGCCCTTTTGAAACTTTATGCGCAAATTACAACTATAATGCATACACTATCAATGAATATATATATGCTATGCAAGTGAATGGAATGGAAGAGATGGAAAGTGACACACAATTTATAGTGGTTCGATCCAACGATCTACGTCCACTACCTAACCTCCCCGGTTAGGATTTTTAACCCCCACTTATATTGCAAATAAGTGTTACAACCTAAACATACAAGCCTAGAGTGCCTAATTACAATTAGGACTTCCCACCTAGCCGCAACTAGGATTTGTGCCTAGTCTCAACTAGGTCTTCCCCTTTGACTTAGATTCCACTAAGTCTTACAATCATACAAATACAATAAGTTGCTTTGAAAAATAATGAGATACACTTTACAACACAAAGCGGTATCAAATTCAAACACTAGCAAGCCTCCTAGAGCCTAACAACTCTTATGCATGCAAGTATGAGAATAAATGGAATATGCAAATATGTCACCGATTTTGTTGCAAATCCCAAATGTGAAATCGTTTTAAAAACTTAATATATTAGTGTAAAACCGATTTCAAGTCTAAGAACAATAGTTTAACAAAAATCAAGTTTAAGTGCAAAACTTTTGTTCAAATCAATCTTAGGGTTTGATAAAATAAATTTAAGTGCAAAACCCAAGAAGAAGGTGTTCTAACACACAACAAAATGATTTTCAAATCAAATACACAAAACTATGTAGATTAAGCACAAGCAAGATTTTAGATCTAGGACTTTCTTACAAACAAGAGAATGACAAAAGAGATCAGCTTTGAAGAGATTCTTGTACTCCTTTGAAAGCCTCAAAAGTCTTTGGATTAGAGAACTAAAGAAACAAACCAAAAGATCTCCTTTTGCTTCTTCACAAAAATCAAAGTTCTTCTCTTTGTAGATTTTTAGTTTTTGAGTGTGTTTCTTCCTCCTCTTTCACAAAACCATGTTCTTGGTGGTTTTATAATGTTAGGTATTCCATCTTGACAGCTTTATGACCGTTCTAGGGATCCAAGGGTCCAAAATAGATCAAGAATTCAAATTAAAGTGTGTTTTCCAAATTTGTCAAAAAAGTCATCGAGATATGCAATTAGCGCGCTAATGCTTTGAGACCTAGCGCGCTAACTCTGCACTTAGCGCGCTAATAAAATCATTAGCGCGCTAACTGCAGGGACCTCGAAACAATTATTTTGTCCCTTTGTGTTAGCGACCCTTAAACTCGTCCGGGACCTAACCAACCCTTATATAACATGTTATACACGTTTATTATGAGTCATTAAGCCTAATTGGGTGGTCCGGATATTTTTGCAAATCCCGAAAACGGAAATTCACGATTTCATAATGTATTAGGGGATTTTCTACAAATTTGACGCTTTCTTTTCGAAGACCTTTCAAAAACGAGTTTTTCTTTTTCGAAAACATTTACAATGATCTCTAATATGCAAATGACCATCCACACAAAGTTTCACATTGTTTAAACTCATAGACCTAGTTATGTGTTTAAATTCCACTTTGAAACTTGAAGTAAACTTATAACTTTGAAAAATGGTTTAAGAAACTTGATATGCATGGACTAATGCATTTGGCTTGCGTGAAAGAATTTGTATACCTTACATTGAAATTACAAATTGCGGTTTGAACTTTCATCTTCATTTCTTCATTAATGCCGAGTCTTGAACTTGTATTTCTTGAGTACCCTTGATATGTTGTTTTGCATCCTTTAACAAAAACCGAAATACACTAGATGTTTATTAGTACATTTTCACCTTGTTTGTTTCCATCAAAATCTCGGTCGGAGTGTGAGTGGCTAACCACTTAGTCCAACAATCTCCCCTTTTGATGATAACAAACAATGTGAACTTTAAAGGTGTAAAACGTAATCTAAATGTATATCGCATTCATGATTTTATATTTCATATATGCAAGTTCAAAACACATCAACCTTTTCAAGTTCAACCACATTTTTCTCCCCGTTTGATACCATCAAAAAGTGGGGCCAAGCATCCCCATAAATAAACACAATAGAAACAATACGAGAGAAATATACTCTCCCCCTCACTTTATGCATATCAAGAAACAATAGACGGTAGCGATACAAATGCATAGATGATAAAACATAGTGAAGCAAGAAATATCCATATAGAAAACTCAGAGATACGCAAAACAAATTCATGATATAGATAGCATAAAGCAATGAGAGCATAGTTGTGGCTTAAACATGAGTTTGACAAAAAAATTGAAACATCTAAGACTGACATATTGGAGCCTAATGCTCATCTAGTGGTGGTGTGTCTAAACACTCCTCCTCGAGGATGGTGGTGGACGTGCAGAGCTGGAGACATGATCATTACGCGCGGTCCGAACTGGGAGCAATTGACCCTCAATGCGACGAAGCCGATCATTCTGATGCTGGATACTCGTCTCGACGGCATTGAATGACTGAGTCATATAAAGGAGAGTAAAATCGGCAAGAGGAGAGGAAAAATTTGGGAGAGATGTGAGTTTTGAGGGTAAAAACGAATTTATAGACGCCTGGCCGAACGACATTAGCGCGCTAATGATAAAATTAGCGCGCTAATGGGTCGATACATATTCTGGGCCAGTACGCTATTAGCGCGCTAATGGGTGTTATTAGCGCGCTAATTCCCCTCTGGAAATTTTTGGTCAGTACATCATTAGCGCGCTAATTTTAACTATTAGCGCGCTAATTCCTCTCTGGAATTTTTTGACAAAAAATTTTGGATTTTTGCAATATAGCTCCGATTCTCCTCAAACTTCATGGACACTTCACTAACACCATATAAAAAGGTTTGGAATAGCTAAAACATATGTAGAAGGTCCGATTCTCGAAACATGCCTAACTCACGCCGAATTTTAGAAAATTGTTCTCTAGGCAAAGGCTTAGTGAATATATCGGCTAGTTGATCCTCTGTGGGCACATGGATGAGTTTAACATCGCCCTTTTGGACGTGATCACGAAGAAAATGGTGTCTAATCTCAATATGTTTTGTTCTTGAGTGTAACACCGGATTTTTCGATATGTTTATCGCACTTGTGTTATCACAATAAATTTCAAAGACACCCAACTAGGATTTGATAATCCTCAAGTTGTTGTTTCATGTATAGAACTTGAGCACAACAACTCCCTACGGACACATATTCGGCTTCCGCCGTAGATAAAGCAACGGAATTTTGCTTTTTGTCTTGAACCATGAGATAAGTGAATTTCCTAGCAAATGACAAAATCCGGAAGTACTTTTCCTATCGACTAGACTTCCCGCATAATCAGAGTCAACAAAACTGCGGAGTTCGAAACTCTTAGTTTTGTTGAACCACAATCCTAAGTCTTGTGTTCCACTTAGATATCGAAATATGCGCTTTACACATTTTAAGTGGGACTCCTTGGGATCGGATTGAAATCTAGCACATAAGCACACACTGAACATAATGTCGGGTCTACTAGCGGTCAAGTATAGGAGGCTACCTATCATTCCACGATAAAGTTTAGGATTTATGGGTTTTCCTAGTTGGTCTTTATCCATTTTGATGGTGGAACTACTAGGAGTGTCACATGCTTTCAGATTTTCGAATTTGAATTTCTTTAACATGTCCCTCACATACTTTGCTTGATTTATAAAAATGCCATGTTTGGATTGCTTTATTTGCAAGCCTAGAAAGTATGTTAGTTCTCCCATCATGCTCATTTCAAATTCATTTGTCATTAATGATGAGAATTCATTACATAGACTTGTGTTGGATGACCCAAAAATGATATCATCAACATAAATTTGAACAAGTAACATATCATGTTTTTTGATCAAAATGAACAAAGTGGGATCTAGCGTTCCTTTCTTGAATCCTTTTCAAGTAGGAATGCACTAAGTCTGTCATACCAAGCTCTAGGAGCTTGTCTTAGTCCATACAAGGCTTTTTGAAGATGATATACATGACCTGGGTGTTCATGATCTTCAAAACCCGGTGGTTGTTCTACATATACCTCTTCATTAATGAAGCCATTTAAGAATGCGCTTTTAACATCCATTTGATATAGTAAAAACCCATTGTAGCAAGCATAAGCAAGTAACATTCGAATTGCTTCTAGTCTTGCTACGGGTGCAAAGGCTTCCTCATAATCAATTCCTTCTTCTTGATTGTAGCCTTGTGCAACCAACCTAGCCTTGTTTCTTACAATTTCACCTTTTTCATTCTTTTTGTTTCTAAAAACCCATTTGGTGCCTATGGTTGTGTGGTCCTTGGGTCTAGGTACTAATGTCCATACCTTGTTCCTAACAAAGTGGCTTAGCTCCTCTTGCATAGCCATTACCCAAAATTCATCTCCTAAGGCATCATCTATCTTAGTGGGCTCGGTTTGTGATACAAAAGCTATATGTCCTTCATCTCGATGTAATGTGGACCTAGTGATTACTCCTTTGTTTGGATCACCTATTATTTGTTGGGATGAATGGCCAATTAGAAGTCTTGAATTCTTAGGCGCACTTGTGTCGGATTCTTTACATGCCTCAACTTCTTGACTATTTGAAGTTTGTCCTAGGGTGCCATCATCTTCATCATCGATCCTCAATTTTTCCAAGTTTTGCATCATCTTAACTTTGGGATCCACTTCATCAAATTTCACATGGATAGACTCTTCTATGGTTTTGGTTGATCTATTAAACACCCTATATGTTTTGCTGTGCATAGAGTAGCCAAGGAAAGTACATACCTTTGACTTTGGGTCAAATTTGTCTAATTGATCCTTATCATTTAGAACATAGCAAGTACAACCGAACACCTTAAAGTAACTTAAGTTGGGCTTTCGGCCTTTCCATAGTTCATAAGGAGTCTTTTTCACTTACTTTCGGACATTTACTTTATTTATAACATAGCATGCCGTGTTAATGGCTTCGGCCCAAAAGTGCTTAGCTATGTTGTACTCATTTAGCATAGTCCTACACATCTCTTGGAGTGTCCTATTTTTTCTTTCAACAACTCCATTTTGTTGGGGTGTTCTAGGAGAGGATAATTGGTGTGTATAACCTTGTTTAGCACAAAAATCCTCCAAGTTTCTATTTACAAACTCACCACCTCTATCACTTCTAATGATGGTGATTTTGTATCCCTTTTCATTCTCAACTAAAGCACAAAATTTTACGAACACATCAAACACTTCATGCTTATGAGAGAGAAAATACACCCATGTATATCTAGTAAAATCATCAACAATGACAAAGCAATATGATTTACCTCCTAGGCTTTGTGTTTGGGTGGGTCCGAACAAATCCATATGGATAAGTTCTAAGGCTCGAGTCACATCACTTGTTACTTTCGTCTTAAATGACGATTTCACTTATTTACCGAGGATACAAGGTTCACACTCCTTGTCTTTCTTAAACGTGCATTTGGGTAGACCCTTAACTAGATCATGCTTAGTCAATTTTGACAAGTTCTCCATGCTAGAATGTCCTAATCTACGGTGCCACAACCATGCATCACATTCACTTTGTGCACTCAAACATGAGACATTTTGCATATTCATCTCATCAAAGTTAATGGCATAAACATTTTTATCTCTATATGCAATAAATAAGGTTTCATGCTTCTCATTCCTAACAATGCATTTCGATGATTCAAACATAACATGAAATCCTTTGTCACACAATTGACTAATACCGAGCAAATTATGTTTCAATCCATCAACAAGATAAACGTTAGAAATAGAAAGTGAATTGTTACCGACGGTTCCGAGACCAATAACTCTTCCTTTGTTGTTGTCTCCAAATGTAACCTTTCCACCATCATGCCGCTTTAGTTCAATAAATTGATGTGCATCTCCGGTCATGTGTCTTGAGCACCCACTATCCAAGTACCATGGGGTGCTCTTCCTCGCATCCTACACAATGGGAAACACACTAGATTTTGGTACCCAAACACCTTTGGGTCCGAGAATGTTAGTGTAGTAAACATTTTTAACTACCCATGCTAGTCTACCCACTTTGGCCTTTTGTAATGCACATTTCCCGACCACATGAGTCTTGTTGCATTTAGAGCATCTACGATCATCATTTAGCAATTTCTTGTAACTTAACAAGTTTGCTCCATAACCTATGCCTCTTTTGTTGAGTGCACGTCGTTGTGCTCCCAACATCATGTCAAACATTTCTTTACCATTTGTAAACTTATGCATCGTGCTAGTCAAGTCCTCTACTTCCTTGACTAAAGCATCTCTCTCCTCTATGACTTCATTTAAGTCACTTTGGAGATCATTAATGGTCTCATTTTGTGACTCTATTTCACTAATTGCAATGGTCAAGCTCTTTTTGAGTTGTTTGGTCTTTTTGACCTCCTTTTCCAACTCTTTCCTAAGCTCATCAAGATTTGGAACATCATCCAAATCATCAACATTATCAAAGTTAAAAGAGTTAGAATTTACCTCGCCTTGTGCCATGAGACAAAGTATTGCCTTCTCACTTTCCGATTCGGATTTCGAACTTGATGATGATGAGTCATCCCAAGTTGCTTTGAAACTCTTCTTTCCTTTCTTCTTGTCAAACACCTTCTTGGATTTGCAATCCGCCTTGATGCGAATGCGACCCGGTTTGCCGCAACCGAAGCATATGGTTTCATTTGATTTTCCTCCCTTGCTTCCACTTCAAAACTTCTTCTTATACTTGTCTCGCTTGTACATGGCCCTGTTGAGCTTTCTTGAGAGCATAGCTACTTCCTCCTCAAGATCATTGTCATCACATGACTTTTCATTTTCAATGATCTCTACCGATGCACTAGGGGAGCTATTTGCCTTCAAGGCGATATCTTTTCTTGAACTCTTAGTACCTCCACTTAATGCTTCCAATCTTGCTCGGTCTTTAAGTTCAAATTCATGGACTGTTAGCTCTCCACACAATGCATCAAATGTGTAATCTCCAGATTTTGTGCCGATTGGATAGCATACTTCTTGGCATCCCATTCCTTAGGCAAGCCTCTAAGGAATTTATACACCGAGGTTTCTTGATCATAATTCTTTCCAAGATTCTTGATCTCATTCAATAGTTTAGTGAATCGAGTGATGGCGGTGGCTATGTCTTCATCGGACCCAACTCGGAAAGTTTCATAGTGCTCCTCAAGAATTCTTAACTTGGTATTCTTCACTTGCATGGTACCTTCATAGTGTACCCCAAGCTTCTCCCATACTTCCTTAGCCGTTTGACAAGCACTTACTCGGTTAAATTCATTTTCACTTAGCGCACAAAACAAGTGATTCATGGCTTGATCATTTGAGAGCTCAATCTTTATCTCCTCGGCGGTGTACTCTTTCAAGGGCTTATCCGGTGGAGTGTAGCCACTTTCAATTGCATCCCATAAGAATCTATTTTGTGCTCTAATGTAGAATTTCATTCTCACTTTCCAATGAGCATAGTTAGTTCCATCAAAATACGGAGGCCTACTCGAAGAGTTGCCTTCCCGAAGGCGAGCCGGATCTAAGGTTTGCATCCTTGCACAAAAAGAACACTCAAAGATACGTTAGTAATACTTTGAGCAATAACCCGCTCTGATACCAATTGAAGGTCACCCAAGAGGGGGGGGTGAATTGGGTTACCGAGTAGTTATTGCCCTTTTGAAACTTTATGCGCAAATTACAACTATAATGCATACACTATCAATGAATATATATATGCTATGCAAGTGAATGGAATGGAAGAGATGGAAAGTGACACACAATTTATAGTGGTTCGATCCAACGATCTACGTCCACTACCTAACCTCCCCGGTTAGGATTTTTAACCCCCACTTATATTGCAAATAAGTGTTACAACCTAAGCATACAAGCCTAGAGTGCCTAATTACAATTAGGACTTCCCACCTAGCCGCAACTAGGATTTGTGCCTAGTCTCAACTAGGTCTTCCCCTTTGACTTAGATTCCACTAAGTCTTACAATCATACAAATACAATAAGTTGCTGAAAAATAATGAGATACACTTTACAACACAAAGTGGTATCAAATTCAAACACTAGCAAGCCTCCTAGAGCCTAACAACTCTTATGCATGCAAGTATGAGAATAAATGGAATATGCAAATATGTCACTGATTTTGTTGCAAATCCCAAATGTGAAATCGTTTTAAAAACTTAATATATTAGTGTAAAACCGATTTCAAGTCTAAGAACAATAGTTTAACAAAAATCAAGTTTAAGTGCAAAACTTTTGTTCAAATCAATCTTAGGGTTTGATAAAATAAATTTAAGTGCAAAACCCAAGAAGAAGGTGTTCTAACACACAACAAAATGATTTTCAAATCAAATACACAAAACTATGTAGATTAAGCACAAGCAAGATTTTAGATCTAGGACTTTCTTACAAACAAGAGAATGACAAAAGAGATCAGCTTTGAAGAGATTCTTGTACTCATTTGAAAGCCTCAAAAGTGCTTGATTAGAGAACTAAAGAACAGCCGCAAAGATCTCCTTTTGCTTCTTCACAAAAATCAAAGTTCTTCTCTTTGTAGATTTTTAGTTTTTGAGTGTGTTTCTTCCTCCTCTTTCACAAAACCATGTTCTTGGTGGTTTTATAATGTTAGGTATTCCATCTTGACAGTTTATGACCGTTCTAGGGATCCAAGGGTCCAAAATAGATCAAGAATTCAAATTAAAGTGTGTTTTCCAAATTTGTCAAAAAAAGCTCATCGGATATGCAATTAGCGCGCTAATGCTGAGACCTAGCGCGCTAACTCCGCACTTAGCGCGCTAATAAAATCATTAGCGCGCTAACTGCAGGGACCTCAAAACAATTATTTTGTCCCTTTGTGTTAGCGACCCTTAAACTCGTCCGGGACCTAACCAACCCTTATATAACATGTTATACACGTTTATTATGAGTCATTAAGCCTAATTGGGTGGTCCGGATATTTTTGCAAATCCCGAAAACGGAAATTCACGATTTCATAATGTATTAGGGGATTTTCTACAAATTTACAGTTTTCTTTTCGAAGACCTTTCAAAAACGAGTTTTTCTTTTTCGAAAACATTTACAATGATCTCTAATATGCAAATGACCATCCACACAAAGTTTCACATTGTTTAAACTCATAGACCTAGTTATGTGTTTAAATTCCACTTTGAAACTTGAAGTAAACTTATAACTTTGAAAAATGGTTTAAGAAACTTGATATGCATGGACTAATGCATTTGGCTTGCGTGAAAGAATTTGTATACCTTACATTGAAATTACAAATTGCGGTTTGAACTTTCATCTTCATTTCTTCATTAATGCCGAGTCTTGAACTTGTATTTCTTGAGTACCCTTGATATGTTGTTTTGCATCCTTTAACAAAAACTGAAATACACTAGATGTTTATTAGTACATTTTCACCTTGTTTGTTTCCATCAAAATCTCGGTCGGAGTGTGAGTGACTAACCACTTAGTCCAACAATCCAAACTCTCTAAAACCTTTAGCAAGGCAATAGAGACAGCAAAAAAATGCACAATAGGAGGTACAAAAAATATGCATGTGCAGTGCATTCCACATTCGGGTAAGTGATCAGCTTGGATTTAGGGCACCATCTACTCTTCAACTAACATTTCCTCACCGTGAGCTCTCTGGTGATGTTCACCTCTTCCTCATAATCTTCAATACTAATCCCGATGAGCTTGGAAACTAAGTTGATCGCCTCCGTGCAAGGATCCTTGGTGTACCTCGCAAAGTTCTCCACCGCTACCGCCTTACTGATTACCGGGATGTTCGAAAGGACACTCACATCTTCTAAGGTCATGATCTTTCATCAAACGATAGGTTAAATGCATTCATTTTCGGCTGCCACCTTTCAACAAATGCAGAAATGAGCTCCTTGTCGCCTTTCCTGTTGGGGCATGTGCCATAGGTCAATCCATTATACAACCGAGAACCTTGTTTATTGTCTCGGTCATGTGTGACCAAGCACTTTGCGTCTCCATTACAGTTCCAAAAATGCAAAAATACATAAAAATGGAGAAAACAAACCTTATCTTCTTTTACGTCCACCTTCCACTCCTTCTCTTCACCCATTACACTTAACCGTAATGTAAACACGTAGAATCTAACAAACCTTATAATACAAAACACAATTTATTTTCTCTTCCAAAAATGACTCAAAGAAATCATACAACCACCAAAAAAATAGAAACAACATACTTACAATTGTTGGGGCATGTGCCCTAGGTCAATCCATTAACTATTTGTATGAATACTTTTAGTTAATAAAATAGAGGATTTCATTTGATGTTTATTATAATTAATTTGCATGTTTACATTATAATAAGATTCATGGGTATTTACAGAAATATCCTAAATGTCCCTAGTCGATCATTATACTGGGAACTATAATGAATTAAGACTAGTGTGAGTCTTGATTGATGATCATATGATGATTATACGTATAGGGATATGAATCAAGATCACGAGTACTTGTTAGGGAACAAAGTACTGGAATGACCCACTATGAGAACATCACATGGATTAAGTCATAGTTGTTTCTCATGATATGTATATTTTTCAGTCCTCTGACTTGAGATTACCAGAGACTTCAACATTAGGAACATAGTGATTTGACACAATCAAACGTTGTCTTTAACCGGATGATTATAAAGGTTGTGATTGGTTATTGTGTGAGCAATGTGATGAAGTTGTGTAATCGAGATAGAATTTGTCCCTCTCATATAAAGAGAGATATCCAGTGGATCCCTCGATGTGTTAGACTGTTAAAAGGCCTAGTCTAAGTGAATTGATATTGATCAATGTCACTTGGGTATTTTCAGTCTACTTAGAGATCGAGACTAGTGCGATTGAACATGTTGGATGACAATTCCATGCCTTATGTTTGATAAAAAAGGATATCGTGTGACAAAAAGATGTTGTATACACTATTGATTAGGTTGTATCGATTTGATATTCGTACAACTTGGGTAGTCATAATGTCTTGCTAGAGGTCGCTTATGACTTGTATACCAAAATGTGTTTTGCTACACTGCCAACGTTGTATGAGCCTATTGGGTCTCACACTAAGAATGGTTTTGCGAGATTTTAAGATGGTTCAGAAAAATGAATTTTATATGATAAAATTCATGATAGAAACATCCCTGTCGTGTATTACACTTATACTTCTTTAAGTAGGGGTATATGTGTAATTTACTTAACCGTCTATATACAAGGGTTGTATAAATAGACACTTTAAGTTAGAATACATTGAAACAAATTTTAAGGCCGAAACTCTATTTTCGTTTAGAAACGAATTAGGGTTTTTTGGTACGCTCTGGATCGTTTTGGAGAGAAACAAAAAGGTTTGGTATTCTCTTGAAGCTAGCACTTCAAATCTCGGCCGCCGTTCGTGTGTGGACTGCTGGTAGAGGGCGTTCGTCGTTGGCAGCGCCTTAGAGATCGATCAACCTTCAGAAAGGTATTTTGCGACCGAGGTATGATTAAGTTTTCTTGGTTTAAATGTTTTAATGGAATTAGATTCGGATCCTGTTGGGGTTTTTGTCAAAACTGTTTTGTAATCTCCGCTGCGTATGAACCTCAAAACCCATCGGTGGTATCAGAGCCTTCGTGTTCGATTCCATTAAAAACATTGGTTGTTTTCTTCTAATATATACATGATATATGATTGAAAACATGTTAATAGTTGATGTATATGTGATATACATAAGTTTTCTGTGAGATTTATCATCATGTTTTGTGTATATGATACATATATTCGTGATTTAATTGAAATCAGTTTCGTACATCATAGTAACCATGTTAGGTTAATTCGAATAATATTAATGAATTGAATTTCATGTTGTGTGATCCATGACACCATTAGGTATAATCTTTATTTTTGGTGTATTGATGCATGGATGAAATCTCTGTAATTCAGTTTGCATATTTAGGTTACATTGTTTTACGTTTCTTAAATTGTATAAGTCTGAATATTAATTCAAAACTAATATGATTAGGTTCGATTGGGATAGTAGTTCATGATTCAATGACATGTTTGTGATTATTTGGATGAGGACCGAAATTGCAAATAATTAATCTTCGAAATTGTTTATTTATCTCTTTATATCTATTTTGTTATGAAACTTCTATTTGATAAGAGATAGATAACAAATTAGATTAATAGATATTAGCAAAATCGGTTTTGTTATCCCCATTGGATAGGAGATAAATATGGAGAATTTTGTTATTGGTGATATGATAGGATTCAAATATCTTAAGTCCTAATTGGATTAGGATAAGATGATTAGTTAGATTTGGGCCCGGGTTAGTTAAAAATGTTTTAATTGACTTAATTTTGGATAAATTAAGGTGTAAATTTAAGATAATAAAATCAGCGAAAAATATGATTTTCTATAGCGAATCTTAATTTTCGGAATTGAAATTCATCTTCTAAAAAAAAGGGGCGGCGCTTTCGCCTTACACGACCAATGCCAATGGGGATCGCCGTCTAATAATCCTAGCGCACGAAAATCCTTTTATTAGTGAACAGTATAAAAATCTCCAAATTGTTTAGTGATTTAACAAATCAATAAAATATATGATATTTCATTGTTTACATAAAATCACTAAAACTGAATAAAATCCCTCTATTAAATTTTAAGTCTCATGCCATCCATTTTAAACACTTGTCAAGGTCTCGATCACACTAATACAGTTTCAGCCATAACTGGGTGTATTGTGTTATCTTGGTGAGACAAGTTGGATAAGAGTTACCTAATTGTTTAAAATGGTCCGACTTAATAAATCTATCAAAATAGTTTTGAGCTTTAGGCACATGATGAGATAAAAACATGATAAGACATAAGATGTCCCGTATCTCATAAAAATATCTAAAACTACATAAAATGTCTAGTTCTGTGTTTTATGCCATAACTGTCATAGAATTAGGTGAAATATGGATTTTAGTCCCTTAAATAAACAATGTGTTTTAGGAGGGTTGTTAATTTAGTGAGAGTCTATTCCTCTATACTAAAATAAACTTTGCATAATCTTTATTGTAGATTAATGGACTCTTTAAGTAACAATAATCCCCTATCACTGCGATCCATCCTTGAGAAGGATAACCTATCTGGGACTAGCTTTCTTAACTGGTTCAGAAACTTGAGAATTGTTCTTAAGCATGAATGCAAGTTGTATGTCCTGGATGCTCCAATCCTTGAGGACCCACCAGCCAATGCTACGAAAGCAGTGAAGGATGCGCATAATAAACATGTCAACGATTCTATTGATGTTGCATGTATTATGCTGGCAACTATGGTTCCTGAACTTTAGAAGGACATGGAACTAATGGAAGCCTACGACATGGCTATGACGTTGAAGGAAATGTTCCAACAAAAAGGTAGGCAAGAAAGGTTCGAGACAGTCAAAAAATCTACATTCCTTCAAGATGACTGAGGGTGCGTTAGTTAGTCCTCATGGTTTGAAGATGAAGGGCTATGTTGACCAACTTGATAGACTCGGATTTCCTATAAGCTAAGAGTTGGCTACGGATTTGATCCTGAATTCATTACCAGAAAGTTACTCACAATTTGTGATGAACTATAATATGAATAATATGGAGAAATCAATTTTAGAGTTGCATTTGATGCTCAAAACTGTTGAACAAAATATCAAGAAACCTTCTAGTAATGTGTTGATGGTCCAAAAGGGAAAGGGAATGAAGAAGAAAGGCAAATGGAAGGCTAAAGTTGTCAAGGGTGCTGCTGAACCTATCGTAAAGCCTGTGGAACAAGTCAAGTCCAAGCCTGTTCCTGCTTCAAAACACCCAAAAGAAAAGGAAGGAAATGGTCATTTCTGTCATGCGTCTGGACATTGGTTCAGAAATTGCAAACTCTATCTGGAAGATCTAAAGAAGAAAAAGGGTAGTGCGACTACTATTATAGATATTTATGTTATTGAAATTAATTTATCTACTAGTGATTCCTAGGTATTAGATACCGGATGTGGATATCACATTTATATAAATGTGCAGGAACTCACCAGAAGTAGAAAGTTGAAGAAATGAGAAGTCATCCTCCGCGTAGGGAATGGAGCAAGAGTTGCTGCCCTGGCTGTTGGATCATATGACTTAGTCTTACCTAGTGGACTTATTTTAACTTTAAATAATTGTTATTTTGTGCATGCCTTGAGCAAAAACATCATTTCCGTTTCATACTTGGATATGGATGGTTTTGATTTTATTATTGCGAATAATAGATGTTCCATTTCTCGTAAAGGTATATTTTATGCAAATGTCGATTTGTGTGATGGTCTTTATATTCTAAGCATGAAAAGGTCCACTAATACTTCAGTCTTTAACATAAATACAAAGAGATTCAAGTCAAATGATTTGAATCAAACCTATCTTTGGCATTGTCGTCTCGAGAACATAAACGAGAAACGCATAACGAAGCTCCATAAAGATGGACTTCTAGATTCATTTGATTTAGAAACATATGAAAAATACGTATCTTGTTTACTAAGCAAGATGACTAGAAGTCCCTTTACTGGACACAATGAAAGGGCAAGTGATTTATTGGGTCTAATATATACTGATGTATGCGGTCCTATAAACATAATGGCTAGAGGAGGTTATCAGTACTTCATTACATTTACTGATGATTTCAACAGATATGGTTATGTATATATAATGAAACATAAAGCTGAATCATTTGAGATGTTTCGAACGTTTCAAAATGAAATGGATAATCAACTTGGTAAAACTATCAAAACACTTCGGTAAGATCGAGGTGGTGAATATTTGAGCCAAAAATTGGATGATCATCTTAGAAATTGTGGGATTGTCTCCCAATTGACTCCACCAGCAACTCCACAGTGGAATGGAGTTTCTGAAAGGAGAAATCGAACCTTATTAGATATGGTTCGATCTATGATGAGTCATGCAGATCTTCCATTATCTTTTTGGGGTTATGCATTACAAACTGCTGCTTTCACTCTAAATCGAGTTCCTTCTAAAACGGTTGATAAAACACCATATGAGTTATGGTATGGGAAGATACCTAGTTTGTCTTTCCTTAAGATTTTGGGTTGTGAGGCTTACGTAAAACGACAAGTCTAAGAAAAACTAGCACCTAAATTTGACAAGTGTTTATTTGTGGGGTATCCTAAGGAAACAATAGGATATTACTTTTATAATCCCGCTGAGAACAAAGTGTTTGTTGCTCGGTATGGTGCCTTTATGGAAAAATAGTTTATTTCAAAAGACACTAGTGGGAGAGAAGTAAATCTTGAAGAAGTTCAAGAATCACGGATAAACCCTGAACTGCTACTGGAAGTTCAACAACGTTCTGAACCAATTGCGCCTCAACAAGTGACACAAGGCCCACGTAAATCTGGTAGGGTAAGACATGAGGTAGAGAGATTCAAATTCCTTATTACTGATAGTCGTGATGTGTTGCTTATGGATCAAAATGAGCCCACCATTTATCAGGAGGCTATGTCTGGACCAGACTCATATAAATGGCTAAGTGCCGTGAGCTCTGAGATGCAATCTTTGTATGATAACCAAGTTTGGAACTTGGTTGATTTACCTGAAGGTGGTAAGACCATTAGATGTAAATGGGTTTTCAAGAAGAAAACTGACATGGATGACAAAGTGCATACTTTTACAGAAAGACTTGTAGTAAAAGGTTTCAGCCAGACTCAAGGTGTTGATTATGATGAAACTTTTTTGCCGGTAGCCATGCTTAAATCCTTAAGAATTTTAATTTCCATTGTTGCATATTATGACTATGAGATATGACAAATGGATGTAAAAACAACATTTCTTAATGGAAAGCTGCTTGAGGACGTGTATATGACACAACCTGAAGGTTTTGTACATCCTGAGAATTCTAGGAAGGTATGCAAGATTCAAATATCCATTTATAGATTAAAGCAAGCTTCTCGGAGTTGGAATCTTCGTTTTGATGAAGCAATCAAGGATTTTGGTTTTATTAAGAACGAAGATGAGCCTTGTGTATATAAGAAGGTCAGTAGGAGTGTAGTTGTTTTTCCGTGCTTGTATGTTGATGATATATTACTCATTGGAAATGACATCCCAACATTGCAGAATGTCAAGTCTTGGTTAGGGAAGTATTTCTCAATGAAAGACTTAGGAGATGCAACCTATATCTTAGGGATAATGATCTATAGGGATAGATCTAAGAGGCTAATCGGTTTAAGTCAGAGTGCTTACATAGAAAAGGTGCTTAATAGGTTCAATTTGCAAGACTCTAAAAGAGGATTGTTGCCAATGTCTCATGGCATAAGTCTCAGCAAGATTCAATGTCCTAAAACAAATGATGAACAGGACCGTATGAATAAGATTCCATATGCATCAGCTATTGGATCTATCATGTATGCCATGCTATGCACTCGACCTGATGTATCACATGCTTTGAGCACTACAAGCAGATATCAGTAAGATCCTGGTGAGAGTCACTGGATAGCAATAAAGAACATTCTTAAATACTTAAGAAGGACTAATGAAGTGTTCTTGGTCTATGAAGGTTTTGAAAATGATCTAGTTGTAAATGGTTACACAGATGCAAGTTTTCAAACTGATATAAATGATTTTAGATCGCAGTCTGGATATGTGTTTACTTTGAATAGGGGTGCATTAAGCTGGAAAAGTTCGAAGCAAGAGATCGTGGCGATTCTACAACAGGTTTGAATATATTGCGGCGTCGATGCAAAGAAAGGACGCAGTTTGGATCAAAAAGTTCATTTCTGAATTAGGTGTGGTTCCAAGTATTGCTAACCCTGTTTGTTTGTATTGTGACAATAACGGGGCAATAGCACATGCTAAGGGACCTAGATCACACTACAGATCCAAACATATACTCAAGCGTTTTCATCTCATCAGAGAAATTATTGAGAGGGGAGACATGAAGATTTGCAAAGTACCTACTGAAGACAACGTTGCAGATCCATTGACAAAAGCTCTTCCACAAGCAAAACATGATGGTCATGTTAGATCATTAGGCATTAGATGCATGTATGATTGGCCCTAGTGCAAGTGGGAGATGTTGGGGCATGTGCCCTAGGTCAATCCATTAACTGTCTTTATGAATACTTTTAGCTAATAAAATAGAGGATTTCATTTGTTGTTTATTATAATTAATTTACATGTTTACATTATAATAAGATCTCTGGGTATTTGCAGAAATATCCTAAATGTCCCTAGTCGATCATTATACTGGGAACTATAATGAATTAAGACTAGTGTGAGTCTTGATTGATGATCATATGATGATTATACGTATAAGGATACAAATCAAGATCACGAGTACTTGTTAGGGAACAAAGTACTGGAATGACCCGCTATGAGAACATCACATGGATTAAGTCATAGTTGTTTATCATGATAGATATATTTCTCAGTCCTCTTACTTGAGATTACCAGAGACTTCAACATTAGGAACAAAGTGATTTGACACAATCAAACGTTTTCTTTAACCGGACAATTATAAAGGTTGTGATTGGTTATTCTGTGAGCAATGTGATGAAGTTGTGTAATCGAGATAGAATTTGTCCCTCTCATATAAAGAGAGATATCCAGTGGATCCCTCGATGTGTTAGACTGTTAAAAGGCATATTCTAAGTGAATTGATATTGATCAATGTCACTTGGATGTTTTCAGTCTACTTAGAGATCGAGACTAGTGCGATTGAACATGTTGGATGACAATTCCATGCTTTCTTTTTGATCAAAAAGGATATCGTGTGACAAAAGGATGTTGTATACACTATTGATTAGGTTTTATCGATTTGATATTCGTACAACTTGGGTAGTCATAATGTCTTGCTAAAGGCCGCTTATGACTTGTATACCAAAATGTGTTTTGGTACACTGCCAACGTTGTATGAACATATTGGGTCGCACACTAAGAATGGTTTTGCGAGATTTTAAGATGGTTCAGAAAAATGAATTTTATATGATAAAATTCATGATAGAAACGTCCTTGTGGTGTATTACACTTATATTTCTTTAAGTAGGGATATATGGGTAATTTATTTAACCGTCTATATACAAGGGTTGTATAAATAGACGCTTAAGTTAGAACACATTGAAAAAAATTTTAGGGCCGAAACTCTATTTTTGTTTAGAAACGAATTAGGGTTTTCTGGTACGCTCTGGATCGTTTTGGAGAGAAACAAAAGGTAGGGCTGGCAAAAATACGGGAACAGACAAAAAGGGGACCGAACACCCATTTCGAAAATGGTTAAACTTGGTGTCCGGTCCCGGTCCCGTTTTTAAAACGGGCATTATTTTTTTGTCCAGTCACGTATGTTTGTAAAACATACGGCTCCCGTTTTGTCCTATTTTTTTAAAATATGATTAAATATTTTATTTATCAATTATCTAAAAAAAACCCTCAACTACAACTACAAGTCTACAACTACAACTTAAAGGGAATGTGAAGGTATGTGGTACAAGAGAGGAGAGATCGTGAGAGTCAGGACTCGGGAGTGAGGGGAGAGACCGCGAGTCGTGAGAGTCGGTGGGAATTGGGGTCACCTCCTCTGAAATGAATGAACACAATGTCAGTTACTAGTTACTGTTAACAATATGGGTGAAACAGTTTTCCATTTGAGACATTCAACACTTACCAATTCGACCAATTCTAATCCCAGACCGAGGAGAGTGAGAGGCGGAGCCGGAGCTGTGCGTGAGGCATAAATAGTGAGAGGCGGACGGAGGCAAAGAGAGTGAGACTCGGGAGTGCGACTGTGCGAGCCAGAGACGACGGAGCCGTGCGTGAGGCAGAGAGAGTGAGAGGCGGACGGAGGCAGAGAGAATGAGACTCGGGAGTGAGAGCCAGAGACGACTGTTAAGGCGTGAGGAAGAGAGAGTGAGAGCGGACGGAGGCGAGAGAGTGAGACTCGAGAGTGCGACCGTGCGAGGCGAGACGACTGAGCCGTGCGTGAGCGAGAGAGTGAGAGGCGGACGGAGGCGAGAGAGTGAGACTCAAGAAGTGAGAGCGAGACGACCGTGAAGCGCGAGAAGAGAGAGTGAGAGCGAGACGGAGGCGCGGTGCGTGGCTGTGAAACGCGAGGCGATGAGAGACGACCGTGAGGCGGAGTGAGGCGGTGAGAGTCGAGAGTCGAGACGGTGAGAGACGGTGAGAGGCGAAGTGAGGCGGTGAGAGGCGGAGTGAGGCGGTGAGAGGCGGAGTGAGGCGTTAGGGTTTGTTTGTTGAGTGAGGAGATCGGGGACAAGCCGTTGAGGGAGATGACAGTTGACATATGAGATAAATCATAAATCTCATAAAAGTTAAAAACTTTAAATACATTGTGAAATTACTTATATGCCCTTCAAATTAATCACAAACGGGTACCCTTTTTTTTTAAATTTATGCCCGAACCTGGTCCCGTATTTTTAAACGGACACAAAAAATTGTCCAGTCCCGTATGTTTTTTACAAAAATATTGTTCGATCCCGTTTAAAACGGGTCCGGACACAATCGGACAAACGGGACCGGCAACTTTTGCCAGCCCTACAAAAAGGTTTGGTATTCTCTTGAAGCTAGCACTTCGAATCTCGGCGCCGTTCATGTGTGGACTGCTGGTAGAGGGCGTTTGTCATTGGCGGCGTCTTAGAGATCGATCAACTTTCAGAAAGGTATTTTGCGATCGATGTATGATTAAGTTTTCTTGGTTTAAACGTTTTAATGGAGTTAGATTCGGATCCTGTTGGGGTTTTTGTAAAAATTGTTTTGTAATCTCCGCTGCGTATGAACCCCAAAACCCAACATTTTCGATATGAGCAATCTATGAATGACATCAACCCAGACCTCTGAATGATCCTCTCTGGGTCCTTTGTTTTGGGGGTGGCAAGACTGCAAGTCCCGCTCAATTAATTGAGCCCAATGGTTTATGAATTTAAGCAATGAGCGACGTGCAAGAGAAAAAGAAACGTCAGAAAAAATTGTCATAACTTAGATGATGTGTAGCATGGGTAATCATTGTAGAAAACCGAGTTTGGAAAAAAATATACCTTATTGTTCCAAATTGCCGTCGCAATATGATCTTGGAAGTTCTTTGGCAAGGACTAGTCGATAGGACCACCGAGTAAAGGACCGGATGGGTCATTTTCGCGTTTCTCAAAACTCCACTAGCTGCACCACTATTAATTCCGCTCACGGGGCGTTTAGGCTATAGTACTCATTTTGTTGTTCACTTGGGGCCTTGTTGCTAGACTTAGATGATTCACATGTCGCGCCCCCATTTTCATCATGATCAATACGTATGTCATGGCCCGAGTTCTTAATCCTAGTTTAATTCCTTAATCAGGACCATTGACCCATGACGTGAGACCCGCATCGTGATATGTCACTAATCGAGGCGATGTGGCCTAGGTATATGTTAGATTTGTTGTGTTGTATGCCTAGTGTATTATATATTTGTAGACTATTAAGTCACTCCTCCTTGCGTTTAGGTGTCGAAACGTGAGCGAAGATACGCATCGAGATGCGTGTTGGCCTGAGATCAGGTGTAGAGAATGATGAGGTAAGTTAATTTAAATAGTTGAATTTTTATATGGCTATGGTTGATTTTATATTAAATGCTAAATTAATTTTTCTTCGATATGTGCTATGGTTGATTTTATATTAAATGCTAAATTAACAAAAGTTAAAATTGTGTCAAGAAGTAGGCTATTAGATTAATTCGAGATATGTGTATGACTATTAATCAACCTTATCAAATATATATAATATGATGAACATTTTCATTTCATTTGAAAAACTGTTTGGAATTAGATGGAATTAATGAAATGAAGTTAATGAATGGAGGATTGATCAAGATATAGTGTTCAAAAAGATAGGCTATTAGATTAATTTAATTTGATGAATTTATGGTAAATATGAAGATCAATGACTATTAATCATTTGGGTTATCATTAGAACAAGATATCCCATTGTGTTGGAGTTGGTCATATGTGGAAAAAACTCAGAATTCAAAGTTCTGAATTTTGGGTTTTCCTACACATAGTGCTCTAGAGGTGCTACCTAGCACGCTAATTGGGTGTAGCGCACTAATGAGGTCACTAGCGCGCTAATGAGGTCACTAGCGCGCTTGGTGCTCTAGCGAACAAAATCTACCATTTCCTAAGTTAAAATTGAACACATTAAGCAAGTCCAGTATTCTAATTTAAGGTCTAAGCATACTCTAAAACATATGAAATGATACCAAAAGCCTAGCGAAGAGTCTCGAGGGTTCGAGTACGCATTTTGAGGTATCAGGAGGCCGAATTAGCTAAAGAATTTGCGTGGATTGTAAGTAAATTGATTAAGATATTTATTTACATTTCATTCCTGTTTTGTTATTCATTTCCAGTCATTTGGACTTATTCGCCTATTGTACTCTAAATGCCATGACTTTGTTGTTCTTTCTCATTTTCATGAGTTTATTGATCGTGACATTGGTTGTTGGTTAAATAATTTCATTAACTCTAAATCATGTGCTATGTCATTCTTAGCTGTTCAGAAGTTTAGTAAAATGAAATAGCATGCTATTAGGAAAGTGATTTATGGTGGTATTGCAAATCCATTTCCTTTGTGCTTTAGTTATACAATCACGTTGTTAAATTCCTAAACCGTGTCTTTCCTTGAATATATGAAACTAGTTCTTGTATTTAAGACCACTATATATAGAGATAGCCGCGACACACATGGTCACTAGATTCTCAGGGATGTCAGGATCTCACTACTAGCTTATGCAGCACACGGGGTATGAGACCCGAGGTTGTTGGCAAGTATTCAACACATCTAAGGTCACTTGGGAGTAACATTTATATGATGGGCCTTTATAACGATGTGAAGGCATCTAAAGAAAATTAACTACGCCTTAAATAGCGGAAAAAAATCGACATGAAAAAAATCGACATGATGTAACTCACAATCGAACGACCCTAGATCATTACTGCTTAATCGTGTGTCAGTTTCATTTTGTTTAGCTGATGTCATGATCTCCCTTGATTACCTGATCGTCACCATGTGATCCTTATTACCATATAGAATTCTTAATATCATGAAGAGATGGAATCCCAAGGAACAACTCCAAAATGAAAAAGGAGAATGCTAAGATTTTCAATGAATAACCTTTCAGGACACAGGTTGTGCGCAAAATTGTGTGCGTCCCTTCAACACACATCGAGATATATGCATGCATGCACATTGGCGAAAATCAAGGGACACACACATATGCATGTCCAACTTGCGTGCCCTTTTACAAAATTAGAAATTATGAAAATTGGCTGAAACATTTAGTGAATTATCTAACATTAAAGACCCATCCCTCTTATGATGGGGTTGGCAAAGCTTACCACCCTCTACCTAAGATGAAGACTCACTCAACAACTAAAAATCGTCAGTTTCTATCAAAATTTCGATCTAACAAAGTGTCTGCTACTAAGCTTACATGCCAAGAGGGTGCATGCACGAAGTAGCAGTTTTAGAACACTATATCTCTCATTTGTAAGAATATTATAGATTGCAAAATTTACAAAAGAATACAATGAGTTCTACAAGCTTAGCAAACTTGATGCGGGATGGCAATTGAAATTGAAGTAAATCAATCCAAAGTCAGCCAATGGTTCCATCATCTTCACTAATATCGCTATCATCACTGCGCATTGACATAGAAACAAGAAAAAAAAATAAAGTTAACTGAGAGAAGCAACAAAGACAGATTTTAGTGTGACAGTATGCTATAATTGCATCATCAATAGAAAAAAGGCTGCTGGTGGTAAAATTTATCATTTTTAGGACCTCTTGACTTCTATGTATGAGTAAATTTCACAAGGGATGGTCAATTTATCTGATTCCAATAATCCACAAAAGAAACCACGAAACAATGAAACATACTTGCTCAAGACCAACGAGTCAAATAATTGATTTTTTCTAGAAGATCAGAATTGATTTGCTAATCATAGTCCAAGATTTTAAATTCACAACAACACTGCAATCCACCATGGACTTTTATTCTGTAGAATATAGATAATATGTACCTGTTTTCAGGAAGCTTTGACAATCGTCTAGCATCCATTCCAGTGAAAAACTTCTGTGCAGCCTGGACATTTTCCGCTCCTGTCAATAAATTTGCTAGTTAGACATCCACAGATTGAGCAGTGTCATGCTCAAAATTACTGAAGATTACATACCTTTTGCCAGTTGGAAGACGTGCAAAATACAACGTTCAGCAGCAAGGCGCACAGGAGTATTTCCATCTTTTAAGCATTCAGCTAATGCAGGGCCCAGAGTCAAAGAATAGGTCATGATGGCCAAGGGATTCGCCTGCAGGACATGCATGCAACACAAAATATTAACCCGAGTTTAACTAAGCAAGGCGCACATGAGTGCTTCCATCTTTTAAGTTAATCACATTAGATAATGCAGGACAGACCTTTGAAGCAGCTTTCAGTCCAGATAGTGTTCTTCTCCTGACTTCACTGGAGTCGTCCTGCAAAGCTGATATGAGGACTGCAACGAGTTCCCCTTGAACATTGGAGTTGATCCCATCATTTTTAATTTGATGAACTAGAAGCCTTCCCACTGCTTTTGATGCAGTCTCACGAACAGGGAACTGTTTCAAGAATATTATTAATGAAAGCGAATAAATAATATTAAAAGTAGCGTTCATGAATCATGGCCAAACAGAAGTACCTTGTCATCTTTTAGACTTTCTTTTAGGTTATTTATGATTAATGGAAGCATTGAAGATGAGCAACCCATAGCAGCATTGCGTCCAAGAATGGACGAGATTGTTAATACTGAGCCATGCCTGATAGACCAGCTTGCCGATGACATTGATTGTATCAAATATTGAAGCAGGTCAAAGAGTTCACTGTCCTCCATGTGCTGCAATATCGGTAGAGTAGTTAAGGAACAAAACACATGGTTGTATCGCACCAATCCCCATCAAATATTTTAATAGATTAAACATATTCTCTTTGTCCCTATCAAGAAATTAAAATGATTCCTTTCTCTTGGAAAAAGTAGAAATATAGACCTGTGACATGGTACCCAAGACTCTTGAAGCAGATATTCGAATTTCATCAACATCAACATAAATCAAATCTTTGAGCGCCAAGGTCACACGAGATCTAGTAGCATTGCTCACACTCTTCCCAGCATGCTTTACAACACCATTCAAAGCGGTCAGCGCAGCTTCCCGGACCCCACCATCTGACAACTAAATCAAGAAAAAACCTCAAATGTCATACAATTCTGCTTTTGAAGTTCATAGGAAAATCTGTATGTGTTTGAAAAAGCGAGAATCACCTGCAAAGTAGAGAGAAGGTCACCAACTAAAGGGTCAACCCTAGCGCTAAGGGCACTGAGCTTCCCAAGAGCGACAGCGGAACTTGAACGGACCGTCCTGCATCATCAGAAAGATTGAATAAGGGAGGTACTAAGCAGATGCAATCGCCACAAAAATAACTGTCACTAGCATGTAAACCAGAAGAAGAAAACTGTTACTATTCATAAAGTTTCAAATCTAATAGGATCTACCAACGGAAAGATGTAATGTTCTTATTACCGTACAAAAAGGGAAAGTCTCACTCATGTCAGTAAATTTTGGCGCCTAGCACAGTGGACGCACATGCAATTAATTTCTTCTCTTTCCATGAAAATAATCAGCTCTAAACATGGAAGAGATCAAGTTCCTAGACCTATTGTAAAAGGATTTTTTTTTTTTTTTTTTTTTTTTTTTTTTTTTGAGGTAGTAAATGGTTTCAATCTTAAATGTAATAAAAGCCATGAAAAAAATTGAAAGTAGATAAGCAGATCCACCTAATCATGGCTCAAGGACTACCAGGCTGAGTCACTCTATATATGTTTCACTTCCTAGGTTATGGAATGTGGACTAGAAAGCTAATCTTATGATTGTAGCATTGCTAGCTTTTTTCTTAACTAAATAACAAAATAAATAGATAAACTAAAGCTCGAAAAAACATGGGTTGACAAAGATAACAGTAATCCCAACAGTGAGCCAGAACAGCATTTCCAATCAAATACTAAATGCCAATCCCACAGTTCCTAGTGAAATGACTCCATTGTGGTCATTTGCTTAATTTGCAAGATTTTATTTTCTAACTCATCGCAATATGCAATAGTTTCAACCAAAGCATCTCTCGCGAGATGGAAGAGGCATCACTTGCCAAAAGGCAAGGTTTGGGGAGTTCGTGAAGTCAAAAAAAATAAAAATGTTATGGTTTTTATGATAGTAACATGGAAATCAGTGTTAATGTTTCATTGAAGCTGACACCAATGTATCGCCAAACTCATTAATATCTATTGTTTATCAGAGTAACAAACTAAGATTGACAACTTACAAAAAAAAGGATAAAACAAAGTGAAAAGAAAAAAGGCAAAACATATTTTTTTGTCCTTGAACTTTGAGGCTTTTATATTTTTGGTCCTTGACCTTTCATTAGTGTACATGTGGTCCCTGAACTTTAATTGTTGTACATTTGGTCCCTGAACTTTTGAGTTTTTATGCTTTTGGTCCATGAACTTTGAGTTTTTTTATGTTTTTGGGGGAAATTAAAATTTTTTAGGGCCGCTAAGGGCACCCCACCTTTTCATGAAGGCACCCAACTTATTTGTAAAAATTCCAGCAAAAATAGAAAAGACCATTTTGCCCCTGTATATATAATGGTTCAAACCCCACAAACCATTTTGACAAAGAGTTAGGGCACCCCACCACCAAGCTTGAACCACAAAGCCACATTGCGTTTGACGAGCGTTGATCGATTCTTGCGGATTGACATCATCCGACAGCGAGGTAACAATGTTTGACAACCATATGATGGTTTTTTAGAACGGTTTAGTTGTGTAAAACTGTGAAAATGAAGATTTGTTTGTCAACGTAGGGTTTGGTAATTTCTTCAAATTCGAACTTGTTTCCACTATATAATGGAGGATTGTACTGCTTCGGTGCCAGAGGAGGTCTTACTTGAGGTAATTTTGCAAATTTATTGTGTTTTTTTTGCGGTTATCCGAAGTTTCTGTCTGGGTGCGCGATTGTTTCGGCCTCGCAGGACCGAAATGTATAGTAATGTCTCGGTCATAGAGGACCGAGAGGTTTCACGTAGGTCACGGTATGGTACGACCGAGAGTAATAAGTAACTCTCGGTCGTACGTGAGCGAGACTCTGAAGAAAGTTTCGGACCTGTACAACCGAGAACCTGTTTTTTTGGATTTTTTGTGATTGTGCTGTACATTTTGGTTGATTATAATGTTGGACCTGTACAACCGAGAACCTGTTTTTTGGGATTTTTTGTGATTGTGCTGTACATTTTGGTTGATTATAATGTTACACTGTTTTGTATTGCAGGTAATGCCGGTATCTAGTAATTTTCCAGACTACAAGGACACTTTTACACCTTGTAAGCCATTCCCCTCTCGAGAAGCGACTATTTCATGGCTTCAAATGATTAGTGGTGAGAACAAGTTTGCGTTAGTAACGAAGCGCTCGGATGCCGAGGGCATTAAGCTCGGGGAAGGGTGAAACTTGCCTGTGAGAGGTCTGGGACATATAGGGGACTGGCTCAGAGAGTAGGGAAGGGGAAAGCGGCCAAAATTTTAAAGAAATCAAGAAATGATGAAAAGGCGAGGACTCCAACTGGTACGAAGAAATGTGGATGTCCTTTCCTAATTAACGTAAAGAAAAATGCTGACTCCTTATGGTATGTCACTGTGATATGTGGGAGGCACAATCACGACACCGCAGGAAGATTGGATAAGGGGGAGCAGGAAGTTGAGGATGCGGGGGGAGGACACCGGGGTCTCCAATCGGAGGCAAGGCAGTGTCGAAGAGAAAACACGATGATGACGATTCTTTCTACGAGACGGGTGGAGAGCGGATTTGAGTCCTCCCACTCCACAAAAGAGGCCTCCACTTCTAGGCAGAAGAAAGGCAAGGTTGTTCCACAAATGCGTCGTGCCAGTCGACGCACGCAAAGTGGATCTAACATGGCTTATGGTCATTGCTTAGAACCGGATTGGTTGCCACATGTTGATGGCATTATCGATGTGGTTTCCGATGGAAATTGTGGATATCGGTGTATAGCCTCTGGGCTTGGACTTGCCGACGTAGACGGGTGGAGGATTGTGCGTAGAAGGATGTACGATGAGATTATCGAGTATGAAGACCTTTGGCGGGAAGTGCTTGGCTCGAGTTTCGAGACTGTCAAGAATGCGGTGCATTGCCCAGAGAAGCAAGTGGGGACATCTTTCAAAGAATGGTTGACACTTCCAGACATGGGATTGTTAGTATCCACCGCATTCAATGTCATTCTCGTCAACCTCTCGCATGGTAGTGCCTTCACATTCCTACCTCTATGTAGTGCTCCACCGTCGTCGTTGCACAACAGACTTATCATTGCAATGACAAATGAAATGAATATCCATTGGGTTAGGGTAAGTTCTATGATTTTTTGTGAATTGTTTTGTTTCCCCCTTAATCGGGTTTGTGACAATATCTTCTATGTTCTACTGTTCACTTTGACAGGTGAAGTTGCGTGTGAATGCACCGTTACCATCCTTTTATCCATCGTGGGATCGGTACGTTGAGGACTGCGCCAAAGGTTGGCGAGATGGATTTGTATTTCGAGACATCGCGCCAATTGCAACTGCTGATGAAGCCACCATACCTGTTGTAGATTTAGATACACTGTAGTGTAAAGCTTGTACCTAGAAACCTTGATGGCTAAACATTTAGAAATTTTGCCGTTACTCGAATGTTCTATGGATATACAAATGTTGTGCTGTATTTTGATTGTTGTTTACTTATGGATGGACACTTGTAGAGTCAGTTTGAATGTTACGGAGATTTATAATTAATTAAGTTTCGGTGCAAATTGTCGTGCTGGATTTTCAATCTTGTATAGTTAGTTTGACATAGCACAAATTTTTTTTACAAAAAGTAATGTTCAAATTCATCCATTTCTGATGTCTCGGTCAAGCAGGTTCGTAAAACAACCCATAATTTCGGTCACCAATGACCGACAAGTAGTCCAATATATCGGCAGTGTACAACCGAGTCCAATAGCAAGTTCTCGGTTGTACACCACCGAGATAGATTGACCATTTCAATTCGCCTTACTCTCGTCCTATGACGACCGAGCCTACTGCGACCCTCTCGAAAATGTACAACCGAGAGTAGGAGCAAATTCTCGATTGTACACCACCGACGCCACATTACCTATCACTAATTGTAGCTCTCGTCATGTCGCGGCCGAGATAACTGAAGTATTCTCGGCCATGCGTAACCAATACGCTGTCAACTCTTCCGGTTTTCGTGGCCGAGACTGCGAGTTCCCAAAAATATTAGCTTCTGTCTCTACCAAATGTAACTTAACTCGACGATCTTCAACCGAGCCCTAATTTGGAGACGAAATCGGCTCACACCCCCGACCCTACAAACTGCAGAAAACTCGAACAACGAAGGAGAAACACACGGCGAGGGACGGAGAACACGATTTCGGGGATTCCTCTCACTGGTTGGTTCAAAACAAATAGATTCTTCTACAAGGAGTTCGGTGAAGGTGGTGGTGGGGGTGGTGGGGTGCTCAGGGATTTCCACGAGGGGTAGTTTCGGTATTTCGGGTCTAATTTTTGGGTGCCCCAGGTAAATCAGTTTGTGCCCACATTAATTGGGTGCCCTCATTAAATGGTGGGGTGCCTTTAGCGGCCCTCAAATTTTTTCGGCTTTTGTTGGTCAATGTGAGTCGTTCGATTCAATAATATAAACCACTTTACTCTTCTTGACTAGTCACGCGACATTATTGCTACCCACATTGCCGGAATTTAACACTTGAAATGATGGAATGACTAAATGTAGATCTTTGTGAAAGTTCGAGGCTCAAATGTACAGTAATAAAAGTTTAGGGACCAAAAGCATAAAAAACACAAATTTCAAAGACCAAATGATGAATTTTGCCAAGAAAAAACTGAGGGAACCAAATATGAGGTAACTTGAAAACAATGCAGAAGAAAGAGAAAGAAAAGGTATGGGATGCAGTATTAAAAAGAAGAAAGCAATAGGTCTCAGTTTTTGAGCCTCGTGGATAGAGCAAACTGGGTTGGGAGGGCCACCCCTGTATGGGCCCGACAGTGCCCGAGCGTGGATTGGTCGATGGAGTTGGCATTGGATACCACGTGGGAAACAACAACAACAAAGTTTCAATCCCAAATTAGTTAGGGTCCGCTACATCGATCTAACTATTCCATTGCGCTCAATTTTAGTGCTAAATGGCATGCTTTCCAAACCCTTTTAAGCATTCCTAATCAATGTGTCTCGAGTTAACTTATGTATACCTCTACGTCATCGAATTCTTTAGTTTCTATTGAGTAGAGCTTCTTTATGGGGCATTTGCAGGAACATACCATACAGGAAACCCCTAAAAAGGTAGCTCTATTGCCTCACTGCAAAAGAGGCTTTCTGAAAAAGGTTGCATAGCCAAACAAGAAATAATTAAATGAGCATTGGAGCCCAAGAAAATGCTTTTTATAATTCACCAAAATTAAACGCTTCTAAGATGAATTGCATATATAAAACTGAGGCCTAAATGTTATATAAAAGGAGAAAGTAACTTTCTATAAAAGTAAATTACGAACAGCACAAGGAGATGTAAGATTTAGATATATGGATTAGTCATGACTGGCGAGAAGATACGTTTGACAGCGTAATTACTAAGAACTACTATTCCATGATGTTTACTTCTAATGATAGAAATGAAATAATGATATATATTCACCTTGCATTATCTTGTAAGCACTTAATAAATGTTGTTTGAAGCTGGGGAAGAAAAGGCTTCAATGCAATCCCACCCTTCTGTATTATGATGCATAAAGTAGAAAGAATGGCACTTTTTACTTGCCAAGGGAAGCGATCTCCTATGATACGAATAAGAGGCCTGCAAATACAACTACTATATCAGCCCACATAACTGAAATATAGCATGAAAAAACACAAATACAGCATTATATGAAACAAATAGTAGTTGCTCCCAACCACTGTGCTGGGACGGATACCATAAGCAGAGGTTTGTTTATGGGTGATCACTACTTTCCATTTTTATTTTAGCTACCAAAAGGCTCAAATCCAAATTAGTTAGGGTCAGCTACATGGATCGAACTCTTCCATTGCACTCGATTTAGTGCAATTGAAACAAAAGGAAACATAGATATTACAAAATATGCCCACTTAGTCAAGAACTTGATTTCCAGAAGACCATAATATACTTTCTTGATGATTCAAGATGTTACGCACCCTGTTATGGGAACCACAAACTCCTTCAGTGCTTTCTCACTGGTTACTTCAATTAGTTCTCCAAGACCCTGTGCCGCTTGCTCCCTAAGTTCCGCTGAGCCGCTTATCAATCCCTGAGAGACAAACATATGTAATCAATTGAATTTCAAACAAAAACATAAAATATATTTTAAGAAGAAAGTACCATACAACACATGAAGCAGTTAATAAATCCTGAATTAAGATTTACGGTGATTATCATGAACAAAAAAGTTTAAGCTACAGGGATGGTGAAGCCTTCATCTCTTCTCTCACATTTTCCTTCACATTATATTTGTATCAGTATTTTAAGATATTCGAAGTGTTTGCAGAACCGGTGCTAATCTAGCATCAAGTTTAGAAAACGACAGCCACCATATCTTTTTAAATTCAGAACTACTTACATGCCTTGGTAGTTTTTAAAATGCTACTATATGCAAAATTTGAAACTTCGACTTCGCCTATGACTTTGCTCACTTAAAATTCGGAATTAATTCGAGGAAGTTAACTTCGACGATGGAAGTTTGACAAAAATTCGCCAGTGTACGAAAGTTTATGGAATTTCACTTTAAATGCTAGAAAACTCAAGTTTCTTCGTAGATATGCTAAAACTATGTTTTATTCGAATTTAGCCGAAGTTTAAGTATATTTCTAGCATAGTCGAAGTTTCAGTCGAAGTTTGCTCAACTTCCATGAAACATAACAATTTTACTTCATGTTTTATTAACTACCATCGATGTTTTCGAAGTTAAGTCGAAGTGAGCCGAAGTTGAGTCGAAATTTTGCAATTTTTCTATTGCATATGAACTTCGCTTTGCTCACCTCAAAATCAACAAACTTCGCCCGAGCTTTGCTGAAGTTTGTTGATTTTTTAAACCTTGACTATATGATAACCCAGCTTTTAAAAATTTGCAACTAAATACGCAAATACAATCTTTCTGAGCATTTGCAAAGTAGAATAAAATTAATCTTTATATTATTTCTAAGTTCTAACTCAAGCTACACATTCATATCCAGCTACTTGCCACGAAGTTATTAACATGACAAGGAAAACTGAATTGAATTCTAACACAAGCTAGCCATTTATGTTGCATTTGTGAAAGGCCATATTTGATTGCAAAGAAAATATTCTTTAACAAGAATATCGAATGGGATTTCAATCTGAGGAGATGGATAAGCCATGATTCCAACACCCAAGTGGGTATTCTTAGAGGGGTGGTGCACAACATTCCATTATTCCCCGATTAGTCTGATATGCGAACATGGGTGGCAGACGTTACAGGTGTGTTCTTGACCAGATCGGCTTTCCTTTCTTGGTGTGGTGCGTCGGCAAGGGTGGGGGAATTTTGGCTTCGCAGGCTCATTTGGAAACACACTACCCCGCCTAAGGTTAAATTTCTAGTTTGGCTTATTTTACAAAGTCGAATCAATGTCATGGAGATGATACAACGACGATGGCCCGACCTATATTTATCCCCTCGTGTTTGTGTGATGTTTGGGAGGCATAGGGAATACGTTAAACACTTTTTTATTCAATTTTATGTGGCATGGAGCCTTTGGGCAAGACTCATGAAAGTGCTTAACAAAGTTTGGGTATCTCCAATGTCATGTGATTCACTATTGATGGATGGTTACAAACAAGGCTTCAATAGGACCAAGAGGGCGATGTGGTCTTACGGGGTGCATATGATACAATGAGGTGTCTGGGGGGGGGAGCGCAATTCTCGAATCTTTCAAGGATCGGTCAAGTCATGAGAGGATCTATGGGAGGACATTCATATACTCACTTGTAAGTGGGTTTCGACGAACAAAGCTCTAAAGGACTGGAGACTAAATGATATATTAAGTTGTTGACAACCCATGCTTGAACACGATCTGGGATAGGCGGCGAGCTGCGGGTACTTATGGTTTCTTACGTTCGGGGATCATCTCTCCTTGTCTTGTGATTTTGGGTTGGTGGGCCCAACTGGGTGTTGTTCGTGTTGATCTCGACAAGGGTAGCACACTTAACTTGATCACAAAGAGTTAAGTTGAAGTCGGGAAGGGAGGAATGGCGGGTGTTTTTATTGTCTTCGGCAGCATCTTGTTTAGTTCTTGGAGGACATGAGACTTGACATTGAGAGATGAAGGGCTGCCTTTCTAGGCTTGGTCTCTTGTCTTGAATGAGTAATTGCATAGCGTTTTGTAATAGGCTATGTATGGATTCTCATTTTTTTGATTGGGATGATGTAAATAATAGGTATAGAATGAAGTCTCACTTTTTTGTAAATATTATTTTTTGATAGTTAAATACAACTTCCTTTATCTAAAAAAATTGTATAAAAAAACTTGTATAATAAATACAACTATTTAAGTTGATAGTTATATCATATTAACCTTGACATTTAAGGTTCAAACCTTACTAAAAGCATTTTTTCCTAATATTAATATGAAAAAAAAAGTATTTTTAAATACTTGATGGGCGAGCCTGAATAGCTTGGGCTTGCACATACATACCCACGCCCATCCCAAACAAAGCCTAGGGGCGGACCCAAAGGTTAATTTCTGGACAACTATTATAATAATTATATTATATTATACAACACATAACAAAAGTCTCCATAAGTTTTGAGTTTTTAATTTCACAAAGAGATTTTTTTGCTAAAAAAATATGATCAATAGTCCATGTGTCCCTTCTAGAGTTCATACATATAACAATTATTTGATAAAACATCCACTTTAAGGAGCAACATCTAGTCTAAAGAACCTATATAAGTAATAGATTAACTCACTTCAAGCGATCTTATTAACATATCATGCACAATAGGTTTTAAAGTTTTGCGATATAAAAAACTTGAGGGAGTACATGAAAAATTTTATTTAAAGTCCTTTGTAGTTGTCCCCCTTTCTAGCTCGAGGCTGATTCCGCCCCTGACAAAGCTCATCCCAAACAAAGTGTGCTTGGGCGAGCCAAGCGAGTACCTGAGCCTATGAACATGACCCATTTGTGGACCTATCAATCCATATTTTCAAAAATATGGGCAAAAATATAATTTTATGCATTTAAGGACACTTTAATAATTTTAATATTTTAAATAAGGAAAAAATGTTATTTTATGTAGTTAGGGGCATTTTAATAATTTAATTATAAATTTACGAGTAAAAAGTAATTTTGTATAAGTAGGGTAGTTTGGTAATTTCTCATGCTATACACTTTTTGTTATTGGATGACTACTGACAAAGGCATGGTAATTATTGTATAAAGTAACATAGGGTCATTATGTGTTCGATCTCATTTCTCAAGAGAGTTAATTTTCCTACCCATATAGGTGGGAAAATATATGAGGCTTGGGATGAAAAATTGAAAATCCTGAAAAAAATTTCCGAGAGAAAATTGCGGTTATTAAACGCAAGAAATCATCATTTTCCTTGGAATGAAATCAAATAGGGACTAAAAGGAAGATTCTATAAGATCACAATTAAGACAACTAGGCTTCATATGAGTGAATGTTGCACGGTAAAAAAAAATGAATAAAACAAGCAAAGTGGAGATGTGAATGCTTGGGTAGATGTGGAGAAACTCGTAAAAAATGGATAAGAAATATAAAGGTTAAAAGAGAAGTAGAAGTGGCATTAATAGTTATAAAAATTAAGGGGGACTATAATGGTTCTCAAGTTAAGACACGTCCACAGACATCATGCAAACACTTCAGTTAGAAAACTCTTAAGTAAGAGAAACTAAAGGAAGATGACATATAGTGGAAGACTAAGCTAACTTTGGTTGCTTTAATTGTGAAGTAATTAAGGGATTATGAAGCGCAACATCAAATGCACTAAAATAAGCTAAGTGAAAGCCCTTGATCTATGTATCTGACCTCAACTACTTTGTGATTGAGGATTCATCATCATCATTGTTGTTAACTTGTTCCAAAGCAACTTAATACTTGTTCATAAATTCAACTATTATTGATACCCAGCAGAAAATGATTCTTGGCGAAAATAATAGTTTCTTGCAGTTTTACAAGCTTTCTCTCTTCCATAGTATTCTTCTAGAAGTAACTTGCTAAAGGTGCGAGATTCAATTGTCTTAACCAATGGTATAAATCAATAAACAAACGTGAATAACAACTTATTGACTCTACATTGTTATATTGGCCTTGCTAGTGTAAAAACAATCACTTAACATGCTTACTTTGAGTAGTTAACGTATAAAGAAGTACTTAAAAAATAACCAAGCATGCATTCACTATAATTTATTCTAATAAATACATTAAAAAAATGTGTATTAAGAACCTAAACACTCGAAAACATTTTCCTCAATAAAATAAAATAAAAATAAAATAAACTTTTAAAACATTGCTTATAGTGGTTGTATCTCGACAATGGCAAGGTATTCTGCAACAATATATTGCTAGGATAATCCACCAACCACCGGACAATGTAGGAATAACAATCCTAGAAAATAAATACGGATCATTTACAACATAAGCATGGCAAACAGGCAATCTTCATCTATATGCCAGAAATTAGTTGAAAATATCTAATATAAAACCAAGTGCGAGCATCATCTAGACAGCACTGAGGTAAAGCACACGAAGTTCGGCTGCACAACTAGCTTTGGGTTCAGCCTTCGGTAAAAAAATGGAATTATTTCAAGTGAACGGTTTGGTCCTAATTGCAGGATGTTTGGTCACATCAAAGCTAGTGTTCACCATGTGTTCTGGGTATAATATTGGGGCCTTTAAAAGGCATGGACTATGGTATGAAAAAGGAAAGAGAGAGCATAAAATGATTTCCAATACTAAGGCTGAAGTCATACTTGTGGATACTGTTTTGAAGAAAAAACCCTCGGGGGCAATGTACCAGAGCAGGGCCCTCTTCCTACTCTCAACTCCCAAGTTGAGTACAAAATTCCCAATTTGCCAAAAAAAAAAAAAACAAAAAAAACAAAAAAATATTGACAAAGACAATTTGGTGAGTATTTCGGGATACCTGAAGAAAGACTGGAAGCAATGGCTGCAGAGCTTTTGGAAGGCACAACCCAGGTATAAGAACAGGTACGCCCTGTAGACAAATAAGGATTGTTAGAAAAAAATAAACTTAAACCATCGGTGGAGAAAAGAAAGAAAGAAAAAAAAAAAACCAATGCAAAGGTATATAAAGTTTAATGATCAAACAAAGAAAACTGTTTTAGTCAAATACCTTTCTTTTTCTACGTTCCTTATCCCTTGACGTAGACAATGAATCACGGACAGTTTTGATGTATGTTGGGAGTACTTCCTTGGGAACTGAACCAATAACTCGTGACAGAGCTTCCCAAGCAGCCTGTTCAGTAGAGAGATAAGAAATGCGCACAAAAATTAGTTTATAAACCAAATTAAGCATTTACCTCAATTGTCGCTGGATCTGAATCACTTAGCAAAACAATTAGGGTTGATATAATGTTGGGTACTTCGTCCACAAGATAGAGTTTGCTGTTTTTGAATAAGTATCCAATTAGATATGAAGATCCTCGTCTTACAAATGCCTGAAAGAAAAAAAGAAGAAGCAATCACAGAGGGAGATTTAACAGTAAGAGAATGGAGTGAGCAAAAGATAGTAACAATAAACGATATAAAGGGACACTGGCCAAGCGTGTAGTCGACATGCCTGGCCAGATACCACGTGGGAAGCCAAAAAAATAAATAAATAAAGGAATTAAATGCTTACAGACCTTGCTATCATTGACACCTTTAAGAAGCTCTGCTATAAGAGAGTCAATTCCGTCCTCGTCAATTTCCAGAACAACAGTCTCTGCAGCCTTCTTTGCCAATTTTTGAACATCCTAGTTTTTGTATACAAAAGGAAATAAATTAGCATTTTGTCTATGATGAAGTAATGTCTCATCAAGTTATTGCTTACATTGATTCCCTCTTCCTCTCCCAGATATGCAATACAAATAATTAAAAACAAGTAAAATTTACACAAGGAGTACTGCATGTACCCAAGCAGGCATGTGAGTGTCTAAAAGAACGCAAGTTTTAGGAATCAATTAGATTACGCACAATAGCAACGTTAAAACCATTTCCAACTGCTCAGTATGTTAGCTGCAGATATAAAATTCTAAGTTGATAAATATCATACATATTTTTTTTAGCTTATCAATAGTATCTATGACTCGAAACACAGATACTAGTTTGGTAGAGCAGTACTTTGTTCCATTTGCTGCTCTCTCCCCTGCTTTATAATAGATCACAACAGCAGAAAGGACCACTCATCACCCATTCCCCTTTTTTCTTTGTTTATCTATTTAGTGTTTTGCTTTGCCCCTTGTCCCTGCATCTTATTCAGACCAGGGCCTCTCTCCCCAAGAGGGAAAAAAAGGCCAAGCACGTAAGAAGAATCCCTTTCTCCTGCCAACTATCTCATTGATTATCTAGTACTTTTCTTGTAGTTTACCTACAGTATACACGATTTAAATGCTGACATCAGTTTGATCTTTGAAAATGGCAGGGATTCACTTTTTCCTCGTTCTTTGGTAAACCTTCAAAGTAGTTCAAGGCTGACAACAATGCAGTATGATGACAATGCTTGCTACCAAGGACTATACCACTAATAAGTCATAAAAAGGGGTTTTAAAACCCAGTCAGGAATCAAATTAAAGAAACAAGGTGCACTCATTTTCAAATAAGCTTTATGTTCAATGGCAAGTCTCATCGGCCAAGAAATTTTCTCAGGAGTGAAAGGAATATGCTTCTGTAAACCAAGGACTACAAACAATTGCAATTGTAAATATTTGCAATTGATATAGAAGTGTATTCTGGTCATTTCACCAAGAGACTGATTTTATAATGAATTGATAAGAAATGACTCTACAATGATAACCGCAACTCAGTAGAGGATATCTCAAAGATGACAGAAAAATGTCATTCAACCATTTTTAAGAAAAATCAGGGACATGAACTCTAGAATAGCACAAGGAAAGGACAGCACAAGAGAATTGATGATGCTTCTCCTTGCATTGATTTATTCTGAATTTCATAAAAAGAAGTCAATATCTAACATGCTGAAGAACTGGCACATTCCTCTGCATAGCCATGTGTTAGAATTATCTTAACCCTATGTTGACTTCTTTAAATCCCTTTTGACCTTTAAGCAAAAAAAAGTCCAGTGATTTTGTTATTTGGGAGAACCTTATTAAATATTCCCATAATTATAAAACCACGAAGTACAATCATCTGCAAATAAGATCATAAACACTATCGGAACCAGCACAATATCTAATCTTTTATCCCATGACAGCGTGGGATACATTTCATAAACCTTGTCATGCAGAAGAATGGAATGGGAGAGAGGAGAGGACAAAATTGATGAAAGCTTGTCTTTTCATCGGTGACCTTCACAATGATAGACAATTGAAGACCAAATGGTATTTATAGCCTTATGCTAACTTATGCAAGAGGATCCTTTCTCCAAATCTCCATTTTCCTGTTTGCATTATTTGTGGATGCAAAAAATGGCGGAGTGCAACATGGGTGATTTGTGATCGAAATGTCCCTGCTAAGTTAAAAGGAAAATTTTATAGGACCGCAATTAGGCCAGCTATGCTCTATGGAAGTGAATGTTGGGCTGTAAAGCAACAACAATTACATAAAATGAACGTAGCAGAAATGAGGATGCTTAGGTGGATGTGTGGTAAAACTCGTATAGATAGAATAAGAAATACAGAAATTCAAAGACAAGTAGGAGTAGCACCAATTGATACAAAGATTAGGGAAGGGCGGTTGCGATGGTTTGGTCACCTGCAAAGACGGCCTACAAATGCTCCAACTAGAAAACTTGACTCAATAGAAACTGTAGAAATTCGACGAGGTAGGGGCAGACCAAAGTTAACATGGGATGCATTAATTAGGAGGGATTTGAATGGTTTGCAAAGCTCACCATCAATTGCACTTAATAGAGCACAATGGAAAAGTTTGATCCATGTAGCCGATCCCAGTTAATTTGGGACTGAGGCTATGTTGTTGTTGTTGTATTATTTGTGGATGCATTGATTATGATGAAGAATACGGCATGTGAATCATCACATGTCAGAGGCCAGAGTATTGGGAAGGACAGCGAAGAAATCTCCAATTTGAAATGTGCAAATGATACCCTATTCCTCCTTGAAGATAGAGACAAAATATATGATACACTAGAGATATTGCGTGTGTATGTGGATCAAGTTCTTAGGATACTATCAATTAGAAACCTCGACAGAGGATATTGCAAGTGTATACAGGGTAATGAAATACCTAGGCCTTGCCTTAGGTGGCGACTCCATGAAAGCTGGGTTTTGAGGACATGTTGCAGAAAAGAGCCAGAGAAGGTCGAACTAGAAAATGCAATTACCTTCGTGGAGAACTCATTTTACACAATCAATCCTCATATATGTTCCCAAACATCACATGTCTACATTCAAAATGCGCTTATTCATTTGGAGAAATTGAAAAAAATGTTCGGGACAACGGGTGAAATTCGTCAAACATCACTGAGAAAATCTTGTGAAATGGGAAAACACTATCAAACCTAAATAACTAGGACGCCAAGCTATAGGAAACTCCAAATTGAGAAATGCAACATTTGGTATCAAATGGTTTCATCTTGAAACAACCAAAACAACACATCAATGTAACGAGATCACATATGAAGTTATTTGCTATTCATTCTAAATCAAACTACTCCATTGGCTGCATTGAGAGCTATTGATGATTAATGAAATTTCTGTTTCTTCAAAAAAAAAAAAAAAAAACAATTTACTCATTAAAAATGTATTGACAAGTTTATAACTATCTTACCGTGTCCTTATCATCCATTGCTTCGACTAAAGCTGGAAGGATGGTCCCAAGGTGGAAGTTAAGGCTAGGTCCAGCAACCTCCGCAAGGGCTCCCAAGGCATGCACATTGAAGGCACTTTACAAATCATAAAAAAACTGATCATATACTACTCTACAGAACACCACTTTGTCAAATACATAGATGAGTAACAAAATGCTTACGAGAGAGGGCGTTGAACCAGCTTGGGTAGAATATGAGGCAGGACAGCAGTAGTCCTAACACTACATGGACAAGGAAGGTAACTCAGAAATAGCCAAGCTTGTTATGAAGAATCATTTTGAGAATTGAGATTAGCACTAAAACGGGCTTCATCAATCACGACCCACCTAAGGATTTGTTTCAGGCCATCAAGAGCAGTATCAGAGGTTTCATCATCCTCCAACGCATGTAGAAGTGTTGGAACGATTTCATCAATTGCTTGCATTCCTGCACTCTGTACTACTACAATTTACTAAGCATCATACCCAATACCAAATGAATGGAATGTGGACCTTAGAAGTGAAAATAAATAGCACCTTGTAAAGTGTACTAAATGCCAAGCCGGCAGACTCGCGAACCTCAGGCATGCTGTTATTAGAAATATAAAAATGCACGGGTTAAAAGTAATATAAATTTATGCAAAAGTCAAACGACAAGAAAAAGATACTTGGTTACAAATAAAGAACAAACCTGTCACAAAGGGCTACTCGAATTGTAGGAATCAGCTTATCCATGAAATTTATCAATTGGCTCTTACCAGCACTAGCCATCACTTCACTGAGACCAATACACACTCCCTGGCAGTCATATAAAAAATCAATATCGAAAAGTACCTAAATTCACAGACACACACACAGGTAATGCTTCTGACTCTTATGAGTTACATTTGAAGGTTTTCTTCAGAGCCAATTAATATGTCATAGCAAATAGAAATGCTGCCGCTGTGATGAAACAAACTCATTCCAATAGAAGAAATTTTTTTTTGATCTGAATTCTAATAGAAGAAATACATGAAAAGTGTTTAAGAAATCCATGAACTCTAAAGCAAGGACATTTATATGCACGTCATCAATTGTAAGTCTCAGATACTCCCAAAGTATGAAAACTTAAGCAAATAATACAAACTTATGTGCAGCTAAATCAAGTACCTAGAAGAATAAACTTATAGAAGAAAGAAAAGATGGGAACAAAGAGCAGATGGAGATACAAAACATCATTTCAATTCTTTCTCTCCAAAATTAATCATTGGGGGGTGTTAAATAAAAACTACATATTATATGCATGAAACCAACAAAAAGCACCAAAAAAAAAAAACAGATAAGTGAAGTTCGCTCTATCACATGCCCCTTTTGCAAACTTGCCAAGTACTAGTCCTCTATTATTTTTTGCAAACAATGCCCTTTGTGAGAAACAACATAAAACATTTGGCCTCCGTAGTTGATGAACATAACAATTAAAAAGAATAATGGTCAAATAACAATACTAATACATAATTTTGACTTCAATCCAAAGGATTCTAAAAAAGATGAATAATCCATGACGGAACAACCACAAGTGAAATATATCGGTAGAATCAAATAAAATCTAGAATAAATTAAAGTGGAAATAGAAATAGCCAAGAGCCTGTGAAACTACCTACCAAAGCACATGAACTGAACCAATGCACACTAAATAAGCTCAGAAGAACATAAGGACAGTAGAGTAACAATGGAGCAGGAAAAAGAATCTCACTTGTCTTCTGCTAGGATTTGGATCTGTTAATCCACGCGACAAGATTGGAATAATCAACGGAAGGACTCTTTCTCCCAGCTTCCTAACTAGTTCACCCAGCGCTCGTCCAGCGACCTAGGAGACCACAGCAAACACAAAGCATATGCTTTCAAATATATAGAAATCCTCAATCTTCCATGCGTATGTGTGAAAAGAAACTTAAATCTATTCGTTACGAAATAATACGAGTAATTGTAAACCTCAATTATGGTGTGTGAATAAAAACTTAATTTATTAGTTACTCCCTCCGATCACTTATATTAGTCGTTTAAGGATGTGGCGCACTATTTAAGAAGTCATTTAATTGTGTATTAATATTACTATATTACCCATCAATTTATGTTTTTGGGTTCTTGAAATAATCCTTCTTAGACAACAGTGGTTGTTTGCCAACACGTAGCATCAAATGTTCAAGGAAGGAAATTCGATGTTCAATCTTCAAAGGGGGCAGAGACCTGAGACTTGAATCTTGAATCGAAAGGGGATGGATGGAAGAGATGGTGAGAATTGTGCAAATAATTGAGACCCAAATGGGAATCGACTAAGGAAGATGAAGCAAAGGAGGAATAGAGAGATCGATGAGGAGGAAGAGGAGGAAATTGAAGTGGTTTGGAGAGATGAGGACATGGAGTTTGGGGTTTTTGGGTTTTTTATTTCCGTGGAGATGATGATGGAATTCCATGAGAGCCGAGTTTCATATGTGGGTAGAATTTGGAGCCAACCAGCTTCTAAATCTCCAAATACTAATAGTTAGGGTTAGGGGTTCGAATATGCGAGATGAACGTAGTTGCATCACCCTTGATCTGATTCACACACATGTGGCGACGAGCCGCAAATTGAAGTCCTCTCAAACAAATACCATCTCGGTGACCTCAGGTGAGAATGAGTCCACCATAAACCGAGCAAAAACACCAAGGATGGAGCTTCGACACCGAGTATACCAATATACGGCGGTGTGCACGGTCAACAACGGAGAGTCCTCGACTTTCTTTGCCACTTCGATCTGGCCATCCATGGAGTGAATCGCCCTCGCTGTGACGAAGAGTACACGATGAAGACGAAGTCGATGAAGACGAAATTGACTTGTTTACCTTTATAGGTAAGGGTAAAATAGGTAAAATACGTGAAAAATTGGGAGAACGACTTATATATTTGAACAAGAGAAGTTTGCTAACGGCTTACAATTTTGACCGGAGGGAGTATGAAATAATACTAGTAATTTCCTTTAGATAAGTTAAAGCTAGTGTTAACTTTGCCAGGAACCAAGAATAAAAAGAGAGAGGAAAAGAGAAGACTAAAGAAAGACAAGCACAGTAATGTACCTGCCGTCTTTCTTGAGAGGATGATGCCAGAGAAGTTATCAACGTATTCATCAAAACTGGCATTATTTCCTTCAGAGTCTTTGGAGTGTTTGCAACTACAGTCTTCCAAACATGCAAGGCAGCCTGATATAATAAATAAAGATAAAAAATAAACATCATCCTTTATATGTGTCCTCAGCCAACAACATCCTAATCAGAGGAGAAAAACTAGTAAAGAAAGAAAAAAAGAAAAGAACCAAAGGACATCACAACTTGCCTGCCTTACAGATATGCTCACATCCGTACGAACCATATAAACCGCGGCAAGGACTTCATTACGCTTATCCCTACCAAGTACTTCTATTATAGCACGACCATGGGCTTCAGTGCTTGCACCTTCATCATCACTCCCACCTTCAAGGATTGCTTTTCCAGATGTACCTGCAACCTAGGTAAGGCAAGCAATAATTAAAAATTTTTTATGCGGAAAAGAATCTTAATAATACAGCTAGAAAATGCACTACCTTGAAAAGTAGGTCACCCAACAGTTCAACAGAACTTTGCCGAATACGCCAATTATCATTGTAAATGCCATCCTCAACTGCCGGAAGTAGTAGAGGAAGAGACCTAATTTACGGAGACGAGAATATTAACATGATTCATAACCACATTAACAAAGTGATTCATTGAGAGGAAGGTAAAAGAAGCAAAAAGTTGTTTTACGCACGTCGTTGCATAATGTTCGACCAGAACGTGTCCAGCACTAAGTGCTGCATCACGTACAGATTCATTTTCATCAGCAAGTCCTGTAAAATAGAAGATGACTGAGCATGCAAGGAGAATGACAAGTTGACAGCTGAGAAACCAGAACAAAGCATATTTACCATCTAAAATTGCAGGCAAGACAAGTTGCAAATAGTTCTGGAAGATGACACCCAGTGACCTTGGCAAATACTACATACAATTTTCTCATAAGAAAAAAAAAGACTTGAGGAAAAAAATTTCAGTTAACACAATAACCAGAAAATTATATTATTTACCTTAAAAACAGTCAAATAACCATCACGGATAGACGCCCTCTGATGGGAACAATTCCGAATAATTTCAGGGAGTGTGTGTTCAAAATAGTCCTTGCCAAGAGCAGCTAAAACCTGAAGGTACAATCGTGGCAAAAACGTAAGATTTGCTATCTAAGACAAACAAAAGAATACCACAAACCTAGTCAAACTAGAAGCTTCTTTAAAGTGCCTAGAAGATTAGAGTGATACATAAATTGGCGAATTTCTAGAGCTTAATTTAACCTAATTTTTTTTATACCCAAGTTGTTGCTTCGGCATCACAACTAAATCAGCAGGGACACTAGTTTTTTTGTTTCAGGCAAGGCCTATAATGGAGTATGAACATGTAGACAAATTTTAAGAAATGTTTTTACATGTTACAACTGTTAGATATGCTTTAGTGACTTCTTACGAGATGAACCCAAGGGAAGAACAAAAAGTATGATAAGATCTGACACTGAATCAATTTAAGTTTTACTCAACATAAGAATCGACAGCAAACTTGAAAATATCACAAGTGAAGGGAAGAAAAATTATTTTTTACCTCACTTAGTCCCTGAGCAGCTCCAGAGCGTTCAACATTACTGTTATCAGATTTAAGAGTATCTAAAAGCCATGGAACAAGATCTGGGAAGTTTTCTTCTCCCATTCCTTTGATAAGAGAACCAAGAGCACGAGCAGCAACTGATCGAACTTCTGGGATTGGATCTACAAGGACCTAAGTTGGAAGAAAAACATATGTGAGCAGCACATACAAAGATTGCACAGCTAAGAGCAAATAGCACTAAAACTCCCAGCACATACAAAGAAAGCAAAAGAAAGCAAAAGAAATACCTTTTTCACTTCAGGAAGGAGCAAAGCTATGTAAGGAATCATATCCTTCGGCTCCGTCACTAATGAACACATATTACCAACAATCTGGGCAGCCTTTTTCTTAGTTTCAGCACTTCTTTCCCTCAAGCCCCTATGGACTATTGGGACCAGCAAGGCCAAGGATGGAGCATCAACTGAGTTAACAAAAGTAGTCTGTGGCCAATAAAGAAAAGGTCAGGGCTTCTGCAGAAGATCAATAGAAATAGCAGGTGTTGTACAAAACAAGAATCTTACTTGCAGGAGGATATCAAGAGAGTGTTTTGTAAAATCGTTGGGGTCAGCAAGAGCTTTTAAAAGTGTAGGAACAAGTGAAGAAATCTCCGGATTCTTTATAACACTTCCAACCTAAAAACAGCAATACCACCATCATCAGAATAACATAAACATTATGTTGCATCAAGTGAGCTCTCTTTCTATTTATCATGACTTTGGTTCTCCAAACAATTGTTGTATTTAAAGCTATAAAATCTGTTCATCTGTTTAGCATTCAGATAAGGTTGTAGCTGTCGCATGTCATCCATCTTATTAGTTTTACAGAAATGATAACCTGCTGAAGCGCCATTTGTCCAGCTGACTGGACTTTAGGATGAGTATCTGTCAGCACCTATAAAGTAGGAAAAACAACTTTAATTTTAACATAACAATAACAAACGCTAAATGATTAAGATCAACAGTGGTGACAGGCAGTAAACCTCAGTGAGCTTGGGCACAATTAAAGGGAGGCATTGAGACAACTGTTGAGGAGCACAGTAAGCCATAGCACCAAGCAACTGCACACTACTTTGCTTGGTTCTCCAAGCTTTATCTTCTAGCCCCTGAGAAAGAATTATAATGCTTCTATAAAATCACATCATCAATCAAGTCGAGTTGGTGAAAAATCAAAATGTGGCCAAAAGATTGAGAAGAACGTGTAAGGAACCAGATATTTCATGCCATTAATGTGTAGGAACTAGCGCTAATGTGATTCGTGTAAATATGTATAATGCAATGCAGTTGGAACAAAACTAAGATGCTAAACACAATGATATGTAGTATGATTTGAATATAAAACAAAGACAACATATGGCGCATGTCCTTCATTAGGGCAAGCTACAAGTAAAAGATTTTGCTTCATATAAGGTGCTCAGTAAACTCATACCGATCAAACAGAAACACATAATTGTAACTTCAAGAAAGCATCTTATCAACAAGAATCTGATGATTATAATGAACAGTCCAGCGTCCAAAATCAAATGAAAAACACGCAGTCCTTTTAGGCTGATCTCCTTGACAAAGCAATGGATGGTGCTTAACAATCCCATAAATATACTGAATACAGGGAAAATCAGAAGACTAAAAGCGAGAATTCGAACTACAATCCTCTTAAGTTTATCCGGGACAAGAAATGACAAAAAATAAAAGAATGGATACTTTTGAAATTCACTCAACAAGGGTCGCCCCCAATCAAATTGAATCAGCTATCCTGACCAGTAACATTCTAAAATTTAACTTGGTACACGGAGCCATATTTATATGATTTTGATAAGAAAATGAAAGGTTGCTAAGAGGAAACAAATTTTAAAGGGGCTGGAATTATGTCCAATGAGAAATCATGAGTAATAGTGACTATATTGATGTAAGACTCACGAGAAATCTTCCATGAAAGAACAAAGAAAATCTGAGAAGGAATTGCTCATTTATGCTTCAATTGCCTCTTCTACCATTATATGACCACATACGCATGTGAAACAAACAGCTATTATACTAACAGTAATTATACAGCTTCAAACAAAATTAGCCGAATACAAGTGATCACCTATATCGAAGTTCTAAATTACTGTCCATGCCAGGTAGTATGCACAACGACAATGAAGTATGCAAAAGCAACATCAATTGAACATAACAGGTATCAATTACATAAGTGTGATCCCACCAACAATCAGCGAGGAAGTAAACCCTTCTCTTCCACAAAAAAAAAATTGTGTAAATCGAAACACTAAATAAACTTAATACACTTCGCACCTTAAGAAGTGAAGGAAGAACAAGCTTGACTCCAGGACCACTTAGTTGAGACATCATGGCACGAGCAGCACATTCAGCTGCTTCACGCACAGCAACAACTGGATCGGAAAAAGAGACCAAAAGCAAGGGCAACATTTGAATCACATACCTGAGCGAAAATAAAGGGATCAGATGAATAAGCTTTTTTTAGACAAGAAAAACAGCAATAAAAAGATTGAAGTTCATCTACATACGGCTCAAAAACTCTACCAAGGTTCTCACATAGGCACTCAAATGCCAATAGAGCACCTTCACGAGCTTTTGCAGAATTCCTGCAATCCAACAAATGCAACCATATAAAAACTTGATTATATAAGAGATTAACTAACCAAAGAAACATAAAACACAACCCTTAGAAACAAACAACACAACCCTGAAAAAAAAAAAGAAACATTCAAAACATAATATGCTTTTTCTTAAAGAAAATAGATAGAATGGAATTTGATTTAGTAACAATAAAAATAAATATAATTAATAAGCTGATACGATACAGGGACGTCCCCCAATTAATAAAGTGTACAGGCGAAAGAGATTCGGGAATAAGAAGTCTAAGACCTCAGTGGGCCTTGCTGCAGAGGGCCAAATTTTACAGGAATAGTTTCACGCAGTCCTTAGATCACTGGGCCTGTCCATAACCCATTGGGCCCGTTTTTAATGTTGTTGTGAGTCCAGTCCATAGAGTATCCATGTGTGTCGTGTTGGTTGTCAATTGTGTGGGGGAGTTGTAAATAAAAGAGGCAACAATAGGTCGGTGGGGGGGATCGAGAATTATCTGTTGAGTTGGTTGGTGGGTTTGGAGCGATTTGGAGACCCTCTCAGGCTGTTGTGGGAGAATCTCCTCTTCCTCCATTCGTGAGGTGTAACTACTGCCCATTTGGGCTATAAATATACTACCCGAGGCGACCCCCTCGTTCTCCTAGTAGGTAGTAATCTATCACTGGTATCGAAGCCCTTTTCGCCCTCGATGCCGTCGAAGGTGGATTCACGGGTGGACAACATAGAAGCCGAGTTACAGAAGCTACCGGCGCAGCTTGAGCAAGATCCCGGATATGGAGGTGTCGATGTCGGGACTGGCAGCGCGGATGGGTATTTTTCAGTCCGAGGTCAGATCTGAGGTAGCGGAGGTGAAATCGGAGATCCGGGGACTGTCACAGAGGATGGAGTCCTTCCTCTCGCAAGCAAAGACCCTGCTGACACCCACTGGTGGTGATCTTGGAGGGACATCTCGCGCGTCACAAATTGAACCAGATCTGGACGAATCGGGACCAGATGTGGATGTCCAGATGCCAGATCTGGGGTTTCTGACTCGGCGAGCCCGAGATCCGAGGGTATACAACCCCGATCTACAGCCTTACCGTGGAGGACCGAAGGTGCGGAAGATCAAAATGCCCACGTGTGATGGGGAGGACCTGATCGTATGGCTTAACCAGACGGAGCACTATTTTGCACTCCACGAGATGCCGGAAGCTTCCAAACTCCGAGCGGCGAGGATATGCTTGGTGGGAGCAGCCCAGATCTGGCTCCAGGCGGAGTAGAGGGAGCGGATCTTCGAGTCTTGGGCAGATCTGAAAGCGGGGTTGTCTCGCCGGTTCAAGGGCGCTCACCCCCTGGAGTTGTGCAAGCAGTTCTTCTCGGCTCGCCAGGAGACTTCGGTGGCGGCGTACAGAGAAAGGTTCGAGCTGTTATCACTTCACTTGGGGTCGGTGTTGTCCGAAAATGACAAGATGGTCGTCTTCATCAACGGGTTGCAGGAGCGCATCAAACTCGAACTGCTTGGTGACCCGCCGGAGACGATGAGGGCGGCGCTGGACCGAGTGGAATGAATCGAGGCGAAGCTACGTGGGCTCGACAACCTTGGGCCCCTGAACAAGATGAGCCCAGCAGGGAGGCCCGGTTCCCAAGGGGGCCTTAGTCTATCAGGGCCCGACTCGCGGCCCAAAGGATGGGTAACCCATTCCTTTGTGGGCTCCAACAAGGATGGGTCATTGGGCCCAACTAAGGCCCAATCCAGCGTCAGTTCGGCCCAAACGAGAAATTTCCCCATTTCTGCTGTGTCTTCAATCGGCCCGGCCAAGTCATCCACCACCTCCACAATCGGGTTTCCGCCCAAATTCAGGAGGTTGACCGAAGCCGAAGCGCAAGCTCGCCGGAGCAAGGGGCTCTGCTACCGTTGCGATGAGAAGTATTTCAACGGACATCGATGCAAGGTAAGGGAACTGCAAGTAATGTTAGTTGATGATGACCCTTCTGATGCAGTTGCATCTCCAGAATCGGAGGAGTTGGAAGAGGGTGTCGACTTAGCCGTTCTCGAGTTGTCAACTCAGGCAATTGAAGGTTACCCGGGGCCGCGGACTATGAAGGTGAGAGGTCAAGTCCACGGGGTGGATGTCGTGATATTGATAGATTGTGGGGCTTCACACAACTTCGTCTTCGATGATTTGATCTCGCTCCTTCAACTTCCTGTCTCTCCCACACGCCAGTATGGCGTCATGGTGGGTGACGGTTACCAAGTTCGGCGCACAGGGGTATGTAAGGACCTCAAATTACAATTCCAAGGGATCACGGTGAGTGATGATTTCTTCCCAATGTCTCTTCCAAATTTAGATGTGATTCTTGGCATGCAGTGGTTGTATTCCTTAGGTGTGACTACGACAGACTGGCCGAACCTCACTCTTACCTTTAAATCGGAAGGTAAAGAATTCTCGGTTCGCGGAGACCCAAATCTTCACCGTGCTTTGATTTCTTGTAGGTCACTCTAGCGTTCTTACGAGAGAGCTGCCGGATGTTTTCTGATTGAGCTGTGCCAGTTCTCAACCGTTTCTGAGGCTCCAGATCTTTCAACAGTCGATCCGAGCATTCAGTCAGTCCTGTTGTCCTTCTCGGCCCTGTTTCAACAACCGACTACTCTTCCCCCTCCTAGGGCCTTTGACCACGCCATTGTGCTAAAGGAGGGCACGGATCCAGTCAGAGTTCGTCCCTACCGATATCCTCACATCCAAAAAGAGGAGATTGAGAAGATGGTGTCTGAGATGCTTCAGTAGGCCTAATACTGACCCGAGCGAGCGGTCCTTTTCCATCCGGTCTTTGTTAGTCAAGAAGAAAGACGACAGTTGGAGGTTCTGCGTTGATTATCGAGCCCTCAACAAGGTGACAGTGCCGGATAGGTTTCCAATACCCAACATCGACGAGCTCTTGGATGAACTACACGGCGCCACAATCTTCTCCAAGCTCGATTTACGGTCCGGTTACCACCAGATCCGTGTGCGTCCTCCGGATGTTCCCAAGACAGCCTTTCGAACACACGAAGGCCACTATGAATTTTTGGTAATGCCGTTTGGTCTATCGAATGCTCCGACTACGTTTCAGGCGCTCATGAATTCCATTTTTAAAGGTCTTCTGCGTAAGAGCGTCCTCGTGTTCTTCGATGATATACTTGTATTCAGCCGATCTCTGCCCTAGCACGTCAAGCATCTTACTCAGGTCCTTTCGATTCTCTCTGATCATTCTCTCTTTGTTAATTTCAAGAAATGCTGTTTTGCTCAGTTACAACTTGACTATTTGGGCCACATTATCTCCGCACAAGGGGTAATGGCCGATCCAGGGAAGGTACAGTCAATGGTGGACAGGCCAACTCCAACCAATCCAAAGGAGCTGCGGGGGTTCTTGGGTCTGACGGGATATTACCGGCGTTTTGTCCGGAATTATGGCAAGATCGTTGTTCCTTTGACTCAGTTACTACGAAAAGATGGGTTCGCCTAGTCAGATGAAGCAACGGCAGCCGTGCAAGCCCTTAAACAAGCGATGATTGCGATACTGTTTGGGTTTACCCGACTTCAGTGCTCTGTTCGTGATTGAAACGGATGCTTCCGGGGTGGGGGTTGGTGCGGTTTTGTCCCAACACGACCGTCCGATAGCTTTTTTCAGCCAAGCTTTGTCTTCCCGCGCACGGCTCCGTTCCGCGTACGAGCGAGAGTTGATGGCTATTGTTCTTGCTGTACAAAAGTGGCGCCACTACCTCCTTGGGCGAAAATTTGTAGTCCGCAGTGATCAGCGAAGCCTGAAATACTTATTGGAACAACGAGTTATCGCGCCGGAGTACCAGAGGTGGATCCTGAAGTTGATGGGCTTTCAATTTGAGATTCAGTATAAACCGGGGCCTTCCAACACTGCTGCCGATGCTTTTTCCCGTTTTCCATGCTTGGATCTCCGGTCTCTTACCACCATTTCCTTCTTGGATATGGATCTGCTCCACTTCGAGGTCTTAGGTGATTCGTTCCTCCATTCGATATTGCAGGCATTACAGCAAGGGACCGAGGCTCCCCCTGGCTGGTCTCTTTTCCAGAACCACTTGCGATATGATGATCGTATGGTGATTTCGGCTTCCTCCTCCCTTAAGGGGCAGATTCTGTCCGAATTCCATGCCAGTCCTATCGGCGGCCATGGAGGATTTCTTAAGACTTACAAGCGGGTTTCGGCTGAATTATTCTGGGTTGGAATGAAGCAGGATATTAAGGAGTTTGTGGCCACCTGCGACACTTGCCAACGTCATAAATACGAAACTGTTGCTCCGGCAGGTCTGCTGCAACCGCTACCGGTCCCGACTGCACTATGGGAGCATATTTCAATGGATTTCATTGAAGGTTTACCGATTTCTGTAGGGTGGAATGCGATCTTAGTTGTTGTTGACAGATTCAGCAAATATAGCCATTTCCTGCCACTGAAGCACCCTTTTTCGGCCAAAACTGTGGCCTCGACTTTCATTCAAGGGATTGTCCGCCTCCATGGATTTCCATCTAGCATAATCTCTGATCGGGACAAAATCTTCCTCAGCGACTTTTGGTGCGAACTCTTTCGTCTCCAAGGTACGAAATTAGCTCGGAGCTCCGCTTATCACCCACAGACGGATGGTCAAAGTGAGGTGGTTAATAGGTGTTTGGAAACATATTTACGATGTTTTATCAGCCAGCGGCCGAAAGAATGGTCTAAATGGCTTTGTTGGGCCGAATATTGGTATAACACCTCTTATCACTCTTCTCTGAAGTGTTCCCCTTTTCGAGTTGTATACGGGCGCGACCCTCCTCTGCTGGTGCGTCCGGGGCCCGCGGTTCCTTCTGCCAATGCGGACATTGCTGCGTTGTTGGCGGCCCGCGACGCCGCGCTGCTGGAATTGCGCGACAAGCTGGTGCTCGCACAGAACCGGATGAAACAACACGCTGATTTGGGTCGCCGCGACATCTCCTTTGAGGTTGGTGATCTTGTTTACGTCAAGCTTCGCCCGTACCGCCAGCAGACAGTGGCTCGTCGCACCAATCAGAAACTAAGTCCCAGATTTTTCGGCCCTTTTAAAGTGATAGCTCGCATTGGACCCGTGGCCTACAAGCTCGAACTTCCACCTTCTGCGACTATCCATCCGGTCTTCCATGTCTCGCAGCTCCGTCGAGTGTTGGGTGCCCATACGGCTGTCCCGGACCTCCCGCCTATCATGTCCGACACCCTCACCCTTCCTGCCGAACTTGAGGACATTTTGGCCTATAAAGCGGACCAGGCGGGGCCGATGGTTTTGGTACGCTGGCTTGGCCTGCCCGACGCTGATGCTTCCTAGGAACTGGTTTCCCACCTACGCCGGGCTTATCCTTCTTTTCACCTTGAGGACAAGGTGGCTCTACTTGGGGGGAGTATTGATACGATACAGGGACGTTCCCCAATTAATCAAGTGTACAGGCGAAAGAGATTCGGGAATAAGAAGTCTAAGACCTCAGTGGGCCTTGCTGCAGAGGGCCAAATTTTACAGGAATAGTTTCACAGTCCTTAGATCACTGGGCCTGTCCATAACCCATTGGGCCCGTTTTTAATGTTGTTGTGAGTCCAGTCCATAGAGTATCCATGTGTGTCGTGTTGGTTGTCAATTGTGTGGGGGAGTTGTAAATAAAAGAGGCAACAATAGGTCGGTGGGGGGGATCGAGAATTATTTGTTGAGTTGGTTGGTGGGTTTGGAGCGATTTGGAGACCCTCTCAGGCAGTTGTGGGAGAATCTCCTCTTCCTCCATTCGTGAGGTGTAACTACTGCCCATTTGGGCTATCAATATACTACCCGAGGCGACCCCCTCGTTCTCCTAGTAGGTAGTAATCTATCATAAGCCAACAATGAAGTCATCACAGGAAAGCACAGCATCTAAAGTTTCCAACCCCACCTGATGGGAAGAAGTAACTACTAGATGGAATTAATATAAGGAGAATGCTAGTGTAACTTTGGTCGGGAAGCAGGTCTGGCACGCCACATGCGCTTGTTCGTGCCCCCATTCTGCGCCTTGATATGCGTATGCATACACATCTCGGTGAAAATGAAGGGAAGCACGCACGTGCGTGTTCGACCTACGTGCCCGATGTGCGTGTCACACAAGTATTTTTCTTAATAGAAATCCGTGCTTTTAGATTTGTGGAGATCCTTAGATAGGAGGTTAAAAAAGGCTAGAAATTATAAATTACAAGAGATCAACAAGACAGTGAACTGATGCAATATAGAAGATTTGACAAGATAAAAAAAAGGCATAATGCACCTTTATCCAACATTAATTGGTTGGATAACAAATAGAATGCAGGTATATGCACCAAGATAAATAGCATATAATCAGCATTTAGAACGTTGATCATAAAAAAATGCAACATGAAGTGGGAAAAACAAAGAGACAATGACAATAACAATGAAAGACTGCCGCAATGGTTGTCAGGTTATATCACGAGGCAAAATATCATCAACAGAGAGTGGTTAAAGTTGTAATGATGTTTAGATAGGACTTTATACACCTAAGGATGCTCAAGTGTGAAATTGATTTGGTTGAATCATTTTGATGGCAAGGGATTGCAAGGAGCCAAGCAGTGCCTAGGCGTTTTCCTTGCCTATAGTGAGGCGGTGCCCAGGCGGAAAAATTAAATATTCAAAGGCCCACAAAAAATTATTTAATATCTATTGGCCCCTTTTAATCTACTATTACTACAGGTCACTGTTATTTGTAATCAATATATACTTAAAAAAAATACTAAGGACACTTCAATGATTCCAAATGATGCATATATGCCATCACTTATCGATTTTCAAAAACATTTTAATTACTAAAACTCATTTTTAAACTTATGTACAAGAATTTGAAAGATTCGACAATCAGTTTAAGGAAAACAACTTCAGATTTTGAAAAAATAGGCAGAAAAAGTTTTGAAAATACCTTTTAGAAAGGAGAATCTAATAAAGAAGTGGACAAAGCATAAAAGTGCTTTGTGATGAAAGGCAGGATCCTGGAGGATCTCATAGATTCATCGCAAAGGTCATTTAACACCACTGCAGCTTCATTGCAGAGGTCCACGACCTCTGTAACTGCTGCGCTGAAGTTGCAGAGGTGACCTTTACCTCATAGCAAAAGGCAGAGGTTCACCTCTGCTGCTCTTCAACTCTACGATGAAGCTGCAGAAGTCAACTTCTGTGAAAACGAGAGAAGGAGAAGGAGAAGGGAGTTCAAAAAACTAAAGGCCGAATTGGTTAAAATATCCTAACCTTTTACACCTTTTGTTGTTATATCCTAACCTTTTTGAATTTGTTATTATATCCTACCCTTTTTAATTTGCTTGATTTGTATCCAAAGTCACGTTTTAACTCTAAGTTTCATGAGTTAAGACTTAAATAATGAATTTAAATAATAAATTTAGTAATTATAGGTGATGAGGTGGCATTTTAAATTTATTATTTAGGTGTCACATCATCAAATTTGGAGTTAAGAAGTGACTGAGATACAAATTCAACAATCTATAAAGTTAAGGATATAATAAAAAATTCGAAAAGGTTGGGATACAATAACAAAAGTAGTGAAAGGTTAAGATATTTTAACCAATTAAGCCAAAACTAAAAAGTACCTTTATTGGAGTTGTTGGAAGGTTGCCGGAATTTCACCAAAGGCTCTCAACTGCCTAAATTGTTGCTAGAAATGGGGTTGGAGTCGAAGGTGGGGGAGGTTGAGTTTTGAGAGGGGTGGGGGCAGGTTTTACACAGTGGGTCGGGGTTTATATATGCACTTCCTAGGCAGTTTTTTTTTTTCACCTCCCCAAATTTTTTTTAAAAAAAAATCACTAAGAAGGCCACCAACCACCTAGGCGGTTTGAGCCAAAAATGCCTAGGCACTTCCTAAGCGGCGCCTTGCAATTGCTGAGCGCAATACTTTGGTTCTTTTGAATTTTTGATGATGTAAATAACAATTGATATGGGTTTAAATGGCATCAATAAGTCATTTCAGTGATTTCACATAAAGATCCATGCTCCACTTGATCGAATGTGTACCCAGGTCATAGTTAAATAGTGTAAAGGAAAAAATTCAAGTTACCAGTGAATCTATAATGAAGATTAAGTGGGCATCCAGAAGATCAAGACCAAGTTTGAAGATTTGATTTTATTTTTGTTGAGCCCTAGATTCATGCTAAGCCGAGTGCTCAAATACTCTTTCAGAACTTCTTGTGTTCGAAAAATGCCAAAAAAAAGAGTAAAACATAGAAAAACGAAAAAATACCAAAGAGGGAGAAAATGATAGTAGGGTAAACTATATATCACAACAAGTTTCTATTTCTTTGTTGGACTATAGCACATACAATGTCAAATTAACTGATTGAATAACTTTCTGATCAGACACAAATCATTGAAACTTCATTACTCATCAGTCAGAAAGAAATATTTTTTAAGAGGGTAAAAAAGGAACGAGTGCAACTTGTAAATAAGAGGTCATAATCCTATTTTTCAAAAGGTGAAAATATAAGAAAATTGGTGTAAAATTTTCACGTTCACGAGGCAAAGTGAGAACATAAAGAGTTGACCGTGAAAACCTTTCAATCCTCTTATGAAAGATTATGGCAATTGGCAAGCAGTTCATGAAAAAAGTCAATATTCTGATGAAGATGAATTTAAATACGAAGCAATTCTCAGACAATTGTGTCGAAGACCTGACCTGTCTTCTAGACCTTGCTGTAACGCGACCACGATCCCATTTTTCTTCAGACAAGAAATTCCAAAACCCTTAACAACCCCAGCAAGCCCAAATGCAGCACCACGGCGTTCGCCATATTTATCACTATGCATCAATTGATTCAATAGCCTAGAGACAAGTGCTTGAGCTTCATCCTAATCAGAGAAATGTAAATAAATAAATAAATAAATACGTAGAGATATCAAAGAGGTCATACGTAACAAAAGAATAAAACTTTCTGAAACAACTTGTTGCCAAAAGCAGATTTCTTGGTGTCAGATTTGGCAAATTGATTTCAAGATGAAAAATAGAATGATGAAGCATCAAAGAAGTCATAATCTTGGTCAGGCCTAACGGTCTACATGTCCTCTATGTAAAGAAAACATATACCCAAAAAGATTTTTACAATTTGGAAAGTAAAATACTAAGAGAATTCAAATATAATTTGCATGCACATTCCAAATACAACCCTCAGTATGATTAACAAATCTAATTTGGAATCCTTTTTGATATTATATGCGTTACAGACTAAAGTTAAAGAACCCTGATGAGTGCGAACAAACTTCATCTCTATAATTAGAGACATCTGAGATCTGTCTACCTGTAACTTTGTGTTGATCAAAGTGTTTAAGAAATGTGTTAAAAGGTATGAACGATTTAACAACAATAATTAACCCTGAAGAAAGAGTAAATTTCCTTGACAAACTAGACAGTAATATGTAGATAACGTCTGCGTAACTGATCCAAGAGTAATTTTCAGCAATCAATCCAAAGATTTTAGAAACACCAACAGGTTGAAAGAAAAGAGCTGGAAGCAAAAAGCTTGGGCTGAAGGTACTTATTCCTCGCTTTTTTTTATTTTACTATACCCGAAGTCCACCCAAGCTTCAATAACGAACCAGACTGAAATCCTTTATAAAGGCTATGGCCTCCCCCCAAATGTGAAAGTAAAATGTGAACGTACTTTCTTTGAAAGCATTAATGGATATAAGCAAGTTGAGACAGCCCGCTGCACTGCCTCTGATGGAGTATTTAGGACATCTAACAACTTCTCTACGACTGCATGCACTTTACTGTCATCCTGCCACATCATACTTAAATCAATGCAAACCTCAAAGACCAAAATAAAATCAAATCTCTCTCCTCAAAAGAAATGAATAAATATAATCTTCAAATACAAAGCCTAATAATGCTAAACTTAGCACCTTTGACAAATGTCTTGCCAGAGCTCCTGTAAAAATAACAACACCCTCACGTACTAAATCGTACTTTTCTTCATCTGATGCCTGTATCAATGCAAAAGAATAACCAACATAATAAGCAACAACATACGCAGTGTGACAACAACAAATTAACAAGGTGCGCAAGTGTCTAACAAATGCATGCGATAATCAAAGAAAGGTGTCTCGCCTTTTTATTCAAGTAGTTCTCGAAAATTGGAAAAAGCAGAGACACATTTTCCTTTCCATGCTTATCAATAATCAATATGCCAGCATTGATCATTCTCCCTCGAACATCTGCATTAGGATCAGCCTGCGGTAGCACAATCAGAGTTCAATAAATAAATTTATCAAGATGATAATACATTGCTCAGCTAAAAGTAGCCCAGACATTTTTTCCAATTATAATAAAATGGATTATATGATTTACATGAGATTTTCTAAAGCGGGCTATTTACTAAGCAAACAGAGATGCTTCCAATCTCCTGAACAAGCTTGAGGAGTTAGGCTATGCCTCTATAGAGAGGATAGGAAGGTTTGGCGTTTGGAGAGATAAGGGTGGGTGCTACTCGTGCAATCTGTGATTAATGGAAAGAATTACACGAGTAATGATTAATAATTTGATTGCAGGGATCGAGAGATCAATTAGCATAATGGCCAGGTTAGTGGCTAGTCGAAGAGGTTTGTGACATGGATCCCAACAGCCTTGGCGTATGCAAAGAGCATATTCTAAGTAAAAATAACCTTTTTACTAAAGATTGGATGGACTTACCAAGGCTCGTGATATCAGGAATGTCATGACTACCGGAAGATCCTTTGTTCTAAGAACATCAGCTGCAGATTTTAATGCTAGGGATATGCCTTGTCTTCCAAGCCAAGAAGAGTCCACATTATCCTCTCCAGAAGCCGCACTTTGGATGTACAATGAAAATAGTTTTGAAAGAGTCTCCTGCATGCATCAAGACAAGATAAGAATTACTATGTAAAGGTTAACACAGTTAAAACAACGGTTACTATCATAGTTCGTGTAAGAAAGAAGAAAAAAATTCAAGAATAACACTTGGGAAGTAGAGAAAGTTTTCAACTCTCTTAGGTTGCTAGCTTGAACTTGCATAATAAGTTCTCACCAAGAGAATGCTGAATCTCAGAAAGTATGGACGAGAGGTTTTCACTGATTGCCGTAAGGTTTTTGGAGGTGAGTAGTTCTAAGAGATCTCTCTCCTGCTAATTTTGTAATTTATTCTCACAAGAAAAGAATATTGAAAGCACAACCTGTATCGTATCAGGGTCTTCATCCATAGCAGCTGCTATTGCCTCTGCAGCCGCTAAACGCACATTGTAGTTGTTATGAGATAAAGCAACTAGAAGTCCTGAATAATCAGTCCCAAATTCATAACCATAACGATCCCATACATCCTCTGCGACCACTGATACTGTCTGAACAAGGAAAAAAAATAGCAATGAAAAGATAGAGCAGGGAAACAATTTTAATGGCAATTCTTAAATTTCACCTTAGGTAGAGTCAATGCGATATAAAGCAACTTGTAATTATTCCACCACAATTCAAAGCACAAACAAAGTACTAATGCTCACCAAACCAAGAAAGAAAAAAAAAAAGAGTTATTCTTTCCAAACATTGTTTAGAGTCAATTTGCCATTTTAAAAATATTCTATGCATTTCTAACGTCTATTAATTCCAAAGTTATATAATCCAGTCACCATAGTGATACCTCCATGCAGGCAAGGAGATATAACAAAGCAAGAAACTACCATTTTAGTGAAAAAAAAAATATTGCAATTTTAACAACCGCTATCATTTTTGATCGGAAACAACCACTATCATGAAGTGTTAGTAACATGTATAAATACATTTGGAGGAACCACAAAAGAATTTCCCATTACAAGTAATTTGTAGATTTAGAAAAAACAAATGACAGGGTTTGCAGAGATGTTCTAGAAAGAAAAGTAATGCGTGCTACATACATACACACTAGTAAAGATATGCAGGAAGAAGTAGTAATAAGTATAGAGTGTAGCTATGTGCACCCTGCACAATGATCAGGGCACCCAGCCAAAATGGTGTAAAAATTGGCCTAAGAAGGAAATGTCAAAACAACCCTCCCAACCCAAGCGATTCACTCACATACCCAAACCTCTTCATTCCTCCCGCCTTCAATCCTCCAAAATTTTCACAAGTGCAATCGATCCTTAGTCGTGTGCACATACGCGGAGTTGAATGAACTCAGTTGACCAGTTTTGGAGGAAACAATAATGTAGGTTTATATTGTAGGGTTTGTCAGATTCGGTGTGTTTGCATCACTGTTAATGAATAATGGGTTGAGAAAAGGAGTGGGAGAAAGACGTAGAACAAAATCAGGTTTGTTTTCTTGATTTTTCTGTATTTTTTTCATTTTTTAAACTGTACAGGAGACGCGAAGTGATCGACCACACAGGACCGAGACACTACATAAGGTCTCGTTTGTATCTAGCTGACACTCTTGCATGAGTCTCAGACTAAAGCAACCGAAACCATATGTATGCACTCTGTGGTATTAGTTACGGTCATTGGGTACCGAGACTCGAAGAATGGTCTTGGACATGTGCAACCGAGACTGCATGCTGCTTCTTGAACCTGTGGGACCGAGACAGTCAGGGTGCCTTGAGAAACAACGAAAGTGCCCCGATCATCGTGGGGTGGGGTGCTCGTTTTTGAGCCAAGGGGCAATTTGGAAAACTTGACGAGGTGCCTTGAGAAATTGATTGGGTGCCCCGATCATCGGGGTGCCTTGAGAAATAGCTGGGGCACATAGCCCCACTCTAAGTATAAAGACATTTGGATGAACCACAAAAGAATTTCTCATTACAATAAGAATACATCAAGGATTGGCTTTAAGTCCATATCTCTCTACTTTAGTTATGGATAAACTAACTAAGCACATTCAAAAGGATCCACCATGGTGTGCATTATTTGCAGATGATATAGTCCAAGTGCCAAAAAAAGAGAAAAAGAAATTAGAACTTTGGAGGAATATATTTGGATCTAAAGGCTTTAAGTTGAGTAGGACGAAGACCGAATACATTCATTGTGAATTTAGAGATACTAGACATCAAGATGGAGTGGTAAAATTAAGGGAAGTAAAAGTTCCTAAGGTGAAACACTTTAGATATCTAGTAGCAACCACACATAATGATGATACTATCGAGAATGATGCCACACAGAATTCAAGCTGGATGAAAGAAATGAAGTGCAACTAGTGTGATCTATGATCAAAATTCCTAAAAAGTTGAAAGAAAAATTTTATAAGACCGTAATTAGGTCAACTATGTTTTATAGAAGTGAATGTTGGGCAGTAAATAAACAAGAAGCACATAAAATGAACATAGTAGAAATGAGGATGCTTAGGTTGATGTGTGGTCAATGTTTCCAATGTAACGAGGCGGTGTTAGGCAGTTTAGCCCCGCTTAGTTAAGGTGCCTGGGCAAGCGAAAAACTATTTAGTCAGACCTCCCTAAGAAAAAATTTAATTTAGTTAGAGACCCTTCAATAGTAAGGGACATACTTTCTCACCTACACATTCTCACCACCATATTTTCAACTTCACACTTTCCATACATTTTGAAATAAAAAATATTTCCAAAAAAAAAATTTTTCAATAAAAAAAATTTAATAATTACTTCCAGGTCCACCGCTTGCCTTATTAAGGGCTAGGCGGTGGAAACCCTTGAAAAACACTGTGTGTGATAAAACATATAAAGGTAGAGTAAATACAAAAATTCAAGAAAAAGTAGGGGTAGACTGAAGCTAACTTGTAACACATTGATTAGGAGAGATTTAAAAGATTTAAAGCGCACACCGTCAATTCACTTAGGTAGATGAATAAAAAGGGGCTTGTTATTTACACATATCAAATGCCCTTGCACACACCACAAGCCCTACACGCACAATTGTTTTGAAAATGTTGGACTTACCGAAAATAAAATCTTGGACCAAAGTACCCTTACCTTGAACACACCACCTCCCTCCCTCACATCCACTATCTACCTCCACTGGTCGCCGATGCCCCGCCCCCATCGCCTTAACTACTATCACTACCCTCTCACCACTGCCGATAACAACTCCACAAACCTCCCCTCCTCCATTGTTACTGGCGACGACAATGGAGGAGGCAGTCGGTAGTAGCAGAGGGGATGAGGTCGACGACAGTTGGGAAAGGTGGAGGTGGTGATGGCGGTATGGGATGGCAACGACGACAACTGGTGAAGGCAAACGATGGGTGTGATGGAGAGAAGTGGTTTGTGTTAGAGGTGAGGGCAATTTGGTCCAAGTTTTTTTAAAAATAGTGGGTGTAGGTTTTTGTGGGGTGTGTAAGGATTGTGTCACGTGTGCGAATAGCAAACCCTATAAAAAGGCATGTCCAAACATATAAGACATAATAAATAAACTAAGGTAATATCGAATAAAAAGGAATGAGAAAAAAAAACCATGATGACGAGAAAGTAGAGATGAAAAATTGGAAAAAAAAAAAACAGATAATACATAAAGACAAAAGGCGACTAACTCTTTCCTAGTTGCTGAAGGTATTTTTCTCATTTGAGAATAAAGGTTAAGTTTTAAATGAGAGGATTGATTACATAGAAAAGTAAGTATCCAATGCAAGCTACTCAACAAGTAACTTAAAATTACCAAATATTGGGTTTTTTAATACATTAAATTAAAAAATCAAACCTTCTCCGGATCATGTAAGGCAATCCAAATGCAAGTTGCAACCTCAACATTCTGGGGAAGAGATCGACCAGAAACAGAAGGAATGCATTTAACAGCATTTAAACAGGCCAGCCTCACATGAACTCCTTTCGAATATACACCGCATAGAGCCTGTTGCCAATTGACATAAAAAGAATCAACAAATAACATGTAATAACACCTGCAGGAACCATAAATAAGAATGTGAGACCACTTACGGGAGCAAGTTCGTCTGCCTGCAAACCTAAGCATAATTCATTTAGCATTGGTGCAATCAATGCTTGAAAAGCCGGAACAACACCTAGAACATGATAAAGAACCTGCACATAAGCATGACCAATTAGAACACAGATCAAGTACAAGTGTCAACGAGAAGCAAAGATTTTGAAGGCAACCGATAGCATTCGAATGCGTGGAAGAGGTAATATGGGATCCAAATGTAAAGCAAGGATCTTAAGCACATCATCATGAAGTCCTGTCTTCTTTGTGGACAACAGTATCTGCTCAAGGATCTGAAAGGAAAAATCAATTATGCAAAAGCATTAATAGACTTGATGCCGAGGGCTTAATAAAGAAATACAAAAGCCAAAAAGAAATACCGGGAATATGAAAACAAAGGAATCAACTGGAAGAGGGCCATATTGACAAGACATTGATAATCCCTTGACAATTCGCTCGAAAAGACCCAAGTACGGTCCTTCAGAGGACAATTCTTCGCCAACAGAAGCAAATAAATCCAATATCACATGTTTTTCAGTCGAAATGATACGTAAAGCAGCCGCAATGTCAGGAGCCCAATTGCAAAGAGGATAGGCAAGACATTTTGAAAGACTCAGCATAGTTTCAAATGCCACATCACTAACAATTGGAGACTGCAGTAACGGATCGACAACCTTAACCTGTTAACAAAAACATAGCATGAATGCACGATCCATTACAAAAAATATAATTCAGTCCCAGAGCATGGCCATGTCAATTTAAATCGTGAATGCTCACAAAAACATGCATACAAATTTATAAGATATGGCAAAGTAAAAAAAACAAACGTATTTAGGCCAAGGCAGATCAGTTTCCCCCACAAAATAAGCTTAACCATAAAAAAATAGTAATAAGGAACTTGTAAATTACCTGAAATTTATTAGAAAGACAGCAAAGATAATGCTCATCACATATTTGGAGAGAATCAAATAGTGGAGTTACTGCCCCTTCAAGGGTGGCTTATCCCATTGAAGGAACAATTGCTTTTGAGAGAAAATACTCAAATGTCCATAGCTAGTTGCTAAAAGGGTGAAAATGGTTTCAACATATAGCAGGAAACTAAATCTAAACCTGATGCTAGAGACGCAAAGGTTCAAAAATAGAGAAAGCCACCAATTTGATTAAACGAGTTACCAGACGACTAATACAAGAACTCATTAAACTCCTTCCTTCAGTCTGATACAACTATTCGATTTCCTTTGAGAACTGAAGTCCATCAATGTTCCAGAATTGTGGAGTCTTGCCCTCCATGGCTGGGTGCATGAAGCTCTTTGTACACTCAATCAATGAAGAACTAGGGATAGATCCACGGAAAAACAAATCACATCATGCTCATTTAGCATTATGATTAAGGATAAACCATTAGCACTTTTGATTGTGCATGTGAATAACATTATCCTCAATAATATAATATAAGTGGGAAATGGATCAAAGGTAAGAAAAAAGTGTTTTGCAACAGAACTTCAAATTAAAGCTTGGGAGACTAAGGTATTTCCTTTGAGTGAAAATTGCTCAAACCAAAAAAGCGATAGCAATCTCACAACAAAAGTATGTCATTGATTTTCTCAATGAGACAGTCACGACTCATGAGTGATTGTCATGCTACTGTTACTTCAACAGATCCAAATATGAATGAAACAAGGGGGAAATAAGACAGGTGTTCATTTGATAAATTTTGATACCAAAAAACTTGGCAGACAAGCTATTACTAATCCCACACACATTGATATTGCGTTAACATAAGACAAGAAAGCCAACTTCTTCCTTCAACTTATGAAGGACTTCAGCACGCATGTGGTGTGTCGGATCCTAAGATACTCGAAAAGTTCACAAGAGAAACGATTATTCTTCAAGAAAAATGAACACCAAATTATTGAGGAAATAGCAAAAACATATTGGACAAGATAATTTGTTAATAGAACTTAGGTATCAAGATACTCTGCATTCGTGCTCAGGAACATATTTTGCACACATCCAAGGGCAACTTCAGAATGTCCAAATTCAACAATCTGACGGACTATAACTTTAAGGGATTGGTGTACACTTTTTTTTTCTAGGAGGGGTATGCGTAGACTTGAGACTATGGAATGCGTTAATTACAAAAGATTTTAAAACATTACCAATTCATATTATCAACTTCATTAAACCAAGCTAAATGGAAACATTGGATACCTGTAGCCCACCACAACTAATTTGGGTCTAGGGCTTCATTGTTGATTAGATATACTAGAAATTTTATTTATTTATTTATAGTTATTATTGTTTTTAAGAAACCGAATTTTCTAAGAATTAAATAAGCCACAAGATTTGAATTAGGCCTTGAAATATAGTGAGAAAATACTGAGTCCAATTTTTCGTTTTACGACAAAGATGTTTGGGGTTAGAAACTCCTATATATGTATGAAACCTTGTGTAAGGAGTAAATAAAGTATGGAATAAACTCATGTATAAAAAGGTTAAAATTGTAAAATTGTAAAAGATTAATATCAAAATAGAGGTCCATTAAGCAACATCCCTATGCGGCTAGGGCTACAAGTAATGAAAAATAGAAATTCACTATTCGAAAAGATAGATAGAACTAAAGAGTCATATAAAGGAAGTACTCCAACATTGCAAACAATAAGAGTATAATATATAGGTAAACAACTCAAGAATATGATATTTAAGCTAAAATGTAATGGTTTGTTCAATAACCCAGCCCACCACACCACACAAGGAAAAGAAAATTAACAACTAGAAGTTTATGTAGTTATAAATCCCAAATCTTGCACAAAGATGGTACAAATTGATGAAATTTAGTACTGGAATTTCAAAAAGGATATTCTCTTTATGATATTACATAAGAGTTTGTCTGAGACTAATTTAACTTGGTAGTCAGCCAAGAAACAAGCAAGGATATTCTACTTACGGTACTACATAACCACCAAGAAGTGATGATTGGTCATCTTTGAAGGAAAGAAGGAATGACTACCTTGTTTTTGGTTGATTAATGAGCTTAACAATAGAAAATGATTCAAATGCTTTCTATATACGTTGTAATGCTAGATTTGTAAAATAAATTGTAAAATCGAGATAAAAAGGAATAATAAAAGCTCCAAGAAAAAAAGGGAAAATCTTCCATTGGGTTGAAAGGCCAAATAAAGCAAAATTTTGGCTAAACAGGCAAAACAACCCATCTCTGATTGCTCTCACATGGTCAAACAATTTCTTCTCTAGCTTCAATCAACCAAAGCATACACTAAATCAATGCATTATAAATAAGTGGTCCTTCACTTCAACTCTAATGCTTTTTCTCATTTTCTCAAGAGCTGTTCAACTTCATCCTCATCCTTTACAAACTCTTTTTTTACAATATCAAACATGTTAAATATCATCATATCAATGTGCATTGTTGGCTACTAAAAGTCTCTTTAACCACTTTGAGTGCATATGTTCGCCCTTTTGACAATCGACACTATGACCATGACGTAACCAGTTGACGTGAAGGGCTCACAATGGCCATTTAAATAGGAAAAAAGGCATGAAACTCTATAGTATTAACCCAGAAAAATAAAATAAAACAAAATCCAGCAAAAACTTGGATATTGACAAATTGCCCAAGGAAGTAAGCTATATGAAATAAGAGAAACAAGAAAATTAGTTGATGAGATGCTCACCAAGGAAGGTAATTCGCTATGAAAGAATATAGGACTTGAAACGGTTAGTTCACCGATAGCTCTCAGCATCAATGAGAGATTATTTTGTATGCATTGAACCTTCTCACGAGTTAGGGCTTCTTCTTTCAACAACAAATCTCTTGCTTCTTCCTTAGCATTTTTACCCTTATCTAGATAACAAATTAAAATGAAGTAATACAGAAAAACAAGAATTTAATAAAGCTAAGAAAAATATGAATTGGAATAGGCTGAGAAAATAATGTGCCTGTTTTCTTTGTTCCCTTCCCCAGGTCCCTTTTCCCCAAAGCATTAGCTTCTCTTTTAACTGGCTCCTTCTGAACAGAATGATTGTGTTTGACATAATCCTAGAAACTCAGAAATAAGAACTATTGTATTTATATCGAAAAGAAAATAGAGCTAATTGCATTTGACAATTTTACCTGGTCATCTAGGTCATCATAAGCTCGGAAGCGACCTTTTGCTTGTTTAGCATTCTTAACAGGTACAGCCTCAGCAACATAAACACCTAACTCACTAGATAGAATTCCTTCTGGTGTATGAAAAACCTGGGAAAGTAACAGTAAATAATATGGCACATAGAATTCATAACAAAAGTGATGATTAATTATCCAACTATTTTATATTTGATCTCAATGTGTAATTACCACCTTGAAAATATTTATCTCCTACAATCTTGCTAGATGAATGTACACAACATCAAGAGATAAATAAAGATCATTTTAATTTAATAATGAAATATTCGGATATAAGAGATTTTCTTTCTAATGATCACTTTCATACCAATACAGCCTAGGAAACGAAAACATAAATGAGAATTTAGTTATTGCTAGGAAGAGATATTTTCTTCATCATAACAAATTACAATAAACCAATAGACAAGACCGCAGCAATGACACAAGTTGAAACAAAAAAATGGACCTATCAATAAACATGCAAGGACAGAGTATAATACATGAAATAAGAAAAATTGTTGTAAACCTGATATAATATGGAATGAAGATAGGAGCCAATGTTAATAATGGTATTGATGTTGACAAGGCATTGGATAAATGCTCAAAGCAAGTGCTAGTTGCCTTGGCAATACATAAAAAATCACAAAATATTCGAGACTCGTCCCCTTTATTTTGAGAATAGGAAGAAGAGAAAAACATTCAGAAATTGGAGGATAGTCATAGTACTATGACCGTTGACAGGGGAGATTGCTGACAAGATAGTTCAAAATTTTGAGAGTTTGCATACACCATATTTTGAGAAATTTAGGGAGAAGTCCACTCACAAGCATGTGTTTAGCAATATTGACCACTAACTTGCAAGGTTTTTTGGTTTAATATTCTAAACAATTTGTCATATGATTCAGTTTAACAAGGTTCATTTTGTCAACACTTTGCTTGGAATATCTACTTAAGCAACAATACCAAAGGACACTATATAAGTTCCTTCTTTTTTTCAGCAAAGAGTGTCAACTATCAATTCGAATAATCAATCATACATGCATGTACCCGTTGCAGCAAGAATTTAAATTAATTATTTACTTGAATGTCTCTTTCAGAGAGTTCATCATGCAAGAAACGGTCTGGATGCGTGTTCAAGAACTGTACAAGAGAAGAAATGTAGGAAAAATTAGTACTCTCATTGCGTAAGCCATTGACCAAGTTGACAGGCCATAATAAAATAAACTAAGTATAATCAAAGGGAAAAAAAGACCTTCTGAAATTCGTGATAGATATCCTTAGGTAGCACAGACATCAAAGTTGATAGACAATTTATAGCTGCATGCTGCTCCAAGGGGTTTTGAGACATTAACCCCATTGGGCCTAGTAAGTCCTGCACATACAGGAAGCATAAGGAACTCCAAAGGCAGAAAGGTAAGTGCATGTGCATGTAATGAAAAATATGATTAGGAAATTGAAACATCTAAGCAAAACAACCAACAGTTACGAGTTATTAAATAATAAGACAATTAACATGTTACCTAGCCAAAAGTATAAAGACATTGTATATTCACTTGAAATTCTCTCTGTTACCCGGACTCTTGTATTTGGGTCAAAGTGCCCATGTCGACACGACTCGACATGGACATAGACATGGGATATGTGTCGGATGTAGCATTTTCAAACTCGGACACGCTCGAGAGACTTACCCGGATGGAGAAGATGAACAGACCTTATATCTTGATGGAGAAGATACACAGTTCATTGTGAAAGACAAAATGAGGGCAAGTGTCTTTTTTGACTTTTCCAAGATTCATAATAAATGCTCTCTAAGGTCATGTCAAGTCATGTCCAAGTCATTTTTGTTTACTTCAAGTCATGTCAAAGTCATTAAATGCAATTACTTAACATTTTAAACATACTTATCCGCCTATATATTACATAGTATATATATACATATACATACATATATATATATAAGTAAAAAAATATAGTATTTGTCAAAAAAAAATTTGATATTGGTAATTCTACATAGTTTTTAAAGATGTTTTATAAGTAAAAATAAAAAATATTTACAATTTATTACTGTGTCTAAGTACCCATGTTCAACATTTTGGACACCTATTGCCGAGTCTATAAAATTAGGAAATTGCCAAGTCCGACATCTAGACACATACCTGTGTCCGACATCCGTACTCGAGTCCGGGTAACATAGAAAACTCTACCCACAGAACAAAAAACTAAGAATAAATTTTTTTTCTTAACATTGTGCACCATAAAATAAAAAAGAGGAAAAATATATCAACACAAAAATTGATTGCCAATCAAACACAATGTATTGAACATAAATATCAAAATGTTAAAAAAACTGAGCTTAATAAAATCCATCAAGTTTATATTTTCTACCCAACTTAACTGACTTAACTCGTAACGTGTAATTATTGGTGATCACACAATGAGTTATCAACCTACAGCACTTCAAATCCCTAATTGATTACGCCCCACAAACAAGCCGATATGCCTCCTGAAGTCAGCCATTTCTAGTTCCTTCCAGATTTCTAACAGCATAATTCTAATTATATATCAAGAATAATACAATTCTGAATCTCCAATCCCTCCATTACTGAAATGTTTATGCTCTAACTAGCTGAATTCCATAACGAATATTACATGGGATAAAAATCCAATGTAACTCCACAAACTAATTGAAAAGCGAATATGAAAACCCAATATAGAATATGTTGTCAATTTCTCCAAGCCAAACTATAAAATACAACAACAAAACCTTAATCCCAAATTAGTTAAGATGAGCTACAAACTCTTCCACTGTGCTCAATTTAGTGCAATTGATGGTAAGCTTTCCAAACCATTTAAATCCCTTCTAATTAATGTATCCCAAGCAAGGAATGAAAATCCGATAAAATTAGCCGAATTTTAGGTGAAGTTTATCGAAGTTGAAGGAATCGAAACGAAGTTCGCATGTAGTTTAAAAACTACAAAAATTCGCCAAAGTTAATGTTAAAAGTCGACAATTTTGATACGAATTGATATGGATCGCTAAAAACAAGGAAAAATTACAAATTTTTCAGTCAAAAAATCGAATAAGTGTGTAGGGTAGTGAAGTTTTGTACTTACCTAACATTAGTGAGAAAAATCAAGTTAGATTATCCTTAGAAAGTGATATACCATACACAATATGCGTGACTAGTGTCAATAAAATCAACTTAAAACCATTAAATTGTAAGTTTTTAAGGTATAGATGCACAATTGTACTTGTTTTGACATCCAATAAATTAAGTTTTAGTTTATTAACCATTTAAATAAAAAATTCTTAAACTTCGTTCAATTAGCGAATTTTTATCAAAATTTCCCACGTCAAATTAATTTTTTTCGAATTAATTCCAATTATCAAGAGGGCGAATTATAAGGCGAAATCGAAGTTTCAATCTTGGGTCCCAAGTAAGCTTCAGTCTAGCCCTACCTCATCAAATTTCTTCAATTTCTATTGAGTCGAGTTTTCAAATGGGGGCATTTGTAGGCCGTCTTAAAAAGCGTCTAAACCACCGTAACCATCCTTCCCTAATCTTTTTGTCAATTGGTGTTGCTCATATTTTTCCTTGAATTTATGTATTTCTTATTCTATCTTTATGAGTTTTACCACACATCCACCTAAGCATCCTCATTTCGACTACATTCATTTTATGTAATTGTTGTTTCTTTGTTGCCCAACATTCACTTCTACAGAGCATAGCTAGCCTAATTGCAGTTCCCAAAATATAAAATACACAAGAAAAAATATTAACTTAAATGAAACAATAGTAAATATTCAACGATTAATCGAATGAAATTAATTCAAGAAATAATTCTATAAATCAAACAAACAAGATACTCAACTTTACCTAAAATTTCAAAGCCTAAAAAAATACAATGAATTTCAGAAATCTAGTTCAAAATAAAAGAAAAATATTATCTTAAACTAGTTCATTAAAAACATAAATATCTTCATCGAAGAGCTGGAAGGAACGAGGAACGCATACAACAAAAGTATGCTTATTTACTTTAAATATACTAGGGCACTTACAAAAGCCTATGAACTTTTAAAAATATGCTTAATAGCTACATTATTCATGTTAAGCAAGATATAAAAAGAGAGGAAGGCGGAGATAATTAAAGATTAAGAAATCCTTAATGATAGTAAGAGACTGAGAGACGCTAGGAACAAGAGAGAAATTAGGAGAGACTACTGAGACTGGCTAACATGGTATTAGAGAAAGAAATTAAGAGACATTGAGGAAACATTGGGAGACATGGAGATAGGAAATCGAAATAGATAGTGGAGTTTAAAGAACATATAGTTTGAGTGTTGAATTGCTTTACATGTAAAAAGATATAGGATTAGTAGTCTCATCTAATGTATACTACTAGAAAAGATCATACAACAAGATGGTTTAAAGAATGGTATATCATCATTATATACTTGATAAAGAGGATCAAACTACCTGTTTTTGTCACTCTTCCAATTGAATAAAGGCCAAATTGGTTAAATATCCTAACCTTTTACAACTTTTGTTATTATATCTTAACCTTTTGAAATTTGTTATTATATCCTAACCTTTCTAAATTGTTTAATTTGTATCCTAAACCACTTTTCAGCTCCAAATTTGATGATGTAGCACTTAAATAATGAATTTTAATCATAAAATTAGTAATTATTTTGATAATTATGGGTAATGGTGTACCTTTTTAAACCATAATTAAGGTGCCACCTCATCAAATTTTAAGTTAAAAATTGACTTGGGAGTTGGGATAAAAATCAAACAATTTAAAAAGGTTAGGATATAATAACAAAAGTTGTGAAAGGTTATGATATTTTAACCAATTAGGCCTTGAATAAAATTGCATATTTTATAAAAATCCTTGTTCTTTTCCTTTTTGCTAAATTGAGTTTTTTCAGTTTTTTACTAGTGATCTTCAATATTTTTTCTTCAATTAAAAACTCTTTAATATCCATTGTACATGCATGATAGTGACTCTAGCTCTGCATTGTCTCAAATGGTTTAGTTTGGGAGGAAGATCTTCCAACAAAAACTGGTTTTCACATTACTGATTACTTTGAATTCAAAAAAGAAATAAAAGAAATTCTGAAATTTACAAATTTTGTCATATTTTAGGCCAACCTCCACAAAAGTTTGGTAAATTATTATCCAGATTTGATTAATAATTCAGTGTTTAAAAAATTAATAGTTAATTAGCAAGTGTTCAGATTTTTCTGTACAATGCAGTGTTTTAAGGCCCCGCCCTAGGCCTTTAGGGGCTTCCACCGCCTAGTCCTTAATAAGGCAGGCGGTTGGCCTGAAAATTATTATTAAAAAATATTTTTATTGAAAAATTTTATTTATTTATTTATTTATTTGAAAATATTATTTATTTATTTTTTGAAAATATTTTCTAATACAACATGGGTAGAAAAGTGTGGAGTTGAAAATATGGTGAGAATGTGTAGGTGAGAAAATATGCCCCTTACTATTGAGGGGTCTCTAAATAAAATTAAATTATTTATTAGAGAGGTCTAACTAAATATTTTTTTCGCCCGCCGAGGCCCCGCCTCAACTAGGCGGGGCTAAACCGCCTAACACCGCATTGAAAACATTAGTATAATACAGATGAATTTGAAAAGAAAAGAAAAAAAAACAGCGATATTCGTAAAATTATAATTATCGAAGTCTAATATAGAGGAAGACTTCAATGTACCATAAAGTTCTTCCCTTGCTTTATGCTGTTAGGCATAATGTCTCAACATTATTGAAGACCTAAACGTACATGTTCAACAACTTTAAGCATTATAGTTAACAACAAAGACAATCAAAGGGTATCTCATCTCATACAATAAAAGGACTAGTTTAATTCCAAAGTCGTTAAAACTTTCTTAATGTATGAGCAAGAATATTTAAAGGAATATGAGCACAATCCAACTAAAAATATAAGCTTCATCAAAGTGTATAAGATTGACACAAAGAATAAATGAATGAATATATCACTAAAGACTCCCCACAATTTTATAATATGATTACTCTTTTAAGTACTAAGGCTACTTTAATAGCTCATATCAAGCATAATTCAACAATATAACAAGACAAGAAAATATTTCAAGTTACATAATGGTATTGACACTCGACCAAGATGCTTGAAGTATGTGAGGAATAAAGAGTCCCATGAGACATCAGTAAAATAACGAATAAAAGCATAAATACGAGCCACAATTTTGAACAGGAATCAACTTTTACAGTCTAGACTAGAATATTTCTACAATGCTTAATAAATACCATACTTTACCTTGCATATCTTCCCCAAATCTGCAGCGACAATACTGAAAACATCAAGCCCATGCCTTTGCAAACTCTTCCGTAGCCTCTGCAGTAACAGAAATAGTGAATGGTTTTTTTTGAGAAATTGGAGGCCAGCTCCAGAAAGTTATAAGAAATGGTGAATGGTCAAAAAACTGCCACTTAATTTAAGGAAATAATAAATAAATAGAATTTCTAGAATTCAAAAAACAAAAAAAATAGCGAAAGAGTGAAAAAATCACTTCACTGAAATTTCAGAATGTACAAATGCATCACGTTAGCAGCAAAATGTTTAATTTCTTACTTAAAGCTTTTGGCACCTAGCAGTTCCTTAAGAGACAAAGTGACTCCATATTCTTCATACCAATTACAAAAGAACCCTAATGGGTACAGCAGGAAAGTCTAAAGAGGTACCAAAAATCCATGGTCTAGTGCCAATTTCCAATCAGTAGAATTTTTCAGCCTGCTCATTATTAAGTATTCTCAAGTCAACGAACACAAGGATTCAATTTAATATAATAGCTTGTAAATATATGAAATGTTTCAAAAAAAATTCATATTTTTGAATCTCTATAATTGTTTTTCTATCTTTACAAGTTTTATACACATCCATGATTTTATGTTTGTGTTATTTCTTTACCACCCAACATTCACTCCCTTCAAGCATAATTGCCTAATTGTGATCTTAAAATATTTCCTAATAACTTAACAAGTATATTTCTGTCACATATCACACAGATTTAGTCCAACAACATCCTCAATATGACCACAATTTGGTATGATTGATCCTCAATATATAAAATGGTTCACCTTGTGAACTCAGAATGTATGTATTTGATTTTAGTCCTACTCAACTTGAAGCCCTTAGACTGAAACGTATTCCTCTGAAGTGCAATAAATGAAACAAAAAAGAAAATAAAACTCATTCAATTTTACCTTAAGACAAAATACATTACTTCAATGCTAAAAAACAATTAATTACAAAATAGGACAACAATACTTAGTGCTCTCATAGTTCATAAAAGCTTTTGCATGAAAAAGGCATAAATGACCATGGTCAAGCAGTGATTGCAAGGCGTCGCCTAGGCATCACCTAAATGCTTTGGGACAAAATCGCCTAGGCGGGCGATGTCCTTCTAAGTAATTTTTAGAAATTTGAAGGGGTTATTTACAATTAAGTTTGATAACAAAATACCCACCCAACAACAAAATCTTGACACAATTAATGTTAAATAAGGACCTAAAGACTTGCTAGTATTTCTTAAGTATATATTAAATAATAACCACACTGACTGACAGAAAATTACTGTAATTTAAGCACCTTTAAATAAATAAATACTTATCCGGGGACCTCTAAATAAATATTACTTTGTTCGCTGAGGCATCGCCTAGGCGTCGTCTAGGCACCACCTTGCCTAGGCGAGGGAAATTGCCTCGAGATGGCCTTAACGCCTTGCAATCCTTGTGGTCAAGTGAAGCAACAGAAAATACGAGTATCGAAATGAAAATTAAAAGAAAATTTACCTGCCATACTGAATCTTTATTTCCCATACTAACAAGACAAGGATGATGAGCACAAAGCATAATTCTCACAAATGCATTTGAACCAACAGCAATAGAAGGCAAAGCCATTGCAAGCAAAGCTTTCACCAAAACTTCAACAGATGGAACGGCTGGAAGTTGAGAATCTAACAAATTGTCTGCATCACTACAAACACAATATCACTTAGCAAGTCAAAGAAGTTTACACGAAGAAAGATTATTGGAAAGGAAAATAATTCAAAGTGCCGCCGACATTTGTTTAGATTCATTCAAAAGCTTTCAAACCAAGGCATGAAATGAAGCAATTTAGGATCATCTCCAATTTGAATTATTGAACAATCGACTCTCCTCTGACAAGAAAGCCAATTACAGCCTCACCTCCTCACTAAACTTCCTTAACTTAATTTTTTTTCTTTCCCTAGAGAAAATTTATTAAACTTCCATAAAATCTAAGAAGGTACAAGCTTTTTTAATGGAAGAATACATTCTTAATCTATAAAACACTAGCATCTATACAAGCAAAAAAAACCGAAGATAACAAAACAAAAGAGTTAAGCTTCATCTCGAAATTCTTTTTAGATAGAAACGTCAATTATATTTATTAGTAAAAAGATTTTAACCATATGAAAAGAGAAAAACAGCTGTGAGCTACAAAAGAAGTAAAATGAAGAGAGAAGGGGAAAATAATACAACTCCTCACAACAAAATCACTTGTGGTCCTATGATAGTACACAATCATCGATAAGTCCTACGACTTGTTTGCAAACACCCATAAAATGAATTTGTGCTTCAAAATCTTCAACACATCCTCCATTTCCATGCATAAATCTTTAAAAATTCTAGCATTCCTTTCAAGCCTTAAATAACACAACCGCTAGCATAGTCAAATCCCAATCAACTTTGAATTCCAAATGGTCTTTATTAAACCTCTTCTTAGTAACACCTCCAAGTCGTTCACTACAACTTGATTATCGCAAATTCTCTATGCATCATACGGCAAACCCTTGAGAGGAGCTGCAATCTATAAACATATGATTAATTTTTTTTACTGTCATTTTGACACGACATTTCTCACAAGTGTTGATTATTTCAGAATTCCAAATCATAACATATGACATGACATTGCAGGGAATTAGTGCCTTTCAAACCAAAGAAAAATGAAGAAATGATTGGCCAACGAGAGGTGAGGAGAACTGCATGAACAAATAGTTGCAAGGATGAAGTCTAATTTTATCAAGTGTTCAAGTCAACCTGTCCAGATTTCATGAGGTTATCTCATTCCACTTGGCTTTAATATTCTAAGAGGTACTAAACCCTTGCCTTTTTCATGCATGAAAATAATGGTTGGGCGGAGGTTTGCATATGTACCTGTCATGTTAGTAGTACCTAAATTTAAAGCATGATTTATAGCAAAAGAGAGAGAGACTCTAATCGTGGAAAGAGAACAAGGAAATGACAAGGAATAAAACAACCAATGGTATAATGACCCTACTAAGTGGATTGAGGTTGATCACGAAGCATTTTTAAGGGCTCAAGAGCCTCATTTGATTGCCCTCCTTAACAGTGTGAATCTCAACAATCATTTTATCTCCTCTAGCCTCATTAGTATCAACTTCGCCAGATAGAGGTTTATCCTCAACCACCCAATGCTGTGCATCTCCTGTCTAGTTTGCTTCATTTAGTCTATCCAGATATTTTTTTTTTTCCTTCTTCTACAGCTGCCATGGCCAGCAATTTTACTCAAAGTTGTATCAGATGGCTAAACCTTCCTCAAAGCCTAGCTTCTGGTAGTAAAAAATTTAATGATCATACATCATGACCATGAAAATTAAGATAGAAAAACAAAGAAATGTATGTATGTTAGCCAAAATGGTCTTGATGATATTAGCACCAATTTCATTAATGAAGAATGTACCCACAGGTCCAATGAGTTAATTTTTTCAAGATTTTCTATGGCAAAGGCCATAACAAACACATTAGAGAAGATGAAGAGAATTCAATAGCAAATCTCACCTCTGAACCTAACGTTTTAGCTAAGGTTCAACTAAAAGCCTTTCTTTAAAAACAACTTCATGACCAAACAACATTGTGGTATCTTCACCCATTATCAGTTTATCACAATTGACAAACAAACACCAAACAAGTATTAGCATATTTACTTTAGCAAGAAAATGCATATTTTAAATCAATCACTACTGTTATGGTTATTCATATTTATTAGATGTGTCAAGGGTTAGCAGCAAAGTGATAACTCTTGCACAAGAAATGAAATAAGAACGAACCTAACAAACCAGGAATTACCATAGCTTGGTCAACAGGAAAACGGAAAAGCGGCAAACAATAGAAACTAATTTTTTCTTTGTAGTTCATTTTTATTCCTCACATAAAAGCAGCTCATGCAAAACTTTAGTTTTGAAAAATTCATCAACGAGTCTTTGACTAGTGTGACCTAAACAATCAATTAGTTACACCTCTTCCTGAACATGGAGAGAACTCCCCAAGAAAATCAATCAACCTTACCCTGCTTTAAGGGAGTCCATTCTCTCTGCAACTACTGAAAGATAACTTGAAAATTCGAGTAAGAGATTATTTGTCAATTGTGGAGTTGCAGATAAGATTTTTTGTATAGCATCGCAAGCTATCTTACGAACTTCCCAGGTGGTATGGCAACAAAGGTAGAGTATCAACTGCACATATGAATCATCAGTAAGCAATAACTTTTAGCAAAAAATGTTATTCAAGTAGCGATTTCTTTTTCAGTCACCTGCAATATTGGGGCAAACGTACACAACTCCATTACTCTGCAAGAAAATTGAAACAAAAACACATCCTAGTTTAAGTTCCTACATAAACTTTCTTAATTACTAGTACAAGAAAAGAAATGATAAAAAACGTGCAAAAAATGAAAAATCATGAAATATAAGTTAAAACCTCTTCGCATGATCTACAAGCAGCACTTCAAGAACGTCCATACATGTTATGCAATCCTCAACAGATAACTTTGAAACCTAAAGAGAATAGTCATATATTTGGTATTATATTATATTATATAAATAACATATAAACATATCGCAGAGAGAGAGAGAGAGAGAGAGAGCTTAGATTTATGATATTGAAAAAGAACATTGAGTTCTTGAGAGGGATAGAAATAGCAACAAGGGATAACATATAGCACTAAAATCTAATAGCGCGCAACACGGTGATGATGAAAAAAAATTGTTCAATTCAAATTAGTTTTATCGAATTACAGAAATAACATGTCCCAATTACGATGGACCTAGTTAGTCAACAACAACAAAGCCTCAATCCGAAATAAGTAAGGGTCAGCTTAGGCAACATGATTCGATCGCTTCCACTCCACTCAACTCAATTAAATGCAACTAATGATGTGCTTTAATGATCTTTTGAATGGGTTATCTTAAGTCAGTCGTTATACCATTTTCGAGAAATAACAATTATAACTTATACCATTGAATTCCTTGCCAAGTTTTCTAATTAAAACATCTTTGAAGGTGTCCAAACCAAGTCAACCGCACCTTCTCTATTTTTTCATCTACTGGTGCTACTACTATTTCTCTTTGAATTTATATAACTTATTTCTATGTTAGCAAGTTTTACCACATATGCATCTAAGCATATATGCATGTATGCAATATGCTCATTTGGTGTATGTGTTGTATCTTTATCGTTCGATATTCACACAATGCACTGAGTGAGTCAATGATGCATATTTTCGCATTCGGTTGCAACATAAAATCACAACTAACAAGTCAAGGCAGCTCTAGATAGTTCCAACTCTATTACCACATTGACTTAACCAACTATTAAGGTTCAGTCATGTAGGTAATGCATGTAGCAGCCCTCCAAACTATTATGGCCTGTTCGCTTCACATTTTAGTGAATCCTAACACATGGGATTAATTAGTGATGGGACTAACACATGGGTTTAGATAGTTTAGTCCCATTTGTGTATCTTGTTTGGTTGGGAGTTTTAAGGTTGTGATTAAATGAGGTTGTACATGTACATTTACCAAAATACCCTTACATAAATCACACATCCTCCCCCCATTTCACACATTCCTCATCTCCTCCACTTTGCGAATGTCTCCTACCTCTGCTTGCTTGAGCTCGCACCTCATCTCCTCCACTCGCTTCATCACCACCAAATCCCTCCACGGACCTCTCTCAACAACCACCGAAACCCGGTCCCGAAACTCGACCGCATCGCGACTGAGCTTCTCGACCTCACCAAGCTCGAGCGCCACGACTACGCGATCCTCTTCCGCCTCAAGATGGGCTCGAACAACTACGGCCGGCAATATCCGGCCTCGACTCGTCCGGCTCTTCCGCTGCCGCCGTTGGCGGCTGCCATGCGTGAGTCGAAGGCCGCGGAGAAGACGGCCTTCGATTTGAAGCTGGAGAAGTTCGACGCTGCGGCGAAGATCAAGATTATTAAGGAAGTTAGGAGCTTTACGAATTTGGGATTGAAGGAGGCGAAGGAGTTGGTGGAGAAGAGGACGAAGAGGACGAATAGAAAACCATGTTTGGTCGAGATGGAGATTTGTGATTTAGTGAACGTGTTGTGTTAATGTGAGGGGTAAAGTGGTAATCTCCACTAACCACCCACTATGGATTAGCTAATCCCACAAAAAATGGTGGTATTGTTTAATCCACTCCATGCCCATTAACTAATCATGTGGCCTAGTTAATCCTCCAAGCGAACACTGGATTAACTAGTCCAGTGTGGCTAATCCGACCTAAGACGGTGAAGCGAACAGGCCATTAAGGTTGTCTCATGTGTGTAATGCGGGTAGTAGCTCTTTGAAACTCTTGAGAGATGACTCGAGGACTATGCTAACTCTACTTTGCCTCTATTGCTGCTTTAAATACAGTATCCAATCATTATAGAGGATTAACATATGCATTACATAAAAAAAATGTTATTCATATTTTTAGGATAAGCTCTACCATATATAGCAGTAGATATGATAAAAAGAAAGAAGATCTTTTGCATTAAACGAGGTTTTGCGAAACCTCTACTTTCTCTTTAATGGTTTGACCTAGAGTCATCAAGCATAACCTCATCATCGGAGCTTGTTGCATTATTTTAATATTTAATAAATATAATAGGAGGCTTATAAGAAATTGCAGGGCACTTCATTTGTCTCACTGGCCAACCTTGACCCTTTGAGGTCGTATCTAGTCTTGGCCTCTTTACTACAATTCTTTCTCTTCAATCCAAAAATAGTCATGCACACGGATACATTATGCATATAATATTTGTAATAGCTCTAAGTCTTCATAAAAAGCATATATATGCATCTAATAATTGTAATAGCTTCAGGTCTTCATAAAAATCATAAACATCCAAAAGAAAACAAAGGAAGAGGCCAAACTTGTTCTTTACTCAATTCATTTCTATCAGCTACAGCTGTGTAATCCAGTCATTTGGCAAAACAAATAGAATTACTGTAGAAAATGAACAAAAGGAAATCAAACCTCACCAATTTGTCGCTTGTAATTACACTAATTTTCAAAACAGAAGCTATCAGAATATAAAAGGCTTGCAACATTAAGAAGCCTTTGGATCATTTAAGTCTCATATTATCTCATTCATTTCAAACCTAGACTAAGGCGGCAAGTTGCTAATGCGACAACCAAACCAAGGCAATGATAGCTATTAGAGTAGTTTACATGTATTCAACCACTAAAGTGAAGCCCTCCTTCTCTTGATGTTTGCATAATGTTGAAGAAGTTAATAAGAAACCAAATTAATCCATACCCCTCACTGCCGAGCACATAAAAAATAGAGCAGTGCTCCAAAACTAGAAATTTGGAAGCAAAGCAGGGACTACTATGGTTGAAAACCAAAAAAAAAAAAAACAAGCATAAGAACTAAGATTTAATAATGATTAAAAATCACACACTAGTATAAGCACAAAATTAACTTTGCTAAGACCAAATATCCATAAGCCTTTTTCCCAAACATATGGAGATGAAAAGAGGAGACAACTGATAAGCAATTCTTTTCTAGTGTTTGCATGAGCACTTAATGATTTGACGTAATGATTTTCCAATCAAATGAAAAATTCCATACTTACAAATGAAACAGTTAATACTGAAGGCTCACTTTGAATTATCAATCCCCAGATCTTCTCCTTCACTAAAATGTCATCTGTGAAAACAGGAATTGCTAAATCAAACTCAAACACAAAAGTAACCATAAGCGTGAACTAATAATAAAAAAAGTAATGAAGACCAAATATAGTACCTGCTTTAACATCAACAGATGCAATCTTTGAAGTTACAAGCAAAGCATAAATGCCATCTAATTTTTGTGTTGCTTTAGTGAATCCTGACTTTACAAGTTGTACAAGAGGACCTAGCAAAGATGATATCTGAAAACAAATGGATAAGAAGAGATGTTCAATAATTCAAAAGGATACACAACAATAATGCTAAAGCAGCAAGCAAGAGAAAGTCGAATATAGGGCAAAAGCATCCTTACCTGGACACAAACATCTGGGTTCTTGCATATTATTCGCAGACAACGAAGATGTGCTCTTCTTAAGACTTCCTTCTCCTTAAGACCAATAGCAATGAAAGAGACAACATCTGATTGAACAGCTTCTGCAGATCGTGCTGCCCAAGAAGCTAGTGCAACCAAGATTGCAAGCTTTACCTCTTCATTCCCTGCACAGTAAAAATTGTTATAATTTCAAGAACACGGATAGAAAATTTAAATATAACTCCAAATGAGAAAATGTTTAAGTTCAACATCAAGATTTCAGTAGACAATAACGCATTAGAGAGGAATAGAGATCTCTCAAGTATTGAGAAGATCATCGATTATAGCAGAATTAAATGGCAATTTTGGACTTTTTTGTAATTCAAAAGAGATTAGAGTCCTTGAGCAGCTAGGAATTTGATCTAAAAAATCCTAGCATTTTTAGAGTTTCTATTCTAGCATTATATTTTACCTCCTCCACCTATGAAGAGCATAGAGCTTATTTTATGCTCAACCTAGTCAATCCCAAGTCCGGATAAAGAATAAGAGTTGGGATGAATTGACGAACATAAAACATTTGTGACTTTTCATGAAATGGATAACAAACATAAATGTTAGGGCATTCCCACTGCAAGCACGCCATCAACTTTATTATATCGAGCAGAGTGGAAGAGTTTGCTCATGTAGTTGACCTCAACTAATCTTGGATTCAACCATTAAGGCTTTGTTGTTGTCGTTGTTGTTGGTATTGTTGTTGGTGTTGTTGTTGTTGTTGTTGTTGTTGTTGGTGGTGGTGGTGGTGGTTTCAAAAATTGACATAATTCCCCAAATTTTGATGAATTTTGTCGATTTTCAAAACAGGGGAAATGAAATCCGCGTGTATAAAAAAAAGTCGAAATTCTCTGAAAAATAGACATAATTTAAGGAAGTTGGAAAAACTCAGAGAGGTTCAACCAAACAGTGGCATAAATTGCAAAATTTTCATCACTAAGTGGAAATTTAGGATAAGTTTCATAGAAGTTTTAGAGTTTTTGCAGAATGTATAAGAACCAATCTAAATTGCATGTTGTATAAAAATAATTATTTGAAATAATAATATTGTGACTCTTATGTATTATAATTGTAGAACTATGCGTATTTTTAACAACTTCATAAATAAATTTGAGTTTTTATTATTTAGAATGAAATTTCATGGAGTTCATACACTGGCAATTTTTTGCACAAAATTCCTCTTGTCGAATTAAAATTCCCCGAGTTATTTTCGAATTTTAAGTGGGGCAAATTACGAGGCAAAATCAAAGTTTCAAACCTTCGTAGTGGTGGTGTATTCTAGTATTAGATTTGCACCTACGATTATACAAAATATTTAAAAGACTACCAAATCAAATCAGCCGCATTACATTGAGCTGAATGGAAACATCGAATACATGTAGCCAACCTTAGACTAATCTAAGATTGAGGCTTAGTGTTCTTGTTATTGTAGTATTTGGACCTCAGATATGAGGTTTTATGATCAATGGACGACAGCTGAAAAAACATAATATTAGGAATCCTTAATTTAAATCTAGGCAAAGGTTTTGAAGAAGTTTTAAGAAAAATCTAATTAGGGGCCATTAAGGAAAGCGAATATGGAGCTTTTGATAAGAAGAAAGCGCTATGGAGTTCAATACATATGAATATGAGTTTTGGGCCTCAGGCATGCGCCTCGCCTTGAGTCCTGTGCCTTAGGCCTTCTAGGCAAATGCGCCTCGAGTGCTCCTTGCATTTTCGATAACACTAGTTTTCAAAAATGTTTTGCGAATTCCGTCAAGTTAGTAGACGTTATATCAACTTCATTGGGTTCTAGAGTGTTTCATATTTGCTTTTTTCAATCGACAAAACCGTACAATTTTATTCTCTCATATTATCTTCCAATAGAAATTGAAAATGAAATTATCAATGGTTTCTTTGTCGTAACTTTCAAGTTTAAAGTAGTTTGTGATAAATAAAATCCTAAGGATTTAATTTCAGAATACTCGTATTATTTCAATTTTTCGCCAATGGAATAATTTTGATTATTTACATTTAATTTGACTATAATTGAAATTTTGATTACGTTTGAAGTGCAAATAGTTTATATAAAATGATCAGGAAGAAAAGAGACGTGAAGATTAGTCAATTACATAAAACAGTTAAAAGAAAAAGTGTACCATCATCCATTTAGTAGGATAAATCAGATGCTAGGTGCAAGGTTGTTCACCAGACTTGAGACAATTTTTGTAATCCATAAAATAGCCAAAAAAAAAAAAGAAAAGAAAAAAAAAACTAAAAGAGAAAGTACCATCATCCTTATAGCAGGATAAAAGATAGCTGCATATGCTTGGTGCAAGGCTGTTCATCAACTTTCCATCAGGATTATTTGACAATTCTTGTAGAGCATTCATCATGCCCACCCGTTGGTAGGGAAATGATAGTCTCCCTTCTGAGCCTGTTAACATGTATTCAAACTAAGAGAAATTACAAGGACTAGTTTGTACAATATATTGCAATGGAGTCATCATGCTCAAGGTTCAGAATGATGCAGTACTATGAACTTGTATTCAAATATGACCAGGAAAGAGATACCATACCTCCCATTACAGCTTTTACAGCATCAAACATTGCTTGAAGAACATCTGGGTCACTTGACTTTTGGCTCAAACACCGTATAATAGCCAATGCCCCAAGTCTTCTTCCTTCTTCAGCATGGCGTGCTTGTGGTAAGGTAACAGAAAGAATCTCCACTGCATATTTACTCAAATCAAGGATGATTGATTTCAGCAGCACTCCAACTGATTCCAAAATAATCTCTGGGTTTCTTTTCAACATCTTAATGGAGGATGGAATGACAACATTTCTAAAATCCTCATGTGAAATGTGTTTGAAAAGGGGATAAAAGGCTTCACTGAGAGCCCTTGATGGCTTATCTCTTGCATTCAGAACTTCTTTAACATATATATCAAGAAAGACTTGCTGTTACAAAAGGAAATAGTCAAATCAAGATATTTTCCCAAATAATCTGTGTGAAGAAAAACACTTAATTCAATGAGCCATATTAAAAATAGAAAAGAGATGAAGAGCTAAGAATTTATGAACAGTGTGAACTAGGAAACAATTTTCACCTTGCATTGTTCAAACTGATTGGAGAGGGAACTTGAGAAGTCTAGCAGCAAATAAATTAAATCAGCACTATCTTTCCAAGGAATTCTTGAATCCTTTAGCTGCTCTAAACAAATTTTGTACACTTCTGGAGACTGAAAAGCAAGAATCAGAAGCATCGAATAAGCAAATCGGACTCTTAGAACTGCATGCACAGCATTTCTAGTTCGTCGTTAAAGCATGGAAATATTTCTGATGGCATTCAAGATAGTTTTATCATTTATAGTGCACTGTCTGATACACTATAATCAGATCATACTTTTCTTTGTCAGTGTATTCTCAAGTATATATTTTTCAAATACACATTATACACAGCTGATAAATGACAGGCCAGGAAAAGTGAGTTACAACACCTGAGATAATAGATGAAAGAATATTTGCTTGCAAGCCCTTCTCAAACGATAAGAACCCTGGAAAACAATATGGAGCAAGGATGCCTGCAAAGCAACTACTTTCCACAAAGCATTTTTGGATACAGAGATAAACTGACTGTTCGAAAGAAGGAGACAAGACCATTTAAGAAGTTTATAGCATCCACAATGGGACTTTGACTTTAGTTGTTTTTCCATTGCCTGAACGAGTGTCGCAGCAAAGTTCTTCATAAAAGTAACTTCAACAAAAGCTTTGACAATCACATCATCAACAGCTTTTCTTGATGCACGATCATCATAAATTGATAAGGTTCTGAAAATGATGTCCACCAAAACTGATGCATGATCAACTGTCAATTCTGCAATTGCATAAGATATGGGAGAAGAGATAATGGTTCAGCACTGGAGACATGAGTTTAGAACAAGCAAAAAAGCCCAATATGTTACAAAAAAAGAGAAAAATTTAGGCATGTACTATTATGAAGCCAAAGCATTTACTATGTGATGGAACAAGATGTGGGTCGAGCATCAAACCCAATTCGCAAATGAAGCACCATATAGTCAAATAATGGTTCTCAAATTATAACATTTATGAGGGGCATAGGACTAAGCCATGACTTAGTTGTGTAGTCGATAAAAGGCACTATGTCTAAGCCCAACCAACTTTGATTTGGTTGTGTAGCCTTAAAAGGGACTGCGTATAAGGCTCTAAGCCCAACCAAGTTTAATTCTCCAATAGACATAATATATACATGTATAAGGGTGTTACTTTATTGGGAATCAAGAAAGTCCTTATGTCATTCTCCAGTGGAATAGTCAGGGGTAATCCCGAAGACCACAGTATCAAATAAAAAAAAAAGTATCCATAGACTGTTGGATTTTAATCTAATTGTCAATACTTGTGCATTTATGGCAATAAATGAAACCTGGACGCCTCAAAAACGAAGTAGTCGGCAAATTGCATGTTGTATTAAAAAATAGCTATTTTAAACAATTGTATCGTGACGAATTGACTCTAATGCATTACAATTGTATAACTATGTGTAATGTTAACACCTTTAAAGAGAATTAGCATTTAGAATGAAATTCTATGGACTTTCCACACACTGGCAAATTTTTGCACAACTTCCCCTCACTAGATTAAAGCTTTTAGAATTTTAAGTGGTGAATTATGAGAAGTCAAAATTTTGAACCTCTTTTTAGTAATAAAATTACAAAACTACGCGAAAATTGGTTTCTTTTGCTTTATGCCTAACGTATATGAATATAACAAACTCTCATCTCCACAACATGTTCTCTTTAAGCAATTCTTGACTACATTGCAAATATAATTTCACTTGCTAAAAGGCCAATGTCAACATGTTCATTCTAAGATCGTCTAGTACTAGTGACTAACGAAGGTAGCATCTAGATATTATTTTTTGTTTGTTTCTCTAAAAATGTCAACCCCGACTAATTTGGAATTGAGACTTTGATGTTTTATGTAAAAAAAAAGTTGTTTGTTTGTTCTTTCTCTAACACTATAGTTAATAACTTGAGCAATTCCCCAATTGTTTATGATTCATGCAGATTACAAGCTCAAGAGAGAGAGTTTCAAATTCTATTATTTTTTAATTCCAAAACCCTGTAACATTACAAATCCCTTTGAACATCTTAGAGAATCGCTCATGCAAAATTAAGAGAGAAACTTGCATCTATATATGTATGTAACACCATTGCTCTTCATTTATCACATTGAGAGAATCTACCATCTCCATTATTTTCATTCCCCAATCAAAATAAACCTTAGACCTAATTACGGATGTAGGAAAATTGGATCATCAGACTGCAAGCATACCACTTAAAAAGAATCAAAAGCACAAGGTATTTGAGGATGGACCTCCAACAAACAAAGAAAGCTATCAATCTTGGTCGGAAAACAAATATGTCTACCAATTACTAGGCTTGACATTGCTGATAGTGTTGTTGTGGCCAATTAGTTCATGCATGCTCCCAACAAGAGGCATCAAATGAAGTTGATAGTGTTCTCAAGTAATTGAAGGAAACCCTTGAAAACGACCAATTGTTTAAACAAATAACAACAAAGTAGAAGGATCTGCAAACACAAACTAGGCAGGATAATTTGCAGGTTCTGAGTCCCCAATCAAAATAAACCCTAGCCTAATTATGGATGTATGAAAACTGGGTCATCAGACTGCAAGCATACCACTTAAAAAGAATCAAAGCACAAGGTATATGATGATGGACCTCCAACAAACAAAGAAAGCTATCAATCTTGGTCGAAAAACGAATATGTCTACCAATTACTAGGCTAGACATTGTTGATAGTGTTGTTGTGGCCAATTAGTTCATGCATGCTCCCACCAAGAGGCCTCAAATGAAGTTGATCGTGTCCTCAAGTATTTGAAGGAAACACTTGAAAACGGCCAATTGTTTAAACAAATAACAACAAAGTAAAAGGATCTGCAAATGCAAACTAGGCAAGATAATTTGAAGGTTCTGAGTCCAAATCAGGCTAATGTACAAAGCTTCGTGACAATCTTAATACAAGGCGGAGTAAAAAAAAAAATTAACGTGGCCAAAAGCAATGCTCAAGATAAAATATAGCGTTAGTGCATTTAGGACTAATTTTGGCCGAAGAGACTACAATTATATTTGAATATTCAATTTCGACATTTTAAAAAGCTATATAGCAATAATACGTCTCCTTTTGTAATAGTTCATAAACCCATAACCACATGAATGTATGAAGCATATTCGAAATCAAAGAAATTTCATCAAGACTGAGACAAAGGTGGGAATATTAATTTGTGATATGTCCCAACTAGATCAAAAGATAATGTGGGGTTGGTTCTGAATCAAATCTTGCAAGCTAGAATACTTGGTAAAAATCTATTAGCTTGAGAGAGTGCGGGACAATTGAAAAAGATAAGCTAAATCACAGGAATTTAAATTAATTTTCTAAACTTTAAATTATTTTCTTTCTATAAGAAACCATTATTTGTTAGATAAAATTGAGAAACCTCTCAAAATTCGGAATTTTTCAAATAAATTTTTTAGTTTGGGATTATTATGAGAATTAACACAAAGTTAAGGATTATTCAGCCAACTTATGTTGTGTATGTCTAATTCTTTTTGTCACAATAAGTCTGATTGATTAAGATTGGCTATGGGTAGATTGATTGAGAATTGGGTTTCTCTGACCTTAACAATCTGATGCAATTACCAATTTACCACTCAGCAACTAAGGTATCAAAGACCTTTAGGCCCTTCAATAGCGCTCGACACCATATAACCTTTTCAATCAAACCCCTATACACATAACCAATTTTAAAATTAAAACAAATAGCCATTAAAGTATGTAATAGTACAAGGTAGTTGTCGTTGTTGTTATTAATGGAGTTCTTTCAAATTCCTTTGAATCCTTCTTAATCAATACATCACAAGTTATCTTAGATCTACCATGTATCGTGACCACCAGCAATTGTTTTTCAATTTCTATCAAGTCGAGTTTTCAAACTGAGGCATTTGCAAGTTGTTTTTGGATGCATTCAAACCACCGCAACTACCTTTTCATATTTTTATGTCGATTCGTTTTATTCCTATTTTTCTCTAACTCTTTCAGTTTATAATTTTTTTTAAACAATGTTTTAGGAGGGTTTTCAAAATAAATATTAAGAAAATTCAATAAGTGAGCCAAATCTTTTAATCCCAACTCCAAGGATAAATACTCTCAATCTGCCACAACCTCTTTACCAATTCGACAACAATTCCAACAAGAGTTCAAACATTTGTCCCTCTCTGCTCCTTATTTAATGTTACATATGCAGTTTCTATTGTGTTTAGTTATCATTATATTTAGGAAACTAAGTAAATGCAAGTGTTTGAAAATGGAAAAGATTATGTTACGTAATAAGTATAGAAGATCGGACCTATTGTTGAAGGGGCCTTTAAAATATCACACTGTTTTTTAGAGCCTCTAAATATTTTTTCCTCTATAGCCTTGCCTAGGCGGGACCTATGGCCTAGGGACCACCTTACTGCCTTAAAAACACTGGTAAAAAATACTATCCATTTTTATTTCTAAATCACGATTCATGCATAAGACTTAAAACGCATTAATCTTCCATACAAATATCTTCAATATTCAGATTTAATCCTAATTCAAAAAAGTAACAAGACGAGCTGTAAATGAATATTTGCTTCTATGTTTTTTTAATTATTTGCTTCTACAATCCGATGTGCTTTCTTTTATACTTATTCTTAACAAACAAAGTTTCTACTATTTTTTTAATGCAACTGCTCGGCTAAAAAAATGGTATCGTTCTTTGTTTTAAGTTACAACCAATATGTTGTAAGTTAAATCAAAGAGAACCAAGGGATGGTTAGCCAACTTAGCCTAAACAAAAGGAGCTTGGAGTCCCCTGAGCAAGATTTTAAGTTCAATTCTTTCAAATGGATCTTTCTCCTATTCGAGGTCTGACACAACTCAACTCAAGATTATCTATGGCCCCACAAGGCTAGCAGATAATGAGGGACCAAGAAGAAGAAAAATGTATCAGTATCAACACAAGAGCAGGATGTAGTGAAATTGTCAGGTTTGATAGGATTTCTAAACTTCAAAAAGTTGATTTGATTATGTTGACAACTATAAAATATAAAAAGTTGAATAGCATGATAATATTGCTTCATCTAGCAAAATAATAAGATTTGATCAAGCCAATTATAATAGGCATCTACATTTTTACTTTGCCCCAGGTTTCAAAAATGTCACTCTAGCCCTGAGTTTTACTCTCTATAAGTAAACCTAAGCAATGCGGACACTAAACCTCCTTAAGCAGAAAGAAAAAAAGAAAAAAAAAAAAAAAAAAACACTTAATTCTTCCCAAAATCAAATTCAATAATGAAATAGCAACTTGAAATAAAACGAACTCATAACCTACATTTCCTAACGTTAGAGAAGTTCCAAATGAGAACCAAATGTGGTCATTTTCAGGTGCAATTCCAACAAAAGCTACAAAATTCAGACAATTTAGAACAAATAACTCTACCTCCGTCGCACGAAGTTCATAATCTAACAAACTCCAACAAATTAACATCCCAATAGTGACGAACAGTAGACCATTTGATCAAGCAATACAAATTGAAGCCCAATTTAATCAAACTCCCTACCTCCGCCTCCATTCAAATGCGGTAAAATCCCATCGCGAAAGAAGCGGACTCGCTGCTTCGTGGAGCTGGTCGACACCGACTCCGCAACAGACCTCAACACCTCCATCAATTCCGCCATCACCGAAGAACAATTGATGCTCGCAATCACTGTATCTGGTCGCAATTGAGAAATTCAGATATTGCGCTCATGAATCCAGTTTTCGATTGATTGAATGTTCGATCCGAGCTTCTCAGACCAGCACTTCGGAGTGAGTGGGATTTAGGGTTTTTGAGGTATTTAAGAACGTCGTTAAGAACGACGATGGTGAGAGAGGTGATGAGACTTGGGCTTGTGAGGAATACGGGCCAGATTCGGACTGTTGGGCTGGGCCTTCTATGTACTTGTATGGATTAAGGTCATGTTTGGCTGCTGGAAAGTTCAACTTTATGCACACTACTTCCATAAAATTGTGACCAAATTTAGTGTGATCCTATCAGTCAATAAAACTTTTTCTAAACATAAGTTAGAGCAGCTAATATAGAAAAGGTATCTGCTATAACCCACTTCCCTGGGCACTTGCCACGTGGTACACCTCGAGATGTGTGAGCGCATGTCATGAATTGTGCTGGCTGGTTTATCCGAGCTTTTTTCTATATAAAAAAACCACACGATTTTTTTCACCAAAAAAAAAAAAAAACAAAAACAAAAAGTTTTGAGGGCCGTTAAGGGCACCCCACCATTTCATGAATGCGCCCTGTTGTTGAGGGCACTAAGCATTTTACCAAGGGCACCCATAAATTAGGCCCGAAATTCCCAAAATACCCCTTGTTCAAAACAGAGGCACCCCACCACCCCCACCACCGAACTCTTGAGCAACCACGAAATCGTTGATACCCGGCCATTGCGAGGAATCCCGAAAATCGTTCTCGTTCGTTCGTTTCCGTGTTTCACCGCCGTTGTAGGAGGTTTTTCCAGTTTGAAGGCTCGGGGTGTTAGGCGGATTTCGTCTCCAAATTAGGGCTCGGCTGAAGTTCGTCATACACACACTCAAGGCGCGAAATCGATCGTTTGAAGGTATGTTGATAGTTTAATTAAGTTACATTTGGTAGAGTAGTTGTAATGCTTGTGTGGCGGTGTATTGAATGGTTCCATTATTGGAAATCCGTGGTTCTCGGCCACACAGGCCATAAAGTGTTTTTACTGTCTCGACCAAGCATGACCGAGACGGATGGTAAATATTCGGGAACTCGTCGTTCTCGGCCAGGCAGGCCGGAAGAGTTCACACAGTCTCGGTTACGAATGGCCGAGCTTAATCGTGTTATCTCGGTCGAGACATCACGAGAGTAACATTTAGTGTTAGTTAATGTTGTGTCGGTGGTGTACAATCGAGAATGTACTTTATCTTTCGGTTGTACATTGCCGAGACGGTTAGAGTCGACGCGGTTTGCACATCGCAAGAGTAAGGCGAATTGAATAGGTTATGCCATGTCGGGGGTGTACAACCGAGAACGTTGCATTTCTCTCGGTTGTACATTGTCGAGACTGTACTTCCACTTTCGATAAGGAGTGAACGAAATTATGTCGTATGTCTCGAACAGCTTGACCGAGACTACAAAAATGGATGATTTTGAACTTTTTTTAGAGTTGTACCTTTGGTTCTGTTCCAAGCACTTAAATGTTGTAGTGTTTTCAGGTATGGCTCGTTCGAAAGCACCGGCGACAAGGGAGGAAGTTGGTGTTGAGGTGTCGAGGGCTAACCGGGGGCGAGGCGGCCGGAGACCCTCGACGACATCTTATCGGAAAGAGAAAGAGCAAGAGAAGGTGGATTTGAAGGGAAAGGGTAAGATTGGTGGAGGACGTGCGAAGAAATTAGAATTGCACGATGAAGCGGTCCAACATTGACGGGCAGCGACACTCGGATCTTGTCGTTGCCCGAGGCGAAGACGAGGTGCATGCCTCTGAGTCATCCGACTCTAGCAGTAGTGACTCATCAGCATCGGCGGACACCCACGGTAGTGATCGTAATGTGGGTGGGAGTGCTAGTGGTGGAGGTGCCCAGAATAAGGGAGAGTCACATGGGCAGGGGGAAATGCGTGCTCCTTTCCCCGGTGGTCCTGAAGATGGATCGTTGTTGAAGAGCTTTAAAGATCATGTCGCCTTTGCGATATGTCGCCTTGGTGTAGTTTAAAATTTGGGGTATTTAATTAGCTGACGGAATGTTTTTCGTCGTTGCGGGATCGGCCGACACTCAAGTGTATCAATCACGGTGCTCGGATCCAATAATGGGACTTACGGTCCTGTCACCCTGACACCGCGGGCCTTCAGAGGATTATTCAGCGGCCAGGGTTGAATATGCTGATAGATTGCTCATACCGCAAGGCCAACAAAGAGGTTATATCTGCCTTTGTGGAGCGGTGGCAGCCGGAGATGAACACATTTCACTTACCATTCGGTGAAATGTCGATCTCCTTGGAGGATGTGAGTATGCTGCTAAAGATTCCTGTCACGGGCAAGGTGGTAGCAGTTGAGAACTTTGCAAGGTACACCGACGAATCTCGCTCGGATGCAATTAAGCTGGTGTCGAAGCTACTTGGTGTTGGCATTGAAGATGTTGAGGAGGAAGTGAACATCAGCAAGGGGCTCACTGTCCGAAAATGTTGGTTGAAGAGTCGATGGTGCCCCAAAGCAGGTGCGAAGAACATCACTTACCCTCCTGTAGAGTGCACAGCCTGAGCTTACTTGTTGTACCTACTATCTTGCACCCTATTTGCGGATAAGAGTGGATCTCGAGTGTCTATTGCGTTGTTAAAGCTCCTCGAAGATTTGGACGACGTGGGAAAGTATGCATGGGGTGCAGCTGCATTAGCATACTTATACCGACACTTGGGCTCAGCCACCAGAGTACAAGTTTCTCAAATTGTCGGATACCTCACATTACTTGAGGTTTTATACTAAATCGACCTGAATTATTGCCTTCGTGATTACTATTCAGTTCCTCTCTAACTAGCGTTGTATCTATTCGCAGGGATGGGTGTACGAGCATTTCAAGCTTGGGCTCGCCACACCAAATGCAAAATACATGGACTACGTGCAACCCCATGTCTGCAGATGGGTTTAAAGGCACGAGACCGTGATAAGTCAAGACAAGGTTGGGTCCATTAGGCGAACATTGGGCGGGTTGTGCCCAAGTGAGGTGAGACTCTACTCCATTGTTGAAATTGAATCTGGCATTTACGTTAAGGGTTTTTAATTATGTTTGTATACGTTTCATTAGGTTACTTGGGACCCATATGTTAATCACCGGGAGAATGGCGTTGTGCACGCGATGGCCTTCTATAGTGGCACACTGAAATATATGGATGTGGTGGAGCCCTACCATCCGGAGAGGATTTTAAGGCAGTTTGGGCACGTGTAATCTATACCAGATCCTCCGTACCGGCCATTGGAAGCACATAGAGGGCCTTCAACACTAAAATAATCGGTGAAGTATGGTTTCCAAGTAGACAATTGGGAACGTTGGCGTAACCATTTCTTAGCCCCCGAAGTGCGCGGTGAGAAGGCAGAGTTCGAGTTTCTGGCTACACCGGACTATCTACCTTGGTTCTTGAAAGTCTCTCACCCATTGCTCACCAACCCAAGGTACTTCGATGACGACGCGGTTGCGACGACTATCGCGGACAATGAGATACTCGAGGTATTGACTGTGGTATAAGCAGTGGGTAGAAGTGTTAGCAAAACCTTCATTTCAATTGCCAATATGTGTTCTATTAACAGATTTACATTTATTTTGATCAGCGTAATAGGAGGGCGTTGTACGCGGCGTTAAGGTGGAAATTATTGCCGCCGAAGTTGTGTACGTTGGAGTCTGCAAGGCAAATGGCGAGTAACGTCGTCAATTTCCTTTCGGGCAGGAGTTTCGGTCCCACGACCTCCACTACGACACCCACAACCGCTACCGGCACCACCGACACATCAGTTCCTACCGAAGCGGGCCGTAGACAGTCCCAACACGATAGCATTTCTACACACTCCACCCCGGCTAATGTACCGCCCGGGTCAGTCGCCGCTCGTCCCCTAAAGAGGTTTCACGGCAAGGAATACCAACGAATGAATGTCAAGAAGCCAAAGGAATGAAACCACATGGACATCGACATTGCTATTGTTGGATCAATTTTCCTTCTATTGATGAACAATTAATTCATTGTTTTGTTGAATGGTTCTTGAACCGTTGTTATATGTGGTATGAAACTTGAGAGAATGATGGAATATTTGGCACTGTTTCACTGTTTTCTTTGGTGTTATAAAATAGTAATTGTTATGTTTGGCAGTTTCACTGTTTAGGCTGGAATATTTGGCAGTTTCAATGTTTTCACTGGAATATTTGGCAGTTTCAATGTTTTCATAGTGTAGCATGTGCATTATCAGTTGTGGAAAATGTGCCAGGAAATTGAACTGTCCCGGAACTGAAGTGTTGAGTTACTATACTATGTTTGTAATGTTCGTGCATGTGAAATGTGGAAAATTGTGCCATAAAATTGGTCTCGCTCATTCAGGACCGAAACCAAGATACTAGTCCCGGAATGTTGGGGTCGAGATATCTTCAAACGTCTCGGTCATGTCCCTCCGAGACCTTAAGTTTAATAATGTTGTCCCCGAAATCGAGACTTATTTAGGCTTGTACTAAAGAGGAGTTTCCATGGTTTTCGGTATGAGAACACTGAGATTTGTCATTTTATTTCGGTTGGGACATGCCGAGAGTGCTGTCGACTCAAACATAGAGTACTTTCGACTTTGTCACACCACTAAGTTTATATGATTCTTGGTATACAGTACCGAGAATGGTAGTTTTATTTCAGTTGATGTCAGCCGAGAGTTATGCTTAGCCGACGGACGGGCATGGCCGAGATGGGTAATTTGGGAGCAATAACCAAGCAAAATGCGGTGGCAACATCAGTTTACAAACGAAAACACCGTAACAACATCACCATCGACTACCATAACATTGTAACACCTCACTCTACAAACCATAATATAGTACCAATATCATTTTAGACATCATAAGATATTAACAACAAATAGTGCATATCAACTCACTTTATATTATAGACAACACCACTTTACATCACTTTTCATTGTCAGAGTTAATAATATTTACAAAAAATGTGGTGGTTCGGCAAACATGAATGTCAAACTATGGAGAATCTAAATCTACCACGGATAGAGCTCCTTCTTCAGAAGGTACGACCGCCACGATTTCACGAATGACAATTCCATCACGCCATCCTTTAGCGCACTCCTCAACATATCGTTCCCATGCGGGATATAAGGATGGCAGTGGTGCATTAACGGTCAACTTCACCTGTAAAATTTAGAAGTACAAAAGACCACAGACTGTCACATACATGCGGAGATAAGGATGAGAAAAAACCAATTCACAAAAAATTTACACACTTACCCTAACCCAATGGATATTCCTTTCATTAACCATGACAATGATAAGTCTGCTTTGTATCGACGTCGGTGGAGCACTACGTAGAGGAAGAAACATCGAGGCACTGCCATGCGAGAGGTTGACTAGAATGACATTAAAAGCCGTTGATATTAGCAGTCCCATGTCTGGAAGTGTCAACCACCATTCTTCGAAGGAGGTACTAACATGATTATCTGGACAATGCACGGCAGTCTTGACATTTTCGTAACTCGTTCCAAGCAGTTCACGCCAAAGTCTTTCGTACCCGATTAACTCATCAAACATTCTTGTACGAACTTTCCTCCAACCGTTTACATCGGGAAGACCTAGCCGGAGGCAACACACCGATATCCACAATTTCCATCGCATATCACATCGATAGTGCTGTCAACAAATGGCAACCAAGACGGTTCTATGCAATGAGAGTAAGACACTTTAAATGCACTTTGGGTGCGTCGACTTGTACGATGCATTTTAGGACCAACTTTAATTTTTTTCCTCGACCTAGAAGCCTCTTCCGCTGATAGAACGTACTCGAATCCTCTAGGCAATCTAGTCGTGGAAAATTCGGCTTCATCGTGTTTTCTCTTTGCAGACCCCGGTGTCCTTCCCTTTGTTTTTATCTTCATAGGTGGCACCACTCCCGGTGTGGATGAAGGTCGACTGATCTCCCGAGTTGCTGAATAATCTTGATGCGATCGTCCTCTTCAATGCAAGCATGGAACTTTTGCATGACTCTTTCAATCTCATCGTGCACATTGTACTCAGACGGATCCACAGGATTCTCAGGTATCATACTCAACTTTCGCCAGTACACATGAATGTCGTCGAGAGGGATGGGCGTCCCAACAAATTTATGGAAATTTAGCTCGTGGGCACAAGGAAGGCCGTGTATGGTACGTATCTCGCAACCACAATGAGTTGAGTCGTGTCCAATGTCCTCCCCACGTTCCAACTCTTCTCGAATTAACTTAAGCCCCCGTTGAGAGACATAACCACGCAATCGGCGATATAACTCATCAATACATTCATGTTGGACCACATTCAAACTGAGCTCAAATGAAGCCTTGATGTTGTTGTGTTGAATCCTAAGGACGCCATCAACCACATTCCACAAAGTCACAAAGTTTGCCCGACTGTTGCTAAAATGTAGCTTTAGAGTGGAATGCGCAGACTCCACCCTCTGTGTTGTTGTTTCTCCAAAATGCATGATTCGATTTGTCCAAGCCGGTACGAATTTCTCCTCGTATGTCTTTACTTATGTGTTCTCCAAGTAATCAAGACCCTTCACATTCCCGAACTCAGAACGCAAGTCATTCATCCTAACTTCAAATAAGGCCTCGGACTTAGCATACATGACACTCGTCCACCTATCCATGAAATGAGCGAAGCCTTCGCTTTCTCCAAACATCTTCTTAGTCTTGGCCAATACTACTTTGTTGATGTGCCAAGAGCAAAAAATGTGAGACGATGATGGGAATACTACATTGATGGAACTAATAAGGCCTAAGTCCCGATCCGTCACAAACACGTCAGGTTTAGGCCACCCATCCAGTATGGATCTCAAGTTCTCAAGTGCCCAAACAAAATTTGCATGACTCTCTGATGATATGAAAGCAAACCCAACGGAGAATGTCAAATGCGTAGAAGTGATGCCAATAATCTCCAATAATGGCATTCGATACCTATTTGTTTTGTACGTACAATCCATCAAAATTACCGAAGGAAAACACCTTAGCAACTTGATTGAATCAGGATGTGCCCAAAACAAATCAGTGACGACATTCGTATAAGGATGCTGTGACACGACATCCACTTATTCTTTTCCGATATGTGCAACAGTTGTTGCATTTGAGTCCTCCTATCCACATCCTCAATTCGGACTTTCTGTCTTGCATTATATATTGTCCGCATTGTCGATACGTTTGTAACATCTCTTTGCTTCAACGTATTGAAGATGTCTCTTGGCTTCACATTACCCTTTGTCATCTGCACAACAACCACCTGCTCCCCCTTATCCAATCTTCAATCATATGAGTGGCCGTCCAAGTTTTTCGCGGGCTCGTGATTGTGCCTCCCACATATGACAATAACGTACCACAAAGAGTCGACATTTTCCTTGATGTTAATAAGGAAAGGGCATACACATTTCTTCGTACCAGTTTGAGTCCTCCCTTTTTCTCTTATTCTTCATTTCTTGGTTTCGAGGAAATTTTGGCCGCTTTCCCCTTCCCAACTCTTTGAGACATTCCCCTATAAGTTTCAGACCTCTCGCACGCAAGTTTCACCTTCCTCTGCGCTTAATGCCCCCGACATCAGAGTGCTTCGTCATTAAAACAAACATGTTATCCTAGCCTATCATTTGAAGCCATGAAATTGGCGCTTCTATAGAGGGGAATGGCCTACAAGGTGTAAACGTATCCTTGTAGTCTTGAAATAAAGTAGAGACTGACATTACCTGCAATACAAACATTGTAACATTATGATCAACCGAAATGCACAATTAATTCACCAAAAAACCCCAAAACCATGTTTTCGGTTGTACAGATCCGCGAATATATGCATAGTGTCGGTTATGTCCAACTGAGACCTACAACATTGTCATGGTCGATCCATACCGCAATTATGCCTTCGTTAGGTTCACAGCATGAAGTGAACTACGACGAAGTCTCAATTGATGTGGACCGAGACGTTTCTACAACTCTCGGTCCTGCAAGGCCGAGACATTCGCGCCTGTGCAAAAATCGACTGAAAAACTGAGAAACCGCTTATATAACACATTAAATTTCAAAAATTACCTTTTGTTCTACCTCCTCTTGCACCAATGCAGTACAATCTTCCATTTTAAAGTCCAAACAAACTAAGATTGCTCGAATTTACCAAGCCCTATGTTGACAAACCAAACCATCATTTTCTCAATTTTTGACCGACATTACAGTTCCTACAAAGCATCATTAGGTTGGCAAACATTGTTACCTCACTGTCGGATGACGTCAAGCCGCAACAATCGATACGCTCGACAAACGCAATGCGGCTTTAGGTTTCACTTGTGAAGAAAATAGTGGTGGTGGGGTGCCCCGGTTTCATTTTCAAAATGGTTTGTGAGGTTTGAGTCACTATATATTAAGGGGAAAAATGGTCATTTCCATTTTAGCTAGGAGAATTACAAAATACTTGGGTGCCTTCATGAATTGGTGGGGTGCCCTTAGCGGCCCTCTAAGTTTTAAAGCCCTTACTGAAAAACTAGACCAAGAAAAAAAAGACATAAATTGTTGTAATTATTAATATGGATTAACAATTCTTTGAACTTTATGTTGGCCTCTCAACATTTTACATAATGTAACACCACTATATGAATTGCAATTACATGTACATGTAAAGTGATATACTCAGGTGCTCTACTCTCCTTCCTTATTTTCTTCCTCAGCAAGAAAACCCAGAGCTAGGTTTGCTTAGGGGCGCTTCTAACGCTGCTCTATCTCCCATTTTTCCCATTTTTTCTTCTTATTATTATTATTATTATTATTATTATTATTATTATTATTATTATTATTATTATTATTATTATTATTATTATTTTCTCTTTCCCTTCTTTTGGTTTTGCACCAAATAAAAGGATTTTGAGTAGATAATGAATTTTTGTATAAGGTAGAGAAGAGGAAGTTTTGGGAAAAGAGTGGTTCAGCGAGCAATGCCCATTGGCCATTTTGATGCTCCAGCGATTCAAGTCCATCAACAAAGACATCAATTATCAGAAGCAAAACAACCTTTGCTCATCACGGCACGATAGATCCGATATTGTTTGCTTTCTTCCAGCTCTGTTATCTTCTCTTCTCTTTTTTGTTTGGATTTGAAGGGATTGCTGCATAAAAGAATTATGGGTTGATCGTGAAGAAGAGGGATTTGGAAATCAAGGCGCAATGCGTTTTCTGATTTTCTGGTAAATATTTTAGTGTTCCCTCTTATGTTTACCTTTCTGCGAGCAATATTTGAGGGTTGTTCTAATTGTTTTAGTGTTTTAGGTTATCCCTTGTAGGGTCATTTTTTACTTCTGTCAAGACTATCTATCCGGTAGAAATCGATGTTTCTTCCCCATCTACTGCACCCTAATGGCCTTTGATGGTGGTTTGGAATGAGGCTTCGTTTGCCTCTATTTCTCAAGAAGACTGCTTTATATTATTGTATATGCATTTCTCAAAAGAGACCGATCTACATTATTGTATCTAAGTTGTAATGATTCTTACAATTACTTGCAATGAATTTCATTGGGCCTTGAAAAAAAAATGCAATTTATGATTTTAAGTTGAATGAAAATTCTTCACAATTGGTTTTTATCTTCTCTCTTGTTTTCTATTTTCTAGTTCTTAGTTTACGTTTCCCTATTTTAGCTAGTTTACTTTACAACAAGTTATTAGTATGAAGTTGTACACTCCACATGAGGTCTTTGAAGGTCAAAAGAGCTTTTTTTAGGAGATAAAGCTTAGAAGTTATAATTTTTAAAGACACAAGCAATTTGCACCCCACTTTTTGCTTTCACACCTTATTTTTGAATTTTTTCAGCCCCTAATGAAATTACCCAACTACCCCTTCATATAAACGGTTTTTTGCTCACTCATACGTAGTCACCCCAATATCAAATTGCATTCTCACCACCAACCCAAATTTGACAAAATCCAAGCAAAACCACATCAATTCGATGTCATGGGTGCATTCTTCATTTATTTTAATGGCGATTTTAAGGTTTTTTTTTTGGTTTTCTTCACTTTTTGTGTCAGTATTGTTTGTGGTTTTATTGTTGGGTATATGGCTTCGATTTAAGGGTTGAACCTTGCATTTGGATACAAAGTTTCGATGGAATCATAAATATCGAGTGATTTCGAGCAAAACCCGCGATTTTTTATTATTTTCATGTATTTTTTAAGAGTTTTGAAATTTTCTTGTTCGTTCTTGTTGCTAATGGGTGTCAAACACACATGACTAACAACTTTGAAGAGGTGTCGAACATACAATATCGATAACTCTAACGAGTTCTCGGACACACAGGGTCGACAGCTTTAAAGAGGTCTCGGACTATGATGCTTGCCGAAAGCATAAAAAATAATAGTACTTATTAGGTTACCATTTTTCACATTATTTTTGTAATAGTGGTGAGCGAACGGGTTGAACCACAAGGAATTGGGTTACTTTAAGTGAAAAAAAAGAAAAATTCAATTTCAATGAGGGATGTGTAAACCTAAACAAATGTATGCAACTTAAACACAACTAAGCAACAAAAACAAATAAGTACTCCAACAAATGAATATAAATAGAGTAATGCAATCCATTATAAGTAGATTAGAATATAATCCGACCAGTGGATTTAGAAAATCTATTTCCCCCAATCTATGATTCTAAAAAATGTGATTTTTGGTCACAATGCAGAAAACATATCCAATAACAACATACTAAAATATCAAATTATTTGGATAAGTAGTTAGGGAGTTACGCCTTTAACAAGTTTAGATTCAAAAATCTTCTACTACATTCTAGCACCTATTTATAGAGCCATTTTGGACATGAAACCATTTGAATTACAACATCTTCAGTAAGCAAAGTTGTTCCTTTTTGAGTAAGCTTTCAAATTTCATCAGTTTGGGCTGATTTGAATCTAAAATGAGCAATTTATGATCAAATTATATAGGTTAAGTTTTAATACAACATGCAAAAATTCAGTTTTGGTCTTACAAATTCGAAAATTCACATCTTTATGATTTCAAAACCAAATTAAGAACTTTAATATAGCTGGATTATCAAATTCAAATGAGGAATCTAAATATATAAACCAATTGCAAATTCTTAATCATCTACTCTCTGAAATCAGCCAAAAACCAGAACTTGTTTCAATTTGACGTAAAGAGATGTGTATCTAGTTGATGTACCACATAGCTTAAGAAATTCTCATCAATCTTCCATGGATTCTTTCTCTCCATCAACCTCCTTTATCTCCAGCAAGTTAAGATGACAAAATGGTTTGGTTTGCATGTTGTTTACTCAACTCATCTTATATATTAAGGTGTTATTAATTTCTAGCCATTGATCTCCATGCATTTACGTATCTTGAGATTCATCTAATGACCCATATCTTGCCATGTATTCCACTTACTCCCACTAACTCAATCCAATTGACACTAATTGGCTACTCATATGGTTCCTAGATGTGGCAATACATATTTCTAGGTCAATCCTATAGTTTCTATTTAATTAACCAATCTATAGGCCTTGATTTATTTGATTTAATTACCATAGCTAAGGCCCATTATAATATAAATGGTTAGTGTTTTTATTCACCAAATTGAAAAGTTTTGTGATCCCACAAACCTTCGACTACCCGATACCCAATGCCCCGTGTCTCGACAGGCATTTCGAGGTACGTCATCGCCTATTATTTTAATTTAATCAAATTAGCCTATTATTACATTACCCATTTTAATTTATTAACTATTCATCTTAACATGAATTAATCGAGTTTCCTAGTGTACTCGTAGTTCACCTACCTGATCCCCGCGTTGACACGCTTTTCGATGTGACTACCCGTCACATAATGTCGCACGATAGCAACATACACACATGCAATATCACAATAATATAATGTTTAAAACATTACACCTAAGCAACCATCATCCACAAATAACATATTCCCTTGGTTCCCGTGTCCGAGTCAATTGAGTTGCCCACGTAACGCTCGAATTATGATCATTAATCGCCGAGATTAACGTTAATCCTAGTTTATTTAATTTAGGCCGTTAAAATTCTTCCCAATTGAAAAAACTTTTGTCCCCAAAATTTAGATCTTGTGAAATTCCTAATTCACATATACTAGGAACTGTAATATTAGCGAAACAACTAACGTTGCCAACTCAATCTCGAACCCCATTAAACCATACTTCAGTACGTTGAGATCCCACCAGTGGGCCTCTCTAACCCTCTCCACTAGACCATCACCCAATAGCCCTTGCGGTGGTCGGCATATTCCCACGACCCACCGACACGTGCACCGAAAACAAACAACTCATGTCACAATTCACTGAAAACGCCTGTGCCACGTGCTATGGCCTAGTATATAACACAGCCATTGAGTCTTCGTATGCATAGCTAGGAATTCATACATATACACATAATTTAAATAAATAACTGAATAATAAAATATGTCATATATTTTACCATTGACATGCTGTTTGGTTGTCCCTCTGTCCGGCTGACCAACTACTTGTAATCGCTCTCGAGTTTGATCTGGCTCTGGTGGTGGTGATGCCATCAAAAAATTCGCTCTTAGATGTCCAGTCTGACCACATCAATAACATCGTCGCGTCTCTAACCTACCAACCTGTCTGTCTCTAGATCTTCGACGATATCGGTCTCTTTGACCCTTATCATGTCCTCCCTGATCTCTTCTCTGACGGTATAGCTGTGGCTGCTGCTTGAGCTGCTCAATCAGTGCTGGTGCTATAACACGAACCTGTTGCCTATCCTCATACTGAAACTAGTTGTCCCAGTGGTCATCCCTTCGATCCTTGTCCGAATGATCACTCTATCTTTTCGGCCTTTGACTTGACTAAGAACTCTGTCTAGTCTGTAGCTCCGTCCTGGTAATACACCTACCCCCTCTATGCATAAAAAAGGTCTCATATGCCAGAGCTCGATAGAATATCTCCTGTAGAGTATGAGCCCCAAATGACACTACTACTACGATAATCCTATCATCTACTCCTCGAGTGAAATAATATATATCTAGTCGCTCTGTCTCTGCTACATCCATAGAAAACTTAAGTAAGTACCAGGATTGCTCCATATACTGTATCAGTGTCCGATTACCTTATCTCAGGGTTAAAAACTCCTCTCTCAAACACAACCTAACATCCATGAGTATGTACTGATAATAGAATAACTCTCTAAACTCAGCCTATATCGTCGGCTCTGGATAAAAATCCATATATGTGGTCTACCAAATTGTTGCATGACCTCTTAAGCATTCTCCAGAAAAGACGTGCCTGAACGCTCTCGTCATTCCTAATCAGATTATGGAAAAGTTGATGGGACACTATCCACTTCCCTACCACCTCAGGGTCACTGCCTCTATGGAAGAACCCTGGCTGGAATTTCAAGAACTCTCTCAACATTTTCACCTCTGGGGACAAAACAAATCCTGACGTAATAGCAGTACTATTAGTAGCAATCATTTGATCCGTAGTCATGGGTGGAGGCGTAGGAGTCGGCGTCTCCAGTGAAAAAAAAATATATGTAGCTCTCTCTGCTTGTGTATCTGTAGCTAATATATCTACTTGTGTCCAGGGAACAATTGGGGCAACTGCTGTCCCCGTGCGTTTTGTAACTATTACTGGGTATCGAGGTATCGTAACCATTGTAGCAAGTGCCATCAGTGTGGCGGTGTGATTCCGTAATAAACCTAGTACCTCGACCATTTGAGTCTCCCGAGCCGAAAGTCGATCCGCCACACTCGCCATAACAGGGGAATCCCTAGTTGCATCGCTATTATGTTTAGTATCACAAGGCGTAGTAGACTGTTAGTCCCTGATATTCATTGAGAAGCGTACTCCAGATCAATCTCGGTATATATATGTATATCATATATATAATAAAATATAACACGTATATAACTTTAACTCTACACGCCTCACACCATTTCCTAACTAAAGTTCTAAGGCCATAACATCGAGTTTCCACGATTAAAGTTTATTTACTAAGTTTTTATGCTCTTTCACTTAAAGAATAAACTACGCTTTCTCCCATAAACTCGACTTTTCTCTGATACCATCTGTGGCGGCCCCACCACCCCGAGGTGTCATCTTTCCATGTGCTCCTCGCCCGGTAGCCCAGCTACACGTGTCCGACACCTGCCTATCTATCTCATGTCTCGATAATCGTGTCTACGTATGTGTTATCGGTTTAGTGAATCGATTATTCACATTAATCTTGATTTATTTCCTTTAGTTCAACTGTATCTAGGTTATTCAAGTCCAGGCTTTACTAGTGGTTTTTGTATTTCAGAGTTGCAATTAGATAACCAGTAATTTACAATGAAAGTCTTAAAGTGACATTAACATGTATTTTCATCAAATCCCAAGTTTTATAAAGCATCAGTCGACTATGGAAAACTTGGAATAGTGCATTGTGTATATAAGGCGACAAAAGTAAATATATATAAGTACATATATCTCACCAATCTCCCAAAAACCTAAAATATATAACAAAATGATAAAATAAACACCTATGAGTGGTGTGCCGAACAAAGGACGAGGTTAGAGATAGTCGCCAAAAATCCCTTTACCCTTACTCGTAGAAGGATCTGCACCAAGCCATCACAACAAAATAGATGACGATTCTAGTAAGTAAAATCTCAAGAAAGTTCACTGAGCATTCATATGATAAAGTAAAGGAATTCCAAGAAATATTGTTAAATAAACATGCGGAATGTAAACATGTAACTATAAATGGATCATCGCATCCGTAAATAATAATAAAGAGCAAACGTGTGTGCCTGTTCCAATTAGACTAGACTATACTTCAGATACTCCCCTCAGGATTCCACTAGTGGGTGCACCCAACTAGCCCATCACCTGGTCCCTCTCAGTGGTTGACGTAGACCCATAACGCACTAACACATGTACCGATAAAGTAGCTTGGGTCGTTATCCACCGAGGACTCTTGATACACATGCTATGGTCTAGCGTGCATAGACACACGACGGAATATCCAACGGGAGTAAACTCAACCAACTATCCAAACAGTGACATAGATATAGATAATCGAGTAAATAAATGATAGAATCAGGAAATGGAGTAAACCAATATTGAAAGTAAGTAAATACTCAAGTGACGTTCCTGTGGGTTTTACAAACCTCAAAACGTTTTCTAACGTCCTCGGACTCTTGTATCCAATCCAAAAAGCTTCCCGACACCGAGCTATGGTCCCCTAAGTCCCCGAGGTTAGTTAAGTATATTTATTATGTATTCAAATTGGTTGAATAGGTTTTAAATCAATCTTCTCAAATCAACCCCTAAAGACTAAATTAAGTCTCATTTTCAGTCTTATGTCACAACGCATTTTTAGGTATGAAATGGTCCAAATCTCAAAATCTTCCACATGTAAAGAATTTGTGGTCTCTATCTTAGATTTTTGAAAAGTTTCAGTTTGAAAAATTCCGATTTAAAATAAAAGAGATATCATGATTCTACTAAACGTACTAATTGGAACCTAATTCGACCAACAAAATTAGAAAATTTATTTCTCCTAATTTATAGCTCCAAAAAATACGATTTTTGGTCACAAGGCATAAAACATATCTAATAACAACATAGTAAGAGATTAGCTTATTTGGTTAAGTATTTAGGGAGTTATGCCTTTAACAAATTTAGTTTCAAAAATCTTCTGCTGTATTCTAGCACCTATTTGTAGAGTACCTTTGGATATAAAACCATTTGAATTACAACATCTTTAGTTAATCAAAGTTGTTTCCCTTTGAGTAAGATTTCAAATCTCATCAGTATGAGTCGATTTGAATCTAAAATGAGCAAGTTATGACCAAATTACATAAGCTAATTCGTAGTATAATATGCAGAAATTCAGTTTTGGTCTCACAACTTCAAAAATTCATATCTTTATGATTTCAAAACCAAATTAAGAACTTCGATATAGTTAGATTATCGGCTTCAAATGAGGAATCTAAATATATAAACCAATCATAAATGTTTAATCATCTACCATCTAAAATCAGCCAAAAACCAGAACTTGTTTCAATTTGACATAAAGAGATGTGTACCAGTTGATGTACCATCTAGCTTAAGAAATTCTCACCAATCTTCAATGGATTCTTTCTCTCCATCAACGTTTTTCTTCTCCAACAAGTTAAGATGATAAAATGGCTTGGTTTGCATGTTGTTTAATTAACTCATCTTATATATTAAGGTGTTATTAATTTCTAGCCATTGATTTTCATGCATTTACGTATCCCATGATTCATCTAATGACCCATCTCTTTCCATGTATCCCATTAACTCCCACCAACTCAATCCAATTGACACTAATTAGCTACTCACATGGTTCCTAGATGTGGCAATACGTATTTCTAAGTCAATCTTATATTTTCTATTCAATTAACCAAACTATAGGCCTTGATTTATTTGATTTAATTACTTTAGCCAAGGCCCATTATAATATATGGTTAGTGTTTTTATTTACCAAATTGACAAATTTTGTGATCCCACTAACCCTCGACTACCTGACACCTAATGCCCCGCATCTCGATATTCATTTCGAGGTACTCTATAGCCTATTGTTTTAATTTAATTAACTTAGCCTATGGTTATATTACCCATTTTAATTAATTAACTATTCATCTTAACATGAAGTAATCGAGTTTCCTAGTGTACTCGTAGTTTGCCTACCTAATCCCACGTCGATACGCTTTTTGAGAGGACTACCAATCACACAATCTCGCACGATAGCAATGTACACACATGCGATGTCACAATAATATAATGTTTAAAACATCACACCTAAGCAAACATCATCCACAAATAACATATTCTCTCGGTTCTCATGTTCGAGTCAACCGAATTGTCCATGTAATGCCCAAATTACGACCGTTAATCCCTGAGATTAACGTTAATTCTAGTTTAATTAATTTGGGCCATTACATAACCTATGCCTCGGGGATTCACACGATCGACTTGACACTCACACACAATGATCATCAATTTTCACATAAAATATATTCCAAATGCATTTTTAGCCTAGTTATAGAGCATCAGAATACACCTAACACTCTTCGATTCACTAAATTCGGTAAAAGACTCCCTAACAAACATGTGAACCTATGTAGAGCAACTAAAAATCCACCATATTTGTTACATTATGCTTGATGGAATCACTAGCCCAAGGTAAGAAAAACAATGAGCATGTTTGATTCAACCTAGATTTTCTTGTTATGTGAGATAAACCAAAATGAGAGCGAACTAATTAGGTTATCTGTTTGCTACGTGTTGCCTAACGATCTACATAATTAAGGACGCACGTTTATGAACTTGCAATAGGTTATAACCAAGACAAGTGTATTCATGACTACAAAAACCCTAACTCAAACCATATGAATCAACACAATAACAAGGCAAATAAAAGCAATCAATTGAAATTTATATAAACTCAAGAAAATATCACATTGCTTCGTAGAATTCGAGTCTCTTTTGCTCCTCATCTAACCTAGGTTAGGGGCAAGGGCGAAACTAGAGGGGGACCAGGGTAGGCGGTCGCCCTTGACCCAAACACCTCTCCGACCCCTTGACTCCTCTCCCGCTTCCCCCTACGGTTGATGCACTTCCTATATATAAAATCATAGACTATAAATATAGTCTAAGTAATATCGGTGCTAATATGAACAAGTTGAATTGTATTGGATGGATAATTTATTATACAAATACTCATTGTGTATACATAGTTAAAACAAAAAAAGGTAAGTTTCTTTAGTAATTATTCTAGAATATTAATTACTAAGTGATAACTTATAAAAATCGTAATTTTTTAATGACTCTAAGTGAGTCTTGTAAACATTTGTCATAAAGGTTGTTATTAAAATATATTTTGACCAAAATTTCTCCGAACTCAATTTCGAATGTTATGAAAAAAAATACTCAATTAATTATGGAAAAAAATATATATATAATCACGAAACACTGCGTGAAAATAAAATTTTTAAAACCGTTTGCCTCATTTTCATTATTTTAAGCTTTTAAATAATTTAGAAAAAACTTGGAAGAATGAGAAATCATTAAGAAGTCAATCTAATTTTTTCTTATGGTTGACAAAAAATCGTATAATTCAGTTCCTTTCTTGTAAAACTTTGTAGTATCTTATTAATTTATTTTGCAAATCTTACCATTACTAGTATATTATTATATTTAAATTTTTAATATAATTCTTTAATTCAAGGCAAATCTTACCATTATTAAAGTCTCGGCTCGACTCAGACCCAAACCTTTCCAAATAAAGAAGAAATAAAAGGCTGGAAAATAGGGAGAAAGTTCCAAAAAAAAGGAAAAATAATATTTTGACCAAATAAATATAAATTGATGAATTTCTTTGAAAAATGAAGAATTTGGGATTTGTGCGAGACTTTATACTGGGGTTTTACCTCAAAAAATGTGAAATGGTTAAATTGACCTAAAAAGTAGCAAATCAATTTTAGATTCAATTAGGAAAATTTATGTGTTCTATGTAATTTGTATTGGACCCTAATTGATGACAATTAGTTTAATTTAGGTTACTGGTCGATAGGAAAAGGTTTATGGATTTCGGGAATCGTGCAAGTCAGTATAAAGTTAGGAAAGCTCCGTACCGGTAAGTGGGACTCAATTACAAAATTATTTGTGCTATTTATTGTATTATATCAGTCTACGTATGTTATAGATTGGGATTAGGAGCTATGGACTTGAATTAGAAGCATTGCATGGTGACGAGAATAAAACGAAAGGAACATTGAGGAATGAATTGGTTCTTACTAACTGGATACATAATAGCTATGAGGTGCTAAGGATTAGCCTTTCCCTTTTACTTTCGTATACCATGGCTTAATATTGATGCTCATATCCTACAGAGTGCGGAGACTCAATTATTCTTAAATACAATGACAAAATCATACAAACTACCAATATGTGGATTTCGGTAGTGGTATTTTGGCGTAACTAAGAAATGACTCTTATAAATAAATGATAGTTGACGTCACACGTGCAGGAGCTATGGAACTATAGTTTTGATTTCCATTATCTATTGTTTTATTTTTTATCATGCCTTGATGAATATTGTTGGTTTCATATTGTTATTCATATTCCTTGATTATTAAATGGAATTTTGATATTATAATTGCGAGTCACTTGTTGAGCAAGTTGGAGTGCTCATCCAATTAACATATCAGGAATATCGTTGTGCACTTCGATTCATGAATGGAGAAGATTAGGAGTTTATAGTCTTCTCTATGGTCTATTGTTTTATATATTTAAATTAAATACATTTGTATTAAAACATGGTTTGGGGTTGTTTTGTAAACTGAGGATGATACCGGTTTTGGACTCTGAATATTATAGTTTAATATATTATTTGTATTATAAAAAAAATCTTGATTCAGCTGTTTTTTCAATCATTTCCAATTATTTATTCGATATATGATATACTGTATTATGATTATCAGGTAAGAAAGATAGCTATAATGTTACTCTAATTGAGTCCGATTAGTGTATCGGGGCTTAATTAGGGTTTTAGGTCTGGTATTCTCTTAATTAGGACATTGAATGCTACAATTGGTACCATAGCTTAGCTTATAGAGTGAGCTTCCCCATTCTTGATGTTAGGGAATATGCCCTAGGTCAATCTATAAACATTGTTTATCTTATAATTTTAGTTAATAAAATAGAGGTTTTCATTTGTTGTTTTATTATAAGTGATTGCATGTTTACCTCATAGTAAAATTCATGGGTATTTGTTGAAATATTATAAATGAACTTAGTCGATCATTATACTAGGAACCATAATGAATTAAGACTAATGTGAATCTTGATTGATGGTCATGTGATGATCATGCATACAGGGATACGAATTGAGATCATGAGTGCTTGCTAGGGAACAAGGTATTGGACCGACCCACTATGACAACACCCCATGGATTAAGTCCTAGGTGTTAGTCATAATAGGTATATCATTTAGTCATTTGACTTGAGATAACCAAAAACTTCAATATTAGGAGCATTGTTATTTGACACAATCAAATGTTATTTTTAACCAGACGATTATAAAGATTGTGATTGGTTACCATGTGAATAATATGTGAAGATGTGTAATTAAGATAGAATTTGTTACTCTCGTATAGAGAGATATCAGTGGATCTGTCAATATGATAAACAGATAATGGGCAAGTCCATGTGAATTGATATGATCAATGTCACTTGGATGTTTTTAGTTTACCTAAAGATCGAGACCAGTACGATTGAAAATTACAATGCCTTAATGTTTAATCAAAATATATCGCATGACGAAAGAATATGATATATGTTATTTGTTAGGTTATATCGATTTTGATATTCATGCTACTTAGGTAGTCATAATACTTTGCTAGAGACCGCATATGATTTGTGTACCAAAATAATTTTGGTTCATTGGCAACGTCGCATGAACCTATTGGGTCGTAGACAAAAAATAGCTTTACGCAATTTCAATTGGTCCAAAGTTATGAATTCTTATATGATAAAATTTATGATATAAAGCTTTACAATTTATTATATGATAACTTATTAATAGGCACGTATGTGTAATTTGCTTAAACTATCTAAATACAATAGCTGTATTATAAATATGATTTTAAGTGAAGGCTTATCTATACATAAATAGAGGTAGAAACCCTAAAACGAAATAAAATTTTCATTTTTGCTATTTTTGAGTTTTATGGATTTTGGGAGAGAAAGAAAAACATTTTCTATCTCTCTTGGGGCTAGTACTCCAAATTGTGGTCACCATTCGCGTGTGGATTTTCGATAGAGGACGACTTGGAGATCGAACAATCAGAGAAGGAAAACACGAATTAAGGTATGGTTTTACTTTTATAGATCTAGTTTAATGGAACTTATTTTTTTTATCCTATCGGGTTTTGAAAATTATTTTGAGTTTTTCGCTACATATGAATCCCAAAACTAAACATTTGAATTGTCTGAGAATGAAGAATAACTTTGAAACAATTTAGTGTTGGAACCTGAATTCATTACTTGTAATTTGAATATAAGTCTAGGTTCACCGACTTGGAGATTGGTTCTCAAGTTATTGATAACCTAAGACTTTAAAAACTATTTTTATTGATATTTTGGGGAGTAATGAAAGATAAAAGTTTGAGTTATGTTATGTGTTGTGATGTATTATATCTATGCGATATATATAACTGTAATGTTTTTCCTATATGTTGTCTTGAAGGTTTTATCTCCCATCTTTTACCTTGAAAACCAATGAATAGATGGTGAGGGTTCTTGAGAACCTGGACTTTAGGTATAGTACAATAAAGAAAAGTAATGGAAATGTTATATGATGAGAAAGTATTAAGGATTGAAGGTTAGTAGAAACTTGAATTCGGATGATACATAGAACAAGGAAATACATAAGAAATATTACAAAGAGAAAAAGTAAACTATTCTTCCATATAATGGATTTTAAAAGTCTCTATTATCAATGATATTGTTTGATTAATGATAGTCAATAAAGAAGGATCAATTGAACCTGGACTTTGAAACAAATGTTAGGAGAATGGATATTAAGAAGTAAAGGAAACGTTGAATGATTTTTCAAAGAAACTCAAAGGTGATGAGTCACTTTGAGTATAATATATACTAGTAGTGGACTAGTTGAACGAGATTAAAAGTCATTGAATGAGAAAATTAGTAGTGAATGGTGATAAGAACCTGATTGAGGTTAGATAACCACTAATTATTCATACTTCATAAGTTGCTATGAAGTATAAGATTGCACATATGGTGCTAGTCCATATTGGAATAATGAAAATAAGCCTGATAGAATAGTTATGGTGTAACCAAACATACTAAAGGTAAAGTTAAAATAAGAAAATGTTTATTAGTGTTGTTGTGGTTTAACTGCACTCACTAATAGAATAATAAAATAAAAGAGTAATATTGTAGTGGATCTACATATGAGAAAAAGAAATGTAAGATTACAAGATTGAGGTGTAGATCAATGTTGGGATATAAGAAAATGATCATAATTATGAAATTACATTAAAAAAGTAAAGATTCACAACAAGAGATGAAAGTTGAAGAATTATGAAAAATCTACGTTGTTAGTCAACTCTATCTTATACGTTGGACTTCTATCACTTATATGGTAATTTCAGATGAAAACTTACAGTCGAAAACTTGTATAGTTTGAGTTGGAATATAGTAGTGAGCTAGTAAGATGACATAATTTGATCATTTAGACTAGTATAGTTTAAATTGGGGAGAATGAGTTGTCAACGAATATGAGGATTTAAGAATCGAAGGAATACTTTACGATACCAGGAATAAATAAGTAAGCAGTATGCTCAAAGGTTAGTATTAACTAGAAATTTGGCAATTGAGGTTCAAATGGTTTGAGTTTGTCGTAGAATAGTAGTAGTCCCATATTGAGAATTCAAGCTTGATGAATACAAATTGTGATTCCAAAGTTTCAAGAAGTCTATTTATCAAATTCTCTTGAAGTTTTGCCACAATTTGAGATTTAAATTCATCAATTACTTGATTTCTAAGGTTAAACCAATGATCAATTCCGTTTTACTTAGTTTACTATGGGAATCGTGTGAGTTTGAGAACTCAACTCAATTGTCAAATCTAAATCAAGAATGAGCATTCATTGCCCAAAATCGACAACTCATTTTGGTCTTTTACATGAAACCAGTTGTTGTTAAAGGTTGGTTGGGATATGGTTTTCATTAAAATAAGATCAGAATTAGGAGTATATGAAAATGAAGTTAGGCGATGGCTTAATTATGCTAGAAATCATGAAAACTCACTAGAGCTCATGCTATGTTTATAAATGGAAAAGTAGAGTTGTTGAACTCTATTGGAATAAGATTATCATTATATTATCAATGATAATATAAAAGGGTTGAAGACTTTGCAAATGCACAAATAATATCACAGAGTTATGTGAACTTTAATGATAAATTGGTTTATATCAAAGAATTGTAAGTGCATATATTAAACTTCAAACGTAAGTCACTCAGACATGTGTTGAATGTGAATTGTATGAGTCAATGGATTTGACCAGGATTGAGACAATTAGAGAATTGTCTTACATTCAACATATAATTAGAAAAGTAGTGTTATCATGGAATAATTGACTGATACAAACAACATATACAAAGACTTTGTAGTATTGTTCTGTTGTATGTTCAATTAACCTAAAAGTGGAATTGAGATGAGTTATAAATAACACAAGGATGCCTTGAGAGGGAATTGAAATGTAGTTTGACTATAATAATTGCTTGGTTATACTTAGAATATAGAAAAAGTTAAAGGTTTAGCTTAATACTTTATTTCAAGTTGTTGTGTGTTGATATAAAAAAGCAAAAAATTGTAGTTTATACTATTATATAGTTCTGGGAAGTTTGAGAAGAACTATTGTGAAATAACTATTTTGGTAGTCGTACCAAACAATTTAAGGCGTTGCTTGTATAATAAAAGCTTAAAATGTATTTCAAATGATGAATGGATTGAATTGCAAAGATAAATAATAGAGCTCAAACTTACGGTTATAAAATATGAGTGTAAATCCCAACTTAATTATGAATCTATTCAATTGAATAGGTTGCGCAAGTTCATTCATTTATCGTGTGGTTTGAAATACTGATTTGCCCAAGAGATAGGGATTTGAAGAATCTTTTAGTTATTCCTAAGATTAGGTAATCTTAGAGGAAACATAAGAAAATAAATGAAAAGTATGGAAACTAAAACATTGGTGCAATGTGATTTGGAGATCTTCAAACTATGAGAGTTTAAATAGTATAGTTGTTAGAGTGAAAGAAATTATAGGTGAAGTGAGTAAACTAAATTCATAAATATAATGAATTCACTCTGAGAAATCACCCCCATAAAGTGATTGATGTCATTAATACTTTGAATAGAGAAAAAACACGAAGTGTAATTATAATAGAAACTTTTCAGTAATATCTCTTGAGAGAGATGTGTAATAATTATGATAGAATAAAGGCATGTGCATGCAGATCATCGATTAAGTTGTTGAAACTGGAAATTACAGATATGTCTTTGAAGCTCAAATCGGAGCTAAGCCAAGTGTTTGATTAACTGGGAGATAAGGTGATCAAGAAGTCTAAATGATTTGGCTATCAAGAGTTAATCTCCAGATTAGATAGTTTAATGGAGTTGTGCTGGACGTATTAGATTCTGAAACGAAATTCTAGTTTAGGAAGGACTTTTGGTTAGAATTACATCGATGATCTCATGGATCTCTTTATATTCGTTATACAAGCAATGTCATATCGTATTGAGGTACATGAGAAGATTATGGATTGTATAAGGTGATGATAATAATTGTTAAATTCTTAAAGAGATATGTAAGTTATTTAGTAGGTTAAGACTGGATAATAAAAATTTGAAGGGTTAACATGTCTATATTTAATGGTAGCAGGATAAAACAATTGGGGGTTATGAAATGAAATTAGCTAGATTTTGACGTTAGCACAATATAATGGAAGTTATAGTTGATAGATTAATTAAGTCTGGAAATTCTTGTTAGTGAGATTATGTTATTCTTTTAATGAATTGAGCAAGATATATGTATATGGAGATGTGAGATGATATGGTATTTTAGTGTTCGATTCCCCAAATGGAGATCCGAGACTTGCTTCCAATGGTGAAAAAGTCCTTAATATAGTTGAAAACCATTCTCAATCTCATTACAATATCTTTTTCTTCACGTTGACGAAGAAACCGAGAGGCTAATCCTGGTTCTAAAGAATGTAGTTTGAGCTTGTGTTTCATAATTTTTAACCACTGAAAGAAAACATATTTCTCTATATTAGTTTTTGTGGTGATAAAGGTAATCAGAAGGATTACATCATAGAATAATAAAGTTAAATATACTTAATCTTGTATACATTGAGGTATATAACTAAGATTGAAGTATAGTTTTTGTAGAAAATGAAATAATAAGAAGATACACAGAGAGGGTATGTCATGCTAATTGATATATAACTACAACTTGGTTAAAATAAAGAAGTTGAGGAGTCTAGCATTATAGATTGTTGTAGAACTCAAAAGAAAAATTCATTGTTCTTTTAAAAGTCTCATATATGAAAGGCCTTTGTAGATTCATATTACAGTAAAATAGTTGTGCCATGAAAAAGAAGAGATAATCGAGAAATAAAGGTCATAAATGGAAGAACAAATTCCATTTCTCTTCGGAACTACTGGTAACTTGTACATTTCCTTTAATTTTGAGGAAAAAATCGTCTTAAATTGGGGAAACTGTAACGATCCATTACCTTAAGCATGTGATTAGTGTTAATCCAAAAGTTAATTAATCTAATTTAGATTCGTGGCTCGATTAGCATGTGCGTGAATTTTCATGTCATTTGGTATTTGTATGGATTGTATTATTATTTATGAAAATAATTGGATTAATTGGTGTATAATTGAATAATTGATCAATTATGAGATACCTAATATCGTATGTGGGTTAGGAGTGACACGTATGTGTCGTGGGGTAGCGTGCGCGCTTGAGTGTACTCATTGGTGTGCACGACGAAATCATGAACATGTGAATATATGTGTATATATATTTAAAATAAATAAATAATTAATAATTGGTGGGCGCCTTGTGACACGCAGGTTCGAGGGTGACACACGTAGGATGTACAATAGTGAACGCACTCGAGGGCGGTTATCGGAGCCCACAACAAATTTATAGGCGTGAAATACAAGTTATCTATATATTTATATATATAGTTATATATATAAAGAAATCATAAAGTTTAAATCAAATTAAACGTTAAACTACTGGATTTACTCGAGATACGTGTTACATTTGAATCGAGGCAATAAATAGTGTGTGTACGGTGGATGGTTAACATTTTATGCCTCAAGATACATGTAGCATGGATATCGAGGAGGTGAATGGTGTTGATCGTCATATGTTGGAGAGTTTATTTATGCCTCGAGATTCGTGCAATTCCATTTCAAGAACAATCAATGTTGCATGTGAGATGCATGTTTAAGGAGGTGATAACACAAATGGATGTTGTGTTGGTGTGTTTTTGAAACACAAGATCAGCCTCGAGATTGTCACAACCCAAATCTCTAACCCTGTTTTAATTCCATAATCAGGATCACCGACCCTTGACGTGGGACCTACACTGTGATACGTGCACCGACCGAGGCACGTGGCCGAGGTATATCATATTTTCGTATTGATGTGTGCCTAGTGTTATGTATTGTGTATACTTACTAAGTCAGTTTGTACAGTTGTAGGCGTCGAGACGAGAGCGGGGACATGCCTCGATATGCATGTCGACGCGGGTACCGAGTAGTTGACGGGACCGAATATTAGGTCGGGGAAACGAAAATAGACAAATTGAACAAAAACTTGTTAAGTAAATAATATGGAATAGATATTGGGTGACTAACGACGCGATGGTACGCAGATATCACGGTTCGGACGCGAAACCGAGCGTCGAAACGCCCGAAAACACAGACAAGTGTCTTAGTGAATTCAAAGTTAAGTGTCACTTATACACACTCACAACAACAACACTTGTCCAAATTGCACGCAACGTGGCCATCCACCCACCTACACCTACACCCCCCACACACACATACCAAAACAATGAACCAGAGAGAGGAAGAAAAAGAAAGAGAGAGAGAGAGACCAGGAGAGAGAGAGAGAGATCGAGCTCGACGTGAAGACAAGGTGAGTGGATTTTCCATTGATGTTGTGGTTGCTCGTGTTGTTGGTGTCGGGTGGCAAACTCGGAAAAACTACCATGACAGTTTGTCTTAGCTCGAGGAAGGCAGGGGAGTAGTCTCCCCTACATAGGCGACCCAACCTGGGGTTGGGGATGGATTCCAACCCCAGCGACGAGAGAATAAAAAAAAGAACTGATCAACCAGCGAAACTGGTTCGATCAGCTGAGGAAGATGCACACGCGCGCGCTTGCTCCCGTGTGCATCCCCCCAATGGGCCGGGCCCAGGACGGGCCCAGTGGGCTAGGCTCAATTTCTATTTATTTTATCGACCCGACCCAAACATAACTAAAAAAAAAAGAAAGAAGAGAAAAAGGGAAGAAAAATGAAAGAAAATTTGGAAAAATTCCTAAAAAATTAGGGAAAATCATATGTCGATAAAATAATTAGAAATTGGGGAAAATTATATGTCGGTGATGTTTAAATTGAGCTTACACCCACTATATTTGAACTAATAAGACACCAAACTCAGGAACCTAGGAAAAAAGGTACGGGAGAGCGAATACAAGATTTGGAGTTACGGGTGGCCAGTAAAGCTAGGACTTTACTTTGTTGTTGTGAGTATACCCAATGACAATTTTACTTGGCATTTCATTCCTATTAATTGTTGTTCTTGTATAGTCCTTTTGACTATTTTGCCTTTGTACTCTTATATCATGTGTTCTTTATGTCTATGCTCACATGATGAGTCTAGTTTGCATGATATCCATTCATTTGATTTGATTCATTGATTCTATCCCATGCTATGTCTATTCTTGTTGTTTCAAATGTGAATTGAATGATAAATAGCATGCTATTAGGCTAGTGAATATCTTATAAATGTTTAAGAGGACTCGTATTCGTTATTTGTTTCGGTGTGTAGATGTGCCTATGCCTTGACAATCCATACTTGGTATTCCTTGAAATTTAAAAAGTAGTTTTTGCATTTAGGTCCCGTACTCGATCGAGTTGTGCGCGAATCACGGGGTTAGAGTTCCTGGGGATGTCAACACATGTTACTTGACACTGTATGACACTCGAGGTTAGAGTCCCTGAGGTGGTCTACGCACCGTGGTTAGAGTCCCCGAGACACTGTATGACACTCAGGGTTAGAGTCCCTGAGGTGGTCTACAGACGGGGTTAGAGTCCCTGGTGACACTTAGGTTAGAGTTCCTTGTGCTATATGATTATTGAGTCGGAGTGACATGTTTCATTGCCGACTGTACCTAAATCACCACTACTTAGCCTAGTGTCAGTTTCACTTGTTTAACTCTGGAATTTACTCGCATATGGTTTATTTTCTAATTTTCCCATTTATATGCTTTTAAATACCATTTCAATATTTGGAAATGCAAATTAAACTTGTCATCGGGGATTATTGTTTTATTCTTGTACTCACCATCCTTTTTATGAAGGTGGGTGCAGAGCCGTCTACCAGCAGGCCGGGCAAGGAGAAGATCGACGATTATTCTTGAGCCCGCGGCGCGTCACTGCAACGATTGTAGGTCTTATTTTGATATTTTGATTGTATATGTTATATACGTCTTTCAGATATTATTTGTGGTTGTATATTGGGTTGAGCGTTAGTTCCCCGACTTGACTTAGACTATTTTGCTGTTTCACTGCATTTCGAGGACTTTATATATGTGATGTCATTTCCTGGTTTTCCACAATTAGTATTTTATAAATGGCTTTCGCATAATCAATAAGACTTCCGCTAATTAATTAATTAATGTTAAATATTAATTAACTTGTAGGACTAGTGTATTACTTGTGATGAACACAAGAAAAGAGGCGTTTAGGTTGTAAAGGCCGACTAATACGTAGTTAAGTCCTGCGTGGATATGATTAGGGATTAATTATGACATTAGGCCAGGCGGTGCCCTAGATTAGGAGAGGGGCCGTCACAATTGGTATCAGAGCATAGTTGTTAGAACATTAGGGATAAAGAAGAAAAACATGAACTCGTATAAAACACAAACCTTAGAAGTGGAAGCCAGATGATCCTTGCCTAGGAACTATTTTGTTGGGAATTGAGTGAAGGTGAGATGGAGATTTCTTATGTGTACGTGTTAGTCTCTATATGTATATATATGCGTTATGCCAAGTAGTAGCTGGTTCGCGTTCGCTATCCACTTGAAAACACCGATGGCGGATTTGTGCAAGACCGGAGACACCGAGCTAGCGGCAGTCAGCCTCCCACCGTAACTTAGAATTAATTCCGAGGACAAAGTTTTCATTTTGTTGGGAATATTTGTCACGGCCCAAATCTCTAACCCTGTTGTAATTCCATAATCAGGATCACCAACCCTTGACGTGGGACCTACACTGTGATACGTGCACCGATCGAGGCACGTGGCTGAGGTATATTGTATTTTCGTATTGATGTGTGCCTAGTGTTATGTATTGTGTAGACTTTCTAAGTCAGTTTGTACAGTTGTAGGCGTCGAGACGAGAGCGGGGACACGCCTCGATATGCGTGTCGATGCGGGTACCGGGTAGTTGACGGGACCAAATATTAAGTCGGGAAATGAAAACACACAAATTGAATAAAAGTTTGTCAAGTAAATAATATGGAATAGATATTGGGTGACTAACGACGCGATGTTACGTGGATATCACGGTTCGGACGCGAAACCGGGCGTCGAAACGCCCGAAAACACAAACAAGTGTCTTAGTGGTGTCACAGTTAGGTGTCACTTGTACACACTCACAACAACAACACTTGTCCAAATTGCACACCACGTGGCCATCCACCCACCTACACCAACAACCCCCACACACATAGACCAAAACAGTGAACCAGAGAGAGGAAGAAGAAGAAAGAGATAGAGAAAAAGAAGAAAGAGATAGAGAGAGACCAAGCTCGACGTGAAGACAAGGTGAGTGGATTCTCTGTTGATGTTGTGGTTGTTCGTGTTGTTGGTGTCGAGTGGCGAACTCGAACTGCCATGGCAGTTCGTCCGAGCTCGAGGAAGGCAGGGTAGTAGTCCCCTCTGCATAAGCGACCCAACCCGGGGTTGGGGATGGGCGCCAACCCCAGCGACGAGAGAATTAAAAAAAAGAACTGATTGAACAAGTGAAACTGGTTCGATCAGCTGAGGAAGATGCACACGTGCGCGCGTGCACGAGCGTGCATCCCCGAGTGGGTCGAGCCCAGAACGGGCCCTGTGGGCCGGGCCCAATTTCTATTTATTCGATCGACCCAACCTAAACATAACTAGAAAAAGAGAAAGAAGAGAAAAAGGGAAGAAAATGAAAGAAAATTTGGAAAAATTTCGAAAAAATTAGGGAAAATTTTATGTCGATAAAATAAATAGAAATTGGGGAAAATTATATGTCGACGATGTTTAAATTAAGCTTACACCCACTATATTTGAACTAATGAGACACCAAACTCAGGAACCTAGGAAAAAGGGTACGGGAGAACGAATACAAGATTTGGAGTTACGGGAGGCCGGTAAAGCTAGAACTTTATTTTGTTGTTGTGAGTATACCCAATGACAATTTTACTTGTCATTTCATTCCTATTAATTGTTGTTCTTGTATAGTCCTTTTGACTATTTCGCCTTTGTACTCTTATATCATGTGTTGTTTGTGTTTATGCTTACCTGATGAGTCTAGTTTGCATGATATCCATTCATTTGATTCATTGAATCTATCCCATGCTATCTCTATTCTTGTTGTTTCAAATGTGAATTGAATGATAAATAGCATGCTATTAGGCTAGTGAATATCTTATAAATGTTTAAGAGGAATTGTATTCCTTATTTGTTTAGGTGTGTAGATGTGCCTATGCCTTGACAATCCATACTTGGTATTTCTTGAAATTTAAAAATTAGTTTTTGCATTTAGGTCCCGTACTCGATCGAGGTGTGCGCGAATCACGGGTTAGAGTCTCTGGGGATGTCGACACATGTTACTTGACACCGTATGACACTCGGGGATTGAGTACCTGAGGTGATCTATGCACCGGGGTTAAAGTCCCTGAGACATTGTATGACACTCGGGGTTAGAGTCCCTGAGGTGGTCTACAGACCGGGGTTAGAGTCCCTGGTGACACTTGGGTTAAAGTTCCTTGTGCTATATGATTATTGAGTCGGAGTGATATGTTTCATTGCCGACTAGACCTAAATCACCACTACTTAGCCTAGTGTCAGTTTCACTTGTTTAATTCTGGTATTTACTCGCATATGGTTTATTTTCTAATTTTCCCATATATATGCTTTGAAATACCATTTGAATATTTGGAAATGCAAATTAAACTTGTCATAGAGGATTACTGTTTTATTCTTGTACTCACCGTCCTTTTTATGACGGTGGGTGCAGAGCCGTCTAACAGCAGGTCGGGCAAGGAGAAGATCGACGATTATTCTTGATCCCGCGGCGCGTCATTGCAACGATTGTAGGACTTATTTTGATATTTTGATTGTATATGTTATATACGTCTTTCAAATACTATTTGGGGTTGTATATTTGGTTGAGCGTTAGTTCCCCAACTTGACTTAGACTATTTTGATGTTTCACTACATTTCGAGGACTTTATATATGAGATGTCATTTCCTGGTTTTCCATACTTAGGATTTTATAAATGACTTTCGCTTAAGTTACTCATTGCTTCCTCATAATCAATAAGACTTCCTCTAATTAATTAATTAACGTTAAATTTTAATTAACTGGTAGGGCTAGTGTATTACTTGTGATAAACACAAGAAAAAGGCGTTTATGTTGTAAAGGCTGACTAATACGTAGTTAAGTCATGCGTGGATATGATTAGGGATTAATTACGAGATTAGGTCGGGTGGTGCCCTAGATTAGGAGAGGGGCCATCACAGAGATTCGTAACCTAAATCTCGAGGAAGATCAAATATAAAACCAAAGTGGTTTTGATTTCATTTAAACGTAACATAGAGGAATCGATGGAAACATAGAGAATTTAAAGAGAAGGTTAACCACAAGATCTAACTTGAGGTACGCGATATGTATCTCGAGGAGATCAACATATTTGATCGAAATAAGTCAATTAAGAGGTGATATGTTGCAAATAGCCATAAGATCGATTTCAAGATATGCAACACATATCTCGAGAAAGTTGAAATACAAAGCTGAACGTTTAAATCTGCTTTGAGATTCATGCTATACGTTTCTCGTGGAAATCTTATATTTATCTCTCAAAACATAATCGCCTCTTTTGTATTTCATCTTACAGTGATGGGATGAAAATCGATTGAGGGGAGGAAGAAGGAGAAGGAGACAGAGAGATCGGCGATGTAGATCGATAGGTGAGTTGTTGATGTTTTTTGCTCTTGTTGCTGTGTCGTTGTTGTAAGTAAATGTTGTTTGTTATTGTTCCAGGGAGATGGGAATGGGAGCTCGGATGAACTGCAAAGATGACATAGGAGGTTGTCTTTCATTCCAAATTGGCTGGGGCTCAACCCAGTTCAATAGAAAAAAAAGGTTCGATTGATTTGTTGAAACATGAGCTCAATGTGGAAGAAAGGGTTGGGTTCATGAACCATGCCGGTTTGGCTCGATTGAGCTGAATTTGGTTCAGTCCGGTTCAGGCCCAAACCTTTTCCAAATAAAAAAAGAAATAAAGATAAGAAAATAGGGAGAAAGTTCCAGAAAAATAAGGAAAAAAAATATTTTGACCAAATAAATAGAAATTGATGAATTTGTATAAAAAATGAAGAATTCAGAATTTGTACGAGACTTTATATTGGGGTTTTACCTCAAAAATGTGAAATAGTCAAATCAACCTAAAAAGTTGCAAATTGATCTCAGTTTCAATTATGACCAATTTATGAGTTCTAATTAATGAGTATTGGACCTAAATTGATGACAATTAGTTAATTTAGGTTCTTGGTCGAAGGGGAAAGCTTTATGGATTTCGGGAATAGTGTAAGTCGGTATAAAATTAGGAAAGCTCGGTACAGGTAAGTGAGACTCGATTACAAATATCATTTGTGTTATTTATTGTAGTATATCTAGTTCACGTAGGTTATGGAGTGAGATCGGGAGCATTGCATGGTGACAAGAATAAAATGTAACGAACATCGGGGAATGAGCTGGTTCTTGCTAATTGAATACGGAATGGGTATGAGGTGTTAAGGATTAACATTTCCTGTTTAATCTCGTATACCATGGCTTAGTATTGATGTTCATATCTTGCAGAGTGTAGAGACTCGGTTATTCTTGAATACGCTGATGAAGTTACATAAATAGCTAATATGTGGATCTCAGTAGTTGTATGCTTGCGTAATAGAGTGACATGTGTTAAGCGTGCACAATAATTTTTCGTGTTTTACTATTAACTTGTAGTAGCGGTAAATGAGATATTGTCTCAACAGGGATCTTCGAAATCTCAAAGGAAAGTATTTTTTTTCTTATTTTTATTAACTTAATAAATCTAGTTAAACGAGAATTAAAGTATTAAATAACTTAACAACTATGATTACTAACTTAAATAACCAAACTAACTAAATTAATCTAAACAAATCAATTTCAAATTAAATTAAACAATATTCAAATGCAATTCAATATAAATAAACAAATATCTAAACAAACCAACACTAAATAATATAATATATTTGAATTACTTTCAAACACTAGAACATAATATCTATTCATACTATAGTTATAATCATAAAACATGGAATCTTAGAATCATTAAACCCCACTTCATAATAGGTTGATAGTCTTTATCCAGCCACCAATTTTCCTTAATTCAATGAGAATTCCACATTCTTATCATTGTAAATCTATCATTTAGATAAAATACTACACGATGGAAATACGATATCATTAAGTTCAATGAAAATCATGCTTAATCTAAGCCGATATTACTGAAGCCGCATAATAAATAACTTAGAACATAATCACCTATAACATCCACTTGGGAAACGCCCTATAGATTAACCCTGGTTACTACTCCTATAATTGTTGTCAATAACTATAGACATAGTTTCATAATCATAAACCACATAACACATTTGCAACTATACATGCAATACTAATCTCCTTTAGTTGTAATACGCAAAACAACTTGTTAAATCTGTGATTGATGTGTATGAATATATTTAAAACATTAAACACATGATTCCTTACTTATAACTATCAAACAATCCAAAATATACTATATTGTCTATGGTTTGTTTAGATTGATAGACTACTCACTCATTCTGGAAATAGACAACCGTTAAATATAATTAAGAAATAATAAATACCTTAATATAAATCAAAGCTCTAAAGTATCTTCAAACATAGACAATAAAACAAATATATAGCAAAAGAAAAAAGTTAAAAGCAAAAGGAGAGTTTTTTCGAAGCTCTCTGGCCTTTTTTATAGTCTCCCTAAATATACATATCATAAATAAACTCAAATTCTTCATACTAAAATAAAAAATTTATAACCGACCTCAGCGATTTCTATGCGATTCCTAACTTATACATAAATCACTGAGCAAATCACTGAGCAAATCTCTGAGTGCTCCACCAATTCAGCTGGCGATTTATAGTTCATTATCCAATTCGCTTGCCTTCTGCTTGCTGATTTATATGGCGATTCCTAGTGTTGTTTTGAATCGGTGGTGTATTTTTCCAGTTGACTATTTTTGTCAGGATTCATTTTCCTCAATGAATCCCGACCGACCTAACTCGATTCATAACTCGCTAACCAACAAGGTCACTAAGTTACGCAACTGGCTAGTGAGCCTCATTTCTAAAACAACTCATTATCATTCATCAATAATTGAAACTTAAATTAAATGATCATAATTGTAGCGAAATCTCATAAATTAGAACTTATTTCGATGTTACCACATAATGCCACTACTTGAAATAAAAAATTATTAACTAGAATAAATACTCATCTCGTTCAATTCATTCTAAATCCCAAACCCATGATAAATAATAATAATAATAATAATAATAATAATAATAATAATAATAATAATAATAATAATAATAATAATAATAATAATAATAATAATAATAATAATAATAATAATAAGTTTTGGTTCGATATCAAACCATACCTATCAACAATCAGACAAGTCCTCTAGACAGCTAGAGCTATTCCTTTCCTTTTATCGACTCTTGGAGAAGAACATGTGTAGAAAAATTGTTGGTTCAGCACAAAGGGGCAACGGTGCTCAGTAAGTTTAGGTTAAGTTACTAGCGTTATGAATATTCCATATAATAGATGCAACAATAAATAAAATGCATGACTTGCAAATATTTAACATGACGAAGGGAATAAACAAGAAAGCATATAAACAAAATGATATTCAATGCATCGAAATGTGCAAATGCTAGACATGTATGAGCTACTGTGATAAACTCTTCATCCACGCTGAAGTTCGTGAAGATGTATGGCCATAGCGATATCAACACTCCATTCCCCTACACTGTGAATGATTTACCTATCACCAAGTCCACAAACAAGTCCAACTTGACTTAGCACCTACTACCAAACATTTATTGAGAACATTGAAATAAATCGTATTCTTAATTGATAAATATTAATTCTAGGCGACTGCTCTTTTTGTTATTATCCCTTGTACGATCCAACTGTCTCAAACTTTTAGTCGAACTTGTAGTACCTAGTGCAAGGACTCCTAGCGAGCTTCGCTAAGTTATCTACACACAATGTCTAACAATGCACCACAATCTACTTGCATGTCCTACTTACATGATTCCTATCATATGGTCTAGTAGAAAGGTAAATAATCATAAAACCAATAACTTAAATTTCAACTTACTGGTACGCTATTTTTCAAAATCTCTAATTAGCACTTACGAGCGCACTCTGACGTTCACTCAACCTAAATAGGTTAAGTGTTGATAAATTAATTAAGTTAACTTAGTAGAAAATCAATTTCGAAACTCTTTTTGAAAACCACTTTATAACAATTTATAACCATTTTAAGTTTCACCTTTTTATTCCAATTTTAAAACTCACAGTTCATTTCACTTAATTTATTCTATTTAATTTAAATCTTGCTTATATATATATATATAGGGCAGATCTAGGGGCTTGGATCAGCCCAATTACTGGGTTGGGCCTGGGTTCACCCCAAGCCCAAGCAGCTAGTCTAGTCGAGGGGGGAGAAACGCACATGCGTTCCCCCTTTCCACCCCAAAAATGCGTAGCTTGATGCAATGCGGTTTGGGGAGGGGTTGGGCTTGATCGGCCCAACCATGTTGGTTGGGCCGATCAACCAAACTAGCAGTATATGCGGTTGGGCCAAAGGCCCAACCTCTTTTTTTTGATTGAGGAGCTCTCCCCTCCTCTTATTTTCTTAGAAGCGCAGTCTGCCCCCTCTTTTGTTTTGAAAGAAAATAAAGCTCAACTCTAAATCTGGTATTTCTTAGTTTGGACTCCATTTCGATCAATAAAGAAACTTGTTTTAAGATCTCATGAAAACATTGATTTAGCCTTGTTGATAAGTCGCAAAAATCAATGCAACACTTTTTCAAATTATAATTCTTCTTCTTTGAATAAACTAAAACTAAAAGACTGGGTTGTGGGATTGTTATCGTGATTCAACGCCTTGAAGCTTCACAGACTTCTCTCGCACTTGCTACCTCCTCTCTGGTCACTTGTGTGTTTAACTTGTGTACACCTTTTCCCTAATGCGAGAGAAAGTTAGAGATGGTTCACACCCCTTGACTCATTCCTAATATCAAGTTTACCAAATTTTCTCAATATTCTCTCTTTCCTTATTTTGGGTGAGAATTTACTTAGTAATTGGTCAACTTGCCATTCTCACTCCTTTAATTTTGGTATCTGATTAAAGTTGGGTCCCACTTGGGCCCACACATATAATTATTTAAATCTTAAGGTTTCTACCCAATTTAACGCAATATTTACATAAGCAATTGGGGTACACTTGTTATATGAGAACTTCGGATCGTCACCCAACATAAGAAATTTCGTCCACGAAATTTAAAAGTAAACCGTACCTTAATCTAGAATAATTCTGGGAAGTACTCTCACATATAGCTCTCTTGTTCCCACATCGTTTCCTTGTCGTCATGAAATTTCCATTTCACTTTGACAAGTGGCATATCCCTTCTTCTGAGTTTCTAGACCTTCCTATTTAAGATCTGGACAAGCTGCTCGCTATAGGAGACATATTCTTGTAACTCAAACTGAGCCCAATCAACGACCCATGATGCATTTGAAAATGACTTTCTTAACGTTGAGACATGGAAGACATTGTGTACTGTTGGTAACTGTAGAGGGAGCTCAAGCTGATATGCTACTGGACCAATCTTCTCGATGATCTTGAATGGACCAATAAATCTCGGAGCAAGCTTTCGTTTGATCCCAAATCTCTGGTGTCCCTTTCGTGGAGAGACTCTTAAAAGTACCCATTCACCCTTCTCAAACATAACAGTCCTGCGTTTCTTATCTGCGTAACGCTTCTGTCTGTCCTATGCTTCACTCATGCGTTGTCGAATCAACTCGATCTTCTTTGTGTAGTCATGCACTAACTCTGGTCCCAATAACGATTCTTCACCAACCTCGGTCCAACAAACCAGGGAACGAAAAGGTATGCCGTAAACTGCCTCGAAAGGTGCCATTCTGATACTTGCTTGGAAGCTATTTGCACAAGGATACGTATTTCTCCCAACTACGTCCAAAGTCTAACACACAAGCCCTGAGCATGTCTATCAAAGTCTGTATGGTACGCTCTATCTGACTATCTGTTTGAGGATGAAATGCTGTGCTGAGGTGTACTTTGGAACCCAATTGTTTATGCAAACCTTGCCACATCATTAATGCGAATCGAGAGTCCCGACCTGAAACAATGGGCACAAGCACTCCATGCAATCTCAAAATCCAATCCACATACAGTTTGCTCAGTTTCTCGAGTGTATTTTAGGTAATTATGGGTAGAAAATGAGCGGATTTGGTTAAGCGATCCATTATGACCCAAATAGCATCATTGCCCTTATGTGATCTCAAAAAATCAATCACAAAGTCCATCGAGATGTGTTCCTACTTCCACTCTGGAATGGGCAACGGTTGCAACTTACCACCTGGTCTTTGATGCTCTGTCTTTACCTATTGGCATGTATCACATCCCCTAATGAAATTTGTAATGTCGATATTCATCTTCGGCCACCAATACGTCAACTTCATGTTTTGATACATCTTGTTACCTCTTGGATGTATGGTGTACTTGGTTTTGTGCGAATCTTTTAGCAATTCCTATTTCAACCCTTCCCGAATTGGAATCCATAGTCTATCTCAATACTTTAAAGCTCCATCTATCGAATCCCCCAATCTGGGTACTCTGTGCTGTCGGCCTAAGCCTTGTAATACCCATACTCTGAGTCAGTCTTCTAATACTCGATGATTCTGGTGATGGTTTATGGTTATGCTTTTAAATGTGCACACACTGAGTTCCCTGGTAGGTCATTATGAATGCTCAACATCGACAAATCCTCAAGTTATTGATATTCATGTGTCATTAATAAAGCAATTGTCTCTGTCACATGTCTTTGTCTACTCAAGGCATCTGCCACCATATTCGCCTTCTCTAGGTGGTACTCCAAACTGAAATCGTAGTCCTTCAGAAACTCGAGCCACCTCCTTTATCTCATATTCACCTCATTCTGAGTGAACAAATACTTCAAACTCTTGTGATTTGAATAGATAGTAAACTTTTCGCCATAAAGGTAGTGTCTATAAATTTTCAATGCAAAGACAACCGCTCCCAGCTCGAGATCATGAACTAGGTAATTCTTTTCATGGATCTTGAGTTGTTGAGATACATAGGCTATCACTTTCACTTCCTACATCAATACTCCACCAAGTCCAGTTCCCGAAGCATCTGTATAAACTGTTAATGCAACCTTTGGTTCTGGTAGTGTTAACACTGGAGCGATGGTCAATTTCTGCTTTAATATCACAAAGGCATTCTCGCACTTATCATCCCAATCGAATGGTGCATTCTTCCTTATCAATTGTGTCAATGGGGTAGCAATACCGGAGAAACCTTTAATAAATCTTATGTAATAACCAGCCAATCCCATGAAACTTCTGATCTCTGTCACCGTATTTAGTGTCGGCCAATCTATTACTGCCTTAACTTTTTTACAATAAACTGTCACTCTTTCTGCACTAATCGTGTGCCCTAAGAGCTTCACCTATGTTGCCCATAACTCACACCTACTAAACTTAGCGTACAGTCGGTGATCCTTCAGTGTTTGTAGGGTAACTCTGAGATGTGTCTCATGGCATTCCTGGGACTTCGAGTAAATCATTATGTCATCAATAAACACTATGACAAGCTGATCCAGATAAGGTCGGAACACAAGATGCATGAGATCCATGAACATCGTAGGCGTGTTAATCACTCCAATGGGCATAACTGTAAACTCAAAATGACCATATCTCGTACTGAACGTTGTCTTCGAAATATCTTCCTCTCTAATCTTTAGCTGATGATACCCTGACCTTAGATTAATTTTTGAGAAAAATTTAGCTCATCTCAATTTGTCGAATAGGTATTCGATTCTCGACAATAGGTACTTGTTTCAGACAGTTGCTCAGTTCAGCCGATGGTAGTTTACGCACATCCTCATACTCCCATATTTCTTCTTTACAAATAAGACTAGAGCGCCCCAATGGTGACATACTCGGAGTTATGACAATTCTTCCAATTAGATCTTCAACTCCTCTGACTCCTTAGGTGTCATATGATATGGTGGTATGAATATCGATTTCATTCAAGGCATAAGATTAATGATAAACTCATTATCTCTATATAGAGGAATACCCGGTAGATCGGAGGGAAAAACTTCTAGGAATTCTCGCATAATAGGTATCTTCTGAATCTCATCTTCCTGGCCTTCTTTTCCCAAAGTTGTGAATCCCATCATTCGTTCAATCTCCTGAATAGTCGCCACGTTTTCTCGAGCAGTGTTTCGAGGAGGTGTTCCGCATTTGAATAAGAATGGAGGCAGGTATTGCACTTAAAAAATGACTGTCTTATGGAAGGAATCAATATGGGTGTGATATGCGGAAAGCCAATCCATTCCCAACAAAGCATCATAATCAAGAAACTTTAAGACTCTAAGGTCGGTGGGTAGGTCATGCCCATCAATCTTGACTACACAGTCTTGATAGATGAGGTTAGGTATATCTTTTCACTCACTACGCTTCTCAAGATAGGTAATGTACTATCCTTGATAGGTTTTAACCCTAACTCATCTACCTTACTGCCCGATATGAATGAAATGCTGGAGATTGAATCTCTTAAAGTAAACATATCTCTACCATAAATATTTATAGTACCTGTAACAAGCCGACAGGTGGAGTCTGGATCTAGCTCAACCGCAACCTTCATCTGTCCCTTGACCGGCTGAGCTACACTGCCAACAGACTCTTATGGAGCACCCGAACATTGATTCTGATAGTGACCTTGCTTCCCACACTTAAACCAAGTGATGTGTGCCTTATACCCCGATTCCTCCGGCATAGGCAACTATCCTGTACTCTTTGACCTTTAACCCGACTGAGTCTTCCTTTGGCCGCCTGACCACTGCGATGCCTTAGAGGATATCACAGAACCCCTTCCTGACGCTAGTGGCGCTGCAGAAGTCGTTACCCCAGTACCCGCCTATGCCTGGTGTTGAAATGAACCTCCAGATGATAGGTTACCCGTCCTGCACCTCTTGTCTTGTGGCCTCTTAAAGAACGCACCATTCCCTCTACTCTGACCTTAATTCTATGTCTGGGGCATTGTAGGAGCAACCTTAATCATACCATCTTTAATCATAATGGCTTCATAATGACGTGCACTAGCTATTGCCGCCTTATATGTCTGGTGTACGAGTGCTGACAATATAGCTCGAATCTCTAGCCTGAGACCTCTCACTAATCGCTTGATTTTGGCTCTTACTATTGCCACCATCTTCGGTGCATATTCTGACAGCTCGTGGAATCTCGACTCATAATCTGCCATAGTCATGTCGCCTTGCTCAAGTGTAATGAACTCTAAATTCCTCTGATCTCTCACCGTTTCATGAAAGTACTTCTCATTGAATAGCTCATTGAATTGCGCCCAAGTAGTGACCTTGCCCTCAGTCCTTAGGATCATGTTCCACCATTTGTAAGCTGCTTCCTCGAAGCGAAAGGATGCAAAGTTAACCTTCATTTCTTCATCTAGATCCATGACCTTTTGTCTATTCTCCATAGCCATTATCTAGTTCTTAGCTACCCTGGAATAATTTATTCCATAAAACTTAGGCATTCCATATTTCATGAATTCTCATCTCAGCCTAGCCAGTAAGAGTGATCGCTCTTCAGTGTTTAGCATTACCGCTGGGGCTACTGGTGCTGCCTTAACTAGGTCACTGGTGCAATAGGTGCCATTGGAGGGTCTACTGGTGCTGTCTCATATTGGTTGATTGAGTCTACTTCCATCTCCACTTGAACTATTGGCGCTACATTGGCTCTATCCCGATTATATTGAGTTATGTGTATTTGAAGGAGTTGTAGCATTCGACTGACATTATCCTCTTGACGAGTGATTCTAGCCTCCATCAGTTCTCTCATCTCCCTCTCATGAGCCAACAGATTCGCCAAGTCGGTCTGCCATTTCCAGCTGGTAGGAATAAGAGAATGTGAGAGTTTGAAAGCTTATATCTATTCGATATAATTATATACAATCAACAAATAACTAGATAAGATTTTTAATTTCCCCATTCCTAAAACTTTTTGATTAATTTTAAACCGCTATGATACCACGTTGTCAAGACCCATTTTCCTAAATGAATCCCGACCATCATAACTCGCTAACCAACTCGGTCACTGAGTTACGGACCTAGCTAGTGAGCCTCATTTCTAAAACATTTCATTATCATTCATTAATAATTGAAATTGAAATTAATAGATCATAATTGTAGCGAAACCTTATAAATCAGAACTTATTTCGATGTTACCACATAATGCCACTATTGGAAATCAAAAGTTATTAACTAGAATAAATACTCTTCTAGTTCAATTCATTCTAAATCCCAAACCCTTGGTAAATAATAATAATAATAAAACAAGTTTTGGCTCGATCTTGAACCATACCAATCAACAATCAGACAATTCCTCTAGACAGCTAGAGCTATTCCTTTCCTTTTATCGACTCTCGAAGAAGAACCTGTGTAGGAAAATTATTAGGTGAGCACAAAGGGGCAATGGTGCTCAGTAAGTTTAGGTTAAGTTACTAGCGTTATGAATATTCCATATAATAAATGCAACAATAAATAAAATGCGTGACTTGCAAATATTTAACATGACGAAGGGAATAAACAAGAAAGCATATAAACAAAATAATATTCAATGCATCAAAATGTGCAAATGCTAGACAGTATGAGCTACTGTGATAGACTCAACCACGCTGAAGTTCGTGAAGATTGACCCTATTATGGCCATTGCGGTATCAACATTCCATTCCCTTACACTGCGAATGATTTACTTATCCCCAAGTCCACAAACTAGTCCAACTGGACTTGGCACCTACTACCAAACATTTATTGAGAACATTGGAATTAATTGAATTCTCAATTGATAAATATTAATTCTAGGCGATTGCCCTTTTTGTTATTCTCCATTGTACGGTCCAACTGTCTCGAACTTTTGGTCGAATTTGTAGTATTTGGTGCAAGGACTCCTAGAGAGCTCCACTAAGTTATCTACACACAATGTCTAACAATGCACCCCAATCTACCCGCATGTCCTACTTACATGATTCCTATCATATAGTATAGTAGAAAGGTAAATAATCATAAAACCAATAACTTAAATCTCAACTTACCTGGTACGCTATTTTCCAAAATCTCTAATTGGCACTTACGAGCGCACCTCGACATTCGGTCAACCTAAATAGGTTAAGTGTTGATAAATTGATTAAGTTGCTAGAAAATCAATTTCGAAATTCTTTTTCGAAAATTAGTTTATAACTATTTATAACCATTTTAAGTTTCACCTATTTATTCCAAAATTTAAAAACTCAAAGTTCATTTCACTTAATTTATTCTATTAAATTTAAATTCTGCTTATATATATATATATATATATATATCTTTTTTGGGCAACTGGGCCAATCCAGGGGCTTGGATCGGCCCAATTTCTGGGTTGGGCCTGGGTTTACCCCAGGCCCAACCGGCTAGTCTGGCCGAGAGGGGGGAACGCACAACAGCGCAATTTTGGGGAGGGGAGGGTTGGGCTTGGTCAGCCCAACCTCTCTTTTTTGATTGAGGAGGAGCGCTGCATGCGCTGCCCTCCTCTTATTTTCTAAAGTGTAGTCTGGCCCCTTTTTTTCAAAGAAAACAAAAACTCAACTCTAAATCCTATCTTTATTAGTTTGGACTCCATTTCGATCAACAAAGAAAACTTGTTTTAAAATCTCATAAAAACATTGATTTAGCCTTGTCGATAAGTCGCAAAAATCGATACAACACTTTTTCAAAGTATAATTCTTCTTCTTTGAATAAACTAGAACTGAGAGATCGGCTTGTGGGATTGTTACCTCGATTCAACACCTTGAAGCTTCACGAATTTATCTCGCACTTGCTACCTCCTCTCCAGTCACTTGTGTGTTTAACTTGCGTACACCCTTGTCCCTAACGTGAGAGAAAGTTAGAAATGGTTCACATCCTTTGATTCATTCCTAATATCAAGTTTACTACATTTCTTAATATTCTCTCTTTCCTTATTTTGGGTGAGAATCTACTTAGTAATCGGTCAACTTGCCATTCACACTCCTTTAATTTTGGTTTCTAATTAAAGTTGGGTCCCACATGGGCCTACACATATAATTATTTGAATCTTAGGGTTTCTACCCAATTTTAACACAACATTTACACACACAATTGGGGTACACTTGTTGCATGAAAACCTAGGATCGTCACAGTTTTGCTTTTCTTTTTCATTTCTTTTATTTATCCATTTTCCTATTTAAAACCTGAAATCACAAAATAGGAGAATACCTAGTGCAAATCATCATTTATGCTTAAAATCAACCTAAATCACGTTATAAAATATGTCTAATTATTGATTTGTGATTGAGAAATGACTCTTATACAACAACAACATCATAGCCTTAGTCCCAACTTAATTGGGGTCAGCTACATGGATCAAACTTTTCCATTGTGCTCGATTAAGTGCAATTAATGGTGAACTTTCCGGACCATTCAAATCCCTCCTAATTAATGTATCTCATGTTAATTTTGGTCTATCACTACCTCGTCGAATTTCGATAGTTTCTATTGAGTTAAGTTTTTTAGTAGGGGCATTTGTAGGCCGTCTTTATAGGTGACCAAACCACCATAACCGCCCTTCTCTAATATTTGTATCAATTGGTGCTACTCCTACTTTTCTTCGAATTTCTATATCTATGGAACTATAGTTTTGCATCCGCTTATCTATTATTTTATTATTTATCATGCCCTAATGGTATTGTTGGTTTTATATTGTTATTCATATTCCTTGATTATTAGATAGAATTTTGATATTGTAATTATGAGTCACTTACTAAGCAAGTTGGAGCGCTCATCCCAATTTACATTTCAGGAACATGTCATGCGATTCGACTCAGGAACGGAGAAGATTAGAAGTTTATAGTCTTCTATATGGTGAATTGATTTCTCTATTGTCTTATATATTTAAATTGAAATACATTTGTAATAACACATGGTTTGGAGTTGTTTTGTAAACCGAGGTTGATTCCACTTTTGGACTTTGAATATTATAGTTTAGTATATCATTTGTATTATAAAAAAAAATATTTCCGCTGCATTTTCAATCGTTTCCAATTATTTATTAGATATATGGTATTCTATATTATGATTATATGGTAAGAAAGATGGCTATACTATTACTCTAATTAAGTGCGTTTGGTGTACCGGGGCTTAATTAAGGTTTTAGGTCTCACATTCTCTTAATTAGGACAAGGAATGTTATAGTTGGGCCCTATGATCCTGAGTGGGAGTCTTAGTTGGGAATCGACGAGAGTTAAGGAAGTTAAAAATAGGAATTTTACGTGCTATTTAAGGATCTGTATTATATTATGACCGATAGCTATAAACTGATCGAGAATTTGCCTTCTTTCTGGATCGTGATAGCCGATCAACCCGAGGCAAGTGATAGCAGTGATAGTTCGGATGTTCGGGGGAGTGTGCTTATTGTATAGGCCATTCCAGCGGCTCCCATAGTGTTGGCTACGCTAGTTAATGTGGAGATTGTACCGGTATAGACTGAGATAATATTACTTACACTTCCTACTCAGCTAGAGATAGTGTTACTCATGCCCTTAGAGACTAGTATAGGGGCGACAACTGAGGCAAGACAACCATGTGAATTTATAGATATAGACCGATCGAGTTCTACGGTAGCACAAATTTTGAGGCAACAGGGAAGTTCCTGAAGATCCATGAGAAGATTCACATCATCATGACTACTCCGAGCAGGCGAGGGTGATGATATCTTATGAGTCGTTGTTTAGAGAGGCTGATGCCTGGTGACATAGTATGGTAGCTATCGGGGGAGCTCCCAGAGATCGGGTAGAGTTCATTTTCTTAGTGACTTTGACTACATTCTCGATTACCAGAGGCAAAATGGCCATGAGTATAGACGTTAAGATTTTTTTAGTGTCATGAGTATGGCAGGGAGAGTTGAGACTTGGATTGAGGAGGTACCAATTCTATGTGAGTTTCCAACGTTTTTCTCGATGATCCTCCTGGATTACCCCTGACGAGAGAGATTGACTTCATTATAGACTTGGTCTCGAGGACCAAACCGATATCGATTCCACTTTACAGGATGGCACCGAGAGAGCTCGAGGATTTGTAGACCTAACTTGATGAGTTCTTACGACATGAGTCCATTCACCCGAGTATGTCGCCATGGGGCGCACCAATACTATTCGTCAAGAAGAAAAAGGAAGCTTAGGACTTTGCATAGACTATAGACAGTTGAACAAAGTCATCATAAGGAACAAGTACCTAGTTCCTCGCGTCGATGACTTGTTTGATCAGCAGACAGGGGCACAGTGATTCTCCAAAATTGACTTGAGACCCGCCTATCACCAGCTCAGGATTACTGCATTCTACACGAGATATGTGCACTTCCAATTCACCGTTATGCCATTTGGGCCGACGAATGCCCCGATAATGTTTATGAATCTGATGCACCAAGTATTAAGAGAATACTTAAACATATTTGTGGTAGTATTCATCGATGATATTTTCATCTATTCTAGGACTCATGAGGATCACGAAGGGCGCCACCTTAGGATGATATTGCAGACTCTGAGTGAGCATAGACTTTATACCAAATTCAATAAGTGCGAGTTTTGGCTTATAGAGGTTGGATTTCTAGGACATGTAGTAGGAGCTAGTGGAGTGTCAGTGGACCCCTCTAAGGTTAGAGAAGTGATTGATTGGCCTACTTGGTATGCATGCCGCAAGTATAATATCTCGTTTGTAGTAATGTACAATCAACTTACCTTGATCACATATAGCGTCATCAGGGAACGGTTTTTGCACTAGTTGTATATTACCTACTTATAGGGCTGGCAATTCGTGTCAGCGAGTCGTAAACGTGTCGTGTCGTAAACGTGTCATGTCATAATTATCCTAAACCCGCACACGACACGTTTATTAAACGAGTCACTATTTGTAAACACGACACACGACACGTTTAATAAATGGGTAACCTGTTTATTACATGTTTAACACGTTTATTAAACAGATCATGTTTTAACATGTTTAACTCGACTCGTTTATGTACCTGTTTAACACGTTTATTAAACAGATCATGTTTAACCTGTTTAACTCGACTCGTTTGTGTACCTGTTTATCAACCTGTTAAACATGCTACTAGATTAATGATATCTCACTACAAAATCAATACAAACAACATAAAATATAAAATTATAAACCAATCTAATACAAGGAAAAATTGAAAATACAAGTTCTCAAATAGTCAAGTTCAAGTTTAATAACCCAACTACAAGGTTATATGAAGTTAACATAGAAGTAAGAGATAAATTCAAGGTTAATGAACAAAAAAGGCTTCGAGTTCTCTAGTTTCCAACAGAGTTTGAGCAAGTAGTTGACCGTGGATCATCACTCACACTCAAGTTAAGTACGTCTTCTGTGACTGTAATACTCTCCAAATCCAGCTTGACATCTCGCCCTACAACAAATAAAAAAATGAAGTTTATTAATAATTATAAAGCTTGAGATACTAAAGATAAATAACAGTAAAAATGTCAAAAATAATATAACCTTCTAATCCTGCACATATCCAATCTCGCAAGCAAATAATTGCTTAAATTCTTAAGCTTCCCATGAAAAGTGGAATTCTCACAATTTATTGCATCTTCAACAACATGCAAGTATGCAACGATAAGAGATTATCATGAAAATCATTTCCATTCCAAAAGCAAATTAAACATATATGCGGGCGCAAAAAGCAAATGAAGGGCATTTTAAACTTCCAAACATTTCTTGACAAAGCATCAAAGTACAAATAAAAGGTATTCAAAAAATAAACATGGAAGAAATGATCTCTCAGATACTTATATCCCAAAACTACTTCATTGCCTAAACAATGTTCATTCTCTTATTCAATATAGTGGGCAAAAATTATGAGCTAGGTTTAAACAAATACATAATCGGCGAATCACCCCGTTAATTCTTACAACAAAGAATAAAATTCCCTCACCTCCATTTCTTCATTGCTTGCCTAATCAATACTCAAATTTTCATATGAATGAGAACAAAACTTCTCAACATTTGTAAAAATAAGTAACAATTAAGATTGAAAAAAAAAATCCGTACCAAAACTCCAATGCAATGCAATGCAATGCAATGCAATCAACTCCTCTGATTCCTCTCCCTCTCTTCATCCTGGGCCTCTGCGGTAGAGGCGGCGGCGGCGGCGACAATCTTCTTCTTATTGGCGTTGATGGCCTTGGCGACCTCCGCCGGCATATACTTCTCGTCATGCTTAGCCAGGACCTCGGTGGCGGAGAAGAAGCAGCCGATCTCCCTGACCTTCTCAGTCACGGCGGCGGTCGCCTCCTTATCGGGATCCTCCAGGGGCCTAACGAAGCCCTCGACGACGACCAGTGGCCTTCACGGAACAAGTCCGGGAGGGGGCCCTGGTAGCGGATAAGGATGTCGGTGATGAGGTCGGTGACGACGAACTCCATGAAGGGGGAGGAGGCGGGGCCGGGCGACGCCGCCCCCGAGGGACGAGCCCGCCGAGGCGGAATGGACTTGTTAGGGTTTTGGGTGAACTTATCTGGGGCTTCCGCGGGGGTGATGTAGAACACCACCGCTCCTCGAAGGAGCTCAGGGACCACCACGATGAATCCCGCCACGCACCGAAGCTCATCGCGTAGGTCCGTGAGCCGCCGGTTCTAGAGTTGTGTGGCGCAAACATTCTCTCGTTTACTGGCGCAAACATTCTCTGTTCTGGCGCAAACATTCTCTGTTCTGCGCGCTGTTGGAGGTGGTGATGGGGGCGATAGTGGGTGTTGGGGGGGGGACGAGGAGGCGAAGATGGGTGGAGGTGGAGATAGGTCGGTGTCGAGACAGAGAGAGAGAGAGAGGGTGAGAGAGATTTTGTTTGGTTTTGAACTTTTGATAGTTTTTAGGGTTGGAAATGAAAAATTTGTATTTATATGTAAATAATTATGCGAGTCATAAACGAGTGACACGGGTTAACACGTTAATGACTCGTTTATTAACCGTGTATAAACAGGTTAACATGTTTATGACCCACATACATTTTTGCCAAACCCACGACATGTTTAAGGTCGTGTCGTGTCGTGTCGTGTTAAACGTTTCATGACCCAAATTGCCAGCCCTGCCTACTTAACTTGAATTATTGCAAATGGATTTACTTTTAATTGGTTTTGTAATAATCTAAACTATTCTAACAAATCAATTTAAGCTTTAGTTATTTTCTTATATTAAGGATATCTTAGTTCACAACTTCACCTAGATGATTTAGTACTATGCTTTATAATCATATTTACATCTGACTATATTGTGTGCAATGCTTGATTAGAATATATAGGTTTCCTTCAAATCCACTTCAACCCACTGTCGTGACGGAGAATATTCTAATGTGCAAACTAGAACTCCACCTATTGGTATGAATAACATAAGCTCCGCATTGCTTTAAGTCTAAAATTATTGGATTCATAATCAACTAAATTTAATATCCGCGCCTCCTTAATCAACGACTATCGCTCGATGTTATGTATTATACGGTTGTACCGTTCATGTCCGGATTAAAAGCTTTAATGATCATGATAACTTCTAAAACCTAAGTTCATTAAACACGTGGCCAGTATGTCTAAAACATTACGCTTAGAATCAATATAAACTCTAACCATTGGAATTTTTGTACCACTTTTTATTCCTATTCAAAGTATTACATGCATACCATAGAATCCATTGATCTTTAAGATAAATAGACTACTAACACATCATTGAAACACACATATCACCATTCAATATGGAATCCATTGCAAATCAGAGATGAATATAAATATTACCTTGAATTAATCAATGAAACTAAATATTGATTGCAAAGGTGGAGTCTTTAATGTTTCTCTAACGAAAACTCTTTAATACTTAAACTCAATGTTAACTTACTCTAATGGAGGCTAATCCCCTTCTATGTGGTGGTGTCCTCCTCGTTTACCATGTTCTAATACCTAATTATACTCTTTAATAACAATTAGAAACCCTAAATTACAATTTAACTCGCATTAAAGCTTCACTTTCTATTTCCTACAAATTAGCACTGTCGTTTACGGCCCCGATGCCGTGTGTGTTAAGCCATGACACTGGCACTGCGCTACTGCTTCATTATGTGTTTTTGAGCTCTTGGAGTCTCGACGCGATCCCTTGTGTGTCGAGGCGCTGTCCCTTATGTGCCACAACACAGCCACTGCGCTGGACCATCAGAGTTGATTTTCTTCATTTTTTCTTCTCTCCCACGCTGTGCCTTTCATTCCCATGCCACGCCTTGTATTCCCACAATGTCAACTCATGCTCCCACGACGCCAACTCTGACTTTATGGGTTTTTGCTCCGTTTCTTTTCATTTTTCCTTGATTCCTTCTATTATACCTTAATTCCCTAGATATGTAATAATACCGTGAATTAGCATTCATTTGAGGATATTTATACTAAATATACTACTAAACTAACCCTATATATACGTATAAATAATCACTTATCAAATACCCTCAAACTTAAAGTTTTGCGCATCACGAACAAAAGTGTATTCTATTAAACTTCATAATAACTAGTTCTTATTCAATTTACATTGATCATGAAATATCCTTCAATTCACTAAGTTTCAAGTTAACAATCCACTCATGAGTTTTTTTTTTTTTTTTTGCAAAAACTTATAGTTTTAAGACATATAGCTTTAACAACATATATAACTTCACTTTCAAAACACTAAAGTAGATCTCAACCAAAAACCATCACTACTCGCAAGTTTGTTTCATTTCAACACTTAAGTAGTAAGTATACAATCACATGATTTCTCATTAAACTTAGGAATTCACCAATAAGCATATATCGAACTCATTTTTGGTAGACTTTAGCACTTCAAGAGTCTATAAGACTTTTACATAGTTGGAATGAAAACTTGACTTAACTAGCTACTCGCACTCGAGCTAAATCTTTTATATAAAGAGTTTTAGTTTACTTCTGCCTTCTTTTCTTTTATTCTCTTCTCTCATTTCTTTTCTTCTTTTCTTCATTTTTTTATTTGTCAATCTCTGCTTTTTTTCCTATGGACTTATTCTTCCTTACTTTTTTCAACCATCAAGTTATGTGCTCCATTTCCCGTAGAACTTGTGGGATTCTCAAATTTCTTTATTTTAAAGCTATTCTTAGCACTTCTCACTTTCACTAAATCAAGTTAACTCCAACTTCTATTATACAATGCCTATTTCTTCCCCTCTTTTCATTAAGTCTTTATTTTCTTTGTATTTTCAAGTAAGATTCACACTTATTATAGAATTGTTAGAGATCTAACTTTTTTCATAAGAAGTGTTCTAATTTCATGCTTTTGTTTCAAGTTCAAGGTCTTCACTAACTCTAGGTTTCTAATCATGAAATCACACTATTGTTTGCTACATTTCATTATTTATTTTCTTCAAATATTTAAAACATTCTCTTGAGTTTCATAACAAGACACTTGTAATCTATTCATCCACAATTAAAGGCATGAACATGCAAATGAACTACTTATTCATTATATATTACTATATAATCTAATATATACTACCTTAACATTCATATAGTAACTAAAACAAAAAATTTATACACTACCATGCTTTCCTCCTTAACTACTTCAAATTAAAATTTTAATCGATCATATCAGCAGTGTTTATCCTTATTTCTCAACCTATCTTACCACTTTCCCATAGTGTGGTATAGTGTCGATGCCCCAAACTTAAACCAAAACTTGTCCTTAAGGTTTAAAAGTAAGCCTGAAAAATCAAGACACTAAAACACACAAACATATATAATAACACAAGTTATAATACTTAAATATAGAAGTAAAACAAGTAAATAATTAGCAAAATATCCAAAATGAAACTTCTTGGTGTTGCATCTATATTGGCACAATTCATACGGCTTATCCATTTTGATGAAATATCATTCGACAAATGGTGTTTCCCACACATTTGACACAAGATTTTTGAAATTTAGGCTAAAATGTGGTAATTGTAATTATTAAGATTAATAACTAAATCCTAAATATTAACTGAAATTCAAAACTTGATATATAATGTAGAGTTTTAGGATTCATACGCAGAGAAAATTAAAAAACGATTTTGACAAAAAAATCCAACAAGATTCGAATCTAATTCCATTAAAAACGTTTAAACCATGAAAACTTAATCATACCTCGGTCGCAATATACCTTTCTGAAGGTTGATCGATCTCTAAAGCGCTGCTAACGATGAATGCCCTCTACCAATAGTCCACACACGAACGGCGGCCGAGATTCGAAGTGCTAGCTTCGAGAGAATACCAAACCTTTTTGTTTCTCTCCAAAACAATCCAGAGCGTACCAGAAAACCTAATTCATTTCTGAAACGAAAATAGAGTTTCGGCCCTTAATATTTCATGCGTGTGTTCTAACTTAAAGCATCTTTTTATACAACCTTTGTATATATATACGGTTAAGTAAATTACACATATACCTCTAGTTGAAGTATAAGTGTAATACACCACAAATATGTTTCTGTCATGAATTTTATCATATAAAATTCATTTTTCTGAACCATATTAAAATCTTGCAAAACCATTCTTAGTATGCAACCTAATAGGCTCATACAACGTTGGTAGTGTACCAAAATACATTTTGGTATACCAGTTATAAGCGGCCTCTAGCAAGACATTATGACTAGCCAAGTGTACAAATATCAAATCGATACAACCTAATCAATAGTGTATATAACATCCTTTTGTCACACGATATCCTTTTGATCAAACATAAGGCATGAAATTGTCATCCAAAATGTTCAATCGTAGTAGTCTCGATCTCTAGGTAGACTGAAAACATCCAAGTGACATTGATCAATATCAATTCACTTAGACTAGGCCTTTTAACGGTCTAACACATCAAGGGATCTACTGGATATCTCTCTTTGCATGAGAGGGACATATTCTATCTCGATTACGCAACTTCATCACATTGCTCACACAATAACCAATCACGACCTTTATAATCGTCCGGTTAAAGACAACGTTTGATTGTGTCAAATCACTGTGTTCCTAATGTTGAAGTCTCGGGTAATCTCAAGTTAGAGGACTGAAAGATATACATATCATGAGAAACAACTATGACTTAATCCATGTGATGTTCTCATAGCGGGTCAGTCCAGTATTTTGTTCCCTAACAAGTATTCGTGATCTTGATTCGTATCCCTATACGAGTAATCATCATATGATCATCAATCAAGACTCACACTAGTCTTAATTCATTATATTTCTCAGTATAATGATCGACTAGGGACATTTATGATATTTCTGTAAATACCAATGGATCTTATTATAATGTAAACATGCAAATTAATTATAATAAATAGCAAATGAAATCCTCTATTTTATTAACTAAAAGTATTCATAAAGACAGTCAATGGATTAACCTAGGGCACATGCCCCAACATATAAAACCCTGGGCAAGCTCCCAGTAGTGCTTAGTTTAACGCCATTAACCCGACGCTTTTAGCTTGGTTAATCCGAGTCTAAATCGAGAAGCTCTATTTGTTTACAAGAGAGTTGAAATAACTGCTCATCCACAAATACTTTGGTTACCGGTTTCTATGTATCACCTTCTTTATGAGGTAACCTAGATAGATGGTCTGCAACCAAATTTTCATGTTTTTTTTTTATCCTGAACTTCCAAGTAAAACTCTTACAATAATAACACCCATCTAATCAACCTTGGTTTTGCATCCTTATTCGCAAAAAAGGGAATTGTTGTATGATTAGTATACACAATGACTTTGGATCCCACTATGTAGGCTCGAAACTTGTCACACGCAAACATCACTGCTAATAGCTCATTTTATGTGCTATTATAATTTTATTGTACTTGATCCAGTGTTCTATTTGTGTAGTATATAGCTTTAAACATTCCATCTCTCCATTGACCTAACATTATTCCTACTGCCTAATCATTGGCAATGCACATTTTCAAACTTAGAATCCTAATCTGGTATTACCATTATTGGTGCCGAAATTAAAGCTACTTTCAAGGTTTCAAATGCTGGTATGCATGCCAGAATCGTTTCAAATGGAACATTTTTTTTCTAACAACGTGCACAATGGTTTAGTGATTCTTGAAAAGTCCTTAATAAATCTTTTGTAGAAACACGCATGCCGTAGAAAATTCTTTTTGTATCAAATGTTTCTTGGTATAGAAAGTTTATTAATTGGCACTATTTTTTCTCTATCTACCTCCAATCCATACGCAGACACTCTATGTCCAAAAATAACTCCTTCTCGAACCATAAAATGATAATTCTCTCAATTAAGTACCAAATTCGTGTCTTGACATCTTTTCAATACCGAAGCCGAATTTTGCAAGCATAGATGGAAAAAAGCCCCAAATACAAAAAATTTATCCATAAATACCTCCATAATATCCTCAACCATATTAGAGAAAACTCTCATCATACATCGTTGAAATGTTGCGGGTGCATTGCATAATTCAAATGACATCCATCTGAATGCAATTGTTTCATATGGGCAAGTAAACATCATTTTCTCTTAATATTCTAGTGCTATGGTAATTTTATTGTATCCTGAATACCCATCTAAAAAGCAATTATCAGACCCCACCTAATTAAGGTATCTGTCCGGCCTAGATTACCTCAATTCCCCTAATAATCAAGAAGCCTTAAACTCACCATCAATAAATGAATAAAATTAAGATACCGTAATCATCAAATATGAAACTTTATCAACCACAAAGGATTCTAAAAGTAAATCTTAAACCTCGAAATTCATAAATTCATTTAGATTGATTACATTATCCTTAAAATTCCGTAAAGACTTTTTGACAACACCTCCTCTATTTTTAAGCCTATACCGAAAAATTCGACCTTCAAAAATCTTCAACAAAACCTATTCAGCTTGGTGGGAATGTCAAAGGACTCGCAATCCACCTATAACAATATATATTGCATCAACAATTTATATATTCATTCTAACCTATTTCAGATTTTCAAAATCCTTAAACTAACATCACCTTGCTACATAGTATTCTGTTCCATTCCAAAGTTGTTACAATCATTCTAAAGGAGATCTTAATCGCACACGAACCCAAAAACCTATTTATACAATATATTATATGAAAAATAATACACACATTGAGTAAGTGGAACCAACAAATTACAAACAATTGGAAATATTTCCTTTTCCCTTGTCGCCGCTAAAATCTGTCATTACCTAATTATAAAAAATTGATAATATCAGATAAGTGTATCTCGCACTATCCAGTACACCTGTAGTAATCAAATGCATAATAATCAAAGAAATTAAACGAAGAATATAATCCAAATAATTTAAATACAACCATGAATCCATCCTATTTTGTTATCCGACCACAATCATATGACGTCCTCCGAAAGTGGGTAGTAAATAGTAATAAGGACTCATGCCCAAAGAGGATAACTAAACGAGTCTCGTTCCTCGAGTTTATCAAAGTATGATATGGTTCAACGTGATCTCATGATAATTACGTAATGCAAAGTATCAGTGACTCTAGCCCCTCAAACAAAATATAGTTCTACCCTGTACATAGTCAGGTAGCTTAATATACCATGTGCACACAGTCAGGTAGACACTAAATAGTTATACCTTATAAATACAGACAAGTAGACACTATAAGGATACTCAGATCGACCTTATTCTCCATACCCATTTATGCATGTACAACAAAAATGCAATATCAAGGATCAATGCAATTTATACGAAATTATAATCATAAAATATAAGGTCATTATGGGATTTACTTAGCCTTACAAACATCCAACCTCGTCCTTAATTTTCAGGGTTCCCGAAACGTTGGATCACCTTGAAAATGCTTCCAATAGCTTCCCTGCATACCCAATTATATTATGGGTCACACTTCAAGTGAGATCATATCACGAAACCTAATAAAAACTGCGGTTAAAGTACTCTTGAGAACATTTTCCAAAAATATTAATTTATATAACTGTTTCAACTAGCTTTCATCTTGCCAAATTGGAGTAGCTTTTTAGCCTTGAAAGCCTCAATATTTGTCATGATAATCTTAAAGGAACTTGTAGTACTCATGTCCTACTTTCCATAGACTCAAAGAATACCTAAATCGGATAACCAACGAAGAAGCTATGAATTTCCCATATGGCTTATCAACTAAGCAAACTTTATTTATTTCAAACTAAAAAAATCTTCTCTAAATCAATATTTTCGCAATTAAATCCTACAAACTTGACAACAAACGTCACAAAATGACTCGATACCAACGCCAAAATATCTTCACAACCCGTGGAGTTAAATTGGATAAAACTAATAACCAATTCATCCAAAAACTAATGTAAATCAATATCAACCGTAAAACATCACCAAAATAGTTATCAACTGAATTGCACTAGTTCACTTCATCAAAACCCTAACCCACATTTGTGGGATTTATTCCAAATTGACCTAAATCAACTCCATATACCAATTAACAATAATTTCTACCAATTTCTATCGAAACCTAGTGAAAGATTTTGAAAAATCGTGAGAATTCAAATTGAATTGTGGAAAATTGTCCAACGTTGAGAATTTACCAAATTGCAAGCCGAATACGTTGTTTCTACTATAAAAATTTAGCTTGAATTGACTGTATCATAATGCTTTATTGTGTTGCGGAAAGAAACTAGGCGAAAATCGAACTTAGGGAGCTCCGGGAACGAAGGTGTTCGCGGATAGGGTAGAGAACGAATGTATAAAACATTCTATTTCAAATAAAACGTTTTTTTTTTTGTATTTATATATAAACCCTTAGCTGCTTATTAGCAACTTTATTTCTTTTTATTTATTAATTTCTAAAACTCCTATTTTTAACTTGCTTTGACTTTCGGTGCTCGTTTTCAATTCGATTTTTTCCAAATTGAGACAACTTCTCAACAAAACAGTCCATTATCATGAAACATCCATAACACTGATTTTGGTCACACTAAAACTCCAAAAACCTTAACTTTGTTCATGACATACAGAACCAGTATGGACCAATTCTATTGCCATACTTGGCCAAACTTACACCAATTTGGACCCAATCTCAACTTTGATCATCTTCAACCGACAAGAAACTCAAAAATAAGATCTCGCACAAATTGCATCTCATTTCACACTACTTGTAATCTCAACTTACATCCAAATTGAGGTTAAATCCCCATGCCGGCTCTTTAAGCCCATTTAATCTTCAAATTTGAGTTTTTAAACTTAATTTCACTTATTTTTTGCAAAGTTCAAAACAATAGTTTGAGTCGACATTTTTACTCTACCAGGACCCATTTCGACATGTAACTCAAGATAAAACCTCATAAAATCTTGAATTTATCTGGTCAACTTGAATTTCGCAAAATAAAATAAAATAAAATATTGTACACAACACTAGGCACCCATAACACAATAATAAAATTAATTAAAAATCTCAATTTCATAGGTCTTAACTCTTGACTCGTGGCTAAAATCATAATTATTCTTTATTAATCCCTGATTAACCGTAATTACCAGTTTAGAGATTTTTTGGTTTGACAATCTTCCCAACTAATAAGAATTTCGTCTTCAAAATTAAAATCGAGCCAAATTTACCTGGATTAGAAGAGATTTGAAAAATGCTCTCTCATTTACTCCTTTCATTCCTAAGTCAGTTTTGAATCACCATGAGATTTTCACTTAACCAAGATAAGTGGAACTTCTCTATTTCACAGCTTTTGGACCTTTCTATCCGAATTAATATAGGTCGCTCTTCGTATGACACATCATACTGCAAATCGAACTAATTTCACTCTACTATGTGATGTGAATGAAACTCATTTTGCTAGAGTATAGACAAGTGAAATATATCATGAATTATGTCTAACTGAGGCGACAATGCAAGTCTATAAGCAACGTTCCCAATTCATTTAACAATCTCAAATTGACCTAAAAATTTATTCCTCATCAATCCAAACCTGTAATGGCCTTTGCGAGAGGAAACTCTCAAATATACCCAAACTCCTTCACTATATTTCATGAACTGGTGATAGAGAACATAATAACTTTCGTGTCTTTCCTGAACCGTTTTCAATCTTAGACGAATCTGCTGCACAACCTCAGTGTGATCTCTAACCATATATAGCCCCAACTCTACCAAATCCTCTAGTTTAGCCCAACCGGTAGGAGAACGACAAAGTCTCCCATATCATGCTTGAAATTGAGTCATTTCAACTCAATTAACAATTGTTATTGTAAGAGGACTCACACAAAGGTATGTATTTTTCCCATGAACCTTCAAATCCCAATACACAAGCCTTGATCATGTCCTCCAACGCATGGGTCAACCTTTATGTCTGACCATCCATCCGTGGATGAAATGCAGTACTAAAATGAAGCTGAGCACCAAGCTATTCCTGTATGCTTTACCACAACCACGATGTGTATTGAGCATCTTGATCAGAAACTATGGTCAACGACACTCCAAGCAAGTGAGCCACCTCTCGCCCACACAACAAGCTTAGCTGTGTAAAGATATTCAAAATGTACATAGGAAGAAAATGAGCAGACTTTGTTAGTCTATTAATAATAGTCAAGACCACATCATGTTTCCTTGGTTAACTAGGCATATTAGTAACAAAACCTATCGCAATATGTTCCCATTTCCACTACGATATGGGAAGTGGCTACAATATACCCCTAGGTTTCCACCGTTCGATCTTAATCTGGTGGCAAGTCTCACATCACCTTACATAATCACTCACATAAGCTTTCATCCTTGGCCATTAACACAATCACTCAATATTATGACACATTTTGGTTATTCCATGATGAATGATATATTTGGACCAACAACAACAACAACATAGCCTCAGTCCCAAATTGAATGATATATTTGGACCGATGACTTTTAATACCTCGTCCAGAAACTCAATCATCGATGGAATCCAAAATTTGCCTACCTCTAAACCTCAAACTCTGATATGCAAACTCACCCCAATCTATATCACTAATGTCATCATCAAACCCCTTGAATTTCCCATAATCCACATCACTTTGCTGACACTCTATCACTTCTTGAATAGATACGACTTATACTATAAGCTGAGCAAAAGTCCGTTCATAATCAACCTTAGGACTCTTTGTCAAAGTCATAGCGATGAATTTTTTTGAGTAAGTCATACTCGTAAGTTAACCAACTAGTTGAACTCAATGTTTCAGCACTCCTCATGCTCAATGCGTAAGCAACAATGTTAGCTTTACTTGAATGGTATTTAAGACTAAAATCGAAGTCTTTCAAATGTTCAAACCATTTTCGTCTTTTATTCAACTCGTTATGAGAGAACAAATACTTCAGACTTTTATGATCTGAAAATAATGTGAAGCTTTCCACATACAAATAGCGTCTACACAGCTTTAAAGCAAACATGATTACCACCGATTCCAAATCATGAACATGATAATTCTTCTTATAAATCAATAATTATCGAGAAACATAAGCAACCACCCTGCCATTCTACATTAACAGACAACCCAAACTCGCTTTCAATGCATTAGTATAAACTGTAAGCCCTTTCTTCGATCCAAGCAATACAAAAATTAGTGTTGAAGTCAAATGTTTTTTCAATTTCCAAAACGCAGCATCATATTCTTTAAACCAAACACATGGAACATTTTATTGAGTTTGTTTCGGGATTGGCGTAGCTATCTTAGAAAAAATTTTCAAAACTCTACGATAATAGCCAACTAAACTGAAAAAAACTTCACATCTCCGTCACTAAGGTAAGTAATGGCCAACCCATGATAGCTTCAATTTTGGCTGGATCCATTAAAATTCTTTTCGTACTAACCACATGACCCAAAAACATCACATCAGACAACCAAAGTTCGCATTTGCTAAAGTTGGTGTATGACCTATGATTTCTCAAAGTTTGAATAATAACTCCGAGATGTTGTTCATGTTCCTCATGAATCTTGAAATAAAATAATATGTCAGCAAAGACGACTATCTCAAAGTGATTCAAATATAGCATCAACACTCTCTACATCAAGTCCATAAATATCGCCGGAGCATTAGTCAACTCAAAATGATCATATCAGTTGAATGCAGCCTTCTGTGTATCATCTTCCCGAACTCTCAACTGATGGTAACCTGAAGGAAGATCAATCTTAGAAAAGAATCTGGCATTGAACAGTTGATCAAACAAATTATTAATTCGAGGCAATGGATATTTATTTCGAATCGTGACCCTGCTCAACTGTGTATAATTAATGCATGCCTCAAATTACTGTTATTCTTTTCACAAAAAGGACAGATGCGCCCACGATGACATACTCTAATGAATAAACCCTTCATCATGCAACTCTTTCAACTATTTCTACAACTCCTGCAATTCTTTCAGAGCCATCCGATAGGGCAGAATATATATTGTTTTAGTTTTAGGAACTAAATCAATAACAAAATCAATCTATCTCATAGGTGGAACTCCCGATAACTCATTAGGAAACACATCAGGGACCACATGAAAAACTTAATTTCAGGTTTGCCACTGTACTAATAGTTCCGACAAGAGTTTCCATTTCTTTTCCAATGGATAACCTACCATAAGAAAAGGTGTAACGACCCATTTTAGTAATTGTAATCAAATTTATAGACATGGACGCCAACTTGGACCCACGTGGACGCCGCGGTAGGCTTGGACACACGGAATTTAGGTATGGATGGTTATGGTGTGTTGATTACTTATTTGCGGTGTAATTGTTTTAAATACATCGCATGTGTGTATGTTGAAAAATATTACGTGTGAGGGTGTGTGAACGGTATTCACCTCGATATGCGTGTCGACGCGGGTGCCGGGTAGTTGACGGGACCGAATATTAGGACGAGGAAACTAACACACAATGAGATTGTGTGAACTAGAGTTGCCTCGATATACGTGTCGACACGGGTATCGGGTAGTCGACTGGACCGACTATTGGGTCGGGAAAACAAAAACACACAAATTAAATAAAAATTTGTCACGTAACGAATATGGATGCCTCTGTGTGAGTTTGCATACAATAACAGCTATCAGGCGAGCATTGGTATGCCACCATTTGAGGCACTGTATGGGAGACCCTGTAGATCACTTGCTTGTTGGGCAGAGCCGGAATATACAGTGACGGTAGGGCCTGAGATAGTTGTTGATTACATAGAGAAAATTCGACAAATTCGTCAGAAACTGCGAGCAGCACACGATAGACAAAAGAAATACGCGGATAGGTATCGTGATGGTATGAGCTATGAAGAGGGCGATATGGTGTATTTGAAGGTTTCTCCTTGGAAAGGTCAACAGAGATTTGGCATCAAAGGGAAACTAGCGCCAGGATACGTTGGGGCGTACCGGATTGCACAAAGAGTAGGCCCTGTTGCATATCGGTTAGAGCTACCTACCGAGTTAGCGGGAGTTCATCCGATCTTTCACATTTCCATGTTGAGACTCGTTAGGTCAGGGTTGAGACCGACGATTAAGTTGGGACAGGTGGAGATACAGCCTGACGTGACTTATGAGGAGAGACCGATAAAGATTGTTGACCGTCAAGTACAGATTCTCCGAAACAGGGAACTTGCAAAGGCTCTAGTTCGTTGGCAACATCATAAGATAGAGGGACTTACCCGGAGCTCGAGTCGACGATGAGGACGCGATACCCTCAACTATTATCTGGTATGGGACTTTAGTTACATTTAAATTTCGAGACGAAACTTTAATTAGTTAGGAAGAATTGTAACGACCCATTTTAGTAATTGTAATCAAATTTACAGACATAGACGCCAGCTCGGACCCACGTGGACGCCGCGGTAGGCTTGGACACACGGAATTTAGGTATGGATGGTTATGGTGTGTTGGTTGCTTATTTGCGGTGTAATTTATTTAAATACATCGCATGTGTGTATGTTGAAAAATATTACGTGTGAGGGTGTGTGAACGGTATTCGCCTCGATATGCGTGTCGATGTGGGTGCCGGGTAGTTGACGGGATCGAATACTAGGACGAGGAAACTAACACATAACTAGATTGTGTGAACTGTAGTTGCCTCGATATACGTGTCAACATGGGTATCGAGTAGTCGACGGACCGACTATTGGGTCGGGAAAATGAAAACACACAAATTAAATAAAAATTTGTCACGTAACGAATATGAAAAATATATTGGGTTACGAACGACGCGGCGGGGCACGGATATGACGGTTCGGACGCGAAATCGGGCGTTGAAACGCCTAAAAACACGGGCGAGTGTCCTAGCAATGTCACGAACAGGCGTCACACTTGTCCCAACCCAAGTCACATTTGTCCATTTTCCCTCACCACGTGGCTGTCCACCCATTTCCACTTACATCAAACCACCATACATAACACACACAATACTCATGCACACACAGTTAACACACACCACAGGCGAGCCGAGGAAGAAGAAGGAAGGAAAGGAGGAGGAGGAGTTCATTAGGGATTTTGCTGACTGGACTCGTCATCCATTTTCTTCTGTGATGATTGAGTGCAGATCCGAGTACAAGTAAAGGCAAGACTTTAGGCGACTACCTCTGATTGCCTACCCTTGAGGAGTACTTGTACGTGTGATTATTTTGATATTTTGATTCTTTTGGGAACTGGGAGTGACATAACCTTGTACATGTTTAGTTTTATATAGTACAACTGTTTACTACGAAATTTATAGGGTTTTTCCACATTAGGTTTTGTTTAATTATTTCATGAAAATATTTGCATTTAAAATACGACTTCCGCTGAATGTCTTAACATACACAAGTAGATATGAAATTCGAGACAGAGTAGGACAGGCAGGTGTCGTACACGTGTAGTTGGGCCATCTGGCAAGGAGTACACGGAGACACGTCACCCCGGGGCGGCGAGGGCCGCCACAAAAGGCATCCAAGACGATATTTCGGTGTATGTAAAAACTAAATAACCTAGAATATAAAAGAATGTGGTCTTATGAAAATAATCCAAATGTGCATGATAAGCCACTAGCTAATCCATTCCCAACATCACATTAAACTCCAGTAACTCCAAAACGTGGAGATCAATAGTCATCTCGTGTTTGGAGATCTCAACAACGCATTTCTTACACATAAAATGAGGATCCACCTTATCCCCAATTACTGTGTTGAGGACAAGATAAATAGGGTATCGCATTGGAGCGAACCCTAACTTAATCACCATACAACTACAAAATGAAATCGTACTTTCGACAAGATTACAATTTACATCTGAATCTCGTTCAGTCACTACTTGAACATTTTCCTTGATATGTAGTTGAGGCTGTGACACACAAATGTGACCCTTCTTACCACACTTAAAACATATAACTATTGGTTTACTACCTATAAAAGATTCCTGACTAGGTGCCAATCTCTGACTCGTAGCCTCTCCCTGAGATCCTCAACTCTTACCACTACTCTTTTGCGATTGAGTTATAACTCTATGACTTGGAGGCTAAAAAGACTACGATCGAGTTTGTCTTAAGCCGATCAATGTCATCTCAAATGGTCTAATGGTTAAACTCATAAAAAGGATTACGACATACATATGATGCGATGACAGGTATCATAGGCAAAAATGAGGGTTCTCCACTTTTCTCTTTCTTCCAAAAATTTGGGTCAAACCTAGATGTAAATCTTTTCTAACCCTCAGAACTTGAGCCATGTCCTAACTCCATGACGTCCTAATATCATCGTAATTCACACCTAAAAGCTTGTGTAATCTCATAAATTATTTGGTTTAGTCATCAATATAATGGTACCAAGCTCTTCCTACCTTTCCTCCCGTGACCTTCCGCTAACCACAGTTGAACCAGTTTGAATCGGAACTACAATAACCATTTTAACTCTTAGATAAATTGTAGAGGTAGACTACTCCTCATGAGCGGCTAGAGTGACAATAGGAACTTCCTGAGCAACATAAACCATAGGTGTACAGCCGCTACCTGTGCTCGTAAGATATTTCTCGACTCCGACATCTACCTTGCCAAGTTTTGAAACATATTTGAATCCACATACTGTGGATACATATTACCCACGCCGAATCCCTGGATTGGCTCGTGCTATTCACTTATAGTTTTTTGCAACAAAAATTGCAAGAAAAGTGGTTCAGCAAGCCTATATCCATCGATATCACGATGATATAAAACACACATAACACAAATCATAAAGTTTCTACACATTTTAATCCCCGTTCCATCATGTTACTTCTCAACTAATCATTCATTTAACCTCAAACAACATGATTCTTTTAGATTTCTAGGCTCTAATACCAACATAGTCAGACCCTACCTTATTAGGGCAACTGACCGACCTAAATTACCTTAATTCCCCTGATAATCTAGCAACCTTAAACTCACCTTCAATAAATGAATAAAATTAAAATATCGTAATCGTCAAATATGAGACTTTATCAACCACAAAGGATTCTAAAAGTAAATCTTAAACCTCATAATTCATAAATTCATTTAGATTGATTACATTATCCTCAAAATTCCATAATAATTTTTTGACAGCACCTACTCTATTTTTAAGCCTACATTGAAAAACTCGGCCTTCGAGATTTTCAACAAAACCTCCTTAGCTTGGTGGAAATGCCGAAGGACTCACAATCCACCCATAACAATATATATATTGCATCAACAATTTATATATTCATTCTAACCTATTTCAATTTTTCAAAATCCTTAAACTAACATTATCTTAGCTCCATGGTATTCTGATCCGTTCCAAAGTTGTTACAACTATTCCAAAGGAGATCCTAATAGCACATAAACCCAAAAAACCCATTTATACAATATATTATATGAATAACAATACATATATTGAGTAAATGGAACTAAGCAAATTACAAGTAGCCGAAAATATTTCTCTTTCCCATGTCGTCGTTAAAACTTGTCATTACCCAATTATAAAAATTTAATAATGTCAGATAAGTAAATCCCACACTATCTAGTACACCTGTAGTAATCAAATGCATAATAATCCAAGAAATTAAATGAATAATATAATCCAAAGAACTTAAATACAACCGTGAATCCATCCCGTTTCTGTTATTCGACCATAATTAGATGATGCCCTCCGAAATTGGTAAGTAAATCATAATAAGGACTCATGCCCAGAGAGGATAACCAAATGAGTCTCGTTCCTCGAGTCTATCAAAGAATGATATGGTTCATCTTGATCTCATGATAATCATGTAATGTAAAGTATCAGTGAATCTATCCCCTCAAACATAATATAGTTCTACCATTTACACAATCAGGTACACACTATAAGGTCTACCCTATATACACAGTCAGGTAGCTTAATATACCCTGTGCACATAGTCATGCATACTCTAAATAGTTCTACCCTATAAATACAGTTAGGTAGTTACTATAAGGATACTCGAATTGACCTTATCTTCCTTACCAGTTTATGCATGTACAACAAAAATGCAATATCAAGGATCAATGCAACTTATACAAAATTATAATCATAAAATATAAAGGTTACTATGGGATTTACTTAACCTTACAAACAACCAACTTCGTACTTAATTTTCGAGGTCCCGAAGCGTCGGATCACCTTGAAAATGCTTCCAATAGCTTCCCTGCATACCCAATTGTATTATAGGTCATGCTTCAAGTGAAATCACATCACGAAACCCGATGAAAACTGTGGTCAAAGCACGTTTGAGAATATTTTTCAAAAATATTAATTTATATAACTGTTTCAACTAGCTTTCAACTAGCCAATTTGGAGCAGCTTTTTAACCTTAAAAACCTCAATATTTGTCATGATGACCTAAAAAGAACTTGTAGTGCTCATGTCCTACTTTTCATAGACTCTAAGAACACCTAAATTGGATCACCGACAAAGAAGTTATGAGTTTTTCCATGTGGCTTGTCAATTAAACAAACTTTATTTATTTTGAACTAAAAAAACTTCTCCAAATCAGTATTTTCGCAATTAAGTCCTCAAAAATTTACATAAAACACCATGAAATCACTCAATACCAACGCCAAAATATTTTCACAATCTGTGGAGTCAAATTAGATCAAAACCATTAATCAATTCATCCAAAAACCCAACGTAAGTCAATATTAACTATAAAACATCTCCAAAATAGTTTTCAACTGAATTGCACTAACTTAATTCATAAAAAACCTAACCCACATCAGTGGGATTTATTTCAAACTGATCCAAATCAACCCAATATACCAATTCACAATAATTCCTACCAATTTCTATCATAACCGCGCGAAATAAATTGAAAAATCACGAGAATTCAAATTGAATTGTGGAAAAATGCCCGACATTAAGAATTTACCAATTGTGAGCTGAATACCTTGTTTCCACCTTGAAAATTTAGCTCAAGTTGACCGTATCGTGATGTTCTTTAGTGTTACGAAAAGAAACTAGGCGAAAATTAGACTCAGGGAGCTCCTGAGCGAAGGTGTTCACGGAGGGTGTTAGAGAACGAATGTATAAAACGTTCTGTTTCAAATGAAACATTTGATTTGTTTTATTTATTTATTTTTGTTTATATTTATATATACACCCTCAGCTGCTTGTCAACAACTTAATTTCTTTTTGTTTATTAATTTTTGAAATTCCTATTTTAACGTATTTTGACTTCCGGTGCTCGTTTTCAATCTTTATTTTTTCGAATTGAGTCAACTTCTCAACAAAATAGTCCATTCTCATGAAACATCCATAGCACTAGTTTTGGTCACAGAAAAACTCCAAAAATCTTAACTTTGTCCATGACATACTGAACCGTTATGGATCGATTCTGTTGCCATACTTGGCCAAACTTACACCAATTTAGACCCAATCTCAAACTCGATCATTTTCAATCGACACGAAACTCGAAAATAAGATCTTGCACAAACTCTGTCTTATTTCACACTACTTCTAATCTCGACTTACACGCAAATCGATGCAAAATCCCTATTTCAGCTTTTAAGCCCATTTAATCTTCAAATTTGAATTTTTAAACTTAATTTCACTTATTTTTTGCAAAGTTCGAAACAGTAGTTTGAGTCGATATTTTAACTCTACCAAGACTCATTTCGACACGTATCTCGAGAAAAAACCTCATGAAATCTTGAATTTACCTTGTCAACTTGAATTTCATAAAATAAAATAATATATTGTGCACAACATTTGGTACACATCACACAATAATAAAATTAATTAAAAATCTCGATTTCACCGGTCTTTAACTCTCGATTCACGACTAAAATCATTATTAGTCTTCATTAATCCTTGATTAACCATAATTACCAATTTAAAAATTTTGAGATTTGACAATAATAATATCCATATCCTACTAATCTATTCAACATTTGATCAATAAATGGTAAAGGGAAGTGATCTTTTCTCATAGCTTTATTTAACTTTCTGTAATCAACACAAACTCTCTAGCCAGTTACTGTTCTCGTGGACAAGGTTTCCCTATTTTCAGTTTGAATGGTAAAGGGAAGTGATACTTCTGGAGGCTCACAGCTTACATCTTTAGGTTCATCCGGATCAGACCAAGATGTATACATATATGCGACATCTCTTTTGGTGTCCGAGGTTGAAGATTGATGTTAGTGACAATGTTTGAGCGTGCGAGATATGCCAACGCATTAAGGCTAAGCATCAAAGATCTGAAGGATTATTACAACCACTTTCCATTCCTTGATGGGAGTGGGAGCATACACTATGGATTTTATCAGTGAATTACCTCGATCTCAGTGCGGCCTTGATAGCATCTGGGTGATTGTAGATAGATTGACTAAGTCTGCGCACTTCATACTGATCTCTACTACATATCGAGTGGATAAGTTGGCCAGTTTATATGAGCGAGAGATATTCTTACTTCACGGAGTTTTATTATTGATTGTGTCAGGATGGAGCCATATTTTATGTCAAAGATTTGGCAGGGCATGTAGACATAGTTTCATGTAGTTAGATATGAGTACAACCCACCATTCATAGATTGACAGATAGTCAAAGCGACTGATCCAGGTGCTTGAGGACATGTTGAGAATTTGTGTACTAGAGTACGGTGGTTCATGGGAGGAATATGTTTATCTATGCGAGTTTGCTTATAATAACAGTTCTCAGGCTAATATTAGAATGCCACCGTTTCATGCACTCTATGGAAGGCTGTGCAGATTTCCATCATGTTGGGCAGAGCTCGATAATGTGGCAGTTATTAAATCAAATATTATAGTGTATCACATAGAGAATATGCGACATATCAGACTACGTCTAAAGAGTGTGCATGAAAGATAAGAAAAATACTATGGAAAGTGCCACAATGAGTTAGAGTATGACGAGGGGTCCTATGTAAATGTATCACCTCTGAAGGGTCACAAGAGATTTGGAATCAAAGGAAAACTTGCACTTAGGATCATCTGTCCATTCAGAATCAAGAGGAGAGTCGACAAGGTTGCATACGACTTGTAGCTACTGCCACAGTTAGCCGAGATTCACCCTGTATTTCATATATCAGTGCTTAGACTCGATAGGTCAAAAGGAGGCAGGCAAGTGATGGTGGATTTGAGCTAGATAGACTTAAGGGAGGACATTAACTATGAGGAGCAACCGATTCAGATACTGAACCATAAGGTGAATGTATTGAGGAATACGAAGATCACATCAGTCCTCATCAAGTGGCAGCATCATGGAGATGAGAAACTAACTTGGAAGTTGGAGTCCTATATGTGCGGGCACTTCCCTGACCTATTTTTATTCCAGTAAGTTCTACTTTAAGTTATTTCAATTTGAGGAAAAAAATTCTTATCAGTTGGGAATGCTGTAATGACTCGAATAATCTAACTCTTGCCACATGTTATCATAGAACTTTGACGAGGAATTTGTGTGACGTGGTGTAATTGGTCAGCCCTCAGCAGTCGACACCGAGATATATTATTTGTGTATGGTGTATGTAGTATTTATTTTATACTCAAAATGTTGAATTTCAATTAATTATTGGTTCGATCGCATCAAAATACGAGTAAGTTTTGATGGTTGGTATGCATGTATATTATGGGTACCCAGGTACAATTAGGTGATAAGATAGGACAAAAATAGTTGTAGGACTATTATGCTATTTGATTAAGAGATATCCTAAGTTGGGGTTTTTATTTAGATTAGCACATTACTAGACCAGTGCAATGCATATCTTAGTAACTTATGATTATAATGTAGAAATGAAATAAGGCATATGATGTACATCGAAAGGCGTACTACAGAAAATTAAAATTAATGTAAAATTTTCTTTCATTCATATTAAGGAACCAATATTAAATTAAGGCCTACGGTTCGCTTAGTAAATATGTTAAAAAATTAGGTCACTTAATCTATGTAAATGTCTTGGTTGCATGGAAAATACATGGATGAACTAATGGAAAAATTGTCGTTTTACATTTTTTAGGACACTTGACATATGTAGAAATGAGATGGAGAGCTTATATTTATACTTAATTAAGCCAGGTTAGCTTAATTAATTCATCATTAAAGAATTTCAAATAAATGTATAAAGTGGTAGAAGCCATTATGGACTTAACTGAAATTCATTTCTAAGAGCTCTGGATAGGAAATTGGAAGGAATCCCACCATTAATGGAGTTTGGAGAAAGCTTGAAGACAATAAGGAGTTAAAAATTCATACGGTCTCAAGGCATGTTCTACACCTTCTCCATAATGCTTTCTCCTATTTGAATTCTTATCCATGCTTTTAATTCCTATTGATTTATTTCTTTTTTACGATGATCTTATTCATGCAAGCTATTTCTTCTTCATACTCTCATTTCCCTAATCTTGCCTGCATCCCCTTTAATTAATCAACAACACACACGCACACACACACACACACACACACACACACACACACACACACACACACACACACACACACACACACACACACACACACATACACACACACACGCACACATATTGATCAACTAAATTCTTGCATGGCTTTTTTAAGTGTTTAAGTTTGATCCAAATTAATGGCTACAACTCATTATTGGGTTGACTTAAATGTATTGGAACCATGATACGAATATGGCTAAGAAGAATGAAAGTAATAATTATAATAATAACATGCATTAATAAAAGAAATGGTGCATGGATAGAGGGCATATTCATTAGCTAAGATTAAATTATTTGAGAATTGGAAATTTGAGTATAACATTGAGTTAGCTAATAACTTAGGTATTAATTAGAAATACTTAAGTACATAAGTCAAATAAATAAATTAAACTAATTCTATTTATCTAATATGCCTAAGTCGTGAAATAAGACAATTAGGCCTAAAGACAAATGAATTAATTTACTTGTATAAATTAATGAGTTTTAATAAGTTAATGGAATAATTACACTTGAATCATTTAAATAAATTAGAGGGCTTGAGTTTAATTGAAATAAAAAGCCTAAGTTGATTTTAAGACAAAAATGAGTATATAAGCCAGTTTGATGTGCCTAAGTAAGCTAATCAAATAATTTACTATTGTACCTATGTAAAAGTAGATTTTTATGTGACAAAGACTAATCTAGTGTTTAAATAATAATAATAATAATAATAATAATAATAATAATAATAATAATAATAATAATAATAATAATAATAATAATAATAATAATAATAATAATAATAATAATAATAATAAATGATAAGATTCATAAAATAAGTTTGTAGAGGTCTATTGATGCATTAAGTGGTTTTGTACATATAAGACATTAGGTGTACTTCTATAACCTTGCCTACACCTATATATAATATAAGAATAATAATGTAAAGCAAATCATACTATGGACTGAATTATACTCAATAGAGGATTAGTAACACATATGGACTCTAACATGATATAAACTGATCAAAATGATTAATAGGGACATACTTAGCATTCTAGCTTGAGTGTCGGGATTGGTTTGGGGAGGCTGTTGGAGCTGTGAGAGTGTGCGTATTAGCATGACCCCAGGTAAGTAAAACCAGTTAGGAAATGTATAATAATTCATTGAGCTTTATATTTTATTACTATTGCATTATCTTACATTTCTTGGAATTCCTACTCCGATATGAGTGTCCGAGGGCCAAGCAAGTCAAGAAGGTGTCTCTAATGGAGTGGTTGTCGGTTAGCTACCGGAGCCATGACCTCGATTCACTTGATTTTTTGGATAGGATGAGATGTGTTTTATCTGGAAACCGTTGATATCCCTCATTTGCGATGGTCTAGGTATAGCAGACATTATCGCATCCTAGGACCCGAGTTTGCTTGGCATTGTCGTGACTCTATGACCCCGACTTTGTGGCACCCGCACTCGGTGGTCTTTGACTACTTGGGCACCTTTGTATTGCTTCTTTTGACACTCATTTCTTGCTGTACCTTCATTTTTTAGTCTTATTATCATGCATTCCTCATAGCTTTCCTTTTTATTCGCATTAATTTTAGGCTGGTTTATTTATTTTGAAGTATTGTTTAGATCCTACTGGATTTTACTTACATGACTAGTCATTCTTATGTTGGAACGAGTGCAGATCGGTAGTTGAGCAAAGGCAAGATGCCGATACTTGGCGATCTACTTTGAGCACATTAGAGCGGCCCTCCCTAACTCACTTTTATAGGTTTTTGACTTTTTGTATTATTTATGTATGTCATTCACACTTGAGATACTTATTTTGGGTTGAAAGATACTTATGACTTGTATATCACTTTTGTATACACTTTACACTTGTCACTTGATATACAGGTTTGTTTATATACAAGGTTCCTTATATAGGTTGTCCAACTTTTATTTTCTTACATGTTGAGTTATTTAAGTTATTAATTGCTTATGCTAACTTGTAAAACTTGCAAAATAATAATTACTCAACTTAAAATTATGAATTCATTTATATTAATGGATAGGAAGGCTGACTCAGTCTGGGTTAACCTTGCAAGGTCGACTCGGGGTAGTCTAGGTTAACCTTGCAAGGTCGACTCGGGGGTCCATGTAGGCTTAAGTCAGGCGGTGGCCAGTTTGTGGAGAACTGGAACCGCCATAGTTCTGGTCTATACAATTTTTTTTACAACTTAAGTCAGATCCACAACATTGAGCGTGTGTATTGGGTGTGGTACAAATTCATGAATAAGTTTTTAGGTTAAAGTTTGTTAGGGAATGTGCCCTAGGTCAATCTACAAACATTGTTTATCTTATAATTTTAGTTAATAAAATAGAGGTTTTATTTGCTATTTTATTATAAATGATTGCACATTTTCCTTATAGTAAGATCCATGAGTATTTGTTGAAATATCTTAAACGTCCCTAGTCGGTCATTATATTAGGAACTATAATGAATTAAGACTAGTGTAAATCTTGATTGATGGTCATGTAATGATCATGCGTATAAGGATACGAATCAAGATCATGAGTACTTATTATGGAATAAGATACTGGACCGACCCGCTATGAGAACACCATATGGATTAAGCTATAGGTGTTACTCATGATAGGTATTTTATTTAGTCCTTCGACTTGAGATTACCATAGACTTCAATATTCAGAGCATGATAATTTGACACAATCAAATATTGTCTTCAACCGGACAATTATAAAGATTGTGATTGGTTAACGTGTGAATGATATGCGAAGGTGTGTAATCAAGATAGAATTTGTCACTCTCGTATAGATAGAGATATCAGTGGATCCCTCGATAAGATAGACTGATAATGGCCAAGTCCATGTGAATCGATATGATCAATGTCACTTGGACATTTTTCAGTTTACCTAAAAATCGAGACTAATACGATTGAACATTATAGGTGACTTTCCGTGTCTTATGTTTAATTGAAGGATATCGCACGACAAAAGGATATGATATATGTTATTAATTGGGTTGTATCGATTTTGATATTCATGCTACTTGGGTAGTCATAATGCCTCGTTAGAGACCGCTTATGACTTGTGTACCAAAATAATTTTTGGTTCACTGCCAACGTTGCACGAACCTATTGGGTCGCACGCAAAGAATGACTTTGCACAATTTCAATTGGTTCAGAGTAATGAATTTTATATGATAAAATTCATGACATAAAAGCCTTTACAATTTGTTATATGATAACTTATTAATATGGGCGTATGTGTAATTTGCTTAAACTGTATAAATACAATAGTTGTATTACGAATATGATTTTAAGTGAGGGTTATCTACACATATAAATAAAGGGTGGATCCATAAAAATGAAATAAGATTTTGTTTTACAATTTTTCGAGTTTTCTGGATTTAGGGAGAGAAAGAAAAATCATTTTTCTATCTCTCTTGAGGCTAGCACTCCGAATTGTGGTCACCGTTCATGTGTGGATTTCTGATAGAGGATACACACTTGAACGTCTTGAAAATCGAACAATAAAAAGGAAATCATGGAATAAGGTATGATTTACTTTCATAGATTTAGTTTAATGGAACTTATTTTCGATCATGTTGGGGTTTTTCAAAATTTGTTTTGAATTTTTCGCCGTGTATGAACCCCAAAAACTCAATAGTGATATCAGAGCATTAGGCTTCGTTCTATTAAATCTTTGCATGTTTTCTCTGATGTATATATGATATATGTGTGAAAACATAATCATGATTAATGTATATATGATATACATATAGATTCTTTGGTAATTGTTATCAAGAATATATGGTTTTAAAGCATGTTGTTAATTCATGTATATTGATACATGATATGATTCAATGATAGTATTCATATTTAGAATATTTTGATTAACATATATTTTATATCGGGCGATGTGAATTTTGTATGTTCATGGTAGACTTCAAATTTAGGTTAATATGATTTTGATCTTGAACACATATTTCGTTTTGTTCAATAATTATGTATGTCTTCGTGATAGAAATCATGATTAGGTTAATATGATTAATTTAATATGATTCTGATGTTGAATGCATGATTAATATCTCGAAACTGATTTTGACCATATACAAATTCTATAAGATAGGTTAGATATAAAACAAATCCTAATTGGATTAGGATTCAAAGTATCTTAAATTCTAATTGGATTAGGATAACATATTAAGTTAATGGTGGGCCCGAGATAATTTAAAACGTTTTAATTAGAATTTTCGGAATTAAAATAAATGGCAGTTTTGGTTGATTGGACCATCGTTAACTATTCGTTGCATCCAAAAACTCATACGATAGTCAATATTTTATATGATTTCCTAACTTTTTAGTGATTATTCACGCATTGAAATATATTATATTTATCTTATTTAATTATGATCACTAAAACAAACAAAAATCCCTATTTCAAAATTTAAGTCAAGTGTCATCCATTCTTAAACACTTGTCAAGGCTTCGATCACATCAATATGGGTCTGCCTTCGCATAGTGTATTGTGTTATCTAGGTGATGCAAGTTGAGTAACGGTTACTCTATTGTTTGAAATGGTTAGACTTGATAAAACTATCAAAATGGTTTTGGCTTTAGGCACTAGTGAGATAAAACATGCTAAGACATAAGATATCATAATCTCATAAAATGACAAAAAGTTATATATGATGTAATTGGTAATTGGTACCTACCTAATTAATCTAATTCGAAGTGTCAGGCCTTAGCTATCTTGGAATCAGGTGAAACATGGATTTTATTCCCTTAAATTAACATAGTATTTTTAAGGAGGGTTGTTAATTTAGTAGGAATTTATTCCTCTATACTAAAATGAACTTTTGCGTAATCTTTGTTGTAGATCTATGGCCTCTTCAAATCACACTAATCCTTTGTCACTGCGATCCATCCTTGAGAAGGATAAGTTGTTTGGGACAAACTTTCTTGACTGGTTTAGAAACTTGAGAATTGTTCTTAAGCATGAACACAAGTTGTATGTCCAGGATGATCCTATTCCTGAGGAACCATCAGCCAAAGCTTTAAGAGCCGTGAAGGATGCACATACTAAGCATGTCAACAACTCAACTGATGTTGCATGCATTATGTTGGCAACCATGGTTCCTCAACTTCAGAAGGACATGGAACACATGGAAGCTTATGACATGGCTACGACGTTGAAAGAAATGTTTTAACAGCAGGCTAGGCAAGAAAGGTTCGAGATAGTCAAGAACCTTCATTTTTGCAAAATGGCTGAGGGTGCGTCAGTTAGTTCTCATGTTCTGAAAATGAAGGGCTATATTGACCATCTTGACAGACTTGGATTTCCCATAAGCCAAGAGTTGGCTACGAATTAGATCCTGAATTCATTGCCTTATAGTTATTCACAATTTGTGATGAACTATAACATGAATAACATGGAGAAGTATATCACAGAGTTGCATTTGATGCTTAAAACTGCTGAGCAGAATGTCAAGAAATTCATTGCTATTGTGTTGATAGTTAAGAAAGGAAAGGATTTGAAGAAGAAGGGTAAAGGCAAGGCTAAAGTTGTTGGGTTTTGGGGTTCATACGCAGCGGAGATTACAAAACAATTTTGACAAAAACCCCAACAGGATCCGAATCTAATTCCATTAAAAACGTTTAAACCATGAAAAACTTAATCATACCTCAATCGCAATATACCTTTCTGAAGGTTGATCGATCTCTAAGGCGCTGCCAACGACGAACGCCCTCTACTAGTAGTCCACACACGAACGGCGACCGAGATTCAAAGTGCTAGCTTCGAGAGAATACCAAATCTTTTTGTTTCTCTCCAAAACGATCCAGAGCATACCAAAAACCCTAAGTCGGTTTCTTAAACGAAAAAGGAGTTTTGGCCTTTTGATCTTTCGTTAGTGTATTCTAACTTAAAGCGTCTATTTATACAACTCTTGTATATAGACGGTTAAGTAAATTACACATATACCCCTACTTAAAGAAGTATAAGTGTAATACACCACAAGGACGTTTCCGTCATGAATTTTATCATATAAAATTCATTTTTCTGAACCATCTTAAAATCTCGCAAAACCATTCTTAGTGTGCGACCCAATAGGCTCATACAACGTTGGCAGTGTACCAAAACACATTTTGGTATACAAGTCATAAGCGGCCTCTAGCAAGACATTATGACTACCCAAGTCGTACGAATATCAAATCGATACAACCTAATCAATAATGTATATAACATCCTTTTGTCATACGATATCCTTTTGATCAAACATAAGGCATGGAATTGTCATCCAACATGTTCAATCGTACTAGTCTCGATCTCTAGGTAGACCGAAAACATCCAAGTGACATTGATCAATATCAATTCACTTAGACTAGGCCTTTTAACAGCCTAACACATCGAGGGATCCACTTGATATATCTCTTTATATGAGAGGGACAAATTCTATCTCGATTACACAACTTCATCACATTGCTCACATAGTAACCAATCACAACCTTTATAATCGTCCTAAAGACAACGTTTGATTGTGTCAAATCACCGTGTTCCTAATGTTGAAGTCTCTGTAATCTCAAGTCGAGGACCGTAATATATACTTATCATGAGAAACAACTATGACTTAATCCATGTGATGCTCTCATAGCGGGTTGGTCCAAAGATTTTTGTTCCCTAACAAGTACTCGTGATCTTGATTCGTATCCCTATACGTATAATCATCATATGATCATCAATCAAGACTCACACTAGTCTTAATTCATTATAGTTCCCAAGATAATGATCGACTAGAGACATTTAGGATATATATGTAAATACCCATGGATCTTATTATAATGCAAACATGCAAATTAATTATAATAAACAAAGAAATGAAATCCTCTATTTTATTAACTAAAAGTATTTCATAAAGACAGTTAATGGATTGACCTAGGGCACATACCCCAACATCTCCCACTTGCACTAGGGCCAATCATACATGCATATAATGCCTAATGATCTAACATGACCATCATGTTTTGCTTGTGGAAGAGCTTTTGTCAATGGATCCACAACGTTGTCTTCGATAGGTACTCTGCAAATTTTTACGTCTCCCTCTCAATAATTTCTCTAATGAGATGAAAACGCTCGAGTATATGTTTGGATCTCGTGGTGTGATCTAGGTTCCTTAGCTCCGTGCTATTGCCCCGTTATTGTCACAATACAAACAAACAGGGGTTAGCAATACTTGGAACCACACCTAGTTCGAAATGAACTTTTTGATCCAAATCGCCTCCTTTCTTTGCATCGGACGCCGCAATATACTCACTTCGTTGTAGAATCTCGCCACGCTCTTGCTTCGAACTTTTCCAAATTTTTGCACCCCCATTCAAAGTAAACACATACCCAAATCGATCAAATCATCTATATCAGCTTTGAAAACTTGCATTTGTGTAACCATTTACAACTAGATCATTTTCAAAACCTCCATAGACCAAGAACACTTCCTTAGTCCTTCTTAAGTACTTAAGGATGTTCTTTATCGCTATCCAGTGACTCTCACCGGATCCGATCGATATCTCGCTTGTAGTGCTCAAAGCATATGATACATCGTGTCGAGTGCATAACATGGCATACATGATAGATCCAATAGCCGATGCATATGGAATCTTATTCATACGGTCTCGCTCATCATTTGTCTTAGGACATTGAGTCTTGCTTGAGACTTATCCCATGAGACATTGGCAACAATCCTCTTTTAGAGTATTGCAAATCGAACCTATTCAAAGAACTTGTCTATGTAAGCACTCGACTTAGACCGATTAGCCTCTTAGATCTATCCCTATAGATTTTTATCCCTAGGATATAGGTCGCATCTCCTAAGTCTTTCATTGAGAAACACTTCCCTAACCAAGACTTGACATTCTCGCAATGTTGGGATGTCATTTCCAATGAGTAATATATCATCAACATACAAGCACTGCAAAAAACAACTACACTCCCACCGACCTTCTTGTATACACAAGGCTCATCTTCGTTCTTAATAAAACCAAAATCCTTGATTGCTTCATCAAAATGAAGATTCCAACTTCGAGAAGCTTGCTTTAATCCATAAATGGATCTTTGAAGCTTGCATACCTTCCTAGAATTCTCGGGATGTATAAAACCTTCAGTTTGTGTCATATACACGTCCTCAAGCAAATTTTCCATTAAGAAATGTTGTTTTTACATCTATTTGCCATATTTCATAGTCATAATATGCAAAGCAATGGCAATTAAAATTCTTATGGATTTAAGCATGGCGATCGGCGAAAAGTTTCATCATAATCAACACCTTGAGTCTGCTCAAACCTTTTTCTACTAGTCTTGCTTTAAAAGTATGCACTTTGCCATCCATGTCGGCTTTTCTTCTTGAAAACCCATTTACATCCAATGGTCTTACCACCTTCGTGTAAATCAACCAAGTTCCAAACTTCGTTATCATACATGGATTGCATCTCGTAGTTCATGGCACTTAGCCATTTATCCGAGTCCGGTCCGACATAGCCTCCCGATAAGTGGTGGGCTCATTTTGGTCTATAAGCAACACATCACGACTATCATTAATGAGAAATTCGAATCTCTCTCGGCTCATGTCTTACCCTACTAGATTTACGTGGGCCTTGTGTCACTTGTGGAGGTTCAACTGGTTCGGAACGTTGTTGAACTTCCAATAGCGGTTCAGTGTTTACCTATGATTCTTGAACTTCTTCAAGATTTATTTCTCTCCCACTAGTGTCTTTTGAAATAAACTGTTTTTCCATAAAGGCACCATACCGAGCAACAAACATTTTGTTCTCAGCGGGATTATAAAAGTAATATCATTTTGTTTCCTTAGGATACACCACAAATAAACACTTGTCAGATTTAGGTGCTAGTTTTTCTGAGACTTGTCGCTTTACGTAAGCCTCACAACCCCAAATCTTAAGAAAAGACAAACTAGGTTTCTTCCCGTACCATATCTTATATGGTGTTTTATCAACCGCTTTAGAAGGAACTCGATTTAGAGTGAAAGCTGCAGTTTGTAATGCATAACCCCAAAAGGATAATGGAAGATCTGCATGACTCATCATAGATCGAACCATATCTAATAAGGTTCGATTTCTCCTTTCGAAACTCCATTCCATTGTGGAGTTGCTCGGTGGAGTCAATTGGGAGACAATCCCACAATTTCTAAGATGATCATCAAATTCTTGGCTTAAATACTCACCACCTCGATCCGATCGAAGTGTTTTGATAGTTTTACCAAGTTGATTCTCGCACTTCATTTTGAAACGTTCAAACATCTCAAATGATTCACTTTATGTTTCATAAGATATACATAACCATATCTCACTGAAATCATCAAGAAATGTAATGAAGTACTTGATAACCTCCTCTAGCCATTGTGTTTATAGGACCGCATACATCGCATGTATTAGACCCAATAAATCACTTGCCCTTTCACCGTGTCCAAGAAAGGGACTTTTAGTCATCTTGCCCAAGAAACAAGATACGCACGTTTCATATGTTTCTAAATCAAATGAATCTAGAAGTCCATCTTTATGGAGCTTCGTTATGCGTTTCTCATTTATGTGCCCGAGACGACAATGCCAAAGATAGGTTTGATTCAAATCATTTGACTTGAACCTCTTTGTATTTATGTTAAAGACTGGAGTATCAAGTGGACTTTTTCATGCTTAGAATATAAAGACCATCATACAAATCAAGCATTTGCATAAAATATGCCTTTACGAGAAATGGAACATCTATTATTAGCAATAATAAAATCAAAACCATCTATATCCAAACATGAAACAAAATGATGTTTCGCTCAAGGCAAATGACAAAATAACAATTATTTAAAGTTAAAATAAGTCCACTAGATAAAACTAAGTCATATGATCCAACAAACCAGTGCAAGAATTCTTGCTCCATTCCCTACGCGAGGATGACTTCTCCTTTCTTCAACTTTCTACTTCAGTGAGTCCCCGCACATTTATACAAATGTGAGATCCACATCCGGTATCTAATACCCAGGAATCACTAGTAGATAAATTAATTTCAATAACATAAATACCCGTAGTGGTAGTCGCACTACCCTTTTCTTCCTTAGATCTTCCAGATAGAGTTTGCAATTTCTTCAACCAATGTCCAGGTGCATGACAGAAATGACAATTTCCTTCCTTTTCTTTTGGGTGTTTCAAGTAGAAACAGTTTGGGGCTTGACTTGTTCCACAAAGCTTTGCGACAGTGCAAAGAATGTACTTGGCAACTTTAGCCTTGCCTTTGCCTTTCTTCTTCATTCCCTTTCCTTTTGGACCATCAACACATTACTAGAGGTTTCTTGATATTTTGTTCAGCGAGCTTTGAGCATCAAATGCAACTCGAAATTGATTTCTCCATATTATTCATATTGTAGTTCATCACAAATTGTGAGTAACTCTCTCGGTAATGAATTCAAGATCAAATCCGTAGCCAACTCTTGGCTTATGGGAATCCGAGTCTATCAAGTGGTCAACATAGCCCTTCATCTTCGTAACATGAGGACTAACCGACGCACCCTCATCATCTTGCAATAATGTAGGTTTTTGACTGCCTCGAACCTTTCTTGCCTAGCTTGTCATTGTTGGAACATTTCCTTCAGCGTTATAGCCATGTCGTAGGCTTCCATTAGTTCCATGTCCTTCGAAGTTCAGAACCATAGTTGCCAAGATAATACATGCAACATCGAGAGAATCGTTGACATGCTTACTATGCGCATCCTTCACAGCTTTCGTAGCATTGGTGGTGGGTCCTCGGGGATTGGAGCATCCAGACATACAACTTATGCGTTCATGCTTAAGAACAATTCTCAAGTTTCTGAACCGATCCAAGAAAGTTAGTCCCAGATAGTTTATCCTTCTCAAGGATGGATCGCAGATGACAGGGGATTATTGTTACTTGAAGAGGCCATTGATCTACAATAAAGATTATGCAAAGTTTATTTTAGTATAGAGGAATAGACTCCCACTAAATTAACAACCCTCCTAAAACGTCTTCGTTTATTTAGGGGACTAAAATCCATATTTCACCTAATTCTATGACAAACTATGGCATGAAACACGAACTAGATTATTTAGGTAGGTAACAGCTTACCAATTACATCTTATGTAATTTTTAGATCCTTTTATGAGATACGGGACATCTTATGTCTTAGCATGTTTTATCTCATCATTTGCCTAAAGCTCAAAACTATTTTGATGGCTTTATTAAGTCGGACCATTTTATGCCTAAAGCTCAAAACTTTTAGTTAATAAAAATAGAGGATTTTATTCTGTTTTAGTGATTTTTATGTAAACAATGAAATATCATATATTCTATTGATTTGTTCAATCACTAAACAATTTGGAAATTTCTATATTATTCACCAATAAAAGAATTTCCTTACTAGATTAGTTAGACTACGGTCCATTGTTTTTTTTTTTTTTTTTTTTTTAGAAGACGAATCTCAATTCCGAAAATTGAAATTCGCTATAGAAAATCATATTTTTCGCTGATTTTACTATACTAAATTTACCCCTTAATTTATCCAAAATTAAGTCAATTAAAATATTTTTAATTAACCCGGGCCCACATCTAACTAATCATGTTATCCTAATCCAATTAGGACTAATCTTATCCTAATCCAATTAGGACTTATCTTATCCTAATCCAATTAGGACTAATCTTATCCTAATCCTATTAGGACTTGAGATATTTGAATCCTAGCATATCACCAATAACAAGATTCTTGATATTTATCTCATATTCTAATTTGTTATCTATCTTTATCAAATAGAAACTTCATAACAAAATAGATATAACAATATAAATAATTAATTTCGAAAATTAATTAATTATAAATAAATAATTTCGAAAATTAGTTATTTGCAATTTCGGTCCTCATCTAGATAATCACAAATACGTCATTGAATCATGAACTACTATCCCAATCGAATCTAATCATATTAGTTTCGAATTAATATTCAACCTTATACAATTCAAGAAACGTAAAACAATGTAACCTAAATATGCATATTGAATTACGAGATTTCATCCATGCATCAATGCACAAAGAATAACGATTATACCTAATGATTTCAATTAAATCACAAATATGTGTATCATATACACAAACGTGATAATAAATCTCAAAGAAAACTTATGTATATCACATATACATCAACTATCAACATGCTTTCGATCATATATCATGTATATATCAAAAGAAAACATGCAATGAATTTAATGGAATCGAACTCGATGGCTCTGATACCACTGTTGGGTTTTGGGGTTCATACGCAGCGGAGATTACAAAACAATTTTGACAAAAACCCCAACAGGATCCGAATCTAATTCCATTAAAAACGTTTAAACCATGAAAAACTTAATCATACCTCAATCGCAATATACCTTTCTGAAGGTTGATCGATCTCTAAGGCGCTGCCAACGACGAACGCCCTCTACTAGTAGTCCACACACGAACGGCGACCGAGATTCAAAGTGCTAGCTTCGAGAGAATACCAAATCTTTTTGTTTCTCTCCAAAACGATCCAGAGCATACCAAAAACCCTAAGTCGTTTCTTAAACGAAAAAGGAGTTTTGGCCTTTTGATCTTTCGTTAGTGTATTCTAACTTAAAGCGTCTATTTATACAACTCTTGTATATAGACGGTTAAGTAAATTACACATATACCCCTACTTAAAGAAGTATAAGTGTAATACACCACAAGGACGTTTCCGTCATGAATTTTATCATATAAAATTCATTTTTCTGAACCATCTTAAAATCTCGCAAAACCATTCTTAGTGTGCGACCCAATAGGCTCATACAACGTTGGCAGTGTACCAAAACACATTTTGGTATACAAGTCATAAGCGCCTCTAGCAAGACATTATGACTACCCAAGTCGTACGAATATCAAATCGATACAACCTAATCAATAATGTATATAACATCCTTTTGTCACACGATATCCTTTTGATCAAACATAAGGCATGGAATTGTCATCCAACATGTTCAATCGTACTAGTCTCGATCTCTAGGTAGACCGAAAACATCCAAGTGACATTGATCAATATCAATTCACTTAGACTAGGCCTTTTAACAGATCTAACACATCGAGGGATCCACTTTGGATATCTCTCTTTATATGAGAGGGACAAATTCTATCTCGATTACACAACTTCATCACATTGCTCACATAGTAACCAATCACAACCTTTATAATCGTCCTAAGTTAAAGACAACGTTTGATTGTGTCAAATCACCGTGTTCCTAATGTTGAAGTCTCTGGTAATCTCAAGTCGAGGACCGTAATATATACTTATCATGAGAAACAACTATGACTTAATCCATGTGATGCTCTCATAGCGGGTTGGTCCAAGATTTTGTTCCCTAACAAGTACTCGTGATCTTGATTCGTATCCCTATACGTATAATCATCATATGATCATCAATCAAGACTCACACTAGTCTTAATTCATTATAGTTCCCAGTATAATGATCGACTAGAGACATTTAGGATATATATGTAAATACCCATGGATCTTATTATAATGCAAACATGCAAATTAATTATAATAAACAGCAAATGAAATCCTCTATTTTATTAACTAAAAGTATTTCATAAAGACAGTTAATGGATTGACCTAGGGCACATACCCCAACAAAAGTTACCAAGGCTGTTGTGACTGTCGCAAAGCCTATGGAATAAGTCAAACCCCATGCTGCTTCTACTTCACAGTCCCAAAAGGAAAAAGAAAAAGAAGGAAATTGTCACGCCATGCACCTAGACATTGGTTCAGAAATTGCAAGCTATATCTTGAAGATCTAAAGAAAAAGAAGAGTAGTGCAACTACTGCTTCAGGTATTTATGTTATTGAAGTCAACTTGTCTACTAGTGATTCCTGGGTATTGGATACTGGATGTGGATCTCACATTTGTATTAATGTGCAGGGTTTCACCAAAGGAGAAAGCTAAAGAAAATAGAAGTCATCCTATGAGTTGGAAATGGAACAAAGGTTGTTGCGTTGGCTATAGGATGCTATGAGTTAATTTTACCTAGTGGAATTATTTTAGTTTTAAATAATTGTTATTATGTCTCTGCTTGAGCAGAAACATCATTTCAGATTCATGTTTGGATTTGGATGGTTTTAATTTCATTATTGCGAATAATAAATGCTCTATTTCTTGTAAATACATTTTATATGCGATTGCTGATTTGTGTGATGGTCTTTATATTCTAAACATGAAAAGGTCCACATATACTCTCGTTCTTAACGCAAATAGAAAGAGATTCAAGTCAAATGATTTGAATTAAACCTACCTTTGACATTGTCGCATTGGCCACATCAATGAGAAACACATTTCTAAACTCCATAAAGATGAGATTTTAGATTCATTTGATTTTGAATCATATGAAAAATGAGTATCTTGTTTACTAGGTAAGATGAAAAAGAGTCCCTTTCCTGGACACAGTGAAAGGGCAAGTGATTTATTGGGTCTAATACATACTGATGTATGCGGTCCTATAAACATGATGGCTAGAGGTGGTTATCAATACTTCATTATATTCACTGATGATTTCAGTAGATATGGTTACATATATATCATGAAACATAAAAGTGAATCTTTTGAGATGTTTCAGACATTTCAGAACGAAGTGCAAAATCAACTTGGTAAAACGATTAAAGCACTTCGATCAGGTCGAGGTGGTGAATATTTAAGCCAAGAATTTGATGGTCATCTTAGAAACTGTGGGATTATCTTATAGTTAACTCCCCCAGCAACTCCACAATGGAATGGTATTTTTGAGAGGAGAAATCAGACTTTATTGGATATGGTTCAATCTATAGTGAATCATGCAAATCTTCTTATTTCCTTTTAGGGTTATGCCTTAAAAACTGCTGCGTTTACATTAAATCGTGTTCTTTCTAAAACGTTTGATAAAACACCACATGAGATGTGGTTTGGGAAAAGACCAAGTTTTTTTGCCTTAAGATTTAGGGTTGTGAGGTTTTCATACGATGACAAATCTCAAAACAATTATCAGCCAAATCTACCAAGTGTGTATTCGTTGGTTATCCTAAAGAAACTAAAGGATACTACTTTTATAATCTTGCTGAGAATAAAGTGTTCGTTGCTCGGAATGACGTCTTTATGGAAAAAGAGTTTATTTCAAAATACAACAGTGCGAATAAAGTAAGTCTTGAAGAAATTCAAGAACCATAAATAAACATTCAACCGCTAGTTGGAGATCAACTATGTTTTGAACTAATTGATTCTCTACAGGTATCACAAGGCCCTCGTAGGTCTGACAGGGTAACACATTAGCCTAAGAGATTTAGATTTCTTATTACTGATAGTAGTGAGGTATTGCTTATGGATCAAATGAACCTACTACTTATCAGGAGGTTGTTTCTAGCCCTGAGGCAGATAAATAGCTTAGTTCCATGAATTTTGAGATGCAATCCATGTATGATAACTAAGTTTGGAACTTGGTTGATTTACCTGAATGTGGTAAGACCATTGGATGTAAATGAGTTTTCAAGAAGAAACTGACATGGATGGTAATGTGCATACTTATAAAGCGCGGCTAGTAGCAAAAGGTTTCAAACAAACTCAAGGTGTTGATTATGATGAAACTTTTTCTCCTGTAGCCATGCTCCAGTAGAACTCTAATTGCCATAGCCGCATATTATGACTATGAGATATCGAAAATGGATGTCAAAACAACGTTTCTAAATGGAAAGTTACTTGAGGATGTGTATATGATATAATCTGAAGCATTTGTTCATCCTGAGACTTCTAGGAAGGTGTGCAAGCTTCAAAGATCTATTTATGGATTAAAGCAAGCTTCTCAGAGTTGGAATCTTCGTTTTGATGAAGCAATTAAGGAATTTGGTTTCATTAAAAATGAAAATGAGCCTTGTGTATATAAGAAGGTCAGTGGGAGCGTGGTTATTTTTCTGGTGTTGTATGTTGATGATATATTACTCATTGGAAATGACATCCCATCCTTGCAGAGTATTAAGTCTTGGTTATGGAAGTGTTTCTCAATGAAGGACTTAGAAGATGTAGCCTACATCCTTAGGATTAAGATCTATAACGATAGATCTAAAAGGCCGATCGGTCTAAGTCAGAGTGCTTATATTGATAAGGTATTGAATAGGTCCAATATGCAAAACTCTAAAAGAGGGTCATTGCCAATGTCTCATGGTATAATCTCAGTAAGACTCAATGTTCGAAGACTAATGATGAACGAGAGCGTATGAATACGATTCCATATGCATTAGCTATTGGATTAATCATGTATGCTATGTTATGCACTCGACCTGATGTATTATATTCTTTGAGCGCAATAAGCAGATATCAGTTCGATCGTGGTGGAGTCACTAGATAGTAGTAAATAGCATTTTTAAGTACTTGAGAAGGACTACGAAAATGTTCTTAGTGTATGGAAGTTTGGAAGACGAGCTTGTTGTAACTCAAATGCAAGTTTTCAAACTAATATATATATATGACTTCAGATTGCAGTCTGGATATGTGTTTACTTTGAATGGAGGCGCAGTGAGCTGGAAAAGTTCGAAGCAATAAACCGTCGCAGATTCTATAATAGAAGTTGAATATGTTGCAGTGTCCGATGCGGCTAAGAGGCAGTTTGGATCAAAAATCTCATCTCAGAACTTGGTGTGGTTATGAGTATAACTAATCATATTTGCTTGTATTGTGACAACAACGGGCTGATAGCACAGGCTAAGGAACCAAGATCACACCACCGATTTAAACATATACTTAGACGTTTTCATCTCATTCGAGAAATCATTGAGAGGCGAGACGTGAAGATTTGCAGAGTTCCTACAGAAGACAATGTTGCAGATCCTTTGACGAAGACTCTTCCATAAGCGAAACATGATGGTCATGTTAGGTCATTAGGTATTAAATACATGAATGATTGGCCCTAGTGCAAGTGGGAGATGTTAGGGCAAGTGCCCTATGTCAATCTACAAAAATTATTTATCTTATAATTTTAGTTAATAAAATAGAGGTCTTACTTTCTTTTTATTATTAGTGATTGCATGGTTACCTTATAGTAAGATCCATGGGTATTTGTTGAAACATCCTTAATGTCCCTAGTCGGTCATTATACTGAGAACTATAATGAATTAATACTAGTGCGAATCTTGATTGATGGTCATGTGATGATCATGCGTATAAGAATACAAATCAAGATCATGAGTACTTATTATGGAATAAGATACTGGACCGACCCACTATGAGAACACCACATGGATTAAGTCATAGGTGTTACTCATGATAGGCATATCATTTAGTCATTCGACTGGAGATTACCATAGACTTCAATATTAAGAGCTTAATAATTTGACATAATCAAATGTTGTCTTTAACCGACAATTATAAAGATTGTGCTTGGTTACAGTGTGAATACTATGTGAAGGTGTGTAATCAAGACAAAATTTGTCACTCTCGTATAGAGAGAGATATCAGTAGATCCCTCGATAAGATAGACTGATAATGGCCAAGTCTATGTGAATTAATATGATCAATGTCACTTGGATGTTTTTCAGTTTACCTAAAGATCGAGACTAGTACGATTGAACATCGAGGGTGACTTTCCATGTCTTATGTTTAATCAAAGGATGTCGCACGACAAAGGGATATGATATTCGTTTTTAATTAGGTTGTATTGATGTTGATATTTATGCTACTTGGGTAGTCATAATGCCTCGCTAGAGACCGCTTATAACTTGTGTACCAAAATGATTTTTTGGTTCACTGCTAACGTCGCATGAACCAATTGGGTTGCAGATAAAGAATAGCTTTGCACAATTTCAATTATTCCAGAGTAATGAATTTTATATGATAAAATTCATGACATAAAAGCCTTTACTATTTGTTATATAATAACTTATTAATAGGGGCGTATGTGTAATTTGCTTAAACTCCGTAAATATAATAGTTGTATTATGAATAAGATTTTAAGTGAGGGCTTATCTACATATATAAATAAAGGGTGGATCCCTAAAAATGAAATAAGATTTTGTTTTACAATTTTTCGAGTTCTCTAGATTTAGGGAGAGAAAGAAAAGTCATTTTTCAATCTCTCTTGGGGCTAACACTCCAAATTATGGTCACCGTTCGTGTGTGGATTTATTATAGAGGATGTGCACTTGAACGTCTTGAAAATCGAACAATCAAAAGGAAATCACGGAATAATGTATGATTTACTTTTGTAGATTTAGTTTAATAGAACTTATTTTCGATCGTGTTGGGGTTTTTCAAATGTTTTTTTGAATTTTTCACTACGTATGAACCCCAAAAACACAAGAAAGTTCACCTCCTAAATGAGTTTTCTGGTTCTGCCACTAGTTTGAGGAGTTCTTTAGCCTATCATGGCTTTGAAATTCAAGTGTTAATTGTATTGTAAAATTTATTTACAATGTTATAGAGAAAAGAGAGAGAAAAGTTGGTGTGGAAATAGTTAAAAATGGGGGAGAGAGAAAGGGATAGATGAAAATGGTGGAAGGGTTTTGATTTTTCGGTCTTTGTTGTGTCTATTCTACTTGTCGAATCGTGAGAGGGGAGATGTTGTTCTCGCCCAATTATGAGGGGAGAACCCGCCATGTGTCGAGTAAGAGGAGGGTTTTTTGTTTTGTTTTGGAGAGATCAAATAATGCACGGGCACCGAGAAGCAACTAATGGTCGTGATGGGGGAGGTTGGGATGGTGCACCATTCGAGGATCATCTAAATGGTCAGTGGAGTTACGTTATGATGGAGGAGAAAGAGCGTTGGTGAGTTGTAGGGTGCTGACGAGTGCGCCAAGGCTGATCAACAACATTTGATCACTTTTGGATGCTTGATGCGTCACTCAAGGAGAATCTATATGGCCAAGAGAGTCGCACGGGCATGTATGGGACGATCATGTATGTGGATATGGTGACTCATGCGCCTAGGACAATTTGATAGTAGCTAATCAGTGTAAGAGTAAGGGTGACAAAAATGTCTAGATTCATTCATCCGTATTTATCCGAACCCGCTTTAACCGGATCTAGACATAACGTTTTCAAAATAAATACGACTTCGGATGTCCCTTTTAAAAAATGGTCTAGGATTATACAAGGTTTTTTGCAAAATAGGTACTTGTTTGGTGATTAATTTGAATATTATTTTATTTATTTGTAAGGGTATTTTGAAACTTTGATGTTTGCATTATAATTTCACTAATAATGATGTTATATTTATATGAAAACTTGTAAGTCTTGAATTTTGAATATATAACATGTCTTTTTTGTAGTGATGGAATGCATAGCGACATAAAATTCTTGCATTTTTTTAGTAATTAGGAGAAAAAGCTATTTATTATATTAAAAAATGGTCTGGACAAAAAATGGGTCTTGTATGTTTTAAAAACATACGGATTCGAATACAAAAAAGTGTCCATTTAGAAAACGAATACGGATCCAGACACTATTTTTAGTTGTTATTAAGGGGGTGTCCATGTAACTATCCAAATATTTGAACTTACGCCACGTGTCATCGCAGGATTCTAACGGGGACTTTATCTGACATGACGTACTTGGTCAACCATTGAAAATCAACACCAAGGTATATTATGTTTGTTTAGTGTGTGCAATACTTACTTTATACTCAAAATGTCAAATTTCAATTAATTATTGGTTCGATTGCGTCAAAATACGAGTAAGGTTCGATGGTTGGTATGCGTGTATATTATGGGTACCCGGGTACAAGTAGGCAATAAGATAGGACAAAAATAGTTAGGACTATAATGCTATTTAATTAAGAGAATAACATAAGTTGGGATTTTTATTTAAATTACCACATTACTATTATATTACAATGCACATCTAAATAACTTATGATTATAATGTAGAAATGAAATAAGGCATATGATGTATCTCGAGAGGCGTACTATGGAAGAGTGAGATTAATGTAAAATTCTCCTTCATTCATATTAAGGAACCAATTTAAATTCAACGGCCTATGGTATGTTTGGTAAATATGTTGAAAAATAAGGTCACTTAATCTACGTAAATGTATTGGTTGCATGGAAAATACATGAATGAACTAAGGGCAAAATTGTCATTTTACACTTTGTAGGACACTTGGCATATGTAGAAATGAAATGGAAAGATTGGATTTATACTTAAATATGCTAGGTTAACTTAATTAATCCATCACTAATGAATTTTTAAATAAATTTATAAAGGTGTAGAAGTCATTAGGGACTTAACTCAAATTCATTTCTAAGAGCTCTAGAAAGATAATTGGAAGAGATCCCACCATTAATGGAGTTGGAGAAAGCTTGAAGACAACAAGGAATTTAAAAACTCATATGGTCTCAAGGCATGTTCTACACCTTCTCTATAATACTTTCTCATATTTGAATTCTTATCCATACTTTTGATTCTTATTGATTTGTTTCTTTTTAATGATGATCCTATTCATGTAAGCTACTTCTTCATACTCTCATCTTCATAATCTTGCTTGCATCCCCTTTAATTAATCAACAACACACACATATGCATATTGATCGACTAACTTTATGCATGGATTTCTTGAGTGTTTAAGGTTTATCCAAATTAATGTGTATTAATAAAAGAAATGATGCATAGATGGATGTCATATTCAATAGCTAAGATTAAATTATTTGAGAATTGAAAATTTGAGTACAACATTGATTTAGCTAATAACTTAGGTATTAATTAGAAATACTTAAGTACATAAGTCAAATAAATAAAGTAAGCTAATTCTATTTATCTAATATGCCTAAATTGTGAAATAAAGACAATTAGGCCAAAAGTAAGCTAATTCTATTTATCTAATATGCCTAAGTTGTGAAATAAAGAGAATTAGGCCTAAAGACAAATGAATTGATTTATTTGTATAAATTAATGATTTTAATAAGTTAATGGAATAATCACACTTTAATCATTTAAATAAATTAGAGGGCTTGAATTTAATTGAAAGAAAAAGCCTAAGTTGATTGTAAGACAAAATGGGTATATAAGCTAGTTTGATGTGTCTAAGTAAGCTATTCAAATAATTTACTATTGTATATAGGTAAAAGTGAATTTTTATGTGACCAAAGATTAATCTAGTGTTAAAATAATAATAGTAATAAATGATAAGATTCCTAAAATAAGTTTGTAGAGATCTATTGATGCATTAAGTGGTTATATATATATTTATATATATCATACATACATATATATATATATATATATATATGTATGCATAAGATATTTGGTGTATTTATATAACCTCTTCACCTTTATATAATATAAGGACAATAATAAAAAGCAAATCATATTGTGGACTGAATTATACTTAATAGAGAATTAGTAAGAGAACATACCAAAACCAACTAAAATGATGTTAGGGACTTAGTGAGCTGGAGTTGAAAATCGGGGGTTAGTTCGGGGTCGTGTTGGAGCCGCAAGAGAGCGTATTAGCGTGGATATGAGGTATGTAAAACCAGCTAGGAAATGTACAATAATTCAATGAGCTTTATATTTTATTTCTATTGGATTATATTACCTTTCTTGGAATTCCCAATCCAATATGAGTGTTCGAGGGCCAAATGAGTCAAGAAGGTCTCTCTGATCGGAGTGGTTACCGGGTAACTAGCGGAGCCAGGACCTCGATTCACTAGATTGTTTGGTTGAGATGAGATGTGTTTTATCTGGAACACCATTTATATCCCTCATTCATGACGGTCTAGGTACGACAGGCCTTGTCGTGTCCTAGGACCCGAGTCCGCTTGCATTGTTGCGATTCTATGACCTCGACCCTGTGGCACCGACACTCGATGGTCTTGGACTACTTGGGTGCATCTCTATGTAACGTCCAAAATCTCTAATCATGTTTACGCCTTTAAACAAGCTCTTCACTTGTATTTGAATGAGTGCACTAAAATCTCTAACTGTAATTCTTATGAGACCCACACCGTGATATGTCCATTTACCGAGGCAAGGGCAGGTACATTTTATATTTGTTGTGATATATGCCTAGTGTATTGTATATGTGTAGACTATTAAATTAATTTTATACGAGTGTGTAGGTATCGAGACCAGCGGGGACATACCTCGAGTCACTTGTCGACGTGGGACCGAGGTAATGACATATTGGGGTAAGTTTAATTTATTTGAAATCAATGTGAATTAATGTGGGTTTAATAGTGGCTAATGTGGCCACATTGAAATGAATATGAAAGTGCCTATAGTTAGTTCAAATAAAACAAGGATCATTTGATGTACATCAAGACACGCATTAACCCATTAAGAGGGTAAGTGTCAACATGTTGAGTTACTCACTAGTGACTTGAGGGACATGTGGGACAAGGTGGTCCATGAGATGAGCCTCGAGACAAGTGTGCACATCAATGATCAATGGCTAGTATTTAAACATAGTACTATATATGGTCAAATTGCCCATTAGTCAACATTTTGGTTTCTTATCTTCTTAAAATCGGTAGGAGAGAAAGGAAGAGAAAGAAGAGAGATTCTAGAGTGATTTGGAGAGGAGAAGGTGTAGAATTGGTGAGGTTTTGGTGAGGAAAAGAAGAAGAATAACAAGTTAGGTACTTTTCCACACCATACACTTGTGATTTCATCCAAATTGATGTTGTTGTTGCTGTTGTGTGTTGGGATAGGTGTTAGGGACCTCATGTAACATGTATGAGGGTCCCTAATGCAAAAATGAGGCCTATGTGTGGCAAAAACCTGGAATTCAAAATGCAGAATTTTGGGTTCTGCTGCACATAGCGAGCTAGATAGATGAATTAGCGCGTTAATGTTCGAATTAGCGCGCTAATGTCAAAACTTAGCGTGCTAACACTGAGTAGTGCGCTAGACAGTCGAGGTAGCGCGCTAATGTGACAATTAGCGTGCTAATTTCCCAGCCAATACTAAAAATCAGTCAAGTCCAAAATATGGTCTAGACACTATAAATGGGTCTAAACACACTCTAACACCTGTCAAACAACTCCAAGGGACTAAGCAGTGATCCCGCGAGTTTGGGAACGCATTTCGAAGTGCAGAAAGATTGGATAGGCTAGGACAAGCGTGTGAATTGTAAGTAAAGCTTTGAGAATTCTATATTTCATTTCATTCTCTTATTGATTTATTGGTCTATTTGTAGATATTGCTACTTGTAATCTTACATCATGTTGTTCTTGTTTCTATTCATGATTGAATATTATGATATGATGCCTTGTGACATGTTTCATTGATTCCGATTCCTATTTTTGATGTCATTTTATATATAAAAAAATTGATGAAAAGCATGCTATTGGGATAACTTGAATTGGATTAGACTTGTACTCGATTTCCTTTGGGCTTTGTAGCCTAACTTGTTTTGGAATCCTAAAGAGTTGGAATTATTTGTCTTTGAAACTAAGGTTGGGATTATCTAATGTCCATTGCACGAGAGATGCGCGGTTCACGGGACATGGGTCTACCGGGGGGTTCCGGTACTCACCACTACACTTGCGCGCACATTCGAGTTATGTGGCTTGGGGTGGTCGGCAAGAACGAGTTAATGTTGTATAAGTGTAGAGCGCAGCTCCGCTATTTGCGAGAGGCATGTTGAGCGCAGCTCTATATAGTAGTGGGAAAGGCTAGGTGATAGTTCTCACTGCCGACCGGACGTAGATCATCTCGACTTAGCCTGTGTCTATCTCTACATCTTTAATTGTGGTATTTACTTGCCTTACTTGTTTCGGCAATTTATTTCGCTATTTTATGCTTTTAAATACCATTTGTTTATTTTGGAAATGTGGCATAGAATTCTCTAGTTATTACTTAAATATCACTATACTCATCGTTTAGTTTGTGAGGTCGGTATAGGTCCGTCGACCAGCAGCAGACCAGGGAAGGAGAAGATTGACGACTTCCTTTATGCAGCATTCGGCGACTCTCGTTACTCATTTTATATGTCTCAATTTTTGTTTATTATTATTGTTTACGTCATTTTGAGTTGCACATTGGGTTGAGTGACTAGTTCCATATATATATACATGCATGTGATGCTGTATGTTTTTCCTGGTTTCCCACATTTAAGCTTTAAAATACATGAGAATGATAAGGGGATTTTAATTAACTTAATAATATCGGAACATGTGTAGTGAATGTAATATAGGGACGAAAGGCTGACTAATACGTAATTAAGTCTTATGTGATTTGGATTAAGGCTTGATTACGGAATTAGGCCGGGCGGTGCCCTGTTTAGTAGTTGGGTCGTCACACTCTAGTTGCTTCTTTTGACACTCATTTATCGTTGTACTTTCATTATTCAGTCTTATTGTCATACATTCCTTATATATTTCTTTCTATCCGCATGAGTTTTAGACTGCTTTATTTATCTCGAAGTACTGTTTAGATCCTACTGACTTTTACTTACTAGCCTTTTCATTCTTGTGTTTTAATGAGTGAAGATCCATACACGAGCAAGGGAAAGACACCGATATTAGGTGATCTACTATGAGGACATTGGAGCGACCCTCCCATACTCACTTTTGTAGGTTTTTGACTATTTGTATTACATATATATATATATGTTTTTTATTACCCTTATGGTACTTTATGGGTTTTGAGAGATGATTATGACTTGTATATCACTTTGTAAACATTTTACACTTGATATGCAGGTTTTATATAGATATGTTTACAGGGTTCCACATTTAGGTTGTCTGACTCCTTTACATTATTGTTGAGTTATTTAATGTATTAATTGCTTTTGCTAAATTGTAAAACTTGAAAAATTATAATAACTCGACTTAAAATTATAAATTTACTTATATGGATGGATCTAAAGGCCGACTAGACCTACGTTGACCTTATAAGGTTGGTTTGGGGGTCCACGTGGCTTAGGTCGGCTAAGGCCCAATTTTTAGGTAACCGAGGCTATCACGGTCTGGACATATACTCACTGGACCCATTTTTTTGCCACCCCTATGTAGGATGGAGGCGTACATCATTCATGGATCATCCAAAAGTCGCTGATTGATGAAGGAGTGAGGGAACCGTGTCAATACCTTCATCTGATCTTTGTAGTGACGTGCATCTCGAGGCTTTTTGTGTGGCTGTGGAGGTATATGTGTTTTGAGTGTGTCCTTTCTTGTGTAACTCGCTGCTGATCATCAAGTCAATTACATGTCTCAAGGTAAGAACAAGGGCTCCCAAACCTTGCCATCATTGCCATGGCTCGACACGGGTCCCATATGGCTACCTCGTAATGCATGCTGGCATGTTTTTCGAGATGAATTATCAATAATACTCCGAAAATCCTCGCTTTTATTCTTTTTGATCAAATATCATAAAAAACCTACAAATAACAAAAACAAGTAATTAAAAACCAATTTACGAGACTTTGACGCATCAAAATATAATATTTACACATTAAATTAGGGCATAAATGTTCAACTATCAAGGCTGATCCCTTTGTCACCCACTAAGCCCTAAGTTCTCTTCACAATATTAGTTGAAGTTGACTGAGATCTTTAAAGATTTCTCAGTTGGAATCGGTCATTACCTCTTTAAAGTCCTCTGTCAGAGTTGGCCGATACTTCATTAGAGTTTTTGGCCATGTGCATTCGAATCTTGCAAGTGATACTTCTTCATTTCTAGGACACAGGAGGCCACACCTAAACTTGTTCAATGAAAAAACACTTGTACGACACTCGATGACCTAGTACAAGTGCTCTACAATAACTAAAATTGAGAAATGGAGGCGATCGAGGTGTGTTATGGTGAGGGTAGGACATGGGATAACATTCGTCGAGGGTGGGAGTAGTTTCAGAATAATTTACAGAAAAATGGGGTAAACACAGTAAAAAAATTCAAAAATGGGCTTATAGCAAAGTAATGGGGTACAAGAAGCAAATAATTGGGTGCAAATAATTGGTGCTTTTTAAATTCTATTTAGTATTTGATTTATCAATTTTTGTGTTCAATTTATTTAGTGGCTTGCTAAACGCACACATAATTTACCCTTACACCACTTATCTACATATACCATACTTTTTAAAAGCCTTAGACAATACTACCACTTCCCTCACCTCCTCTACTAATAGCGTCATTGTCCACCACCGCCATTGTTTTCATTGTTCACCGTCGTCTCATTTCACGACCACCGTTGTCGTCATCTTGTCACCGTTGTCCATCACCACTCTCTGTTTTCTCTTTTCCCTTTCCTCCACTCCCTTACTACCTCCACTAGCATGTTTCCCAAGCCATGCCCGTGGGTATGTTGGTATAGGTTCATGTACGTATTATTCATATATTTTATTTATGTTAAGTTTACTCAATTTTTATTAATATCTTGAAAATGATATAAAACCTTTTTCGAACCAATGTCACGTCTTCGGTGCGACGACAAAGATTCTCAGAGTTAATCACCACTGCCCATGCTAGATCCTTGTCCCATGGGCTTACCCATAAGGCACTAGGGCAACATCGCTGGCTTTGAATTGAAAACTGAGAAATATGTTCAACGATCTGCTAGTGTCGTATGTAATACATTACGACGCTGATGATCATTGGATCGAATCCCGAAACTTTCAGTAGCGGTGTGGCCACTGTTGTGCCACATGTGGGCGAAGTGTTGGCACAACGTTGAGCATGAACTCAAAATTTCATATTCGAAATTAGTTTCCAAAATTCTCTAACAAACAAAGCCAACCCCCAAGGGTCCAAATCTGATCAAAAGAGTAAAGAACAACTCATTTGAAACCACAAGATCATTCATATATTATGACATCCGAGAATCTTATTAACTTGATTAGGTGGTGAATTAGGTATATTTGAATTCAATTTGGAATTTAGGTATTCGAGGTGGGACACACGTGTTACGAATTAAGATCATAAATTTAATATTATTTTTGTGTGTTGCGTGCTTATTTAATGTATTATACACCATTTTGACGTGAAATAGGGTCAAGTTGAAGTGTATATGCGGTGTCTGTGATTTTCGAATCGCGTTGGAGAATTTTCTCTAATTTATAGTAATTTTTAGGTATTTTCAAAATTTAATTTGGACATAAATTGAAGAGATAATCATGAAATTAAATAAAATAATTAATAAATTTGTGGACGCCTAGTGACACGCGGGGTAGAGGTTGACATGCGTGGGATGCACAGTAATGTGCACGCCCGAGGATGGTCATTGGTGCACGTGGCAAATTTATAGCCGTGAAAATGCATAGGTGTATATATATTTATATATATATAATATCTCATATAGAAATATATAAATCAATCATATAGTTTAAATTAAATGAAAATATACATTGGATGCGCCTCGAGATACACGTATCGTGAGTGTTGAGGAAGAGAAATGTTTAACATTGTTGTTGGTGAGATGATTTATCCATGCCACGAGATGCGTGACATCCAATCTTAATGAAAATTAAGGGTGTTTGGTTTTACATATACAACCATTTGATCTACCTCGAGATATGCAATACGTATTTCGAGGAGATCAAAATAATTAATTTCATAGTGAGTCAGTCAAGAGGTGGTGCTTATCTAGTTGATAGCCACTTGATCGACCTCTAGATACGCATCAAGTATCTCAAGGAAAATCAAATATATATATAATAAATCATTTGAATTGCTTTGAGATTCGTACGATGCTAATCTCGAGAAAATATAATATATCTCTCCAACATCAACACCGCCTCATTTATTATTATTTTGAAATAAAAATTAACCTCGAGATACATATGACATATCTCGAGGAAGATCAAATTTATATTATGTAAATGTTACCATTAGATTTGTTTCAAGATTAGTGTGATGCGAATCTTGAGGAAATCTAATATATTTGTTGCAAAAACAAACAATAGTTTCTTTTCCATTTTTGTTTGGCATGTAGAGAAAGATCGAGTGGTCAGTGAGAGGGTTTGAGGGGAGACCAAGAGGATAGAGAAGGAGACCGAGAGAGAGAGAGGTCATTGGATCGAGACCGAGGTGAGTGTGTGTTGTTCATTGTTGATAGTGATTTTCATGTTGTTAATGGAGGTTGGAGCTTTGGGAAGATGAACATGGAGGATAGGATGCTCGGCTTATCCGAGGACAGAAACAACCTTGTCTCCCATCCCAAAGAATCTACAATCCCAATCGGGCTTGTTAAGGAAACTATAGTAGTTTGGTTTGACCCCAGACCGGACCGAACCCGGTTAGGTTCACTTAAACCGGACCCATTTTGGTTCAGGGTCAAACTCCAATTAAAAAGAAAATAGGAGAAAAGTGTTAGACATTCATAAAAAAACTAGAAGAAATGAGAAAAATGCAAAAAAATTATATTGGAGTCAAATAAATTGAAATTGTGGATTTTTATAAAAATAAAGAATTTGAGATTTTCTCGAAGATTTAAATTGGGGTTTTACTCGTAATGCGTGCTACAATACTCGAAAATATTCGAAATTTGAAAAATTCTTTAAAAGCCCAGTCAAGGGTAATTTTCAATTTCGGGCCATAATTTGAGTTAAAATTGGGATTCAGACATTTGAAGAAAAGATTTGGAGGTATTTCGAGGTTTTCTAGTTGAGGAGGACTAATAAAATATAATAAATTAGAAAAATATATTTAATCCTAAATAACGTAATTTTCAATGTCGAACAATAATTTTAAGTTAAAAATAAAATCAGGCATCAAATAATTTATTTTGAAAATATTTTAAGGGTTTCAAAATGTGATTAGGTCAATTAAATTGCAAATAATTGAAAAAATGGTAAATTTGTTGTAGAGCATATGGTGTATTAATGAATTTTAGGAACGCGATTGGTGCTTTGTGTGGACTAGTTTACCGATTTGGAGATATTGCATTTGTAGGGTTAAGTAAATCCCATAGTAACATTTACATTGTATAATTATAATTTCGTATAAATTGCATTGATCTTGATATTACATTTTTGTTGTACATGTTGGGGCATGTGCCCTAGGTCAATCCATTAACTGTTTTTATGAATACTTTTAGTTAATAAAATATAGGATTTCATTTGTTGTTTATTATAATTAATTTGCATGTTTACATTATAATAAGATCCATGGGTATTTACAGAAATATCTTAAATGTCCTTAGTCGATCATTATACTGGGAACTATAATGAATTAAGACTAGCGTGAGTCTTAATTGATGATCATATGATGATTATACATATAGGGATACGAATCAAGATCACGAGTACTTGTTAAAAACAAAGTACTGGACCGACCCGCTATGAGAACATCACATGGATTAAGTCATAGTTGTTTCTCATGATAGGTATATTTTTCGGTCCTCTGACTTGAGATTACCAGAGACTTCAACATTAGGAACATAGTGATTTGACATTATCAAACGTTGTCTTTAACCGGACGATTATAAAGGTTATGATTGGTTATTGTGTGAGCAATGTGATGAAGTTGTGTAATCGAGATAGAATTTGTCCCTCTCATATAAAGAGAGATATCTAGTGGATCTTTCGATGTGTTAGACTGTTAAAAGGCCTAGTCTAAGTGAATTGATATTGATCAATGTTACTTGGATGTTTTTAGTCTACTTAGAGATCGAGACTAGTACGATTTAACATGTTGAATGACAATTCCATACCTTATGTTTGATCAAAAGGATATCGTGTGACAAAAGGATGTTATATACACTATTGATTAGGTTGTATCGATTTGATATTCGCACAACTTGGGTAGTCATAATGTCTTGCTGGAGGCCGCTTATGACTTGTATACCAAAATGTGTTTTGGTACACCGCCAACGTTGTATGAGCCTATTGGGTCGCACACTAAGAATGGTTTTGCGAGATTTTAAGATGGTTCAGAAAAACGAATTTTAAATGATAAAATTCATGACAGAAATGTCCTTGTGGTATATTACACTTATACTTCTTTAAGTAGGGGTATATGTGTAATTTACTTAATCGTCTATATACAAGGGTTGTATAAATAGACACTTTAAGTTAGAATACACGTACGAAAGATTAAAAGGTCGAAACTCTATTTTCGTTTTAGAAACGACTTAGGGTTTTGGGTATGCTCTGGATCATTTTGGAGAGAAACAAAAGGTTTGGTATTCTCTCGAAGCTAGCACTTCGAATCTCTGCCGCCGTTCGTGTGTGGACTATTGGTAGAGGGTGTTCGTCGTTGGCAGCGCCTTAGAGATCGATCAACCTTTAGAAATGTATATTGCGACTGAGGTATGATTAAGTTTTTCATGGTTTAAACGTTTTTAATGGAATTAGATTCGGATCTGTTGGGGTTTTTGTCAAAATTATTTTGTAATCTCCGCTGCGCATGAACCCCAAAACCTAAAAGTACATGCATACACGGGTTGGGAGGATAAGGTGATTCGAGTCTCCTTATAGTGTAGACTATACCATGGTTATGAACACAATATCTATGCTTGAAGGGCTATAGTCACTGATACTTTGCATCACGTGATTATCAGGAGATCGCATTGAACCATATCATACTAGGATAGACTCAAGGAACGAGACTCGTTCGGTTATTCTCCTCGTGCATGAGTCCTTATTATTGTTTACTTACCACTTTTGGAGAACGTTATCTGATTATGGTCGGGATAACAAAAATGAGATGGATTCACAGTTGTATTTAAATTTTTTGGATTATATTATTCGCTTAATCTCTTGGATTATTATGCATTTGATTATTACAGGTGTACTGGATAGTGTGAGATTTACTTATACGACATTATCGAATTTTTATAATTAGATAATGACAAGTTCTAGCGGCGACAAAGGAAAGGGAAAGCTTTCCGACTATATGTGACTTGCTTAGTTTTTTTCTATATATGCATTGTTTTTTAAATATATTATAATGTATAAATGGGTTTATGGGTTTGAGTGTGATTTGGATCTCCTTTGGAATGGCTGGAACGGTTTTAGTTATAATATATAATTTAGTTGATGCAATATATTGTTATGGTGGACTGTGAGTCCTTCGACATTCTTAGAAATAAAGGAAATGTTGTTGAAATTTTTTTACAAGATTTTAAGGATAATGTAATTAAAATAAATGAATTTTAAGAATTATATAATTAATTTTTGGCGGAACTTTAAGTAAGACTCAGTTTAGAATTCTTTGTGGTTAATAATTTTTATAATTGAAGATTGCAAGATCTTATTCTTAATTGTTTATTAATGGAGAGGTTAAGGTAGCTAGATTATCAAGGGATTAAGGTAATCTAGGCTAGTCAGATGTCCTTATTAGGCGAGGTCTGACACATACCATCAAAGAATGCATCCAAACTATACATCCATCATTAAAACATAAGTTTTGCAATTCCTTTTGAATAACCTATAAAAAAATGAGATAGAGATGGCCCAAATTATAAATCAAAGCATATGGATTCATCTTCCATCTTAAAACTCTCAAAGAAATCATGGTTTCAATCCAAATCGAAATATATGAACAAAATAGAGAAAATTAGAGAAGATGAGACAAATTGTTTACTTTACTTTGTGATATCTTAATAAGAGTTCCCTCTCCCCCACCAAATCCACCAAATAAATGTTCTAGGGTTTCTTAATTTCTCTTATTGCAATTTCAAACAAAAGTGACTTGAAGCACTAATTGTGGTTTAAATACTTAGTTAATGAGATTATGGTTATGTTGACCAAATCAAAACCCCACATCTCATCTTGATGCACTTAAGTACTAGGATGATCCTAGAGTCCACATTAAGTCCATCTTTTCTTGTATTTTACATAAATGCCCTTATATGTATTTAATTACCAAAATTGTCATTATCTTTTGTTTGATTTAATTAATACTTTATCCAAGTCCATTTTCTTAACTTAGGTTTAATTTTACATTTAATTCCACTAAATAGTATATAGTACACACATTATTCATACTATTACATGCATACCATGTATATATACCAAATTAACTTTGATAAAGGGACAAATTATCCAATTTAGAATTAGGGCGCAACAATTTCAGTTCTAATTAAGCTAAATTATCATATTCTAATTCTATTCTCTCTTTAACTCTATGTTCTTAACCTCACTCATTGTATCACACGGGCTTAGCATTAACATATATGCAAGGAACGAAAATTCGATAAAATTAGCCGAAGTTTAGACGAAGTTTACCAAAATTGATTTGATCGAAACAAAATTCATGGGTAATTTAAAAACTACAAAACTTCGCCGAAGTTTATGTTAAAAATCAAAACATTGACATAAATTGATATGGATTGCTGAAAACAAGGAGAAATTGCAAACATTTCAGTCAAAAAATCAATTATGTGTGTAGGAGAAATTAGCCGATTATGTGATCCCTTGATTTTGCATAAGATTCAATGTACGCATCAAGATTCACTTTTGCACACATATCTCTACAACAATTTGTAATTTTTTTTTGATGTATAATGTCAAAAAATAAATTTTTTCTTTTGCTTTAAATATTGACCCATATAAAAAAACATGTTTCATAATTTTAATCTTACTTATATGAATGTGAAATTAATAAAATGGTTAGATAATTAAATTAAATGTAAATAGTATCACTAAAAGCTGATCTACCATATACAGTATGCATGAACTAATGCCAGTAAAAATTAACTTAAAACCATTAAATTGTTAATTTTTAAAATATAAATGCATAATTGAGATTGTCTTGATATCCAATAAAATGAGTTTTAGTTTACTGACCATTTAAATAAAGTTTTCTTAAACTTCTCTAAGTTAGTGAATTTTTACCAAAATTTTTCACGTCGAATTAAACTTCTCCAAATTAATTCTGATTATCAAAAGAGTGAATTATAAGGCAAAATCAAAGATTCGACCCTTGCGTATGAGGAGAATAAATTTCCTATTGCATATCTGGCGATAATATAATAATAAATATCAAATATAACAAAATACCAAAGTATTCCTTATTCACAGCCACTTCCCACTAAACACAACCTTATTACTGAACCTTTTTCCTCAAGATTATCTCTCAGGTTCTTCCAACCTAAGGTAATCCCTTGAGCCTTGACCTAACTTCTCGATCAACTCAATCTTATACTCGAACTCATTTCTTAGATTTCCTTTACTGAGCTAAACCTTTAGTTTGATACCAACTCTGCCATGACACATTTTATTAAGGCTCTGACATTACCTAACTAACTAAATCTCCTAAACAAATCCTTCAACGATTATCCTTATGATACACGACCATCCTCAACTAATACTCAAGGTCTCAATCTCGACAAAGTCTCCTCTAAAAGTGAGTTGTCGGCACAAAAACCTAATAAAAACAACTTTTGGAGAAGATCTAGAAGGAATCACATTTCCACAACACTTCAAAATATAGTATCAAAATGATTTAAAAGACCGAATTCACATCAAGTCCAGAAGTTTCAAACTTAAAACCCATTTGTAGTCATATCAGCTCTACTATCCATTTTTATATCAAAGTGAACCATAAAATGTACCAAAAGTCTCTCAAATTATCTAATAAAATATTTGTAAACATTTCATATTCAAACCACAACACACTCTCAACTTGAGAACCCCATAATACAATACGTAACAAAAAAAATATATGATAATGAAAAAAAGTCATGTTGTTTAATTGTGTCAAATCATTGTGCACCTAAATGTTTGAGATTTGGCGATCTCTAGTTGGGGGACTAAATAAACTAACTGTTATGAGAACCACTTATGGCATTGACCATGTAGGGTTAGTCCAATATATGTTCCCAACAAATAGTCATGATCTTAATCCGTATCCTTATATGCATAATCAACACATGATTATCAATTAAGATTTATTCTAGTTGTAATTTATTATTTTTCACATAACTAGGGACCTTTAGAATAGTAAAATAATTATTCATGGATACAATAATAAAAGCAATATGCATCTCTATATAATGGTGAAACAATGTTACAGATTTGGCATGTGGCACATTACATAACAATTTTTAGGTTTTTCAACTTTCTTCAATAATTCTGAGTTTATAAAAAATAATTTCATGATACTTAGCCATGGATTAATGATGGAATAATGTAAATAAAGGCATACGAGTTCCATCACTAATCCATCACTAATAGTTTACATTATGTCGCTAATGCATTGCTTATGAGTACCAAGAAGTTTATTTCTCTAGCAAAAAGTCGAAAACAGATTAGTGGCAGAAAGTAAAGCCAAACATGTGCTTTCCGTCACTAATCTGTCCTTAACAATGATAGATTAGCGACAAAATATGAATCGTAGGTTATAGAGGACAATCCTTTAACCGATTTTAGCTCCAAATAGTGATTGAATATATTTCTACTGACTTTGTGATGTTGGTCCATTCTATATCAAACTAGTCTACGAAAATGTTTTTACTACTAGTTTCCATTTCATCACTAATTAGGTATTTTTTTTGTAGTGAAAGTCTTTTGCTATTTTATGTTATGTTTTTATCGATTATCAAGATATATAGGTTGTGATTTATTAGTTATCGAAGAATGCTTGCATTTATTGAGTCCAACTTATTTACTGGGGCTTAATAATTATTTCAGGCTGAGTGATGCCCTAATGAGGACAAGACATTTTAACTTTGAAGCTAAAAGAAAACATATCCATGACATACTCCATAACATTCCCATTGCCTTGATATTTCATTGAAGTTTGACTTATATATAGTGTATCAAGTTCTACCTTTTCACTCTTAATAAACCTCTTCTTAATATCAGTAAGGGAGTTGCTATACATACCCTACTTATTAATGAAGACAATCAATTAATGCTAGCATACACAAGATTTAAACAATAGATGAGAAGGGCACCCCCAACATAAAGCTCGACATCTCAAAATTACACCTCCCTCTTTCTACTTTTTTTATCACGTGTGAAACCCTTTCACCCTCCTTTGTGGTGGTGCTCATCTCGATGGTGTGTCGCTCTTGCTCAAATAAGAAAAAAGAATTTGTAGCACTCATTGCGGTGGCGTGTTGCTTATGTTGAACCCTTATTTGCGATGTCCCAAATTTTTGGTTTAATCGGATAGGGTGGGGGACACCATATTGTCTTCCAGCCACGTTTGGCCGAACTAAGACTGCATGTCCCTACATTATCTATTAGACCCAGTTCTTTGTGAAATCCCATAAATTTGGTTTGGTCGGATAAACTAGGGACATCACATTGCCTTCATGCCCTGTCCGACCGAACTAATATTGTCCATCTCTACCCTTTGTGACCAAACCACATATAACAACAACAATAGCAACAACAATATAGCCTCGGTCCCAACTTAATTGGGGTTGACTACATGGATCAAACTTTTCCATTGTGTTCGATTAAGTGCAATTGATGGTGAGCTTTCCAGACCATTCAAAGTGTGGGCAGACTACATAAGTTTATTAAAATGACACCAAAGCGATTAAATATACTTCTTGCTTCTCTACATCTCCATCTTTAACTCTTTTCCTCTAATTGCTTGAAACAACTACACAAATCGTTAAAGTGATTGATGTCCTCATTTAGCCACTTTTTTTTATTTACAAAAATAAAAAATAACTTACAAATGTAGGAGAAAAGCATTCAAGAAATTTTGGAGCAACGTTTCAAAGCTTTGTTAGAGTTGATGGTTGGAGTGGATAGTGGTGATGTGGGCCTTCTATACACTTTGATTTTTGAAAGGTTATGTTGGTCATTTCATGCGAGGGGTTATTTGTAATTGAGTAGACTTATTTCAATTGATTAACCTCACTAATAAACGGGGTGACTAGTACATTTATTTCAATTGATTAACCTTACTAATAAATGGGGTGACTATAACAGTTGTCTATCACCAACCAATAGGGTGGCCCAATGGTTTGGTATGAAGTTTTAAAGTAAAAAGTCGTGAGTTCAAACCTTGGTAGGTGCAAAAGGAGTATAGCCTCCAATTTATAAAAAAAACGGCTCTTTATCAGCAATAAACTCTTTTAATTAAATATAGTGCCTCTAAAGGTTCTTGAAACGACTTTCTCATAATCATGATACGTATGCAAATTGATCGCTAACATTCTTTGAAATCGTTTTAGCACTAGAAGAACTCACATATGTAAGTAGGGATGGAGAATCAATCCCCAATGCAAGGTCGAGATCCATAACTCCTAAAATAACTAGCTAAAGGTTCTCTTTCTGTGATTTGAAGTTTGTACAATTTAGTAGATGAATCGAATTGAGCTTGAGATTAATATTTAAAGATTACGAATCAAATGGATCATGTCATTAACATTTAAAGCTGACAAAGCTGAACAAATTAATATTCACCTAAATAATTATGCTCACAATAATCACAAATTCAAATAAAGGCGTGTTTCTACCTCAAGATATTGTTCACTCTATTAATATTCATATTTGGAAAATATATTAACTTGTAACTAATATCTTGTCATGATAATCAAATACTGATAATTTAACTCTTTTTTAATAAAATCAACAAACAAGATCATAATAAAGTTACTGTTACTTTCATCACATCCCAAAGGGATATTGAGTTGATGATAGGTCATTATTTATGCATATTATATATAGTTTATTTATATATTTTTATTGTTGAATCCTCGACATATGGGCCTAATTATCTTTATTGTTCATTTTTAGGATTTTTGGAGTGTGCGGTTGAGTTCGTGGCGAAAAACTGCACAAAATGGACTACTCATACACAGTGATCAGACACTAAAGATACGACTCGAGATATGCGCGTTTGGGGCGATTTTACACTGTTGCAGTCCACGTGTCACCCATCATTCGTTGGTTTCCTGTTACAGTCCACGTGTCATGCACCAATTGGTCAGCATACTCAGACAAAAAGCTGTCGCACCTGCCACTCCACGCCACATGGCAGTCGTCCATTGGCCGGCTTTTCTTGCTCGCGTCAGCAGCTGACGCACGCCCTGCAAAAGCTGCAACATGTCCACCAATCCAAAATCGACACGTGTCAACCTGCTTTCTCAACATCTGCATCACAACAGGTTCTCCTCCAATCACAACGCGCCACGTCACACGTGCCAACAAGCTCACCCAATCAAATGCTGACACGTGGCAGGGCCTTGGAAGCAAATTCATCACAACCGTTCGATCGTCCTCGGCGCACGTGTCACAACAGTTTTAATTAGGAATCGGGACAGAGAGGGTTTTTATGTTTTTTTTAGGAGGCGGCTTTGTTTTCTCTTCCTTTCTCTCTTTCACAAACTATTGTTTTACACTTGTTTTTGGATTTTGATGGAGTTCTTGACTTGACGATGGCTAATAAACTCATCAATCTGAATCGAGAGGTGATCAAATCACCCATTTTGGCATAAAAACATATGTTAGATCTATTTATTTATTTATTTATTTATTTTTTTTTTTCATAATATTTTATTCCCTTTGATATTGGTTGAATTATCGAGATTAAACACTTGTTTAAATCTTGATTTATATGTCAGTAGGTTGTACGCACCCGTACTTGTACAATAAGACCACATTAGTGGCATCCGACCATACCAATTGATTAGACCATTTTGGGACCGGTTGAATATCATAGGGATCTAGGCTAAATTAGACACACTAGTGATCCAGTTGTCTAGGTGTAGTGCCTTCACAAAGCCCATTGCGGTCAACACATTAAACCTAATTCACTTGAATATATGGTTATGTGTTTGACTAGGGAAGTGGTCATTGTCGTACTTGACCATCGAGATAGGAAGTGCGAGGACCCGCGTACGTTACCGGGTCTATAGCTACACTAATTTATTATGGATTGCATGCTTTGATTAGATTGAGGATCGTATGTAAAATTATGCCTAATCGAGGAGATTCCTGATACCGATGGTTTGGATTGTTTCCTTATTGATTGATTTATTTACTTGCTATTTTTAGTCCAGTTTTAATTAATTTAGAAATTATTCCTGTGAACGCCCCGAGTTATTTTTAGTTTCGTAGCATAAGTAAGAAACTTGGTCTTCGTGGTTCGACCCCGTGCTTGCCACTACTGCAGTTCTTGTGGTCATTGGTAATCTCATCGGGATTATATATTTTGACGCATTCGACACGTGTCAAATTTTGGCGCTGTTACCTGGGACCAAGTTATTTTTATTTTTTTTACCTAGTTTGTGTTCACCTTTATGTCCCACAATCTTCGTCGATCGATCGTGTCACCGGATCTTTACTCCTTTTGATCCGGAGATCGAAAAGACTTGCCGTCGAACTCGAAAGTAACTCGACGAGGAACCAATCCTCTCCAGAGTTCAACTGAACGACGAGCAGCCCTTTTTGATGGCTGACCACATTGGGAACCCACATGCACCCATTGCACCACATGAGAGACGGAGGAACCCATAGTTATTCCTCCCCGACAGTTTGTCGCACCAGTTGGACCATATGCACAAGTGGAACAACAGAGGCCTGTAGTACACCAGCATCAACCATTCGATCAACGAGTGGTTGATCCCCTTCCACAAAGGCCACAAGCTAACCCTTGGGCACAACCTCAGGCCGACCGTCGCATTACCATCGGGATGGCGAATGATGGGATACAGGATCTCCTGGCTCATCAGCCACACTGCATCGCATTCCCAGCCCACAGGGGCAATTTTGAGCTCAGATCAGGTTTCATTAACCTCCTCCCCGTCTTCCATGGATTGGATCGTGAGGATCCGGTCACCTTCATTAAGGACTTCCATTCTAAATGTAGGACCATGATTCCCCCTCGAGTCGATGAAGACGAAGTCAAACTCTCAGCTTTCCCTTTCTGCCTTAAGGATAAAGCTCAAGACTGGCTCTTCTATCTTCCTCCTTGTTCCATCACAAATTGGAACGACATGATTTATGCATTCCTCAAAGAGTTCTTCCCTGAATCCAGAGCTTCCCAACTCACTAGAGAGATATGTAGTATCAAAATGAAATGGGGCGAATCTTTTGGCGATTATCGGGTTCGTTATAAGCGCTTACTTGCGCGATGTCCCCAACATGGCCAAAGCAACCTCTCAATTGTTCATTTCTTCTATATGGGGCTTACGCCCCTTGAGAAATGAATGATCGACAATGCTTGTGGAGGAGACTACAGATGTAAAACCACTGAGGAGATGTTTGAACTATATGACTCTATAGCAAGTCAATCACGTCATTACATTGATGACGATGAAGAGGGACCTTCACGAAATCTTTATGACGGAGTAGGGTCAAATTCTTTTAATAGAAAGCTTGATAAACTCACTGATCTCATGGAGCGATTCCTCACCTCAGGAAAAGCTCAAGTTAAAGCTTGCGGCTTCTGTACAGCCAAGGACCATTCCACTGACTCTTGTCCTACCTTATTCGAGAACGAGCAGGCGAATTCTTTAGGTGGCGGATTCCAAGGACCACAAAGGAATCAATACGGCAACAACTTCAGCAACACCTATAATCATGCCGTAAAAAGCCCCTATTTTAGTTATGGTCCCCAAACTTAACTTCCTCCAAAGATGTTCCAAAGGGACAACCTCCTCCTCAACAGTCCCAACCCGCTCAGAATTCGGGATCTTTAGAAGACATGATGAGGACATTCATTGGTAATCAAGAAAGATTCTCTAAAGACTTGGCCCAACTCAAAAATGAAACAATCGCGAGCCATGCTTCTAGCATTAAAAGTCTCGAGGTTCAATTAGGGCAATTGGCCCTTCATGTTGGGCGTATGGATGAGAAAGGCAAGTTGCCATCTCAACCGCATCCGAATCCTAATGCGAACGTTAATGCTGTCACACTTCGTAGCGGCAGAGAGTTGGAAGAGGTCCTTAAAGAACCAAATCCTAAAGAGGCCACCCCTAAATCCAAGGAAGTCGAGCAGGAGCTCGAAGTTCAACCGTCTCACACTGAAACGGTACACTTGGATAAGGAAGCACAACCTTCTCTCAAAATTCTACCCCCGTTCCCTCAACGCCTCATTAAGAATAAAAAGGCGGGAGAAGAGAAGGAAATTTTGGAAATCTCGAGGAAAGTGGCAATAAACATCCCACTTCTTGATGCCTTAGCACACATGCCCCACTATGCTAAGTTGCTCAAAGACCTATGCACCAACAAAGGTCGACTCAAAAGCAACGAGAAAATCACCGTAGGTGAGAATGTCTCGGCTATCCTACTCAAAAAGTTGCCCACCAAGTGTGATGACCCATGCATGTTCACTGTCCCTTGCACAATTGGTGAAGTTGAGATCCAGAAAGCTATGTGTGACCTCAGCGCCTCTATCAATGTCATGCCACTATCCATATATGAGACATTGAAGGCTGGCCCTCTAAAGGATACTGGAATTGTCATACATTTGGCAGACCTGTCTGTTGTTCGTCCTGTGGGTGTCTTGGAAGACATCTTGGTGAAGGCTAGTAAGCTCATATTTCCTGCTGACTTATACATCATTGATATGAAGACTCAGTCATGCCCCTATTTTTCCTCAGTCTTGCTCGGCAGGCCTTTCCTAAAGACTGCCAAGACCAAGATTGATGTTCACAGTGGCTTTCTGACCATGGAGTTTGATGGTGAACTCATTAAGTTCAACATCTATGATGCGATGCGCCATCCCTGTGATGCCTCTTCTATGGTGCTTGCCTTGGACAAAGGTGGACTCACTTGTCCAAGACACTTTTATCGTGAAAGGTGATGATATGAAAGTGGTGTTAGAGAATCATCTCGACACCGATTATTTGCGACAGCAAGGCTTCGCCCTCGATACTGAGATCGAGGAGTTGATCTTTGAGTTGGACTATGCTCCACTTTATTTTCCCACCCTAGCATATCTTGACTTACCAGCTTCGAACTCTACACTTCTCCCCTCTATGGAGCGAGCCCCCACACTGGAGCTCAAACCACTGCCCAGCCACCTCAAATATGTGTTTTTAGGTGAGAATGATACTTTACTAGTGATCATCTCCACTAAACTCACATTACCAGAGGAAGAGAAGCTGATTCATGTGCTTCAAGAGTTCACAGAAGCCTTAGGGTGGACGATCGCTGACATCAAAGGTATTAGCCCTTCCACATGCATGCATCAGATACATATTGAAAAAGGGTTAAAACCTTCACGAGAAGCACAATGAAGACTGAACCCACCAATGATGGATGTAGTTAAAAAGGAGATTATGAAGCTCCTTGACGCTGAGATGATCTACCCGATCTCTCGACAAAGCAAGTGGGTCGGTCCCCATTCAAAGTGGTTCATAAGAAAACGGGATCACAAGGTGGTCACGAACTCACGCGGTGAGTTAGTCCCAACTCGCGTCCAAAACGGATGGCGAGTATGTATCGATTACCGGAAGCTTAATGCTTCTACTAGGAAAGACTACTTCCCATTGCCTTTCATTGATCAGATGTTAGAGCGTTTAGCTGGCAGGTCTCACTACTCCTGCTTGGATGGCTATTCTGGTTTTCACCAGATTCCTTTAGCACTTGAGGATAAAGAGAAAACCACCTTCACTTGTCCTTTTGGTACTTTCGCTTACCGGCGCATGCCTTTTGGGCTGTGCAATGCACCTGCTACTTTTCAGAGGTGTATGATGAGCATATTCTCTGACTTCGTTGAGCACTTCATCGAAGTATTCATGGATGATTTCACTGTTTACGACGATTCATTCGATCTTTCCTTTAGTCACCTGACTAAGGTACTTCACCGATGTATCCAGAAGAACTTGATCCTCAATTACGAGAAATGTCACTTCATGGTGGATCAAGGTCTTATCTTGGGTCACATCGTGTCTGCTAGGGGTGTGGAGGTAGACCCGACAAAGATTGAAGTAATTCAAAAATTACCTTACCCCACGACTGTGCGAGAAATCCGATCATTCCTTGGCCATGCCGGTTTCTATCGGCGATTTATTAAGGATTCCTCCAAAATTGCACAACCCCTATGTCGCCTTCTTCGGATGGACGTGCCTTTCCATTTCGATAAGGCATGTAGGAGTGCATTCGATGCACTCAAACACTCTCTCATATCTTACTCCAGTGATTCGAGCTCCTAACTGGGAGCTACCTTTTGAGATCATGTGCGACGCCAGCAACTACGCTGTGGGTGCTGTGTTTGGGCAACGAGTCGGGCGGGCTTCTCACGTCATATACTATGCCTCTTGAACTCTTGATCCTGCCCAACTGAATTACACCACTACGGAGAAGGAGCTTCTAGCTGTCGTCTTCGCTTTGGAGAAATTTTGGCCTTATCTCTTGGGAACTAAGGTGGTCGTCTACTCTAACCATGCTGCCTTAAAGTATCTTATGGCAAAAAAGGAAGCTAAACCTCGCCTCATTCGATGGAGACTCTTGTTACAAGAGTTTGACATCGAGATTAAAAATAAAAGTGGTGTAGAAAATCTTGTTGCTGACCATCTCAGTCGTATCGAGAATGGTGAAGCACCTGTCCCGCTTCGAGATGATTTTCCTGATGAACATCTCTTAGCAATTTCTGAGGAACTCCATTGGTTTGCGGATTTGGTAAACTACCTCGTTACACGAGAGTTTTCACCTCACCTTACGCGAGCCTAGAAGGATAAGATTCGGAGCGATTCCAAACACTATGTATGGGATTACCCATACTTATGGAAGTTTTGCTCAGACTAGGTCATTCGTCGATGTGTCTCCCAGAGTGAAACACAATCTATACTAACATTCTGTCATTCATATGCCTGCGGTGGTCATTTCGGTCCACGTAGGACAGCTATGAATGTTTTGGAGAGCGGGCTTTATTGGCCTACCGTTTTTCACGATTCATATCTATACGCCAAGACCTGTGCCAAATGTCAGTCGACCGGTACCCTGAGTCACAGGGATCAAATGCCACTGACCTCGATCCTATTTTGCGAGATTTTTGATGTTTGGGGGATCGACTTCATGGGGCCATTTCCACCGTCGCACGGTTTCCTTTATATCTTACTGGCGGTGGATTACGTGTCCAAATGGGTGGAAGTTAAAGCCACTCGCACCAATGATTCGTCGGTGGTATGCGATTTCCTGAAATCACAATTTTTTTCGACTTTTGGCGCTCCACGAGCTTTGATTAGTGATTGAGGTACCCATTTCTGCAACCGCATGGTTGAAAATCTCCTACATAAGTATAATGTTACACACCGTACGTCTACGACCTATCACCCTCAGACTAGTGGCCAAGCAGAGGTGTCAAATAGGGAGATTAAATCCATTTTGGAGAAGACTGTAAATCCATCACAAAAGGACTGGAGCACACGCCTTGATGATGCAGTATGGGCTTATCGAACGACGTATAAAATGCCAATCGGAATGTCTCCGTATCGCTTAGTCTTCGGCAAATCGTGCCACTTGCCGGTCGAGTTAGAGCATAAATCTCTATGGGCTGTCAAACGGCTCAATATGGAACTCGACGCAGCCGACAATGAGAGAAAGTTGGACCTTCAAGAATTAGAGGAAATTCGAAAAGATGCCTACGAGTCCGCTCGAATTTATAAGGATAAAACCAAGGCGTTCCACGATCGCAACTTATCTCGTAAGACTTTCATATCGGCTAAAAGGTCCTACTTTATTATTCCATATTAACTCTCCACCCAGGGAAATTGAGGTCACGATGGCTCGGACCTTTTGTGGTTACTCATGCGTTTGGACATGGTGCAGTTGAGATCAGGAGCATAGACACAGGGAAAGTTTTCAAAGTGAATGGGCACCGACTGAAGCCGTTCTACGAGAACTTCCCACAGCATGAGATCGAGAGCGAGACTCTAGCAGTTGTAGAGTACTTTGACTGAGAAAGAGTCAGACCGAGTCGAGCCAACGACGTTAAACAAATGCGCTCTTGGGAGGCACCCTAAGCTTCTATCCCTTTCCTTTTTTATTTTTATTTTAGTATTTTTTGGGGTATTCTTACTATTATCTCATTGTGACTTTTTATAGGTGTGTGACCTCTGCATAACACAATGGATTTTGAGAGCCTGATATTGCTCCTCACATGTTCTGTAACTACTGTTAGTCACATCTGTGATCTGGTAAGGTCACCCATCTTCTTTTCGTCCGTAGATTTAGGGTTAGTGTCAATCTTCTGCATGATCTTGTCTCATTTCCTTGCCTCTATATCTATCATCTTCTTTCACCCTGTTGTATGTGTTCATATGCACTCATAACCTATTTTGAATCTTGAGGACAAGATTCGAAATAAGTTTGGGGGTACTTTAGGATTTGTGGACTGAGCTGGATGGGTTTCTATGCGAAAGACCACAGGTGAGATCGTTTAAATTTTTTCAACTATATGTTGTTGTCGGACGGTATTGGTGGTTTTTGTATCTCTTATTCACTCATTTCTTCCATTTCTTTGCCCTCCATATTTCACATTCTCATTTTATTATGAGTTGATACATTTTCATGCATATTTTTAATGTAGTTTTCATTTTTTATTTCGTTTAGAGTCGCATGATATTTTGTTTCATGCCTTTGGCTGTGGATGAGTACTCTATGGTTGCCCTGCTGACTTGAGACTCAGGAGAAATTAGGCAAAACACTCATTCGAGCCTGTAGCCCAACGTTCTCATGATTTCATGATTAAAGACTTAGTATGTTGGTTGAGCCTGTGCTAGATACCAAAGGGGGCAGATGGTTAAAATTGTGCAAGTCTGATTTCTAGAGTACCAGAACGAGGATATAACTCACTCGAGTCTAAATTCTTATGACTAGAACACTTTTGGGGAAATGATTTAGGCCATTTTTGAATTTAAACCCTTAACCTTAGACCTACCTTTCATCTTACCACTAGTTAGCCCATTTGAGTCGAATTAAACCCGATTTCTTTGATTACCTGTCATTAAACCCTCAACCATTAGCCTTATATCTTATACCTAGTTGGAAACTAGACTTAGATTTAAATCCTTAGAAAGAGACATGAGGAGGAAAAAATCAGAGGAAAAATTGTTTACTTGCCCAAATTAATGGGAAATTCATGATTAGAGAGTCCCACCTAAAACGACATCCACAGGAAATGGAGCAGGGAGCCGGGTGGTTGGAAAAAGGTGAGGACTGCACATTTTGAATGAAAAATGAATTTTAGTGCAGTTTAGTCACATTCATGTTCTCGGGTAATCATTCTATAATCTAAGTTCTAGTTTTTCAACATTTCGCGTACCCTTTACACCACTTCCTTGGTACCAATCCCCAGCCTTGTTACAACCTATTGAAGTCCTATTGATTCCCACTGGTGCTAAGTCTACAGTAGTGGAGAATGTGGTTGCATTTCTTGTGCATGGTACTTTTGATGCGTTGATGCGCTATTTTCATGGAAATTGTGGACTTGTGTGCTTGAATTTATAGACCAAGAAAACTCGCAAGTAGTTGATGGCGTCTGTCTTGACCATATCTTTGTCTTGAAAATGTGATCTTAATTGTGTTTGGGGTTGCAATTCTTGACATATCATAACTCAGAAATTTCTTGAGTAATTTGTTATCTTGGCGACTATGTAAACCAAAGGAACTCCATGAATTTTAAATCGGTATAAAGTAGTTGAGTCAATGCATAGTCGTGTTAGAGGTCTAGTTTATTTGTATGTGTCATTTACACCTTTGCTCGAGACGTGCAAAGTCTTAAGTTTGGGGGTATTTGATAGGTCATTATTTATGCATATTATATATAGTTTATTTATATATTTTTATTGTTGAATCCTCGACATATGGGCCTAATTATCTTTATTGTTCATTTTTAGGATTTTTGGAGTGTGCGGTTGAGTTCGTGGCGAAAAAACAAAATGGACTATTCATACACAGTGATCAGACACCGAAAGATACGACTCGAGATATGCGCGTTTTGGGCGATTTTACACTGTTGCAGTCCACGTGTCACACCATCATTCGTTGGTTTCCTGTTACAGTCCACGTGTCACGCACCAATTGGTCAGCATACTCCAGCAAAAAGCTGTCGCACCTGCCACTCCACGCCACGTGACAGTCGTCCATTGGCCAGCCCCTCTTGCTCGCGTCAGCAGCTGACGCATGCCCTCCAAAAGCTGCATCATGTCCACCAATCCAGCAGCGACACGTGTCAGCCTTCTTTCTCATCCATCTGCATCACAGCAGGTTCTCCTCCAATCACAACGCGCCACGTCACACGTGCCAACAAGCTCACCCAATCAAATGCTGACACGTGGCAGGGCCTTGGAAGCAAATTCATCACAACTGTTCGATCGTCCTCGGCGCACGTGTCACAACAGTTTTAATTAGGAATCGGGACAGAGAGGGTTTTTATGTTTTTTTTAGGAGGCGGCTTTGTTTTCTCTTTTCTTCTCTCTTTCACAAACTATTGTTTTACACTTGTTTTTGGATTTTGATGGAGTTCTTGACGACGATGGCCGCTAAACTCATCAATCTGAACCAGAGGTGGATCAAATCACCCATTTTGGCATAAAAACATATGTGAGATCTATTTATTTATTTATTTAATTTTTTTTTTTCATAATATTTTATTCCCTTTGATATTGGTTGAATTATTGAGATTAAACACTTGTTTAAATCTTGATTTACATGCCAGTAGGTTGTACGCACCGTACTTGTGCAATAAGACCACATTAGTGGCATCCGACCATACCAATTGATTAGACCCTTTTGGGACCGGTTGAATATCATAGGGATCTAGGCTAAATTGGACACACTAGTGATCCAGTTGTCTAGGTGTAGTGCCTTCACAAAGCCCATTGCGGTCAACACATTAAACCTAATTCACTTGAATATATGGTTATGTGTTTGACTAGGGAAGTGGTCATTGTCGTACCTTGACCATCGAGATAGGGAAGTGCGAGGACCCGCGTACGTTACCGGGTCTATAGCTACACTAATTTATTATGGATTGCATGCTTTGATTAGATTGAGGATCGTATGTAAAATTATGCCAAATTGAGGAGATTTGTGATACCGATGGTTTGGATTGTTTCCCTATTGATTGATTTATTTACTTGCTATTTTTAGTCTAGTTTTAATTAATTTAGAAATTATTCCTATGAACACCCCGAGTTATTTTTAGTTTCGTAGCATAGGTAAGAAACTTGGTCTTCGTGGTTCGATCCCGTGCTTGCCACTACTGCAGTTCTTGTGGTCATTGGTAATCTCATCGGGATTATATATTTTGACGCATTCAACACGCGTCGGTTGACTATATTCAATGTTTGACTTTATGCAATGTATACGTATTTGTATAGATCTAGATATATCCTATGAATAATCTGGTGAGTCTTTTAACACTAATTAAATTTGTGATTTAGTAAGAATTACTTTTATCATAACTATGAATGAAAACAAAAAATCATAAAATATTGAGAAATCTCATTTTTAAGTTGCCACTTAAAAGTAAGAATTATTTATGATAAGAAAACAGTTAATATCATTAACTCTTTAATAAAACATAATAAATAATTGATTTCTTTTTATAATCTTATAAATAAACAAATAATTGAGAATCAATGAATCAAAATTAAGTGGATTTCTTTTATATATGCAAATCAAAAATGGATTTTAAAAATAAATTCCTAGTTTCTCTTCTATTTAAAGTCACAGACTGTATACTTTTCTTCGCATATTCGTTATACGAAGTTGTTGAGATGATGTTGGGTAGTGGAAGAAATGTTTTTTCTTTGATGAAGAAAACATTTTTAGTTATGCTCGTTATCGCAATGCTCTTTATCTCACTTGGTACATATGTTACATGACTTTAATGTGCAAGTTTTTAAGGTTTCTCGTGTGTATTCACACTTAGGCACTGTTAGACATCGTACAAGGGGCATCTCTCCATATATATATATATCAATATTTTTGTTCACAAGACTCAAACTTGAAACCTTGTTTAAGGGAAACTGAGTCTCTCATCACTCGTTCCAACCGATTGTTGCTAATCAATGCACAACTTCAAAACTTATTTTTTAATGTATTATCTAATTGATAATTATTTTATTTATTTGACTCTAAATTTTTGCTCCATTGACATTTACTATTCCCTCAATATCCTTCGCATTCTATAAAACAACTTCAAGTCTATATATGATCGAGACCTCCTTTTAAAAAATGACCTTTATGACGATAATCAAGAAACTAACTTTGAAACTTCTTTCATTATATATATAACACACCTTATGTTGGATTTGATTTCAGTTTTTGCAATTAGTTGTTAATGATAACGAAAGAATAATGCTTAAATACTTATTCAGCTGACTTATAATTTTATTTGAAGAAAAACTTGTTTGTTACTGTAAATGTCAAATCTAACTTGCATTTTGGCGTGTTTGGCTATGAACAGGAGAAGGACAATGTATTGGATTTTGTGAGCGTATTCCTGATTGCCAAGCTGCTTGTAACAAACAAGGAATGCCAATAGGCGAATGTGATCCACCATTTTGTTGTTGCGGAAATTAGTTCAAAATTCTAAATAAAGATATAATAAATGAAATAATGAATAAGAGAAGCCCATTGGGTATTATTTAAAAAATCGAAGCCCATCGAGTTTTTTCCCTTTTTTCAATTTTTTTTTTCTTGATTACAAATTCATGAAGAAAACTTCCATCATAATTTAATATTAACATCATTTCATTCATTTAACTGCTAGATTTTTGAGATTTCACATCTCGATCATTACTATTCACAAAACTTCTTTCATTACCTGAATAGAGAAAATTATCCTTAATTTGAGTAGATATATGTTTCTAGACAAAGATATCAACACATTCGATGATTATACTCTCATAATATAACTTTTAACTTTTATCTCATACAAGTTATAAACATGATATCTCTTTAGCCTCTACTCAATACAGTGGAAGAATACTCATTCTTTCAACATATCAAGTCAGATATACTATCCTCTATTTAATATTTTACAAACCACTAGGAATAATATTGACTATCTAAGTTGTAAGTTGTACTTCTTTTCATTTCATATATGTCTTCACCATCTTCGAGGTATATTACATCAACTCCAATTTACAATAACTAGTGCTTTAAACTTCACCACTAAGTAATCAGGTGGTGTAACACTAAAATTGAACCAATCACTACAAAAAAAAAGCAAATCAGAAACGGAATTTTCCGTTTCTGATTTGCAAAAATTCCGTCTCTGATTGGATTCAAAGCGAACAGACGGAATGCGTTCCGCTCTCAAAACGTCGTCGATTGGATCGAAACGGAAAATGGATTCCGTTTCCGATTTAGAGACGGATCGTAAACGGAATAAATTCCGTTTACGATTAGAAACGAATTTATTCCGTCTCTAATTCCGTTTCGATTAGAGACGGAATAAATTCGTTTGATTTTTTCCGTCTCTCGATCCGTTGCTAATCGAGAGACGGATCGAGACGATTTTGAATTTGATCCGTTTCGATTCATATCTAAAAAAAAAAATTAGAGACGGAAATAGCAACTAATCCAAAGATTCCGTTGCTATTTCCGTCTAATTTTTTTTTTTGTTTAGTTTTTAAAGTCTTACATATATAGGTCTCAATCCAAGCACATTTAACTCGCCAATATATAATAAATTGACATTCATACATCGACAATATATATCAACAAATATTCAATTGAGAGAACAAAAATGTAAAAATCAAAAATTGAAAAAGATATATATCCAAAAAAATTGTATAGTATTACAAATGCTCCAAATTTCTAAGTATTCACAAAACCACCAATCCTATTGTTCAACAACCAAAAAAAAAAAAACTTACAATCCTATAAATATGCACAAAAAGAATTATCAATCGAAAAGTCTTGAGATGTTCTTCAACACCACCTCGCACAAACCAAGGGACATTTGAAACAACTTAATAATTGAATAGTTGAACTTAAATTTTTCAGGGACATAAGCATCATAGGAGATAGAGCTAAGGAGAAGAGCAATGACTCACATCGAACTTATAGTGACGATCCCCGCACTCGACCATCAAAGTCTACAAACAAGCAAAAAGATTAACATTAATTCATTTGAGATTTAAGAATCCACAAACGATGATAAACACTCGCATATACTTGATTTAAGTAAATTAAATTCTTACCAATCCAAGAGGAGGAAGATAGCAATGTTTGTCATTTTCACTTTTATCTTCATTTTCTAAAAACATATAAGAAAACAAAAATATGCTACCTCATAGATAGACCAAAAAACTCATAAGACTATTTTCAATCAATCCACTTTCACAAGCTACAAAATTTATCATAAGCTCACTCATCTCATTTCAAACTGAGCTTTTTTAACTTTCAAGAACCAAACAATAAACCTGTTTAATCCATTTCATAAAGATCGATTTACATTGGCTTTCACCTATTGCAACCCACCCCTTATTTTTCAAGCGTGACTTGACTCCTTTACCTTTATCTAGATCACACAATATTCTACATAGGTTGAGTTTGACAATATCAACTTGATGAGGAACTAGGATACCTTTTAAGTTGTGAAGTATGAACTTAATGAGTATCAAACTATTGATCACACCAAAAAAAATGATATGGACTTGTTATTGCCTAAATTTAAAGAAGACATATCCTTATTCAAACAACAATGCAAATTATAGATCATATTCAAGTAAAATTTATGCATTAAACCACTTAATCGAATATTTCAATCAAAAAATGAATGAACCAAAACCAATTTTAAATATGTTTTTCATGGATTCTTAAAGTAGTATTTACCGAATTTATTTAGACTAACTTAAATCATTTAAGGACTCAAACCTCATTCCTAGTTATCTGACTTAAGTCATTCCTGACTTTTAAACTATTCTTTCAAATCAAAATCGACGATTCGAGTAAAACAAGTATGCGGTGAAGCAAAACAAGAAAAATCTCATAAACTTAGTTATCCAATATAAATTGAATGCGATCGACTAATCACAACTAAAAAGATTCAAATCAACTCATTAGAGTCAAGTTCGACTTAAAATTCTCAAATCATAGCATTTAGTCGAAAATCCATGATTTAATCGAAGTCTTTTTTTCAATGGATAAAACAAAGTCTCTTCCGCATCTCAACTTAGCTTCAAGTCTCACCCAAAATGATGATTACTAACTACATTCAATAAAGTTGGATTGAACATATTTCAAGACTTGGGAAAAAAATGAATGAGCTCTCCTTGAAGCGTTTTAAAAGGATTTTACCCAAATCAATGCAAATTAGCTACAATCCTTTCGAGACATGAAAAATCATACTAATGATTGCTCGATTAAATCACATCATAGAAACAAAGCTCAATAAAGAATCCATGAGACTTTAGAATCATGCTTTTCCATGCACTTCGTTAAAAGAACAAGTTAAGGTATCTTTTGACAATTTCATCAAACAAAAGAGCACATTATCCACCAATACCTTTTACAAGGCATGATCGCTTTTGAATACTAGCCCAAATCATCAATATCATATAAATTTTTTTTCATGGAATGCAACTAACCATAACAACCTCATATACTTGTCCATAAAACTCATTATATTTGAATCGACCAATAAAAATCCGTTTTTAAAGTTAAACTAAGGATCATTAAAAAAACTTGATGAGCCAACTGGCCCTTATCGACAAGTCCATGTTTTAATAAACTAATTGAGGGAGTTAGATTCTCACCATGCCTTCAATAGAGGGCTTCAACTCCAATTTTTCTTTGAAATAACATGTCTAGCAAAGGATCTCTCTCTTTAGTTGTTATTTTGGGAAGAACAAACTTACCTCGACTTTTAGCATTTCCTTCTCAATCACTTGTCTAAGCCTATCGCTTTCCTACAAAGTTCCAAAAAGAATACATTGTAAGCAAGTAGCAAATTTCTAATAAAATTCTAATAAATTGTTTGGCACATTGAAATGAAACTATAAAAGATAAAATCCGAATAAATAGTTTCTAATTACTACTCATTAGCTAATTATGTCATAAATCTATGAAGTCCGCCATCGCAAAACCTTGACGATTTTGATTCTTCATTTAGTTGCTAAACTTTTCCAATTGGGGCAAGTTGAAACACTAACAAAAATATAGGCCACGAGAATCAAGGTATTTTCTAACTTGAATGTAATCGAAATAGGAAATTTCAAAGCAAATTTAGTTTCATATTTGCAAACCACATCCATAAACAAAATAAAACAATTGGAAACTATAAAACAGCCCGATTTCGCTTATGAATCCACAAACTAGAGAAAATTTTAAAATAATTACACAACAACAACAACAACAACATAGCCTCAATTGGATGAAGTAGTAAACACCTTTTTCTCAAGCCCTAAGCGAAGAGAGTGATGACTTACAATGGCGATGCGAGGGCTCCGGCGTCGGCAAGGACAAATGCAAGCGTGACGGAGGCGAGAGGGGACAATGCAGGCGTTGACGGAGGCGAGAGGGACAAACAGCGGCGTTGACGGAGGCGAGAGGGGACGCGAGGTTAGGGCTCGGCTCGTAACGAAAGAGAGCGGAGAGAGAACGCACTAAGAGCGGTGACCGGAGAGAGAGAGGGAGAGCCGTGACGGAGAGACCACGAGAGAAAAACGGAGAGACGAGACGATCGACGACGAGAGAGAGAGAGAGGGCACGGACGACGAGAGAGAGAGAGAGAGACGGCACGGACAGACGAGAGAGAGAGAGACGACGACGACGAGACGAGAGAGAGAGAGAGAGGGAGAGCGATTTAGGGCTTTTGGTTTTGGGGGGGGAGGGATTTACATCGAGATGTGATGCACAAATCCCAAGATTTGATGAACGGTCATAAAAAATGAAATTTTTGGTGGGAATGTTGGCGCCATTTTTTAGAGACGGAATTTAATTCCGTCTCTGATTCCGTCTCTAATTCCGTCTCTGATCCGTCTCAAATCCGTCTCTGAATGTTTCCGTCTCAATTCCGTCGCTAACGTTTTAATTTAGAAACGGAACTTATTCCGTTTCTAATTCCGTTTCTGATTTAGAAACGGAACTTATTTCCGTTTCTAATTCCGTTTCTGATTTGCTGTTTTTTTGTAGTGAATGTACAACATATTCACTGGTTTTAGTTTTATATTACTTTGGTTCAAAACTTTAAACATTTGGAGTTTGACTTCCTCGTAAGATCCTCGTGAAGATAAATTAAGTTTCATCAAACTTATAGTTTGACATCATAATCCTTATTAGAACTCGTTGACCTGAGATTCGCTTTTTAAAGTGTTTATGAGAATTTATTGACCATTTAGTTGCTTTTACTTCACCTTCCAATCGACTCCAATGAAACTTCATAGACTCTTTTATTTCGATTATCATTAATTCATTTGATTATTCAAATATGGTGGACGTCACACCGATCTTCTACGCTGTGAATGAATCATGATTATGAAACAGAGTTACTCAGACTTTGGTCACGCACAACTACTCCAATGTCTGGTTTAGACTGAAGGAGTCCATTCATGTCACTTCCATTAGTCACAAGTCATCTCTACATCTCATTTTATTTCATACATAGAGTCTATTCTGTTCAATTTTTGTCAATCTTAGGTATTCTCACATTGATCTCAATCTTGTCGTGCCACTTATAGCTCCTTACTCCCGACCTAAATATAACAAATCGAGTTACAAAACCACAAGGTGTAGTACTACAATTTTTATTGGTAAATACTTGGTCACGTGTCGAATCCACAGTTACTTGTAGTTTACTACAAGTTAACTAAAAACTAAAAAGGGGTTTTCGAAAATTCAATAAAATAATTAATTAAACTAAAAAAAATAAAAAGTTCGCAAAAATTAATATCAATAATGAAAAATCACCTAAATCTCCAGTTTCACAAATCAGAATCAAGATTCAATAGCATTCAATGGTCCTCGATCTTTCCCAAATAAATTATTAATTTAATTCTCCTAGGTTAGCCATGGAAAATCGACATCCGCCATAAATTTCTAATTTCCCTAATTCCGATAGTCAGGACATCCGCCACTAACTATTTCCCAAATTAATGTATAACCCTAGACATCCACCAATCAGGTTTAACACACTAACCACAATAATATGGATCTATGGGAACACTAATCCTAAATAACCGGGTCGTATCCGCTACCGATTTAACCTAGATTCAATTGTTGCACATTCATACACCGAAAGGTTTTTACGACAAACGGGTGAATGTTTGTTACTTTATTGGTTTAAAAGCACAATTATACGGATACTAATATTCCAAATAACATTAGATTATCAATCTAAAAGCATGCATGGGCCATATACATACCCTAGATCTAAATCATAATAATTAAATCAACAACAATGAAATATGAGAAACTAAATCAATTAAATAATAATAATAAAAGATCTCACATAATATGCTATGAATCCATGATCCCGACTTGTTTCCCCTTCGACTTAGGCAAGAAATTTATTAGCCGGACATCATCTTCAAAAATCACTACTAAAAATAATAATTGATCTCTAAAAAAAATACTAATTAATTGTTCTCTAATAATACCTAGGTTCAAAATATATAAAAATAGTCCAAATTGAACTCCAATACTGATTTTAGGGGTTAGGTATGTGACTCGTGCGTCGAGGAGCATCGTAGGGGTGTTTTTAGATCAAAAATCCGACTATGCCACGTGTCACAACGTGATTCACCGTATTTTAACTATCGCGCTAACATGTCGCCATTCTATTAAACCGCATGCTGTCATCGCGCTGATTTGTCGCCGCGCAATTCACCGAGAATCTGTGCGTTCGGTTGTGTGTGTGATGAGTCAGCGACACGTGGATGATTCTGATTGGCCGACCAATTATTAAAGACGCGCTGGAAAATGAAATATCGCCACGTGGCATGACGTGGCACGGAGAAATCGCGCAGGAGTCGACCGAAAAACTGGGAGTTTGTGCGGGCACGGATCTCAAGGCAGATCGACGAAGGCTGTGTGAGAAGAAAATGAGGCGATGTGTGACGTGTCTTCCTGGCTGACATGGCAACGCGTGATTGGTGGCGCTGGCTTTGTGTTACCGACGCGGCGACGCTTGTGGACCAACAGACGCGTGACATGTGGCATCCACTGTGTTCGAACCGCTGGCGTGTCATCTTCTAATTGGTTGAAACATACTGTCGGCTATTCGACCTACAGCGTAACGCGTATTTCAAGGCAAACTGTCCGACATCCGATCACTTCAAGTAAATACTCCAATTTGTGTATTTTTCCGCCACGAATTCAACCGCGCACTCCGTTTCATCTAAAAATGAACAAAAAATATAATTATATATATATTTAAATACTTTCGATAATTAAATATACTAAAATAGACTATTAAATACCTATAAATACCGACTTATCATTTCTCGACTTTTTTTTTTTTTCAAAAAAACTTGGTACTTTTCAAGAGATTGTGTAAGATAACTTTATATCTTGCTGTTTATTAAATTTATTTTGATGAATTTACTTGTCTGTTATTTTTCGACTGAAGAGATAGAATAATTTGAATTTCCAATACTTTGATTAACTTGACAACTAATCAAACTCTTAAAGGATACTATGTCATTCCTATAATTCATATAAATGGAAATTCTTGTAATATAGGAGCTCATAGTGACGTCTTATACAAATCATTTATTGATATTCAATCAATACGTCTATCTCTTCATTTATTATATTTTAGGTCACAATGATAAGCATCATAACTTGATATCATTAGAAGTGATTATTGGGTACTTTGAATCTCAAAACACAATCACTTGTTTTGATGTTTAATAGCTAATCCAAGTTATTGTTAGAACACTTCCCCAATATCTTAACTTCTTACACTTTGATCTTATCACTACACTTTTCATTTTTAAGTTAGAAGTTTCACTAATCTTTGTTTTGAAATAATACCTAATCTTGCGTTAACAAAGATTACTTCTAAATCTCGTATTTCCATTTATTTTATCATTTCTTTATTCAACGCATGAACCATTATACTCAACATCACTTATGAATAAGTAACTTGAGTAATAAACAATCAAAAACCTTGGCACTTTTTTGTAGAAGTCATTTGATTGTTTTAAACTGTGGTTCCATTCCACATTTTCACTGGATATTTTGTTTCGGAAATGAGACAATACTTTACTTTAAAGTTTTTTATTTTCATAGAAATCGACTTAGACAACTTTACTAGTTCTATTACAATCTTACTGTGATTTTTTTTAGTCTAGTTCAATTTTTTTAATCAATTTATATTCTCAAAATCATGTGTCTCCATTTTCTTTGTTGAGACTATTTTAACATTTTCCTAAGAATTTTATAATTGTAATAGTTTGATACTTTCAATTTCTGAGAAATTGATGTTCAATACTTACGTACCTGAATCATTTGGACTTTCTTTCCAACCAATTTAATATTGGTTTTATAACGTATACTTTAATTGGTTATATTAGTATCGAACTACTTACAACATCTTTGTGAATTTAGACTTCACGAGTCTATTTCACATCCAATCATGCTCAGCTTCATTTCATAAGCTTATTATCTCTTTTAATTATTCGTTCTAATCTTACTCGTCGTATCTTAAGTGTTAAGTATCAAACGGATAAGGAGAATAAACTTTCTATCACATATCTAGTGATAAGACATACATACAACTGGAATATAACATAATAACAAAAACATCCCAGCTCACAGTCACTTCCCAACTAATTGCGCTTAATCACTATTTGATTCTCAACCGAAGTTTATCCTTAATTGAGCCAACCCTCGGCTCTGATACCAAGTTTGTCAATTAAGATGACTAACCAGCCTAGATTACCTTAATCCTCTGATAATCTAGTTAGCCTAATTCATTATTTTAACTTTGACCTCAAAATAATCTTTAATTCAATTCTTAATAAATGTCTAAAACTAAATTTATATCCTCAATGAACTCAATTCATGATTTGTTCAATTGGAACAAATTAGGAAATCATAAGGATTATTCTCCGTATTTGTATAAATTTTGGTAGCGCCTCCCCTAAAAGTGGTCTCAAGGAAAACTTTCACCTTATACAACAACAACAACATAGCCTCAGTCCCAAATTAACTGGGGTCGGCTACATGGATCAAACTTTTTCATTGTGCTCGATTAAGTGCAAATGATGGTGAGCTTTGCAAACCATTCAAATCCCTTTTAATTAATGCATCCCATGTTAACTTTGGTTTGCCCCTACCTCGTCGAATTTCTACAGTTTCTATTGAGTCAAGTTTTCTAGTTGGGTTATTTGTAGGGCGTCTTTGCAGGTGACCAAACCATCGCAACCGCCCTTCCCTAATCCTTGTATCAATTGGTGCTACTCCTACTTGTCTTTGAATTTCTATATTTCTTATTCTATCTTTACGAGTCTTTACCACATATCCACCTAAGCATCCTCATTTTTGCTACGTTCACTTTATGTAATTGTTGTTGCTTTACCGCCCAACATTCACTTCCATAGAGCATAGCTGGCCTAATTGTGGTCCTATAAAATTTTCCTTTTAACTTAGTAAGAACATGTCGATCACAAATCACCCCCGTTGCACTTCGCCATTTCTTCCATCCAAATTTAATTTCTATGTGTGACATCATTTTCAATGTTACCATCATTTTGTATGATTGATCCTAGGTATCTAAAGTGGTTTACCTTAGGAACTTCTACTTCCCATAATTTTACCACTCCGTCATCTCGATGTCTAGTGTTTCCAAACTCACAATGCATGTATTCGGTTTTCGTCCTACTCAACTTAAAACCTTTAGATTCTAATGTATTCCTCCAGAGTTTTAATTTCCTATTTACTCCATCTTTGGTTTCATCTACTAAGACAATATCATCTGCAAATAACATACACCATGGTATATCCTCTTGAATATATCTAGTTAATTCATCCATAACTAAAGTAAATAGATATGGGCTTAAAGCCGATCCTTGATGTAGTCCTATCGTAATGGGAAATTCTTTTGTAGCTCCACCAAATGTCTTTATACTGGTTACTACTCCATCATACATATCCTTAATAGTGTCTATGTATCTAGCATGCACTCTTTTTCTTTATAGAACCCACCAAAGAACATCTCTAGGGACCCTATCATATGCTCTTTCTAAATCTACGAATACCATATGAAGATTTTTTTTCTTTTCTCTATATTTTTTCTAACAATCGTCTTACAAGGAAAATTGCCTCCATAGTTGACCTCCCAAGCATGAAACCAAATTGGTTCTCTGATATTGTTGTTTCTCTCCTTAGCCTATTGTCAATTATTCTCTCCCATAGTTTCATAGTGTGACTCATAAGTTTAATTCCCCGGTAGTTTGAGCAACTTCGAATGTCTCCTTTGTTTTTGAAGATTGGCACAAGCGTATTTCTTCTCCAATCCATTGGCATCCGTTTTGATTTTAAAATTTTATTGAAAAGTTTTGTTAACCAAGTCAATCCGATTTCTCCTAAGCATTTCCAAACCTATATGGGTATTTCATCTGGGCCACATGCTTTCCCTATTTTCATTCTTTTCAATGCCTCTTTAACTTCTACAATTCTAATATTGCGTGTATAGTTTACATTTCTTTCTTGGTGTGGGTTTTCATCTATTATAGTATCAACTTGGCCATCATTAAATAAACTATCGAAGTAACTTCTCCATCTCTCCTTAATATCCTCCTCGCGCGTTAAAACATTTTGATTTTCGTCCTTAATACATCTTACATGACTTAGGTCTTGTTTCTTTTTATCTCTTAATTTGGCTAGCCTAGATATATATATTTTTCGCCATCTCTATTACCTACCCTTGTATATAGGTCTTCCATGAAATTTGTTTTAGCTTGACTAACTACTTTTTTAGCTTGTTTTCTAGCTTCTCTATATTGATTATACGCATCTTCATCTTGACACTTAGGTATTTTCCTATACATTTCTCTTTTAGTCTTAATTGCTCGTTGGACATCCTCGTTCCACCACCATGTTTCCTTCTTTGGAGGTCCCAAGCCCTTAGATATACCTAATATGTTTGATCCCACCCTCCGTATGCAATTACTCATTTCTAGCCACATTGTATTAGCATCTAAGTCAAGATTCCAAACATTTTCCTTAAGTAGTTTTTCTCTAAACTCTACTTGTTTACTATGTTTTAGGTTCCACCACTTTATTCTAGGGTCGCTAACTCTTTTATTCATATTATTCCATTGTGTTAGCTTAATATCAAGTACTACTAACTTATGTTGGGTAGTAAGTGCTTCGCCAGGTATTACTTTGCAGTCTCTACATTGTTTTCTATCTATTTTTCTTGTTAAAAGAAAATCTATTTGACTCTTAGTATGACCACTACTAAAAGTAATTATATGCGACTCCATCTTCCTAAAACTAGTATTTGATAAGACAAGATCATATGCTGAAGCAAATTCTAAAATTGATTCTCCTTCTTCATTTCTATTACCGTAACCAAAACCTCCATGAACTCTCTCAAACCCATCGTTACTTACCCCGACATGCCCATTTAAATCTCCTCAAATAAAAACCTTTTCATCTAATGGTATACTCTGCATAAATCGATCCATATCATCCCAAAACTTGCGTTTGATGCTCTCGCTTAATCCTACTTGTGGTGCATATGCGCTAAGTATGTTCGCTTTTTATCTCCAATAATTAATTTAACTAGAATAAATCTATCTCCCATTCTTTTAACCTCTACGACCTTATCCTTATAATCATTATCCACCACAATTCCTACTCCATTGCATTTTCTATCTATACCGGTGTACCACAATTTAAACCCTGTGCTTCCTATTTCTCTACTCTTTTCTCCTACCCATTTTGTCTCTTGGAGGCAAGCAATATTGACTCTCCTTCTAATCATGGTATCTACTAGTTCTATTGACTTCCTTGTAAGTGTTCCTATGTTCCATGTTCCTAAACGAATTTTTTCTCCCCTTTGTATTTGTTTTTCTTTTTTTTTATTTCTATTTTGTCTAAAAGATCTAGTGTTCGTATCTACGATTTTGTTTTTGTTTTCGCTTTTGTTTTTGTTTTGAACTAGCTTCTTTACCCACACCCGTCCTTTGTGTGGGAACCCTTGCTCATTTTTCTTCACATCTGGGCGACGATGTGAAGGGACTAGCTTCTTTACCCACACACGTCCTATGTGTGGGAACCCTTGCTCATTTCTCACTACACCCGGGCTTCGATGCAGCGCGTCGCTAGGTGGAAACGCCCCAACGTTTATATATGTTTGATCCATTTCATGAAAAGTGATAAGTTTTACGCTAGGATGTAAACCTATCGCAACCCTCCTCCATTTCCCAAGAATGGAAAATGAGCTTGGGGCCTCCCTCTCTCACTTTTCGGGTATGAAAAGTGAGTTTGGGACCTCCCTTACCCATTTTTCGGTATGAAACCTTTATCAGGACTTGGGACCGGCTATGTAGCGCACATAGTGTACAACATAGGTGGAGTTAAAACTTTCACCTTATAGACAACAAAATTAGGGAGAGGCCTGAATGGACTCATAATTCCCTGCAGTTCACAATATATATCAAATTCAAATTTACAACTAACTTAGAGTCTCCTCAAGTTTAATTACAACTTTACAATCTCATAATACACTAAAATTGAAATATAAACATCTAAGTTTATCTTAAAACAACTTAGGAGACTCTAATAACCATTTATGAAACTTCACATCCTACACTCACCTCAAAATCCCAAAACAATATATATAAACTATTTAAAACTAGAAAATTAAATTTATAATATGAAATAATCAACAAAATCTTTGAGTTTTGTCATTTCTTCCATTATTGTCATATAAAATCTCACATCATAAAAAACAACTCGAAGATGTCAGGCAAGTAAATTTCTATATTGATGTGTACTCTTACAATTGTTAGTCTAATACATGGAGACATGTAATTGCATTTCCAAATAAACAATAAGACATATGCTTCAACATGACATGCAATCCACTCTATCGCTATCTCTTAACTATAATTGAACGTCGAATTCCAAAAAAGTACAAAGACAGTATTAAGAGATCATTAAATGCAGAGATAACTTATAAGTGTTAGACTCCTCAAGTCTCACTAGACGGCGTAGAGGCAGGACTGAAACCTTATTTTAATCAAACCAGACTCTGAAACAAGCTAATCCCCCTCATTTACTCTATGTATGCATGACTAAGAATGATAAAATGCAATGCCGACTATGATACAATTATAGGTACATATATATCCAATCAATAGTAAAGATCAATGTAGAGTTTACTTACAACTAAACCAATTTTGAGCTTAATTTTTAGGGTTCCCAGAGCACCAGATCACCTTAAAGATGGTACCAACAGCTTTCCTGTATGCCCAATTATATTATGAGTCAAGCTTCAAGTGAAACGAAACCACGAAACCCAATGAAAACTGGGGCCAAAGTACGCTTGAGAATACTTTCCAAAAACATTAATTTGTATAACTATTTCAACTAGCTTTCAACTAGCCAACTTAGGGTAAATTTTTAACCTTGAAAACCTCAATATTTTTCATGATGACTAAAAGAAACTTGTACGCATGTCATACTTTCCATAGACGCCAAGAACACTCAAATTGGATCATCGACGAAGAAGTTATGAATTTTTCAATATGGCTAGTCAACTAGGCAAACTTTAATTTATTTTGAACTAAAAAACTTCATCAAATCAATATTTTCACAATTAAATCTTCAAAACTCTGACAACAAACCCCACAAAACCACTCGATTCTAATATCAAAATATTCCCACAGCTCCGTGGAGTCAAATTGGACTAAAACCATTAATCCATTCATCTAGAAACCTAATTTAAATCAATATCAACTATAAAATATCTCCAAAATAGTTATCGATTGAAACACATTAGTTCAATTAATCAAAACCTAACCCACGCCAGTAGAACTTATTCCAAATAGATCCAAATCAACCTAATAGATTAATTAACAATGACTTCTACCAATTTCCATCAAAATCCCACAAAAGAAATTGAGAAATCACGAGAATTCAAATTGAATTGAGAAAAATGTCCAGCATTGAGTATTTACCGAATTGTTGTCTGAAAACCTCGTTTCCGCCATGGGAATTTAGCTCGAATTAACCGTCTTGCGATGCTCTATGGTTTTGTGGAAAGAAATCAGGCGAAAATCGAATGTCGGGAACTCGCATAAAGTGAAACACCAAATTAAGAGGTTTAGTAACGAACTCGTTCATTCTCTCTATTGAAACCAAAAACGTTTGGTTTTGATTTTATTTTTTGTTTTATATATATTTATATATAAACCCTCAGCTGTTTGTTAATAACTTAATTTCTTTTTATTTATTAATTCTCAAAATTCTTATTTTGACGTATTTTGACTTCCCGTGCTCGTTTTCGATCCGATTTTTTCACCAAATGAACCAAAGTCTTGACAAAATAGTCCATCTTCATAAAATGTCCAAAGCACTATTTTTGGTCACACCAAAACCTCAAAAATCTTATCTTTGTCAACGACATACTAAATCTTTATAGACCAATTTTCTTGCCATACTTCGCCAAACTTGCTCCAATTTAAACCCAATCTCAACCGCAACCACCACCAACTGATATGAAACTCGAGACAATTTTGTGCTAACTTCGTTCTCATATTACATTACCACTTATCCCAACTTGCACGCAAGCTGAGAAAAATCTTCATGTAAGAATTAACACTTGGTTAATTAGCTTTCAAACTACTAATAGTTTATTTTCACTCGTGTCCTTCAGACACGCACTTGTAACCTCAAGTATGAAAAATTGAGGATACACCTCAACACAACCGGACTTCGCGACAAAATACCATATAATCCACATACTAAGCATACAACACACAAGAATAATATTTAAAACTTATGATCTCCAGTTCGTAATACGTGAGTCCCACCTCGAATAGTTAAATCCCGAATTAAATCCAAAAATACTTAATTAGCCACCTAATCAAGTTTATAAAATTCTTGGATGTCACAAAAAATTTTCACAAGCCCGTGGAGTCACATTGGATCAAAACCAATCATCAATGCATCTAGAAACCCAATAAAAATTAATATCAACTATAAAACTTCTCTAAATAGTAATTAACCGAATCATATTTGTTCAATTCATTAAACCTTAACCCATGTTAGTGGGATATATTCCAAATTGATGCAAATCAATTCAATATGCCAATTCATAACAATCTCTACCAAATTCTATCAAAACTCAGCAAAAGAAATTGTGAAATCGTGAGAACTCAAATTGAATAGAGGGAAATGCTTAAATTAGTATTCACCAAATTGTGATCTGAATACCTCGTTTTCTCTACGAAAACTTGGCTCGAACTGACCGTGTCGCGATGCTCTATAGTTTAGCGAAAAGAAATCAGGCAAAAAAAGAACGTAGGGAGATCATGAAGTGATATAATCGACGGGAAAAATTAGGAACAAATTACGTTGAAATCAAAACATTATGTTTTGATTTTTTATATGCATATTTATATCTAAACCCTCGGTTACTTGTCGGTAACTTAATTTCTTCTTATTTATTTATTCTCGAAATCCCTATTTTGGATGTGCTTTAACTCCCGATGCTTATTTTCGATGCAAGTTTTTCACCAAATTAAGCAAACTTGTCAACGAAACTGCCCAAGTTCATAAATTGTCTATGACACTAGTTTTGGTCATGCCAAAACTCCAAAAATCTTAACTTTCTCAACAACATGCCAAAGTCTACTTGACCAATTCTCATGCCATACTTAGCCAAACTTACACCATTTTTTACTCGATGTTAACCTCGACCACCACCAATTGATACAAAGCTCGAGGCAAGGTCTTGCACTAATTTTATTTTCATTTTACATTACCACCAATCACAACTTTGCATGTAAACTAGGTAAAATTGTCACGTGGGGATTAACACTTGGTTAATTAATTTTTGAGCAACTAATAACTTATTTTCACTTATACTCTTCAGATATGATTAGGGCTTAATTACGGGATTAGGCCAGGTGGTACCCTAGATTAGAAGAGGGGCCATCACACACGTAGTTGCAGCCTCGATTATGAAAAACCGAGGATACACTTAACACACCCCGACTTTGTGATAAAATACTATATAATACACACACTAGGCATTCATCATCGAAAAAATCACATTTTAGTTTATGTTCTTCGATCTATGATGTGGGGTCCCACCTCGGATACCTGAACTCCAATTAAGATTTGAAAATACTTAATTATTTATCTAATCAAGTTTATGAAATTCTTGGATTTCACACTGACAATTTGGTTAATTGATTTTATAGGTTCATTCTTTTACTTATACTTATTCAAATAACCAAAAGTGGAAAGGCTAGAAATCTGAGGGAGGATAAAGGAAAAGGGAAGATAGTAGAGAAACTCAAGGATAAATCTAAAGTTACCCCAATCAGACTCATGTAAATTTCTTTCAATATACATAAGATTAGACCATAAGGAGAGCCTACTCCACCTTTATCATTTAGCTATAACTTGGAGGAAAAATATGAGGATGAAGAGGAGGAAGTAGAACAAGAGATACAGAAGAGGGCGAAAAATTATGTTCTTATGAAAGAGAGTTTTATCAATAAGAAGGCCTTTACCAAATTTATGAATGATTTAGTAGAGAGAAAAGAAGTTGATCTCGGAGAGGGGACTCAATGTGAAGAATGAATTAAGATGTAGGCCTAGGATCTTAAATATCATTGAGGCAAGAAACTCGGGACTGTAACTGTTTAAACCTTAACAATGTTCCTAGTGAGAAGGGATGTGATATTTTGGTAAGAGAGTTTTACTCAAATGCATATGGAAGTGATAATAAGACAGAGTCACGAGTTAGAGGAAGAACAATGGATTATTCCACGGCAAAAATAAACTGGTATTTTGGTTTATTAAAATTTCACAAAAAACAAAACGATGAATACCTAAAACCTGAATATGTGATTTAAGTACCACTACCCTACTGAATAATTAGGGGAGGTTTATAAGCAATCCATGGTGACGGATTTAATTTAGACATAAAGGATACCCAAAACACATCACTACCAAGTTTTTTAGGAAAATCAAGAAAACATAATGTTATTTCATAAACGCTAGCTTACAACAAAGTCCGTTGTATTATGAGATCGTGAACTACAAAGCTATCTTGCTTTACCACATTGTCATGGGATTGAGATATTTGGATGTTAGCAAGATAATCTTTGAGTCAATAAAAAGTGCCATCGCAACAAAGAAGAACAACGAATTACCTTTTCTTTTGATGATCATGACCTTTTGAAGAGCAAATCAATTTAATATTATAGGATTTGAGATGGATGTTTTACTAGAGAAGACCATCAAATATGAAGTAATAGAGAGATATGGAAAAATTAATGGTTATGAAGACTATAAAGATGATAAAGAGAGGGCCGAGATAGGTAAAAAGAGATAAAGCAAAGAAAAAAAAATCAAAGATGACACGAAAAGAGTTTTGAAATATATGTCGAGAGCTAGAAATGATCCAAATGTGGAGCAACCTGCTAGAGATTATGATGGACTTTACATTGAAGAGACACGGTTGTCCTTTATTGGTACAATTTTGCATAATCAAATGACAAATTTGAGGAATTAAGAGCTGGTGTTCGAGAACTAGAACGCCTTAGCAAGGAGCATCCACATAATAAAAATAACGATGTCTACAAGACATAGAAGATAAGGAGGCGCAAAGGTTCCTATACCATCTACACAAATGGGGCTACCAATTAATAGTAGTCTAAATGTTCAATGATTGTCAGGTCGGGACTACCACTTGTATGACCCCGCTGTGAGTTATCAATCCCAAAGGATGATCTAGTGGAGGATGATGATGATGCGACTTTCGGATGAAGACATTGATTTCTTTACTCTATTTATTTTCTTTATCTCTAAGTGATATCGTGTAAGGTCTTACATGTAACTCTAGTAATGATGATAATTTCTGATCTATGATGATGATATACTTTATGATTTGTGTGAATGTTATACTATTTGATACGTGATTGGTGATTTGATACATTTGTTATACATTGGTGATGTTTATTATAATTTTATGCACTCTATTTGATAAAATTTATATATTGATTTCATTTATACTTAACGAGGTATATTTATTTTGTTGAAAATTCGACTCAATTCTTAAACCTTGAAGACAAGGTTTGGAATGAGTTTGAGGTTATTTTAGGTGAAGTACGACAATGATAGCAAAGAAAGCAAGAAAAAAATGGTATAAGATAATTTAAGAATTGATCCAAAAATTTTAAACTTTTGATCCGATATTCAAGTGACTTGATGAAATTTTTCAAATTTCTTCCGAATTCAAGTAAGTATGAATTTAATTTTACTTTATTTTTAGTTAGGAAAAAATGATAATGTATATGAATATATAATATATTTTGAATGGAAGTGATATATTTATTACCCAAATGAATTCTATGATAGAAGGAGTCAATTTTATACCTTTTTTGATTATCTTTACTAGTTCATGTATACGGTGGAATGAATACTTAGTGCTAGAAATAATAATGGGTAAAAGATAAAAATAATAATGAAAGATGAACAAGACAAATCTCTAATAATCTTTTAATACAAAATGTAGCATCCCTTAACCTGATTAGGGCCATACCCGACCCGAAACCCTAATTAAGCCAAAATTACCCTTACCAGACTTAACTAAAATAAGATATACAATATTAAAAACAAACCAGAATAAACCTTGGTTATACAATCACCCATCCCATGTGATATTAAAAAATTATAATTCAATACAAATATATAAAACCAGAGAAAGTATCGAAGAGAAGTTCAAAACTCTTATAACTTCTCTATCTCGTAGTCTTAGCGCTCGTCGGATATACCTGTAATGTTAATTGGGGTGAGCACTCCAACTTGCTCAGTAAGTATGGATTCACACTAATCATCAACATTCCATATAATATTCAATGATACCATGCAATAACAACATGCACCAATGATGTCTAACAAGAATATGGAAAACATATAGATTCAATACATAATCAGATGCAAAGCAAGTAATTTGGATTATTACACAGTGATCATGGTTTATTTTATAAAACGAGGGCCGATTACCCACTGACACCATTAATGTAATGGCTAGACCAACATATTGGTCGATATGCTCTCTAGCCCATCCACTAGTGCCCAGTGGTTCTATCCCAAACCCTATAATGAGTATGTAATCCATACAACCTATTGAATTGAGCATGTGTCATATATAGGCTGAGGAGGGAACCCATTCCTATAAACCTATTCTCAAAATTATGAGTTATAGCATGGTCACTTTACACACCGTTTTCCATTTATTGAAATCCATCATAGTGTACGTAATCCCCCATTTCATTCAAACAACTATATGAGCTATATATACTAAATAGCCAGATAATATTAATAAATAAGCGAATCCGTACTTACCTTGATCTAAGTCCTTGTTTAATTTCCTAACTTTCCGGGTCTATAACTCTCTCCCGATTAATAGACACCTATCATAGACCAATTTTAGTTAATATAAGTGTATAATAGTCTATTAAAACCCTTAAAATAGTCCCTAAGCATCTTGACAAACCAACCAACTCCAAGTCAGTTCTGCACTGATCTAGGTGTTGGTAGCGCACTACCTGACATGGATAGCGCGCTACCTACATGTCATTTCATCCTCCCTGTACGCATAGCACCCTATGGCAAAAGCCTAGCGCGCTATAAATACCAGACCTGCAACAACAACACTATTATGATCATCCAAATCGATCCTAAACACCTCTAAATAATCCCAAACAGTCACAAAATTCATCAAAATTGATCGAGAATAACCTTTAGTGAGGTGAGGGACTATAATTGATCAATAAATAGCTTAAACAACCATAATACTAACATCACCATCGAGTTAAACTTTGATAAACACAAGATCAATTCATACTTATATGATGCTCACGAGCCGTGTGATCAATTAAGCTCTTCAACTTGATCGAATTCGGCTCCTAAAACAATCTCCCTTCGATCCGGAATCAACCGGACCCTCCTCCTTTTCTCGATTGTTCGAATGAATTGATAAACTTTAAGTTTTTGTTTTTATATATGGATTTCTCGAGATACGTGTTGCGCTATCTCAAGATTGATGCATTGGTTGATACGTTAAAGTGACACAAACTTTGACACATCTTATACTTACGCTTCATTCGAGACAATATGATAATCCATATATTTCTAATATTCTTTTATTTTCCAATATATATTTTTTCTCATGATAAGTATATATTCCAGTCCTCTGACTTGAGATTACCAGAGACTTCAACATTAGGAACATAATGATTTGACACAATCAAACGTTGTATTTAACCGGACGATTATAAAGGTTGTGATTGGTTACTGTGTGAGCAATGTGATGAAGTTGTGTAATCGAGATAGAATTTGTCCCTCTCATATAAAGAGAGATATCAAGTGGATCCCTCGATGTGTTAGACTGTTAAAAGGCCTAGTCTAAGTGAATTGATATTGATCAATGTCACTTGGATGTTTTCGATCTACCTAGAGATCGAGACTAGTACGATTGAACATGTTGGATGACAATTCCATGCCTTATGTTTGATCAAAAGGATATCGTGTGACAAAAGGATGATATATACAATATTGATTCGGTTGTTTCGATTTGATATTCGTACAACTTGGGTAGTCATAATGTCTTGCTAGAGGCCGCTTATGACTTGTATACCAAAATGTGTTTTGGTACACTGCCAACGTTGTATGAGCCTATTGGGTCGCACACTAAGAATGGTTTTGCGAGATTTTAAGATGGTTCAGAAAAATGAATTTTATATGATAGAATTCATGACGGAAACGTCCTTGTGGTGTATTACACTTATACTTCTTTAAGTATGGGTATATGTGTAATTTACTTAACCGTCTATATACAAGAGTTGTATAAATAGACGCTTTAAGTTAGAATACACTAACGAAAGAAAAAAGGCCAAAACTCCTTTTTCGTTTGAGAAACGACTTAGGGTTTTTGGTATGCTCTGGATCGTTTTGGAGAGAAACAAAAAGATTTGGTATTCTCTCGAAGCTAGCACTTCAATCTCGGCCGCTCGTTCGTGTGTGGATCGGCGATAGAGGCGTCGCGTCGATGGCAACGCCTTAGAGATCGATCAACCTTCGAAAAGGTATATTGCGACGAGGTATGATTAAGTTTTCATGGTTTAAACGTTTTTAATGGAATTAGATTCGGATCTGTTGGGGTTTTTGTCAAAATTATTTTGTAATTTCCATTGCGTATGAACCCCAAAACCCAACAAGTGGTATCGAGCCATCGAGTTCGATTCCATTAAACTCATTGCATGTTTTCTTCGATATATACATGATATATGATTGAAAGCATGTTAATAGTTGATGTATATGTGATATACATAAGTTTTCTGTGAGATTTATTATCATGTTTTGTGTATATGATACATATATTCGTGATTTAATTGAAATTAGTTTCGTGTTCTATGATCCATGATACCATTAGGTTCGATTGGGATAGTAGTTCATGATTCAATTACATGTTTGTGATTATTTGGATGAAGACCGAAATTGCAAATAATTAATTTTCGAAATTATTTATTTATAAATAATTAATTTTCGAAATTATTTATTTATAAATAATTAATTTTCGAAATTATTTATTTGAAAATAATTAATTTTCGAAATAATTAATTTATCTTGTTATATCTATTTTGTTATGAAGTTTCTATTTTATAAAGATAGATAACAAATTAGAATAGGAGATAAATATCAAGAATCTTGTTATTGGTGATATACTAGGATTCAAATATCTTAAATCCAAAATAAATAATTAATTTTCGAAATTATTTATTTATAATTAATTAATTTTCGAAATTATTTATTTATCTTGTTATATCTATTTTGTTATGAAGTTTCTATTTTATAAAGATAGATAACAAATTAGAATATGAGATAAATATCAAGAATCTTGTTATTGGTGATATAATAGGATTAGGATAAGATTAGTCATAATTGGATTAGGATAAGATAAGTCCTAATTGGATTAGGATAAGATTAGTCCTAATAGGATTAGGATAAGATTAGTCCTAATTGGATTAGGATAAGATAAGTCCTAATTGGATTAGGATAAGATTAGTCCTAATTGGATTAGGATAAGATGATTAGTTAGATGTGGGTCCGGGTTAATTAAAAATGTTTTAATTGACTTAATTTCAGATAAATTAAGGGGTTAACTTATGATAATAAAATCAGCGAAAATTATGATTTTCTATAGCGAATTTTAATTTTTGGAATTGAGATTCGTCTTCTAAAATAAAAATAAAAATCTCCAAATTGTTTAGTGATTGAACAAATCAATAAAATATATGATATTTCATTGTTTACATAAAATCACTAAAACTGAATAAAATCCCTCTATTAAATTTTAAGTCTCATGTCATCCATTTTAAACACTTGTCAAGGCCTCGATCACACTAATATAGTTTCAGCCATAGTTGGGTGTATTGTGTTATCTTGGTGAGACAAGTTGGGTAAGAGTTACCTTAATGTTTAAAATGGTCCGACTTAATAAAGCCATCAAAATAGTTTTGAGCTTTAGGCAAATGATGAGATAAAAACATGCTAAGACATAAAATGTCCCATATCTCATAAAAGGATCTAAAAATTACATAAGATGTAATTGGTAATTGTTACCTACCTAAATAATCTAGTTCTGTGTTTCATGCCATAGCTGTCATAGAATTAGGTGAAATATGGATTTTAGTCCCCTAAATAAACAGTACGTTTTAGGAGGGTTGTTAATTTAGTGGGAGTCAATTCCTCTATACTAAAATAAATTTTGCATAATCTTTATTGTAGATCAATGGCCTCTTCAAGTAACAATAATCCCCTGTCACTACGATCCATCCTTGAGAAGGATAAGCTATCTGGGACTAACTTTCTTGACTGGTTCAGAAACTCGAGAATCATTCTCAAGCATGAACACAAGTTGTATGTCCTGGATGCTCCAATCCCTGAGGACTCACCAGCCAATGCTACGAAAGCTGTGAAGGATGCGCATAATAAGCATGTCAACGATTCTACCGATGTTGCATGTATTATGCTTTGGCAACTATGGTTCCCGAACTTCGAAGGACATGGAACTAATGGAAGCCTACGACATGGCTATAACGCTCGAAGGAAATGTTCCAACAAAGAAGCTAAGCAAGAAAGGTTCGAGACAGTCAAAAACCTACATTCTTGCAAGATGACTGAGGGTGTGTCAGTTAGTCCTCATGTTCTGAAGATGAAGGGCTATGTTGACCAGCTTGATAGACTCGGATTTCCTATAAGCCAAGAGTTGGCAACGGATTTGATCCTGAATTCATTACCCAAGAGTTACTCACAATTTGTGATGAACTACAATATGAATAATATGGAGAAATCAATTTCGGAGTTGCATTTGATGCTCAAAACTGCTGAACAAAATATCAAGAAACCATCTAGTAATATGTTGATGGTCTAAAAGGGAAAGGGAATGAAGAAGAAAGGCAAAGGCAAGGCTAGAGTTGCCAAGGTACATTGCTTTTTGTCGCAAAGCCTCGTGGAACAAGTCAAGCCCCAGCCTGTTTCTACTTCAAAACACCCAAAAGAAAAGGAAGGAAATTGTCATTTCGTCATGCACCTGGACATTGGTTCGAAATTGCAAACTCTATCTCGAAGATCTAAGGAAGAAAAAGGGTAGTGCGACTACCACTACGGTATTTATGTTATTGAAATTAATTTATCTACTAGTGATTCCTGGGTATTAGATACCGGATGTGGATCTCACATTTGTATAAATGTGCAGGGACTCACCGTAAGTAGAAAGTTGAAGAAATGAGAAGTCATCCTCCGCGTAGGGAATGGAGCAAGAGTTGCTGCCCTGACTGTTGGATCATATGACTTAGTTTTATCTAGTGGACTTATTTTAACTTTAAATAATTGTTATTTTGTGCTCACTTTGAGAAGAAACATCATTTCTGTTTCATGTTTGGATATGGATGGTTTTGATTTTATTATTGCTAATAATAGATGTTCCATTTCTCGTAAAGGCATATTTTATGCAAATGCTGATTTGTATGATGGTCTTTATATTCTAAGCATGAAAAAGTCCACCGATACTCCGCCTTTAACATAAATACAAAGAGGTTCAAGTCAAATGATTTGAATCAAACCTATCTTTGGCATTGTCGTCTCGGGCACATAAATGAGAAACGCATAACGAAGCTCCATAAAGATGGACTTCTAGATTCATTTGATTTAGAAACATATGAAACGTGCGTATCTTGTTTATCAAGCAAGATGACTAAAAGTCCCTTTATCGGACACGAGTGAAAGGGCAAGTGATTTATTGGGTCTAATACATACTGATGTATGCGGTCCTATAAACACAATGGCTAGAGGAGGTTATCAGTACTTCATTACATTTACTGATGATTTCAGCAGATATGGTTATGTATATCTTATGAAACATAAAGTGAATCATTTGAGATGTTTCGAACGTTTCAAAATGAAGTGCGAAATCAACTTGGTAAAACTATCAAAACACTTCGATCGATTGAGGTGGTGAGTATTTAAGCCAAGAATTTGATGATCATCTTAGAAATTGTGGGATTGTCTCCCAATTGACTCCACCAAAGAACTCCACAATGGAATGGAGTTTCGAAAGGAGAAATCGAACCTTATTAGATATGGTTCGATCTATGATGAGTCATGCAGATCTTCCATTATCCTTTTGGGGTTTTGCATTACAAATGCAGCTTTTCACTCTAAATCGAGTTCCTTCTAAAGCGGTTGATAAAACACCATATGAGATATGGTACGGGAAGAGACCTAGTTTGTCTTTTCTTAAGATTTGGGGTTGTGAGGCTTACGTAAAGCGACAAGTCTCGAAAAACTAGTACCTAAATCTGACAAGTGTTTATTTGTTGGGTATCCTAGGGAAACAAAAGGATATTACTTTTATAATCCCGCTGAAAACAAAGTGTTTGTTGCTCGGTATGGTGCCTTTATGGAAAAACAGTTTATTTCAAAAGACACTAGTGGGAAAGAAATAAATCTTGAAGAAGTTCAAGAATCACAGGGTAAACACTCGAACCGCTATCGGAAGTTCAACAACGTTCCGAACCAGTTGAACCTCCACAAGTGACACAAGGCCCACGTAAATCTAGTAGGGTAAGACATGAGCCGAGAGAGATTCGGATTTCTCATTACATAGTCGTGATGTGTTGCTTATAGACCAAAATGAGTCCACCACTTATCGGAGGCTATGTCTGGACCAGGACTCGATAAATGGCTAAGTGCCATGAACTCTGAGATGCAATCCATATATGATAACCAAGTTTGGAACTTGGTTGATTTACCTGAAGGTGGTAAGACCATTGGATGTAAATGGGTTTTCAAGAAGAAAACTGACATGGATGGCAAAGTGCATACTTTTAAAGCAAGACTAGTAGCAAAAGGTTTTAGGAAGACTCAAGGTGTTGATTATGATGAAACTTTTTCGCCGGTCGCCATGCTTAAATCCATAAGAATTTTAATTGCCATTGCTGCATATTATGACTATGAAATATGGCAAATGGATGTAAAAATGACATTTCTTAATGGAAAGCTGCTTGAGGACGTGTATATGACACAACCCGAAGGTTTTGTACATCCTGAGAATTCTAGGAAGGTATGCAAGCTTCAAAGATCCATTTATGGATTAAAGCAAGCTTCTCGGAGTTGGAATCTTCATTTTGATGAAGCAATCAAGGATTTTGGTTTTATTAAGAACGAAGATGAGCCTTGTGTATACAAAAAGGTCAGTGGGAGTGTAGTGATTTTTTCTCGGTACCGTATGTTGATGATATATTACTCATTGGAAATGACATCCCAACATTGCGAATGTCAAGTCTTGGTTAGAGAAGTGTTTCTCAATGAAAGACTTAGGAGATGCGACCTATATCCTAGGGATAAAGATCTATAGGGATAGATCTAAGAGGCTAATCGGTCTAAGTCGAGTGCTTACATAGACAAGGTGTTGAATAGGTTCAGCTTGCAAGACTCTAGAAGAGGATTGTTGCCAATGTCTCATGGGATAAGTCTCAAGAAGACTCAATGTCCTAAGACAAATGATGAGCGAGACCGTATGAATAAGATTCCATATGCATCGCTATTAGATCTATCATGTATGTCATGTTATGCACTCGACACGATGTATCATATGCTTTGAGCACTACAAGCGGATATCGCGATCCAGGTGAGAGTCACCGGATAGCGATAAAGAACATCCTTAAGTACTTAAGAAGGACTAAGGAAATGTTCTTGGTCTAAGGAGGTTTTGAAAATGATCTAGTTGTAAATGGTTACACAGACGCAAGTTTTCAAACTGATATAGATGATTTTAGATCGCATCTGGATATGTGTTTACTTTGAATGGGGTGCGATAGAATTTGGAAAAGTTCGAAGCAAGAGACTATGGTAGATTCTACAACAGAAGTGAGTATATTGCACGGCGTCCGATGCAAGAGAAAGGAGGCGCTTTGGATCAAAAAGTTCATTTATGAACTAGGTGTGGTTCCAAGTATTGCTAACCCTGTTTGTTTGTATTGTGACAATAACGGGGCAATAGCACAGGCCAAGGAACCTAGATCACATCACAGATCCAAACATATACTCAGGCGTTTTCATCTCATTAGAGAAATTATTGAGAGGGGAGACGTAAAAATTTGCAGAGTACCTACTGAAGACAACGTTGTGGATCCATTGACAAAAGATCTTCCACAAGCAAAACATGATGGTCATGTTAGATCATTAGGCATTAGATGCATATATGATTGACCCTAGTGCAAGTGGGAGATGTTGGGGCATGTGTTCTAGGTCAATCCATTAACTGTCTTTATGAAATACTTTTAGTTAATAAAATAAAGGATTTCATTTGCTGTTTATTATAATTAATTTGCATGTTTGCATTATAATAAGATCCATGGGTATTTACATATATATCCTAAATGTCCCTAGTTGATCATTATACTGGGAACTATAATGAATTAAGACTAGTGTGAGTCTTGATTGATGATCATATGATGATTATACGTATAGGGATACGAATCAAGATCACGAGTACTTGTTAGGGAACAAAGTAATCTTGGACCGACCCAGCTATGAGAGCATCACATGGATTAAGTCATAGTTGTTTCTCATGATAAGTATATATTCCAGTCCTCTGACTTGAGATTACCAGAGACTTCAACATTAGGAACATAATGATTTGACACAATCAAACGTTGTATTTAACCGGACGATTATAAAGGTTGTGATTGGTTACTGTGTGAGCAATGTGATGAAGTTGTGTAATCGAGATAGAATTTGTCCCTCTCATATAAAGAGAGATATCTAGTGGATCCCTCGATGTGTTAGACTGTTAAAAGGCCTAGTCTAAGTGAATTGATATTGATCAATGTCACTTGGATGTTTTCAGTCTACCTAGAGATCGAGACTAGTACGATTGAACATGTTGGATGACAATTCCATGCCTTATGTTTGATCAAAAGGATATCGTGTGACAAAAGGATGATATATACAATATTGATTAGGTTGTTTCGATTTGATATTCGTACAACTTGGGTAGTCATAATGTCTTGCTAGAGGCCGCTTATGACTTGTATACCAAAATGTGTTTTGGTACACCGCCAACGTTGTATGAGCCTATTATTGGTCGCACACTAAGAATGGTTTTGCGAGATTATATTTATATATTTACAAACATATAAATATATATTATGGCTTATTCACTAATCAACTCACCGGACATGCCTACAAAGTTTTCATGGTTTAAACGTTTTTAATGCGATTCGCATCACTCTTGCCATTTTGTACTCCCTTGTCACACTATTTATATATGTCTCGATAAACCTTATTTTATTAGGTATCTTCCATTTAATAGGCTTGTGTATAATTTTTGTATTATACGACAACCAATATATAAATTGGTTTAACAATTCAAACAAACACCATACATCATGCAAACGCATGCACACGCTATTCGAGGTATGTCGAACTTAATCACGAGCATAACTCAGATTAATTAGGATTTAGATTAGTGCTAATCACTAACTTAAGGTAATGGGTCATTACACAAAGGCTATTGATTAAGTATTTTTATTATATATAATTATAGAAAGTTATTATGTCATAATTAAAAGAAGAAATGTGTTAGAAACCAATGAATTTCTATAAATTAATGCTTTCTTCAACTTTAATGGATAGTGAGAAGTGATAACAAGAGTTTAAAAATATATAGAGTCCTATAGATTCCATAGGAAATGGAGCAGGGAATCTATAGTGGGAAAAATATGAGAATTTCTATAAAAAAATGGAGCAAGGACTCAAAAGCAATAGAAAAATAATAAAGAAGAAAAATAATTAGAATGAAGTAGAAGAAAAAAAATGAGAGATAAGAATATGGATGTTCTTAAACTCTTTAAAGAAAAGATTTAGCTCGAGTGCTTGAAGTTAGGGTTGAGTGAAGTATTTCTTTGTCTAACACGTTTTAAATTAAATATTCATTGGTATCTTGACAAAATTCTAGTTAATTTTGACTATGGTACTATTTATAAAGTATTTTTTAAAGTTAAATTAATCTAGTGCTTTTTGTGTTTTGAGATTTTATACCAGTCCTCATAAGCTTGATACTTGTCAATAGAGATTGAGAAAACGTATATTGTGTATTGACCTTAGTAATGAACTTTATGTTCTAAAGGGTATTGCATTAAGTGGTTAAGTTATCATTAATGGATGTTTTATTTTGTCTAAATCATTCTATTCTATTATAACTTTCATTTACTTATGCGTAATATGTTTCCATTTGAAAATCACTTCTATTTTTTAACTTCTATTACTTAAAGTTAAGATGAATTAGCTTGAAATTAGTTTATAAAGAATAAAAAGTGAATATGATTGAGAATATTCTTTTGCTCAGGACAACAAAGTTCTGAGTTTGGGGGTATTTGACAAGTCAATAATCAGATATATTTTATAGTGTGATTTAGGTTGATTTTAGATATAAATCATGATATTACACTATGTATTCTCTTGTTTTTATGATTTTAGGATTTTAATTAGAAAAAATGAAGAAGTGGAAGAAAAAAAGGAAGAAGAGTAAAATAGTAAACTAGAGAAGAGATCCAACAAATTGCCAGCGATGTGAAAATACACTAGGAATCACTGCCTGAATTAGTAGCAGAGAAGTGCTAGCAAATCATCAGCGATTTAGGAAATATACAAGGAATTGTCAACTGAATCAGTGGTGCACAAAAACTAATTTTTAGTGATTAACCCATGGATTTGTATACAACTTAAGAATCGCTGGACAAGTCGCTGAGGTTGGTTACGAGGTTTTTAGATTACTAAGAAGAATTCGAGTTTATTTAAGATCTAGTACACTTAGGAAACTATAAATAGGACCTTAGGGCTTCAAAATCAACCTTTCCAAAAAACAACTGCACATTCTTTGGAAACATTCTTTTAGCCTTAAGTTGTTTTATATTGAGTTTATGTTGGAAGATACATTGGAGCTTTGTTTATTTCATTAAGAGGTATTTATTTAATTATATATTTCAATTATATTATTGCATTGTTTATTTTCAGTATCAGCGAATAGTTTATCAATCTAAACAAACCCTAGACATGTATGTACTTGGATGGATATATAGTTATAATTAAGGAATTATTTACTTAATGGTTTAAATATAATCATACATAAAAATCACAATTTTAATAAGTTATTTTTTGCGTATCACAATAAATGAATATTGATATTGCATGCATAGTTGCAAATATGTATTGTGGTATTTTGATTGTAATTATATGTATGTGATTATGGACAACAATTATGGAAGTAGTAAGTATGATTAATCTATAGGACTATATTACCTGAGTGAATGTTCTAGGTGATTATGACATAAGTTATTTAGCATATATTGATCTATATTTGATTTAGATTGAGCATGATTTTCATTAAGTGTTAATGCTGTTGTAAATTGAATTGGAACTTGTTAAGAACTAGAGAAGGAAATAGAAGACTAAGAACTTATACTACTACAAACTACTACAAAGGAGAAGAGAAGAAATAAGATAGTTGGAATGAGAAGTTTTCATTCAACTTGGTGTGTTTTTACAATGAGGTTGGCACCCTTTATATAGGCCATTTAGTGATGATGATAAATGTACTTCATACAATGTGTACAAGCAACACATACACCCCATGTCATACAACACATCATAAGCAACATAGACAATACATGAAAGAGTTGGTGTACATTGGAGAGGATTACAAGTTACATGACAATACATAGACAAGTGGAGGTACTATTAAGTGATACATACAAGTTACATGACTACACAATATGTTGGTATACATGCATGATCATCCATATTCCATAACACTCCCCCTTGGATGACACTTGATTAGAGATTGTGCCTCGTTAAAACTTTTACTAAGAAAAACCCTGCGAGAAAAAATATAGTAAAAGAAAAAGAGTACACTATTCTCATAAATATTAAGACGGGCATAATATTGTTAAGATTGCCTCATTAAAAACCTTGCTAGGAAAACCCAATGGGATAAAACCATAGCTAAGGGAAAAAGAGTGCAATACATTAATCAATAACTCCCCTCATGTGAACATGGGTGAAACTTGTTCAGTTCTTTACTTGCAATGTCTTTAAGTTTACGCAAGCCAATACCATATGAAAGCCTTTTAAATGTCGTAGTTGGTAAGGCTTTTGTGAATAGATCAACAAGATTATCACTCGATCGGATTTTTGCTTGACATCAATTTCACCATTCTTCAAGCTCATGCGCATAAAAGAATTTTGGTGAAATATGTTTTGTTCTGTCCCTTTTATGAATCCTTCACTTAATTGTGCAATACATGCTTTGCGTTATCTTCATATAATATGGTTGGAGAATCTTTTATTGAAGGCAATCCACATGATTCTTGAATATGTTCAATCATATTTCTCAACCATACACATTCACGACTTGCTTCATGAATTGCAAGTACTTCAGAATGGTTGGAAGAAGTAGCAACCATAGTTTGCTTTACTGACTTCCATGATACAACAGTATTACCACATGTGAATACATATCCCGTTTGAGAACGGGCCTTGTGGGGATCAGATAAAAATCCAGCATCAACATAACCTTGGAGATTCAATTTTACCCCTCTCGAGTAGAATAAACCCATGTCACTTGTTCCTCGAAGATATCGGAAAATATGTTTAACACCATTCCAATGTCTTCGAGTTGGTGATGAGTTGTATCTTGTAAGTAGGTTGACAGCAAAAGCAATGTCAGGTCTTGTACAATTTGCAAGATACATAAGTGCACCGATTGCACTTAAATATGGTACCTCCGGACCAAGTAGCTCTTCATCACTTTCATGAGGTCAAAATGGATCCTTATCCACTTCAAGTGATCTGACAACCATTGGAGAGCTCAATGGATGAGCCTTGTCCATATAAAATCCTTTTAATAATTTTTCAATATAATTTGATTGATGGATAAATACTCCACTTGAAAAATGTTCAATTTGCAAACCAAGGCAAAGTCTTATTTTTCCAAGTTCTTTCATATCGAATTCCTTTTTCAAGTATTAGGATGTTCTAACGATGTTGTCGTGGTTTCCCACTATATTTAAATCATCAACATATACAGCAATAATCACAAATCATGTTGATGATCTTTTAATGAAGACACATGGGCAAAACGGATTATTTACATATCCTTCTTTCAGTAAATAATCACTAAAGCGTTTGTACCACATTCGTCTGGATTGTTTCAATCCGTACAAAGACCTTTGTAATTTTATAGAATGCATGTTATGAGGTTTTGATTTTATTTCATCGGATATTACAAATCCATCAGGGATTTTCATATATATCTCACTGTCTAGGGATCCGTACAGATATGCTGTAACGACATCCATTAAATGCATATCAAGCCCTTCAGAGACTGCAAGGCTTATCAAGAACCGAAATGTGATTGCATCTATAACAGGAGAATATGTTTCCTCATAATGGATGTCAGGTCTTTGTGAGAAACCTTGAGCTACAAGTCTTGCTTTGTACCTTGTAACTTCATTTTTTTCGTTTCTCTTTCGTACAAATACCAATTTATATCCAATAGGTTTTACGCCACCTGGCATTTAGACAATTGGTCCAAAAACCTCTCGTTTCCTTAACGAGTTTAGCTCTGCTTGGATAGCATCTTGCCATTTTTGCCAATCGGTCTTTTTTGACATTCGTCCACTTGATCGTGGTTCGGATCATCATCATTTTCATATTTCAAAGGACACATTGAAAGCAAATATATCATCGGGAACAATTTCTTTTCGATCCCAAATCTTACCGAGTTTAAATAATTTATTGAGATCTCATTATTTTCATCTTTTTCCTCTTTTCTAGAGGAAGTTGTTCCTCATCGAGAATCAACTTGTTCGACAAACCCTTATCAAAGGATTCTTGTGCTTTCTCGGAGTATTTTGATTTGTATTTATTTTTACTCCCGTTTTCCTCTTTCGAGGAATTGTATCCTTTGAACCAACCGGTCTTCTACGCTTTAAGCGTTTCGTTGGTTCTTGTGCATTTTGTTGCACAGAGACATCAATTCTTGCAGGAGCATTTACAGCTGGAATATGTGATTTTGTCACTTGTTTTGCATCATTAAATGCATCTGGTAATTGATTTGCGATTTGTTGCAAATGAATGATCTTTTGAACTTCAAGTTCACACCGATTTGTTCGTGGATCATAATGTGATAAAGTTGATGCATTCCAAGCAATTTCGCGCCATTCTTTTTGAATTGACTTCTTATCTCCCCCTAATGGTGGGGAAATTGCTTCATCAAAGTGACAATCGGCAAAACATGCAGTAAATAAATCCCCCGTTAAGGGCTCAAGGTATCTTATAATGGACGATGAGTTAAATCCAACATAAATCCCAAGTTTTCATTGTGGACCCATCTTAGTTCTATTGGGAGGTGGTATAGGAACATATACTGCACAACCAAAAATTCTCAAGTGTGAAATATTTGGTTGTTGACCTAAAATGAGTTACATGGGGGAATGTTCATGGTATGCGGTAGGCCTATAACGAATGATAGATGCTGCATGAAGGACTGCATGTCCCCAAACTGAAGTTGATAACTTAGTTCTCATGATTAAAGGTCTGGCAATTAATCGAATGCGTTTGATCAAAGATTGCGCTAAACCATTCTGGGTATGCACGTGTGGAACAAAATGTTTAATGGTAATTCCTATAGACATGCAATAATTTTTAAATGCTTGAGAATGAAATTCCCCGGCATTATCAAGACGGATAGTCTTGATTGGGTTGTCAGGGAATTGTGCTCTTAACTTAATGATTTGTGCTAAAAGTCTAGCAAATGCAACATTGCGGGTCGAAAGCAAACAAACATGTGACCACCTAGTTGATGCATCTATCAAAACCATGAAATATCTAAATGGTCCACAGTGAGGATGAATAGGTCCACATATGTCTCCCTGAATGCGTTCTAAGAAAACTGGGGATTCCACAACGATTTTACTTGGGGATGGTTTAACTATCAATTTACCTTGAGAACAACTAGCACAATTATAATCACCAGCTGAAAATATTTTGTGACTCCTTAAAGGATGTCCATGCGAATTATTAATTATTCTTCGCATCATTGATGATCCTGGATGACCAAGCCGGTCATGCCATAAAATGAATGTCTTTGGATCATTAATTTTCTTTTTTAAGACGACATTCGTTTCAACATGCCTTATATGAGTAAAATATAATGCAGATGATAAAGCTGAGAATTTTTCTAACACTTCTTTTTTCCCATTTGAAACCAATGTGACATAGAGAAATTCTCTATTATTTTCGTTCATGGTTTCAATGTGATATCCATTTTGTCGAATATCTTTAAAGCTGAGTAAATTTCTTCTGGATTTTTCAGAGTATAAGGCATTGTCAACATGAATTGTTGTTCCCTCGAGCAACATAATATTTGCTCTTCCAGAGAGCCATTAATCAAATTGGAGATGCGGATATTGTTTGAACATTAGCCTCAGCTAAGTTCAAATTGGAGAAATATTCTCTGTTTTTAAAGATTGTATAGGTTGTAGCACAGTCAGCAAGGCATATATCGCTCTTATTTGATTCATGACTTGAACACATGATTTGTTGATCCATCTGGACAAATAATGTTTGGCAAATCAGAAAAAAGTCATATTTCAATGATAAAATTAATAATATTTTGCCTTTGATTTTGAAGGCATGGTAAAGGTCACAAAAATATTCGAGCATATATATGACAATATTTAGGCAAAATAGCCTTTCATATATGACCAAAAAATGTCACAATTATGAGCGCTCATTGTCAATAATTATTTTCCCTTTGTAGTGGTGCACCACTTTTATTCCAATTTTTGGTGGAATTGTCAATACGACATTTACCTGATATTTTCACCTTTTCCACGTCCATAAATTTATTATTGCGATCATGATCATTATATGCAACATATGCTTCTTAATTTGAAGCTGAACTAATTGGACGGGAGCGATATTATATTTATAATATCTCATTATTTTACTCAGCTACCATGAGACTAGAAATCAATCCTTAATATTTATTGGATTGACGTGCGCACTCGATATTTGTTGCAGCAATAAATCGAGGCGGGCCACGTGACCTTCTTTTTATTGTCTCATCAGTCATATTTCCACATAGCCTTAACATAGAGGTAATTAAAATTGTGGAATTATAATTAATATTTGACTGATTAAATTTTGTAGCATGAGACCCAACCGCTCATTTTGAGCTTTTTGGAGTATTACCCTTTTGGTATGTATATATATATAACTCCATAAGGTGAAAATTTCAAATCTCTAAAGAGAAATTGGTGGATGATTGTGTACAACATACAACCTTGCATGGATACAAGCTTTATTCATAATTTGTAATATCTAATTATCATGACAAGAATTATAATAAGGTAACAAATTCAAACTATGGTTGATTAATATTTTGAAAGTAAATATAATATAAAATAATTTTCTCTTTTCTTTTATGTAAAAAAAAACATAGCATATGATTAAGTATATGTTCACAACTTGATTCATTAATAATCAAATGTACTATTTGTATGAGTTGGTGGGACAACCTCCAGGTTGGGTGGCGAGACAAAGTCTGCTTAAATGCCATGCCTCCTCGAACGGGATAACCCATCTCCCTTTCAATGTTTAGCTTTACCGGGGACAAGGCTTACCCACTATCAACTCAAACTTATAGCATGATTTGTATTATAAAATCAAGAATAGAACAATAACTAATCGTTTGTAGTTTTAAGAGAAAACTAGTTATGTCACATATTGACTTTTGATTTCTGATGTAGAAGATCATACAAGACGCAACTACAGAGCATACTTTCGCAATCGGTGACATTATAATGTATAGTATATGAATAAAGTATGCATATAGAAGTGATGTATGTAATAAAAGGAAGCAACCATGATAATATATAAATAAATTGAACTTATTTAAATAACAAAAGTTATACCTTCCTAGCTTTGTCTCCTTAACAAGCCTCCTTGAACTTCAAGATCTCCTTAATGCTAGAGCAAGCTCGTGCTGGTAACGTGTTGTAAATTGAATTGGAACTTGCTAAGAACTAGAGAAGGAAATAGAAGACTAAGAACTTATACTACTACAAAGGAGAAGAGAAGAAATGAGATAGTTGGAATGAGAAGTTTTCATTCAACTTGGTGTGTTTTTACAATGAGGTTGGCACCCTTTATATAGGCCATTTGGTGATGATGATAAATGTACTTCATACAATGTGTACAAGCAACACATACACCCCATGTCATACAACACATCACAAGCAACATAGACAATACATGAAAGAGTTGGTGTACATTGGAGAGGATTACAAGTTACATGACAATACATAGACAAGTGGAGGTACTATTAAGTGATACATACAAGTTACATGACTACACAATATGTTGGTATACATGCATGATCATCCATATTCCATAACAAATGCTATCATATTTTTATTTTATTGCATTTTATCAAATAGGTAGATTTACAATGATAAAGATATGGCTTGTTTTTCATTGAATATAGGAAAATCGATGGTTTGTTAAAGGCTATCAACCTATTATAAATTAAGATTTAATGATTCCAAGATTCCATGTGATATGATTATAACTAAGTTATGAAGTGTTGTTATGTTCTAGTGTTTGAATGCAATCCAAGTACATTACATTATTTAGTAGGGGTTTGTTTAATGTTTTTTAGATATTTATATTATATTGAATTTGAATTTAGTTTAATTAAGTTTGCATTGAATTGTTTGAATTAGTTTAGTTAGTTTGGTTAATTAAGTTAGTTGTTATAGTTTTTACTTATTTGCTTTTTCAATTCTAGTTTAATTAGATTAACTTAATTACGAAAAACAAGATAAAAATAATTTCCTTAGAAGTTTGCAAAATCCCTATGGAGACGATATCTCATTTACTACTACTTCAAATAATAGGAAAATACATGAAACTATTGTGCACGTTCGACACGTGTCAGTTTGGGCTTTACAAACTCAACTTGTTGCATGATAGTTATGTATTCATTAAGTATTACTTTGATAATGTTAAAGCAGATTATCACTTTATTGAGCATGCTGATGTTATTGCTCACCCCACTTCTCCCTTCAAAGTGCCTTAGCATCAGCTCAGGCTAAGATAAAAAGAAAATCCTTGCCTAAAAGATATCCCTTTTCCTTGTTTGTGAGTTTTGAGATTCTATTACTCTATCTTTCTTTTGAATAATAATGGATTAAAATAGGGTTTTATTTAGGTAGATGTTTTGGTACCCATAATACTTGAGTTGGATGTAAAACTACTTAACATTCAATTTTCCATACTTGATAGACATATGGAAGGGCTTTTATTCCACAATTATTGCCTTAGTATTATTTTGTAGATAGTCTATATATTGTGTTTCCATAAGTTAAGACTTATTGGATCAACGCCCAACTCGATGGGTCATTTCGTGGGGTTTAGTGATAGATCAGGCTATGTGGAGAGTTCGGGTCGTCAAATCAAAACTTTTTAATAATCATGTCATAGCAATCTCTCTATGGAAAAGTAGATAATCAAGAATGTAATGAAACTCAAAATTGTAATATATAAATCATTTATGCTTAAGTTGTTAAGTAGGCCATATTGAGTCATCGAGATAACACCATTAAACTTAGAGTTTGGTCAAGAATTAAGGATTATTCTCCGTACTCATCAACCATAAAAGACTATGTAGGAATTGTGATTGCTATAAGGGTCCGCTATAGCAGTCATAGGCAGAACGCCATGTACAATTACTATTGGAGACTGATTATAGCAATTTCCCAAGAGATAAAACTTTTAGCAAAAAAAAGCCATTTTGACACATTTTGACATCAAAAGTCTTTATTTTACACAGGCTACGACCTATAAAAAGGCTTGATGCCCCTGAATATAAAGAGGGTTTTACTCCCCATACCCTAAGATTTCCACAAAATTGTTTGAATCAACAATGCTAAGCATGAATAACATCAAAAATTAGACTCCCATAATAACCTCCGACCGAACTAACTCCGGTGACCCATGTGAAAATTGACTTGGTAAGTTCGTTATTAACTCTTTTACCATTATTTGGCGGTTTTTGTTCTTTGTTTGGTGTTTTTTGACTAGTTTTTAGGTGTTTCATTTTTGGTTTTTTAGGGTTTCCTCTTTAGTAGTGAGTTTCACATTATACTTGCCACGATGTCTCAAGAGTGTATTGAAGAACTGAAATCCAGTAAGAATATGTAAGTTTTGTTATGTTTCGTGCATTTTTTGCCATTTTTATAAGTTGGTGTTCACGGTCATGAATCCCGTGGTGCGCAGTCACATATGACCGATAAAGGAAAAGGGGTGAAAGTATGTTTTGACCGCTCCAATTTGATACCTATTGGCCTATTTTGACCACTATCATTTGTTACTTATCGGTCTATTTTAGTCGCCACTATCGGATATCTATCGGTCTATTTTGACCAACAATGTTATTTTAACTATCCATTTGTTTCGATTGCCATACGGGAGTCGGTTTAAGCTATTTGTGAAGCACGTAAAAGACGACTACTAGCATGTTAGAGTTGTGTATGGAGTCCACAATCATAGACTCACAAATAGTTTAATGGGTCTTGAAAATGCTGGGAGGCTCAATGTATGCAAAAAATATTATGGAAGACATGAGAAAGACTAAGACCACTGCTCCCCCTAACGACATTCTCTTATCCATTCATATTGAAGTAGAGGTTGTGGAGAAGAAGCACTTGATTGGCGAGCCCAACTTGAGGGCAAAGATTGTATAGAAGTTGAGGGAAATCAGTAGGCTCACATCCACTTCTATAAATGATATTCCAAAAGAGAAAGTGAAGCTAAGTGGTTGGCCAGCAGAGAATAAGCTCAAAATTGACACTCCCAGAGAATTGAACAATGGAGGAAGCAGTTCAAGAACCCGTGGGAAAGGAGAAAACATCAAAAGAGCCTACGGTGGGTCATAAACCAACCTAACTGTCTAATGCAAGAAACTATCCAAACAGTCCATGACGACAAGTAGAAGTGTAAGTGTTTCTTCCAAACATGGTAGAAAATGGGCGGTAAGGGAGCCAATCCTATACGTCGCATTTAGGAGCAGCACAACCCACCCCCTGGTGGAATTTGAGTATGTTAATGAAATACCAACATTGTGGCACCTACAACCGTCAGATAGTGGATGTTACTACATATGGTCATTGTGGTTATTAGGTAATAGCACATGTTTTTAGCTATAATTTAAAAGATGGTTGGAGAAAGGAAAATGGGGAATTGATTGAAAAGATGGACCAAAAAATTTCACGAACATAAAGCATTTTCAACTTGACACAGATTATGCTTGGGTTTGAAATGCGGTTAACTACTTTGAGTGCCCTAATTTTGGAGTTGGTTGCTTATATTTCCAAACATGGGGCTCATTGTAGCCAATCATTATAGGATGAGTGTTATTGTCTTGTGTAAGTAAGGGTCCAAAGTGTGGTTCCCCACAGAGGTCTGACACCTTTGTTAGCCTACAAATGCTTCATATGGTTATGCCTTGTTACCGACAACCATTTTGTTGGAGTGAGTTATCTACATTACGCATTATCTCTTTTTTTAACTATTAATGTTCATTATTGAATGCTCATTTGTTTAATTTTGTTTGCAGCTAATTATGAGCGGTGAAACGCCCCTACCACCTCTGACGATCCCTTCTTTAATCTAGGGCACCGCTCAACCTAATCTCGTAATTAATCCATAATCTCAACTAGTTAAGACTTAACTACGTATTAGTCAGCTTTTTATCATATTTTCCTCATTATACGCATTCAGGATAAGTAATACACATGTTATGTTATTATTGAGTTTCAAAGTTAATTAAAAACTTTTATTAGTTTATTAAACTTAACATAAGTCTTAGCATAAGTCTTAGCGGTTATGCGAATGCTATGTAATAAATCCTAAGTGTGAAAAGGAAGAAACAACGATCACAAGGATATATAATAGAATGGTGATTATAAACAATGTGATAGTTACAAAAAGTGGGGGAACTAAACACTCAACCCAATATACAACCCCAAAATGTAACTGAAGGACATAAAGTGTAAAATACTTTAAAGCACAAAACAATCTACAAGGTCGAAGTGACAGATCACCAAAGGGCTCAAAGATAGTCGCCGATCTTCTCCTTACCAGGGTGTGCTACTCGAAGGCTCTATACCCACCATTAGAAACAAGATGGTGAGCATAGTGTGTAATTTAAGTAAAAGTTGAAGTTATTCATCCACAATTCCAAAGATAGCAAATGGTACTTAAAAGCACATCAATAACAAAGAATAACTGAATCAGACAATATGCTAGGAAATACCAGAGTTAAACAATTGAGACTGACAGTAGGCTAAGAGTAATGATATAGGTATGGTTTGTTGTGAGAAATGTCACATCAACCTATAAATCCATAATATTATTAGGGACTCTAACCCTAGTGTCACTAAGGACTCTAACCCTAGTGTGCCGACTACTCTCAGGGACTCTAACCCCGTATGTTGCACAATGTCAAGTAATAGGTACCAACATCCCCAGAGAATCTAACCCCGTGAGTCGTGCACATCCCAATCGAGTAAAGGGACCTAGATACATGACTACTTTCATTATTACCAAGGAGGCTCACGCTAGGAAGTTAAGGTTTGGCTAATTGCTTAAGAGCACAATGAGATAGAATACAAGTTCACACATTCATTTGATAACAACTACACTAATAATAACATGCTATTGATACTCAAATCACCAAATATAACCACAAGAAAAACATAAGGCACAAGAAAAGAGTCTATGAGATTAAAAACACAATACCATGAAAAGATAATTTCACCAAGTGATTAGAATAGCAAACAAGTCATGACATTTGATTTCAAAGGCAATATAGTCAAGAGAGACTAAAAACAATTCGAAATAATAGAATGAATTGCAGAAAAATAACTTGGCAAGTTTACTTACACTCCACGTAATAGTTTTCTAGCTAAATCGACCTCCTAACGCCCCAAAAGTCGCACCCCAACTCTCGGTATCCTACAAGTTTAAATATAATTGATTTGGGGTCAAATTAGTTTCTATTAACTCCTAAAACTAAAATCCACTTCAAATCTTAAAATTTATTGAAAACTCTATTATTGGCTTAATTCCTTCAAAACAAGTCCAAAACCCGTAAAATAGAAAATCGGTGTGTCAAAAATGAGTTCTTACAAGCCACGTTATTAAAACATAATTGCTTTTTGAATTTCCAATGCCTAGATAATGCTTTATGTCTGCCCTGTAGTGCGCTACATGCGTTGAAACCCAAAATCTCTGCAACCAAAATTTTGGGTTCCTACCATGGGATTGGTCTTCTCCTTCGCCCCCGAACCCTCCCGCACCTCCGCTTAGGGTCCGTAATATCCTCCACACACAAACAAGGGCATACACTTCATAATTTATCATGCATTCATCAAATATTACAATATATAAGCATGCATTTAATATAACAACTTTTAAGAACACTTGAAAACTTAAGAATCCCTAACTTAATGAAATCAAAACCAAATTTAGAAATTCTTGACACTAGGTTGAAGAATTTTTTGCATGGAATTCAAAAATGAAGTTAGATTTTGGAGTTTGAAACTCTTTAATATTAAATTTCAATAAAAACCAGAAGCAATGGTGTAAATATCATGAAATTTTTTTGTTCATAACTTTGTCATTTCAAATCCGAATTCTGAACTTCATTATAGCAAATTAATGGTTTTCGCGATGAATACGAATATGTAAACTATTTTCAAAGACCCTAACATCTACCTTTTAAAAACAGTGCAAAACCAAAATGGGATTCAACCTATATTTTGTCAAAAGCCCTAAATTTTGAAATTCAAGCCTAAGAATTGAAATGAACCTTCAAAATTTGATCACACAACCTTAAAAAAACTCAATCTCTTATGAAATTAGAATCCCTATCATCAAACGCAACAAATATATATATATATACTTTGAGTATACAAAAGTTGTGATTCTTACCAAGAGTGTTGGACTTAGTTCCTAACTGATGCAAAACAATTTGATGGTGAATTGGTCCTTTGAGAACCCCGAATTTTAGAAACCCTTGCTCTACATTTACTTCTTTGTAGTTCATGAGTTTGCATGTGTGATTTGAGAAAAAACCCCTTTTTTATATACTTCTTGGATTGTGTAAAGCATAGCCCCACATCTATTGTGCTTTACACATTTCTAGGTTCATTTCATGGGTCATATCTACTCCTAATTCCATTAACTTGTCCAAACTAACACACATTAAGTCACTTGGATGCCTAAGATCAAGTTGTTGCACAAATCTCGAGGCGCAATCCATGGTGTAGCTTTTATTTTCTAACTTAGGTGTTTATTTGATTCACATTAACTATAGGCCCAACATTAATTTGATCAACTAAATTAACTTAGACACCTTAACACATGGTTAGTATATTTAAGTTTCATTAGCTAAAAAAACTAGTTGTCCTATTAATCCCCCAACTACTAGGTCTCACGTCAACAAGCATCTCAAGGTCATGTCCCTACTCTCACCTTGACGCCTATACATAATACGTAAAATTGACTTAATTAGTCTACACATATACTATACACTGGGCGAAACACCACACAAAACTAATATATACCTCGGCCATGTGCCTCGGTTAGTATGTGTATCTCGCCGCAGGTCTCACGTCATGGGTCAATGATCCTGACTCAGGTTAAGATTATTGAATCAGGTTAAGAATAAAAGCGAGATTAAAAATTTACGCCTGACGCAGGTCTCACGTCATAGGTCGCGGCGCCCAAGTGAGTTCTATGTCATCGTGGAATTGTCACTTGACGAGTACGTTGGGGATAGACTTGCTCCTCAACTACCGTACCCTTCGATTCAGGATATAAATTAGCTACTCCTCATAAGATATATCCTTGCTCAAGTCAATTTGACTCAAATCAACAATAGGTCGTACACCTGGTATGACTCAACTAGTCGAAGCATTAGAATATGGAAGACTGATGAATCTCTGACATTTGTAGAGGCAGCTTAAGCTCTTATGCAACTTTTTTGACCCGTTTCTTATCATGAAAGACCAGATGAGCCATGCTGCAAGCTTCCTTTTCACCTCGAATCTCTGAAGACCTTTTCGAGTGGAAACCTTTAGATAGACAAATGCTCCTTCGGTGTATGTGAAATTGTTATGATACTTGTTTGCATATTTTTCTACCTCTCATGGGTACCCTTAAGTCTCTGATGGATAAGTTTGACCTTCTTTGTGTGGTCAAAAATAGTTTCAACCCCTATAATCTCCAAGTCTTTTAGCTCAACCCAACATGATGGCGAGTGACATGGTCTACAATATAAAGCCTCAAAAGGCACATTCTCAATATTGACCTGATAACTATTATTGTAAGCAAACTCATAAAACGGTATGTACTCCTCCTAAGATTTGCCAAACTCTAACACACAAGCCCATTATATTTCATCGAGGACTTGAATCAATCTCTTGGTCTGCCATCAGTCTGAGGATGAAAAGTCCTACTGAATTGTAGGCGTGTACCATACTATTCCTACGTACCCCGCCACATCTTGGACGTATACGTAGTATCTCTGTCTGATGTGATCATCAATGGTACCCCATCCAACTTGATAATCTATCTCTCAAACAATATACTTAGCTGGTCAAATGTGTAATGTGTGGCTACTAATAGGAAATGAGTAGACTTTGTCGGTTTTTCAATAGTTACCCAAATCTGAACAAAGTCCATAGAGAAGTTTTCCTATTTCCATTATAGAATGGGAATAGGTTATAATAATCCTCTAGGTCTGCGATGCTTAACCTTTATCTACTGACAAACCCCATAGTTCTTAATGAACTCATATACATTCTCCTTCATCCCAGGCCACCGAAATGCCTCTGCATGTCGTGACACATCTTGGTCCCCTCCTGTATGAACGGTGAATCGAGGACGATGTGAATCCTAAAGAATCTCGTGTCTCAGCTCTGATACCTCTAGTATCCACAATCTGCCCATGTATCTCAAACACTGATTTGAAGTCTCTACCCTGTGTATACAGTTTATACTCTGTGCCAACCCACTAAATCTCGAGTATAACATGTAAGTCCTCTGACCCACTAACACTCTCTATGTAGACACAGTTTGTACTCTCATTTGTGCACGATTCTCGATCCAAGTATCTGTAGGAACCTATGATTGACATGTTGTTGTCGCTGCCTCGAGTAAACCATACTCATGCGTCATGTGACATCTGACTACCTCGACATCTATAACCGGTATCATACTCAGCGCATATGTGACCACATTGGCTTTTCCTAGGTGATACTCCAAGGAAAAGTCGCAGTCCTTTAGAAATTCCAACCATCTATAATGTCACATATTCAGTTCCTTCTATGTGAAGATATACTTCAGACTCTTGTGATCAGTAAAAAGTATGAATTTCTCTCCATAAAAATGATGTATACACACAACGCAAACACAGTCCTTGCCAACTTTAAATCGTGCGTGGGATAGTTCTTCACATGCATCTTAAGCAGTTTGGAGGCGTAAGCAACAACTCCTCTGTCTTGCATCGGTACACAACCTAACACTACAACAATAATATGTTTTAATAACATAACTTTGGATAACGAAGTATAAATCCGATAGGAAAAATAAGTTTAGATTACGGTTTCTATTATCTATAATGGTTATGTGGGGTAATTTCACACATTGTCATTTGGAATTCACATGTTGTAACACTTTGGCCACTCAACTTTACTTTGTACCAAAAAAATCACTAAACTTTACAGAACATTTCATTAGAGGTCCAGGTGACCCTTTCCGATGACTTTTTCGGCAACAAACATGATGTGGCGCTTACGTGGCACTACCACCTTTGATGGAAATATTTATTTGCCTCGAGATCCGCTCTTTCAAATATAGATGTCAATCTAATAGTTTTCCAGCAATCACTCTCGAACCAAACCCTATTTTTTCATGTGTCTCTAATCTCCACCATGATCCATGTGAGTGTAGGAAGGGCAAAAGAACAAAGAAACCCTCATCATCATCAACAACGATTTCCAATACCATTACATCAACTGATCATCATCATCTCATTAATCATCAAAACCTTATTTTGAGTTTGAGCAAATGAATTGAGGGTATCTCTCCATTGGAAACATTTTCATTGGAAACATTTTAGTATTTCAATTAAGCTATGGAGTGTTGGTGGTGTCATCAGTTTGTTAGGGGAGTCTAATTTGGTTTTGTTGCAGGGGTTAATGGCATGATCTTGTCTTTTATTACTCAACAACAACAACAGGTTTTCGATTCGAAGGTAGTATGATTCAATCTTGAAACAGATGGATAATTTGCCAAATCTTCAACACATTACTCACTAAAAAAAATTAAATTCAAAATGGAGAATATAAGACTTCTTTGTTGATGATCGACAGTGTTCTTCTCTTTCTCTGTCTCTCTAATTTTTATTCTTTTTTTGGTACATAAGATCTGTGAATCTTGAATGTGTTGTATTGGTGTTCTTTGAGGTCGTTCACCTCATCCTTTTCTCAATTGATGATGATCAATATATTTTTTAACTGTCAATAAAGCTTGTCAGATTGACATCAAGTTTTGAAAGAGCGGATCTCGAGGCAAATAAATATTTCCATCAAAGGTGGCAGTGCTACATAAGTGTCATATCATGTTTGTTGCCGAAAAAGTCATCGGAAAGGGTCCGGGCTATCTCCAATGAATTTTTTTCTAAAATTTAGTGATTTTTTTAGTACAAAGTAAAGTTGCGTGGCCAAAGTGTTACAACATGTAAAGGAGAATGACAATGCGTGAAATTAACCCGTGGTTATGTAAATTAAAGGTCGCGAGTTCGATCCTACGGAGGGTAGACTGTTTCACCTAAAAACATGTACTCTCTCTCTCTCTCTCGTGAATGTTTCGCATTTTGCTCTTGCCAACTTTTCTGACCCCTTTCGATCTCCGACTTCACCAACTAGCTCTCTCGCCATGGCTCGCGCAACTTTGCTGATTTCTCTCTCGATCTTCAATCCCACATCAAGGGGTCTCTCTCGCCAGCTCTCGCGCGACCTCGCCTGATCTCTCGTGCGATCTCAAAAGATCTCGAGCGCGACTTCATCAGATGTCGAATGATCTCTCCAGATCTCTCGCTAGCTTCGTCCATGACCTAGATTTTCTGAGAAAACTAAGGTATCGGTTGTCTGGCTCTCCATTTTTGCGAATTAACTACCAATTAGGGTTCACAAAGGACGGAGAAGCGAAGAAAGGCGATTGTTCTCTCACGGTGGTTCATAAGGAAATCCAAAATTAGTTGTGGTTGTATTGTTAGGTGTAGAATTTGTTAAAGAAGAAGTTTTTCCAAGTTAACAATGGAAAGAAAAGTAGATCTAGTGAAGCTCGGGCCTAACAATCTCTTTCCTAGGTACCATGATGGAAAGAAAAGTAACTTTACCCTACCTATACACACTCATGATTTTGTAGCTGTCTACGACATCTAATTGCTTTTCTTTACCACCATTATGTGGATAAGCGCTATCATCGACTACGATAATTTCTGACTGAATGCGGGTATGTTGCGAAGATCAAATGTACTTTAAGCCTAGCCAAAGTCAGGCCCAGGATGCCTACCTTGCAACTCGAGATAAAAGAAAGAGCATATACGAAATCAAAAAGTACATGCATATTTCTACTACAAATAGAAATTATACCCTCAATAAGTGCTCGTGTCACCCCGGGATCTAGTTGGGCTACCATATGGGCTCCCTCTCTACCCTACTACGGTGCACTGCGTGCGCACTCTATCATCATATGTCTAGGTTGGCCATAACAGAAACATAGGATCGATCCATGCTGACCATATTGTTGCTTTTGTCCCTGGTCGTAATATTGTGCCTAACACTGTGCCTGACCATGTGTCTGCCTCTATCCCTGTTTGTACCCATCTCGACCTGTACCTCGGCCTTTGCCACCCTCTTGCTGTGGTTTTTGTTAGGATGCTGGTAGTGCGGGTACTGCTTGTATAACGGGAGGTGGTAAGGGAGGTTTGTCATATCCATCATGCGTGAGTGCATGAAATGGTGCATAAGGAGCTACCTGAATGTAGGGAGCAGGCGCCCCACACCTCTAAAACCTCTTGTCTCCTCTTTTATGTGCCATATGATCAAAGTCAATGCCTTTATCTAGTATCTCCGTGAGTCCCTCTTCCTCACTGCCTAACTTATAAGTCTCTAAGAGATGACCCGCTCGTACATTACCTGAAGAGATTTGGCTCCAATGTTGACTACTGAACATGCTATATCGGACCTCAAACCATTACTGAAGTAGAAGTCATCGTCAGTATCACTCTCAACTAAACCCCCTGCGAACTGCCTAAGGTAGCCATATTTGTCTTAGTAACTCATCACTGACTCGCCCTCAGCCTATCTTAGCACCATAAACTTTTTCTTCATTCTCTTCACCGCAAACGATGGAAAGTACTGCATGAAAAACTCTTTCTCGAAGTCATCCCATAAGGTAAAACTACCTCTGTTCATCACTGTAGTCCTCTACTAGACATTTGCACCCTCATTTAAGGTGTAGTAGGAGAGAATAAGCTATAATATGTCATCGATGCCCAATAGTGATGTAACTTCTAATGTGAGAGAATCCACCGCTCGATCTTCTCATGGTCTTGCTCTCTAGTAAAGAACATTGGTTTAAGCCTGATGAACTTCTTCACCAGCTTGGCGTCCCTTGATAGTCCGGTAATCTCGGAAGTAGTAGGTGTCGAAGTGGGTATATTCACAACATGAGTGTGATTGTCTGAACTAATTAAAATAGATTACACCTTCTTGACTATGATTAATGAATCATAATTAAAGTCGACGTGTAAATCTCAAGTAAGAACTCAGGCGCAAAGATCGATTGTAAATAGTTATATATGTGTGAAGCTTGCCTATATGGTTCCTTTACTATGAATTATAGCATTACGCCATGTGTACCATTGCTATCATGTTTTGCTCGAGTTACGAATGCGGTGGATAGCACCTTGAGATACGTGCGATGCGAGTATGAGAACTTAAATAGCTTGGGACAATGGCTTGGATGAATAAGTTTATCAATATTCAATAAAATCCTAAGTTAAGTATTAATTAACTTGAACTAGGTTAAATAAATCACAATAGGTTGAGAATGGACTAAATGCGCCTCGAGTTGCATGATGGCACCGGGTGCCCGAGTAAACAAGACTTAGTCTAATTATGGTGTGAGAATTATTAATTAACCATAAGACTAAGCTGGTTAATTTGATTAATGTGCCTATGGTAGGGGAAACATTGGTCAAGTCATTAAGAAAGCAAAATCTAAGATAATGTAACTTTAAGTGACACCAAGTGGATACGAAGGCTTGGATGTGCATAACTAGGACCATAGATAGACCTCGAGACGAGTGTATGTACTTGATCAAGGGCTAAGACTATAGGACAACTAGTATAAATAAAAGACTTAGTGCATTTGCTCAACATGCAAGCTGGAGAGTTTTTAAGCTATCAAGAGTACAAACTCCCATTTGTGTGTTGGAAATTCAAAGTATTGGGAGTTCAACAAGGGAGATTTGGAAATAAATTTGTCAAAGATTCAAGGTTTCAAGCTTAGGTAACTCAAACGGTTAGCTATTTTCTTCACTTTTGTACTAATGGTGTATTGAGATACAATTTAAAAAAATGGTGTTTGTTGCCTATAAACAAATTTTTTAGGAGATTTCTTTGATGATTTCCAAGGTTATTGGACTTAATATGATGAATAAGATGCTTGAAAAATCTTGGCTTTCAAACTAATTTTTGAGTATTTTAGTGTTCTTAATGAATATAAGGATTGCATGTGGATGATGGTGATGATTTGATGAATTTGTTGAAATTGGTGTTGTTGAGGTTATTTTTGCAATTATTGTTGGTGAATAAGAGAGAGAGAAAAGAAAAAAAGAAGAGAAAAATAAAATAAAATAACAAAAATATAAAAAAGAGAAGAAATCGGGGGTAGAGAATTGTAAATTCATTCTTTGGGATGAACCAAAGGGTCTGGCCCAATGGCCTTTAGGTCGAATCGGGCCCAACCCCGTTAACTAACTTAAAAATTAATTTAAATTTAAAATAAATAAAAAATAAGTAAAATAAATTATAGAAAAATATAGTAAAATAAATAAAAATCACAAAAAATTTAAAAAATCATAAAAACATGAGAAATTAGAAAAATGGTGTGAAATTGGGTTTCGAGACCTTTTCGGGCATTTTGCACCTCGGTATGACCCCAAAATGTGTCATAAGTAGAGATTTAGAATAAAATCCTAAATTTTGGTTTAAATTATATTAATCAACTTAATGTGGCTCTAATTAGATTAAAATGATACAATTGGACACCAAGGAACTAGGATACCATAGTCGAGTGTAAGGTGAACATCTTGAGGCGTGATAGGGGGATGTTTTGAGGGCGATTTATGATTGTTCGAGGTAAGTAAACCCCATCAGAAAAACACGTAGCATTTATTCACTATTTTGTTCCATTATATCGTTTAATTATGCCAGTTTGGTTGTTTGACTACTCCACTCCCGTGTGTCTGTATATGGTCGACGTGATGGTATGACCCCTCACCGGCTCCTTCGTGATTAGTGATCCAATTGTTGCTACGGTTCCGGTCATGCCTTAGGCTACGCATGAGAGTTACTCTGCGAGTCAATGATTTGAGAGATGGTGTCGTGAGGAGTTAACTCCGACACAGACTCCTCTCCGTTGAGGCAGTTGGCCGGGAGTTTTAAACTCCCGACCAACAGAGTTCCTCATTAACCTTGGAGCAGTGGCTGGGAGTTACTTTCGTCACCAGAGTCTCCTTGGTCCAGTGTTATTAGTTCCAGAGTTCGAAAGATATATATTACACTCGCGTCCACATTTATTGCTTTCTTAGCAATTATTTTCATGCAATTAGCCCTTTCATTGTATTTCTTATTGACTAGCATGATTTGTAGCCGCTTTATATACATTCTTATTAAATGCAACTTGCATTTCTTTTGGGGATTTACTCACTGGACTCGTCATCGACTTTTTGCATGGATGACCGAGTGCAGATCCTACGACTAGCCGGGGGAAGGCCGTACTTGGCGACTTCATCTAATCACTGAGAGCTTTTGCTAGCTCATTTCGTAGGTGTTTGTATATACTATATTATTGCTTTTGGGTATATTTTTAGAGACTTGATACACATATACATGTATTGTACATTTTGTCACCTTAACAAACTAAACCAATTTAAGAACATAATTTCATAAAACACTGGATAACTGGAATGATTAGGCTAATTGAAAATGTTAAGTACTTATCGTGGGTTGTCATGGACAGGCCCGCAGGTGACGTTGCACAACCTGGTGACGTGTTCGGCGGCTTGGCGGGACCCAGATTGTCTTTAAATTTGGAACTGCCACCTGGTATCAGAGCCTAGGTTCTGGTAAGCCAAGGGAAAATTTAATAAAAGAGAAAAAAATAAAAAAAAACTTAGATTGTGGAAACCCGATGACCTTGACTTAGAACCTTAGTTGGGAAGTGTAGTGAGACAGATATTCTAGGGTTTGTATGTGTATATTTTTACTTGTAATACTTATATATACATGTATGCAACATTGATTGGAGCATCGCGCTTGAAGATTCGAGATGGACAGACCACCAATTCTTTCTACATCTACTGATGGGGTCAGAAAAGTGACCTATAGAGAGTTGTCTCAAATCAAAGTTTACGCTACACGATCGCCTTATATAGTGTGCAGCTTGAGGAGATATTGAGACTGCTCCGATTACATGCAAGGTTAAAGAGGTAAGAGGGACTGCCTCTAGTGAGATCAGAGGAGACATAGGTACATACACGATGATGGACATTCAATCAACGTCCACGTAGTCATACCTATTCTATCGCGGCAAGTTATAGTAGTCAAACAGTCGCAAAATAGATTCAAGGTCAAGGTTAAGGCCATAGCCATAAACTACACATCGTTTGTATTAAGTATGGATAACGGGGACACAACAACAGTGAATGCACGAAGAAGTTAGTGTCGACAGTTGCAGCTCCACCAGTACATGCTAGGAGTAGATGCATGCAGTAGCAAAGCCGGACCATAATTCTTCTCGATAGCTTGTGTTGAGTCATTAATTATGTAATATTATATATAGGTTATTTATATATTTTTATTGTCAAGTCTCCAAAATATTAGACTAATTGTGTTTATTTATTATTTTCAGGGTTATTGGAGTGCATGGTTGAATCCGGGGCGAAAAACTATGCAAAATCGAGTATTCATATGCCTGGATCCATTTTACACCGAAAGTCATGCTAGCACGTATCTCGAGAAAATTTGGTGGGGCCCACATGTGAGACACGAAAGAGATGATGTGGCGGACAGCTAGGCATACATGTGTCTAGTGGTGCTTGCGTGATTTAAGGATATAAGTTAGGAATGTATTGGTTTTAATAAAGAATATTATATATATACTAGTTTCAAGACATGCTAAGCACGATTGACCCACTTGCTTCGCTCGCGGGAATTAATTTCTAGTTAATTAATCAAAATTGAAAAAACTACTACAATTAATAGAAAACATGAAAAATAATAAGTAGAAGGCGACTAACACTTGAAACTAATCGAACAACATGATCTTCTAAATCTTCCTTATTTTGTAAAGTTTAGAAAAAACTTGCATATGGATTTTTCGCAAGCATACTCATTAACCTTTCCAAAATTGTCTCTTTCATCCTATCAAAGCAATGCATTCGATTTTGCACTTCATGATTAATATCATAAAAATACGGTTGCAAAAAAGATGGATGCTCCTTGTCATGAAGTAAATTATTTATAAAATGACGAATTTAGCATTGCATTCTAAACATATATACACCCACATTACTTTTGGCATACTCTATTTCGCACTTTAAACCAGAAGATATAAAACCAAAATTGGTGTTATAAGTACGGATGTACATAAAAAACTCACGTGTCTCTTTAGTGTTTGAAGTGAATAGGTCGAACATTTCTTCAGGGACAACATTAGGAATGAGTATTACTTGACCGTTTGAACAACATAAACTATTAGATTCATGAAAAACCTTTTCGCACTACAATTTCGATAAATGTTTACAGATGGTAACACATTTGCTGAACTTGCAACATGCTCAAAACCCATAGCGACATAACGTGTTTTGCATTCCAGAGACCTATACATAAAAAAGAAATAAATTCAACTTAATTTCTAAATTATTAATTAAAATCATTCATTTTGCTTCATAGCATTTACCCTACTCAATATTTCATAGAATATTTTGTGAAGTTTCAAATCCATACTGTGATCATTCAACTCTTTCTTTTCTCTCCTTAGTTGTCTTTGGCGAGTCCGCTTCATTTTTTTTCTTCCTCCATTGCAAATTTACGTTTCAAATTATCCACCTCCCTACGATTAGTATTTATTGTTTTTCTTACAACGTATTCACTATTGTTGATAATTTCTAAGTTTTTAACCATGGTAACTCGCTAATGCAAGGTAAAATGGTTATGCTTAATGAATTTTTAGATGAGATTGTTAAACTACAATCTAATGAAACAAACATTAGAGTAGTAATTAAAAAAATAAATAATATTAATTTAATATGCAACTAAATATAAAAACTAATTTAAATAATATGTATGAGTTTGAACAAACTATGTAATATAAAATCCAAACGTACATAATCTGAATACGTAAGAAGTAAAAATGCAATTCAAGAAGCATCATTTAGCAAAGAAAAAAATAGAAAGAACAAAAAGGATCTATAGGAACGATATATCAAAGCAAAAGACGTGACAAAATTGAATTCACAATTGTGGACACATATACTATAAACATTGTTAGACATTACATGAAATATATTGACAACATGAACCGCTCATCTAAATACTATCTTTTTTTAAAAAATAAAATAAAACTATACATCAATATTTAGCCCTGAGGTTAATGAATTTTGGCTATTAAGTCTTCCAAAAGATTAGCACACAACTTGTAAATATCTTCTTTTGAAAAAAAATATAACTATACAATAGACTTTTGATTAACTCGCAAATATGTCTTGTTAATTTTTATAATGTTTAATTATTTGTTCTAGAAAATTTGTAAGATGACCAACTTTACAAACTTGACTTGTTTGATGAATAAAGTGGAAAACATGAAGGCAAGATTAGAGAGTTATGCCAAAACATCTCTAATTAGATGAATTAAAATTGATTGCAGATGTCAAAGGAAATGTTAGGGGTTGACTCATTTTGGAGTCAAATATGTTGTATCTAATTAAGTTGGCTTCTTATCAAAATAAAAGATGATGAAATCATTGTTTATGAGTTAACTTAATCTAGAAGAAACTCTTTCAATTTCCTGATGTTAAATTATAACTACCGCCACCAAATGCAAGTAGTTTAAGCCACCCATTGGAGGATTGAACTTCTTATGTGTAACTTTACCTTAATTAAACCTTTAAAACTTAAATACATTAAATACATTAAAACTTAATTAGATCTTTAAAACTTCACCAAATGGAAGTAGATCTATATAAAAAGAAAATTACAAGTTCGAGTTCATATTACCTATTAAAAAAGATTTATCACGAGTTTTTCAAAGTCGGATTACTAAGAAGAATTACTTATGAACACATTTTCAAAATATAAATTGGGTGAAAAGATGGATGAGAACTCTAGGAATGGAAAAGCTTTAAAACTCTTGCAAATTATTATAGTCCTACATTCCTCAAGTCCAAAATTGGCAGGGGCAAATCTCAAGATGCCTCGAGAATAATCTAAAAAAAATGGAAAGAGGGATGACAAGTGCCTCGATAAGGGGCTCTCTCATTATACTTCAATTGATGTTACAAATTATTCTTATTTTATTATTCATTTATTCGCTTTATTGTCAAGACCTACTTTGAGGAAATTAACTGAAACATAAAACCACAGAAGAACGTGTCAATCATAATTATAAAATTAAGATGGTAGACAAGCATAATTGTAAAACTAAGATGGTCCATCATTTCATCTTAACTATGAATTAAGATGATATTTCTGCACATATGGAAATTAACCGATCGGTTGAAAACCGTAATCAAATAGTGTATGCATACAAGAGTGTCAAACATACATCATAATGTTTTATAATCGAGCAAATGCAATAGGCTTTGCTCCTCGATATCAAATTATAATATGATAAACCACAATTATTGAAAATATAATTTGGAGACAATTCGTGTTTTTAGTTCAACTTCAGTTCCAAGTTATAATAGGATTAGCATGTATTATGGTTGTGACCTCTTAAAAGAATTCTACACCATAAATTATGTATCACAAATATTACTTCTAATAGCTTGTTCAACAAGACATAAAAGACATAATTTAGCAAAAAAATTTAAAAATATCGACCGCAAGTTCGATAGATAAAAAGACACAAGAATTTCATTGCTTATTTTCCATCTCCTACATGCTTTTATTGGAGGCTTTTATTTATCTCAAATGAGCACAAAAACTTTACATTCATTTGTGTAGGAATTAATGAACCAAGAGATTAGTTCGTTGTCAACAACACAACAAGTTCAACAAACAAAGATTCAAATTACTTCATCTCCTTTTTTTTTCCAAGTATGCTAATATAAAAATGCAATTTTTTAATTCCAACTTGTAAAAAGCGACAGACAAATCAAACATCTATATATTTCTTATATAAAGGAAGAATATGAATATTATTTTGGTATTTCAACAAGCACCTAGTATTCAAGATCTTAAAGTCCAATTCAGTTTCGACTTAGTGTCGTCAAGAAATCGCTCACTACAAATAATCAAACATATATGTATCCCATGAATTCTAATAACCATACAATGAAAGAGGGGTTGATCATATTAGCTTCCAAACTATTGTTTCAAAAAACATGAATCAAGTTGAACCATATAAACCGATGAAAGAGGGTTTTTTGTGTTAAATTCAACATTGAATCAAGGTTAGGTTAGACCCAAATTTCTTTCAAAAACAATGAATCAAATTGAACCATATAAATCAAATGATTAACTCACATTTGAATCGAACCTCTCTAAAAAAAAAAAATAATTGGAGAAGAAATGTGGATTAACTCACATTTGAATTGAAGAGCAAAGGAAAGCAACCAATGAGTCGATGAAGGAAAGCAAGGAATGAATGATTTGAAGAGGAAGGAAAGTCGTTGATCAGTTGAGTTGTTGATCAATTTGAAGAGGTAGGAGAGTCGTTGAGTTGTTGATCGATTTGAAGAGGCAGTGTTCAAGATGTTGAAGAGGTAGAGTATATAGATAGATATATATGATAGATATATAGTTGCTTTTAAATATATATATATATATATATATATATATATATATATATATATATATATGGGCAAAGAAGTAAATTTCATTACCACTCAAAAATTTGTTATTCGTGCTTTTATATATATGATAGATATATATTATAATATTATAATATAATATATGAGAGGGATATGCATGGAAAAAAGAAAAGATAGGGAAGAAATAGAAATATATGAAAAAAGGCAAGAATGGACGAAAAAGGGACTTCTATTTTTCATTGGTCTCGACGCCTTTTATTCGGCCTCTGGGAGCCGAATGGACCTCCTTTTCTCCCCGTTCTATTTTTTTTTTTCTTTGTTCTTTGTGTTCTTCAACTATGCGAGGCTAAAACCTTTAGCCTAGGCAAGACCGCGAGGGAGGTTCGACTGCGCATATCAATGGATTTATGAGATTTATATATTTTAATTTCAATCTTTTCATTATTATTTTATTTTCTTTAATATTATTTGAACAATTGAAGTTAAACACTTGTTTAAACCTTGATTTATTTGCCAGTGAGTCGTAAGCACCCGTACTTGTGCAACAAGACCACACTAGTGGCAATTGTCCCTACCAATTAAATAGTCTCTTTTGGGACCGTTGAATACCTTTGAAATCTAGGCTAAATCGGACACACGAGTGATTCGGTTGTCTAGGTGTAGTGCCTTCATGAAACCTTTTGCGGTCATCGTGTTAAACCCAATGCGTTTGAGTATAGGGTTATATGTTTGACTAGAGAAATAGTCACCGTCGTACCTTGGCTATCGAGATTAGGAAGTGCGAGGAACCTCGTACGTCACCGGTTCTATCTACACTAGGATATTTTGATTTGCATATTTTACATAAATCGAAGACTAAATCCAATCTTTTATCGAACCAAACTTGTATGTCTTGACCTAGGCGCTTTTATTAATTGTTTTCAAATTATTTTCATTGTTTTGTTTATTTATTTTAAACATTAGTTAATTTATTCATTCTTTAAAACCCTTGATTTCCCTTTTCGTTATTTTTGACCTTAGAAAGATTACCAATCCCTGTAGGATCGACCATTTGCCACTATTCTACAAAATAGTTGGTTCAGGTATTTTAATTTTATTGACGCGTTCGGCGCGCATCAAATTTTGGCACCGTTGTCGGGGATTGATCTTTTTTTTTTTTGGTTATTTATTATTATTATTTATTTACTTATTTATTTTTTATTTTTAATCTGGTCCCTCGTTCTTAACATGTATGTAGGCAACCCCGCGATGGCCTCCTACCCCCACAATTATGGTCGATTCGAAGACTCACATTATTATAATGTGAATGGGGTATATATGTTATATAATGGACATCAATTTTCTAAAATGCATTCTTTTGTGCAACAGGTCGAAGTTTGAGAAATTTGTGAAAATTATTCTCATTCCACATATGATTGTTCGTATTATCCAAAGTATGAGAATTATCACTATCCTAGCTATGCATTGCCACAACCCGATTTTTTTGGGCTCATGTCAAGTCCACAGATTCCTCAAAAAAGCACCTCTTTAGAAGATATGATGAAAAAATTACCAGATGATCAACAACGGTTTCATGAAGAGATTCAACAATTTTCGCGTGAGTTTCCAAGCTCGCAAAACTTGGAAACTCAATTTATTCAAGTGAATGCCACGCTCCAGAATATGCTTGACCGGAAAGAGTTGTGTAATACACAACCAACTTCTTACTCAGAGGAGAATGTGAATGTTGATACATTAAGGAATGTCGAGGTGAATGAGGTTACACAGGTGGAGAACTATTGGTGCGAAACAACGCAATGACTTGAAGTCCTTCAAATTGAGTCGGACATGTCCATTGCATAGAATGACGATGATGAAGTTGTGATAGAAATTGGGTCATTTCAGAAAGGCTAGAGGAGCCGCAGATAGAGAGCAAAGAAGACCAACCTCTAGTGTTGGTGAAATCACCGACCCTCCATACATATTTGTTAAACCTTATACGGGGGTGGAAGTAAAGGAGCGTTCGCATATTTTCTACACCGCTGACACATTTGTGTTGGATGACCATGATATGACATATTCATTTATGTTAGAGGTCCCGAATGAGCTCCCAATTCTAAAGGAGGGCGTGCATGCTGCATTGCCCAAATATGTTGATGCACCATTTGTTGTTGACAACTCCAAAGGAGAGCACTACAAGAAAAATGATATTTAGAAACGGAATTAGCAACATAATTAAGTTCCGTTGCTAAGAAAAAGTAGTTAGAGACGGAATTAAATTTCGTCTCTAAATAATGGCGCCAACATTCCCACCAAAACTTTCTTTTTTTAACCGTTCATCAAATCTCGAGATTCGTGCGTGCTTAGATGTAGCCCCCCTCCCCCAAAAAAAAATCGATCGTCCAAATGAGAAAAATAGTCGGCTCTCTCAACTCTCTTTCTCTCTTCTATGTTTACGCTTTGGTCTCGCTCTCTCTACCGCTAACCGCCTCTAATCGGCTCTCTGCTCTCTCTCTGGTTACCACTGACCGCTCTCAGCTCGTCGAGGACGTTCTCTCCCTCTCTCACCGCTCTCGGACCGACGTTTCCTAGCTCTCTCTCTCTCTCCACCAAATCTCTCTCCCAAACCCTAAATCTCTGTCGTCGCTACAATTGCGGCAGCGACGAGGCCATCGGCTCTGCTTGTCGCGGGCATTTACTTGGAGATTGGAGCCTCCGAAGCCCTAAGCCTTCGCCGACCTATGCCCCACCCTAAGACGTCGCCGAATTAGTCAAGGTTACACCCTAAGCTGTTGGTCTTTTTTCATTTTTTATTTTTGAATGGGTGTTACAATTTGGATTGAATGATAAGTTTATTAGTTCAGATTTTGATACTATATATGACTGATTGAGAAAACAAAAATGATAAAACTCAATTTGGATTGAATGATAGGTTTATTAGTTTAGATTTTGATACTACGTAGGAATAGAACTGATTGAAGAAAAAAAAACCATTTTTTGTTCATTAGGTTTCTATGTGATTACCTTATTTTTTTTTTTTTTTTTTTTTTTCTCTAAGATTGGTATTACATTATTAAATTGGTATGTATTACCTTGATTTTTCAATTACGATTGTCTAAAAGATTTTGGGGAGATGCCCTTTTCACAGTTACATATATTTTGAACAAATTGCCCTCTCAAATTCTATAATGAAAGTCTCCTTTTCAAATTCTAAAATAAACATATTCTATCTTCAATGACAACTTTATTATTCCATATGTTACATAACACACATGGTTGGTTGCTATAGCAAAATATCAGAATTAAAATTTCAAACAAGTCACAACACATGTATGTACTTAAACTGAAAGTTTCCCTTTCATAATCAAATGTTATGTTTGATGGTTTTTTTTCTTCTTAATTTCAGGCTATTGGACATTAGAAACTAGCAAATCAACCTTTCTTTTTTATTGCTGACAAGGCTGAGGATATTCTTCAACCTAAAGTGGTAAGTTGGAGCATACTAGGAAGAATTCGTCACCATTTCTATATGCTTCGATTATCAGATCCAATAGACCGGATCTAATTAAATGAGTAGTATCTCCTAAACTTCACCAACTGATCTCCATACCACGTATTTATAGTAAGTCTTAATGAAAAGGGAAAAGTGAGTAAAATTTGAGTCGCTTCTTTCCTTGTCTCAAATTCTCTAATTAATATGGTTTCAATGAAATTTAAAGTGACAGTTCCTTTTTTGAACTTTATTTAGCTATATATATTCCATTCTTTGCTATCTAATGATAATGTAGTTTTTATTTGCTTTTTTAAAAGTTGTTTTTTGGCCAAAACCTTAATTTATTTAATGAATTGTTTCACCATTTTTACTAGATTTTTAACTATAATGTTTTTTGATTTTTTTTAAATCTTAGTTTAATAAAGTTTTTTTATTAAATCTTGGTTTAATTAGTAAAGTTAATTGCGTGCTTTCTTATAATTTTTGTAGATGTTCTCCTTAAATATTGTTAATTTATTAGATTTCCATTTTTCCAGTGCATATAATTTTTGTTCCAAGTCCAATGGAGATATGTACAGAAATATTAAATACATGTTGATTCAAATAGATTCTAACCTTGCCTTAAAAAAAAAGATTCTATCTTCAATGACAACTTTATTATTCCATATGTTACATAACACACATGGTTGGTTGCTATAGCAAAAAATCAGAATTAAAATTTCACTCACAAGTCACAACACATGTATGTACTTAAACTGCAAGTTCACTAACAAGTCACAACACATGTCTTTTGCATTTGAAGATTTGTGTTTGGTGTCCAACCAGTAAATGTTTGCATTGACAATATTTGTGTTTCCTACCCAACCCTTATAGTGCCATATGAAAAGAAAACCAATAAAAGGACTTTACTTTTCGAAATTACTGTCTATCTTCCCCACTAGTAACATACTTTCTTCATGGAGTGTAACATCTCGACGGTGCTTGGATTAGATCACCCCATGTTTTCACATAAATTGGCCTCTCAAATTACCTTGTTTGTCTTCTTATATATTGAGCTATGTTTTAGCATTTCTTGCTCAATGGCTAGATAAGGGGTAAAATTCACATAAAAGGGAGAAATGTTATCTTCTTTCGAAAGATATTTTGCTTCTCCAAAATTTCTTATGTGAGATCCAACCATTTGATATATTTTTAAGCTTCTCATCCTTTCCATAGCACAAGATTGAAGTTTCCAGGTTAATGTGTGTTGTTGGAGGTTATTTTTTATATAGCTTCTGGCAATACTACATTCAAAAGCTATTACAATTTAGTCCCATTGGAGAAGGCCTAAATTGGCTAAAAATGTTTAATATGTTGCTTGATATTTTCTAGGTCTAATCTTTTTTCCATCAATTAGAGATTTAACATTTTGATATATAGACATGCATAATTTTGATGATATATTTCTTAATTTCCTTTTATCAGCATGGATCTTATGTTCGTATTTATGTCATGCTTTGTTGACATGGAAACTTTGGCAAAAAGAGAATGGTCTCCTAGATAACACCAGTTGCTGTGATTTTTTATGACTCCTATGTTTTGATCATATTTAGTATGGATCTTTTTGGATGACTAGTTATTGTCCTGGATGATCACTTTGGCATTATCTTCTTGATTTCAGTTATTGGACATTAGAAACTAGCGGTTTCTTACTTTTATTGGTATGCATTTGGTCTCTAAACTTTTATTGGTATTTTGAGATTATACTTTTGCTTTTGTAGATAACTTTTGCAGTTGTTCGCATGACTTTTAGATTGATACTTCTTTTTGTGCATATTTAGAGGATTGGAAGTGATAATCTCGAATCCATTAGTGCATATATCTCATTTAAAGCTACACCCGACTTGATATATGGTTGTGTTCCCCCTCTTTGCATATATCTCACTTAATTTTTTGGGATTTAATCATTTGGTGCAATTTTTTTTCCTCAAATAAAAAAATTCCTTTTTTTGTTCTTGATTTTTTTTAAGCTACATGGGAAATCGAGCTTGTTTGGTGCCTAAAATTCCGGGAAAGAATTGGTTGATGAACTAGACATGATAATAAACCTACTATAACTTCAATCAACAAAAAAAGAAATTCTAGAACAATAAAAAAATCATTTTTTCATAGCATTTTAGGCTACATGAAAGGCTGCTGCAGGTGCTTGAAAGGTAGCTTGGTTTGGTATGTTATGCTTAAGTCAGTTGTGGTGTTGTGGGAGAGCGTCAAGAATAGATGGCAGGTCTTTTTTTTTCTTTTTCATGCAAGCAGTTTTATGCTATTCAGTTTAGTTGAGAATTGAGATAAACTTGAATTCAGTTGTATTACATCAGAGTTACTCCCACCATATGCAAACCCACAAGGCACCCCCCCCCCCCCCCCCCCCACGTGGCATTACATCAGAGTTACTTACCATTGTTTAATTCATGTAGTTAATTATAGATATTTTAGACTATTATGCTCATCTGTCAAACACTCAAACTTAATTGATTTGTTTTCTTCTTTGATTCCTGATGATAGAGATTGGATGTTGGATGTACTCCAGTGAGAGACGAGCAGCGCACTTAAAGTTGGCCTTTTTTAGAGCAGTCATAAGTCAGGATATTGGAGCTTTCGACACTGATCTCAGTACTGGAAATATCATTGTTGGAAATACAAATCACATGAATGTCATACAAGATGCTATTAGCGAGAAGGTACGACACTAATTAATAGTACAGACTAGTACATGAATCTGCAAGTTTGTATATGGTTTTACTATCTAGAAATTCCTACTAGAATTATGAAAAGAATTATCTAATTTTTGGCAATTAAATGACCAAACAGCATGAAAATCAAAGAAGACTCAAAACTTGATCTGAATAACTTATGCATTTTAGGCGTCGACACTACATATAAGTGGTTCTAAACATCTTATATATTTTTGTGTTTGTATTTCCTACTGAATTTCAGTTAGGCTATTTTTTATCTTGTTTCGCGACCTTCTTTATTGGAATCGTGATTGCTTTCATCAATTGCTGGAAAGCAGCATTGTGCACCTTAGCAGTGGTTCCTTTGATTTCTGCTATCGGAATTGTGTACACGAAAATGATGAATGAAATCTCCACTGTTAAGGTTATGCATCTATCAGAAGCAACATCAATGGTGAAACAAGTAATACAAATGCTTCTACTTCTACTTTTTTTGAATTCTAGTACATGCAGCATATAATTAATTAATGTTTCCATTAAATCCAGCTGAGTAATATAAGTTTAATTTGATCAAGATGGACTTTTTTTCAAGCACCTAAACCCTTTCAACTATAAGTTTCTAATGGGCTTCTTGTTTTAATTTGCAAACAATATCTCAAGTCAAAATTGTATTTGCATTTGTTGGAGAGAATTTCATTATTAAGTTGTTCGTAGAGCGCTTGGACAAACAATTTAAACTGTATTTGCATTTGTTACTTTTAGATTGATATTTCTTTTTTTGCATATTTAGAGGATTGTAAGTTTTTTTGTGGTTGTTGAACAATAGGATTGGTGGTTTTTGTGCATACTTAAAAATTTGGAACATTTATTAAACTTGACAAGCTTTCGTGGATATTTCACTCTTTTTCAATGTCGAATTGTACATTTTTTTTCTCTCATTTGAATATTTGTTGTTGATATATATTGTCAATGTATGTATGTCAAATTCTTTTTTTTTTTGGGATGTTAGCACCCTCAAGGAGTTGTTGGAGGGGGTGCGGCGATGGAGTAGGTCCTATGGTTGTATTTTCAGGTTTTGAGGTTATGGAGAACCAATAGGATTGAGCTTAGGTTTGAAAACTAAACAAAGCGGAATTGAGACGGATTAGCAATGGAATTTAGAGATTTCGTTGCTATTCCATCTCTAATTTTCGAGGAATAGACACGCCCAACTGGGTAAAACAAGACTTTGTTACTAAATAGGAACATATTAGAAATGGAATTCATTAATTAGCAACGGATCAGAGACGGAATTATTGTGTTCCGTCTCTGATCCATTGCTAATCAGAGACAGATCAGAGACGGAATATAATATTTTCGTCTCTAATCCGTTGCTAATCAAAGACGGATCAGAGACGGAATACAATAATTTCGTCTCTGATCCGTTGCTAATCAGAGACGAAATATAATATTTATGTCTCTGATTCATTGCTAATCAGAGACGGATCAGAGACGGAATACAATAATCTCGTCTCTGATTAGCAACGGATCAGAGACGAAATTCAATCATAATTGTACTCTTTAGAAACATTCGCATTTCTGTTCCGTCTTTGTTCCGTTTCTAAATTCCGTCTCTAATCTGTTTCTAATCAGCAATGGAAAACGACGATTTTAGAGACGGAATAGATTTTGTCTCTGTTTCGTTGCCGAATTGAATTAGAGACAGAATGTATGCAAATCAGAGACGAAAAATCTCGTTTCGATCTCCTATTTTTTGTAGTGGAGGGCATCACGTGATGAATCACAATAAGTCTAGCCAAAGACTTAAAAGAAAGGCATTCGTTGGGAGGCGGCCCAGCTTTGTTTTTGATTTTTATTGCATTTATTTCAATTTTAATTTAGATTTAGTTTTTTTATGTTTAATAAAGCCCTAACTTGGTCTCTTGGATTTTTACAAGTGTAATGAATGTTTGATGAGCACTGATGGCACTATACCACCCCCTGAGTTTTGCTAGGTTTGACTATGGATTACATTGTTTTTGGAGTAATTTGAGCATATTTTTTTTATGAATTAACATATTATTAGAGTTTTAGGTGTTTTGAGACTTGGTTGGGACATATCCAACTTAATTCACCACATTAGTGGTGGGTCTTTAAGTAGACCCAAAACCCAAAACCTCATTCCATCATCTTGTTGATTTCACCCATAGTTGAAAGACTCGGGCTCGCAATATTTGATAGGAATCATTTGAATTAACTCTCATGCTTATTAGTTCTTGCTCTTATTATGATAATTTTATTTCATAGTTTCCTTAGTCACCTAGACATGCGAGATTTGAGCATTCACTAGTTTTTGGAGACTTTTGTTCTGCGTGCACTTGTATCATCTTCTTATTTTATCCATATTCTTTTTCACCACTATTATTTTTCTTTTTGTTGCATGGATTCCTTGACTTTGTTTTGAACCTTGAGGACAGGGTTCGGAATAAGTTTGGGGGTATTAACCAACTTTAGAATTTGTGGATTGAGTAGGATTGCTTTGTGAAAGACCGCATGTGAGATCATTAAATTTTTTTTTCAATTATATGCGGCTATATGTGGTTGTTGGACGGTATTGGAGGTGTTTGATATTTCTTATTCAACCATTTCTTCCATTTCTTTGCCCTCCATATTTCGCTTTCTCATTTTATTAGGAGTTGATACACTTTCATGCATGTATTTAGTATAGTTTTCATTATTATATTGTTTAGAGTTACCCGAAACTTTGTTTCATGTCTTTGGTTATGGATGCGTACATTATGGTTGCCTTTTTGACTTGAAACTTAGGAAAAAGTAGGAGAAATACTCACTCAAGTTCGTAGCTCAGCATTTTTATGATTTCATGATTAGGGACTTAGTATGATGGTTAAGCCATGTGTTAGATACCAAAATGGGTAGACGGTTGAAATTGTGCAAGTGATGAGACTTTAACCCACATTGGGGAATTTGCTTGATTATAGTAAAAGTGAGAAGGGCTAATAGGAGTTTTCTAAATATAGAGAGTCCCACAAGTTTTCACAAGAAATGGAGTAGGGAAACTTGTGGTGGGAAAAAGCGAAAAATTGGTCCACAAGAAATGGAGCAGGGACCGTATCATTTAAAAAAAAATTGGAGAAGAAAAAAAATTAGAGAGTATATACATATAAAATGGATAAATGCGGAAGTGTATGAAAACTCCTCAAATAAAAAGATTTAGCTCGAGTGCTTATAGCTAAATTAAGTGAGACTATAAACTTGCGTGCTTGAATGTGTAGAACAAGAAAACCCGTGAGTAGTTGATGGCATTTGTCTTGACCATATCTTTGTCTTGAAAATGTGATCTTAATTGTGTTCGGGTTGCAGTTCTTGACATATCATAACTCCAAAAAATTTTAGTGATTTGTTATCTCGGCGATTATGTAAACCAAAGGAACTCCATGAATTTTGAATCGGGTATAGGATTAGTTGAGTCTGTACATATATATTCCGAGTCTAGTTTATTTACGTGTTTGTCATTTACACCTTTGCTCGGGACTTGCAAAGTCTTAAGTTTAGGGGTATTTGTTGAGTCGTTAATTATGTAATATTATATATAGGTTATTTATATATTTTTATTGTCAAGTCTCCAAAATATTAGTCTAATTGCGTTTATTTATTATTTTCAGGGTTATTGGAGTGCGTGGTTGAATCCGGGGCGAAAAGCTACGTAAAATCGAGTATTCATATGCCTGGATCAATTTTACACCGAAAGTCACGCTAGCACGTATCTCGAGGCAAATTTGGTGGGCCCACACATGAGACACGAAAGAGATGATGTGGCGGACAGCTAGGCATACATGTGTCCAGTGGTGCTTGCGTGATTTAAGGATATAAGTTAGGAATGCTTTGGTTTTAATAGGAATATTATATATATATATATATATTATAATATTATAATATAATATATGAAAGGGATATGCATGGAAAAAAGAAAAGATAGGGAAGAAATAGAAACAAATGAAAAAAGGCAAGAATGGACGAAAAAAGGACTTCTATTTTTCTTTGTCTCGGTGTCTTCTATTCGGCCTTCGGGGAGCCGAACGGACCTCCTTTTCTCCCCCATTCTATTTTTTTCATTTTTCTTTGTTCTTTGTGTTCATCAACTATGCGAGGCTAAAACCTTTAGCCTAGACAAGACTGCGAGGGAGGTTCGACTGCGCATATTAATAGATATGTGAGATTTATATATTTTAATTTCAATTTTTTTATTATTATTTTATTTTCTTTGGTATTATTTGAACAATTGAAGTTAAACACTTATTTAAACCTTGATATATTTGTCAGTGAGTCGTAAGCACCCGTACTTGTGCAACAAGACCACACTAGTGGCAATTGACCATACCAATTGATTAGTCTCTTTGGGACCGGTTGAATACCTTTGAAATCTAGGCTAAATCGGACACACGAGTGATTCGGTTGTCTAGGTGTAGTGCCTTCACGAAACATATTGCGGTCACCGTGTTAAACTCAATTTGGTTAAGTATAGGGTCATATGTTTGACTAGAGAAATAGTCACCGTCGTACCTTGGCTATCGTGATTAGGAAGTGCAAGGAACCGCGTACGTTATCGGTTCCATAGCTACACTAGGATATTTTGATTTGCATATTTTGCATAAATCGAAGACCAAATCCAATCTTTTATCGAACCAAACTTGTATGTCTTGACCTAGGCGCATTTATTAATTTTTCTCAAATTATTTTCATTGTTTTGTTTATTTATTTTAAACATTAGTTAATTTATTCATTCTTTAAAACCCTCGATTTCCCTTTTCGTTATTTTTTACCTTAAAAAGATTACCAATCCATGTGGGATCGACCATTTGCCACTATTCTACAAAATAGTTGGTTCGGGTATTTTAATTTTATTGACGCGTTCGGTACGCGTCAGGTGGTCGAGGGTACATTAGTTACTTATGGTCGTTCCATGCATTCACTCATTAATTCTTGGCCTACTTTACCTACAGGCATGATAGGTAAACGATTGGAAACTTGACTTAATGATTATCAGGTTCGAAAAGAAAAGGTGAAAAAATTGCATATTAACCAAGACTTGTTAATTCTTGAATTGAATTAGATCGTATAGGCACAGGAGTGCAGTGCGTAGCATAAGAAGATTCAATCATTTAAATATTGAATAAGTTATGTGAGTCGATTCGGAAGTGGAGATTAGCAGAGAATGCAAAATTCTCGAAATTCGAAACTGTCGTGTCGAGAGAATTCGAGACACATTATGACTCGGATTGTACGCTACTATTCTACCATTTCCTCGACTAACATCGACCAGAAAAAGTTTGAGAAAGAAGAATAGATGTGAGCCCTATTCTAGGCACAAAACCATATCAATTATGGACTGGAGTTGTAGTTCGAGAGATGATCATAGTATGCGAAAAGATACAACCTATATCTTTAGTCGGTCCAAGCATACTCAAGAAAATCTCAACTTCATTACAATTTTTATATATAGATGCACAGTAGTATAATTAGGGTCTTAACACTAGTTAAGGTCAACCTACCCTTAATTCTCAGTGCGGTTGTTGGAGATAAAGTTATCCTACCTAGAAATTTTTTATAGGATGTATGGTCTAGGCCAGCGAATGCCAGCTATCAACAATTTTTATGAGTTGAAGTTTTAGAATTTAATGTGCCACTAGGTATATGATTGTATCGAGTATGGAAGGGTAGTCAGGAAATGGATTTCAAGAGTACCTATAAAACTAGAAGACTAACATAACTCAAGATCTCATCGAGACTAGGATGCATGATGATTATCTCATGCATACCACGGGTTGTGAGTCATAAGTTATATTAACTTCAATGTCTTATAGGGATAAAAGAAATTTAAGTTAGGTAGAATATTAGCCTAAGTTGGTACATATATGATGTGTGGTATGACAACAACCATTGGCAGGTAAGACCTAACATGGAAAAGCATGCCAGATAAATATTTGAATAAGATATCTGGGCAAGAATGCCATATGGAATCTAGGGTTAAACAATGGTGAATTCCTTCAGATAAAAAGAGATGCGTGATTAGAGAACGAAAACTACAGAGAGTGATCTCCTGCAACTCAAATTGTTCTTATTCTCTAGGGTAATTGAATTAGAGACAATTAGACTAACCTTGAGTATGAAGTCTGAGGAAGTTAGAACCTTATCGACAATCGAGCAGAAGTAAGGACCTATTCTTGAGCTCAGCTAGATATCATCTCTATTCAGGAATATTAATTAAGGTATAAAGGTCGTTAGGTCATCGACCAGGAAAATTTAAAGGATATGAGACAAACTGGTTTTCGATAGACTCTATGGAAGCGTATAGTGTTGAGATGACTCAGAATAGCAAGAATGCTAATACAAACTCATTTAGCTCTTGCCAGAGCATTGGAGTAGTCATACAGGATGAGCGGCCTGAGTAACTCCACTAGAGTAGCACGATTTGTTTGCAATCTAAGAGGTCAATGAGGCCTCACAATCACCTCATTTAGGTAGAGAATAAATCAAAAGTATGAGCCTATATAGAGTCTGCAATTATACACGAGGTCCATAATGACCTCAAGCTACTTCTAAGGGACAGGTTGTCCAAATCATCTCACGCATTTGTGACTTAGTAGTGAAAGATTTTGCATTAAAGTCACTTCGACACTGTTAAGAACTCGTAAAAGATTTAAGATAATGTATTGAGAAGACATTTAAAAACCTTTAAAGCTCGAAGAATAGGATCGAGCTAAAAGGCATTGCTAGTCCCGATGGATGGGATGTTAAAGTCGCATGGAAAGTAGAAATTTTTAGGTATTATAAATAATCAGGGTCTATAATGGTTATTTAATTAGGCTCTCCATGGCAACAAAATACTTTCCTTAGGTTTTTAGTCAATTATGGTTTTCGACTAGCCCAGAGAAAAGCTCAGGGTCTAAGTGCACCCATTGAGCTAGTATAGAAAGAGTTTGACTTAATTAAGTCTAACCAAAATTGAAGGATGCCTACACTACGAAAATAACAAAAAAATCTAACTCTAATGGAAGATATATCACGGATGATATAAACATTTGATCATCCCGCCGATAAATTGAGGACTATAGTTGTACGTTGAGGATTGAGAGTACGATTTTAACTCAGGAGATCCAGGAGAAAGCATTAGGAGATAAGCTTGGAGTTAGCAGGGATAATTCGCGGTAAGTATTAAGTCTGACATCCATGTAAAGAGAAGAAAGAGGTGTGTAATCTATAGATTTAGATTATAGACATGTACAACAATGACAACTTGAACAACCACAATAACTCACCTTCAATTCGTTTATCTCTCTCCTTCCTTCCACAGTCTCACTCCCTCTTCTCGGTCACAAACTCTCTCCCAATTTCATTCCCTCTTACAATCGAAACTAGGGGTGGGTAGGAGTTTTCTAAAATCGCCCAAACCGCCCAAATCGACCAAACCGCACGGTTTGTCCGGTTTTGGAAAATGACTCAAACGGTTTTTGGTCGCGGTTTTCATTTTGGGAAAATCGAGATTTAACCAAACCGAGGGCATTTTGGTAAATAACCACCATATATCAAAAACCCTAAAACATAACAAAAAAAAATTCCTCACTCCTCTCTCCTCTCACTCCGCTCGTCTCTGCGCTCTCACTCCCGCGGCGCTGCGCTTGTCTCTCCGCTCTCACTCCCGCCGGCGCTCCTCTCTCCTCTCACTCCCATCGGTCACTCACTCTCGCGATGCCTGCCTCGTCTCTTTGCTCTCACTCTCGCGGCGCTCCTCTCTCCTCTCACTCCCACCGGCGCTCCTCTCTCCTCTCACTCCCACCGACGCTCCTCTCTCCGCTCTCACTCTCGCGGCGCTCCTCTCTCCTCACTCTCGCGACTCTCCTTTCTCCTCACTCCCGTGGCGTTCCTCCTCCTCTCACTCCCGTCGGCGCTCCTCTCACTCCAGCCTTCTCCTTCATCCTCCTCACTCTTCGTCTCTCCGTCGCCTCCGAATCCATCCCATCGTCATCGCCTTCCACCGCACGAACGTCCACCGCCGCCTCGCACCAAAACTGCGAAACCAAACCTTGCAAACCGCGCAAATCGCGGTTCGGTTTGGTTGCGATTTTGGGTGGTTCGCGGTTTGGTGGTGGTTTGGAAAATCACCAAACCGTAGACCGTCGCACCCCTAGTCAAAACTAATCAAGATGATACGTTCTGTTGAATTAGGGATAAGTATTTGATTTTATCGGTATTTGTATCAAACGAATCTCGAGGCAAATCTAAAATTTCTATTGTCTTCACTTATGTCTTGATCCTTCTTGAGATACGTGATGCGTATTTTGAGGTCAATCTTGATGGCTATTAACAAACCCATCATTAAATAACCGACTTATGTTTGATCAAATACTTCTCAAGATTCGTTCTTACGAACCTTGAGGCCGATCTTGATGGCTTTAACTCTTGAAATGCATTTGCACACATCTCGACGCATGTACCACCTCTACAATATACCAATGTCCAGCACCTCTCTTCTTCTTGAATGCCACGTTACGCGTATCTTGAAGCGAATCCAATAATTTAAATAAAATAAACCAAACTATTGGTTACATATACATATATTAACTAAATATATACACATATGTATTTTCTCATTTTAAATTCACTATGCACGACAACGATCACCCTCGGGCATCCACACTATTGTACACCCCACGGGTGTCACCCTCGACCCCACGTGTTACTAGACGCCCACCCATTTATTTATTATTTCAAGTATATATTTATATATACAACATATATAATTAAATATACACATATATTCATGCGTTTATAACTTCGTCGTGCACGCTAACGAGTACACCCAGAAATACATGCTACCCCACGACTCATGTGCATCACCCTTGACCCACGCATGGTATTAGGCGTCCCATAATTTTCCAATTATTTTATCCCAAACTATCAGTTTTATTTATATATCAACATATATAAATATATATACACATATATTTTACAACCTTTCCGCTTGACACGTACACCAATGAGTACACCAAAGCGTACACATTGCTTCCACGTCTCTCCATGTGATCCCCCATGATTTACATGTGTCACACTACATGTACCATCAATTTTATTTATTACTTATTTTCCAACTATAGCTTTTATTATTTGTCACATTAACCAAACACAATACATCACCACAATCACACTCACACACTAATCGAGACAAGTAGGGATTAACCATGAGTCTAACTTGAGTTAATTAGATTTTGAATTAACGTTAATTATTAGGTTAAAGACACGAGTCATTACATTGATAAAACTTACCCATTTCATACCAGTTGCAGCTTACTACACATTTGATTAGCTGAGTATATTATTTGAGAGAGAGATTATCAAATTGCATGGAGTACCATTGACTATTACATCAAACAAAAATGCTATGTATACATTCAGGATGTGGCGAAGTATGTTGGAGTAGTATGGTACGCGCTACAGCTTATCACAACCTTTCACCCTCAGACTGATGGCCAGACTAAAAGGTTGATTAAGACTCTCAAAAATATGCTCAAGGCTTGTAGACTTGAGTTTGGAATATCATGGGAGGAGTACCTATCGTTGTGTAAGTTTGCATAAAATAATAGTTATCAAGCTAGCATTGAGATGACACCATTTGAGACTTTATATGGCAGACTGTGTCGCTTGATATCTTATTGGGTTGAACTAGAAGATCGGGAGTTGATAGGGCCTAAAATTATTGTTGATCACACGAAGAAGATACGACAGATTCGCCATAGACTTAAGAGAGCCCAAGATAGGCATTAGAAGTATGCAAACATGTATCACAGCGATCTCATGTGTGATGATGGAGTCTTTATATATCTAAAGGTTTCTCTCGAAAGGGTCTTCACAAATTTGTTCTGAAAGGCAAGTAAGCACCAAGGTTCATCGAGCCTTTCAAGATCAAATGATGGGTCGGAAAGGTTATGAATAAGCTTGAGTTACCTCCAAAAATGTCGGGGATACATCCAGTCTTCCATATTTTTATGCTTCGACTAGCTTAGTCAAAAGTAGATGTACGACCGACATTTGACTTGAGTCAGATTGATTTGAGCGAAGATGTATCACACGAGGAGCAGAAATACGAATCCTAGATCGAAAAGTACAACAGGTTAGAGGCAACTCTATCCCAAAGGTGTTAGTCAAGTGGCAATTCCTTGAAGACTCGTAACTCACTAAGAAGCGGGAAAACTATATGCGAGATAGATTTCCATTCCTTTTCGAGTCACATATAACCTTAACTTAAGTTTAATTTTGAGGACAAATTTCCATTAGTCAGGAAAAATTATCACGGCCTGAATTTCTAAATCCGAGTTTAATCTCTAAATCAGGATCAGTGACTTGTGATGTGGGACCCATATCAAGATACGTGTCATGATCAATGAGAGAGGGTCAAGGTATATGTTATATTTGTTCTGATGTATGCCTAGTGTATTATATGTGTAGAATACTAAGTCACTCTCACTTGTGTAAAGGTGTCGATACATGAGTGGGGTCGCACCTCGAGATGCATATCGTCATGGTACTAGGATAGAGAGTGATTTATTTAGGCTTAATGTAACTCAAATAGTGATTTAAATGTAGCTATGGTTGATTTTATATCAAATGCACCTAAGTTGGTGATTTAAAATAATGAAACTTGATATTTCTCGAGATACATATTGACACATTTAGAAACCAATTGAGTTATAAATTGGTGTCACTAAGCATGAGATAGTGGAGAGTAAGTGGGAAATGTGTCAATGTGTATGCCCCTAGATAGGTCTCAAGATACGTGTGCACATGAGGATCAATGGCTATTAATCAACCATATCCATTTCATATAAATAGCTAAAGATCAACTCATGCAATCAAACCATCTTCATTTCTTAGCTTAGAAGCAGAACTTGCTAGAGTAGGGAGGTGTTGGAGGAAGAAGAAGATCAGTGAAGGAGATCAGCAACCAAATGGAAATTGGTGTATGAGTCGATCAAATTAGAATACATCAACTAGGTAATTCATTCACGCCATATAGACTTAGCTCAAATCGTTGAATTCTTTAATTTGATGATAAGTAAGGTTATTGTTCATGTCTTGGGACTTTTGAGGTGTACATGGGGGTACTTAAGGCATTTGGTAGCCTATGTATGGAGAAAACTTAGCATTCTAACTGCAGAATTCTAGGTTTTCCTACACATAACACGCTAGGTAGATCAACTAGCATGCTAACTTCGGATAGCACGCTAGAGAAAGCTTGGTAGCGTGCTAATGAGGCCACTAGCGTGCTAATCGAGGTACCCAGCACGCTAGGTGCTATGACAGCATAAAAATGTGCAATTTTTTAAAATTTCTTAAACACTATAAACAAGTCTAATACCCTAAGTAAAGGTCCAAACACACTCAAAAACATGTTATATGATATCAAGAATCTATGGAAGTGTCTCGAGGGTTTAGAAACGAGTTTTGAGGTGTGGGGAGGCCATAATAGCATATGAAATTGCGTAGATTATAAGTAAACTGATTGATTTTCCATTTTCCATTGTACTTCATATGCCATGACTTGTTGTTCTTTCTCATTTCATGAGTTTGCTTTCATGGTATAGATTGTTGATTAAATAATTTCACTGACTCCAAATCATGTGCTATGTCATTTTCAAATGTCGATACATATAGTCAATGAAATAGCATGCTAATAGGTAAGTGGTACATAGTGTTGTGAATCTATTTCCATTGTGCATTAGGTATGCAATTGCTTTGTTGGATTCTCAAACCACGTTATAACTTGAAATATGAAAGTATTTCTTGTATCTAGGACCATTTTATTATAGAGGTCCAGAGGACATACAACACTAGACTTCCAGGGTGATCAAGGATATCTCCTCATTATCTTGCGCAGCACATGGGAAATGAGTCCCGGGGTTTTGGCAAGCATAACTTAGGTGACATCACAAGGTATGGGACCTGAGGTTGTTGACAAGTATATATCGCGGTGACTAGGACCATCAAAATGTTATAAAGGCAAAGAGCACTATTCAGACCCTTACATTGATATAGAACTCAACTCGATCCTTATATACTGGAAAATGATGATGTGATGAAGATCACGACCGACCGACCCTAAATCATTACTACTTAGCCATATGTTAGATTCATATTATTTAACTAAAGTATCTCTTTGCATGTTCTCTTTTCAGCATAGTTGTTATTATCATGCTTTTAGATACTTGTTGCATATTTGGGAATGTAAAAAAATGTCTCTCATGTTACTTTCTATTTTCTTGTACTCACCGTCCTTTTTATGACGTTGGGTGAAGATCCATCAAGTAGCAGAATAAGCAAAAAGAATATTTACGACTACTTCTAAGCCAGTGGAGTGTTGCTACATCGGGTTTTGTAGGCTTTTAGTTTTGTTGTATAACTTTTGTATGTCTTTATATACTTTTAGGGTTGTATATATTATGGGTTGAGAGATAACACCCTAACTAGACACATGTATATGTTATCGCCATTTGTTATATATACATGTGATCTTTATTTCTTAGTTTTTTCATAATTGTTAGGCACCATATTATAAGTTTCCCTAATTTGTTAAGACTTCTGCTGAATAAACTTTTAAGTAAGTAAAATTTTAATTAACTTTTATTTATGAATTGACATAGGATAGGTAAATTTTTATTAAAAAAATAATTGATAAGCAATAAGGTTTTGGAAAGGCTTGATTGTTCCTTGTTAAGTCCTATATGGTGAGATTAATGCTTAATGATGAGATTAGGCAGGGCGGGGCCGTAATTTGAGAAGGGGTTGTCACAATCTAGTCCATGCCCAACATCACGCGAATGTCGCGTCAACGCCTTGCTCACTTGTGGTATAGTGTTGGCCTCGATGTTACCTGGGAATTTTGGGATTTGGTTCAGCGATCCCCCAGCGTGTGACACATGAAGTACAATGTTGGCAAATCGTTGAACCTATTTTTGAGTAGTCAACTCAAAGTCCAGATAGTTCACTCAATGCCCTGTAGGTGAACCCAAAATGCTTGGAGGGCGCTGAACATTTTTTTCAAAATTCATTGTTTTCCAAAATTACTAGGTTTTATCGAGATATAACATCGGTTCAAGGATCGTGGCAATGGTAGCTAACCTGGAAAACCTTTGTCATTGCGGCAATGGCCTTGTGATGACCCCTTCTCAAATTAGGGCACCGTCTAGCCTAATCCTATTACTAAGCCCTAATCTCACCTAGTAGGACTTAACAAGGAGTTAGTTGACCTTTACATAACCTTATAACTTACCAATTAATTTTTCAAATAAACATTTACCTATCCTATGTCAATTCAAAAATCAGAGTTAATTAAAAATCTTACTTACTTAAGAGTTTATTAAATTAGCGGAAGCTTATAACATGTTTCCTAAAATTGTAAAAAAAACCAAGAATTAAATATCACATGCATATATATAATGAAACGATCATGTTATATCATCATGTGTCGGGTCATGGTACTAATCTCTCAATCCTTAAAATACAACCACAAAAGTAAATAATATTCATATAAAAGTAATACATAAAAAATTAAAACCTACAAAATCTGGTGTAGCAGCACTTCACTGGCTCAGAGGTAGTTGCTAATCTTTTCTTTGCCTAGCTTGCTACTCGATGGATCTGCACCCACCGTTATAAAAAGGACGATGAGTACATGAAAGTAGAAAGTAACACTGAGAGATATTTGTTCACATTCCCAAATATGCAACAAGTATCTAAAAGCATGATAATAGCAATTATGCTGAAAAGAGAACATTCAAAGAGATGCTTTAGTTAAACAAAATGACACTTGTGCATGGCTAAGTAGTAATAATCTAGGGTCGGTCAGCTGTTATCTTCATCACATCAATTTTCCACTATATGAGGATGGAGTTGAGCTCTACATCAAAGTGAAGGTTTAAGCAGTGCTCTTTGCTTTTATAATCTTTCACTAGTGTCACTCACCTACAATGTATACTTTTCAACATCCCCGGGTCCCATTGTTGGGGCATGTGCCCTAGGTCAATCCATTAACTGTCTTTATGAATACTTTTAGTTAATAAAATAGAGGATTTCCTTTGTTGTTTATTATAATTAATTTGCATGTTTACATTATAATAAGATCCATGGGTATTTATAGAAATATCCTAAATGTCCCTAGTCGATCATTATACTGGGAACTATAATGAATTAAGACTAGTGTGAGTCTTGATTGAAGATCATATGATGATTATACGTATAGGGATACGAATCAAGATCACGAGTACTTGTTAGGGAACAAAGTACTGGACCGACCCGTTATGAGAACATCACATGGATTAAGTCATAGTTGTTTCTCATGATAGGTATATATTCCAGTCCTTTGACTTGAGATTACCAGAGACTTCAACATTAGGAACACAGTGATTTGACACAATCAAACGTCGTCTTTAACCGGACGATTATAAAGGTTGTGATTGGTTACTGTGTGAGCAATGTGTTGAAGTTGTGTAATCAAGATAGAATTTGTCCCTCTCATATAAAGAGAGATATCCAGTGGATCCCTCGATGTGTTAGACTGTTAAAAGGCCTAGTCTAAGTGAATTGATATTGATCAATGTCACTTGGATGTTTTCAGTCTACCTAGAGATCGAGACTAGTACGATTGAACATGTTGGATGACAATTCTATGCCTTATGTTTGATCAAAAGGATATCGTGTGACAAAAGGATGTTATATACATTATTGATTAGGTTGTATCGATTTGATATTCGTACGACTTGGGTAGTCATAATGTCTTGCTAGAGGCCGCTTATGACTTGTATACCAAAATGTGTTTTGGTACACTGCCAACGTTGTATGAGCCTATTGGGCCGCACACTAAGAATGGTTTTGCGAGATTTTAAGATGGTTCGAAAAATGAATTTTATATGATAAAATTCATGACTAAACGTCCTTGTGGTGTATTACACTTATACTTCTTTAAGTAGGGGTATATGTGTAATTTACTTAACCGTCTATATACAAGAGTTGTATAAATAGACGCTTTAAGTTAGAATACACTAACGAAAGATCAAAAGGCCAAAACTCCTTTTCGTTTAAGAAACGACTTAGGGTTTTTGGTATGCTCGGATCGTTTTGGAGAGAAACAAAAAGATTTGGTATTCTCTCGAAGCTAACACTTCGAATCTCGGCATTGTTCGTGTGTGATCATTGATAGAGGGCGCGTTAAATTGTTAGCGCGCTTTAGAGATCGATCAACCTTCGAAAGGTATATTGCGATCGAGGTAAGATTAAGTTTTCATGGTTTAAACGTTTTTAATGGAATTAGATTCGGATCCTGTTGGGGTTTTTGTCAAAATTGTTTTGTAATCTCCGCTGCGTATGAACCCCAAAACCCAACAGGTGGTATCGAGCCATCGAGTTCGATTCCATTAAATTCATTGCATGTTTTCTTCTGATATATACATGATATATGATCGAAAGCATGTTGATAGTTGATGTATATGTGATATACATAAGTTTTCATTGAGATTTATTATCACGTTTGTGTATATGATACACATATTTGTGATTTAATTGAAATCATTAGGTATAATCTTTATTCTTTGTGCATTGATGCATGGATGAAATCTCTGTAATTCAATATGCATATTTAGGTTACATTGTTTTACGTTTCTTGAATTGTATAAGGTTGAATATTAATTCGAAACTAATATGATTAGATTCGATTGGGATAGTAGTTCATGATTCAATGACATATTTGTGATTATCTAGATGAGGACCGAAATTGCAAATAACTAATTTTCGAAATTATTTATTTATAAATAATTAATTTTCGAAATTATTTATTTATAAATAATTAATTTTCGAAATTATTTATTTATAATTAATTAATTTTCGAAATTAATTATTTCCATTGTTATATCTATTTTGTTATGAAGTTTCTATTTGATAAAGATAGATAACAAATTAGAATATGAGATAAATATCAAGAATCTTGTTATTGGTGATATGCTAGGATTCAAATATCTCAAGTCCTAATTGGATTAGGATAAGATTAGTCCTAATAGGATTAGGATAAGATTAGTCCTAATTGGATTAGGATAAGATAAGTCCTAATTGGATTAGGATAAGATGATTAGTTAGATGTGGGCCCGGGTTAATTAAAATATTTTAATTGACTTAATTTAGAATAAATTAAGGGGTTAATTTATGATAATAAAATCAGCGAAAATTATGATTTTCTATAGCGAATTTTAATTTTCGGAATTGAGATTCGTCTTCTAAAATAAAAATAAAAATCTCCAAATTGTTTAGTGATTGAACAAATCAATAAAATATATGATATTTCATTGTTTACATAAAATCACTAAAACTGAATAAAATCCCTCTATTAAATTTTAAGTCTCGTGCCATCCATTTTAAACACTTGTCAAGGCCTCGATCACACTAATATAGTTTCAGCCATAGCTGAGTGTATTGTGTTATCTTGGTGAGACAACTTGGGTAAGAGTTACCTCAATGTTTCAAATGGTCCGACTTAATAAAGCTATCAAAATAGTTTTGAGCTTTAGGCAAATGATGAGATAAAAACATGCTAAGACATAAGATGTCCCATATCTCATAAAATGATCTAAAAATTACATAAGATGTAATTGGTAATTGTTACCTACCTAAATAATCTAGTTCTCGTGTTTCATGCCATAGCTGTCATCACGAGAATTAGGTGAAATATGGATTTTAGTCCCCTAAATAAACAATACGTTTTAGGAGGGTTGTTAATTTAGTGGGAGTCTATTCCTCTATACTAAAATAAACTTTGCATAATCTTTATTGTAGATCAATGGCCTCTTCAAGTAACAATAATCCCCTCGTCATCGCGATCCATCCTTGAAAAGGATAAGCTATCTGGGACTAACTTTCTTGACTGGTTCAAACTTGAGAATTGTTCTTAAGCATGAACGCAAGTTGTTGTCCTGGATGCTCCAATCCCGAGGACCCACCACCAATGCTACGAAAGTTTGTGAAGGATGCGCATAGTAAGCATGTCAACGATTCTATTGATGTTGCATGTATTATGTCTTTAGCAACTATGGTTCTGAACTTGAAGGACATGGAACTAATGGAAGCCTACGACATGGCTATAATGCTTTGAAGGAAATGTTCCAACAACAAGCTAGGCAAGAAAGGTTCGAGACAGTCAAAAACCTACATTCTTGCAAGACGACCGAGGTGCGTCGGTTAGTCCTCATGTTCGAAGATGAAGGGCTATGTTGACCGACTTGATAGACTCGAATTCCCATAAGCCAAGAGTTGGCTACGGATTTGATCCTAAATTCATTACAGAAAGTTACTCACAATTTGTGATGAACTACAATATGAATAATATGGAGAAATCAATTTCGAGTTGCATTTGATGCTCAAAACTCTGAACAAAATATCAAGAAACCTCTAGCAATATGTTGATGGTCTAAAAGGGAAAGGGAATGAAGAAAAAATCAAAGGAAAGGCTAGAGTTGCCAAGGCATGTTCTTTGCACTGCATGCAAAGCCTATGAAACAAGTCAAGCCCCAGCCTGTTCCTGCTTCAAAACACCCAAAAGAAAAAGGAAGAAAATTGTCATTTCTGTAATCAAACCTATCTTTGGCATTGTCGTCTCAGGCACATAAACGAGAAACGCATAACGAAGCTCCATAAAGATGGGCTTCTTGATTCATTTGATTTAGAAACATATGAAACGTGCGTACACTACAAAAAAATAGCAAATCAGAAACGGAATTAGAAACGGAAATAAGTTTCGTTTCTAAATCAGAAACGGAATTAGAAACGAAATAAGTTACGTTTCTAAATTTGATTAGCTTACGACGGAATTGACACGGAAAAATTCGAGAGACGGATTTGAGACGGATCGAGACGGAATTAGAGACGGAATTAGAGACGGAATTAAATTCCGTCTCTGAAATTTGGCGCCACCATTCCCGCCAAATTCTTCATTTCTTATGACCGTTCATCATTCCTCGAGATTTGTATTTTCTTGGATCATGGCACCCTCTCCTCTTTCCCGCGCCCCACCCCCCCCCCCAACAAAACAGCAAATGAAATCCCTAAATCATTCTCACGAAAAAACCCCAAAACCTAAATCTGTCTCTCCGTCTCGTCCAAATTCATTCGATCGTCTCGTCCCCAAACGTCCATCCCGTTCGATCGTCTCGTCTCTCCGTCTGGTCGTGCTAGGCTGGTCTCTCTGTTGTCTCTGCAGTGCATGTCCGTCTCGTCGCGGTGGTCTCCGTTTCTCCGTCTGGTCGTGCTACCTGGTCTCTCTGCTGTCTCTGGTCTCGCCGTCTCTCTGGTCTCTCCGTCTCGTCGCGCCGGTCTCCGTCATCGCCGATATCTCTCGCTCTCTCTGGTCTCTGATTCCGGTTAGCAAGGCATTTGTAGTTTTGGAGTCTTACTACATTCTGATATAATCTATTTGTTTTTTATTGTTCTTTATAATGCGAGGCAACACTCATGATCAAGAGCTCTTGAAACTTTCATAGAGATCATTCACCTTGTGACGGTTTTGAGGAAATCTTGAAGCTGCTACAATGTTTTAGCTCAACTTTTGCGTCTGTCGGGTTGGCATTCTAGTCCCCTTGTTTATCTAATTTAAAAAATTTATGGAAAACCAAGGGTGACATGAGAATTATTTAAGTTTCCGCTATGGTTCATTTGATAGTTCGATCTTCTAGTAAAGATCGGAGTTGAAGGCAAGAAGCTTTTTTATCTTGAAAGATTTTCCAATTTAAATTAAGCATGCGACTTCATAAATTTCCATCTATCAATAAATATTTGGGGTGTCCGGTGTTCCTACGTACCTTATCTGCGGCATCCGGGAATATTAAAGTCGTAATACTTGTTAGCATTGCAAATATTATGCTCATGAATGAAATATGTTATAGATTTTCACTTGAACTGAAGCTATATCTGCTAGGCAAGGCGATCATATATATGCCTTGATGTTCAAACATAGGAAATGAACATAATGTGGTGACCATTGTGTATACTAGGTTTTCTTAGCGGCTCATTATACTAGTCTAATAAATGGATTTAAAAAAAAAATTATTTTCTTGAAAGGTCTTAGCTATTATGGTCATGGAATCCTTTTTATTTTTGTAAATTCGTCTTGGCAATTGGCCGTGTTATAGTACTACCTTATTGTTTATGAACTGTGAAGGAACAAACTCTTGATTAGGTGACATATTTAAAGAGTTCGGTTCTTTTAATTGTTATTACTTTATGAGGTTTTATTTTAACCTGTTCTTGAGTGATTTGATTTGTTACGTGGTTGATTGTGCAGTGAATGAGTGCACATCGTTCTGATTCTTTTTTATTTTCGATCTTGAATCTCCGTCTCTTTCATTGCTCTCTGCTCTCTGGTCGCTCTGTGCTTACCGCTCCGCTCTCCGCTCGTCAAGGTAACACAAAAAAAAAATTTTAACACCCGAATTCTCTTCACATTGTATCTGCTCACATTTTCCCCCGGATTGGCTTTCATGTGCATTAGTTGGTGTTCTTCACTTGATCTATTAAGTTAATGTTGTGTCTTTTGTTTGGTTTAGAAGTTTTTGTTCTGCTCTTCTCTTACATGCATAGTTTTTGTGGTTATGCTTGTTCTATTTTTAGGTTTATTAATATGTACTATTTCATTTCAACCTTTTAATTGAGCAATTCAAGATTTATATTGATTAAAGTATTTGGTTGTTATTCCATGTTTATTTTATCGGTAAAGCATGTCATCCGTATTTGGTTGTTATTCCATGTTTATTTTATCGGTAAAGCATGTCATGATCAACATTATAATACATTAGAATCATGTATTGAGGTAATTACTTTGTCGTTTGATGTTATAGTTGTTAGTAATTTCATATTCATGCACTTGCTATGGATGATTGATTAGTTAGGTGTTGTTGGTTACGATTGAATAGTACCTATAATTACTTAATTTCTACTACTAGTTAGGATTAGAAACACTAGGATTACTCTTTTAGTGAATGTTGCTATTTCACATTACATTTCTAGAGAATGGAATAAACCTATAACCTTAAGGAGGTATGAGTGAACAAGTAGTAGACGCGTTGATACTATGTGGTATTTGTATGCCTCTTATATCGATATAGGTTAGGCGCACGGCCTCAACTTCGATTCCCCACACAACTAAATGTCGACTCTTGGTGGTCTCTTTTTGCAATCCTAAGGCATGTGGGACGAGTAAGACAAAGTGTTTGGATACCACAGTTACTCAAAAAAGTTCTTTGAGAGAAAATGCTTAGTGTCAAATAAATGACCAAAATCATTTATGGCAAGCATAATATCATCAACATATAATATCAAAAATATGAACTTACTCCCACTAACATTAAGATATATACATTGATCAATGATGTTTTCCTTAAAAACAAAACATGTTATTGTATCATTAAACTTAAGATACCACTGTCGAGAAGTTTGCTTAAGTCCATATATTGATTTCTTAAGTTTACATACAATATGTTCAGTACCAACAATCTTAAATTCTTCGAACAACCGATGTAAACTTCTTCATCGAAACTCTCATTTAGGAAAATTTGTCTTTACATCAATTTGGTACAACTCTAAGTCAATATGAGCTACTAATGCCATAATTATTAGAAAAAGTATTTCTTAGAAAGCTGGAGATAAATTTTACGTATAATCAATACCATATTTTTGAGTAAAATATTTGGCTATAAGTCTAGCTTTATATCTCTCAATATTACCACTAGAGTCACGTTTATTCCGCAATTCAACGAGATCAGTAACTTCATTTTGAGCCATCGAGTTCAACCCATCTTTCATAGCATCGATCCATTTGTCGAATCAACGTGATTTAGGATTTTTTAGTAAGATATTGGATCATTAGTAATTATTATATCATAATCATTTTCTTGCATATATACCTCAAAATAATTTAGAATAGCTGATTTTTTCGATCTTTCACACCTTCATAATGCTATTTCTTTTAGTTTGCCTACAACTATCTTATTGGTGTGAATTATATCAGAGGAATTGCCATTGTTCTTATAAGTAATGGGCATAAGGATGTGATCCCTTACTTCTCAAATATTTACATTTTATGGCGTAATACTCTCATTGACTTCACCATTCTCAATAAAATCTGTATTTCTAGTTTCTACAGTTTTTGTACTATAATTAGGACGATAGATTCTATAGCCTTTGGATTTTGTAAGGTAACCAATAAAGAACTCGTTGATCGTTCAAAAACCCAATTTACTTTATTGTGGATTATACATTCTAGCCTCTCTTTGGACATCCCCAAACATGAAGATGTCTTAAGTTAGGTTTCCTACGAGTCCATAACTCAAATGGAGTTTTAGGACTGACTTACTAGGAATATGGATCATAAGAAATAGGTGAAAGGTTCCAATGGCTTTTATGGGAGATTTGAACCGATTTTTCATGAGAATGAACTTCTTGTTTTCCTTTATGGTTTGGATCATAAGAAATCCTTACAGCATCTTAGAAATATGGATAGTAGCACCCGAATCAATCCACCAAGTGTTTAAAGAAACTTCAGTAAGATTTAATTCGAACATACAAAAGTAGTAGGCTTATCTTTCTTTTTGAATCATGTCTTTCATTTACAACAATCCTTTTGATAATGCCCAAGCTTCTTACATAAACAACATAACTCAATCAATTCCTTCTCTTTAGATTGTGATGACTCATTAATGACTTCCTAACTTTGTCAATTTATTCTCTATTCATGAGTTTAATGTGCGAACCTCGTTCTTCACTTAGCTATCAATTTCTTCTAGATGGTCTAGATCGCTATTCCGATTTACAATATTCTCCAATTAGTGAGATTTCTTATCATCTTAATCATTATTATTTCATTACTTGAATAGACAACCGGCTCGACAAGGGTTACGTTCGACTAGGAATGTCGTCTACAAGCAAGGCTGGATGTACAACCGGCTCGACAACGGTTACGTTCGAATTGAATTCGCGACGAAGGTTAAAGAATTCATATCATTTGCAAAACAACATTGTCCTACATACCAAAGTGAAAGGAAGATTAGATGTCAGTGTGCAATTTTAAGAAATGTCGACTTATACCGTGCACAGACGTCGAAACGGTTGAGCACCACATATGTAGGTATGGATTTGTCCCGGGATATCACGGTTAGTACGAACATGGTGAGAACGGAGATGAAGGCCCGCAAAATTTTCACGAAATGGATAGCCATATTGATGATGCTTGATGTGGGAGGATACGATCAGAGACCTTACCGCGAGATGCTACACAACGTGGCGGGGTCCAAGTTTCAATTGGAATGCCGTGGAAGAATCACCAAACCCCAAGCACGCCAACTATATGACATGATTGATGCAAGTAGGGAACAATTGTGGCCTGGTTGCCAAACCATGACAACGTTGTCCGCAATGGCAAGATTACTTGCGATCAAGTCTGAACATCATATATCGAACGAGGGTATAATGAAATCATTAAACTCATGAAGGATTGTTTGCCAAATGACAACTCAATGGTTGAGAATTTTTATGCCACTAAAAGACTAATGCGAGGTCTAGGTCTACTGTTGAGAAAATAGATTGTTGTGAGGACCAATGTATGATTTATTGGGGAGTGGACTACGAGTTGACGTCATGTAAATTTTGTGGGAAATCACGATACGTTGCACATCGACGAGGTCGTGGTGGAACACAAAAAACCGCCCTTGCAAAAGAATGTACTACTTCCCTTTGGGCCCTCGGTTGCAACGATTGTATGCGTACGAGTCAACCGCAAAACATATGCGATGGCATGGAGATCATTCATCGCTTTGAAGATGTTATGCAACAACTTGTTACGATTCGATTGCTGGAGACATTTTAATGACGTCAATAGAGACTTTGTCGTCGAGGTTCGGAATGTTCGTTTAGGATTGTGCAGCGATGGTTTTCAAGTATTTGGGCTTTCCGGAAATCGTACTCTTCGTGGCCGTGATTTTGACTCCTTACAACCTTCCACCGTCGATGTGCATGAAATCGAGTTTATGTTCTTAACGGTTATCGTTCTGGACCAGACCAGCCCAAAGCGGAAAATCGACGTGTTCCTTGGTAGCTTGTGAAAGAGTTGCAAGATTTATGGAACAATGGGGTGGTTACATACGACGTTTCCACCAAGACAAATTTTCTCATGCGAGTTGCCCTTTTATGGATTTGTTAGTGATTTCCCCATATAGCATGTTGTCGGTTGGAGCACACACGGTAAGTACGCTTGTCCATATTGTATGGAGGATACAAATGCATTTCAATTGCGAAATGGTGGTAAGACATCGTGGTTCGATTTGTCATCGTCGTTTCTTGGAGAAGTCATCACCATTAAGGAAAGACAAAAAAATTTCATTAGAGGCAAAATGGTCATAAATGATGATCCGCCGCTTTGCGATCTGGTGAAGAAATTTTGGCCGAAATTGAATCGTTTGGCTTGATGAAGGTGACGAAATCGTGTGAATCTGTGAATGGGCGGATAGCTAAGAATTCGGGATGGAGGAAGAAAAGCATATTACGGGACTTGCCGTATTGGAAGACAAACTTGATCCGCCACAACTTAGATGTCATGCACATCGAAAAAAATGTTTTTGACAACATATTCAACACTATTATGTATGTGTCTTAGGGCGAGAATAAGGACAATGCAAAATCGAGGCAAGATATTCGTGAATATTGTCACCGACCTTCTCTACACATTGATTCGGCGACAAATACTTACGTCCTTGGGTGCTATGCTCTTGATACATCAAGAAGACAAAAATTGTGCGAGTGGGTTGAAAAGTTGCGTTTTCTGATGGTTACGCATCGAATCTTGATCGATGTGTAGATCCAAAGAAACTGCGAATGTTCGGCATGAAGAGCCATGATTGTCATATATTCATGCAACGGTTGATACCAATTGCATTCGAGAGAACTTCTCCCAAACCCGGTTTGGGTTGCAATTAGCGAATTAAGCCTTTTCTTAGGTCCCTAAGCTATGAAATGTGTCGGTATCCAAGATATGGAGGTCTTAGAGTCTGAAATACCAAAAATCATTTGCAAGTTGGAAAAAATTTTCCCTCAAGCTTTTTGACTCTATGGAACACCTACCAATCCACTTGGCCTACGAGGCCGTCGGCGGTCCGTTCAATTTCGATGGATGTATCCATTTGAGAGGTACTATCTTGAGCCCTTGATATTATTTTCCCATTCAATAGGTTTTATATCAACATTTCCTATAACATTCATATAGGTACCTTAAACATTTGAAGAACAATGTGCGAAACAAAGCGAAGGTTGAGGGCTCCATGTGTGTAATGCTTATTTGGTCGAAGAGGTCACATCCTTTTCTTCTTACTACTTCGAAGATCACGTCTTTACGTTGCATGACAAAGTGCCACGTAACGACGATGGCGATCTCGGGCCCACACCGAACTTCGTTGGCAATTTCTCAATTTTCACTTATCTGGTCGACCCATGGGCAAGTCGAAGGAGCGGTACTTAACGAGCGGGGAGTATAATGCCGCTCATTCGTACATCTTGCTTAATTGTCCGAGATCGCTCCTTACGTTCAGTATGTCCATCACTTTCTTTCAATAATGCAGTACATTCATTGTTCATATTTTAGTAAGACAACCGACTTACACGTTCGTTTCTTCTAGGATATTCGTCGATGAAATCACTCAAGCAATGGGGGAGTCGCAAGTTGATAGTAGTCTAGAGCACAACTTCCCCATTTGGTTTCAAACATATGTAAGGTCATTACTTTTGTACGTTATAGATTCAAATGTTTCTCCCATAACTAATGTGTCATATTGCATCTCTAATTTTGACGAATAGGCTCGGAATTCTATAGTTGACGAGACGCTCGTTGATCTTTCTGTTGGTCCTAGTCGATCATGTATTGTCTACCCTGGTTACCTTGTTAATGGGTATAAGTTCCACTCCGCAACATATGACGTTAATAGATCGACGCAGAAGCGGCGGTGTTTTGGTGAAGGGTTCAAACTACGCGATGTTTCCCATAACTATTATGGAGTCTTGCAAGAGGTTGTGGAGATTGAGTATACGGCCTCAAACGTGTGGTCTTGTTTAAGTGCGAATGGTATGACCCTACACCGAATCATGGTGTGAGGACTCACCCACACTTCAATTGGTAGAGGTTCATCGAAGTCGACGATATAACAACTACGAGCCATTTGTACTAGCAATGCAAGCCACTCAAGTCTACTACCTTTCGTACCCTTCTATGCGGAACGATCGACAAGAATGGCTAGCGGTTTGTTCTTTGTCGGCCAAAATTCGGCGACGAGGAAACTAGCAAAGACGATAATGACCAGGGCTCGGCGAGAGATTGCTTTCCAAGATGGGATGCCCACCACGTGTGTAGTCGATGATGCGATCGCCGATATCAATCAACAATCGGATGTTCCGGCGGGACTCGATTCATTGTTGAAGCGGGTCCAAGCGATGAAGTTTATAGTGGAGATGAATCGAGAAGAAGAATCCTCACCTTCTACTCATGAGAGTGAATTTGAAACGGATGATAGCGAATAAAGTATGTATATGATATGTCAACGACCAATAATGTAGTTACTTTTATTTGCATGGATCTGTGTTATTAAGTCCAATAATTTAGGCGAATTTCTACTTTTTGTATGCCCTCCTTCTCGATGTTTTATTCGTGAATATTGTTAGGTATCATGGCGGACGTGGTCATAGGGGATGTCGAGGTTTGCCATTAGGAGGCCATCGTCCGGGCGGAATAGGTGCGGCACCGACATCGGCGCGCGAAATACCAGCGGCCCTCGTGGTCGGGCCACACGAGGGTCCATAGAGGTCGTGGCGGTGGAGGTCGTGGTTCGATACACCGTATTATCGATTCCGACTTCTCGGTCTCTCGAGCACGATACGGCCGCGGCGTCACCTTCCCCTTCCATACCGTCGGGTCGTCTGTACCATCTTCGTCGTCATCAAGGACTATGCCTAATACACACTTCCCCACACCTTCACCGACATCAATGACTCCTTTACCCATGAGGCTGCACCCCGACCACGGCATCACCGGCGGCATCCCGACAAGAAGACGTAAGAGCGGGGTTGGAGGTGACGGGCCCTCCGCGGCCACCTCGGAGGACGGGGATGGAGCCCCCTCGCGTGCGGGGATCCCTATCACGCGATTGCCAATGATACGTAAGTTTGTGTTTGACTTTTATATGTCATTTTCAATATGGATGTCAAATATTGAAGAAGTAGTTAAGGTGATATGCATGTTCATGAAACACGGGGAGTTGCATCCTTCGCATTTTTGTGCACGGAGGATGACAAAAGTTTTTAAACGATGGATGATTCTGAAGGGTATTGTTGGAAGTCGATGCCGCCTCATCATAAAGACCAATACGGCGCCAATGGAAGGTAAACAAGACTACCATATGCCTTATGATTTATACTATTTTCTCAATGCGAGGTAACAATAGCAATCGCCAATTTGTAGGTATTTTTTAGATGGGATGATGCGCTTCCCGGGATCTCGTGCGAGCGGCGTACGACGAGGCTTGCGAGCCTGAGGTACACCGCGTTGATGCACAAGTTGAAGAAGAATCGTGTGCGACCGGTTTATGTTACGAGATGAGGCATGGAGGAGATACTTGCGATCTTGGGAGAGCGAGGACTTCCGAGGCTAGGTCTAGGCAAGCGACGGAGAATAGGAACAACGAGGTCGAAGGCCACTGGGGCCGGACCCTCGAAGCACGGTGGTGGTTCGTGTCTTTTGTGACTACCCAAGAAAGATTGGTAAGTTTTTGTAACATCTAGGATATTTTGTACATTTATACACTTGTTCACTATGCTTGGTCTGCTTGCAGTGATTCATCAAGGCATACACCGATTGTGAATGACTTGTATTTGCATCTCCACACCGTTAATCACGACAGGATGACATTCATCGATACTAGATCGGAGCGGTTCTATGTAAGTATAGAAATGATATGTAAAATATTATTAAGTATACTTTACCCCATATCATGTATTTTGTTTGTTGTGCATATATGCGGGATAGGCTCCGAGCGGCGTCGGGAGGTGACCCGAGCTACACGGAGCAATCGGTGGATGATGAGGCGGTGTACCTCAATGTGGCGGGTGAGTCTTCCAAAGGACGTGTCTACGGACTCGGGTTCGTAGGGAGAAAGAAGAGGAGATACGGAGCTCCTGGTGCTAGCACGTCGCAGAGCGCGGATGTGGTGCGCGGGCGAGTTCAATGTCGTTGCGAGCAACTACGAAAGGTTATGGAGTTCATGCATCAACGTCTTGGGATGGACATGGACGAAATAGGCCTAGCTCAGCAACAACCGCCACCACCGCCACCGCCACCGCCACCTCATGACCAGCAACAGCCGCCGCAAATAGATCTGGTCGATCCACCCCAACAAGGGGACAACGTTGGGCGTGAGACGTAAGCGTGGCTCTCGAGAGATGAGCAGGTTGGTGATACATAGGTACTTCACTTGTTGTTTGTGTAAATTCTTAGATTAAACGTTTTATAGTGTAGACAACTTTAGAAATTCTTCGAATTACTTTATGATTCACACTTCTTTTTGTGCATTTTTAGGTCGATGTTCCATATTTTATCGTGGATTTTAATATTTTTCCCTTTTGCTCCCCCAAATTTTTTTTTGTTTTTAAGTAAAATATACTATAAGTAGAATGTTTGCATTAATCCATGGGAGAAGAAAACATCTTGTTGTTGTGTGCAAATCTTATGCGTTGCGGAGTTCTCTCGAGTGCTATGATGAAGAAAGTGGTAGAATCGACAGGGAGCGACATCTTCATGCAATAGCAAATGAATTTGGGAAGTCGATAAAGGCTCGTTTTTCGGTCATACGTATTACGCACATGTAGGCTCTTCTTCTTCTATTATGGCATGTCCCTAGAAGAAGAATAGCCTACATGTTCTCAACACGAGATGACCGGAAAATGACCCTTTATCGATTTCCCAAATTCATTTGCTATGGCATGAAGATGTTGCTCCCAATCGATTCTACCACTTTCTTCATCATAGCACTCGAGAGAACTCCGCAACGGCATAAGATTTGCACACAACAAACAAGATGTTTTCTTCTCCCATGGATTAATTACTGCAAACATTCGGTACTTATAGTATATTTTACTTAAACTTAGGTTAAAAAATTTATTTTGGGAGGATAATGTATTAAAAATAAAATCCATGATAACTTATGCATGAATTGGGCGTCCAAGCCAACTAAGATATACGAGAGGATAAATGGACAATGAATGTACTGCGGTGGATGGTGGTTTGTTGAAGCTTTGATGTAGTGGAGGGTGCGATGATGAAGTTCCTTATTTCGTTTTTGCGGTTTCGGATAGGCGGGTTTTAGTTTTTCCTATCGTTCTCGAGGGTTTGGGTTCATTGCTTTTGACGATGAGCATGTTGTAGACGATTTGTTTCATTTGCATGTTAAACTCATTCTTTTTTTGGTGGTGGTGATTTTGGTCCTTATAGGACTCCAGGTCTCGGAGGTAGGCTTGGTGGGTATAGTGGAGGCAGTGAGCTTGGTGGGGGTTATGGAGGCTTTGGCGGCAGTGGCTTAGGTGCTTATCGAGGTGAATCTTCTCTTGGCTATTCTATTTTAGCGACTGAATCACTTCCTTTCAATAGTTTGTCGTGTAGACTTTTTAAGTTACTTGATTTACATATTGACGCTCGTTTAGTTTGTTTCGAACATTAGTTTATTATAGTCGAATACTAGTAGATGATTTGAGGGAAAAGATGGCGAGATATAGATAATCATGTGGGTGAAGAGACTGGACCAAAAGAAGGTGATGATTGATGGCACGATTGTTCTCTTTATCTAATCAATACATGGTTTCTTAGAGTTCCAAGTGCGGTACTTAAAGAAGGCGTGTCTTTTCATGGTCAAACCTCCGAGAAGATAAGTTTAAACTAGTTGCATTATTTGAAGAAATTTGGTGGTATACGATTAGTCCTAAGATAGCTTGGATGCATTGAATAGAAAAAGATTTTTAAGGATTTTGAAAGAACACTATCAAGCACAATGAATCAAGCTATTTCGTTGTTGTCGAGTTTGATCCATGCGACCCACCCATCTTTGATGTTGTAATTATGTGATTAGTCTTATAGCACCTTATAATGAATAATATTGATTGTTTAAAGACCTATTAATAAATGTTGTTCTTGTTGCATAGGCATCGCCTAGGTAATTTGCCTAGGATCGAATGATGCCTTGCCATTCTTTTTTTTTGGCAACAACGGTGTTCAAGTTTCAACTTTGATTTTGTTTCGATTCATGTGTGGAAGTCTTAAGAACTGTAAGCATGAGTCATTGACAGGAGATAGTGTAATGTTAGTGTACAATGTAGTGTATTTGTGAGTATGTTGTACTGTGTAAATGAGAGTTAGTTAGGATCAGTTGGAGTGAATGTTCTAGACTCTAAGTTCAATGAGACGGTACACTGAGGTACATGTAAGTATGTTATCATCTATAAATATAGCATTCTCTGTCTCTCACATCATTGAGAGAAGATGAGTAAAGTTTGTTACATTTCTTGAATGCTAAGAAGAACTAATAAAATAGAATAGACAAGCACAATAGAAGTAATTGAAACTGAAATTTTTTTCTTATAGGACGTCTGTTGATTTGGTATCTCGTGCCAACCACCCGTACTAATTCGGGCCAACCTACTATCGATTAAACTTGCAATCTCTAGTTAACAACCACTAGGTTCCATTCTATCAAAAACTAGGAGCACATAGATACACTCCAAGATATTGGAGAGCCTAGAATTTGGACCAACCTATTACCTTACTTTTTATTTTAAAAGAAAGAAACTAACTTTTCTTGCCTCTATGGGACTCAAACTTTCACCCTCTTCCAATAATGCCACATACCAAACCATTGGGCCACCCGCTTGGTTGGTGTGTAATAACCTTAGTAAATGTTCATTGCTCAAATAAGTGCACATTATAATTCAAGTAGCTGCTGGTATGTCATTTAATCAATAAACAGTGATAGACAACTGAACATGGCACAATTATCACTACTCCTCGTTGCCTTCCAATTACTTTTTGAAAAATAAATATGTAGGTAGGACACCATAAATCTTTGCTATTCATGTCAGTATTTACAATAAACTAAATGAAGGGTATTTTGGAAGTGAAAGTGCAATGTTTTAGTCACGGGGCAATATATAATGCAGTTACGAGCATTGAGTACTTGTTTATTTTTTGAGTTACACTGTGTTTTTGAAGTAATTTATGTGGATCGAATTCGGTCATAGAATAGGCAAAATGGAAAATCTAAATTTGTTAGGATTTAACAATTTGAAATTTTTATATGAAAGGAGATCATGCACCTCTATTATTCGATGTCTTATCTCGCTTCTCGTCACTTTGTTAATGGAATGCTAATCTAGAGTTTTTTCATTCAATTTATATGTCCATCTTCATACGACCTTGGTTTAACGATCTTGGTTTTGATATTTTTCCTTAACCAATGCAACTTTTCTCCTTTTGTGCTTTGTTTTTAAAATTTGCAGGTGAAGCGACTGCTAGATAAAGGTATGGATGTTAATGTACTTGCATGGGGTTTCTTGAATAGACTATAAATGACCTAACATGTTAAAAGGTGTCAATAGATTCACTCTTGACTAGGTGTGAAAATTATTAAAGAGAATATTGCTCTTATGTCTTGGTTCTTTACTCCTCTTATCATGTACATATCTATATTTTCTTCCCCTGCCCCTTTTTCCTCTCTCAGAAAAGCAAGGGATTTGCATTTATCCGGTATGCTACTCCAGAGCAAGCAAGGAAGGTCCTTGCTGATTTGAAGGATGGAACAGATACTCTATACATGGGTAACATTTGCAAGACATGGACAAGAGAGCAAGTAAAGATCTAGTTATTTTCTGGTTTCTGGTTTAATTTCCCTACATGGGCTTTTAAGTAGGACAAAAGGTTACGGTTCAGCCGTTCATATTGTTTCCTATGTTGTTGCTGCAGGCAATGCACCTATCACTTGATTGTCTTCACAGTCTGATGTTGTTTTGTTTTAATTTTTCCTGGTTATAAGGTACTTGAGAGATTGAAGAACCTTGGGGTTGAACATATTGAGGAGATTTACTTACCTGAAATAATGGTTCCTCTTGTTGGAACACCTCGGGCAAGAGCTTTTTTCCTTCATCTTATTCTATCTATTCTACGCGCATATATACTTGCATATATAGATATATATTTGTTAACAAGGCTGCATCGTTTCCTCTAAATGAATTTTATCACTTAAGAAGAAGCACATCAGTTTCTTCTTGGATTAGTACTTATGGAATGAATCTTTTCTCTAACAGGAACTGGAACATCAAGTGAGTTTGATACGTGATGTCTCAAAGAAAGTCTTTTCTGAGATGGGCACCTCCATAGGATACAAAATTGGCACCATGATTGAGATCCCTAGAGCTGACTTGTTGCGGACGAGGTAAGTAGGGAAATATGTTCTCATAAGTCATCAAGAAGATGTTAAGCTCAAGTTACTATTAATTATTAAAGGTCATCAATTTGCATTATTATTTTATTACCATGTAAAATTGATTCCCTTCCTTTTTTTGTAGATTGCGGAACAAGTGGAGTTCTTCTCATTTGGGACCAACGACCTCACACAAATGACATTCGGATACGATAGAGATGATGTTGGAAAGTTTCTTCCTATATACCTATCCAAAGGAATTACTGCAACATGATCCCTTCGAGGTTAGTATGCTCAATAATTTTTTTGCCATATATTCCACTTCATGTTCGTTTCTATATTTGATCCTAACGAAGCTCATGACAAGAGTCAGTTCCCATTTACACAAAATCTTAATTTATGCTCAATGGAGAGAGAAAAGATATGTGTAATCTCTTGTCTAAGGCAGTTTCTTTTTACTTTCCTCGATAGGGTGCGTAAATTTAACATGAATAGCTCTACTACGCATATGTAGAATCCATGTATTCAAATCTCAGTAATTTTTCTCCTCCTCTCTCTCGAATCACAATTCGTTTTCGTAGAGGTTGAATTGAAATATATACGAGTCTTCCATTTTAGAGACATTTAGGAACCCAAGCATTCGTCGTTTCCTCGTCATCTTTCCTAGTTAATCTCCATGTAAGACTTGTAAGTTGAGGGCCACTATATGTACATAGAGCACTTAAATCCCAACTAGGAGATTTTCAAAACTCAATGAACATTTCTAACTTGCCTTTTTCGGGTTCTTGATCAAAAGGAGTAGGTCAACTAATCAAGATTGCCACGGAACGGGGTCGTCTTTGACCTAGTTTAAAGGTGAGTTAGACTAATTTATTGCAGCGATGCTGATAAAACATGTTTATACTGTGTGCCTTAGAAATATTATAGATGGAATACTAGACCTTCAAAATACGCTGCTCTAGACAAACAAGTCATTGGTGATTATACGTGTAATATATGAAATAGGTAATCCAAGCGAATAAATCGTCGTAGAGGACCTAACAATTGATGCTGCTCTTGATGCATTTGCTCTCGAAGTCCTAGATCCATGGCTTCTAGTTTCCAGTTTGGACATCATGGGCAACAAAAGATTTTACTAGACAAGAGACTGTCAGTTTTGATACTTGTCTTTTACATGGGCAACAAAACAGCAATCAAGCCCACTACAAGAAGCTCGAATAATTCCTGAATAACAGTAGTGAAGAGGATCTATTCATGTCAACAAGATTATGTATGCAAAAAATTTCCAATTTGCCATGTTGCTTGCCAACCGTATTTTCTTGTAAGATATATACTTTGATTGCATCAGTAATTGAAAGATCATCCTTTCTTTGCACCATTTTCGGCATCACGGCTAGCATTGCGGACTTACGAGCAAGAAGAGAGTTGGAAGATAAGGAACAGTGGGCATGTGGATAGCAAATAGATGAGGTAAAAGCTTTTTCTTATTGCAATAAAAAATGATTGATATTCATGGGCATGTTTCATTTCTTTGTAAAGATGTTTTTCTGACGTGAAATTCTGTTTGAGATGCAGGGTAATAATAAGGGATGAGAGAATGAGTTTAGGATCATACTTACATGTCAGGTTTGTGCTTAACCTTCATTTTTAAATTCTTAGCATTCTTGCACTTCACCATTACTTATCATATGCATGTTGAAATGCAAGCCTTTCAAAGCTTGATAAATAATCCAACTCAACTTACATGATAGGTCCATCTTATAGAAACATTGTTCGCCATCTCCTATGCGTAGGAAAATAGCAACATTGACACCAAACTTCAAGTCCTTGACTGCATTTGCTTGATGTTCATGTTTTTTTTTGGAAGCATTCTTATTCAACATTGTATGGTTTTTTTCTTTTCTTCACTGCTTTTCTTGAATCCCAGCTGGTTTTTTTTTTTTTTTTTTTTGAGTAGGAACACATGGCTTGTCACCTTTGGAGCACACAACAGTTTTAGATGGGGTGAGAGGATGAGTTCTAGAATCATACTTACATGATAGGTTTGTGCTTAACTTTTAGTTTTTAAATTCTTAGCATTCTTGCACTTCACCATTACTTATCATATGCATGTTGAAATGCAAGCCTTTCAAAGCTTGATAAATAATCCAACTCAACTTACATGATAGGTCCATCTTATAGAAACATTGTTCGCCATCTCCTATGCGTAGGAAAATAGCAACATTGACACCAAACTTCAGTCCTTGACTGCATTTGCTTGATGTTCATGTTTTTTTTGGAAGCATTCTTATTCAACATTGTATGGTTTTTTTCTTTTCTTCACTGCTTTTCTTGAATCCCAGCTGGTTTTTTTTTTTTTTTTTTTGAGTAGGAACACATGGCTTGTCACCTTTGGAGCACACAACAGTTTTAGATGGGGTGAGAGGATGAGTTCTAGAATCATACTTACATGATAGGTTTGTGCTTAACTTTTAGTTTTTCGCTTTTAGCATTCTTGCACTTCACCATTACTTATCATATGCATGTTGAAATGCAAGCCTTTCAAAGCTTGATAAATAATCCAACTCAACTTACATGATAGGTGCATCTTATAGATACATTGTTCGCCATCTCCGATGCGTAGGAAAATAGCAACATTGACCCCCAAACTCACAACAACAACAAAACTTCAGTCCTTGACTGCATTTGCTTGATGTTCATGTATTTTTTGGAAGCTTTCTTATTCCTCATTGTATGGTTTATTTCTTTTCTTCTCTGCATTTCTTGAATGTCAGCTGGAATTTTTTTTTTTTAAGTAGGAACACATGGCTGGTTTGTTTTCGAGCACACAACATTTTTAGATGGGATGAAATTTGAGTTTAGGATCAAATTTGAACTGTGAATGTTGCATTGATGGGAGTTTGGGGGTCAATGTTGCTATTTTCCTACGCATTGATGGGAGTTTGGGGATCAAATTTGAGTTTAATTTTTTCCTTTTAGCATTCTTGCACTTCACCATTATCCTCTTTCATGTTCCTTATTAGCGCTAGTACTCCTCTCTACCTACATATGTGCATAATTGACAAAAGACCAAAGCAAACTCAATCGTAAAGAAATTTAAAAATAGGTTCGGAGCTGACTTTTTATGTATGATTATTATTAATTTCTATGTTTCTTCAAATCCACCGTTTTTCTCATTCGCTTCCAATGTACATCCTTAGTTCAATAATCTCTCATTTGCCTACTTCTTTCAGGTGCATACTCACTGGTTGTTGCCCTCGAGATGGAGAATCGAAATGCTTCAAACTGCGTTTTAGTTATTAGATGAAGTCCTTTTTGTGTATACTTCCAAATTTTGGACCTTTTGTGAGTGTTCTTTTTTTTGGGTTGTTGAACGATAGGATTGGTGGTTTTAGTGTATACTTTCAAATTATGGAGCTTTTGTAATACATGACAATTTTTCGTGGATATATAAATTTTTTTGCTAATTTTGAGTTTCACATTTTTCTTGATCTTTTGAATTTTTGTTGATATATATTGTCGATGTATGGATGTGCAATTTGGCTTTTTTGTGGGATGTTAGCACCCCCAAGGAGTTGTTGGAGGGTGTGCAGGCGATGGAGTAGGTCATATCGGGTTGTATTTTGAATTTTTAGGTTGGAGAATCAATTGGATTATGTTTATGTCTCATATTTAAACAAAACAGAAAAATTAGAGACGGATTAGCAACGAATTCAAATATTAGTTGCTATTCCGTCTCTAATTTTCCAGAAATATTTCTATCAATCACAAACGGATCAGAGACGGAATCAGAAACGGAATAATCCATCTCTGATTCCGTTTCTAATTAGAGACGGAATCAGAGACGGACTATTTGCATTCCGTCTCTGATTCCGTCTCTGATTCCGTTTCTAATCAAGCAATCTAACGGAATCGAGAGACGAATGCAATTACAAATGTACCATTTCGAAATAAATTCCATTTATTTCGTCTCTGTTCGCTTTCTAATTTCGTCTCTAAATCCGTCTCTAATCGAAACGGATATTTTCCGTCTCTATTCGTCTCTAATCGAAACGGAATCCATTTTCCATTTCGATCGTATCGGCGACGACGTTTTGAGAGACGGAACGCGTTCGTCTCAATTTCGTTCGATTCCAATCGAGAGGAGATTTTTCGCAAATCGAAATGGAAAATTTCATTTCGATTTCTTTGTTTTTTGTAGTGGTATCTTGTTTACTAGGCAAGATGACTGAAAGTCCTTTACTGGGATACGGTGAAAGGGCAAGTGATTTATCGGGTCTAATACATACGATGTATGCGGTCCTATAAACACAATGGCTAGATAAGGTTATCGGTACTTCATTACATTTAACGATGATTTCAAATGAGATATGGTTATGTATATCTTATGAAACATAAAGTTGAATCATTTGAGATGTTTCGAACGTTTCAAAATGAAGTGCGGAATCAACTTGGTAAAACTATCAAAACAACTTCGATCAGATCGAGGTGGTGAATATTTAAGCCAAGAATTTGATGATCATCTTAGAAATTGTGGGATTGTCTCCCAATTGACTCCACCAGCAACTCCACAATGGAATGGAGTTTCTTAAAGGAGAAATCGAACCTTATTAGATATGGTTCGATCTATGATGAGTCATGCAGATCTTCCATTATCCTTTTGGGGTTATGCATTACAAACCGCAGCTTTCACTCTAAATCGAGTTCCTTCTAAAGCGGTTTATAAAACTGTTGGGGCATGTGCCCTAGGTCAATCCATTAACTGTCTTTATGAATACTTTTAGTTAATAAAATAGAGGATTTCATTTGCTGTTTATTATAATTAATTTGCATGTTTGCATTATAATAAGATCCATGGGTATTTACATAAATATCCTAAATGTCCCTAGATCGATCATTATCTTGGGAACTATAATGAATTAAGACTAGTGTGAGTCTTGATTGATGATCATATGATGATTATACGTATAGGGATATGAATCAAGATCACGAGTACTTGTTAGGGAACAAAGTAATCTTGGACCAATTCAGCTATGAGAACATCACATGGATTAAGTCATAGTTGTTTCTCATGATAGGTATATATTTCGAGTCCTCGACTTGAGATTACAGAGACTTCAACATTAGGAACACGGTGATTTGACACAATCAAACGTTGTCTTTAACTAGGACGATTATAAAGGTTGTGATTGGTTCTTGTGTGAGCAATGTGATGAAGTTGTGTAATCAAGATAAATTTGTCCCTCTCATATAAAGAGAGATATCCGAGTGGATCCTCGATGTGTTAGATCATTGTTAAAAGGCCTAGTCTAAGTGAATTGATATTGATCAATGTCACTTGGATGTTTTCATCTACCTAGAGATCGAGACTAGTACGATTGAACATGTTGGATGACAATTCCATGTCTTATGTTTGATCAAAAGGATATCGTGTGACAAAAGGATGTTATATACATTATTGATTAGGTTGTATCGATTTGATATTCGTACAACTTGGGTAGTCATAATGTCTTGCTAGAGGCCGCTTATGACTTGTATACCAAAATGTGTTTTGGTACACCGCCAACGTTGTACGAGCCTATTGGGTCACACACTAAGAATGGTTTTGCGAGATTTTAAGATGATTCAGAAAAATGAATTTTATGTGATAAAATTCATGACAGAAACGTCCTTGTGGTGTATTACACTTATACTTCTTTAAATAAGGGTATATGTGTAATTTACTTAACCGTCTATATACAAGGGTTGTATAAATAGACGCTTTAAGTTAGAATACACTAACGAAAGATCAATAGGCCAAAACTCTATTTTCGTTTTAGAAAACGACTTAGGGTTTTTGGTATGCTCTAGATCGTTTTGGAGAGAAACAAAAAGATTTGGTATTCTCTCGAAGCTAGCACTTCGAATCTCGGCCACCGTTCGTGTGTGGACTACTAGTAGAGGGCGTTCGTCGTTGGCAGCGCCTTAGAGATCGATCAACCTTCAGAAAGGTATATTGCGACTGAGGTATGATTAAGTTTTTCATGGTTTAAACGTTTTTAATGGAATTAGATTCGGATCCTGTTGGGGTTTTTGTCAAAATTGTTTTGTAATTTTCGCTGCGTATGAACCCCAAAACCCAACAAAAACACCATATGAGCTATGGTACGGGAAGAGACCTAGTTTGTCTTTTCTTAAGATTTGGGGTTGTGAGGCTTACGTAAAGCGACAAGTCTCAGAAAAACTAGCACCTAAATCTGACAAGTGTTTATTTGTGGGGTATCCTAACGAAACAAAAGGATATTACTTTTATAATCCCGCTGAGAACAAAGTGTTTGTTGCTCGGTATGGTGCCTTTATGGAAAAGCAGTTTATTTCAAAAGACACTAGTGGGAGAGAAATAAATCTCGAAGAAGTTCAAGAATCACGAGGTAAACACTGAACAGCTCTACTGGAAGTTCAACAACGTTCGAACCGAGTTGAACCTCCACAAGTGACACAAGGCCCATGTAAATCTAGTAGGGTAAGACATGAGCCGAGAGATTCGGATTTCTCATTACTACGATAGTCGTGATGTGTTGCTTATAGACAAAAATGAGCCCACCACTTATCGGGAGGCTATGTCTGGACCGGACTCGGATAAATGGCTAAGTGCCATGAACTCGAGATGCAATCCATGTATGATAATCAAGTTTGGAACTTGGTTGATTTACCTGAAGGTGGTAAGACCATTGGATGTAAATGGGTTTTCAAGAAGAAAAGCGACATGGATGGCAAATTGCATACTTTTAAAGAAAGACTTGTAGCAAAAGGTTTCGAGCGGACTCAAGGTGTTGATTATGATGAAACTTTTTCGCCAGTAGCCATGCTTAAATCCATAAGAATTTTAATTGTCATTGGTGCATATTATGACTATGAAATATGGCAAATGGATGTAAAAACAGCGTTTCTTAATGGAAAGCTGCTTGAGGACGTGTATATGACACAACTTTGAAGGTTTTGTACATCTGAGAATTCTAGGAAGGTATGCAAGCTTCGAAGATCCATTTATGGATTAAAGCAAGCTTCTCGGAGTTGGAATCTTCGTTTTGATGAAGCAATCAAAGATTTTGGTTTTATTAAGAACGAAGATGAGCCTTGTGTATACAAGAAGGTCGATGGGAGTGTAGTTATTTTTAAGTGCTTGTATGTTGATGATATATTACTCATTGGAAATGACATCCCAACATTGCAGAATGTCAAGTCTTGGTTAGGGAAGTGTTTCTCAATGAAAGACTTAGGAGATGCGGCCTATATCCTGGGGATAAGGATCTATAGGGATAGATCTAAGAGGCTAATCGGTCTAAGTCAGAGTGCTTACGTAGACAAGGTGCTGAATATGTTCAGTTCGCAAGACTCTAAAAGATGATTGTTGCCAATGTCTCATGGCATAAGTCTCAGCAAGAATCAATGTCCTAGGACAAATGATGAGCGAGACCGTATGAATAAGATTCCATATGCATCGATTATTGGATCTATCATGTATGCCATGCTATGCACTCGACCTGATGTATCATATGCTATGAGCACTATAAGCGGATATCGATCGGATCCTGGTGAGAGTCACTTTGGATAGCGATAAAGAACATCCTTAAGTACTTAAGAAGGACTAAGGAAGTGTTCTTGGTCTATGGAGGTTTTGAAAATGATCTAGTTGTAAATGGTTACACGATGCAAGTTTTCAAACTGATATAGATGATTTTAGATCGCAATCGAAATATGTGTTTACTTTGAATGGGGTGCGATAAGGCGGAAAAGTTCGAAGCAAGAGACGTGGCGGATTCTACAATAGAAGAGTATATTGCGGCGTCCGATGCGACAAAGGAGGCGGTTTGGATCAAAAAGTTCATTTCGAACTAGGCGTGGTTCCAAGTATTGCTAACCTGTTTGTTTGTATTGTGACAATAACGGGGCAATAGCACGAGCCAAGGAACCTAGATCACACCACAGATCCAAACATATACTCGGGCGTTTTCATCTCATTAGAGAAATTATTGAGAGGGGAGACGTAAAGATTTACGGAGTACCTACTGAAGACAACGTTGTGGATCCATTGACAAAAGCTCTTCCACAAGCAAAACATGATGGTCATGTTAGATCATTAGGCATTAGATGCATATATGATTGGCCCTAGTGCAAGTGGGAGATGTTGGGGCATGTGCCCTAGGTCAATCCATTAACTGTCTTTATGAATACTTTTAGTTAATAAAATGGAGGATTTCCTTTGTTGTTTATTATAATTAATTTGCATGTTTACATTATAATAAGATCCATGGGTATTTATAGAAATATCCTAAATGTCCCTAGTCGATCATTATACTGGGAACTATAATGAATTAAGACTAGTGTGAGTCTTGATTGATGATCATATGATGATTATACGTATAGGGATACGAATCAAGATCACGAGTACTTGTTAGGGAACAAAGTATCTTGGGCCAGACCCGTTATGAGAACATCACATGGATTAAGTCATAGTTGTTTCTCATGATAGGTATATATTCCGATCCTCGACTTGAGATTACTGTGAGACTTCAACATTAGGAACACGGTGATTTGACACAATCAAACGTCGTCTTTAACCGGACGATTATAAAGGTTGTGATTGGTTCTTGTGTGAGCAATGTGTTGAAGTTGTGTAATCAAGATAAATTTGTCCCTCTCATATAAAGAGAGATATCCAGTGGATCCTCGATGTGTTAGGCTGTTAAAAGGCCTAGTCTAAGTGAATTGATATTGATCAATGTCACTTGGATGTTTTCGATCTACCTAGAGATCGAGACTAGTACGATTGAACATGTTGGATGACAATTCTATACCTTATGTTTGATCAAAAGGATATCGTGTGACAAAAGGATGTTATATACATTATTGATTAGGTTGTATCGATTTGATATTCGTGCGACTTGGGTAGTCATAATGTCTTGCTAGAGGCCGCTTATGACTTGTATACCAAAATGTGTTTTGGTACACTTGCCAACGTTGTATGAGCCTATTGGGTCGCACACTAAGAATGGTTTTGCGAGATTTTAAGATGGTTCGAAAAATGAATTTTATATGATAAAATTCATGATGAAACGTCCTTGTGGTGTATTACACTAATACTTCTTTAAGTAGGGGTATATGTGTAATTTACTTAGCCGTCTATATACAAGAGTTGTATAAATAGACGCTTTAAGTTAGAATACACTAACGAAAGATCAAAAGGCCAAAACTCCTTTTTCGTTTAAGAAACGACTTAGGGTTTTTGGTATGCTCGGATCGTTTTGGAGAGAAACAAAAAGATTTGGTATTCTCTCGAAGCTAGCACTTCGAATCTCGAAAGCGCATTGTTCGTGTGTGAATTTCTTGATAGAGGGCGTTCGTCATTAGCGGCGCCTTAGAGATCGATCAACCTTCGAAAGGTATATTGCGGCGAGGTAAGATTAAGTTTTCATGGTTTAAACGTTTTTAATGGAATTAGATTCGGATCCTGTTGGGGTTTTTGTCAAAATTGTTTTGTAATCTCCTCTGCGTATGAACCCCAAAACCCAACACCCATACCCCGTGTGTTGCACAAGTTGTGCATGCCAACAACCTCGAGACTCATTTCTCGTATGCTACATAAGATAGTAGAGAGATCCTGATCACCCTGGATGTCTAGTGACCCAATATGTCCGTCGGACATCTATAATATAATGGTCTTAGATATAAGAATTACTTTCATATTCTAAGAATTAACATGGTTTTGGAATCTAATAAACTAGTTGCATATCTAATGCACAAAGGAAATAGATCATACAATACCATAAACCACTATCTAATAGCATGCTATTTCATTGACTACATGTATCAACATTCAAGAATGATATAGCACATGATTTGGAGTCAATGAAATCATTTAATCAACAATCTATACCATAAAAGCAACTTCATGAAATGAGAAACAACAATAAGTCATGGCATATGGAGTACAATGGCAAATCAGTCCAAATGACTAGGGGTGAACAAGTAAATGGAATGAAATGTAAATAAAGATCTCAATCATTTACTTATAATCTACGCATTTTCCTACACTAATCGGGCCTTCAACAACTAGTATCACATATCTAAACTCTCGATATTCTTCCTTAAGTTCTTGATATCAAACTAATCCAAATAAATTAGGTTTAGGGACCTTAACCCAAAAAACCCCTTAAGACTAAACAATATTGAAATTTTAGTGTTGTATTACAATGCACTTTTAGGCATGAAATTATCCAAATCTCAACATCTTCCTTAAACAAAGTTTTTGCTCTCTAACTTAGCTTTTTGAAAGGTTTGATTTGCATAATTTTGATTTAAAACTAAAAGATATCAAAATTTTACTAAACACAGCTCAAATTGGAACCTAATCTGACCAGCAGATTGGAAAATTCATTTGCCCTAATCTATGGTTTCAAAATTTGTAATTTTTTGTCACAAGGTAGATATCATAACAAATAATGACATACTAAAATACGAGCTCATTTAGATAAGTAATTAAGGAGTTATGCTATTTACAAGTGTAGTTTCAAAAATCTAGTTATGCATTTTATCACCTATTTATAGTGCACTTTTGGATATGAAAATATTTGAACTACAAAATTCTAGTAGGACAAAGTTCTTCCCCTTTGATTCAGTTTTCGATGCCACCATATTAGGTTCATTTCGATTTAAAATGAGCAAGTTATGACCAAATTACATAGGTTGATTCATAATACAACAAGTAGAGTTTTCATTTTGGACTTACAACTTCAAAATTCATATCTTTTTTTATTTCAAAACCAAATTAAGAACTTCTTAATAGCACCTTGAAATGAGGAATCCAAATATATCAACCAATTTTAGAGACATAATCATCTAACCTCTGAAAATGGCTAAAAATCGAAACTGGTTTTAAACTTAAATAGATAGATGTGTACCTAGTTTGATGAACACCTAGCTTAATCAATACCACCTTCTTCTTCTTCCTCCAACACCTTCTCTTTCTCTCCACCAAGTTTTCTTAATTACTAAGTTAAGAAATGAAGATGGTATGAGTTGTATTGAGTTGATCATAAGCTATGTATATGAATTAGATATGGTTGATTAATAGCCATTGATCATCAAGTGCATACGTATCTCGTGGCTCATTTAGTCCTTTACTTGACACATTTCCCACTCACTCACCACCTTTTTATGCTAAGTAACACCAATGAGTAACTCAATTGGTTCTTAGATGTGTCAATATGTATCTCGATGATTATCAAGTGGCTATTGTTTTAACTTAATAACTTAGGTACATTAACTTTATATTCAACCATAGCCATATTAAAATCACTATTCAAGCTACATAAAATCTAAATAAAAATTACCATATAACTCTCTACCATGGTTTCATGCGGGCATGTAATTCGAGGTTGTCCCAACCCACATCACAACATCTATACACAAGTAGGAGTGACTTAGTAATCTACACATATACAATACACTAGGTGTACACCACAACAAATATAACATATACCTCGGCCCTCTCGTCTTAGTCATGACATGTATCTTGATGCGGGTCCTATGTCACGGTTGCCAATCTTGCCTGATTAAGAGATTAAACTAGGATTTAGAATTTAAGGTCGTGACAGGCCCATATTTGACTTAAATTGTATATTGGTCGCCCTACTACCCCATGCACACTGATTGGGACACTCACTCCAAACCTTTGACTCAAAAAAAAATTAGTTGGGTTGCTTTCATAAATAAGAGAGATAAAGCATTTTTTTTTTTTTTTTCGATGTAGGACTAATGTTTTCTTTCAAAACACATGAACTATAGGTCTTTTTGTTCCAACACTAATGTCCCTATAATTGATGATGACATGAATAATGCTAATAAAATCGAAACATTGGAAGAGATAACGAAGGAGCAAGGAAAATTGATTACATCACAAAACTTTCTTTTAAAAAGGCAAGGTGCTCAATTACAAAAACGAAGTATATAATGAGAGCTCAAAGTCATCAAACTCAATCGAATGTAACTTCCATAGATGTAACGAGGCCTAGTAATGTTAGGAAAACACTAGAAACAACGAATATCACTACACAAGTAACAACAATTGCTACAACGACTACTACACCAAGCAGTTGTTCCTATAGTGATTGCTACAAATGTGACAGATCTTACAACTAATTCAACATTGGGTATATCAACTAAGCGGTAGAAAATTATGGACTTAATAAGGTAGAGTCCTACTTAACTATTAGGTGGTACAAGCTTAAAGGTGGCTGAAGATTAGATCTCAAATATGGGACACATTTGGAAGAACAATGATGCATACATGTAATAGGGTTAGTATAGTACAAAATATGGTAATAGTAGTATAAGGATAGTATAATAATTTCTATATATATTGCATGTTAGGGTTTAGTCACTTTATAAAGATGTAATCAGTGTTATGAAATAAGAAACAAGAAATACATTCTTTTTGTCTTTTATCATCTCTATCCCTCTCTAACCCTAATTTTCAATCTTCTCTCTCTCTTCTCTCTAATTCCCTTCTCTAAATCAATTATTCCTCCTAATCTTCTTTTTTTTCCCTCTCAATCTCTTCTATATGATTTCTTTAATTAAAATGATGATCAACTACACTAGTAGTTGCATCATCGATGCTTTCATCGTCTTTCCGCCATTGTTGTTATTGGGATGTATGATTGAAATTAATACAACAATGAGATTTAAATTCTATGGCATAAATTTAAGCATCCCATAAAGATATCATGTGAATTTTCAGTGAGATCCATCTATTACTTGATTGTTTGGGGTGTCCAACATTCAATTCAATTTTTTCCCAATTCAATATTCACCATGTTCGTTCACCAATCCCATACCTCATATTTCATACCTTGCGCTCTCCTTAATGCTTTGTGTCATGCATGTTGCCACCGCCACTATCATTTACTCAAAACACATCATTTTCACAATAGACCATTCAATAACCACTAAATCCTAGTTTGCATCTCTATGCTAATCATTCCCTTTTATATCATTCCACATCGTTGAAAGTTGAAGCAAGTCCTACACTCACAACTAATTCTCACAAATCTAGTAAGCAAGAAGCCTAGTAGTTCTTTTCACATTAAAGATAAGGTTATTAAGGAAGATGAAAATGCAAATCAAGCTACCAATGCAATAGAAAAAGCAGTGGCCAACGTGATTATGAAAACTCTAAATAACATCGTAGATATAATACAAATGGATGAGGCCAAGGAAGATCAAATAATAGGGATGATCACTGATGAGCACATTAATTTGACTTTTAAAGAGATCGATCACTCAAATGCATCAATTATATCCTAAGTTGAATTATAGTTTCTTTAAAAAGAGTGATCCATTTTTGGCGTCTGTTGTTAAGGAATATATTTTTATGATGAAGTTGCTCAAGTTTTTGTTCTCTTGGATGCCAATGTTGTGTGGCTAATTTCAATGACATCTGGTTTACCAAATCCCATTTATGGATTGCATGTTAACATAATTCTTCAATGGTGCTCAAATATTTATTTATAGAGAGTTGTGAGTGCTAAGTTTGGCTTTAATGGTGCAATACAACAGTTAAGCTAGGATATGGGTATATAGTTTGCAAATCTTATTCCTCAAGTTTATGAAAAGCACGAGCAACTCATTAGTGCTCCTTGGTTATTTGATGAGTTTCCTCAACAACATTTTGTCTCTCGATCTACCTTGTTTGAAGGGTATATAGACATAAAGATCTCAAATCAGATTGTTCAAATGTTATTAGAGATGGATACAAATTTCCTTGATGGGGAGGATTTCTTATTTGGTTGTTTGGATGTGGCAATTAGGGGTTCTTGACCGACCTCCTCTGATCATCTACCATTGGGTTTTGAAGGCACTTTCACAACAATCTCTTTTTATGGATTGGCAAGCCTTATGCTAGTAATGTTGATCATTTTTATAGAGCACCACTAAAGGCAACCCACCAATTATTAAAGGCACTAATTTTTACGATTATTCTCTCCTCTAAATTTCACTTAGATGTAAAAGAAAAAATTGCCACTTCATTTAAACCCTCCACAATCTTACAACACACTTTTGAACAAATTTTGGAGTTCCCCACCTTCTTTGTCTCTCATCTCTAACTTAAAACCTACGTTTATTTTTGTTGGAGAGCGTGTATCGATCCTTGTGTTTTCACATTATCATCTGATAATGAGGTAACACTATTTTACAACCATATATGTGACATCCAAGAATTTTATAAACTTAATTATGCGGCTTATTAAGTATTTTCATATTTAATTTTGGATTTAGGTATCCGAGGTGGGACCCACGTGTTACGAATCGAGATCATAGATTTAATATTATTTTTGGTATGTCGTGTGACTATTTGACGTATTATACATTATTTTGATGCGAAATAGGGTTAAGTGTAATGTATACACGGTGTCCGTGAGTTCAGAAGCACGTTGGAGAATTTTCTCTAATTTTGGTAATTTTAGGGTATTGTCTCAATATACGTGTCGACAAGAGTTTCATAGAAGTTTAAATATCGACCGATCAAATGCTTCGAGTTTTGCAAAAATATTTACCAAGTTTGAAAATTCGAATTTTAGATTGTAAATGGATTTAACAAGTTGACATGGGCCCCACACCTCGATTTACATGTGACACTAGTTGTTGGAAGTTTTGGAGCGCTTTGGTAAATTCTCCAACTTTTGGCAAAATTGGGTATTTCTCGGGGATTTATTTGGACATAAATCAAAGAGATAATCACAAAATTGAATAAAATATTTAGTAAATTGGTGGATTCCTAGTGATACGCGGGGTCGAGGATTTAACGAGTGGGATGTACAATAGTGTGCATGCCCGATGTTGGTTGTTGGCGCGCATGGCGAATTTATAGCCACGCATATATTAGTGTATATGTATTTATATATATAATATAGTTTATATATAAATATATAAATTAATCCTATAGGTTGAATTAAATAAAAGTATACATTGGATGCGTATTGAGATACGCAGAGCGTGAGTGTCGAGGAAGGGAAATAATTAATGTTGGTGTTGGTGAGAAAGATTTGTACATGCCTCGAGATGAGTGTTGTCCAATCTCGAGGAAAAATAATAAAATAAAATAAGTAAATATTAAATTTGCCTTGAGATTTGTGTGATGCTAATTTTGAGGAAATCCTAATATATCTTCAAACCCATACATCGCCTCATTTAATTATTTCGAGGAAAAATCGACATCGAGATTTGTGTTATCGATCTCGAGGAAGAACATAAATTTATATTATGGAATATAATTCATTAGATTTTCCTTGAAATTCACTTGATGAGAATCTCGAGGAAATCTTATATATAAGTTGGAAATTGAACTGAACGTCTTCCTCATCAAATTTGTGATTCATACGCACTAAAATATCGATCGAAAGGGAAGGAGAGAAAACAAGAAGGAGATCGACGGAGAGATGGAGAGAGATCGGTCTTCATACAAGGTGAGTTTTTGTTGGTTTGTTGTTGATGGTCGTCAATGTTGTTGAGTTGTTTGTTGTTGTAGTGTGGTAGGGTTTGCATGATGATCGAGGGAGGAAGATGAAGGGGAAGGAGGAAATGATGGGGAGGGGAGTTCCCCTACCCAAACCCAAACTAATTAAAAAAAAAACATTTTTTGCTTCTCTGTGAAACAAATAAGAAATCATAAAGGAGGAACAGGACAACCCCTTTCCCTTTTAATAATAATAATAATAATAATATGGTTTTAAAAATAAGAAAACAAATAAATAAAATCCCTGAAAATAAGGAAAATTATGAAAAATGGGGTTTTTTAGATAAACTAATGGAAATTGAGAGTTTTTATGAAAATTAAGAATTTTGAATTTTTTTTAGAATTTTTACCGATGTGTTTTTCTCGTAGTGTGTGTTATGATATCTGAAAATGTTCAAAATTTAGAAAATTATTTTAAAGTCTAGTTAAGGGTAGTTTTTTTTTTTATTTTGAATCACAATTTCAAATCAAAATTGGGATCCGGACATCGAAGAATGGATTTGGAGGAATTACGGGGTTTTGGGTCGAGTACGACCGATAAATATATAAAAATTGAAAAAAATTATATTTAAGTCTAGACAACATAATTTTTGATGTCGAACCATAATTTTAAGTCAATAATGAAGTTTGGGCATTGGATAATTTATTTTGGAAAGATTTAATTGGTTTACAGACGCGATTTGGTCGATTAAATTGCAAATAATTGAAAAAAATGGTGAAGTTGTTGTAGAGGCTTACAAGACGTCTTAATGAGTTGTAGGATTATGATTGGAGCATTGTGTGGCTAGTTTATTGACTAGGAGCGCAAAGGAGTTGTGATATCACATTTATGAGATTAAGTAAATCCCTTTAGTAACATTTACATTGTATGGTTATAGTTTCATATAAATTGCATTGATATTTGAAATCGCATTTTTGTTGAACATGCATATGCGATTTGGGAGTATAAGGTGTTACGAGTCTCCTTATAGTGTATACCCGACTGTATTACAAGGTCAAACTATTTAGCGATGCGTGACTGTGTGCACAGGGTATATTAAGCTACATGACCATTTATTACAAGGTAGAACTTATAGTGTCTACTTGACTTTGTATAGGGTATAACTATATTATGCTTGAGGAGTTGGAGTCACTGATACTTTGCATCACGTGATTATCTTGAGCTCATGTTGAACCATGTCATACTTTAATAGACTCAAAGAACGAGACTCATTTGGTCATTCTCCCCGAGCATAAGTCCTTATTATTTTTTACTTACCACTTTCGGAGAACATTATTTGATTGTGATCAGATAACAAAAATGAGATGGATTCATGGTTATATTTAAATTCCTTGGATTATATTCTTTGTTTAATTTCTTGGATTATTATTTATTTGGTTATTTCAGGTGTATTGGATAGTGTAGGATTTACTTATTTGACATTATCAAATTTTTATAATTGAATAATCGAGTAGCGACAAAGGAAAGGGAAAGCTTTCCGACTATTTACGACTTGTTTAGTTTTTTCTCTATGTATGTATTATTTCTTAATATAACATATTGTATAAATGGATCTTTGGGTTCAAGTGTGATTAGAATCTATTTAGGAATGGCTGGAACTGTGTTGGGATGGAATGGAATGTTGTAGAACTAAGTAAAGGGTTTAAGGATTTTGAAAACCTAAAATAGGTTAGAATGAATAAATAATTTTTGTGAATGCAATATATATTGTTATATGGTGGATTGTGAGTCCTTCAGCATTTTTACCAAAGCTGAGCAGGTTTTGTCGAAGATTTTTGAAGGCCTGAATTTTTTATATATGCTTAAAAATAGATAAGATGCTGTCGAAAAAATTTTGCAAAATTTTGATAATTATTGAATTCATTTAAACTTACTTTAAGGTTTAAGATTTAGTTTACAATTCTTAGTGATTAATAATATTTTATAATTGAAGATTATAAGATCTTTTTTTAATTGTTAATTGATGGAGAGGTTAATGCTGCTAGATTATCAAGGAATTAAGATAATCTAGACCGGTCAGATGCCCTAATTAGGTGGGGTCTGACAATATAAAGGTTAGAATCAATTATTTTTGTATTGGAAATAGTGACATTGATTGTTTGGGTTTTCATTGTAGGGTTTGGTAGATTAGGCCATTCTGAAGTTGTGTTTAGTCTAAAATGGATGAATATACCACAATAATGCAAGAGAGGTACAAGAAGAGGTATTTGTTTTGTTTTTTTTTTTTTTTTTTGCATCTATTTGCACGGTCACGATTGTTTCGGCCTCACAGGACCAAGACTTGGAAATAAATCTCAGTATATGGGGGTTGAAACTAATCCTAACGTCTCGACCAAAAGGTGTCCAAGACATATTGAAGAGTCTTGGTCATATGGTACCGAGACTCTTCCAGTAGTGTATGTTGATCGTGACCGATACAACATATTAAGTCTCGAGCTTGTACTACCAAGAATTTGTCTTTTGGGTTTTTTTTAGTGAATATGTTGTGTCTTGGTGATGGGTCCTTATGGTTCAATGTTTGTGTCGCAGGTAATGTTGGTTTCCACGTTATTTCCAAACTACAAGGATGTTTTCACTCCTTGTAGCCTATTCCCATCTAGAGAATTGACTATTTCATGGCTTCAAATGATTGATTATGCGAACAAGTTTGTGTTAGTAAGGAAACACTTATGATGATGGAGGGATTAAGTGCAGGGGAAGGGTCAAACTTGCATGTGAGAGGTCCGGCACATTTAGGGAAATGTCACAAAGACTAGGGAAAGCCGAAGCCACAAAGTTGCTTTGAAACCAAAAACTGAAGAGGAGTTGGAAAATACAAGGACTCTAACTGGTACCAAGAAATGTGGGTGCCATTTTCTTATTAAAATCAAGGAAAATGCAAATTCTTTGTGGTACATCAATGTCGTATGTGGGAGGCACAATCACGACCCCACCAATAACTTGGATGATCTACTCATTTTCTGGAAGATTGGATACAGGTAAGCAATTGGTTGTGGTGCAGATAACTAAGGGGAATATGGAACCAAGAGATATCCTCAACACGTTGAAGTAAAAGGATGTAAATAATGTTTCGACTATGCATACGATATACAATGCACGACAAAAATATCAAATTGAGGATTCGGTTGGGAGTACTCAAATGCAACAACAATTGCACATATCGAAGAAAAATAAGTAGATGTCATGGCATAGGAAACATCTTGACAGGAATGTCGTGACTAACTTATTTTGGTCCAATCCTGATTCAATCAAGTTGTTATGATGTTTACTATTGTTTCTTCTAATGGATTGCACATACAAAACTAATAGGTGTCGGATGTTGTTATTAGATATAGTAGGAATCACTTCGACACATTTGACGTTCTCAATTGGATTTGCTTTCATATCATCGGAGACTAATGTCGATTATGTTTGGGCACTTGAGAACAAGAGGTCTACGTTGGATGAGTGGCCTAAGCCTGACATGATAATTATAGATCGAGAGTTAAATTTGATTAGTGCAATCGAAGAAATATTTCCAACATCATCTCACCTTCTTTGCTTTTGGCACATCAACAAAGTTGTCTAGACCAAGACTAAGAAGATGTTTGGTGATAACGAAGGCTTCACACGTTTCATGGATAGGTGGACTAGTGTGTTGTATGCTAAGTCAGAGGCATCATTTAGACTTATAATGAATAACTTACGATCTGAGTTCGGAGATGTGAAGGGTCTTATTGATTACTTGGATAACACGTGGGTGAAGTACTACAAGGAAAAATTATACCAGCATGGACCAATCGAATTATACACTTTGGGGTAATCACGACGCAGAGGGTTGAGTCTATGCATTCAACTTTGAAGCTACATCTTGGCAACAGAGAAGAAAATTTTGAAATTTTGTGGGGTGTAGTAGATGGTCTTCTTAGGATCCAACATAACAACATCAAGGCGTCATTTAAGCTCAGTGTGAATGTGGTGCAACATGAATATGTTGATGATTTGTATCACCGGTTGCGTAGATACGTCTCTCAAAGGGTGTTTAAATTGATTAGAGATGAAATGGAACATTGAGAGGATGTTGGACATGCCTCTACTCGTTGTGGTTATGACATATATACCACGCATGGTCTACCTTGTGCACACGAGATCAACTTTCATAAAATGATTGGTTCACCCATCCCACTAGAGGACATTCATGTATACTAGCGAAAGTTAAGTATGGTACCAAAGAATGTTTTCGATTGGGTCGGATACAATTTGAACGATGAGATTCAAAAAGTTTTGGAAAAGTCTCGTTCTAGCACTGACGAGGATGATTGCATCAAGATTATTTAGCTGCTCAGAGAGATTAATCGGCCTTCATCCACACTGAGGGTTGTCCCACTACAAAAATAAAGACAAAGGGAAGGACACGGGGGTCTATAGTTGGAAGTTTGATGAACAAAAAAAGAAAAAAGGATCAAAGAGGAAACCTGATGAAGATATTTCGACGATGAGATTGCTAAGTGGTTTGAGTATGTACTATCAAAAGAAGAGGTTTCTAGTGCGAGGAGGAATAAAAAATAAAATGGGGCCTAAAACATGGAGGACACGTTGGGTGTCTCAAGGTGTATCTAAAGTTGGTTATTCCCAATGCAAACAATCGGATTGGTTGCCATACGTTGAGAGCACTATTGATGTAACGAGTGATGTTACTTGTGGATATCGATGCGTTACCTCCAGGCTTAGACTCCCCGATGTAAATGGTTAGAGTTTAGTACGTTAAAGGATGTTTGATGCGATAACGGGTATGAAACTCTTTGACATGAAGTGTTTGGAATGAGTTACGAGAGGGTGAAGGCTACCGTGCATTATCCGGATGATCGGGTTGGGGCCTCTTTTGATGAATGGTTTACACTTCTGGACATGGGGCTCTTAATATCAATGACCTTTAATGTCATTTTAGTAAACCTCTTGCATTATAGTTGCTTGACATTTCTTCCTCTACATAATGTCCCACCGCTATCTTTTGATAGTCGGCTTATCATTGACATGATCAATGATAGGAACATCCATTGGGTTAGGGTAAGTCCGTAAATTATTTCTTACATGTTTTTATCAAATTTGAGTTATATGATAATAACTTCTTATTGTACTTTGTATTTGACAAGTGAAGTTGAATATGAATGCATCGCTTCCATCATTATATCCATTGTGGAAAAGGTATGCTAAGGAGTGTGCTAAAGGTTGGCGTAATCGATTCATAATTTGAGAAATCGTGTTGGCTGTAACTTCTCAACAAGGCACGCCATCTGTAGTAGATTTAGCTTCGCCTTAGCTACATTTGGATTTACGTACATGAATAGTACAAGAGATTCTATCAAAGAAAATGTATCAAAGTTTGATGTTCTTTAAGTTTTGATGTGTATGCTTCATGGTTGTGTAATATGGATATGTTATGGTTTGTTTAATGTCTATTTAGTTCATCATCATCAAAACTAAAGTTCTAATGTTTATGTTGATGGTTGTCCAATGTGTATGCTTCTTGGTTGTCTTGATGGATATGTTATGGTTTTTAACAGTGACCTTTATGATGTCAACATAAACATAATTCTGTAAAAATGTAAGTCTCGAACAACCAGGTCCATGACTCACCTTTAAGTTTCAAGAGGGCGTAACCGATAATTGACAAAATGTCTCGGTGAGGAACCTCCAAGAAGTGTCTTTCATATGTAATATGATGGTTTTCATTTATGACTCGGTGACATGTTACCGACACAACAATAGTATTATCGGTTGCTTCCTATCGAAATAATACATTAAGTTACGATTTTACATTACTAAGATAGTATAATGTATCCTTATAATCAACTGTCATATTCAATATCTACTGAGGTTACAATTGTAGTCACGGTGAGTTATAACTGAGACTTTGAGATGAATGTCGCTATCCCCTAATTGAGACTGATCTATTACGTAACTTGCGTATTACTCTCGATAATGCAATTATGTGATACACATGCTTAGTTATGGAATGATAGGACCGATAATAAACAAAGGTTTCGCACCTGTGGTGCCAAGACATCACAAATACAGGCAAAAATGAATTTAAACCAATCCATTGACAACAAACCAATAAACCAAGCCACAAAGGCAACAAACCAATCTACAAACACAACAAACCAATCCATAATGCACTTTCAAACAAATCCATTAACATCAAACCTTCGAATGAATTTTTCAAACGTGCCACTAAGTTAACAATGGTGTTCACACATTTCAGAACATCAAAATAGTTTAAAAACAATCACGCAATAACATTACAATGCATGGAAAATAGTTCATTGCTTTGAGGAGGGCTTGGAATGCTTCTTCTTCTTCTTAAATGCCTTTCGCTAATATTCATTGCCATGCATGTGGTTGGGAAGAGGAGCATCGGGGCGAAGAACATCATTTGACCTCGATTGGGTTACCACGTTATCGTGTTGGGATTCCTTCGAAGTTCCGTCCGCAACTGACTTGGTAGTAGCGGTGGTGGTCGCGGTGGTAGTGGTGGTGGTGGTCGTGGGCAGAATCCTACCCGATAAGAAGTTCATGAAGTCACTCACCATTTTCTTCACATACTTAACTATACACTTTTCATCTGGCATATTTATCCACTTCAATGCGACGTCCAACGCATGCCGGTTCCACTATTCAGAACAACAAGATAAAAGTATGTAGTTTTAGGCACAATGGAACTAATAAGAAATCAAATGACTTTATGTAAATAACATTACCAATGACATACCTCAAACTCCTCATTATCAATAATAGTAGAGGCGACATCAGCATCGTCCTCATTAGACAAGTTCTTGATAACTGGGTGTGAAACACGTAGAAACCAAAGAAAATACTCTAATGTTGTCATGAACTTGAATTGAGCCTTCTTACCTCGGACTTCAGGGGCCAACGGATTGTTACACCACCTCTCCAGTGCTTAGGTTTGAACCGTTACTTAACGGAGTACTTGAGTGCAGATAGGCCTCGGGATGCCTCGATAGGGCATACGAAGGGCTAAGTACACCTTGGACATGACCTAGTTATCTAAGGAACCTTCCGGATGGTATAGCTCGATGATGTCCATATACTTCAATGTCCCATCGTAGAACGCCATCAGATGAACCATACTATCCACCCTGATATCAACGTACAAGTCCCACGTCACCTACACTAGTGAAGTAAACATGTATTAGTAACACATAAAGTACCACATAAGTATTTAAAATAAATTAAAGAAGCATACACACCTTACTTGGCCTCAGTCTATCCAATGTCCTCCAAAGTGAAGCTAACTTGTCTCCAACATTGACCATCTCATGTTTTTGGATCCATCGTGAAACATGAGGTTTAATTAATCCATGTACTTGGCATTTGATACAAAAAAACCCGAGTTGAAGGTCTCGTATACCCATCCCTAACAAAAAATAAACATTAGTATTGCTAAAATAATAAGTAATTAAAAAAGTATAAAATTAACAAGAATTACCTCAAGCAAAGTAAGGTATCCGACAATTTGTGACACTTTAAATCTAGTAGATGACCCAAGGTGATAGTACAAGTACGCCAACGCAGTAGCTACCATGCACAGTTGTCAACATCGTCTAAATTCTTTAGTAGCTTGAACAATGCAATTGAGACTCGTGTTCCACTCTTGTCAACGAATAAAGTGCACAACAAGAAGAACAATAGGAATGCTCATACGGTGCATTGCATGGGAGGGCAATGAAGCGGCTTCAACTTGTCGGTAGGGAACCACCGACTCTTCAACCAAGCCTTTTAGACAGTGAGGCCCCTAGTGATGTTAATTTCATCCTCCACCTATTCAAGTGTAACACCGAGCAACTTTGAGACTAGTTGAATGGCTTCATTGCGAGAGTCCTCGATGTATCTTGAAAGATTTTCCACCACGACGACCTCGCCTATTACCAAAATCTTTAATACAATGCTGAAACCCTCCAAACTGATAGACACTTCACTGAAAGGCATGTCAAATGTATTTGTCTCCAGCTGCCACCGCTCGAGAAATGTAGAGATCAACTCCTTATTACCCTTCTTGTACGAACAATCAATGAGCAGATTCAACCCAAATTGCTAGATAATCCTCTAAGACCCTCAATGTCGTGGGTGGCATGATTGCAAATACCATTCTTGGATTTGAACCCCTTATTTGATGCACTTCAACTTAGGTCGATGCTGCAACAACAAATGAAAATAGCATCATTTATACCATCATATAATATAACATTTAAAAGAATAAAGTGAAACAAAACTAATGAATATATCGTACTTAAGGTTCCTTAATCGTGTATGCGATGTGGTGTTTGAAGCTTAATAATAAACTTCGGTCTATTTATCCACCAAGTAAAGGAGCAGGCGGGTCTTCTTATTGCTTTTTTTCATTTCTGGTGACTCGGGTGCCTCGGCCACCTCGGGTCCCTTGGCCGCTTCGAGTGCCTCGGGTGGCTCGTGTCCCTCAGTTGCCTCATCCACACCTAGTACCACCAACATGATTTTCACTAAGTAAACACAAAAACAATTATCAGAAAAGAGATCAACAAAAATCTAACCAAGTAAACAATAATTAACTAATACAAAATCCAATAAGTTAAAACAAACCTATTTCTCTTTTTTCACTCCCAGTGAGTCCACAAAAGACTTGGAGGCTTCACCCATAGTTCCACTACGAGCAATGATTAGATCCTTTTCCTAATGCTCGGTAACGTGAACCCTCATCCTATAGAGTTCCCTTCCGTGCACGTCTACTCATCACTGGTGCATTATCCTTCACATCAGTCTTTTATTTCTCCTTCTCGTAAGATACGGTATGGGGTCACCAACCACCACGACCATGGGCACTTCTTAACGGCTTACTTCCGGTCTCCTCCCAAGTGACAACTGCCTTGGAATGAGCCATATCTGAAAAGAAAGGAAATTTAATCAATCTCAAACTAAAATCAATGAAATATGTGTAAAAATTAAGTCTTGGTTGAACAGGTCCGAGAACATAAACTATGTCTCGACAACATGTAACCGAGACATACGGACAAGTCTCGATAGCCTGTAAATGAAATAATACATACTTGTCTCGGTTAGGTACAACCGAGACAAATAAAATTCAAAATCATCTTTAAATCTCGTAAAGATATAATCGAGACTATGTAAAATTGTCTCGTTTAGTAATAACTGATACGAAAGGTCTAGTCTCGATGTACATCAACCAATTTGTGCCTTATCTATAAGAAAAATTCTAAAACAACAAACTTGTTCATATAAAATCGAGACTCATAGTATAGTCTTGGCATCAGGTAACTGATACTAATTTTAGGCATTTTTAACTAACTTTTGTATCTCGGGCACTAATGGCCAAGAATACACCATAAGTTACTGCCTTAGGTGGCAAAAATCACGGATTTCCATATTCAAAACCTGTGAATGAAGAACACACAATCCAAAGACCAATAATCAACTAACCTAAACCATTTGTTGCCAAATCAACTAAGAACATACCTTCTATCATTTAAATTAACTCCCCACAAGATCGAATCCAAAAACTTGAGCCCTAGCGTCTATCGAATCCTCCAAAAACGAAGCCAAAACCAAAGAGCTAGGAAAAACTTAACAAAATAGTGAGAAGCAGGATGGCTAAGAGCCTCGAAAAGGAACATAGAGTAAGGATTTTGGAGATTTTGTGGGGTTCCTATCTTCAATGAGCAAAGGAAGGGGATGTGGTTCCTTGATCATTGGTTTTGAAGGACTGGGATGGGGTGCTCATTTAGGTAGGGATATTTCTGGCATTTCACCTCATTTTTTTGGGTGCCTATAGAAAAACATTTGATGCCCTTAATAACGATGTGCCTTAAGTAATTGGTAGGGTGCCCATATCGGTACTCTTTTTATATGACCAATGTAGTTCTACAGCTTGCAACCAATTTTCAATTCACTACTCTTTTCAAGTTTTGCTCATTGCTTTAATGGGTAATTTTTCATGGGTGGTCAATTAATTTTCAATTTCTTTGAACTGCTCCAATCCACTATATGTGCAGTAAGTTGAGTATGGTACTACCTTGAATGTCTTTGAAAAAATTACTGAGAGAGACTTGGGGACTTTGACAATGAGAATTCTTGAATACATTTTTGTTATGACTGATTTTAACTACTTAAATTTATTTAGAGCAGTGTTGGTCGAGAAACTAAGGCCTAATTTATTCCTCCTACTATGGTGGTTGGTTCTTCTTAGTGTAAGGAAAAAGTACGAGATAAATGCTGCCTTCATAAGCAGTTTTATTGGGATGTTATTCGGTATAGATAGTTTCACATGCATTGCTGAAGAAGATGTCCACTTATTGCTCACATCCGATCACATAGACCAGTGTATTCAAATTTTGGCAACAAAAGTTATTATGCTCATGGAGTCTAATTTTGTCTTCCTTCATGATAGTTTTGATGAAGTAAGAAAAGATTATGTTGATAGTGTTTTTTTCGACATGAAGCTTGTGGTACACATACTAATTCATGATAAGCAAGATTATCTCATTTTCACTACTAGTAAAACAAGTGTGATAGCACAGCTTGCCAGTCCTTCTCCATGTGCGGTTTATAAGGTTGCCTTAATTTGTCGGGGTCATACACATTGAAACATGTGAGTTTGGTCGCTTTGTGAGTGAGTGGACATTCAATTTTCTAATTTGGATCTAATTACTTTTGTAGTAGCTTACAATAGGCAAATGTTTAGTACCCTATCTTCTTTTAAGAAGATGATTGCGCTTTGTAAGAGTAAATCATTAAGTGTGCTATCATGTTAAGTATGAGAGGGTGTAGGTTATGAGATATGACATAAAGATATGTAGTGTATTGTAATTAGTGGTTGAGATTGTATTAATCATGATATATAAATGAGAATCAGTTTCACTTTCTCTTAAAGAGAGAAATGTGAGTTCATTCACTTCACAACTAGGGTTCTTAAAACCCTAGCAATGGTTGTATGTTGTAGGTATTCTAACATTGTATCAGAGCTTTTAGGCTAACGCCAATAAGATCGATCGAGCGTGTGGTACTTGAAATTGAAAATTGGTGGTGAGATCTATGACAAAAAATATCATATCTACACATCGAAGGTTCATAATTCTTGATTTTGGTATTTTATGAGGTAGAAAGATAGATCTAGTGTTTGAGTATACAAATCGGAAGGATTGAAGAATAGATTTAATGATCTGTGTTGTTGTGAAAGAAAATATGTTAGATTTCTAGATCTAAGAAGAAACCGAGATTCTAGAAAAGATTTGTCAAAAATAGGTGGAATCGATATAAATCTGAAGTGAAGAGACACGGATCTATGAGTTTGAAAAGTAGATCTGAAGTCATTGTTGATGAATAAGAGGAGTTGGAGATTGGATCAACTTCAGCACAACCAGGATCTATAATCTCTAAAAGCAATTAAAGTTCAACAAATTCTCCATTCGGTAATTTTTAAAGTCGATTCATTATAATGAAACTTGATGCTACAAATATCTTATTATGGAAAGCAATTATGGTAGTGTTTATAGAGGGTTATGATTTAGATGGTTATTTGTTTGGGACTTTACCTTGTCTAGAAAAGGTGTTAAAGATGGAACTCTAAATCCTGCACACAAGTTCTAGTTCACTAGAGATCGCACGTTGTATGGATGGATGATTACATCACTTTCTAAAGATGTTGCATCGAATATTGTCAATCTAAAGACCAAACAAACAGCTCATCATCTATGGATGGCAATTGAAAAACATTGTGGAGCAAATAATAGATCGCAAGTTCATCTACTTCAAAGATGTTTTAGACTACTAAGAAAGGTTCAATGAAGATGCATGCCTATCCGATAAAGATGAAAGGCATTGTAGATAACTTAGCGATAGCTAGATCTCAGGTGAGTGTTGAAGATCTCATATCTAACTGGTTGTTGGGACTAGATGTAGAGTACTTGGCAATTACTTCGATACTTCAACGTCAAGTAGCTCGTAGTTGGGGGTGAGTTTCAATATGATCTGTTGAATTTCGAGAGCACATTAGAGCATTACAGTATGAGTTAAATATTGAATTCGTTATCATTACAAGACACAACTATTTTTGTAAATGTTGTCGAGGTTAAATAGGAGAATCATAAGTTGGGGGTCAGTCATCATACGGTAATGTCCAGAATTCCACAAATGGTATTGGAAATGAGGTTCCAAGGAATATATATGGTACTACTGGTTCTAGTAACAGAGGAAGAGGAGGTTGGAATCGTGGTCGTGGTAGTTTTAGGTTCACAAATAATAATAAGCCCATCTGTCAAATTTGTGGAAAATTTGGAAATTCAGCTGCAATGTGTTACTTTCGAGCAGACATGGAGTATATGGGTCACAATCCAATAGCAACCAAGCTCCACAATAGATGCGGTTCAGTCCTTCTACTCGGTATTCTTAGAATTCATTCTTTGATGTTGTTAAACCAACTCGAGATCACTTTTGGTACATGGATAATAGTACGTCATCTAACATCACGTCTGACTCTTCTCAGCTGGGCAATTGCATGTTGTATGGAGGTAAACAGTCATTAATGGTTGGTCTTGGTGTTTATTTACCAATTTTTAGTACTGGCACTGAATTAATCTCATCTGCTCAAAATAGTCTATCATTCATAATACATTGTGAGTTCCTGACATTAGAGAAAATATGTTGAGTGTGTCTCAATTAACTCATGACAACAATGTCTTAATTGAGTTTCACTGTAATACTTGTTTTGTTAAGGATATTCAAACGAATGAAGTCCTCCTTCATGGCACTCTTCATCATGGTTTGTATCGAATAATTGGACTTTCCAAGCATTCTGCTGATCATCAACCTGCTTTTCTTACATCTAATAAAGGTTTGTCAAGTATCTGGCACTCTAAACTGGGACATCCTGCTTATCGAGTCTTATGTCAAGTTTTACATACTCATCTGCATTTACCTGTTGCAACCGTTAATGAATTTTGTTCACATAGTCCGTTGAGGAAGATACATGCCTTACCATTTTTTGAATCCTCGCATGTCTTGGATTTGGTTCATACTGATTTATGGGGGCCATCTCTTGTTATGTCCGTTGGTAGTTTTAATTACTACATACACTTTGTGGATGACTGTACAAGATTTACTTGGTTATGCCAATTGCGTTTGAAGTCAGATTTTGTAAAAGCATTTTTGCACTTCAAAACTATGGTTGAAATCAGCTTCAAACCACTATTAAAATAGTTTAGTCTGATTGGGATGAGAGTTTCGTGTGTTTAAACCTATTCTTGATTCTCATGGAATTCTCTTCCAACATTATTGTCCTCATACTCTTCAACAAAATGGTCGTGATGAACGTAAACATCATCATATTGTTGAAATGAGTTAGTGTTGTTGGCCAAAAGTGGGTTACCATTGAATTTTTGGTGGGATGCTACTAAAAATGTTTCATTCCTATCAATCGTCTTCCTACAAAATGTTTTGCAAGATGTGTCTCCTTATGAAAAATTATATAAAAGAGCTCTTGATTATAATCTACTTAAGGTTTTTGGTTGTGTATGTTTCCCATATCTGAGGCCCTACAACAATCACAAATACTAGTTTAGGTCTGAAAAATGTCTTTTTCAAGGGTACAGTTCCATCCACAAATGGTATAAGTGTTTAAATTCTACTGGTAAGACATTTATAACAAGAAATGTGGTGTTCAATGAAGAAGAATTTTCGTAAACAATCTTGTTTCCTATTACTACTACAACTTTAGGATATGGTTCCTCATCATCAGAAGTGTTTTCTATTCCTCTACCTTCTCCTAATACCTTATCATCAGAGTCTTCTTCAGTTCATGTGCCTTCACATCGTATCAACAATTCTCTTTCATTTTACACTTTAGTTCATATTTCTGTTGCTGATAGTCCTATGTTGGTTCAGTCACCTGTTCCCAATACTAGTGGTCTATCAAGCACACGTCATATGATAACTATAGCTAAAGATGGGATAAGCAAAAAGAAAGCATTTGTTGCACACGCTTCTAATGACTCTGGTGATATTCCTATCAAAGTTGAAATAGCTCTCAATGATCCTAAATGGAATAAGGCTATAGATAAGGAGTATGCTGCTCTAATGAAGAATGATACCTAGACATTAGTTCCAACTTCTTCTCATTAGAATGTTGTGGGCAACAAATGGGTTTTTTCAATAAAATACAATTCTATAGGCTCCATTAATCGACACAAAGCTAGATTCGTAACGAAGGGATTCAAACAAGTTCCCGGTGTTAATTTTGGAGAGACCTATAGTCCAGTTGCTAAATCTGCTACAATTAGGTGATTTTATCCTTGGCGATCAAGTATGGATGGTCTTTACGTCAACTAGATATCAATAGTTTTCTTAAATGGCTCTTTGGGTGAAGAAGTCTTTACAAATCAGCTACTGGTGGGTTTTGAAGATTCCAGCTTCCCTTCTCATGTTTGCGAGTTAAACAAAGCCTTTTATGGTTCGAGACATGCACCAGGGCATGGTTTGAGAGCTAAAGTCCAACTTGTTTCTTGGGGTTTCCGAAATTCAAAGGCAGATAATATCTTGTTTGTGTTTAAAGATGTGCAGTCAATGTTATACATTCTTGTGTATGTAGATGACATAATAGTTACTGGGTCTCATTATGCATCTATTCAATCTTTTATTTCTTAACTACATGACTGTTTTGCTTTAAAAGACATTAGGGAATTGAACTAATTTTTGGGAATGGAAGCTCGAAGAAATGAGTATGGCTTATATTTCACTTAAACTGCCTATATTCATCAGTTGCTAAAATGAGGGGCATGTCTAATGCCAAACCTATTGATACTCCATTTTTAGTAGGAAAGCATATCTATGCATATGATAGTCCATAATCTCATGACACACTCTATATAGGAATTTACTTGGAGGCTTACAGTACTTGGTTAACACTAGACTATACGTTGCTTATATTGTTAATAGGCCCAGTCAATTCTACCAAGCTCCGATCATCACTTATTGGCAAGCTCTTAAGCGAGTCATGAGGTAGTTGAAAGGTACAGCCGATTTGGGTATATGCTTTCGACCTAGCTCTCAGTTGTTTATGACGGGGTTTTTTTATGTTAATTGCGCTGCGTCTCCAGATGACAGAAGTTCAGTTGCGGTGTATGCAATTTACTTGGGTCAAAATCTACTTGCTCGGCAGTCCAAGAAGCAAACTATTGTGTCAAGATCAAACACTGAGTCAGAATATAAAGCCTTAGCTCAGGTAACTACTGAGATTGCATGGTTATAGTATTTACTTTTTGAGTTGTTCATTTCCTTCGATGGTTGTCCTCCAATCTGGTGTGAAAATTTAAGTGTTGTTGCCTTAGCTTGCAATCCAGTTTACCATGCTCGTACGAAGCATATCGAGTTGGATATCCACCATGTTCGCGATAAAGTATTAGCTAGACAGCTGTCGATTCAACATGTTCCTACTACGCATCAGGTAATGAACATCTTCACCAAAGGTTTAGCATTCTCTAGATTTCAATTTTTAAGAGGCGAAACTGGGGTCATTTCACTTCCCCTTAAGTTTGAGGGGGGTGTAAGAGTAAATCATTAAGTATGTTGTAGTGTTATGTATGAAAGGGTGTAGGTCACGTGATATGACATAGAGATATGTGGTGTATTGTAATCAGTGGTCAGGATTGTATTGATCATTATATATAAATGACAATCAGTTTCACTTTCTCTCTCAAGGAGAGAAACGTGAGTTCATTCATTTCACAGCTAGGGTTCTTGAAACCCTAGCAATTGGTATATGTTGTAGAATTCTAACATAGTTTGCATGAGACCTCTTAAGATCTCATGTATTCAAATTATGGCATCCTGGGCCATAATGTTGGCTTATGGTACTTCCATATCCATCACACAGGGGGCCTCCAAATCCATCACACTTGGTGTGTGTTTTGTCATATTCATGGCATTGACAATCAAGAACACACATAGGAAAACGATTGAAGAAATGGACACATGTGGCATAACTTGTGGGTTATTAATGGTTGTGAAAAACAACATGATTGAGTTTTCAAAGGTTTTATTTGAGCTTCAACACATTTGGAGTTGCAACTTGACTTTTCCCAAGCGTGAAGACTTGTCACGGTTGCACAACCTTTAGAACAAGGTTATTTTTAAGGGTTCGATAATGATGAATACATGTAATAGGGTTAGTATAGTATAAAATATGGTTATAGCAGTATAAGGATAGTATGGTAATTTCTATATATAGCTTGTTAGGGTTTAGTCACTATATAAAGATGTAATCAGTGTTATGAAAAAAGAAGCAAGAAGTACATTCTTTTTTCTTTTATCTTTTTTATCCCTCTCTAACCTTAATTCTCAATCTTCTATATCTCTTCTCTCTAATTTTCGTCTCTAAATCAATTATGCTTCCTAATCTTCTTCTTCTTTCTCTTTCAATCTCTTATATTTGATTTTTGTAATTAAGATTACGATCAACTACACTAATAGTTGCATCAAACACTAAAAATAGATAATGACTCATTGATACGTGCCATTGTGAGTCAGTCAAAAAGTGATGCATTGGATTGGTAGTAATTAGTATTATATATGAACAAGGATATGAAAACATGGGAAAAATTCAAAGAGTTGTTTAATCAACAATACTTTAATTTCTTGATTTAGAAAATGAAAATATAGATCAAAAAGTTCATTAACTTTGAAGCAAGGGAACATGTCTATTAGGGATTATGAGCAGAAGTTCACTCCGTTGTCGAATCTGCACTAGATGATATTAAACACATAAAAGAAGGAAATGAAGAGATTTATGTAGGGTTTGAGACTTGAGACAAACAAGGCATTATCGACCCTTGACTTTGAAACTTAAAGTCGTGACAAAAGCATTGAAGAGTGTGAGGAAAGTGAAAGGAAAGAAAGGGAAGAAGTTTAAGAGGCACGACCTCAATTAATCTTGAACTCTATGTATATAAGTAAGGTTATGCAAGGGTGACAACATCTCCTAATAGAATTTAATAGTGACTCCACATATACCTAGGGCTCGAATACACGCGTAGAAATCTCTAGTTAAGGATGGATAGTGAATCATGTCATCACATCACATCCCCCTTGAGTTATGATTAATCACTTTCAATTATAACCAAAAGGTACTAAACTTTAGGCACTGCTAGGCGTACATCACAATCAGGCGTGGAGCTAAGCGATCCTAAAAAAATAATTTTTTTTCACATGTAGTTAGGCCTTAATTTTGCAATCAAGCCCAAACTGTGAAGCCCAAAATAGAACAACATGATTTATTCAACTTCAATGCCGTGCATCAAAAACGTAGACACGCGTGAGAGCCCCACCTTACGCAGTCAACCAATAAAAAACGCAAAACAAAAATAAGAAGCAAAAAGGAAACCGAACCACTGCCGTCTTCTACCCCTCTTTCCCGCTGCAATAAAAATTATTTAGCCCTCTCTTAGCCTATTATTTGCCACATCTACACTAATAAAAAAAAAAAAAATACAAATTATGGTCTCTTAGAACAAATAATTGTTGGTGGTCCTACATTACATTCATTCCCGTCTTTTAAAAGGTTAGGTAAGTTTTTTAAAAACTTTTTCATCTCATATTTTTTCAATAATTTATATTTCCTATCTCTCCTTTGATTTGTATTTGTCTGTCTTGTTTTTCTTGCTTCTCCCCTCTTTTGTTCTTTGAAATCATCAAAACCCTTAGTTTACAAGCACTATTAATTATTCATGTGAAAAAATATAAAAATTATTCTTGTTGAATAATTGTTTCTAGATGAGAAATAATATGTGAAATATATTTATATTTTAGTATTTAAATATATTTCAATGATGGGCATTTCCATATTTTGACGTAAATGTTTTACTTTAAAATAGTAATGTTATGAAATTACCTCATTTATTAATGTTTTATTTTCATGAATTACTTGTCAGAAGTTACATTCTATCTAAAACTTAGTTTGATTTATTTTAATTGTTGCTCCTTGTGATCTTAAAGTGATTAATATTTGCTTAAATAATTAGTTTTATATCGCATAGTGTTTTTTAACTATAAAACTGTGCATTAATATTAATCAAGTTGATTAAGACACGCATTCGTCATCAACCCTTCAAAACACCTCGAAATACGTGCACACACAATAATCAAGGGATGCGTGTGCGCTCGAGAATCAAAGACGCTCATGTCGTAATTGATGCACCAAAGCATTTTCCGTTGTTAAATACAAATATATATATATATATATATATACATTAGTTTTAGTTCAAGGCTTCAAAAAAACTTGGCTTCACTCCTGATCGCAATGCACATCCACATCAAAACGACATCGCATTCTGATATGCGTGCAATTTACTTCGAGCTGCGATTTATGCGCATATCGAGGAGCATCGATGTACGCCTAACATTTTCCATCACTAATCCTCTAAAATGAAACTTGCAATCCTCGTTTTGGCTTAATTTGCTAAGAAATTAAAAAGATCAAGATATGAGTTCAACAACTCATTAATGAAAAAACTTAATTAATGACAACAAGATTCGAGAGAACAAATGCATCATAAGAGAGACAACATAAAATATTTTAGGAGCCTATAACAATAACTAACACAAACACTTCTACATAATAAGTGTAATATAAGCGCAGTACTAACATAATTAAACACGCTATGTATCTAGCTAAGGCTTCAAGCACGTAGTGAGTCTATTCTCAAGGAGATGGAATAACTCCGCCACCACCGGTGCCTGGAAGCCCTCCGAGCCCAACTCCACTACCACCACCGATCATGGGAAACCCGCCAAATCCACCGAGCCCAGATCCTCCACCAAGGGGTCCGCCACCGATTCCAGCACCGCCGCCAAGAATCGGGAGCCCGTTGGCACCGACACCGGCAAGGCCACCAATGCCACCAAAGCTGAAGAAGTTCTTCTGGTCCTTGAATTGATCATCACTCTTTGGCATATTCCTAGCAGTAGCTTGTGCTGATAACACAGCTAGAAGTGCAAGGACTACAATGATGCACCACTTTGCCATTTCTCTCTCTCTTGAATATTTCTTCTCACTCTTTCTAGCTCTTTTTCTCGCTTTGTCTCTCTAATGTAGTTCATGGAGGTAGTGCTATATATATATATGTATAGAGGAGTGAACTTAAGTGGGACGGTTGGGAGCATTAAAAGAGGGGATTAAATGTTTGTCTTTCGTCTTTATTAGTAGCTAGTACTTACTATTCCCGCGCAAAATATATCATGAACGTATTACGTATATATAGGAGGGGTAATGCCAACATGAGCATAGGAAATGATCATCGACATCGCACGGGTACTGCAAATTAAATAATCACTAGCCCTTCTTTTTTGGATAAAGGAAGAAGCTATATATAATCGCTAGCCTATCTTGTTGATTATCATGAGATATGCCTCGAGTCATCCTAATTACTACATTATATATATATATAAAGGCAGTTTTATCATGGTGATTGAAAAAAATCATCATGGATAATGATTTTAACTTTTGGAATTAGATTTAATGGTGAATATGCTTTGTTGGAACTTGTGCGCACATTTAAGAGTCATAAAATGTAGCTTTCATATTCGCCGTTGGATCTAAATCCAATGATAAAAATTTAAAATCACCATTGTAAAATTTCTTTATATATATATATGTACACACAAAAATTTACTTTTGAATTCGAAAGCTCGTATTCAACTTTAGACATGTTTGTTTATCTTGATTTATGGGTTGAGGCACCCAAGTGAGTACTATCATGGAAATAGTCCGATGCAGAGAGTTTGTTGGAAACGAAAAAACAAATAAGATAACTCAAGAACACCCCATTCATAGTTCAATACTCAATTCATTGATTCATTTTTTATAAAAAGCTAATTAGTGTAGAGTGTTTACAACCTTTTATACTAAATCACTAGCTAAAAACCCTATATATTCCTATAATATACCCCTATCATATAATAAGTCTTAATACATCAACTTAAGCCTACATAGTTACTAAATCATAGTCTAGTCTAAATAGGAAGAAGTCGAAAAAAATGGCTCTGCCGGATACCAACAGCTGATTATCAAAAACAATATACACAGGGACGAACGCAGCCTTCGGCTTAAAGGGGAGTCAATTTCTCTCAAAAAAAGTTATAGGCAAGAAAATGTTAAGATAACTCACTTATCACACATAGCTATTGTGGTTTTTTAGATACATTTCGATACATGCACATATCTCAATTCAAAACCAAAGAACTACAATGATAAAGTGTCAAAAGTTGGTGGGTTTGTAGTTTTTCAAAAGTGTCGCTTATCATATAATAACTCTGAGATGGGTTGCGGACATCTCAATGCCCAGTACCTATACATGTACGTACCATATGCGTTTTCACTATAATTCGTATCTCGAGGTTCAACATATCAATGGCTTGTATTAGAGCATCCACAATGGACGTGCAATGCTAGTACAAGACCATTGCATTTGCGCACTTCACGGGCCCCAATGTGTGTGGGCCTGTGAAAATCAAATAAAAATATTTATTAATTTTTTATTGTTAGTTTTTGTTTTTATTTACAACGATTTTTTTTTTTTTGTAAATTGTTTTGTATTTTTTATTTTTTTTTTAGGAAAAAGGAAGGCTAGCACCCAAACAATTTGATTACTCAAAGTGAAATTGTACAAGAGGGGCTTTGTACTATCGTTGTCGACCCACTTGAAGTGCTATACATAAAAATATACGCAATTTTTATTTACAGAGATTTATACATATGTTTTGTTTTTAAAAAAATTATAATATAATTGTGGATCTCATAAAGTATGTAATATAGAGTTTAATCATTATAGAGTGAAGTGTAATAAAATAGAGTATAATGAAATAATAATGTAGCATTCATTGACTGTAAAATAAGTTCAACTCTTGTAGATGGTCTAAAGTAACGTTGATGATCTGAGTCGTCTGACTAATTAGCCGGTACAGTCTACGGACCAATTAATAGTAAAAAATGAGTGGGTAAAATTGAATATGTCAGTAGGGCCTGTACAGCGCACAAGCTGGGTGGCAAGGCCTTGAGCACTTCTCTGAACAAGTTTGTTCAGTTCTGAACAATATTGCAATGCAATCTGGCAGTTGGTTGGAATATTAAATTCAATTTTGAATGCCAAATTTCTACCTCATTCACTTGAGGGTCCAAGGTCTTTAACTTTTTTTCTTGTACTTTTAACTTAAATTATTCGTACATTTATTGATTTCTGCAAATATTCAATATCATACATGTGGCCACATGTATTGAATCAGGTTATAATTTTAAATATCTTGGTTGATCATAAATAATTTGCCCTATATATTGTGACTTGTGAGATTTCTTTAATATCCATTCATTGTGTATTTGGCCCTCACTTATTCGATTTTATTGTATATATTAGTATGTCGATCTCTTGTTTTGCAGACATGCGTATGAAACATGGCAACATCAACCAGATACAACCATGCAGGCAGGCCTGTGTGCAGGCCATGGATCTCTACTATTAGAGATATTCTCCCTAACTTATTAATCGCCTTGAACAGTAAATGTGGGGTTTTACTCTAAAAGAATTTGAACTTGGTGGAGATCAACTCATTTGTACTTCTTCAAGAAGCCGTAAATTATAAACAATGTAGTACTAAACATTTCAATTCCCATCTTCCAACAAGTTCTTCCTTTTGAGACTCTCAGTATTAGTGTGATCCAAGATCCACCTGGTATATTCAACACCAATTTCGACAGTAATGTTATGAACTAGCTAGCTCTCCGAACCCGAATTTTAAGAAAGTTGTTTTTTTTTTCAGCATGATTATAGTTTTAGCCACTCATGCTTACTCCATATATTTTTAAGAAAGGTTAACCGGCTTGTTGTAAATATACTACAAGCTGCTTTTTTTTTCTTTTTTTTTTTTTACCATGTGCCTTTCCCACGTGCGGTAAAAACTATGGCTGTACAAAGGGCAGTTTTGACCCATCTTTAAATTTCTCACCAAATCACTAATGTTTTTTATATTCTTAAATTCGAATCAGACAAATAGACATATAAAAAGCCCCTTGGAAATAATCCCAAGGCCAATTTGTCGACCCCACCTAATTAAAGCATCTGACCAGGCCTACATTACTTTAATCCCCTAATAATCTAGCTACCTTAATCTCACCATCAATAAATAATTAAAAATATATTGTCTTTGTAACGATCCCCAAATTTCTAACTCGTGTCATGTGTCACCACAGGAATCTAACGGGGACTTATGATGACGTGGCATACTTGGTCAACTCTCGGGAGTCGACACCGACGTATTTTATATTTGTTTGATGTTGTGTATAATTATTTACATATATTTAATGAACAATGTCGCTTATCTATTTCTCCATCATAGTAAAATTTCGGGCGAGGTTCGCTTAGAATACATGTGTACGTCGGGTATGGGATATATTAGCATAATACTAGATTAGAAAATAACTTAAGTTTTAATGTGATGTAAAGCAAAAAAATGCCTAAGTTAAACAAAAATATAGGCTAAATTACAAAGGCTTGTTTGATCTAGTGGGATTGAAGTAGCTTACATAAGGTCTGCAAATACAATTTAATAGCAATTAACATGCCTAAAGTTAAATGAGTAATCTTATTAACCTAGAGATGATCATAAGGATCTAAGAAATGAAAAACCCTAGAATGACTTAGTGGGCATCTAATGGCGCATGTTTGGGATGGAGATTAAACCTTGAATTTTTCTAGAAATTCTAAAACTAGATTGGTCAATGGATATGAGTTAATATGGGCCAATATATATAAGGAGGACTTAGCATGAGTTTCTCATCTCTAACCTTAGAACTTCAAAATTTGAGTGAGAACAAGTGAGTAGGGCACCATTGTTGCTAAGATTTTGGGGAAGGATAGGACACAATTGAGTCACTCAAGCTCGGAGAGGAAATCTTGCACTAAGAATCTTAGATAAGCATATAAACCTACTTTCTTGATTCAAATGGGGTTTCATGGTCTTAATTTTGATTTTCAATGTCATGCATGAAATTAAGGGTTTTTTGGTAGATGTGTATCTGATTGTTAATGAGGCTCAAAACTCTAGACAACACCTACACAAAGATTGACTCAATTTTTGAATTAAGTTTTGGTATTGATGTTATTGAGTAGTTCTAATAGAAATACATGATTAATTGACTCAATTGATGATATTTAATGGGTTCTGATGTTGTTAGCATATTGCCCAAAAAGGTATTTGATGGAATTTTAGGGTATGGTATGAATATGGGTTTCATGAATGAGTTTTGGGTAATTTGGGAGTGCAGAACTGTATTTTTGCAGTTCTACCCAACCTTGGAGCACACTCCACCAAAACGTGGAGCGCACTCCATGTTTTGGGCAACCTCATGACCAAATTGACTAGTTTTCATAAAACAACCATATCTCTTTCGTTTTAACTCGAATTTTGATGCACTGTATATCGTTGGAATGTTTAGAGAAAGATCAACAATCTAAAATCGTTAGATTTGAAGAATTAAGTCATTTAATTTGTCAAAAACTGGTTGAAAATCAGAATTTATTCGCGGGGATAACACTTTTGTGACTTTAAGCTGAAATGTTTTTAAACATATTTCGAGCATCAAACAATGTCGGAATTAGACAAAAATGTTTAGAATAAGCTATTAGATAATTGTAAAGGTGTCCAACAATTTTCGTGATTTCTCGGTGTGTCTAACTCATTTTCAAGTTGCATTTCAACTAAAAGTTCATATTTACAAATAAGGACTTGGAAACTCACTTGGAGTTGCAAATTGAGTTTTTGCACTTATAAATGATATTTTATTACTTGACAACCTTGGCTTCAAATGTTTGAACTTCACGAAACTAACCTCGATAATTTAAGGAAATTCTATTTAATTTTAAGCCATTTTCCAAGTTGTAGGAAAACTAACTTTTAAGAAATTAGTTTGAAGTCCCTGAAGGGCTGTTTTGCAAACTAATATTTTAAACCAACTTGAAATGGTTTCTAATGATCATAAATGGTTCAATAACACTAAGAAACAATTAATAAAGTGTGTTGAACAATATTAAACAAGTCCGAACACTTTTGATTGAGTTAAATGCTTAATGAGGATTTGAAATGGATAAAAAAGCCATTATACCCTAAGTTGACTTGAATTGATTTGTAAGTCACAAAATGGGATTGCTTCCACCAATATGTCAATTTAGATTTTCTCACATAATAAGAATCCTTGAAGCCAAATACTAAGAACAAAGTGTAAAATTACAAATGTGCAAGTTAAACTACAATTAAGCTACATTAGCAACAATGATGGTAAATATAACTTATTGAATCTAACACGTATATAACCAATCAAAATGGACACCATGTACCTAACTAGCTAGAGTCGGGCGTCAGGGAGTTGATAAGGACACATATCAGAGCCGCGAGAGTGTGTGCTAGCATTGATCCGAGTTATGTAAAACTAGCTAGGAAATGTACAGTAATTCAATAAAATTTATATTTTATTGCTATTGCATTATCATACCTTTTCTTGGAATTTCCACTCCAATATGAGTGTCCGAGGCCCAAGTGAGACAAGAAGATGTCGTTGATTGGAGTGGTTGTCGGCTAACTACTGGAGTCTTGACCTCGATTCACTGGATTGTTTGGTCAGGATGAGATGTGTTTTATCCGGGGCACCGTTGATATCCATCATTCGCGAAGGTCTAGGTACAGTAGGGGTTGTCGCGTCCTAGGACCCGAGTTTGCTTGGCGTGGTCGTGACTTTATGACCCCGACCTTGTGGCACCCAAACTCGGTGGTCTTGGACTACTTGGGCGCCTCTCTAGTTGTTTCTTTTGACACTCATTTATCGTTGTACATTCATTATTCAGTCTTATTATCACGTATTCCTTATATCTTTCTTTCTATCTATATGAGTTTTAGGCTTTTTTATTTATCTTGAAGTACTATTTAGATCCTACTCAATCTTACTTACCGGACTCTTCATTCTTGTGTTTGAATGAGTGTAGATCCGCAGTCGAGCAAGGGAAAGGCGCTGATATTAGGTGATTTACTCTGAGGACATCGGAGCAACCCTCTCTTACTCACTTTTGTAGGTTTTTAGCTTTATGTATTACATATATATGTTGTTTTTCTGACACTGGGATACTTAGATGGGTTAAGAGACACTTAAGACTTGTATATCGCTTTTGCACACTCTCTACACTACTTAATTGATATACAGGTTTGATATGTTTACAAGGTTCCACATTTAAGTTGTCTAAGTCTTTTACATTATTGTTGAGTTATTTAATGTATTAATTGCTTCCGCTAACTTGTAAAACTTGAAAAATACTTATTACTCAACTTTGAATTTTGAATTAATTGATAATGATGGATTAAAATGTTGACTACGCTTGTGTTGACTTCGCGGAGACTGGCTCAGGGGTCTACGTGCGTTTAGGCTAGGCTGAGCCCAGTTTGTGGGTAACTAGAGCCATCATAGTTGGTATCAGAGCGTCAGGTTAGATAAAAGCTAGGTGTAAACTCAGGAACAACCTACAACCAACATAAGACACAAATTAATAATAGAGTTAGGACATGATTGAACTTGAAGTGGAACTCTATGATCATGACTTAAAGTCCTAATTAGGAAGCGATGAGAGTTGGGGATATTAAAATTTGAACTATATGTGCCATTTGATGTATTGTGTTATACTACTATCGATAGCTATATACTGATCGATAATTCGCCTTCTTCGCGGATTACGATAGTTGATCAGCTCGAGGCCAGTGGTATTGGTGTAGCTTATATGTATAGGAGAGTGTGCCTACTGTACAGGCCACTCCAGCAACTTCCATCGCACTAGCAATGCAAGTTAATGCGGATATTGTACCGGTACAAACTGAGACAATATTATTTACACTTCATACTTAGGCAGAGATAGTGCCACTCATGCCCAAATAGACTAGTACTACGACGACTTTCGGGGAAAAATAGTCACGTAAGTTACAAAGACATAGACCAGATGAGTTCTACGGGGGCACGAATCTTAAGGTGGCAGAGAGATTTGTAAAGACCCACAAGAAGATAAATGACATCTTGGATACACTAGAACATATGAGACCGAGCATATCATCAGGGCTGATGTTTGGAGAGGCCAATGCATGGTGACGTAGTATGGTTGCTACCCAGGTAAGCTCGAGGGTTGGGCAGAGTTTAAAAAATAGTTTAATCAGAAGTATTTTCTGCCTTTGGTTTTGAAGTTGAATATGGATGAGTTTCTGAGCATCCGATAGTACATTAGGGAGTCGATGATACAGTATATGGGTAGATATTTGTAGTTGTTATAGTATGCCGGGGTATAGCCGACACAGATGCCGACCAGGCACACTACTTCATGGAGGGGTTGTTGAGAGTCATTAGGGGCACCGTAGTGACTATTGAGCAAGGACCTCACAGGTTGCATATAAGAAGAACCTAACCGGAGAGACATACTTGAGCACACATGTAACAACCCGTTACCTTAAGTTGGTGATTAGTACTAATCCTAATCCTAATTAACCCGGTTTGGCTTGTGGTTAAGTTTGGCAAACCTCTATTACCGTGTGCGTGCGTTTGCATGATGTATAACATTTTTTGTATTGTTAAATCAATTCATATATAGGTTATCGTATAATATATATTGAAATTATAAACAAGCCTATAAAACAAAAAATATCCAATAAACAATGATTTACTGGGACACCAAATGTAATGAGGGAGTCGTGGCAATAGTGTACAAGCTCAAAGACATTTGTAGGCATTTTCGATGAGTTTATTGGTGAATAATACGCGATATATGTATATTTATATGTTTTAAATATTTAAATATATATTGGAAAATAAAAGAATATTAGAAATATGTGGATTATTGGATCGTCTTAAACAAAGCGTAAGTGCTTGATGTGTCAAATTTCATGTCACTTTAAGTTGTATCACTTTAATGCATCAACCATGCAATCGGTCTCAAGATAGCATGATGTATATCTCGAGGAAGATTCATATATAAAAACAAAGACTCAAGCTTATCTATTCATTTCGATCAATCGAGATATGGTGAGGTTTGATTTCGATTTGGATCGAAGGGAGATCGTTATGGGAGCCGAATTCAATCAAGTTAAAGAGCTTAAAGGATTAGAAGCTAGTGATCATCACTTTGGTAAATTCGGTTTTCAAGTTTGTTGAATTTCAATTATGTGGTGATGATCAAATCTCTATAAATTGAGGTTGTTGTTGGTTTGAATTAGTTTATAACCTCATTAGAGGTCCTTCCTAGTGATTTAGGAGTGTAATTATTGAGTTTAGATGAAATTTGGGTCAATTTAGATCAGCAGAGGTACGTTGCTATTGTAGGTTTATTGCACATAACACGCTTAGGATTTGGCCATAACGCGCTACGCGTACTAGGAGGATGAACCACATGGGGATAGCGCACTATCCATGTCATGTAGCACGCTACCAGACCCATGAAACCTAACTATGCTGTATTTTATGTATAATTTCTGAGGACTTAAGGACTAGTCTAGGGCTCTAAACATAGTGTATTAAACTTATATTGATCCATAATTATTGGTGATAGGTTGAGAACATTGAGGAAATATGAGATGATCGAAAAGTTTGGGAGTTTGGGAAACAGAGACTTAAACCGAGGTAAGTATGAATTCGCTTATTTATCATTATTACCTAGTTGTTTAGTATATATAGCTCATGTAGTTGTTGTAATGGAATGGGGGACTATGTACAGTGAGATGGTTTTCAATAAATGAAAAATGGTGTTTACTATGATTCACCAGAGTTAGATCCTAGGATTGAGATGAGGTGATATAGGAGATGGGTTAGCTTCCCGACCTATATGTAACATTCTACTCAGTTTATAGGTGGTGTGGGTTACATTTACATTAAAGGTTTGGGATAGAACTATTGAGCATTAATGGATGGTCTAGAGAGCATATGAGCGCAATATGTTGGTCTAGCAATCACATTAATGGCGTCAATGGGTAATCGACCATAGTTTTTATAAAAAAATAAGGGTCATAGTGTAATAGTCCAAAACATTTGCTTTGTATCTTATTATATATGTATTGAATTTATATGATTTTCATATTCTTGTTAGATATCATAGTTAGCATGTTGTTATTGCATGATATCCTTGATTATTATATGAAATGTTGATGATTAATGTGAATCCTTACTTACTGAGTAAGTTGGAGCGTTCACCTTAATTAACATTACAGGTAGATTCGACAAGCGCTACAACTATGAGATTGAGAATTTATAGGAGTTTTGAACTTCTCTTTGATGTAATGACTTTATTTAGTCTTATATATTGGTGTTGAATTATAGTTTTGTAATATCACATGAGACGGGTGATTTATATCACCGAGGTTTATTCCTATTTGTTTTTAATAATGTATATCTTATTTTTGTTATCGAAAAAGGTTTTAAATTTCTACTGCATATATGATTTGTTTTATTTCGATAATTGATATACAATAGTGTTTATCAGGTGTAGGTGCTAAGGCTGCTGGCTCTAGTTAAGTTTGGTAAGGGTAATCTGGGCTTAATTAGGTTTCAGGCCATGTATTGCCCTAATCAAGTTAGGGGATTCTACAGTTTGGTATCAGAGTCTAGGTTAGGCAAAGTTAGATCCTACCTTAGAGCTTAAAGTTGAATAACTCTTATATAGTGTGGTGCTAGAGTTTATGGTTTATCACATTTAAGGATAAAGTGGCTACAGTGATACAATTAGGTATCATGGACAAGGCTCTGACCATACATTCATTTTTGGATGGTGTTCAAAGTGAATGTTAGCCTACTTTAAAGTTTATGATACTATGATTAACCTAATAACATAACCTAAGTTATCGACTAAAAGAATGGTCTCGAGTTATGAATAAGCTTAGGATTTGATAAATGGTTTTTATCATGATATGGGAGGTAACCAAAAGATAAAAGACCGAGATATGCTAATTATTTGTTGTGTATGATATATCTACATAGTAGATATAATAATTATGACTTTTTTGAATGGTAATAAGATGGTTAAAGTCCATTTATTTCTCATAATATGATAAAGCATTGAGGTAAGAGCTCCGGAGAGTCTTAACTTCATGGAGATAAAAAGAAAAGACATAAGAACACTTATAACGATGAAATAAAAATTCTTCTCCAACTAACATCTTCAGTGGTCTTTCTTATTACTTATATTATTAGACAAATAATAGTCAGTGAATAAGTATCGATTGGATCAAGATATTAAAGTATGTATTAGAAGAATGAAAATTATAAAATAATGAAATATTAAATGACTTTCGATGAAACTTAAAGATGGCGGACTACTTTGAGAGGTGATTCAATACTAGTATTAAGACTAGTTTGGAAGTAATAAAAGTTATCCAGTAAACAAATTAGTGGTAAATGGTAAAAGCATAATGGAGGTTAGGAAACCAATAATGCAATTATACTTGATAATTTGTTATGAACTTGATATTCCAGTCATTGTGTGAATCCATATTGGAATTACAAGTGATTTATTAATAAAAGACAGTTCAATCCAAAATATAGCAGTGAGTTGGTAAGATATCCTAGTTTGATCTATTAGACTAGTATGGTCTAAATTGGGGAGAATGAATGGTCAATGAATCTGAGGATTTAGGAAATCCAAGGATTAATATGTAGTAGTCGAAATGAGTATTCATTACTCGGAATTGACAACTCCTTATGAAAATAAGTGAAATCAACGGTTCTCAAGAGATAGTTGAGATTTGATTTTCACAGTGAAATGATCAAAGCTAAGGATATATATCTTTATAAGATTAATGCAAGGCGGGTGCTTGATCATTTTAAGTGGATGGCTGAAACCACTATAACTTACCAGAAATCATGCTATTTTCATAAATTAAGGGTGTCAAGTGAAGGAAAACCCTATTATAATGAAATTGTTATTGTGTTATCAATAATAACATGGAATCTTTGAAGGCTTAAAAAAGGCACAAGCAATTACCGTACATAATTGGAATTGGTAATGGTAAATTGGTTTGGACAAGAATTTTGCAAAGTGTCAGTGCTAAGTTTCAAAGGTTAATAAAATGGTAAGAATGTTGAATATTAACAGTAAATTAGGGGATTTGACTGTGATTGAGACAATATGTGGTTGTCATATATTCAACACAATGGTAAAAAAGAGGAAAGTAAACTTGAAATAATTGAATATTACAAACGATTGATCCTGGGATATGTGATATTGTTGTGTGATTTATTCAGTTAACTCAAGTTTGTGATGGTTATAAGTTGAAACTGAATATAATGATGTCTTGGAGGAAGGTGAAAGTATAGTTTGATTATAATGTTTGCTTAAGAAAACCTAAATTATGGAAGAAGTTAGAGCTTCATCCTAAAACTTCTTGTCTAGGTAAGAATGTGTGGGTGACACAATAAAACAAAATTGTAATTCATATTTCCAGTTATATATAAATAGTTCTAGATTTGGGAGAAGAACTATTAGAGATTGGTAATCTCGGGATAACTAATTTAGTAGTTGTACCAAATATGGAAATGCATCACTTGCAAATTAAAAAGAAAAGTTGTCGAGGATCTTTTAAACATTCTTTGATATTAATAAAAATCTTAGAGGAATCATTAAAATGTAACTTGACAATATGACACCAGTAGACTGGTGTAAGAGTAAGTAATGAATTTCAAATTGCGGAAGTTTGAAAAATGAAAACTGTCAGAGTGATAGAAATAGAAGGTAAGAAAGTCACCTTAAAACTTTCCTAAGTATTAGGAACTCACTCTGAGACAACACTCATTAAGGTGATTGTGTCGACATGGTTTGAAAAGAAAGGGACAAATACTATAGTTATAATAAAAGTTGCTCGGTAACATCTCTTAGGTGAGATATTTTCGATGACCAAATGGAAGTTTTGCACAGGCATATCAGCTGAGTTGTCTAGATCATTAACTATAAGTCTGTTCATTGGAGCTCATATTGGAGTTGAGCTAATAACGATTGAAATAAGTGATGTATTATTGAAGGAGATTGATTGAGATTATCAAGTAGGTCAATGATGACTTCTAATTATTGATGTTGGAAATGATGATCTCAGATAAAACATTGAGCAGGTAAGAAAAGTTCTTAGAACTTTAAATAAAGAGCGAGGCAAGAATGTTGTGAGATTCTCATTGATTTCCTTAATACAATTATTCAGGTGAAGTCCAAAATTCATTGTGATGAAAATGAATTGCTGGTGACCTGAAATGAAAAAAATTTCGGTGTCAATTTTATAAAGAAATATGAGATATATCGACACGTAAAAGTTTAATAGTTTTAACCTTGAGGGTTATATTGTTCTTGCTTATATGAATGATATTTCATGCTCAAAAATTTGTGATGAATTAATTTAAGTTTGGTGACAACTGAAGGTTATTGATATAATTCTAAAACTGATAGAGTTTCAAAACTTTCTTACCAATATTATGGTTTAAATCCTAAAAAGTAAGCAATATGTATGTGTGTGGAAGAGTTGAGAGTTATGAGAACCAATATTATTATTTCGGTAAGGAATAAAAATATGCTTCTTAGTAGGGAAAATATGTAGAATAGCAGGAGTTACTTTCTCAATCTTAACACAATATATCTAAAGTCGACCATGGTTTTCAGAGAATGTAGTTTCCGAGCTTGTAAGTTGGAAAGTATAAGTTACTAGAAGAAATATTTACTGTGTGAGTTCCCCAGTATTGATTTTGGCAGGCTATATATAGAGTTGAGGTATTTACCTTAAAAATTTGTATGCTTTACTTCATTGATTAATGGTAGGACGAGAATGGAAATGGGAACATAGATCGGTGGATTTTATTCTCAGTTTATATTTGAGTTGAGTGAATTGTTGCAACAATTGTGGAATTGATCTTAACCTTAGTATGGTATACTATCGGTAAATTGATGGGTAGCCGGAGTAATAAACTTTGGTGCTAGAGGATATGCTTTAAGCTTATTTCTTGAAGTTTAACGATAATTGGAAGATATACATTTCTCTATGTGAGTTCATTTGTAAAAATTGTTGTCAAACTAGAATGGAATACTCCTTTGAAACTATGTATGGTCAACCATGTCATTCACCAGAGTGTCTAGACAGGGGTTGAGATGCAAGTTTATTGGACGCGAATTAATTTAGAACTACACAGAGGAAATGTAGCAGATTAGCCAAAGTTTAACTACAACACAATTACAATAGAAGAGATACTGACGATAAATATAATAAGTGGTTGGAGCTTTTAAAGGACAAATATGTTTTGTTGAAAGTCTCACTTATGAGAGGAGTTGTATAAGTTTAGACTATGAGGTAAGTTAGCTTCAAGGTGTATCAAAGCTAAGAACCAAAGAGATTCCTTTGGTTAAAGCGAAATAGGGATTTCACAAAGATGAGGAACTAACCTGAGAGCGAAAGTATTGGAAATAGTTACCATTTCTCTTCCAAACTGCAGGTAATTTCTGATTACTTTAATTTTGAAGACGAAATTGCTTTAAATTGGGGAGACTGTAATGAAATGTTACATTAAGCTTATGATTACTACTAATCAAAATCCTAATTAACTCGGGTTAGGCTCGTGGTTAAGTTCGGCATACCTTGATTAGCGTGTGCGTGCGTTTGCATGATGTATGGCGTGTTTGTATTATTAAATCAATTTATATATAAGTTGTTGTATAATATAGAAAGTATACACAAGCCTAAAAATGAAAAATACCCAATAAATAATGGTTTACCGAGACACTAAGAGTGATGAGGGAGTCGTGGCAAGAGTGTGCACGCTCAAGGACACTTGTAAGCATGTTTGGTGAGTTTATTGGTGAATAATACGCTATATATATTTATATGTTTTTAAATATATAAACATATATTGGAAAATAAAAGAATATTGAAATATATGGATTATCAGATCATCTTTAACGAAACGTAAGCGCTTGCTGTGTCAAATTTTGCGTCATTTTAAGCTGTCACTTTAACGCATCAACCATGTGATCGATCTCGAGATAGCGCGACGCGTATCTCAAGTAAAACTCATATATAAAAACAAAGACTCAAGCTTATCTATTCATTTCAACCAATCGAGAGGTGGTGAGGTTCAGTTTCGATTAATATCGAAGGGAGATCATTCTAGGAGTCGAATTCAATCAAGTCGAGGAGCTTAAACGAATTAGAAGCTAGTGATCATCACTTTGGTAAGTCTGGTTTTCAAGTTTGTTGAAGTTCAATTCTATGGTGATGATCAAATCACTATAAATTGAGGTTGTTGTTGATTTGAATTGGTTTATAACCTCATTGGAGGTCCTCCTGGGGATTTGGGAGTGTAATTGTTGAGTTTGGATGAGATTTAGGTTAATTTGGATCAGCAGATATACGTTGCTATTGCAGGTCTGGTGCGCATAGCGCACTAGGCTTTGGTCGCGCATGCGGATAGCGCGTTATCCATGTCATATAACGTGCTACCAGACCCCTGAAATCGATAATTGTGCTGTGTTTTATGAATAGTTTCTATGGGATTTAAGGACTAGTCTAGGGTTCTAAACATAATGTATTCTACCTATATTAATCCCAAATGATTGGTGATAAGTTAAGGAACACCGAGGAAATATGAGATGGTCGAAAGTTAGGGAGTTAGGAAAATAGAGACTTAGACCGAGGTAAGTTTGGATTCGCTTATTTATCAATGTTGTTTGGTTATTTAGTATATATAGCTCATATAATTGTTGGATGGAATGGGGGACTATATACACTGTGATGGTTTTCAATAAATGAAAAATTGTGTTTACTGTGATTCATGAGAGTAAGATCTTGGAATTGAAACGAGGTGATATAAGAGATGGGTTAGTTTTTTGGCCTATATGTAACATCCTACTCAGTTTGTAGGTGGTATGGATTACATTTACACTAGAGGGTTTGGGATAGAACCATTAGGCATTAATGGATAGGCTAGAGAGCACATGAGCACGATGTGTTGGTCTAGCAATCACATTAATAGCGTTGGTGGGTAATTGACCCTAGTTGTTATAAAAAAAATGGGGTCACAGTGTAATAGTCCAAAACATTTGCTTTGTATCTGATTATATATTGAATTTATATGATTTTCATATTCTTGTTAGCTATTACAAGTAGCATGTTGTTATTGCATGATATCCTTGAATATTATGTGGAATGTTAATGATTAGTGTGAATCCCTACTTATTGAGCAAGTTGGAGCACTTACCCCAATTAATATTACAGGTAGATTCGACAAGCGCTACGATTACGGGATGGTGAAGTTTTAGGAGTTTTAAACTTCTTTCGATGTAATGACTTCCTCTTGTCTTATATATTAGTGTTGAATTATAGTTTTATAATATCACATGGGATTGGTGATTTATATCACCGAGGTTTATTCCGGTTTATTTTTAATATAGTATATCTTATTTTGGTTATCGAAAAACGTTTCAAATTTCTATTATGTATATGATTTGTTTTATTTCAATAATCGATATACAGTAGTGTTTATCAGGTGTAAGTGGTAAGGCTGTTGGCTCTAGTTAAGTCTGGTAAGGGTAATCTGGCTTAATTAGGGATTTAGGCTGAGTATTGCCCAATCAGGTTTGGGGATGATACAACGCACCCTGATGAGGTCATAACAGCATCGGCCCCATATCACTTAGAGTACAGATCAATGAATAATAGGAGGAGGAAGATGTATCGACCATTCAGGTCGAGAAATGTCAGGGCTCAAAGTGTAGGGTCTGTGAAACCACCATCAAACCTAATACACACGGTGCAGTACCTTATGCACCAGACGATACCTACGCTAACCTACCACAGTAATGGGCATATCCAATACCTCAGCATCAGTATCAACGGACAGATAGTGGAGGCAGAGGTTGAGGTAGAGGTCGAGGTAGAGGTCGGAGTCCAAGGCGTAGTCGATATATGGTCGTGGGATATGGATAGAGATCCAGTCAGTCATAAGGATAAAGGCTTCCACCAAGGCTAGGGCCATATAGATCTTATTTTGAATGTGGATAGACTAGACACTTTGTGAGTACTTGTCCATGACTTGGTAGAGGATAATTGCAGGCAGGATAAGAGCAGGTTCATGTCGTCGTCGCACCTGATCCAGCCGCCATGCGTAACTTGATTGAGGGTATGATTTTTAGTTGTCATCGATTTATGCATAATTTAATTGATTCGGGATCTACAGTGTTTTTCATTTCTGGTCGTATGGTTGACAAGTTGAGACCGAGACCCATTAGGCTAGAGAGGTCTTTGATCCTCAGCACGGCTGCCGGGGACAAGATATACTTAAAATTTCTATGTTTCAACTGCTTAGTTTAGATAGAGGACCAAGAGATGCTCGCAGACTTGAGGGTATTAAAGTTCTTAGAGTTTAATGCCCTCGTAGGCATAATTTCGTTAGCCGCATACCACGCACAGTTGAAGTGTTTCAGCAACTTTGTTACATTTCTATTTTCAAATCAGGCAGAGTTCAATTTCCTAGGGACTTGGACTACCTTATCGATTACCAACGGTCGAGTGGCTACGAGTATCGACGTTAAGACTTTGGCCAGCGTCATAAGTATGGCAGGGAGAGTTAAGACTAGGATTAAAGAGGTAGCTGTTGCATGTTAGTTTCCTAACATTTTTCCCGATGATCTACCTGGATTACCCACGACGAAATAGATCGCCTTCATTATAGACTTGGTCCCGAAAACCAAACCGATAGCGATTCCGCCGTACATGATCGCATCGAGATAGCTCGAGGCGTTGAGGACCCAGTTTGAAGAGTTGCTACAACAAGGATTCGTACACCTAAGTATATTGCTATGAGGCGCGTCAAGACTATTTGTCAAGAAAAAATCGACAGTTTACAACTCTACATAGACTATAGACATCTGAACAAAGTCACTGTAAGGAACAAGTACCCACTTCCTCAGATAGATGACTTGTTTTATCAGCTGAGAGGAGCACAGTGGTTCACCAATATTGACTTAAGAGATATGGCTACCACAAGCTTAGGATTAGAGACAATGATAGAGAGAAGACTACTTTCTGCACAAAATTTGGGCACTTCCGGTTCATTGTCCTGCCTTTTGGGCTAAAGAATGCCTTGACGATGTTCATAAATCTAATGCACCGAGCATTGAGCGAGTATTTGGATATATTAATGATAGTGTTCATCAGCGACTTTCTCACCTATTATAGGACTTGTGAGGATCACGAGGGGAACCTCAAGACGATATTGCAAACTAGAAGGGAGCATCGACTGTATGTCAAATTCAGCAAGTACGAAGTTTTGGCTTACAGATGTCAGATTTATAACACATTATCGGAGCTAGCAGGGTGTCAGTAGACCCCGCTAAGATTAAGGTAGTGATTGATTAGCCTACACCGACATCAATGACACATATCTCTAACTTTTTGGGATTGGCAGGATATTACCGGCATTTCGTGCAGGATTTCTCTAGGATTACTGTGCCAATGACACAGTTGGCAGATAAGGAAGTCAATTTCTATTAGGGTATGTACCCTAGGCAAATTCCGTAAATGTCGTTTAACTATTATAAGTAGATGCATATTTTTTTATAATAGTATTCATGGATGGTTACTGTACTATTTTAACGTCCCTAGTCATTTATTATTGTGGGAATGATAATAAATTAAGACTAGTATGAGTCTTGATTGATAGTCAAATGCTAATTATGCGCATACGGATACGGATCAAGATCATGGGTATCTATTGGGAACATATACTGGAGCGATCCGCTATGAGAACACTACATGGTCAATGTTATAAGTGATTCTCATGAGAGTTATATCATATAGTTCCTTGACTTGAGATCACGAAAGACCTCAACATTAGAGCATAATGATTTGACATAATCAAACGTTGTCTTTAATTGGATGATTATGAAGATTGTGATTGGTCATTGTTCCACTTATGTGTGGAAGTTAAGTGATCAAGATGGGATTTGTCCCTCTCTTTTAGAAAGACATATATATTGGACCCTTTGATATGTTAGACTAATAAATGGTCATGTCTAGTGAATTGATTAGATCAATATCAGTTGACAATCTCAATCTACATGGAGTTCGAGACTAGTAGATTGAACTATAAGGGTGACATTCCATGTCTTATGTTCAATCAAATGATATCACGTGACAAAAGGGATATGATATACATTATCTATTAGGTTGTATCAATTTATTAATCTTCATGCTACTTAGGTAGTCATAATTCCTTACTAGAGAAACCTCTCTCCCGTCACCGCCGCTCTCTCTCACCTCACTCACGCTCTCTCTCACCGTCACTTTGAATCGTTTGTGGCTTCAAAGTCAATGATTATCATGTTGTGTTGATCGATTATTGTTTTGTGTAGATCTGGATCTGCTTAGTGTTTTTTTGTTGTTCATAGATCTGGTTCTACATTTAGCTTTGATTCTTGGAAGGTTGAAGGAAATCCTTTTATGTATTATTTCCTTGTACATCCGTTTTTGTTGATTCTTAGACTCTCGTTTAATTGTTTTAATTCATGGATATCGGATTCATGCATCGCGTGTCGTGACTGATTGTTAGGTATTCATGTATTGATTCACTGTTGTGTGTTGTCTTACGCCGTCTCACTGAACAAAGATGCAAAATTATTTTAATAAATGATTTGTTTGCGTGACTTGTAAGTATAAGCACAGACTTGACTGTGATTTTTCCTGCTATTGGACTATTGATGCACCTTTTATTTCTTCGCAGCTGAAGATGTGCATATTACTCTCTTATACATGTATATTTTAATTATATATCAACATCATATATAAATATGGTGGACTTGGTTTAGTAATTGTTGTTTGAACTAGGCATCTTTATCTGTATTTCGATTGTAATCTTGCCGTCATTGTGAATCAGGAGTTAGATTTTAATCTTACTTTTATGAAGTTATTTTTCAATGTCAAAAAATGCATGTTTGCAACTTTTCTTTAACTCTTTCTAGTAACATAAGGTGATTTTAGTGGAAAGGTTCCCTAAGACTAAGAGAAGTTTGGATTTGTCAGTAAAAAAATGCGAAAGTACTTCAAATGTGCAAATGGTTTACTCTATTTTCTTCTTCATTTTTCTTTGCTTAAATAATGTAAGTTGTTTTGTTTGTGCTTTTTTCGGTTTGTGTGGAGGTCTCGTAATTCAAGAAGTTCGGAGACGAGTGAAATATAGAAGGTTCTTCTCAATTATGCATTGTTCCTTATCATCCTTCCTGTGTCACTTTTGTTTCCTTTTTTTTTTTCCCGCATTTTCTTTGCGTTTGTAGGAATTATTGCCATTGCCTACGTTTCTTTTTCCTTTTTTCTTTTTCCTGCATTTTCTTTGCTGGTTTACTCTATTTTCTTATGCATTTTTTTGCTCATTTATCAATGCTCGTCCTATAGGCTTGTAACTTAAATCATTAGGTATGATTTAGTCACACGTGGGAGTAGCTATTCTACATATCATGGGATATCATCATGTTTGATGAAGATAGTAAACATTCATAGGATGATAATTTGTCTGTTTAGATTCTTGATTCAATTGTTTGGCAATCCAGTAAAGTAGAAATTAAAAACAAACTCTCATAAAAATAAATAAATAAACAAACAAAACTATGTCGCTTTTTTGTAAACTTTTTTTCTTATCATAATCCTTTACTACTTACTGTAAATGCTTACTCAAAGACATTTTTCTTTGCGTTTCTGTATTAGAATATTTTTGTTTGTACTTCTTGCAGTAACTCTGATGGAACTAGTTGTCGCATACTTGGATGTGAGTCAACATTTTCCGATGCATTAGTTATGCTGAGGTTTGCTCAAAAAAAAAAATTATGCTGAAAGATTGAGTGTAAGTATTTCTTTTTCTTCAGGATTCAATTGAGTGCCTTGACCGATGTATTCTTGTTAATTTCTTTCTGCATATTTGCAGAAGGTTGCACTTGTGAGATGCGCTTTCGCTTTTTCTTGCATAACTGATGTTTTGTGCACTAAGGTGGGGATTCAATATTTGGTTATATGTATTTGATTCTTGTTATTGCATATCTTTTGTTCTGGCATTGCTCAATATAACAAGTACTATCTAGATGAGAATGTAAAACGCTCGTTCATGTTTGAAGTTGCCTTTCTTTTTAGTAGCAATTGAAAATGCTAATGATTAGTGCTTATAGATTTTTTCTTCTTAACTGAGTTTTGCTATTCAATAGTAGTGCATCAACTAAATAATGAACAGGATGGCATTTCTGAGCATAGCCATATGAAGCATTTCTAAAGATATACCAGGGACGTAGACTTAGTTTGAGATGATGAGAATGCCATTTTCCTTTTTCCATTAGTCTGTTTAGTTCTTTTCTTATATAATAAACCCACTTTTATTGAGTTTTTGGTGTTTTTGTTTGTGTGTTTTATTCGATTGGTTCGTTTGTTGTGGCAAAGAATGAGCTGTGTTCATTTAATTGACCTACATTTGGATATTGCAAAGATGGATTGCAATGATAAATCAAGATTAGTTATGTGTTCGAACTATTGAGCGATCAGTGAATGGTTATTCAATTCGAAGGCCTGATTGTTGCGGTGAATGCTATCATTGTATTCATGAGAGAAATTCGGAGTTATAGTACTTATGCTGATCTTTAAAACATAAGTGCGTAAAGCTAGAATGAATGAAATCGAGTCGTGTATTTGTGTTTGTTTTGACATTTTTCAGTCACTTGTGAATATTCCATGATTTCATCATTCTCGCTCGAAGATTAGGAATGAGTTGATTCGCAAAATTGACTAATAATGTAGTACAAATGATTCATGCTTGTTGCTGGAATTTTATTGTATAAATTGTTCTATTTAGTTGGAGTAACGCTTTATGCTGTATTGGCTACATTCTTGCATTGCTAATTCGCATACCATTATAATATCTAGGCGGAGGCTAAGATTCTCGAGAGGGCCACACGAGGACCTGAAAGTTATTTGGAAGCATAGAGACACAGTTGAGAAGTAATATTCGCTTCTTCAAGAAAGAACAAGAACTTCAAGAGCAACGATGGGGTGCTAAACCATGCTAATAATTTGTTTTCCAAAGCGATTCTAAAGCTTGAAGAGGAATTTAGACAACTCTTAACGTCCTACCAGTGTTTGTTCTTCATCAAGCGTCGTTGCTCTTTGGATGTAAACTTGTCTTGAAAAGTCTTTATTGCAAAGGATGGATTTTGCTTGAAACTTATTTTCGATCTATAGCCACTAGAAGCATTTGTTAGTGGAAGTCCAAGTTTAAGCTACAGACTAGATTTCATGGATGAAATCCAGTATTCTTGATTTGGTTATAAAGAACTTATTAGACCGCGAGGCAATTCTGTTTGACTGGATTCATAATATTGTAGAGTTTTTTTTTTTTGCCAATCTAGTTCAGCCATGGACAATTCCACAGTCTAGATTGCCATAATAAATCAAACATATGTTTGTACATCAAATGATGAACATAGGAAAGTTGTGAAAGACTTGCTTGGGAAACATCCTGATTTGTCCAAGCTCCAGACTTTCTTATCTTCCTTATGTTTGCTAATCCTAACACTTTACAACTTGGCCATGTTAACATGACATTGTCCATGTATAGAAGTTCCTTATGTTTGCTACTCCTAACACTTTACAACTTAGTGGAACCCTCAGTGCATTTCAAGAAGGCAAGTCGCACCAAAGGATGTTATGTTACGGTAGTTTGAGCTTTTTGTTGTTTGCATCAAGTCTTTTTATAACACTTCCATTACACATTGTTTATCTTATTGAGTCTTTTATTTTAGTTTTCTTTATTTTTAATTTGTGTTCTATCAATTGTTTCAGTTTACTTTAATTTCATTTTGTACAGTGTCTTCTTAATTTTTTGGAGCATCGAGGACAATTGACTCTTGTTTGTGTTAATCCTGAACTAAATTTCATGTCATTGTTTGGAGCGAGAGATAATTTGCTAATTAACACCGTGTTCCTTCTGGATAATGATGAATTTCTTTTTCTTTATTACTTTATTTATGCTGTGTTTGGCTCATACACTTGTGCTTGCGATGATACGTAGTTCTCCCATAATATTGTTTATATTCCTATTATTGTTTGTATAATTTAGTGATTTTTTTTTCTTTTTGATCTTTTTCAGGTGTTTTGTACGAAGTCAAGTATTATTTGAAACACAATCAACTTTATATAATCTCGGAACACTTCATTTTTTTTTTCATTTAGATCAATTTTTGCTTTTACTTTTGTAGAAAGATACGATATAGAAACTTTGTAGATTGTTTTTGTTGTTTTGTGTATAGTCTAATGACTTGTATACCAAAATAGTTTTGATACATTGTCAACATTGTATGAACCTATTGGGTTGCACACAATGAATGGATTTGCGCAATTTAATATTATCTAGGTTGATAAATTTTATTTGATAAATTTTATTTTAAAGATTCTCATTAATCGTCCTAGTTTGACTAGGAGTTGAAGCTCTCCTACATTTCTAGTGTGACAAGAAATTTTATCTCTTAGTAATCCTATTTTGAGTAGAACTCTAATTGGAATTAAAGTATGAATTTAATTCTTATTTGAGTTTTAGATAAATTACAACTCTTATTGGATTAGTAATTGTAGATTATATATGACTCTATCCTTTTTTAGAGTTGGACTTTATTTAAGACTCAATTTGGAGTGTGATTAGTAGATGGAGTTCTTTTACAACATGACCTAATGTACTATAATTTTAACATTAGGGGGAGTTGTGGTAGAGATTTCTCAAGAGAGATTTTCCCAGAGAATTTTTGAAAATTTTTGCTCTAAGATTTTTGGGGCTAGCACTCTGGATCGTGATCGTTTGTTCGTGTGTGGATTTCTGGTAAAGGACGTTCCTCTCTGGCAACGTCTTAAAGGATTGATCAACACGAAACAAGGCAAAAAGTGAGTTATTCTTGTTAAGGTATATTTTTATTGACACATAAATTTAATGGAATTGATGGGATCTTAGTTTGGGGATGTTTGAAAAGGTTTCGAAAACTTTCGCAGCACATGATCCCCGAAAACCAACAACATTAATCTTGTTAAGGTATGATTTTTATTGGGACATTAATTTAATGGAATCGATAGGACCTTGGTTCGGGGATGTTCGAAATGGTTTTGAAAACTTTAGCTGCGCATGATCCCCAAAAACCAACAGTGGTATCAAGCCATAGGTTTGGTTCCATTAAACTAAATGACGACTTTTTCTATATATATGTTATACATGTTGAAAAAACTTTAATTTATGTGTTATATACGTAATAATGTTCACTTTTATATTATTTGTTAATGCTTTAGATTTTATCTGAGGAACTAGCTAAAGAACCATAGATAACATTGCATTAGATATTTGTGTTCATAGATATGTGTAATTTAATATGATATTGAGATTAAAAAAATACATACATAGTTTTGATACATGTTATTTTGGTGATATATATATATATATATATATATATCAAAATTAGATAGGGATTTGTAAAAGGTGGGAATCGATCCTTGGTTCTCCATGTTATTCCAGAGACTTAACCATTCCAGCTATCCATTCCAAGTTGTAACAAGATTACAAACTAAAACAATTAAAACACAAATCTATTTGTAATAGGATTACAAAATAGAATAAAAAGATGACATTTGTTCATAGTAGGAATCGATCCCTAGCCGTACATATTCACATCGAGAGCCTTAGTCATCAAGGCTATCAATTCCAAGTTGTAATAGGATTACAACTCTGTTTATATTAATTGGGTTATATATATATATAATTGAGAAAAGTTTTAATTGATTAATTACCAATTAATTGGGTGTGGTTATTATTCATCAATTGGATTGAATTAATATCAATTTAATTAGTGGGACTATTATTAATATTAATTAGAATATTTACTTAAAAGGGGTTTTAATTAAATAGAGCCTGATAAAAATTATATGAAGATATATTTAATTAATGAAAATAATGAAAATATAATCTTTGAGGCACTTTGAAAATTTTAAAGTATTTAGTTTCCTTGATTTGTTTTTTGATGTCTTGTTGATATATGAAGATGTTTATTCTTGTTTTATTTTAATGATATTTATTTTATGCATATTGGATATATAAGATATTTCAGAATTAAATAGATGCTAGAATTAGTCATTGTAAAAACACTACGTGGATTATAAGAACTTGATAAAAATCCCTCGATTAGAATTTTAAGTTAATGCCACCTATTTTTAAACACTTCTCAAGGCCTCGATCACATCAATATGGGTATGCCTTCACATGGTGTATTGTGTTATCTTGGTGAGGCAAGTTGGGCAACAGTTACTTGATGTTTTAAACTGGTTTGACTTAATAAAGCTATCAAACCGATTTTGGGGTTTAGGCATAGATGAGACGTAACATTTTGTGACTTATGATGTTTAAGTCTCTTAAAGAATCTAAGAGTTGCATATGATGCAATTAGTAATGGTTACCTACCTAAAAAACTTGATTTTGAGTGTCATGCTTTAGCTGTCTCAAAATTAAGGGAAATATGGATCTTAGACCACTAAATTAATATTTACGAGGGTTATTAATTTAGTGGGAGATTAATTACTTACTAACTACTTATCAAATGAGCTGATCTTTTAGTATGTTGTATTTGGGTATATTTTCTACTTGTGACTAAAAATCACATTTTTAGGAACTATAGATTGGGAGAAATAGATTTTCTAAGTCCACTGGTCAGATTAAATTCCAATTATACCTATGTTTAGTGAAATCATGACATCTCTTTCATTTTAAATCAGAATTTTGCAAACTAAACCTTTCCGAAAAGCTAAGAGAGAGACCAACAATAATTGTAGTGATGGAGGATTTTGATATTTGGGCACATTTCATGCCTAAAAGTGCGTTAAAATGTAGGACTGAAATTGAAACTTAATTTAGTCTTTAGGGGCTTATTTATGAAGATTGATTTAAAGTTTATTGAATCAATTTGTATACACAATAAACACCACTAAGTTGAGCTTAAACCCATTATATTTGAACTAATGAGACATCAAACTCAGGAACTTAGGAAAAGGGTGCGGGAGAGCGATTACAAGATTTGGAGTATCGGGAGGCTAGTAAAGCTAGGACTTTACTTTGTTGTTGTGAGTATACCCAATGGCAACTTTACTTAGCAAATCATTTCTATTAATTGTTGTCCTTGCATAGTCTTTTTGACTATTTTGCCTTTGTATTCTTATATCATGTGTTTTTTTTTGTGTCTATGCTCACTTGGAGTCTAGTTTGCATGATATCCATTCATTTGATTTGATTCATTGATTATATCCCATGCTATGTTTATTCTTGTTGTTTTAAATGTGAATTGAATGATAAATAGCATGCTATTAAGCTAGTGAGTATCTTATAAATGTTTAAGAGGACTTTTATTCCTTATTTGTTTAGGTGTGTAGATGTGCCTATGCCTTGACAATCCATACTTGGTATTTCTTGAAATTTAAAAAGTAGTTTTCGCATTTAGCTCCCGTACTCGATCAAGTGTGCGCGACTTACGAGGTTAAAGTCCCTGGGGATGTCGGAACGTGTTACCTGACACTATATGACACTCGGGGTTAGAGTCCCTGAGGTGTTATACATACTAAGGTTAGAGTCCCTAGTAACATTTGGGTTAGAGTCCCTTGTGCTATATGATTATTGAGTTAGAGCGACATGTTTCACTGCCGACATGACATAAATCACTACTACTTAGCCTAATGTCAGTATCACTTGTTTAACTCTGGTATTTACTCGCATATAGTTTATTTTCTAGTTTTCCCATTTATATGCTTTTAAATACCATTTGAGTATTTGGAAATGCAAATTAAACTTGTCATCGAGGATTACTGTTTTATTCTTGTACTCATTGTCCTTTTTATGACGATGGGCGCAAAGCCGTCTACCAACAAGCCGGGCAAGGAGAAGACCGGCGATTATCCCTGAGCCCGCGTGCGTCACTACATCCATTGTAGGTCTTCTTTTGGTATTTTGATTGTATATGTTTGATATGTCTTTCAGATACTATTTAGGGTTGTATATTAGGTTGAGCGTTAGTTCCCCGACTTGACTTAGACTAGTTTATTGTTTCACTGCATTTTGAGGACTTAATATATGTGATGTCATTTCCTGATTTTCCACACTTAGAATTTTATAAATGGCTTCCGCATAAGTTACTAATTGTTTCTGCATAATCAATAAGACTTTCGCTAATTGATTATTTTAATAAAAAGTTTTAATTAACTCTAAATTTTATAAACTACTAAGACTAATGTAGTACTTATCCTGAACACGAGAAAATAGCATTTAGGTTGTAAAGGCTGAATAATACGTAGTTGAGTCCTGCGTGGATAGGATTAAGGCTTAATTACTAGATTAGGCGGGCGGTGCTCTAAATTAGGAGAGGGGCCGTCACATACAACTTGTGATTTCTCAAAGCATAGAGAATAACTCTGAGATATTGTTCATGATCATCGCGAGTCTTAGAGTATATCAAGATATCATCAATGAAGATTATCACAAATTGATTCAAATATGGTTTTTACATTTTCTGCATCAAATCTATAAACATCGCAGTAGCATTAGTAGTCATCTCGTGTCCGAAGATCTCAACAATACATTTCTCGCACATAAAGTAAAGATCCATCTTATCCCCAATTACTGTGTTGAGTACAAAATGAATAAGGACTCGCACCGGAGTTAGCCCTAACTCAATCACCACATGAACACAAACTAAAATCATACCTTTATGATTTGCATTTGAATCTCGTTCAACAACCATCTAAACATTTTCCTTGATATGTTGTTGAGGCTGTAACATACAAGAGGACGCTCCTAAGAGTCGTGAACATGCAATCTTATAATGTACTTTCTTTCCATACCCAAAACACGTAACTACACTTGACTTTCAAGGACAATCTCTGATTATGTGTCCTTGTTTCCCCATCCATAACATGTGATTGCAGGTTTACTACCTATAGAAAATTCCTAACTAATTGTCGATCGCTGACTCGAGGCCTGTCCCTAAGATCCTTGACCCTTACCTATATTCCTCTGGGACTGAGGTGCACCTCTCCGACCTGAATATTGAAATGATTGTGATCGAGTCTGTCCTGAACCTGTCTGTGTCATCTCACCTGCTCCTCTACTCTTTCCTTTATTCTGAGAATTTGAGTCAAATCGATATGTAAATTTTTCCTTGCTCTTAAGACTTAAGCCATGTCCTAACTCTTTGATGCCCTAATATTATCGTGATTCGCACTAAAAACTCATTGTAGTCATATAAGTCTTGGACATGCCTCGAACCTCTTGCCGTGTTCGATTTAGTCGTCATAATGATAAGAAACTCTTTATGCCTTTCCTCTCGTGACATTCCACTAACCATAGCTAGATCAGCCTGAATCGAAACTACAACAATCGATTCAACTTTGAAACAAACTGAAGAGGTGGTCTGCTCCTCTTGAGCAGTTAAAATAGCAGCACAAAATTCCCGAGCCACACAAACCACAAAATACATGACCAGTCACTTGTGCTCGTAAGATATTCAACAACTCTATCATCCGCCCCTCCAAGTTCTAAAACATATTGGAGTCTATACGTTATGGATCCCTATTACTCCCGTCTGATCCCTAACCCAGCTCTTGCCGTCCACTTATAATTTTCTACAACAAGAATTGTAAGAAACATAGTTCAGCAAGCCCATATCCATCGATATCTCAATAATATAAAACACACATAACACAAATCATAACTTTTTAATCCCTTGTTCCATCGCATTACTTTCCAACTAATAAATCATTTATCCTCAATCAATAAAACTATTTTAGAGTCCTAGGCTCTGATACCAATATTATCAGACCCCATCTAATTAGTCCATCACCCCATCTAATTAGTGCATCTGAACAGCCTAGATTACCTTAATCTCTTGATAATCTAGCGGCCTTAATCTCACCATCAATAAATAATTAAAAATATATCATCTTAATTATCAAATATAATTCTTTATCAACCACAAAGGATTATAAAGTAACTCTCAAACCTCAAAATTTAGTTGGATTGATTAGATTATCCTTAAAGTTCTGTAAAATTCTTCGGCAACACCTCCTCTGTTTCTAAGCCTACACCGAAAAACCAAGCCTTCAAAAATCTTCAATAAAACATGCTCAACTTGGTGAAAATGCCAAAGGACTCACAACCCACCCCATAACAATATATATTGCATTCATAAAAATTATTTATTCATTCTAACTTATCTCAAATCTCCAAAATCCTTAAACTATCATTACCTTAGCTCCATAGCATTCCAATCCATCCTAAAACCATTATAACAATTCAAAAAGATATCCTAATCGCACACAAATCCCAAAACCAATTTTTACAATGTTTTATATTAAAAAATAATACATACATAGAGAAAACAACTTAGCAAGTCACGAACGGTCGGAAAGCTTTCCCATTCCCTTGTCCCGCTAAAATTTGTAATTACCGAACAACAACAACAACAATAACAACAACAACAACAACAACAACAACAACAACAACAACAACAACAACAACAACAACAACAACAACAACAACAACAACAACATAGCCTTAATCCCAACTTAATTGAGGTTAGCTACATGGATCAAACTTTCCATTGTGTTTGATTAAATGCAATTGATGGTAAGCTTTCCAAACCATTCAAATCTATCCTAACTAATGCATCTCTCGTTAATTTTGGTATACCCCTTCCTCATCAAATTTCTAGAGTTTCTATTAAGTCAAATTTTTTAGAGGGGGTATTTGTAGCGCGTCTTTGTAGGTAACCAAACCACCACAACCACCATTCACTAATCTTTGTATTAATTGGTGCTACTCCTACTTGTCTTTGAATTTTTATATTTCTTATTCTATATTTACATTTTTACCACACATCCACATTGCATCTTCATTTATGCTACATTCATTTTATGTAATTGTTGTTTCTTTACCACCCAACATTCACTTCCATAAAGCATAGCTTGCCTAATTGCGGTCTTATAGAGTTTTTCTTTTAACTTAGTAGGAACATTCCTTTTACGTTCATTTTATGTAAAATCTATCATTGCCCAATTATAAGAATTTGATAATGTCTGATAAGTAAATCCCACAATATCCAGTACACCTGTAATAATCAAATGCATAATAATCTAAAAGATTAAATGAACGATTTAATTTAAGGAATTTAAATACAACCATGAATCCATCCCGTTTATGTTACCGATCACAATCTAATAACATCCTCCAAAAATGGTAAGTAAACAACAATATGGACTCATGCCTAAAGAGGATAACCAAACGAGTCACATTTTCTGAGTTTATCAAAGTATGATCATGTTCAACATGATCTCATGATAACTATGTGATGCAAAGTATCACCGACTTTAGCCCCTTAAGCATAATATAGTTCTACCATGTGCATACAGTCAAGTAGACACTATATAGTTCTACCTTGTATACACAATCAGGTAGCTTAATATACCTTGTACACACAATCAGGTAGACACTATATAGTTTTACCTTGTACACACAGTCAAGTAGACACTATAAGGAGACTCAAACCTACCTTATGTATGCATGTACAACAAAAATGCAATATCAATGATCAATGCAATATATACGAAATTATAATCAAATAATGTAAAAGTTACTATAGAGTTATTTAACCTTACAAATGCGATATCACAACTCCCTTGCGCTTCGAGTCGATAAATTAGTCTACACGAGACTCCAATTGCGATCCTACAATTCATTTAGAAGTTCGGTAAGATTCCAAAACCATTCCAAAAGTGTTTCCATTTAGTTGCAGTCAATTAACCCAATTGCATCCAGAAACCCCTAAAATACTTCCAAAGTAAATTCTCTAAGGCCCGAATTTTTTTTTTCTCAAAATTATTGTTCGGCATTGAAAATTACATTGTCTACGCTTAAATATAACTTTTCCAATTTATAATATAATTATTGGTCTTGCCTCGATCGAGAACTCTGAAATCACTCTAAACCAAGTCCTCAGAAGTTCGAATCCCATTTTGACTCCTAATGGTGGTTCGAAATAAAAAATTAACCTACTCTAGGTCTTAAAATAACTTTTTAAATTTTAGGCATTTTTTGGTATCGTAACTCGCATTACTATACAAAAATCCCCGATATAAATCCTCGAGAAAATTTCAACATCTTCATTTTTCAAAAAAATCCCAATTTTGAATAATTTGTCCAAAAATTTTATTTTTTCCGATTTCTCCTAATTTCCAAGGGGTTTAGCCCAAGCTTGTCAGAATAGTGAATCGAAAGTGAATCATTAAGGGCTTAAGTGAATCAAATCAGGATTTGGACCGACGAATCGTAAGATTCGGGATCCATTACTGAATCATATAAATATTAATTGTTTTAATAGTTTTTATACATTTTAAGTTTTTTTGAAAGTTACATGTTTTAAAGTTTTTAAAGAATAATGTCAACAAATGGACTAATTTAATATCCATTACTTCTTTCACACCTAGCGGCAACCTCACTACAAAATTCCACATACAAAATTCAAATAAAACAAGTAAGTAATGAAGTAGCTAAGAGCATGTCACACATTTGATGTTTGAGAAGTGTACATGATTACTACCATGCCATTAAATAAGTTAGTAACCTAAATACCCTTACAAGTATGACCAAAAATATGTAAAGGCGGAGATCTAATACCACTATTCTTTTAAGCACGAATCGTTTAAATCGGTGAATCATGCGATTCATATTACGATTCGCATGATTTACCGTGATTCATGCGATTCATTGAGCGATTCAGGGGCATTCCGATTAATATATGGGAATCAAATCTTTTACTAGCGATCAGGATCGTGAATCGTACAATACAGCTGATCTGGATCGCGATTCTCACAACCATGGCTTAACCCCTGAACTGAATCGGTTTGGCTCACATGAACAAGACCCGGTTCGGTTCGGTTCGGTCTGGGGGATTAAACCTTCTTCTTCTTCCTCTAGTTTAACAAAGCCTTCTATGTTTTTTCTTTGTATATATATAAATATATATTTCATTGGGGTTGGGCACCCAACCTCAAACCCAGGTTAGGTTTTAGGCAGGGGAGACCTTCCCCTGCCATTGTCTTTAATAACAACACCAACATCAACAACATAACGGTAACAACCCAACAACAATGCATCAACAACAACAAAATCATACACATTCACCTCGATTCGAGCTCTCTCTCTCTCCATTTCCCTCTCTCATTCTCTTTTTTTTTATTGTTTTCTCTCTTCACTGGTTCGAATCAACCAAAATGGTGTGTGTATGTGTGTGAGGTTTTGAAGATAAATATGAGTTTCCTTGAGATTCATATCGCACAAATCTCAAGGCGAATCTGATGACTACTTTAATTATTATGTTGATCTTTCTCGAGATACGTACTATTTATCTCGAGGTCAATCTTATAGATATTATAAAAATAATCACCACTGATTGCCTTAACAAAAATCAATTGTATTGCACTCTTCGAGATACGTATCAAGTATCTCGAGGTAGATTAAATGGTTTTACAACTAACCACTTAATCACATCCATGCACTTGATTTTCCTTGAGATGAGATAGCACGCATCTCAAGGCATGGACACACCTATCCAAAAGCCAACGTTCAATGTTCACGTAATGCGTGTCTCGAGACAAATTCAATGATTTAAACAATTTAAATCAAATTATAGGTTATATATATATATATATATATATATATTAGTTGTATATGAATATATATGCCTATGTATTTTTTCACCTATAAATTCACCATGCACGCCAACGACCACCTTCTGACATGCATACTATTTCAAGTCCTACGAGTGTCACCCTCATCTCAGCGTGTCACTAAGCGCCCACCAATTTATTAATAATTTCATGATTATCTCTTATTTTATGTCCAAATTGAACTCCAAAAAATACTCCAATTCCACTAAAATTTGGAGAATTTACTAAAGCGCTCTGAAACTCTCGAACAACTTGTCTTACTGTGACGACCCTGAATTCCAATGCAATTCAGGCACAGCCACTTCACCGGACACGTCACTAAAATTCCATGCCAATGAACACTTATCGATGACAGCTCGCGAGCTTATCTTTTATCCGAAACTTTAGTTAGCCTAACTTAATGATTTTTGAGTCATTAAGTCATTTAGTTCATTAGATATTTACTATAACTTGATAATTTAATATATGTTGATTAATTTAAGCGAAATCTTAAAACATGCATATAATAAAATTTAAAGATTTACGCATCAACAAACAACCTACAATGTGGAAACCTAGTAAAAATATCATGCATATCATGTAAGTGGCGATAAAATATATAAAAGATATTAATATGCATGTATCAGGTACATAAGTATTCCCTAAAACCCATAAAATAGTAGATAAATATATACAACCACCTACACAAAATCTTACGGTCCTGCTGCCTTAGATATAGTCGCCTAATAACTCCTTTCCCCAGCTAGATTACGATCTAGAATTTGCAACTATTGTCATTGCCACATAGCAAAACAATGAGGGGAATTCCAGGAAGTAAAATCTAGAGAATTTCGGCCAATATTTAAGAAATTTAATAAAACAACTACAAGTCATGCTAATAATTTAAAGGACAAGAAATAGATAAATCGCATGAAGATAAGTGGCAACTGAAGCAAATGAATATGAGTGTGGGGTCACATGGCGTCGAATCGGGGGTCAAAGTTGCTAAACCGAATAGGCCCTAGTGGCGAGTGACTTACACCAGCTCCACACTATCGAATGAAAGTTATCAGGCGATCGGCAGTTAAACTACAGCCCAATCCCTCTTGGGAAGGGGTCAATGACGAGAGTAAACTCACTGCCAATCCTTTCGAATCGTACACGATTTGCAGGAGTAACCTCGACCGCGGTTGCCAACATATGCACACTACTCAAGAAACCCCGGGCAGTGAGCCCTGAGTGCAAGGATATGCCATGCTCGACCCCCTCGACGAGCAACACAACATTCAAGGGAAGAAAGTACAACATGGATATAAATAATAACACAAACATCAAGTGGAAATAAACAGTGATATAAATGAATGCAAGCCAAAGTTCTAATGGTTTTACAAACCTCAAGCCATAGTAAATATCCCTCTAAATCATCTCGCTCATGCCTCGAAGTACACACCGACACCTGACCGTAGTCTCCCAAGTCCCTAGTGTCCAAATATATTATTTTAAATATTTTAGAATCAAACTAATTGAGTTTATAATGTGTGACCAAAAATAAATATTTTTAGTCTAGATATTTAATGGCGGCATACTTTATAGGTTAAGCACATGGTGCCAAACCCCCCAAGATTTTTTTTAAAATTCAATTTCCTACTCTTTTTCCAATTTTCTATATATTGTTTTCCAATTTTTCTAAATTTTTATATGATTTTTATCTATTTTTCTTATTTTTTGTGATTTACCGCATTTTAAATTGTATTTTATTTATTTTAAAAAAATAAATATTAAAATATGGGGTTGGGTCCACCTAAACCAGGCATGTTCGTTAGGCCCGGTTCAACCCAACTGAGATGAAGCTAGGCCCAGTTCAGCCCAACTGAGATGAATTGCACATTTGTCTATGCCTTTAATTTGAAGTTTTTTTCAACAAATCATCAACTAAACAACTATACAACAACTAAATCATCTACAAACAATTTATCAACAAAACTTAAAATTTGTTGCATTTTTAGGAAAAACTCAAGAACACCAACAAAAACTCAAAATTTAGTTTGTTAACTAAATCAATGGTGTCCTTACATAATTTGAGTCCAATAAATTCATACAAATCCTTTTTTTTAACAAAAATCCTCAATTTTGAGGCATTCAAAGCAAGGAAAATCAAGCAGAAATGGTTGAAATTTGTTACTTAGGGTATAGTTTCCTTGATTCTTCTTTTCTAGGTTGAATCACCTCCATTTTGAGCTTTTAATCTCATCAATTCCACCAAGTATTTCCAGCCTTAACTCTTCTCTTGAAATAAATTCAGGGCTTTGTTTTGCATGTGTTCAAGAACACACTTGATTATATAATTGATTTTAAGTTCACATCTAGCCCTACATCTCCTTTCACTTACTCATCTAGATGCACATAAAAGATTTAGATTTAAAGAATCCATGCACCTTTAATGTTTATTAAATTTCCTAGAACACTCTTAATGGAGTCATCATAATGTTGATCTAGAGGTCCCAATTAAATGTCACACCTTAGGCTTTGTTTTTATTTTTATTTCACTTAGCCTAGTTTTTTATGACTTTAGACATATCAAAATAAATAACTTAGTTTGTAGAAATCACATTTATTTATCTCCATTTTCCACTGAGCTACCAACTACTCGGCTCTGTGGCGTCTCGCACATTGCCAATGCGCATCTTGATGCACACTTTGCGCTTATATTTAATTTTATTTTGTTTAATTTAGTAACTTAGGCCTTATTTTAATAAATTATATAAATCTTAGCTTAAGAAAATTAGTAGTAGTTCTATTAGTTCAACCTAGCTTTTATTTGTTTAAATTATATATCAGACCCCACTGAATTAAGGCATATGACCGGCCTAAATTACCTTAACCTTTTGATAATCTAGCAGCCTTTACATCTCCATCAATAAACAATTAATATTAAGATCTTATTATCATCAATTATAAAATTTATTAACCACAATCGACTCCAAAGTGAATCTTAAACCTCAAAGTTCAAAAAAAAATTCGATAGTGCCTCCATTATTTTTAAGCCTAAACCGAAAACCAGGCCTTCAAAAATCTTCAACAAAACTTGTTCAGTTTTGGTGGAAACACCGAAGGACTCACAATCCACCACATAACAATATATATTGCATTCACAAAAATTATTTATTCATTCTAACCTATTTCAAGTTTTCAAAATCCTTAAACCTTTTACCTTAGTTTCACAAATTCCATTCCGTCCCAACACAGTTCCAAAAGTTTCAAAATATATCTTAATCACACTCGAACCCAAAAACTCATTTATATAATATATTATATTCAAAAATAATACATACATAGAGAAAATAACTAAACAAGTCGTAAATAGTCGAAAAATTTACCCTTTCCCTTGTCGCTGCTAGAACCTATCATTATGCAATTATAAAAATTTGATAATGTCAAATAAGTAAATCACACACTATCCAGTACATCTGTAATAATCAAATGCATTGTATTCCAAAATTTTAAATGAACAATAATATTGCAAGGAATCATAAATATACAAGTATGCAACCCATCCCGTTTATGTTGAGCTACCACAATCAGAAGACATCTTTCCAAAAGTGATGGGTAAACAGTAATAAAGATTCATGAGTTTGAGAGGAAGTCCTTCAAGAAGCCACGCCTTCGACTCTCCATGGAGTATGATCTTGTCCAGCATCATAAAAATAACCCATCTGAAACAAGTATCAATGATGATTAGTGATTTTAGTCAAAAAGCACCACGGTGTTCAGTCTACCACACATATAGCCAATGAACAAAATAGGACCTCCAAAGGTTTCCTTCCTCTTGTGTCCATGAATACAAGATCAATAAATATGCAGCGATAAACTAAGCATGCAATTATATTCAAGAAATACTAATACAATATAAAGGTTACCATAAGATTTACTTAACCTTACAAATAACCAACTTTGAGCTTAATTTTTGGGGTACCAAGAGCGTCGATCACCTTGAAAATGGTTTCAATAGCTTCCTTGCATACCCAATTATATTATGGGTCAAGCTTTAAGTGAAACCATAAAACGAAACCTAATTAAAACCACGATCAAAGTATGCTTGAGAAAATTTTCCAAAAATATTAATTTATATAATGGTTTCAACTAGCTTTTAACTAGCCAATCTTATAGTAACTTTTTCTCCTTGAAAACCTTAATATTTGTCATGATGGCCTTAAAGAACTTGTAGTACTCATGTCCTGATTTCCATAGACTCTAAGAATATCCAAATCAGATCACCAATGGAGAAGTTATGAATTTTCCCATGGCCTGTCAACTAGGCAAACTTTATTTATTTTGAATTGAAAACTTCTCCAAATCAATGTTTTCGCAATTAAATTCTCAAAACTCAACAATAAAGGACACGAAATCACTCAATACCAACACCAAAATATTTTCACAGTCCGTTAAGTCAAATTGGGTCAAAATCAAAATAATCAATTATTCCAGCAACATAATATAAATCAATTTCAACAAATAAAACATCTCCATAATAGTTATCAATTGAATTTCATTAGTTAACTTCATCAAAGCCCTAACCCATATCGGTGGAATTTATCCCAAATTGAAGTAAATCAATCCAATCTAGCAATTAACAAGAATTTCTACTAATTTCTATCGAAACCCCGCGAAAAAAATTGAAAAATTGTGAGAATTCAAATTGAATTGTGGAAAAATGCCTGGCATTGAGAATTCACCAAATTACAGGCCAAATACTTCGTCCGTGACGGCCCCAATTTTTCACACATTGGGCCCCGCCCGACCTAAGCTCACGTGGACCCCCGAGCCAGTCTCGCAAGGTCAACGAGAGCCTAGTCAGCCTTCCAATCCATCATTATCAATACATTCAACAATTTACAGTTGAGTTATTAATATGTTTCAAGATTTAAAATTTAGCGGAAGCAATTACTATGAATAAAATAACTTAACCATAATTTCAAGAAGTTAGGCAACCTAATTGTGGAACCCAGTAAATATCATCAGAGGAGAGTAAATAAAATTATACAAAATTTTCACCTAGCCATGAAGCATTTCCTCTGCTACTTTTCTGCGGCTCTGCACTCAGTCAAAATAAAAATGACGAGCCCAGGTAAGTAAATCCAGTAGGACATATACACAACATTTCACAATATCTAAAACAACAGTTCACGATATCCAAAGCAGTCAAATTCATGCAAATAGAACGAAATGAATCAAGAACGCATGAATATAAAATATCGCAACCAATCCATCGATGAGTGATGTCAAATAACAAGGAGTCCCGACCAAAAGATCGTTGAGTCGCAGCAAAAGTCCAACAGACTCGGGTTTAGGACGAGACCCCAGCCTCCCAGCCCTAACCCTTGCGACTATGAGGCATCCATAGACCCGACTCTAGGACGAGACCCCTGCCTCCCAGCCCTAGCCCGTACGACTATGAAACACACATGGACCCGGATAAATCAACGGACGACCATAATTAGGATGAGACCTCTGCCTCCAGTCCTAACCCTCTCATATCGCAGATACACAGTAACCATGACTCACTTGCCAATGGACCCCCTCAATCGACAACAAATTCAACGATAGCTCTCATCACAAAGCAATGAACAACAATAAAGCTATCACATAACAGTAAACAACAACAGTCAATGGAGAGAAATGAAATATTGTATAAGTCCCTAACTAGTTTACTTACCTCGAGAAATCGCGAACCTCAAAACGTCGCTCGCGTCTCGATTTGCGCACCCGACACCCGACTCCCAAGTCCCTAGTGTCCATTTAGACATTTTAGGCCTAATTTATTTCAAATCATACAAATCACAAAAATAAGATGAATAAACCTCACCTCCATCGCCTCGTCGCGATTTCGCCGAAATCGCGCATCGGATCGGTCTACAACGCGCCACCGCGTTGTCGGTGTCGCTGCTGCTGCCTCGCCGGCGCTGCCGCTGCATTGTTGCCGCATGCGCGCGCCGGCTGGCTGGTCACCGGCGCGTCGCTAAAACCGCCAAAGCCTCCGCGCCTCGCGCCGCCGCCGACCTTCAAGCCGTCTCACCGAGTTGAGTCGCGTCGTCGCGCTCGCGCGCCATCGCATCCGATCCGACCGGCCGCCGCCAGTGCGAGTCATCGCTGCCTCCCCCAGCGTCGCCCTCGCAGCAGCTGCTGCGCTGAGCGCGCCCGTGTCGTTGTCCGCCTCCGTGGCTGCCGCGCAGCTCCGCGAGTCACTCCTCCCGCGCACCACTTGCTCATCCCTCGGGCGTGGCGTCCGTATTGCCGCGTCACCGCCGTCCATGCAGAGCTCCAGCCTGCGTCCCTCTCTCCGTCGATCTCCTCCTCCTCCTCCCGATCACTCTCTTTCTCTTCTCGCTCTTATCCGTTTCTTTTTTTTTTTCTTTCAAATCAATCTTATCTCATTCTTCTTTATATATATCCCATATATATATATACAAATATATATATATATATACATTTCTTTTTCTTTTAATTTCAAATCAAAAATGTCCTCGAGATTCGTGCAACGCGCATCTCGAGGCACTAACCCACCTCATTTCAAAATCCTGATACTCGCGCTACACGCATCACGAGGCATATCCAATGTACATTTTAACACCACATAAAGTCACTATTTCGGTCTCATGTTGGCACGCGACTCGAGGCACGTCCTTGTTCGTGTTTCGACTCAACGAATTTCCTCGCATAATTAGCATTTTCTCTCAAATTGGATTCAGATATACGTATTTCGACGAGTGGGTCCCACATACGACCTTGACTTAACACGTGGCACAAGTCAAATTTTTCGGGCCGTTACAGTCTTCCCAACAAATTAAGAATTTCGTCCTCGAAATTGAAGCAAATCTCGCAAGACAATGGTGTTTTATAAATTAAGACCCAAGGCCATACTCGCCCAAAGCCATACCCCCATCTTACTCTGTAGGGTTGGGCTCCTCCGTGACAAGCTGGGCTCCTCCGTGACCCCAAGTAAAGAACACACCATCTGTCTCCTCCCATCGATATATGTCAGGGCAACATCCTCGCAACATATATTGGAATACAATTGAATACAAATTAATATTTTAACTTCACGATCCACCGTCACTAACATACGTATATATGTTGTATGCTCGCGAGAAATGTAAATCAGTCTCACTCATCGAGTGAGTTTCAACTCAACTCGTACCCTCTATCAGGTTTCGATGGATAGTAATCGGACATGACGTGACAATAGCATGCATATGTTTCTTACTCTGCTATACCTGGCTGTCCATACGCCCATGCAGATACGTTGAAATCTCGCTCCAACTGGAACATGTCCATTTCTTTTCCTATGTGCACGACTAGATCGATGTCCCTATCTGTGCACTCGACTGGATCTCTGACCCTGTTTCTGGCCACTGCCTCTGCCATCAACCCTCCGATGGTACTTATGCTACACTAGCGTACCTCTACGATGAACCAACTAACTTTGGCGCCGTATACGCCTCATATGGCGGAAACGCAATGAGGTTGCTCTCGTGTGCTCCCACGCCCTCATTCATCATAACATCAACTGCACTTCAGAGCATCCACATCGATGTCACCGCAGTGCTCAACCAGACATCGGCCTCGCCGAACAACGAAACTGATATGATGCTCGACCTCATATGCTTTGGTGTGGCCAAGACGTCATAAATATTTGCTGCTCCGAGATTCGTACCACCATGAAACTTTTCCGAGTGATGCCGCTAAAACTCATGAAACTACCTTGCCTGAGTCGTCACTCTAATTCCCTTATCGGTAGGCGCGCTCGGCATCTCCTCATGTAAGCACGAGTTCAACACGTTTACTCCAACGCGTTCACTTTTTAACTTTCAAAGTAAATGTGTCCTCGAGATTCGTGCGACATGAATCTCGAGGCACCACCTCTATGTGTGACCACAATTGTACTGAATCTCGCAAAAGTACGTATTTCGAGACACCTCCCAAGTTTCGAACCCTATAACACTGAGCTGGACCTAATCCAAATCTAATGTATCATCGAGATTTGTGCGGCACGAAACTCGAGACACATTAAAAAAATGCACGGGTTTACTTGCACGAAACTAACGCATTGGAAAACAGTCTTAAGATATACGATCTCGTAAGATTTATACTTAGATGACCATTAATTGTTAGAACGATTCGCGGACTCTACCTCAGCTCGTAACATTTCATTCATTTATAAGTCCCTAAAGGTGGTGGTCGACTTCACCAACCCTGAGACTATAAATGTATAGTGTCACTAAAGTGGAGTTACTTGGGCTTCTGATCCAACGGTACTACTCCAAAGCTTTCATAAAAGATAAAGGAGTCCGTACATGACGTAATCGTTAGCTCTCAAGTCATCTCTACACTTTGCTCATTTTGAGTCTGCTCTTCGTTTCTTTTTTCTTTTTAACTTTACGTTCTCGAATGTTCCCTACATTCGATGTTCCTTACTCGAATGTTCCTTACATTCGAATATTCATTCATTTCACGAGTGAGCCTTTCTCGAATGTTCCTTACCTTAATTGTTCCATTCGTTGTATATTATCCAACAACATCAATTTCCTTTATCAATTCCACACCATTTAGAGACTCGAACTTCCGTTTCGAGTCTCACTACTTATAGAAAATTCTCAATTTCAGTACTAACTGAACCACTTGAAATGAATTTAATGAACTCTTTTGAGTCCTAAATACGATCAAAATTCCTCTAAATAGCTTGAAAATCAATTCACAAGTTTGTTTGAGTCATACTTGGCCTGTTAAGTTTCAATTTGAAACCATACTATTCGTAATACCAAAGTTCTCATTTTCCATTGGCTTCACCAAACCCACCAAGCTATTTACCTCAATTGATCAATTGAACTAATTCTTAAGCCAATCCGCGAAGCTGAATTAAATTTAAACAACTCCCGCATTTCCAAGACACGAGTACTTATTCATGCAGCTCCACTATTCCCAAATACGCCACCATCACCAACATTGTCACATCTGATCAGTGCATGAAGGCAATGTCACACGAACTCATATCAGATGGAAATATAACTTTTAAACATTTTCCTTCCTAGGGTTTGTACCTTCAATTTACCCCACCAATACTCATGCTGATTATTACGAACCAAATTGAACATATAACCAAAAAATTCCATCCAAAAATTCTGACTAGAAAAAATCATTTGGTCGCTCGTAATTGATCCCCAACTCGGCTCAAATGAAAACAAGGACTATACCAAATTTAGCTCCAACTCAGCTCAAATTTAACTCCAAACCATTTAAATATAGTTTAAGCGTCCTTGCGGTACTATACCAAATTTACATGAAATCCTCTCACCTTTACCACGGATTTGATTCCCGTATCACAATCCAATTTCATTAATTATTTCGAGCGGATCCTCTAGAAATACGTGCGGGGTGTTTTCCTCAAGAAGAAATCAAATGTGCCATCGAGATACGTACAACACGAATCTCGAGGCACCCATTTGTCCACAATGTTGTAAACAACTGGAAAAATTGTTGATTTACTAAAAATGAAATCACGTATGCCAATGAAACATTGATCACTAACTGATTCCATTTAATTTATATCCAATTAATCATTTCCATAGTCACGATTCCTCGAATCAATCCATCTATGGTCCACATATACGCCAGGGGTACCAGCCCACCTCGAAACGTATATGAGACAAAAACATTTTCCATTTGCAATTTTCCATTTTCCAGCTCTCCTCACTTCCCAACGAAAACTCAAGTCAGGATCATAGGGTTCCACTCTAAGTTCAACCATTCCTAACTTCCGCTGGTTTTATGTCTTAATTTCCCCCATTAGACTTTCCCCTAGGTTCGCCTGAACCTAAGCTCTGATACCAACTGTGACGTTGGTATCACAATGTCTTAAGCCATGAGATTCTCAAAATTCAGTCTCTGATACTTACCGCCCAATTTTTCACGCATTGGGCCTCGCCCGGCCTAAGCTCACGTGGACCCCCGAGCCAGTCTCGCAAGGTCAACGAGAGTCTAGTCAGCCTTCCAATCCATCATTATCAATACATTCAACAATTTACAGTTGAGTTATTAATATGTTTCAAGATTTAAAATTTAGCGGAAGCAATTACTATGAATAAAATAACTTAACCATAATTTCAAGAAGTTAGGCAACCTAATTGTGGAACCCAGTAAATATCATCAGAGGAGAGTAAATACAATTATACAAAATTTTCACCTAGCCATGAAGCATTTCCTCTCGCTACTTTTCATGCGGCTCGCACTCACCAAAATAAAAATGACGAGCCCAGGTAAGTAAATCCAAAGAGGACATATACACAACATTTCACAATATCCAAAACAACAGTTCACGATATCCAAAGCAGTCAAATTCATGCAAATAGAACGAAATGAATCAAGAACGCATGAATATAAAAGACCGTAACCAATCCATCGATGAGTGATGTCAAATAACAAGGAGTCCCAACCAAAAGATCGTTGAGTCGCGAAAAAGTCCAACAGACTCTCGGGTTTAGGACGAGACCCCAGCCTCCCAGCCCTAACCCTTGCGACTATGAGGCATCCATAGACCCGGCTCTAGGACGATACCCCTGCCTCCCACCCTAGCCCGTACGACTATGAAACACACATGGACCCGGATAAATCAACGACGACCATAATTAGGATGAGACCTCGCTCCAAATCCTAACCCTCTCATATCGCAGATACACAAGAACCATGACTCACTTGCCAATGGACCCCTCAATCGACAACAAATTCAACGATAGCTATCATCACAAAGCAGTGAACAACAATAAAGCTATCACATAACAGTAAACAACAACAGTCAATGGAGAGAAATGAAATATTGTATAAGTCCCTAACTAGTTTACTTACCTCGAGAAATCGCGAACCTCAAAACGTCGCTCGCGTCTCGATTTGCGCACCCGACACCCGACTCCCAAGTCCCTAGTGTCCATTTAGACATTTTAGGCCTAATTTATTTCAAATCATACAAATCACAGCCAAATAAGGTGAATAAACCTCACCTCCATCACGTCGTCGCGATTTCGCCGAAATCGCGCATCCGACCGGTCTACAACGCGCCACCGCGCTGTCGGTGCCGCTGCCGTTGCCTCGCCAGCGGCGCCGCTGGCCGCTCGCCGGCGCCGCCGGCGGCTGGTCACCGGCGCCGCCAAAACCGCCGTCCTCCGCGCCGTGCCGCTGCCGACCTTCAAGCCGTCTCACCGCATTGAGTCGCGTCGCCGCGCTCGCGCGCCATCGCAGCCGATCCGACCCGCTGCCGTGCCGGAGTCACTGCCGTCTCCCCGGCGTCGCTGCCTCGCAGCGCTGCTGCCGAGCGCCGCCCGTGTCGTTGTCCACCTCCGCGCTGCTGGCCGCAGCTCCCGCAAGTTGCTCCTCCCGCGCACCACTGCTTACGCCACTGCTCATCCCCGGCTGGCCGTCCGTGTTGCCGCGTCGCCGCCGTCCATGCCGGAGCTCCAGCCGGCGTCCCTCTCTCCGTCGATCTCCTCCTCCTCCTCCCGATCACTCTCTTTCTCTTCTGCTCTTATCCGTTTCTTTTTCTTTTTTTTTTTTTTTTTCTTTTTTTTTTTCTTTCTTTCAAATCAATCTTATCTCATTCTTCTTTATATATATCCCATATATATATATATACAAATATATATATATATATATATATATATATATACATTTCTTTTTCTTTTAATTTCAAATCAAAAGTGTCCTCGAGATTCGTGCAACGCGCATCTCGAGGCACTAACCCACCTCATTTCCACCGTGGAAATTTAGTTCGAGTTGACTATATCACAATGCTCTACAATTTTGTGAAAAGAAATCGGGCGAAAATCGGACGTCCAGAGTGCGTGGAACGTAAACTCGAGTTAAAAGGTTTAGGAATAAAGAATTGTTCGTTCGTTAAATTGAAATCAAGATTTTTTAGATTTTTTTTGTTTTTTTATTTATATATAAACTCTTAGTTGCTTGTTAGCGGCTTATTTCTTTATTTATTATATTTCAAAATTCGTATTTTGACGTGTTTTAACTTCCGGTGCTTGTTTTCAATCTGATTTTCGTTAAATCAAGCTAAACTCTTGACAAAATAGTCCAATTCCACAAAACGTCCAAAATATTGATTTTGGTCAGGCCAAAACCATAAAAATCTTAACTTTGTCCATGACATACTAAAATCTTCCGAACTAATCATCTTGCCATACTTAACCAAACTTGCACCAATTTGAACCTAATATCACCTCGACCAGTGTCATTTGGCACAAAACTCGAAACGAGATCTTACACAAACATCGTCTCATTTTACACTACCTCTGATCCCGACTTATACGTAAACCAATAGGTATATACACCTCACCAATAGCCACAACATCGTCCATTATTTACTTCCTCAATGATTACGCTACGCGTATCTCAAGGTGAATTCCATACAAACTTTTATTTGATTTTAAACTATAGTATTCATCTATATATATATTTATATATTTATATATAAACTATATTATATATAAATATATACACACCTATATATTTTCGTGGCTATAACTTCGCCACGTGTGCCAATGCCCAACCTTAGGTGTGCACATTATTGTACATCCCACGCGTGTCACCCTTGACCCTGATGTCACTAGACGCCCACCAATCTATTATTATTTTATTTAATTTCGTGATTATCTCTTCAATTTACGTCCAAATAAAACCCCAAAAAATAACCCAATTTCACCAAAAGTTGGAGAATTTATCAAATCGCTCCAAAACTTCCAAACAAATGGTCTCATACACAAATTGAGGTGTGGGGATCAAGTCAACTTGTTAAGTCTATTTAAAGTCCAAAATTCGAGTTTTCAAACTTACTTGTAAATATTTTTCACAAAACTTAAAATAGTTTCTTTGGTCGACATTTAAACTTCCACTGAACTCGAGTCGACATGTATCTCGAGACAATACCCTAAAATTACCAAAATTGTAGAAATTCTCCAACATACTCTGGAACTCACTGACTCCGCATATATACTCAACTTAACCCTATTTCGCGTCAAAATAGTGTATAATGCATCAAATAGGCACACATCACATAAAGATTTATATTAAATTTTATGATCTCCGATCTGTAACACGTGGGTCCAACCTCGGATACCTAATTCTCAAATTAAATTCAAAAATACTTAATTAGTCGCCTAAATATGTTTATAAAGTTCTTGAATGTCACAATCTTCCCAACTAATCAAAAGTTTCGTCCTCAAATTTAAACTTACAGGTTACTGAACTAAAAGATATATGAGAAAATAATTCTTCATGTACAACTCTTTTAATCCAAACCTGTAAAACCACTTTCAAGGTGAACCGTTAAGTAGACCAAATCATTTTTGTTGTATTCAACAACTTGGTGGTAGAGATCATAACCATTTTAACTTTTCATTTTCCAACATTATTGGTTTAGTGAAAAGTTATCTCAGTTAATTCGTCAATCCTGGCAATTTGTGAATTTTTGACGAGTTAAACAAGAAACTTTATAAAATATCCAATAACCTTACTTCATTTCTTATCTCATACTTTGAATCTTATTCAAGTATCAATACATAGCAAGACCTAGCCTATCTTGCTTTTCGTAACACAATTTTCATTCTAATCTTAATATTATTCCACAAACCGTCAATAATTCTTTCAATATCCACTCCAACTTTGGTACACATTCAAATTTACTCTCTCATCACTAACCATCCTTTTTATTTCAATTATCAGCCGATTAATTCTTAGATTATCTTCAATCTAAAATTACATTTTGATATAAATAATATTCGAGCACAACATTAGATACTATGTAGAGTTGCGTGTCTATCTGATCTATCACCATTCCAGCATTCCCCACCAGAAATTCGGAATTACACAAGTCATCATATGACTATAAATCTCATAAACATATGTCATCTCATGAAAAGATATCTCAACTTTTCAATCCAATCGGAAAGAGAAATCGGACACATCGTGCAACTCTCACTCATTTTCTAAACATCTACTCATAATATTATATATATTAAGGACTAGAAAGCAATTACCAATTCTAACTCGTCAGCTAATTCACTTAACTTCATCTTTGATTAGTTGAAAATAATTATCGACTTTTCTAACTTCATCAAATCATTTTTTAATGATGTGTTCCTCAAGAACTTCATTTTTTCACTTACTAAACCTCTCACAAACCCACGACTTAGTCATTTATTGTTCACCAACTTGTCTTATTGCCCGAATAAAACGACAATTATCCTTAACTTGAGTAGATATACACTTCTTAACAAAGATATCAATATATTCATGATTATACTCTCATAATATACCTTTTAAACTTGTATTTCATACAAGTTTATAAATATGTTATCTCTTTTGCATTTCTACTCAATTAAGATTGAAGAATATTCAATTATTCAAACATATCCAAGTCAGATACAATATACTCTATTCAATATTTTCAATCTAACAAATAATAAAACTAATTGACTGAGTTGTAAGTTACACATTTCTTTCATTTCATTTATATTTTCACCAACATACAAGCATCTTACATTATCTTCAATTTACAATAACTAGTGCTTTAAACTTCACTACCGACTAATCAGAAGTTGTAGCACTACAATTGAACTAATGTACAACACATTCACTGATATTAGTTGTATATTACTTTGGTTCAAAAATTCATCATTCGAAGTCTGACTCCTCATAAGATCCTTGTAAAGATACATTAGGTTTTATCAAACTTATAGTTTGATATTCTTAATTTTATCGGGACTTATTTACCTTAAACTTCCATTTTCCATTCTCATGTGAGAGTTTATTGACCATTTGTTAACTTATACTTAAGCTTCCAATTGACTTCAACAAACGTCATAGACTCTTTTATTTCGACTATCATCAATTTATTCGATTATTCAAAGACAAGTGGGTGCCACACACCAGTCTTCTATGCTGTGAATGAATTATGATTATGAAACCAAGTTACTTGGACTTTTGGTCATGCACAACTACTCTAATGCCTTACCTTGACAAAAGGAGTCCTTCCGTGTCACTTCCAGCAATGCCAAGTCATCTCAACATCTCATTTTATTTTATAAATTGATTCTATTTTGTTCAATTTTCTCAATATTAGCTATTCCTACAGTGATATTGCTCTTAATCCTTTTACAAACTTACCACGACTTTCGTTTAATGACCCAACCACTTACAACTCTTTAATTTTAACTTAGAAATGCAATGTATATCTCTTCTCTTTTCAAAAATATAACTAAGGATGGTGCGACTTCTTATTATCATTTAATAAATCAAAGTTTTCCTTAGCTAATCTTAATTCGAAACAGAGAAACTTTACTATTCAAATAGTTAAATTGTTTGTTATTGTCTTACATTATTTCCATTAGTCTCAAATATTCTGACTTTTCTTTTTCTCAAAAAGAGATTTGGTACTTTTCAAGATATTGTGTAAGATAACTTTCTATCTTACTGTTCATCAAATTACCTTTGATGAATTTACCTTTCCGTTATTATTCCACTTAAGAGATAGAAGAATTTGAATTTTCAAACTTTGATTAATTTAATGACTAATCAAATTCTTAAAGGATACTATTTCAATCCTTTAAGTTTATAAATGAAAATTCTCATAATATAGGATCTCATACTAATGTCCTATACAACTTTCTCACTGATACTCAATTAGTATATATATCTCTTCATTGATTATATTTTAAGTCGTAGTGTTAGACATCATTACTTAATTTGATTAGAAGTGACTATTGGGTACATTGAATCTCTAAACACAATCGCTTGTGTTAATGTCTAATAACTAATCCATGTTGTTATTAGACCATTTCCCCCAACACCTTAACTTCTAACATGTTGATCTTATCACTACATTTTTTTCATTTTCAAGTTAGAAATTTCGTTGATCTTTGTTAACAACACCTAATTCGGTGTTAACAAAGATTACTTCTAACTCATGTACTTCCATTCATTTTATCAGTAGTTTATTTAATTCATAGAACCAATATACTCAACGTCACTTATGGATAAGTAACTTGAGTAATAAACAATCAAATTTTACATTACTTCTATACAAAAATCATTTGATTGTTTTAAAATATGGTTTTGTTCTATTTTTCACTTGACCTTTTTTTTCGATAAGGAGACAATACTTTACTTCAAAGTATTTTATTTTCATAGAAATCGACTTAGACAACTTGACTTATCAAATTACAATCTCATTGTGATTTCCACGTCAAATTAAATTTTTCTAATCATTTTCTATTTTACGTTTTTGATAACCACATGTCTCCTTTTTTCCTTTCATTTGAAACTCGTTCGAAAGCAACTATTAATTTATTATGAATCAAACAAATATTTTATATAATAGGTCTTCTTAAGTTAACTATGCAACCGATACTAACCTTATTCTAAAACTCAAGATAATCAATATCTTGTACTTCCCACAAACCCCAATTTCATGTTATATTTTTCAAACGATTCTCAATCGTTTGAGACTTAATTTAAATATATTTTAATGTTTTTCAGAGCGTTTAAAAATTGTTATAGTTCGATACTTTCGATTTCCAATAAATCTATGTTCTGTGTGTGCGTACATGAATCATTTAGACTTCCCTTTCAACCAATTTCCTATTGATTTCATAACTAATATTTTCATCAGTTATATCAATACTGAACTACTCACCACCTTTATGAATTCAGATTTCACATGTCATGTCTATATCATATCCTTTCACGCTCAGTTTTGTTTCATAGGCTTATTCTCTCTTTTAATTATCAATTTCTAGTCTTACTCGTCATATCTTAAGATTTAAGTATTGAACAGACAAGGAGAATAAACTTCCTATTGTATATCTAGCGATAGTACATACACACAATACAAATATAACACAATAGTAAAAATTTTAAACTTTTTAACTCTGTTCCATCGCATTACTTCCCAACTAATTACTCGCTTATCCTCAATCAACAAGATTCCTTTATAATCCTAGGATCTAATACCAACATTATTAGACCCCACTTAATTAGGGCATCTGACCAGCCTAAATCACCTTAACTCTTCAATAATCTAGCAGCTTTCACATCTCAATCAATAAACAATTAATATTAAGATCGTATTATCATCAATTATAAAATGGTATTAACCGCAATCGATTTTAAAGTGAATCGTAAACCTCAAAGTTCCGTAAATATTTTTCGACAGCACCTCATCTATTTTTAAACCTAAATCGAAAACTCGACCTTCAAAAATCTTCAACAAAACCTGCTCAGTTTGGTGGAAATGCCGAAGGACTCACAATCCACCACATAACAATATATATTGCATTCATAAAAAATTATTTATTCATTTTAACCTATTTCGGTTTTCAAAATCCTTAAACCATTTACCTTAGTTCCACAACATTCCATTCCATCCCAACACAGTTCTAGTCGTTCCAAAATAGATCCTAATCACACTCGAACCCAAAAACCCATTTACACAATATATTATATTTAAAAACAATACATACATGGAGAAAAGAACTAAATAAGTCGCAAATAGTCTGAATGCTTCCTTTTTCCCTTGTCGCCGCTAGAATCTGTCATCATCCAATTATAAATATTTCATAATGTCGGATAAATAAATCCCACACTATCCAATACAACTATAATAATCAAATGCATTGTATTCCAAGAATTAAAACGAACAATAATATCACAAGTAATCATAAATATATAAGTATGCAATCTATCCCGTTTCTGTTGATCAACCACAATCAGAAGACATATTTCCAAAAGTCGTGGGTAAATAGTAATAAAGATTCATAAGTTTGAGAGGAAGTCCCTCGAGAAGCCACACCCTTGACTCTCAATGGAGTATGATCCTAGCCAGCATCACAAAAAACTCATCCGAAATAAGTGTTAACAATGATCAGTGACTTTAATTGCAGAGCACCACAGTGTTCATTCTACTACACATATAGTCAATGAACACAATGGGACCCCAAAAGCCTTCTTTCTCTCATGTTCGTGAATGCATGATCAATAAATATGCAGCGATAAATCGTGCATACAATTATATTCGAGAAATACTCATACAATGTATAGGTTATTATGGGATTTACTTAACATTACAAACAGCCAACTTTAAGCTTAATTTTCAAGGTTCCCGGAGCATCGGATCACTTTGAAAATGGTTCCAATAGCTTCCCTGCATACCTAATTATATTATGGGTCAAGTTTCAAGTGAAACCATATCACGAAACCTAATGAAAATTGCGATCGAAGTACGCTTGAGAACAGTTTCCAAAATTATTAATTTATATAATAGTTTCAACTAGCTTTTAAGTAGCCAACGTGGGGTAACTTTTTATCCTCGAAAACCTCAATATTTGTCATGATGACCTAAAAGGAACTTGTAGTACTTTTGTCTTATTTCCATTGACTCCAACAACATCCAGATTGGATCACCAACTAATAAGTTATGAATTTTCCTATATGGCATGTCAATTAGACAAAATTTATTTATTTTGAACTGAAAAGCTTCTCCAAATCAATATTTTCGCAATTAAGTCCTCAAAACTTAACAATAAATGGCACGAAGCCACTCGATACCAACACCAAAATATTTTCACAGCCCGTGGAGTCAAATTGGGTCAAAATCAATAATCAATTCTTCCAGCAACCCAATATAAATCAATATCACCAATTAAAACATCTCCAAAATAGTTATCATCAACTGAATTGCATTAGTTCACCTCATTAAAACCCTAACCCACTTCGGTAGAATTGATCCCAAATTAATGCAAATCAATCCAATATACTAATTAACAACAATTTCTATTAATTTCTATTGAAACCCCGCGAAAAAAATCAAAAAATTATGAGAATTCAAATTGAATTGTGGAAAAATGTTCGGCATTGAGAATTTACCAAATCACTGTCCGAATACCTCATTTCCATCGTGGAAATTTAGCTCAAATAGACCGTATGATAATGCTCTGCAATTTTGGGAAAAAAATCAAGCGAAAATCAGTCGTCGAAAGTGCACGGAGCGTAAGCTCGAGTTGAAAGGTTTAAGAACGAGTGTTTGTTCGTTAAATTGGAATCAAAATTTTTGGATTTGTTTTGTTTTGTTTTGTTTATATAAAACCCTCAAATGCTTATTAACAGCATAATTTCTTTTATTTATTAATTTCTAAAATTTCTATTTTGACGTGTTTCGACTCCCATACTTGTTTTCAAAATGGTTTGTGGTCAAATCAAGCTAAACTCTCTACAAAATAGTCTAATTCTAAAAAATGACCAAAACATTAATTTTGGTCATGCCAAAACTCCAAAAGTCTTAACTTTATCTATGATATAATAAAATCTTCTAGATTAATCCTCTTGTCATACTTAACCAAACTTGCACCAATTTGAACTCAATCTTAACCTCGACCACTGTCAACCAACACAAAACTTGATACGAGATCTTGCACAAACTTCATCTCATTTCACACTACATTCGATCCCGACTTACATGCAAACCGACACGTGTATACACCTCACCAACAGCCACCAAATCGTCCATTTTTTACTTCATCGATGATCACACAATGCGTATCTCGAGGTGAATCCAATAAATAATTTTATTTGATTTTAAACTAAAGTATTCATTTATATATATTTATATATAAACTATATTATATATAAATATAAATATATACATATCTATATATTTTCGTAGCTATAACTTCGCCATGTGCGCTAACCTCGGGCTTGCACACTATTGTACATCCCACGCATGTCACCCTTGACCCCGCGTGTCACTTGGCGCCTACCAATTGATTATTTTATTTAATTTTGTGATTATCTCTTCAATTTACGTCCAAATAAAACCCTGAGAAATACCCTAATTTCGCCAAAAGTTGTAGAATTTACAAATTGCTCCAAAACTTCTAAACAACTAGTCTCGCACGCAAATTGAGTTTTGGGGCCCCCATCACCATGTAAGTCTATTTAAAGTCCAAAATTCGAATTTTCAAACTTATAAATATTTATGCGAAACTCGAAACAGTTGTTCAGGTCAACATTTAAACTTTCACGGAACTCGTGTTGATACGTATCTCGAGATAATAAAATTACTGAAATTGGGAAAATTTCTTCAACATGCTACGGAACTCATGGACACTACTACGTATACACTTCATTTAACCTATTTTGCATCGAAATAGTGTATAATACATCAAATAGGCACACAACACATAAAAATAATATTAAATTTTATGATCTCTGATCCGTAACACATGGGTTCCACCTCAGATACATAAATCTTAAATTAAATTTAAAATACTTAATTAGCCGCCTAATTAATCTTATTAAATTCTCGAATGTCACATCCTAACCGTCTCATACCCGCTTCAATGCACACACGCACAATGCGATAATGAAAACTAACTAGTGCGATGTGATTTATAAATAAATAAAACATCAAAATAGCACGCATCACACAAAAATAACAACTTTAAGTTGACTACGAGTACGAGGCGTCGATCGAGTTTAACACATGGACTAGAATTACAAGTCGTTAATCCCTAATAGAGCATAATCTCAATTTAATTAATTCAGACCATCACACTGACACGCAAACCGAGGTGTGGGACCCACGTAAACTCATTAAAATTATTTAAAGTCAAAATTTTGAATTTTCAAACTTACATGCAAATATTTTTTGCGAAACTCGAAACAAAAGTTGTTGGGGCATGTGCCCTAAGTTAATCTACAAACATTGTTTATCTTATAATTTTAGTTAATAAAATTGAGGTTTTCATTTGCGGTTTTATTATAAATGATTGCATGTTTGCTTTATAATAAAATTTATTTTTATTTGTTGAAATATCATAAATGTCCCTAGTCGGTCATTATAATGGTAACTATAATGAATTAAGACTACTATGAATCTTGATTGACGGTCATTATAATGCGTATAGGGATACGAGTCGAGATCATGAGTACTTTTTAAGGAACAAGATTCTCAGCCGACCCGTTATGAGAACACCGCATGGATTAAGTCATAGATGTTACTCATGATAAGTATATCATTTAGTCTTTCGACTTGAGATTACCACAGACTTCAATATTAGAAGCATGGTAATTTGACACAATCAAACAATATCTTTAACTGGACGATTATAATGATTGTGATTGGTTACCATTTGAATAATATGTAAAGGTATGTAATCGAGATAGAATTTGTCACTCTCATATAGAGAGATATCAGTAGATCCCTCGATATGATAGACCGATAATTGTCAAGTCCATGTAAATTGATATGATCAATGTCACTTGGATGTTTTCAATTTACCTAAAGATTGAAACCAGTACAATTGAACATTAAGGGTGACATTTCATGCCTTATATTTAATTAAAAGATATCGCTCGACAAAATGATATGATATATGTTATTCATTAGGTTGTATCAATTTTGATATTCATGCTACTTGGGTAGTCAAATACCTTGTTAGAGACCTGCTTATGGCTTGTATACCAAAATAATTTTGGTTCACGGCCAACGTCGCATAGACCTATTGGGTCGCACACAAAGACTATATTTAGTTAATTTCAATTGCTCCATAGTAATGAGTTTTATTTGATAAAATTCATGATATAAAAGCTCTTACAATTTGTTATATAATCATTTATTAATAGTGGAATATGTATAATTTACTTAAATTGCCTAAATACAATAGTTGTATTTCGAATAAAATTTTAAGTACAGGTTTATCTGCATATATAAATAGAGGTTGAAACCTTAAAATGAGAAAATATCTTTATTTTTGCTATTTTCGAGTTCTCTGGATTTTTGGAGAGAAAAAAAAATGTTTTTTTATATCTCTTGGGGCTAGCACTTCAAATTGTGGTCACCATTCATGTGTAGATTTTCGATAGAGGACGGACGTTTGAATGACTTGGAGATCGAATAATCAGATAAGGAAATCATAGATTAGGGTATGATTTACTTTTATAGATCTAGTTTAATATAACTTATTTTCGATCCTGTTAGGGTTTTTCAAAAATTGTTTTGAGTTTTTTGTTGCGTATGAACTCAAAAACTCAACAATGGTATTAGAGCCTTAGGCTTAGTTCTATTAAATGTTTGCATGTTTTTTCTGATGTATATATGGTATATGTGTGAAAAACATGATCTTGATTAATGTATATATGATGTGCATATAAGTTATGTTATAATTGTTATCAAGAATTGGTTTTAAAGCATTTTATTAATTCATGTATTTGATACATACGCATGATATGATTCAATGATTAAAATTTATATTTAGAATATTCTGATTAACATATGTTTTAATATTAAACGATGTGACTTTTATATGTTCATATTGTAGAAGTCATGTGATAATCAGTATTTATTGATATTTAATAGTTTATTTTAACATATGTAAGTCTCTAAAATATATATTTAATTATATTTATTGGTCATTTTCAGGTGAAACGGTATGCGTATTTGAATCCGGGCAAAAAATACTCAAAAAAAAAGTATTTACATATAGTGATCGCATGGCGAAAGACTTGCCTCGAGTTACGTGCTTCCACAGTGCCCCACAATGTGCGTTTTCTCAACAAAACCAGTCCGTGTTCTCCACGTGTCGAGTTCCCATTAGTCCGCAGCACCATTTCAACCAACTCGTCACAGCATGCTTTGGATCATCCTTGAGATGCGTTCCGCACAGTCGTCCCACACCTTCCTCGATCACTCGACCGAACCAACCCATTCCATGCTCGTGACACGTGTCAGCACGTAACCTCTCCACCACGACATTGCATATGTTCCAACCAATCCCGCTGCCACATCAGCGCCTTAGCACCAAACGGACAAATCCGAGTTCGACATATGTCCCATGCATAGCAGAAAATGCCCATCAGCCCCTGGATGTGCCTCGGCGCACGTGTCACCTCACCAACTCCCAAAATTAGTTTGACCAATTTTTAGTGATTTTATATATTAAGAACTTGAGTTTTATTTAAAAACACCGACTAATATATTTTTAGCATCGACTTCTCTCGACGATTGCGCGATTGCCTAAGTCGACGGGAAACAAGTCGGGATCGTGGATTCATGGCATATTATGTGAGATCTTTTATTTTATTATTTAATTTAATTTAATTATCATATCTCATTGTTGTTGATTTTAATGAATATGGTTTAGATCTAAGATATATATGTGGTCATTGCATGATTTTAGGTGGACAACCTATAGTTATTTAGGATTGATAGTATACGTGTAATTGTACTTTTGGACCAATAAAGTGACGAACACTCACTCGTTTACCATAAAACTCTTTCGATTCATGAGTGTGCAACAATTGAATCTAGGTTAAATTGGAAACGGATGCGATCCAGTTATTTAGGATTAGTGTTCTCATAGACCCATATTATTGTGGTTAGTATGTTAAACTCGATTGGTGGATGTCTAGGGTTATGCATTAATTAGGGAACTAGTTAGTGGCGGACGTCTTGGCTATCGAGATTAAGGGAATGAGGGATTTTTGGCGGATGTCGATTTTCTATAGCTAATCTAGGAAAATTTAAATCATTAATTTTTGGGAAAGATTGAAGACCATGATTGCCTTTGAATATTGATCCCGATTTGTAGACTATAGACTTAGGTGTTACTTAGGTGATTAATTAATTGTTTTGAAGGTTATTTTAGTTATTTTATTTTTTAGTTTAGTTAGATTAGTTAGTTAAATTATTTATTTAAAACTCCCGATTTTTCCTTTTCGTTGTCATTAACCTTAGAAAGACCACCAATCTCTATGGGATCGACACTTTACTACTATTCTACAAAATAGTTGGTTTAGAATTTTTATTTTATTGACGCGTTCGGCGTGCGTCAATTTTTGGCGCCGTTGCAGGGGATTGATTTTCTTTCTTTGGTATTATTTATTTATTTATTTATTATTATTATTTTTTATTTATTTATTTTAATAAATTGGTGCACCCCGTGAGTTTTGTTAGGTTTGACTATGGATTATGTTTTTTTAGCATAATTTGAGCAATTCTTTTGGAATTAACATGTTTATAGGATTTTAGTGTTTTGAGACTTGGTTGGGACACATCCAACTTAAGTCGCCACATTAGTGGCGGATTTTTTAGTAGACCCAAAACCCTAAACTTCATTCCATCATCTTGTTGATTTCACCCTTAGTTGAAGGACTTCGGGCTCGCAAGACTTGATTGAAATCTTTTGAGTTAACTCCAATGTTTACTAGTTCATGCTTTTGTTATGATTTTTCTTTCATATTTTCCTTAGTCCCCTACACATAAGAGGTTTTGCGCGTTCATTAGTTTTTATATACTTTTTCTTATACATGCATTTGTATCATCTTCTTATACTTTCTCCATGTTCTATCTTTTTATTTTTATTGTATGGTTTCCTTGACTTGTTTTGAACCTTAAGGACTATGTTCGAATAAGTTTTGAGGTATTTTAGGGATTGTAGATCGATTTGGATGGGTTCTTTGGGAAAGACCGTAGGAGATCGTTTAATTTTTTATGTGGTTATATGCGATTATTGGATGGTAATGGTGGTGTTTTATATCATTTCTTGTTTCATTTCTTGTCATTTCATATATCTCTCTCTCATTTCATTAGGATATGATACACTTTCATGCATGTGTTTAGTATATTTTCATTATTATTTTATTGTTTAGTGTCACCAAAGACTTTTAGGGGATTTGCTTGATTATAGTGAAAGTGAGAAGGGCTAACAAGAGTTTTTTTAATGTAGAGAGTCCCGCAGGTTTCCATAGGAAATGGAGCAGGGAAACTTGTGGTGGAAAAAAGTGAGAAAATCGTGTTGGATTTTGGGGTTCATACGCAGCGGAGATTACAAAACAATTTTGACAAAACCCCAACAGGATCCGAATCTAATTCCATTAAAAACGTTTAAACCATGAAAACTTAATCATAAATCAGTCGCAATGTACCTTTCTGAAGGTTAATCGATCTCTAAAGCGCTGCCAACGACGAACGCCCTCTACCAGTAGTCCACACACGAACGGCGACCGAGATTCAAAGTGCTAGCTTCGAGAGAATACCAAACCTTTTGTTTTTCTCTCCAAAACGATCCAGAGCATACCAAAAAACCCTAAGTCGTTTCTAAAACGAAAATAGAGTTTCGGCCTTTTGATCTTTCGTCCGTGTGTTCTAACTTAAAGAGTTTATTTATACAACCCTTGTATATAGACGGAGTAAATTACACATATACCCCTAATTAAAGAAGTATAAGTGTAATACACCACAAGGACGTTTCCGTCATGAGTTTTATCATAGAAAATTCATTTTTCTGAACCATCTTAAAATCTCGCAAAACCATTCTTAGTGTGCGACCCAATATGCTCATACAACGTTGGCAGTGTACCAAAACACATTTTGGTATACAAGTCATAAGCGACCTCTAGCAAGACATTATGAATACCCAAGTTGTACGAATATCAAATCGATACAACCTAATCAATAGTGTATATAACATCCTTTTGTCACACGATATCCATTTGATCAAACATAAGGCATGGAATTGTCATCCAACATGTTCAATCGTACTAGTCTCGATCTTTAGGTAAACTGAAAACATCCAAATGACATTGATCAATATCAATTCACTTAGACTATGCCTTTTAACAGTCTAACACATCGAGGGATCCACTGGATATCTCTCTTTATATGAGAGGGACAAATTATATCTTGATTATACAACTTCATCACATTGCTCACACAGTAACCAATCACAACCTTTATAATCGTCCGGTTAAAGACAACGCTTGATAGTGTCAAATCACTATATTCATAATGTTGAAGTCTCTGGTAATCTCAAGTTAGAGGACTGAAAAATATACCTATCATGAGAAACAACTATGACTTAATCCATGTGATGTTCTCATAGCGAATGGCGGTCCAAAGACTTTGTTCCATAACAAGTACTCGTGATCTTGATTCATATCCCTATACGTATAATCATCATATGATCATCAATCAAGACTCACACTAGTCTTAATTCATTATAGTTCCCAGTATAATGATCGACTAGGGACATTTAGGATATTTCTTTAAATACCTATAGATCTTATTATAATGTAAACATGCAAATTAATTATAATAAACAGCAAATGAAATCCTCGGTTTTATTAACTAAAAGTATTCATAAAGACAGTTAATGGATTGACCTAGGGCACATGCCCCAACATCTCCCACTTGCATTAGGGCCAATCATACATGCATCTAATGCCTAATGATCTAACATGACCATCATGTTTTACTTGTGGAAGAGCTTTTGTCAATGGATCCGCAACGTTGTTTTCAGTAGGTACTCTGCAAATCTTTACGTCTCCTCTCTCAATAATTTCTCTGATGAGATGAAAACGCTTGAGTATATGTTTGGATCTGTGGTGTGATTTAGGTTCATTGGTCTGTGCTTTTGCCCCGTTATTGTCACAATACAAACAAATAGGGTTAGCAATACTTGGAACCACACCTAGTTCAGAAATGAACTTTTGATCCAAATCGCCTCCTTTCTTTGCATCGGACGGTGCAATATACTCAACTTCGTTGTAGAATATGCCACGCCTCTTCTTCGAACTTTTTCGACTTCTTGCTCCCCCATTCAAAGTAAACACATATCCGATCGCGATCTAAAATCATCTATATCGGTTTGAAAACTTGCATCTGTGTAACCATTTACAACTAGATCATTTTCAAAACCTCCATAAACCAAGAACATTTCCTTAGTCCTTCTTAAGTATTTAAGAATGTTCTTTACAGCTATCCAGTGACTCTCACTAGGATCTGACTGATATCTGCTTGTAGTGCTCAAAGCATATGATACATCAGGTCGAGCGCATAGCATGGCATACATGATAGATCCAATAGTTGATGCATATGGAATCTTATTCATACGGTCTCGCTCATCATTTTTCTTAGGACATTGAGTCTTGCTGAGACTTATGCCATAAGACATTGGCAACAATCCTCTTTTAGAGTCTTGCAAACTGAACCTATTCAGCACCTTGTCTATGTAAGCACTCTGACTTAGACCGATTAGCCTCTTAGATCTATCCCTATAGATTCTTATCCTTAGGATATAAGCTGCATCTTCTAAGTCTTTCATTGAGAAACACTTCCCTAACCAAGACTTGACATTCTGCAATGTTGGGATGGCATTTCTAATGAGTAATATATCATCAACATACAGTACTAGAAAAACAACTACACTCCCACTGACCTTCTTGTATACACAAGGCTCATCTTCGTTATTAATAAAACCAAAATCTTTCATTGCTTCATCAAAACGAAGATTCCAACTCCGAGAAGCTTGCTTTAATCCATAAATGGATCTACGAAGCTTGCATACCTTCCTAGAATTCTCAGGATGTACAAAACCTTCAGGTTGTGTCATATACACGTCCTCAAACAGCTTTCCAGTAAGAAATGTTGTTTTTACATCCATTTGCCATATCTCATAGTCATAATATGCAAAGAATGGCAATTAAAATTCTTATGGATTTAAGCATGGCTATTGGCGAAAAAGTTTCATCATAATCAAAACCTTGAGTCTGTCTGAAACCTTTTGCTACAAGTCTTGCTTTAAAAGTATGCACATTGTCATCCATGTCAGTTTTATTCTTGAAAACTCATTTACATCCAATGGTTTTACCACCTTCAGGTAAATCAACCAAGTACCAAACTTGGTTATCATACATGGATTGCATCTCAGAATTCATGGCACTTAGCCATTTATCTGAGTCTGGTCCAGACATAACCTCCTGATAAGTGGTGGGCTCATTTTGATCTATAAGCAACACATCACGACTATCAGTAATAAGAAATCCAAATCTCTCTGACTCATGTCTTACCCTACTAGATTTACGTGGCCCTTGTGTCACTTGTGGAGGTTCAACTGGTTCGGAACGTTGTTGAACTTTCAATAGCGGTTCAGTGTTTATTTGTGATTCTTGAAATTCTTCAAGATTTATTTCTCTCCCAATAGTGTCTTTTGAAATAAATTGTTTTTCCATAAAGGCGTCATACCGAGAAACAAATACTTTGTTCTCAACGGGATTATAAAAGTAATATCCTTTTGTTTCCTTATGATACCCCACAAATAAACACTTGTCAGATTTAGGTGCTAGTTTTTCTGAGACTTGTCGTTTTACGTAAGCCTCACAACCCCAAATCTTAAGGAAAGACAAACTAGGTCTTTTCCCGTACCATATCTCATATGGTGTTTTATCAACCGCTTTAGAAGGAACTCGATTTAGAGTGAAAGTTGCAGTTTGTAATGCATAACCCCAAAAGGATAATGGAAGATCTGCATGACTCATCATAGATCGAACCATATCTAATAAGGTTCGATTTCTCCTTTCATAAACTTCATTCCATTGTGGAGTTGCTGGTGGAGTCAATTAGGAGACAATCCCACAATTTTTAAGATGATCATCAAATTCTTGGCTTAAATATTCACCACCTCGATCTGATCAAAGTGTTTTGATAGTTTTACCAAGTTGATTATGCACTTCATTTTGAAACGTTCGAAACATCTCAAATGATTCAGCTTTATGTTTCATAAGATATACATAACCACATCTCTTTGAAATCATCGATAAATGTAATGAAGTACTGATAACTTCCTCTAGCCATTGTGTTTACAGGACCGCATACATCAGTATGTATTAGACCCAATAAATCACTTGCCCTTTCACTGTGTCCAGTAAAGGGACTTTTAGTCATCTTGCCTGGTAAACAAGATACGCATGTTTCATGTGTTTCTAAATCAAATGAATCTAGAAGCCCATCTTTATGGAGCTTCGTTATGCGTTTCTCGTTTATGTGTCCGAGACGATAATGCCAAAAATAGGTTTGATTACAGAAATGACAATTTTCTTCCTTTTCTTTTGGGTGTTTTGAAACAGGAACAGGACGGGTCTTGGCTTGTTCCATAGGCTTTGCGATAGGTGCAGCAACAGCCTTGGCAACTCTAGCCTTGCCTTTGTCTTTCTTTTTCATTCCCTTTCCCTTTTAGACCATTAACATATTGCTAGAGGGTTTCTTGATATTTTGTTCAGCAGTTTTGAGCATCAAATGCAACTCCGAAATTGATTTCTCCATATTATTCATATTGTAGTTCATCACAAATTGTAAGTAACTTTCCGGTAATGAATTCATGATCAAATCCGTAGCCAACTCTTGGCTTATGAAAAATCCGAGTCTATCAAGCTGGTTAACATAGCCCTTCATCTTCAGAACATGAGGACTAACTGACGCACCCTCAGTCATCTTGCAAGAATGTAGGTTTTTGACTGTCTCGAACCTTTATTGCCTAGCTTGCTGTTGGAACATTTCCTTCAGCGTTACGGCCATGTCGTAGGCTTCTATTAGTTCCATGTCATTCTAAAGTTCAGGAACCATAGTTGCTAGCATAACACATGCAATATCAGTAGAATCGTTGGCATGCTTATTATGTGCATCCTTCACAGCTTTCGTAGCATTGGCTGGTGGGTCCTCAGGGATTGAAGCATCCAGGACATACAACTTGCGTTCATTCTTAAGAACAATTCTCAAGTTTTTGAACCAGTCAAGAAAGTTAGTCCCATATAGCTTATCCTTCTTAAGGATGGATCGCAGTGATAGGGGATTATTGTTACTTGAAGAGGCCATTGATCTACAATAAAGATTATGCAAAGTTTATTTTAGTATAGAGGAATAGACTCCCACTAAATTAGCAACCCTCCTAAAACATACTGTTTATTTAGGGGACTAAAATCCATATTTCACCTAATTCTATGACAAATATGGCATGAAACACGTAACTAGATTATTTAGGTAGGTAATGCTTACCAATTACATCTTATGTAATTTTTAGATCCTTTTATGAGATATGGGACATCTTATGTCTTAGCATGTTTTTATCTTATCATTTGCCTAAAGCTCAAAACTATTTTGATGGCTTTATTAAGTCGGACCATTTTAAACATTAAGGTAACTATTACCCAACTTGTATCACCAAGATAACACAATACACCCAGCTATAGCTGAAACTATATTAGTGTGATCGAGGCCTTGACAAGTGTTTAAAATGGATGGCACGAGACTTAAAATTTAATAGAGGGATTTTATTCAGTTTTAGTGATTTTATGTAAACAATGAAATATTATATATTTTATTGATTTGTTCAATCACTAAACAATTTGAAATTTTATTTTATTTTTATACTTTTCACTAACAAAAGAATTTTCGTACGCTATGATTAGTTAGACGTCGATCCCGCTGGCCGGTTAGCGAGACGGGGTACAGGGGGCAGCGCCCCCGTTTTTTTTATAAGACAAATCTCAATTTCGAAAATTAAAATTCGCTATAGAAAATCATAGTTCTCGCTGATTTTATTATCATAAATTAACCCCTTAATTTATCCAAAATTAAGTCAATTAAAACATTTTAATTAACCCGGGCCCACATCTAACTAATAATCTTATCCTAATCCAATTAGGATTTAAGATATTTGAATCCTAGTATATCACAAATAACAAGATTCTTGATATTTATCTCCTATTCTAATTTGTTATCTATCTTTATCAAATAGAAACTTCATAACAAAATAGTTATAACAAGATAAATAATTAATTTCGAAAATTAATTATTTATTTTGGATTTAAGATATTTGAATCCTAGTATATCACCAATAACAAGATTCTTGATATTTATCTCTTATTCTAATTTGTTATTTATCTTTATCAACTAGAAACTTCATAACAAAATAGATATAACAAGATAAATAAATAATTTGGAAAATTAATTATTTATTTTCGGTCCTCATCCAGATAATCACAAATATGTCATTGAATCATGAACTACTATCCCAATCGAACCTAATCATATTAGTTTCGAATTAATATTCAACCTTATACAATTCAAGAAACGTAAGACAATGTAACCTAAATATGCATACTGAATTACAAAGATTTCATCCATGCATCAATACACGAAAAATAATGATTATACCTAATGGTGTCATGGATAACAGAACACGAAATTCAATTCATTGAAATTATTTGAATTAACCTAACATGGTTACTAGCATGTAAGAAACTGATTTTAATTAAATCACGAATATATGTATCATATACACAAAACATGATAATAAATCTCACAGGAAACTTATGTATATCACATATACATCAACTATTAACATGCTTTCAATCATATATCATGTATATATCAGAAGCAAACATGCAATGAATTTAATGGAATCAAACTCGAAGGCTCTGATACCACTGTTGGGTTTTGGGATTCATACGCAGCGGAGATTACAAATCAATTTTGACAAAAACCCCAACAGGATCCGAATCTAATTCCATTAAAAACGTTTAAACCATGAAAACTTAATCATACCTCAGTCGCAATGTACCTTTCTGAAGGTTAATCGATCTCTAAGGCACTGCCAACGACGAACGCCTCTTCACGATGTCGACACACGAACGGCGGCCGAGATTCAAAGTGCTAGCTTCGAGAGAATACCAAACCTTTTGTTTTTCTCTCCAAAACGATTCAGAGCATACCAAAAAAATTTAAGTCATTTCTAAAAAGAAAATAAAGTTTCGGCCTTTTGATCTTTCGTCCGTGTGTTCTAACTTAAAGCGTCTATTTATACAACCCTTGTATATTGACGGTTAAGTAAATTACACATATACCCCTACTTAAAGAAGTATAAGTGTAATACAACACAAGAACGTTTCCGTCATGAATTTTATCATATAAAATTCATTTTTCTGAACCATCTTAAAATCTCGCAAAACCATTCTTAGTTTGCGACCCAATATGCTCATACAACGTTGGCAGTGTACCAAAACACATTTTGGTATACAAGTCATAAGCGGCCTCTAGCAAGACATTATGACTACCCAAGTTGTACAAATATCAAATCGATACAACCTAATCAATAGTGTATATAACATCCTTTTGTCACACGATATCCATTTGATCAAACATAAGGCATGGAATTATCATCCAACATGTTCAATCGTACTAGTCTCGATCTTTAGGTAAACTGAAAACATCCAAGTGACATTGATCAATATCAATTCACTTAGACTAGGCCTTTTAACAGTCTAACACATCGAGGGATCCACTGGATATCTCTCTTTATATGAGAGGGACAAATTATATCTTGATTACACAACTTCATCACATTGCTCACACAGTAACCAATCACAACCTCTATAATCATCCGGTTAAAGACAACGTTTGATAGTGTTAAATCACTATGTTCCTAATGTTGAAGTCTCTGGTAATCTCAAGTTAGAGGACTGAAAAATATACCTATCATGAGAAACAACTATGACTTAATCCATGTGATGTTCTCATAGCGGGTCGGTCCAGTACTTTGTTCCCTAACAAGTACTCGTGATCTTGATTCGTATCCCTATACGTATAATCATCATATGATCATCAATCAAGACTCACACTAGTCTTAGTTCATTATAGTTCCCAGTATAATGATCGACTAGGGACATTTAGGATATTTATTTAAATACCTATGGATCTTATTATAATGTAAACATGCAAATTAATTATAATAAACAGCAAATGAAATCCTCTGTTTTATTAACTAAAAGTATTCATAAAAATAGTTAATGGATTGACCTAGGGCACATGCCCCAACAAATCGGTCCATAAGAAATGAAACAGGGACCGTATTTGTTGAAAAAAAGAAAAAAATAGAAAATAAAAAAAAACTTGAATAAAGGCGGAAGTTGTGAAACTCCTCAAATAAAAGATTTAGCTTGAGTGCTTTCACTAAATTAAATGAGATTTTAAACTTGCTTGCTCGAATGTATAGACCAAAAAAATTTGTGGTAGTTGATGGCCTTTGTTTTAATCGAATCTATGTCTTCAAAGTGTGATTTTAATTGTGTTTGGGTTGTGAATCTTAACATATCATAACTCTGAAATTTCTTGAGTGACTTGTTAATTTGGCGGCTATGTAAATCAGATGAACTCCATGAATTTTGAGTTGGTATATGATTAGTTGAGTTAGTGCATTATTATATTAGGAGTCTAGTTTAGTTTGTGTTGTCATCTACACCTTTGCTCGGGATGTGTAAATTCTTAAGTTTGGGGGTATTTTATAAGTCAGTATTTATAGGTATTTAATAGTTTATTTTACAGGGGTGTATTCAATTGAGATTTTAATAGACTTTATGTTACTTTTATAAGTTGATGACTTTTTTTAAAGTTTGTAGAATTTCGTAGATTTTTAAAGACTTTGATAAATTTTTAAGTAAACTTTTTTTGATGACTTTTATTAACATTTAAGATTTTTAGTGACTTTTATGAACTTCTTAAACATGATTTTGATTGATACTAGTAAATTTTTGTGACTTTAATATTGGAACAAATATTTTGCACTTTATTACAAAAAAGACGAATAATTATATTTATTTTTCTTAAGAACTATTATTAATTTTTAAAAGTATTTTTATATTTTAATAAAAAATCATATAGACATAGTAATGAATTACGACTATCAAGATAGTAACATAATTATCAACAACAACAACAACATAGCCTCATTCCCAAATTAAACGGAGTCGACTACATGGATCAAACTTTTCCATTGTGCTCGATTAAGTGCAATTGATGGTGAGCTTTGCAAATCATTAAAATCCCTTTTAATTAATGCATCTCATGTTAACTTTGGTATGCCCCTACCTCGTCAATTTCTACGCTTTCTATTAAGTCAAGTTTTTAGTTGGGGCATTTGTAGGTCGTCTTTGCAGGTGACCAAACAATCGCAACCGCCCTTCCCTAATCTTTGTATCAATTGGTGCTACTCCTACTTGTCTTTGAGTTTATATATTTCTTATTCTATCTTTACGAGTTTTACCACACATCCACCTAAGCATCATCATTTCTGCAACGTTCACTTTATGTAATTGTTGTTGCTTTATCGCCCAACATTCACTGCCATAGACCATAGCTGGCCTAATTGCGGTCCTATAAAATTTTCCTTTTAACTTAGTTGGAACATGTCGATCACAAATCACCCATGTCGCACTCCGTCATTTCTTCCATCCAGCTTGAATTCTATGTGTGACATCATTTTCAATGTTACCATCATTTTGTATGATTGATCCTAGGTATCTAAAGTGGTTTACCTTAGGAACTTCTACTTCCCCTAATTTTACCACTTCGTCATCTCGATGTCTAGTGTTTTCAAACTCACAAGTGCATGTATTCGCCGTCCTACTCAACTTAAAGCCTTTAGATTCTAATGTATTCCTTAAGAGTTCTAATTTCCTATTCACTCCATCTTTGGTTTCATCCACTAAGACAATATCATCTGCAAATAGCATACACCATGGTATATCATCTTGAATATGTCTAGTTAGCTCATCCATAACTAAAGTAAATAGATATAGGTTTAAAGCCGATCCTTGATATAGTCCTATCGTAATGGGAAATTCTTTTGTAGCTCCTCCAAATGTCTTTATACTCGTTACTACTCCATCATACATATCCTTAATAGTGTCTATGTATCTAGCATGCACTCTTTTTCTTTCTAGAACCCACCAAAGAACATCTCTAGGGACCCTATCATATGTTTTTCTAAATCTACGAATACCATATGAAGATCCTTTTTCTTTTCTCTATATTTTTCTAACAATCATCTCACAAGGAAAATCGCCTCCATAGTTGACCCCCCATGCATGAAACCAAATTGATTCTCTGATATTGTTGTTTCTCTCCTTAGCCTATTGTCAATTATTCTCTCCCACAGTTTCGTAGTGTGACTCATAAGTTTAATTCCCCGGTAGTTTGAGCAACTTTGAATGTCTCCTTTATTTTTGAAGATAGGCATAAGCGTGCTTCTTCTCCAATCCATTGGCATCCGTTTTGATTTTAAAATTTTATTGAAAAGTTTTGTTAACCAAGTCAATTCGATTTCTCCTAAGTATTTCCAAACCTCTATGGGTATTTCATTTGGGCCACATGCTTTCCCTATTTTCATTCTTTTCAATGCCTCTTTAACTTCTACAATTCTAATATTGCGTGTATAGTTTTCATTTCTTTCTTGGTGTGGGTTTTCATCTATTATAATATCAACTTGGCCATCATTAAATAAACTATCGAAGTCATCTCTCCTTAATATCCTCCTAGCGCGTTAAAACATTTTGATTTTCGTCTTTAATGCATCTTACATGACTTAGGTCTTGTTTCTTTTTATCTCTTAATTTGGCTAGCATATATATATATTTTTCGCCATCTCTATTACCTAACCTTGTATATAGATCTTCCATGAAATTTGTTTTAGCTCGACTAACTACTTTTTTAGCTTGTTTTATGGCTTCTCTATATTGATCGTACGCATCTTCATCTTGACATTTAGGTATTTTCCTATACATCTCTCTTTTAGTCTTAATTGCTCGTTGGACATCCTCGTTCCACCACCATGTTTCCTTCTTTGGAGGTCCCAAGCCCTTAGATATACCTAATATGTTTGATCCCACCCTCCTTATGCAACTACTCATTTCTAGCCACATTGTATTAGCATCTAAGTCAAGATTCCAAACATTTTTCTTTAGTAGTTTTTCTCTAAACTCTACTTGTTTACTATGTTTTAGGTTCCACCACTTTATTCTAGGGTCGCTAACTCTTTTATTCATATTATTCCGTTGTGTTAGCTTAATATCAAGTACTACTAACTTATGTTGGGTAGTAAGTGTTTCACCAGGTATTACTTTGCGGTATCTACATAGTTTTCTATCTATTTTTCTTGTTAAAAGAAAATATATTTGACTCTTGTTATGACCACTACTAAAAGTAATTATATGCGACTCCTCTTCCTAAAACTAGTATTTGCTAAGACAAGATCATATGCTTTGAAGCAAATTCTAAAATTGATTCTCCTTCTTCATTTCTATTACCGTAACAAAAACCTCCATGAACTCTCTTAAACCCATCGTTACTTACCCCGACATGCACATTTAAATCTCCTCCAATAAATACCTTTTCAAATAATGGTATACTCTGCATAAATCCATCCATATCATCCCAAAACTTGCGTTTGATGCTCTCGCTTAATCCTACATGTGGTGCATATGCACTAAGTATGTTCAGTTTTTCGTCTCCAATAATTAATTTAACTAGAATCAATCTATCCCCCATTCTTTTAACCTCTACGACCTTATCCTTATAATCATTATCCACCACAATTCCTACTTCCATTGCATTTTCTATCTATACCAGTGTACCACAATTTAAACCCTGTGCTTCCTATTTCTCAACTCTTTTCTCCTACCCGTTTTGTCTCTTGGAGGCAAGCAATATTGACTCTCCTTCTAATCATGGTATCTACTAGTTCTATTGACTTCCCCGTAAATGTTCCTATGTTCCATGTTCCTAAACAAATTTTTTTCTCCCCTTTGTATTTGTTTTTCTTTTCTATTTCTATTTTGTCTAAAAGATCTAGTGTTCGTATCTATGATTTTGTTTTTGTTTTTGTTTTTATTTTTGTTTTGAACTAGCTTCTTTACCCATACCCGTCCTTTGTATGGGAACCCTTTCTTTTTTTTCACATCCGGGCGACGATGTGAAGGGACTAGCTTTTTTACCCACACACGTCCTATGTGTGGGAACCCTTGCTCATTTTTCTTCACATCCAGGCGGCGATGTGAAACACACCCTTGCTCATTTCTCACTACACTCGGGCTCCGATGCAGCGTCGCTAGGTGGGAACGCCCCAACGTTTATATATGTTTGATCTATTTCATGAAAAGTGATAAAAGTTTTACGCTGGCAGTCAACCTATCGCAACCCTCCTCCATTTCCCAAGAATGGAAAATGAGCTTGGGGTCTCCCTCCCTCACTTTTTGGGTATGAAAAGTGAGTTTGGGACCTCCCTTACCCATTTTTCGGTATGAAAAAATGAGCGTCAGAGTCCTCATTCTTTATCCGGACTTGGGACCGGCTATGTAGCGCACATAGTGTACAACATCGGTGGAGTTCAAGATAGTAACATAATAAATAATTAAATAAATATCAACAAAACAAATATGCAAATGAATAATCTTTTAATGGCAAAAAAGAACCAAGTAATATCATTGTGTGTAAAAATTTTGCACTTTTTTGACTTAAGTAAAAAAATAAAATAAAATATATATATATATCTTTTTCTTTAAGAATGATAGTTTAAAATTTTTGAAATGCACTTCTTGCATTTGAAAAAAAAATACATGATTATTTTCTCCAAAAATAATAATATTACATTTTTTGATATTACAATTATACACTTAATAAACAAAACTTTTTGTAAAAAAATCTTATAAAATTTACAATGATGTCAAAGTGAGATCTTGTTAATAACGACATTATTTTCATTTTCACCAACATAAACATTAGAATATAATGAGTGAGCAATGAAATTCACGAGTTGTTGAGTGATTTGAGAAGTTGATAAAAACAATGTTGGGTTTTGGGGTTCATACGCAGCGGAGATTACAAAATAATTTCATTTTTCTCAACCATCTTAAAATCTCGCAAAACCATTCTTAGTGTGCGACCCAATAGGCTCATACAACGTTGGCGTTGTGTACCAAAACACATTTTGATATACAAGTCATAAGCGGCCTCTAGCAAGACGTTATGACTACCCAAATTGTACGAATATCAAATCGATACAACCTAATCAATAGTGCATATAACATCCTTTTGTCACACGATATCCTTTTGATCAAACATAAGGCATGGAATTGTCATCCAACATGTTCAATCGTACTAGTCTCGATCTCTAGGTAGATCAAAACATCCAAGTGACATTGATCAATATCAATTCACTTAGACTAGGCCTTTTAACAGCCTAACACATCGAGGATCCACCGGATATCTCTCTTTATATGAGAGGGACAAATTCTATCTTGATTACACAACTTCATCACATTGCTCACATTGTAACCAATCACAAACTTTATAATCGTCCTAAGTTAAAGACAACGTTTGATAGTGTCAAATGTTCATAATGTTGAAGTCTCTGATAATCTCAAGTCGAGGACCTAAAAATATACTTATCATGAGAAACAACTATGACTTAATCCATGTGATGTTCTCATAGCGGGTCGATCCAAGACTTTGTTCCCTAACAAGTACTCGTGATCTTGATTCGTATCCCCATACGTATAATCATCATATGATCATCAATCAAGACTCACACTAATCTTAATTCATTATAGTTCCCAGTATAATGATTGACTATGGACATTTATGATATTTCAGAAATACCCATGAATCTTATTATAATGTAAACATGCAAATTAATTATAATAAACAGCAAATGAAATCCTCTATTTTATTAACTAAAAGTATTCATAAAGACAGTTAATGGATTGACGTAGGGCACATGCCCCAACAAACAATTGATAAGAAAAGACATTAATGAACAATGAAGTCCTTATTGAATAAGAGAACCAACAAAAATTAGAAGTCTCTAAAAGTTTTTGGGTTGAGGTGAAGAGATTGGAGATTTTTTTATGTGTATTTTTATACAAAAAGTCTATAAAAGTCGAGATTTGTAACCAAACTACAAAAGTCATCAAAAAATTAAATACACCTTACTTTTAGAAACTCTCTAAAAGTTTAAATTGAATACCCCAAAACTTTTATAAAATTTTAAAAAGTCTATAAAAGTTCACATTGAATACACCTTAATTTTAGAAACTCTCTAAAAGTTTTAATTGAATACACCTAAACTTTTTTAGTAATTAAAAGTAACAAAAAGTCTATTAAAATCTCAATTAAATACATCCCGATATATTTAATGTAGAAAGTCTCTAAAATATATATTTAATTATATTTATTAGTCATTCTCAGGTGAAATGGAATACGCGGTTGAATCCGGAGCGGAAAATACTCAAAATAGAGTATTTAGATGCGGACACCGAAAGATTTGCCTGCTACCACAAGTGCCCCACAATGTGTGCGTTCTCTCAACCAAACCAGTCGGCGTTCTCTACGTGTCGAGTTCCCATTGGTTAGCAGCACAAGCCATTTCAACCAACTCGTCACAACATGCTTTGGATCATCCTCGGGATGCGTTCCGCACAGTCGTCCCACACATTCGCTCTTTCACTCGACCGAACCAACCCATTCCATGCTCGTGACACGTGTTAGCACATAACCTCTCCACCACGTCATTGCATATGTTCTAGCCAATCCCTCACTGCCACATCATCGCCTTAGCACCAAACGGACGAATCCGAGTCCGATAGGTGTCCCATGTATTGCAGAAAACTTCCATCAGCCCCTGGATGTGCCTCTGCGCACGTGTCACCTCACCAACCCTCAAAATTAGTTTCTCTCACCTTTTCCGGACCAATTTTTAGTGATTTTATATATTAAAAATTGAATTTTATTTAAAAGTATCGATTAATATATTTTTAGCATCGACTTCTCTCGAACGATTGCCTAGGTCGGCGCGGAAACAAGTCGGGATCGTGGATTCATGACATATTATGTGAGATCTTTTATTTTATTATTTAATTTGATTTAATTCTCCTATTTCATTGTTATTGATTTTAATATATATAGTTTAAATCTAAAGTATGTATGTGACCATTACATGTTTTTAGGTGGACAACTTATAATTATTTGAACTGATAATATCCATGTAATCGTACTTTTGACCAATAAAGTGACTAACACTCACCCATTTGCCCTAAAAGCCTTTGGATTCTTGAGTGTGCAACAATTGAATTTAGGTTAAATCGGAAGCAGATGCTATCTGGAAACGGATGTGATCCGGTCATTTAGGATTAGTGTTCCCACATACCCATATTACTGCGATTAGTATGTGAAACCCGATTGGCGGATGTCTAGGTTATGCATTAATTATGAAACTAGTTAGTGGCGGACGTCCTGGCTATCGAGATTAGGGGAATGAGAAATTTCTGGTAGATGTCGATTTTCTATAACTAATCTAGGAGAGTTTAAATTAATAATTTTTTGGAAAGATTGAAGATCATGATTACCATTTAATCTTGATCCTGATTTATGGAACTGTAGACCTAGGTGTTACTTAAGTGATTAATTAATTGTTTTGAAGGTTATTTTAGTTATTTTATTTTTAGTTTAGGTAGATTAGTTAGTCAAATTATTTATTTAAAACCCTCGATGTTTCATTTTCGTTGTTATTAACCTTAGAAATACCACCAATCTTTATGGGATCAACCATTTGCTACTATTCTACAAAATAGTTGGTTTATGAATCTTTATTTTATTGATGCGTTTGGCGCGTTTCATCATGTTTAGGTTAATGTGATTCTTGTGTTGGATACATAGTTTATTTTGTTCAATAATTATGTATGTTTCTATAATAGAAATCATAATTATGTTAATATGATTAATTTAATATGATTATGGTGTTGAATGTATGATTAATATTTCATTTATTGATTCAATTGCTTGTTTCGTATGAATAAAATTGAAATTGATTTTGATTATATATCTAATTGTGGTTAGTTGTTATTCCTATTTGATAGTAGAAAAACTTGTAATCGGATAAGAACTACAAATCCTATAAGATAGGTGAGATATATGACAAATTTTAATTGGATAAGAATTCAAAGTATCTTAAGTTCTAATTGGATTATGATAAGATATTAAGTTAAAGGTGGGTCCGAGTTAATCAAAAATACTTTAATTAATATTTTTTAGAATTAAAATAAGGGGCAATTTTGGTCAATTTGATTGACTAAAATAATGAGAAATCTTAGGCGATTTTTAATTTTCGAAACTGGAATTTCTTGTCTAAAAAAAAACCAGGGGCGTTGCCCCTTGTACGCCCGCTGACCGACAAGTGGAACCGCCGTTAATTGTTCGTAGCGCAAAGAAGTTTGTATAATAGTCAATATTAGTATAGTTTCCTAACTTGTTTACTGATTGTTTATGCATTGTAATATATGATATTTATCTTGTTCAAATTATGATCACTAAAGCAAATAAAAATTCCTCTTCCAAATTGTAAGTCAAGTGTCATCTATCTCAAACACTTGTTAAAGTTTCGACTACATCAATGTAGGTCTGCTCCGCAGAGTGTATTGTCTTATCTTGGTGATGTAAGTTGAGTAACGGTTACTCTATTATTTGAAATGACTAGACTTGATAAAGCTATCAAAACAGTTTTAGGCTTTAGGCATTAGATGAGATAAAACATGCTACAACATAAGATGCCATAATCTCATAAAAATAACTAAAAGTTACATATGATGTAATTGGTAAATGATATCTATCTAAATAACTCAAAGTGTCATATCTTAGCTATCTTGAATTAGGTGAAACATAGATTTTAGTCCCTTAAATTAACATAGCATTTTTAGGAGGGTTGTTAATTTAGTAGGAGTCTATTCCTCTTTACTAAAATGAACTTTTACATAATCTTTATTGTAGATCTATGGCCTCTTCAAATCACACTAATCATTTGTCACTACGATCCATCTTTGAGAATGATAAGTTGTCCGAGACAAACTTTCTTTACTGGTTCGAAAACTTGAGGATTGTTCTTAAGCATGAACGCAAGTCGTATGTAATGGATGATCTTATTCTTGAGGAACCACCAGCTAATGTTTTAAGAGCCATGAATGATGCACATATTAAGCATGTCAACGACTCAACTAATGTTGCAAGCATTATGTTGGCAACCATGGTCCTGAACTTTAGAAGGATATGAAACACATGAAAGCTTACGACATGGCTACGATGTTGAATGAAATGTTCCACCAGTAAGCTAGGCAAGAAAGGTTCGAGACAGTCAAGAACTTTCATTCTTGCAAAATGGCTAAGGGTGCATCAACTTATCCTCATGTTCAAAAATGAAAGGCTACATTAACCATCTTGACATACTTAGATTAACCATAAACCAAGAGTTGGCTACGGATTTGATCCTGAATTCATTGCCTGATAGTTATTTATAATTTTTAATGAACTATAACATGAATAACATGGAAAAGTATATCTCAAGTTGCATTTGATGCTTAAAACTGCTAAGAAGAATGTTAAGAAACTCATTGATAATGTGTTGATGGTTCAAAAAAGAAAAAGTATGAAGAAGAAGGCCAAAGGCAAGGCTAAAGTTTTCAAGGCTGTTGTGACTATCGCAAAGCCGGAGGAACAAGTCAAGCCTAAGGCTGCTTCTACTTCGCAGTTCGAGAATGAAAAGGAAAAAGAAGAAAATTTTCATTTATGTCATGCACCTGGGCATTGGTTTAGAAATTGCAAGTTTTATCTTAAATATCTAAAGAAAAAGAAGAGTAGTGCGTCTACTGCTTCAGGTATTTACATTATTAAAGTTAACTTGTCTACTATGATTTCTGGATATTAGATACCTGATGTTGATTTTACATTTGTATTAATGTGCAAAGTCTCACTAAAAGTAAAAAGCTAAGGAAATGAGAAACCATCAGAGGAGTTGGAAATGAAGCAAAGGTTATTGCGTTAGCTATATGATGCTATGAGTTAATTTTACCTAGTTGACTTATTTTAGTTTTAAATAATTGTTATTATGTCTCTGCCTTGAGCAGAAACATCATTTCAATTTCATGTTTGGATTTGGATGGTTTTAATTTCATTATTGCGAATAAGAAATGTTTCATTTCTCATAAAGACGTTTTCTATGCAAATGTTGATTTATGTGATGATCTTTATATTCTAAACATGAAATGTCCACAGAAACTCCTATTTTTAATGTAAATACAAAGATATTTAAGTCAAATGATTTGAGTCAAACCTACATTTGACATTGTCGTCTTGGCCACATAAATGAGAAACACATTTCTAAACTCCATAAAGATAGACTTTTAGATTCATTTGATTTTGAATCATTTGAAACATGTGTATCTTGTTTATTAGACAAGATGAAAAAGAGTCCATTTACTAGACATAGTGAAAGGGTAAGTGATTTATTGGGTCTAATACATACTGATGTATGCGGTCCTATAAACACAATGGCTAAATGTGGTTATCAATACTTCATTACTTTCACTGATGATTTCAGCAGATATGGTTACGTGTATCTCATGAAACATAAAAGTGAATCTTTTGATGTGTTTCAAACATTTTAGAATGAAATGAAAATCAACTTGGTGCAACTATTAAAACACTTCGATCAGATCGAGGTGGTGAATATTTGAGCCAAGAGTTTGATGGTCATCTTAGAAACTACAAGATTGTCTTACAGTTAACTCTATGGTAACTCCACAATGGAATCGTGTTTCTAAGAGAGAGATCGGACTTTATTAGATATGGTTTGATCTATAATGAGTCATGCAAATCTTCTTATTTCTTTTTGGGGCTATGCCTTAGGAAACTGTTACGTTTACACTGAATCGTGTTCCTTCTAAAGCGATTAATAAAACATCATATGATATGTGGTTTAAGAAAAGACCAAGTTTATTTTCTTAAGATTTGGGGTTGTGAAGTTTTTGTACGATGAAAATCTTTAAAAAGTTATTAGCCAAATCTACAAAGTGTGTATTTGTTGGTTATCCTAAAAAAATTAGAAAATACTACTTTTATAATCCCACTGAGAACAAAGTGTTCACTACAAAAAAACAACAAATCAGAAACGGAATTAGAAACGGAAATAAGTTCCGTTTCTAAATCAGAAACGGAATTAGAAACGGAATAAGTTCCGTTTCTAAATTTAACAGTTAGCGACGGAATTGACACGGAAAAATTCAGAGACGGATTTGAGACGGATCAGAGACAGAATTAGAGACGGAATTAGAGACGGAATTAAATTCCGTCTCTGAAATTTGGCGCCACCATTCCCGCCAAATTCTTCATTTCTTATGACCGTTCATCATTCCTCGAGATTTGTATTTTCTTGGATCATGGCACCCTCTCCTCTTTCCCGCACCCCACCCCCCCTTCCCAACAAAACAGCAGAAATCCCTAAATCATTCTCACGAAAAAACCCCAAAAACCTAAATCTGTCTCTCCGTCTCGTCCAAATTCATTCGATCGTCTCGTCCCCAAACGTCCATCCCGTTCGATCGTCTCGTCTCTCCGTCTGGTCGTGCTAGCTGGTCTCTCTGCTGTCTCTGGTCTGTCCGTCTCGTCGCGGTGGTCTCCGTTTCTCCGTCTGGTCGTGCTACCTGGTCTCTCTCGCTCTCTCGGTCTCGCCGTCTCTCTGGTCTCTCCGTCTCGTCGCGCCGGCTCCGTCATCGCCGATATCTCTCGCTTCTCTCGGTCTCGATTCCGGTTAGCAAGGCATTTGTAGTTTTGGAGTCTTACTACATTCTGATATAATCTATTTGTTTTTGATTGTTCTTTATAATGCAGGCAACACTCATGATCAAGAGCTCTTCAGCTTTCATAGAGATCATTCACCTTGCGACGGTTTTGAGGAAGTACTGAACTGCTACAATGTTTTCGCTCAACTTTTGCGTCTGTCAGGTTGGCATTCTAGTCCCCTTGTTTATCTAATTTAAAAAAATTATGGAAAACCAAGGGTGACATGAGAATTATTTAAGTTTCCGCTATGGTTCATTTGATAGTTCGATCTTCTAGTAAAGATCGGAGTTGAAGGCAAGAAGTTTTTTTATCTTGAAAGATTTTCCAATTTAAATTAAGCATGCAGACTTCATAAATTTCCATCTATCAATAAATATTCTAGGGTGTCCTGGTGTTCCTACGTACCTTATCTCGGCATCCAGGAATATTAAAGTCGTAATACTTGTTAGCATTGCAAATATTATGCTCATGAATGAAATATGTTATAGATTTTCACTTGAACTGAAGCTATATCTCTAGGCAAGGCAATCATATATATGCCTTGATGTTCAAACATAGGAAATGAACATAATGTGGCTGACCATTGTGTATACTAGGTTTTCTTAGCGGCTCAGCTATACTAGTCTAATAAATGGATTTAAAAGAAAAATTTATTTTCTTGAAAGGTCTTAGCTATTATGGTCATGGAATCCTTTTTATTTTTGTAAATTCGTCTTGGCAATTGGCCGTGTTATAGTACTACCTTATTGTTTATGAACTGTGAAGGAACAAACTCTTGATCAGGTGACATATTTAAAGAGTTCAGTTCTTTTAATTGTTTATGAACTGTGAAGGAACAAACTCTTCACTGAAAAAGCTGCGTAACAAGCTCCGAAGTCTGGAGCAAATACACAAAGAATGTTCTGCAAATCTGAGAGCTCGAGAAGTTGAATGGGATTTGCAAATGGAAGAACTTACCGGAGACTTGAACCAGTGCAGATTAGAGCTTAATTACAAAGACCAGCAAATAGAAAAACTGCAGATGGAATTGGAAGGTTACCGTTCTACAATTATGCAGTTAAAGCTTGAGAATGAATCTATAATGCTTCTGATGATTTGGATAGAGCAAACACAGACTTACCTGAGAAAACCCTTGAAGTAGAAGAAATTGAATTGGGATTTGCTGAACGTCTTAAGTCTTGTCTTAATGAAAACCAGGAGATGCGCAGAGAAATGGAGATGTCCCTTCTCTCTCAAGTCGAGGCTGAGCAAAATCTCAAGAATGAAATGGAAGGCCTTCTTCACATTGTAGAAGAGAAAGATAAAATAGCTGATGATCTCAAGCAACAGATAGTTGTTTTGGATGAGGAACTCATGAGGACAGAAACTGAAGCTGTTTGAGCTAGGAAGGAGTTGGAAAGTAAATTTGAGGAAGAAAAGAAGAACTTGCTGCAAACGATGGAAGGGAAAGGGAAGAGGATAGACCATCTTTTGCAAGAGAATGATTTGTTGGAGGAAGAATTTCTGACGAGGGAGGTAGAATCATTAATTTTGATGCAAATTGTCGCAGAGAAGAACTTTGATCACGAAAAGGTGAGACTTCTTCAAGCTATGGAGGAGAAAAGTTGTACCATAGATGACTTCAAGCTGAAGCATGCATCTCTGGAGCAATGTATCGCAAGCACAGCCAAGCTATCTGTATCGGCACTTGATGAAAAACATGTTGGGTTCCTGCGTGTGGTCTTGTAATCTGGTTGTTTCATTCGCATGTTAAACTGAGTAGACGAGTTCAAGAACTTCTTCTCCAAGCACGGGAAAGTGAGCTTGGTGGGGGTTAAGGTAACCTTAAGGCGGCAGTGGCTTAGGTGCTTATCGAGGTGAATCTTCTCTTGGCTATTCTATTTTAGCGATCAATCACTTCCTTTCAATAGTTTGTCGTGTAGACTTTTTAAGTTACTTGATTTAGATATTGTTTGGTGGGTTAGTTTGTTCTAGACATATTAGTTTATTATAGTTAGAACATGTGAAGGATTTGGATATAATTAGCTTATTGGATTTTGCTTTCATATCGTAGGTAATGCGATTCGTTTTGAATCTATTCTGCAAAACCAAAGTGATTGAGGTGAGGAATCTATCCATCATCCATTAGATTTTGTTTAGTCTCTTCATGTAGTACAAGAGCAAAAGAAGTACTCACAATCTGTTGGTTGCTTTTTTCAACTTTTGTTTGAATTTTGATCAAATTGGTTTCTCTAAATTGGGAATACAACTGATGTATATTTTTCATTTAGCTTCCATGGCGTAATCGTGAGCTTTCATTCAATCATCTAATGGAAGCCCAATTCCTAGATGATTTAGATATCTTGAATTTATGAATTTGGGCCTCATATTCAATCATAGTGAATGCCTTATCTATTTATCATGCGTATTGGGATTTGCAAATCGGAATGTCGCTTGAACATTAAATTTTGTTTTAACATTTACCTATTTCCATGGCGGTGTTTATTCCATGACTTACATAGCATCTTTAATAACCATCCTCACAGGTATAGCTGATTTTGAGTTCTAGGAAACATTGTCATCTTCCTTGTTTTGTATAGAACTGAGGTGAAGGTTTCTTAATTATCTTCAACAGGGTTTTCATTTTTTGATGCAAGAGCTAAGTGAGGCATTGATGTGAAGCCCTGATGAAAACAGAGATTTTGTTAAGCTTGAGGTGCGTAGCTTATATTTATCGTAATGTGCCCCATGAGGTGGTTTTTTTTTCCCATTTTGTCTGAATCTTTTCATTCCAAAAACACTCTTATGCTTATTGTGTTTATTTCAATTTGCATTTTTAGTCAAGTCTATCTTTGAAGGGAAAGAATGCTGCAATGGTGCTATGTTGGCTTCTTGGAAATGGTTGTCTTTTTGCATGGAACGGTATGCTAACATCTCAAGATTATTACGTCACGTTATTCCCGGTATGTTCTTACTACTTTTTTTCATTCTGTTTATAAGATAAATAGCAATATTCTCACAGTTTAACAAAAATGGAGGGGCTAATAACACTAGCATTAACCACAAGACCGATAGAAGTGCCAATATGTTAATTCTCTAGGTAGAACCATGATATCCAAAATCAAGTGTCATTACACAATAGGAGGTCATTGTTATTAGCTCCTTTATGTATGGAAGCTTTTTATAAATGCAAAATTATATGTTTCCAAATTATATGTTTCCAAATGGATTGGGACAAGTAGATTGTTTTTAAGTTATAGATCTATATGGTTGATTTGGAAAGAGATGAATAACATGGTATTTGAACACAAAAAGGAGAGAGATTTGCTCATTGTGGAAATGGAATATGTTTGAGGACTGTATGAGTTAACCATTGCTTGTTCTATTCACACTACGTTTTAAATTCTTAGCATTCTTGCACTTCACCATTACTTATCATATGCATGTTGACTTCCAAGCCTTTCAAAGCTTGATAAATAATCCAACTCAACTTACATGATAGGTCCATCTTATAGAAACATTGTTCGCCATCTCCTATGCGTAGGAAAATAGCAACATTGACACCAAACTTCAGTCCACTGCATTTGCTTGATGTTCATGTTTTTTTTTGAAGCATTCTTATTCAACATTGTATGGTTTTTCTCGTTTCTTCACTCTTTTCTTGAATCCCACTTTGGTTTTTTTTTTTTTGAGTAGGAACACATGGTGGTCACCTTTGGAGCACACAACAGAGCTTTTAGATGGGGTGAGAGGATGAGTTCTACAATCATACTTACATGATAGGTTTGTGCCATCCTTTTAGTTTTTCCCTTTTACCATTCTTGCACTTCACCATTACTTATCATATGCATGTTGAAATGCAAGCCTTTCAAAGCTTGATAAATAATCCAACTCAACTTACATGATAGGTGCATCTTATAGATACATTGTTCGCCATCTCCTATGCGTAGGAAAATAGCAACATTGACCCCAAACTCACAACAACAACAAAACTTCAGTCCTTGACCGCATTTGCTTGATGTTCACGTATTTTTTGGAAGCTTTCTTATTCCTCATTGTATGGTTTATTTCTTTTCTTCACCGCATTTCTTGAATGTCACCGGAATTTTTTTTTTTTAGTAGGAACACATGGCTGGTTTGTTTTGGAGCACATAACATTTTTAGATGGGATGAAATTTGAGTTCGGGATCAAATTTGATGCATGTGAATGTTGCATTGATGGAAGTTTGTCTTGAACTTTTAGTTTTTTCCTTTTAGCATTCTTGCACTTCACCATTATCCTCTTTCATGTTCCTTATTACCTCTAGTACTCCTCTCTACCTACATATGTGCATAATTGACAAAAGACCAAAGCAAACTCAATCGTAAAGAAATTATAAATTAGGTTCGGAGCCGACTTGTTATGTATGATTATTAGTAATTTCTATGTTTCTTCAAATCCACCATTTTTCTCATTCGCTTCCAATGTACATCCTTAGTTCAATAATCTCTCATTTGCCTACTTCTTTCAGGTGCATACTCACTGGTTGTTGCCCTCAGATAGAGATTCAGAAATGCTTCAAAGCTGCGTTTTGGTTATTAGATGAAGTCCTTTTTGTGTATACTTCCAAATTTTGGACCTTTTGTGAGTGTTCTTTTTTTTTTTGCTTGTTGAACGATAGGATTGGTGGTTTTTGTGTATACTTCCAAATTTTGGAGCTTTTGTAATACATGACAATTTTCCGTGGATATATAAATTTTTTGGCTAATTTTGAGTTTCACATTTTTTCTTTCTCTTTTGAATTTTTGTTGATATATATTGTCGATGTATGGATGCGCAATTTGGCTTCTTTGTGAGATGTTAGCACCCCCAAGGAGTTGTTGGAGGGTGCAAAGATGGAGTATGTCATATCGGGTTGTATTTTAATTTTTTAGGTTGGAGAATCAATTGGATTATGTATCTGTGCCATATATAAACAAAACAAAAAATTAGAGACGGATTAGCAACGGAATTCAAATTTTCCGTTGCTATTCCGTCTCTAATTTTCCAGAAATATTTCTATCAATCACAAACGGATCAGAGACGGAAATGGATCAGAGACGGAATCAGAAACGGAATAATCCGTCTCTGATTCCGTTTCTAATAGAGACGGAATCGAGACGGACTATTTGCATTCCGTCTCGATTCGTCTCTCGATTCCGTTGCTGATTAGAAACGGAATCGAGACGAATTCATAAATTTATTAATTCCATTTCTGTTCTCTCCGTTTCTAATTTCCGTCTCTAAATCCGTCTCTAATCAGAAACGGATATTTTCCGTCTCTATTCCGTCTCTAATCAGAAACGGAATCCGTTTTCCGTTTCTGATCGTATCAGCGACGACGTTTTCAGAGACGGAACGCGTTCCATCTCTGTTCCGTTTCTGATTCCAATCAGAGACGGAATTTTCGCAAATCAGAAACGGAAAATTCCGTTTCTGATTTGCTGTTTTTTGTAGTGGTTTGTTGCTCGGAATGGTGTCTTTATGGAAAAATAGTTTATTTTAAAAGACAACAATGAGAATAAAGTAAGTCTTGAAGAAGTTCAACAACCATAAATAAACACTCAACCTCTAGTGGGAGATCAACAAAATCTTGAACTAGTTGAACCTCTACAGGTATCACAAAGTCCGTATAGGTCTGATAGGGTAAGACATAAGCCTGAGAGATTTGCATTTCTTATTACTGATAGTAGTGAGGTGTTACTTATGGATCAAAATGAGCCTACTACTTATCAGGAAGAGGTTGTGTCTAGCCCTGAGGCAAATAAATGGCTTAGTGTCATGAATTCTGAAATGCAATACATGTATGATAACCTAGTTTGGAACCTGGTTGATTTACTTGAAGGTGGTAAGACCATTAGATGTAAATGATTTTTCAAGAAGAAAATTGACATGGATGGCAATATGCATACTTATAAAGCATGTTTAGTAGCAAAATGTTTCAGACAGACTCAAGGTGTTGATTATGATGAGACTTTTTCTCATGTAGCCATGTTTAAATCAATTAAAATTCTAATTGACATAGCCGCATATTATGACTATGAGATATGACAAATGGATGTCAAAATAGCTTTCCTAAATGGAAAGTTACTTGAGGGTGTTTATATGATACAATTTGAAGGGTTTGTTCATCCAGGGAATTTTAGGAAGGTGTGCAAACTTCAAAGATTCATTTATGGTTTAAAGCAAACTTCTCTGAGTTGGAATCTTCGTTTTGATGAAGTAATTAAGGAATTTGGTTTCATTAAAAAGGAAGATGAGTCTTGTGTATACAAGAAGGTTAGTGGGAGCATAGTTGTTTTCTTGGTACTATATATTGATGATATATTACTTATTAGGAATGACATCCCAACCTTGCAGAGTTCAAGTCTTGGTTAGGGAAGTGTTTCTCAATGAAGGACTTAGAGATGCAACCTACATCCTTGAGATTAAGATCTATAGGGATAGATCTAAAAGGCTGAACGGTCTAAGTTAGAGTGCTTACATTGACAAGGTACTAAATAGGTTTAGTATGCAAAACTCTAAAATAGGGTCGTTGCCAATGTCTCATGGTATAAGTCTCAGCAAGAGTCAATGTCTGAAAACTAATGATGAACGAAAGCGCATGAATACTATTCCATATACATCAGTTATTGGATCTATCATGCATGCCATGTTATGTACTCGGCTTGATGTATCATATGTTTTGAGCATCACAAACAGATATCAGTCTAATCCCGGTGAAAGTCACTAGATAACAGTAAAGAACATTCTTACTAAAGAAATTTTCTTAGTCTATAGAAGTTTGGAAGAGGAGCTTGCTGTAAATGGTTACACAGATGCAAGTTTTCAAATTGATATAGATGACTTCATATCGCAATCTGGACATGTGTTTACTTTGAATGGAGGCGCTATGAGCTACAAAAGTTTGAAGCAAGAAACTGTGGCAGATTCTACAACAGAAGCTGAGTATATTGCAACGTCCAATACAATTAAGGAATCAATTTGGGTCAAAAAGTTCATCTCTGAACTTGGTGTAGTTCCTAGTATAGCTAACTACGTTTGCTTGTATTATGACAACAATGGAGCAATAGGACAGGCCAAGAAACCAAGATCACAACGCCAATTCAAACATATGCTTAAACATTTTCATCTCATTCGAGAAATCATCGAGAGGGGAGACGTGAAGATTTGCATAGTTCTTATAGAAGACAATATTGCGGATCCTTTGACGAATGCTCTTTCACAAGCGAAACATGATGGTCATGTTAGGGCATTAGGTATTAGATACATGAATGATTGGCCCTAGTGCCAGTGGGAGATGTTAGGGCATATGCCCTAGGTCAATCCATAAACATTGTTTATCTTATAATTTTAGATAATAAAATGGAGGTTTTCATTTGTTGTTTTATTATAAGTGATTGCATGTTTACCTTATATTAAAATCTATGGGTATTTGTTGAAATATCTTAAATGTCCATAGTCGGTCATTATACTAGGAACTATAATGAATTAAGACTAGTGTGAATCTTGATTGATGGTCATGTGATGATCATGCATATATGGATATGAGTCGAGATCATGAGTACTTGTTAGGGAACAAGGTATTGGGTCGACCCGCTGTGAGAATATTGCATGGATTAAGTCATAGGTGTTACTCATGATAGGTATATCATTTAGTCTTTCGACTTGAGATTACCATATACTTCAATATTAAAAGTATGGTAATTTGACACAATAAAACATTGTCTTTAATTGGACGATTATAAATATTGTGATTAGTTACCATGTGAATAATATGTGAAGGTGTGTAATCAAGATAGAATTTGTCACACTCATATAAAAAGAGATATCGATGGATCCATCGATATGATAGACTAATAATGACCAAGTCCATGTAAATTGATATAATCAATATCATTTGGATATTTTCAATTTACCTAAAGATCAAGACTAATACAATTGAACATCAAATGTTACTTTCCACTTCTTATGTTTAATCAAAGGATATTGCACGACAAAATGATATGATATATGTTATCCATTAGGTCGTATCGATTTTGATATTCATGCTACTTAGGTAGTCATAATACCTTGCTAGAGACCGCTTATGACTTGTGTACCAAAATGATTTTGGTTCACTACCAACGTTGCATGGTCCTATTGGGTCACACACAAAGAATGGTTTTGTGGAATCTCAATTGGTTTAGAGTAATGAATTTTATATGATAAAATTCATGACATAAAGGCCCTTACAATTTGTTTTATGATAACTTATTAATAGGGGCATATGTGTAATTTGCTTAAACTACATAAATACAATAGTTGTATTACAAATAAGATTTTAAGTGAGGGTTTATCTACACATAAATAGAGGTTGGAACCCTAAAATGAGATAAGATCTTCGTTTTTGCTATTTTTGAATTCTTTGATTTTGTGAGAGAAAAAAAACATTTTTTTATCTCTCTTGAGGAAAGCACTCCAAATTGTGGTCACTATTCATATGTGGATTTTCGATAGTGGACGGGGTGCTTGAATGTCTTGGAGATCGAGCAATTAGAGAAGGAAATAATGGATTAAAGTATGGTTAACTTTTGTAGATCTAGTTTAATAGAACTTATTTTTTATCATGTTGGGGTTTTTCAAAAATTGTTTTGGATTTTCCGCTGCGTATGAATCCCAAAAACCCAACAAAAGTTTAGGTCACCATTTTAATTCCTTCGCGACTCATTTCGATATGTATATCGGAACAAAACCTCATAAAATATCAAATTTACCCGATCAACTTGAATTTCGCAAAATAAGATAATATAGTACACAACACTAGGCCCACATCACAAAATAACAAAATTAAATTAACAATCTCAATTTCACTGGTCTTTAATTCCCGACTCGCGACCAAAATCATAATTAGTCTTCATTAATCCCTGATTAGCCGTAATTATCAGTTTAAATTTTTTGGATTTGACACAATTTCACTCATGGTTACAAAACTTTATCTTTTTTACACTTAGATCACAAAAACTTTATTTTCTTTCAAAATGGTCATAATACTTTCTTTCTTTTTTTCAAAATGGTCTTAAAGTTTTTCAAGATTTTCACTCATGGTCATTCCATTCATTATCGTCAACTCACCACTAAGTTATGCTACCGTGGCGCTAACGTGGTGCTGACATCAAATTTAATCAATGTTTTTTTTTTTTAAAAAAATTACTATTTTTATTAAACTATTGTCAAATTATTTAATCCATTTTGAAAAAAAAAATTAATGTTTTTTAAACAAATGTCAAATTATTTTTTAAAAATTTTGAAAAATAAATTTACTTTTTTTTAAACAAATGTCAAATTATTTTCTATCTAATACAATAGGGATGTCTTTTTTTAAGTTTTGACAATGTGGTTACATAGTTTTTGTTGATTTAATTCTAATGCAATATGGTTAAATAATTTATAGGTTTTTTTTTGTTGATGTTGTTTTGTATTTAGCTATGATCATGATCTCGTTAATTGTTGCGCAAGGAGGCAGAATGGTACGTGAAGTCTGACGAATGAGAAAAAAGAGAGTGCAGAGGTAATTATGTTGTGCGGACATGAGGAGAACTTTTTTTTTAAGTTCTAAAAGCTAATTTGACATTTCCTTAAAAAATAATAAATTTATCTTTTTAAAAAAAGTTAATTAAATTTGATGCCAACACCTGGTCAATGACACATCAGCATATAACTTAACAGTGAGTTAACATAAATGGATGGACTAACCATAAGTGTTAAGATTTCAAAAAGTTTTGTGGTTTTTTTTTGTTAAGACTTTTTGTGTCCAAAGTATAAAAAAGATCGATAATGTTGACCTTGAGTAAAATTGACCCAATAATCCCATATTGAAAGAAGTAATAATCCCAAGTCGATTAAACGAGACTTTGAAATGAAGTATTTAAGTAAGGGTGGGCAGTGGTCTCTGCAAAACCGCCCAAACCGCATGGTCTAGTCTGATATTTCAAACTAGCGATTTAGGGGCAGTTAAGAAAACTTGAAAACCACAATTCCGCAGTTTGGTGGTGGTTTTTCATTTATAGAAAATCGTGGTTCACCAAACCGCAAAACCACCGCCAAACTTGGAATGAAATTGAATAGAGTTGAAGCTTTTTCATGTTGGTTTAAGTCATGAAATGAACTTAGACTCATAATTTTGATTGAGTTCATGTGTTTAATTGTGTTTTTGGTAGATGGTCATGTATGGACATATGTTTTGTTGATGGAGATGTATGGACTTGTATGGAATGTGTGACTTTTTTGTTGAAAATGTGTCGCAGAAAAACCACAAAATCAAACCAAGTCGAGCAAACCATAGTCGATTTGGTTGCGGTTTGAGGGTTCATAGTTTGGTGGTGGTTTGCAACACGAGCAAACATCGAACCCCTGGTTTAGTGGCGGTTTAATGGTTTTCACCATTAAACCGTTGTTTGCCCACCTCTATATATAAGTGATCATCTCCCTTCTAATAGTATCATACCTTTTGAAATAAAACCTCACACCAATGAATTTAACATTATCGTATGGAGATCTTGTTGGGGCATGTGCCCTAAGTCAATCCATTAACTGTCTTTATGAATACTTTTAGTTAATAAAATAGAGGATTTCATTTGTTGTTTATTATAATTAATTTGCATGTTTACATTATAATAAGATCCATGAGTATTTACAGAAATATCCTAAATGTCCATAGTCGATCATTATACTGGGAACTATAATGAATTAAGACTAGTGTGAGTCTTGATTGATGATCATATGATGATTATACGTATAGGGATAAGAATCAAGATCACGAGTACTTGTTAGGGAACAAAGTATTGGATCGACCCGCTATGAGGACATCACATGGATTAAGTCATAGTTATTTCTCATGATAGGTATATTTTTCAGTCCTCTGACTTGAGATTACCAGAGACTTCAACATTAGGAATACAGTGATTTGACACAATCAAACGTTGTCTTTAACTAGACGATTATAAAGGTTGTGATTGGTCATTGTGTGAGCAATGTAATGAAGTTGTGTAATCAAGATAGAATTTGTCCATTTCATATAAAGAGAGATATCCAGTGGATCCCTCGATGTGATAGACTATTAAAAGGCCTAGTCTAAGTGAATTGATATTGATCAAAGTCTCTTGATGTTTCCAGTCTACCTAGAGATCGAGACTAGTACGATTGAACATGTTGGATGACAATTCCATGCCTTATGTTTGATCAAAAGGATATCATGTGACAAAAAGATGTTATATACACTATTGATTAGGTTGTATCGATTTGATATTCGTACAACTTGGGTAGTCATAATGTCTTGCTAGAGGCCACTTATGACTTATATACCAAAATGTGTTTTGGCGCACTCCCAACGTTGTATGAGCCTATTGGGTCGCACACTGAGAATGGTTTTGCGAGATTTTAAGATGGTTCAGAAAAATGAATTTTATATGATAAAATTCATGACGAAAACGTCCTTGTGGTGTATTACACTTATACTTCTTTAAGTAGGGGTATATGTGTAATTTACTTAACCGTCTATATACAAGGGTTGTATAAATAGACGCTTTAAGTTACAATACACAGACGAAAGATAAAAAGTCCGAAACTTTATTTCGTTTAATAAACGACTTAGGTTTTTTTGGTATGCTCTGGATTGTTTTGAGAGAAACAAAAGGTTTGGTATTCTCTCGAAGCTAGCACTTCAAATCTCGGCCGTCGTTCGTGTGTGGACTGCTGATAGAGGGTGTTCGTCGTTGGCAGTGCCTTAGAGATCGATTAACCTTCAAAAGGTACATTGCGACTGAGGTATGATTAAGTTTTCATGGTTTAAATGTTTTTAATGGAATTAGATTCGGATCCTGTTGGGGTTTTTGTCAAAATTATTTTGTAATATCCGCTGCGTATGAACCCCAAAATCCAACAGATCTACTAGCTCGTGCCCTCATGTAGGGATGCACTTAAGATGAAATTCAACACTAGGTGATAGTTTTTTTTATATTTTAACAATATTTTTAAACTATATATGTTTGTACGATAAAATGTATACATCATAGTATATCTAGTGAATACATATACCTTATTTATTTCAATATAACTTATTTTAAAAGAACTCTTATGAAATTAGTCAAATCAAATTTACGAGGAACTGAAAAGGGTTATGGCATTCATCGTTATTAAGAAAAAATAATAATTAATTGATGAAAAATGTTTAATGTATATAGGGGTTTTATCTTTTTTTTTTGAGGAAATCGTTTTTTTAAAAGAAAATTCAAGAGATCAAATCAAACATAAAAATAGTTTGATTTTTGAATTTCTAGAGATTAAATCAAACCATAAAATGGTTTGGACCAGTTTTTTGGCGGATTGGTTCAATTAATTAGTTTGGTTCTTGATAAGTGGTTTTGTACTCCTAGTAAAAACAAGCAATAAGAACTTGCTCAATGTTAAATAACATTACTAGAAATTTTTCTTGTACACCAATTTGCTCCATCCATGAAACTCAAGGTGGACTACAACATTGATCCCACATCTTATATATAATGACAACAACCCTTAAAATCTTCTTGAAGCCAAAATAGACTTATCGACAAAATTGTTCATAAATATTAACATTTCATTGAATGAAAAAATTGATGAAAAAATTGATGAAAAATAATAGTAAGTGTTTATGTACAGGATTTAGGAAGTTATTTTAATCGAATTGATTTATTAAATATATTAAAAGTGCGTGCCACATGCCTTCCCACTTATTATTAATTGATGTTTCCAAAATTACAGTTGTGAAGAGGAGCGGATCTCAGGTTAAGGAGAAAAAGAAGCGCAAGAGCAGGGCCGAAACATGCGTCACTTTGGTCTAACCACTATGACCGTTTTCCAACTAAACGGACCATTAACGTGTGATCCGACGTACTCGCCATGAAATCCCAAGTAAAACTATAATTTTTAACTCATGATTGACACTTGTGGTAACCACTCTTCAAAACCCCCTTACATCTCTCTACATCTCTACCTCTATATATACTTATTTTTTGTATGCATTTTAGTTGAATTAATAAGTTTTCGTTTAGAGGTGTATTTTGATCATGGCAACTAATTTGATCTCATCAACCATGACTAGCGCTGCAATGATTCCCAGGTTCCGTACGCTCGCGAGACAAACTTGGAGGCCGAGCACTAAGTCTTTCTCTACCAAACCTCTCCAAGTGAGTATTCAATGGATAAAACTCTTTCACTCTATTTGATTTATTTTTATTTTTTTTGTGCAAAAAAGTTAATGTTGTTGAAGAGATGCTTTTATACGCTTTTCAATATGTCTAATCAATGTATCGTAAATTATCGTAGATCCACTTTATTCTGTCAAGTTTTTTCAGTTTTTACAGCATCTACTTTTTTAAGTAGGATATTTGCTGCTCGTCTATTTCAACAAATGTAGGAAAAATTTTTGGCTAACTGTACAAAAAATATTATATCAAGCTTTAATACGCAATTGATTTAGTGGTTTGGGATTTGTTGAAATTTTTCGATATGTGGAATTTGTTTGGCTTAAATTCAACATTGATGTAAATTTTTATTGCACGTATTGATGTGAATGCAGGCAAGTGCAAGAGATGAGGCTTCGGCAGCGTCAGATAAGGCAGGGGAGGCGATGAAAAAAGGTGCCAAGGAAGCAGAGAAGACCTTCCAAGATGCCAAAGGCAGAGCATGCTCTTCTGCTGAAGAGGTAATTAATTAATCAATTAACCAATACATATATATCTATATATAATATTTATGGGCTAACCAATTCTCTGGCACAAACAGGGTGTGTGGATAGCATTTTTAGTTGGCCTGCTAAGCAGGGTCCACTAGTTCTCTTACCTAAAGGGACTTAAATTTTAATGAAGTAGCCAAAGCTTTAGCGAGATAGATGGACAGCCACTTATCAAATGCAAACGTGTTGGACTCAAAAATGTTGTTATTAAGTTGGTTTCTTAAAAGGCTTAATAAACAAATATATCTTGCCTTTCTAAGGTTTTTTTTTCAAAAAAATCTTAACGTTTCGATTTTTATAAAAATATCCTAATCTTTTAATTTCATGCAAATTATATCTTTGTTAGTAATTATTATGTATCAAACTACAATCAAAGCGATGAATGGTCATTAGATTACATACAAATTGCATTTATATAAAATAATAATCTCAATTATAGGCATAACTTTTTTATATTTTTAGTGTAATTGATTAAAAAATAGGAAGTGATGATACAATTTACAAGAAATCAAAAAATTATGATATTTTTGCTAAAATTCATACGTCAGAATATTTTTGCAAAAACCCTTAAGACGTTAGGATATATTTGCCCATTAAATCTTCTTACAAAATTTTTTTTGGGGAAGTCCATTAATTTGATCAAATAGAGCATTGGAGCATAAATAGAACCACACTCATATGCTAATGGCTCGATGGGTAACCTCGTCCTCGTGACACACACTTGTCTTGATCCATGCACGTATTTCTCTCTATGCATAAAGAATGTCTTGAGAATAGAAAAACTTTAAAACTCTTTAGCTAAAAGCGCGAGCCTTACGGTCTTACATTCTTCGAGCCCAAGATTAGTTGGATATAAAATAAAAATAAAAATGGATGTCATCCTAGCTTTTTCCATGTACGTAAACTTTAATGTTTTACGAATGAAGTGATTAAATTTGATTCATTACATTATGTGTGTAGGGAAAAGAGAAAATGAAGGATACAGCAAGCAAGATATCTGAAAATGCAAAGGAGATGACAGACAAAGCAAAGCAAACAGTTCAAGACGCATGGGGTTCAGCCAAGGAGACAGGGCAGAAGGTGAAGGACACAGTGGTGGAGAAAGCTGAAGATGCTGCCGAGTCCGTCAAGGACGCCGCCGCCAAAGTCAAGCGTTCCATGAACACCAAGGACTGAAAAAGAAAACTCTAATTCATCTTCTTATTTGTTAATTTGAAGTATTCATGGTTTGCTCCTTTTCTCATTGATTTTTTATCTTTCATCAAGATATCTATGTGTGCATACTAGATTTGATCCACCTTGTGGATTAATTTCTAAGAGAACTAATTTTTTACTATTCTTAATAAGGTTTATCTTTCACCTCAAGCAAATTAAAAAAAAAAAAAAAAAAAAAAAAAAAAAAAAACTCGAGGGGCTCATGGCGTCTTGTAAGGAAAGGCTAGCTTCCGGAAAAGAAAAGTCGTAAATTTCTATGTAGTTGCCAAGATTCGAACCTAAATTAATTAATCTGAAAAAATGATATATAATGGCTAAAAACAGATTATTTAACTTACTGCATTGTTTTTGGACTAAAAGAAAAAAATCAACCAGCACCAAACAATTCGATAAGAACAAGAACCACAGCACTACACAATAGGTGTTACAAGCATATCCCTACATAGACATCCCATCTTTGTGATCTCTAACTAACAGGGTTCGGAGATATGAAGAGTGCTTTGAACAAGAAAGGAAGCCAAGCTACCCAACCATTCCTGTGTTGGCAGATTATGCATGTAGTTTCTCTCCATGTTTATACTTTGTGCCACAGTATTTTGGGAAGTTTCATAGAATACTGTTCAAGAAAAAACCAATTTTCATCAGTAGCTACTTCAAATCAACAAAATGAAAGCTAAATTCTACTAAAGAAATTACGTGCTTGTTATTTGTTTTTGCTTGTTGCTTATGCTTTGCTTAGTGGATAGATACTTGAGAAAGTGAAAAATAAGACGCTTTAGGTAGTTTTGAGTGACACATCCGCGCCACATCAACCAATCACAAAAAACACCAAATGGTATACATATGGCGCAAAAGTTGTGCACAAGCAGTAGCTATACGAAACATGCACTAAATAAAAGGGCCTGATTTTTGTTTTCCATGCGTATACCTTATGCCGCAAATATTTTTTTTGTTTCTTTTGCCAATTATTGTCCTGGGTCCTCCAACCTTTTTGTATGTGAATGTTCTCCATCCCAATCAAGCCTTAAAAAGTAAAACTTTTTCTGCAACAAAATGGTTGACAATTAAAAGATGGGAGAGAAAAAAAAAAAAAAAAACAACAACAACATAGCCTCCGTTCCAAATTAATTGGAGTCGGCTACATGGATCACACTTTTCCATTGGGCTCGATTAAGTGCAATTGATGGTGAGCTTTGCAAACCATTCAAATCCCTCCTAATTAATGCATCCTATATTAACTTTGGTTTGCCCCTACCTCGTCGAGTTTCTACAGTTTCTATTGAGTCAAGTTTTCTAGTTGGGGTATTTGTAGGCCGTCTTTGCAGGTGACCAAACCATCGCAACCGCCATTCCCTAATCTTTGTATCAATTGATGTTACTCCTACTTGTTTTTGAATTTCTATATTTCATATTCTATCTTTATGAGTTTTACCATACATCCACCTAAGCATCATCATTTCTGCTACGTTCATTTTATGTAATTGTTGTTGTTTTACCGCTCAACATTCACTTCCATAGAGCATAGTTGGCCTAATTGCGGTCCTATAAAATTTTCTTTTTAACTTAGTAGGAACATTTCGATCACAAATTACCCATGTTGCACTCCGTCATTTCTTTCATCCAGCTTGAGTTCTATGTGTGACATCATTCTCAATGTTACCATCATTTTGTATGATTGATCCTAGATATCTAAAGTGGTTTACCTTAGGAACTTCTACTTCCCCTAATTTTATCACTCCGTCATCTCGATGTCTAGTGTTTCTAAATTCACAGTGCATGTATTCGATTTTCGTCCTACTCAACTTAAAGCCTTTAGATTCTAATGTATTCCTCCAGAGTTCTAATTTCCTATTCACTCCATCTTTAGTTCATCCACTAAGACAATATCATCTGCAAATAGCATACACCATGGTATATCCTCTTGAATATGTCTAGTTAGTTCGTCCATAACTAAAGTAAATAGATATGGGCTTAAAGCCGATCCTTGATGTAGTCCTATAGTAATGGGAAATTCTTTTGTAGCTCCTCCAAATGTCTTTATACTCGTTACTACTCCATCATACATATCCTTAATAGTGTTTATGTATCTAGCATGCACTCTTTTTCTTTCTAGAACCCACCAAAGAAGGAAAACCCCTTTTCTGCAACTATATTTATCCATTACTAAGTTTTACCTTCTACTTACTTTGTTATTTCTGATCTCCTCATTCTTACATTTCATTCTTGAAAAACAAGGTCTCAACCTTCCCATACAGTTTCATCATGCATAAGGTCCTCTAGATCCAAACTTTATTTTAAGCCATACTACAACAAGAAGAGAAGCACACCATGACATGAGCAATTCTAGTTAATATAATAAAAAACATATGTTTATTAATTACCTGATTGTAGCCTTTGGTATGTGAGCAATCTTATGCCAATACTCCCCTTTGTCCTTCTCGCATCTCCTTAATAGATCAGAATGACAATCTTGGATTAGCAGTTCTTGAAGGACTTTGAGGTCCCGCATCCAATCCGGCAAGACGATAAGATGTTTACAGTAAAAAACATTGAGTTCCTTAAGTGAACTGGCAGATTGTTTCAGTCCATCTGGCAAAGATACCAACTTGGGACACATGCTAATGGTTAGATGTTGAAGGGCAATGAGGTGCTCAAAGCACTCTGTCGGAAACTCCAATTTTGGGCAGTTTTCGATCCACAGGAACCTGAGAGATTGTAGGTGCTTCAACCCTTCAGATACGGACGACAATGCATGACAGGCATCAATGCTAATGTGTTCAAGAGAGCTGGTCAATCCTTGCACTCCCAATTCCGGCAGCATTTCTAAAAGTCCACATTTCTTAATCGACAACGTTGAGAGCATTGCCAAACTAGACAATGCAGTAGGCAAAGTCTTTAATTTTGGACAATTGCGCATCTGCAAATGTTGAAGGGAACTAAATCTATGTTTCACTTCACAGTCCCATGACCATTTCTCCAGATTAGGCAAGTCAATTAGCGAAATTTGAATTAGTTGTGGAAACATTAACCGCTGATGAGAATCGTAAGTCATTTCCATCTCCATCCAACGAGGGAATCTCAAACCAGGGTACCCGGAAATCTTCAATTCTCTGATGTTTAAGTGAGGTTGGAGAGCTTCCAAAACATCTAGGCAATTAACAGAACTAGTACCAGGATTTTCTCCTGATGTCCAAGAGAAGGTTAAAGCACTCAAAAGACTATCTCTATTGATTAAGCTGACTTCTTTGATATTCATTGAGTTTCCAACTCTCTCAAGCTTGGTAATCTGCAATTTCCCTCTAAGAAGACTCAGGCCTTGCAACTCTTCGATATTAGCTCCACGCCCGTCCTCTAGACTGGCTACGAAACAATTTAAAGTTTCTAGGCGTGTCAATTTTCCGATGCCAATTGGCATCACAGATAAGCCTGTGCAACACTCATTGAGTAGGTGTTTAAGATTCCCCATGCTCTTGATCATCAATTTTGGCCATCCTTCAAGTTGAAGGCACCATTTGATATTCAAAGTGCGCAAATTTGTCATGCTACAAATGGATTCGGGCAATGATGTGAAAGGGTTGCTCGAGAGGTTTATATACCTTAATTGTTCCAATTTAGCCATCGAAGGTGGGAATGTGATCAATCCATTTTGACCTAAACACAACATTTGCAAATTTCTCAAGCAACCAATGGAGTTAGGGAGAGATCTGAGGCCACAACCAGTGAGATCAAGATACCTTAGATGTTTCAAATTGTCTATCCACGGGGGCAAGGCTTTGATATTAACATAACGAAGATTTAGAACTCTCAGGTATTTTAGTTGGAATATAATGAATAGGCAGGGTTGGGGGATTTCTATTTGGTGAGAGAAAGGGAAAAAGATTGTGCGCAATGATGCTTGAGATAGAAGAAGTTGATCGAGACCAGAAGGTACTGATTGAGTATCAAGGAGTGTCAAATGCCGAACTTTCTTGCGAATGTTGTCCAATTGAACAACCTCAATCCTCAAGCATTCATCTATTAGGACAGAAGATCCAAGGTCATGTAAGAGGTCATGCATCTTGCAAGTAATTGTACTTAACAAATCATCTTCCTTAATGTCTTGAAACAAAGATCTCCATACCAATTCCTTAAAAACCCCATCTCCAATATCTTCTAATTCCATATTTCGATCGGACTGTATAAGACCATTTGCGATCCATAAATGGACGATTTGAATTTTGTTCATTTCATAATCTTTAGGAAATATGGAGCAATACGCAAAGCATTGCCTTAACTGCATGGATAAATTGTTATAGCTTAATCTTAATGCAGGCAAAATGATATTCTTTTCATCTCTCTCTAGATCCCAAATTTCACTATCTCTAACAAGCATCCATTCTCTCTCATCGCTTTTGAAACGCAACATGCTTCCCAAAGCCTTTGCAGCAAGAGGTACACCTCCACACTTTCGAACAATTTCCTGACCAATATTCGCTAAGTTTGGTTTTTCTTCATTTCCCATTCCAAATGCATGATGCCTAAACAAATTCCAACAATCATCTTGCGACAAAAGACTCAATTCATATGCTGGAATTGTTCCCATGATGGATGCTACTGTTTGGAGGCGAGTCGTCACAATAATTGAGCTTCCTTTAGCTCCAAATAATAGCAAACTTTTCAATCGATGCCACACATCTTGGTTCTCATTCCACACATCATCTAGCACAAGTAAAAAACTCTTCTCTTTTAGCATTTCTCTTAGTTGGCATTGCATAGTATCCAAACTAGGAAGATCACATGATTTCTCTGAAAATGACTCTATGATCATCTTTGTGAGTCTTTCTACACCAAAGTCTTCAGAAACACAGACCCACATTTTCTTATCAAAATGTTCGCCTACCCTTTCATCATTGTAGACATATTGCGCGAGAGTCGTTTTTCCGAGACCACCAATCCCAATAATAGGACATACACAAACATCATTTTGACAATTCAAGTTGTCTAGTAAAAAACTCACTATTTTTTCCTTGTCTACCTCTCTCCCATAAACCTTAGGTTCATAAAGAACAGAGCTTGTCTCTCTACTCCTATTGAATTCAGTGACACCTCTCTCCACATTCATCTCTATCAAATTAAAATCATTCATCTCTTTGGTTATGCCATCAAGTTTTCTGGTGATTGCTTTGATTTTTTTCGCGATTTTGTAACGAAAGACAAGCCTTGTTACATCAAAACAAGAGAAGAAGGAAGAGGAGCAATGTACCTGATCACAGATACAATTCAAGCTACTGTTGATAGAGGGTTGTCTTTGGAGAGTGTACTGATCTGTCGACCATTCATCCACGACGTCATCTGCATCATAAGCGACGTCTTTAAGCTTGCCTAGCCAAGCTTTGATGGCTTTGCTCTTAACTTGCTTTGCTTCTGCATCTTCAAGAACAGCCCGGATTGTTGATAAGGTACTGGAGAGCTTCTCTATATCTTTCTGCACACCCCATAATAGGCCAAACTCCCTTTGAATTAAGGAATTGAGGTCTTGAAAGAGTACTCCCAGTGCTGCATCTGCCATTGTTGAGGAGAGATTCAAAGCTGAAGATTAGTACTTGTGTCGGTGTGCATCAATGTGAAACTCGAATACTTTTAGAGCCACCAACTAGAAGGAAAGGACATAAGGTGACTTTAGAGCTTACATGAAGGGCGATGCTTCATTAACAAAGTTTAAGTAACACACAATGTAGCACACCTGTTGGTGTGTTTGGAAACTGTGCGATACACATCGAAATATATGCATTTACACATCGAAATATATCTCACGGTTTTCCAACAGATGTGTTACCTAATATGTGACTTTAAGTTACTACCCTTTCTTTAATATCTTTTGTAAGCTTGTGCGGACTTGATCTAGAAACAAAGTCGCTCATCAGGTTGACTTGGTGGGACTTCTCAAACAAAAATGCCAAGTCAATTGAGGCACGTAATATATGGTGTGATCACTACACATACTTTAATATCTTTTGTTGACATTTCTGACGCTGAAAAAAAAAATCGTAAGCAAAACATGTTTCCCCTTGAAATGCTATTAAGAATATGAGGCACATAATAGTATAATACAAAGAACTTGGTGCAAAAGCCTTATACATAAACTACAAAATACAGAATGCATAGTTACAATATGCAAAACAACACAAATTTTACCTTAGTAACACAATAATGAATAAAGTTTAACACACAGTACAACAAGTAAGCATTTAGCCATGCAAGTATGAAAGACAACGAACGCTTAGAAACTTGGAAGATAGGAACCTTTATTTATTGTCTCCCAATATCCACGCTTCTTCACTCCGCACTTGCAGTATTATTTCCTACCTCCTCTGCTAATGACTCCCCAAGTCCTAGTCGAAGTTTGAAATTTCTCCCAATTTTTTAGGCCTTGTCATACTAAGCCAATATCACTTTGAAATTCAATGAGAAAGTCTACACTAAGGCCTTCAACAAATCAACTCCTAGAAATCTGTAAGAGCAGAGCCAGCTCATTGCTTCCTCTCAACAACCGCCTGGGCAAGCATGCATGCCTCCTTAGTAGGCTAACCCTCCACCTGCATATCTTCTGAGAATTTGGCAAGGAAAAACTCCCTAAAAAACCTTGATGTTGACATTCTACTTTAGTAAATCAGCTGCTACTATATCGAGGTTTATTGTCTCATCGTCCAGGTTATGGTGGGTACCTGATTCTGTCTCAAATGTATTAAACCTTTATGGAAGCTACTAGTAGCCTGTAAAAAATAAAAAAATAAAAATAAAAAACAGTTGAAAATCAATACGAGAAGCATTTAAAGCAACATGCAAAAAAAAAAAAAAGGCAGAGTTAAATATGATTAGCTATAATGGTACCATGATATATGGAGGAATTAAGGAAGAGGTCCTCCTAGTAAATCCCAGTTTTCTTAGAAAGCCCACTGAGAACTTGTTGAATGGGCACAAATGGCTTGCGCGATTTTGTTTATTTGGGTCCTTAAATGCATAGCTGAAACAAAGCACAAAGACAAACAACAGAATTAGAAGAAACGACAGTAAAATAATGGAAACAAGAAAGATGGATTTACAATCCCGCCTGACTAATTAAGTCTACTATCCTTACTGAGCATAGAAACTCCAAACGTACTGGCTACCAAAGAAATTCCCCTCAACAAAGATGTTAAAGAACAAAGAGGCCTAGAGCTAGGGAAATCCAAAAAATCTCGGAGCCAATGATTTTTTGTTTTTTGTTTTTGTTTTTTAGTTTCCAGATATCAACATAAAGAGTACAATAAAACTCCTGATCACCAGCGAAGTAATGGTATTCATGCATGAACTATTATATCAAAGGCATGTAAGAATTAATAAAGGACTTAATGTTGGATATGAAGATGTTCTGATACATTAATGTGCACAAAGCCAAATTTTCACCTGAAGTTACTAGAAAGATGAAAGAAAGAAGCAAATGTCAAATTTTCAATAATCTGTAAGAAAAAGAAAATGGATCCAGACAATAAGGCAGACTTGCCTCCAAGACCACATTAGATCATCAATAGATTCACAGCCTTAGTGAGAATATAAATAAACATAAGAATATAAATGCCTCAATGATGGCACACACACCAACAAGGATAAACAGTTAGGTGAAGTCATCGAAGCAAGCAAATCTATAAACTAGGACATATTAATAATTCTTAATTGCTTGGTATGGGCTTAAACTATGTCGAGTTATACTTGATCAAAATTCAACAAGAAAATGTTGTTTTCCTGATTGAGCAAATACATAATGACTTATGATGCAATGTCCAAGCAACAGAATTGCCAGATTTAACTTTATTTTTATTTTTCAATTTCTTGCTGATGCTTGAAATAGAATGAATTGATAACCGGCAAATTTAAGAGGAATATAGAGAATATGTAATACAGAGGCCATTTACGGCCTTACTTAACCCAACACACCCACCAAACTATTTCCAAACATAACACACTTCTCGCCACGTCATTGCCACATCAGCAGCGAGTGGTGTGTCAAAGCAAAAACGTGAGTCAAGGCCACGTTTTGCTTCTTTCTTTTTTTTTTTTTGAATGGAAATCGTGACTCGAGGTCACGATTTCCACTCAAATCTGTTTTTTTTTTATTAATTCAGGGTACTGAATTAAAACTGAACAACATGTTTTTTGTGAGTCAAGGCCACGTTAAGCTATTGTGTTGCTTTTTGTGACAGCAAAGTTTTTGTAAGTGAAGCTTATTTTCATGATTTAAATGAGTAGGGTACCTATATAAGTATATAGGCTATATGTGACATGTTAGTTAATTTGTTTGTTTCCTGGCGAAAAAAAAATAGTAATGAAATTAAAGGATTATTTTTTGGAATAGAAAAACATTAAGGGATTTTTGACCATTACACCACCATATGTATTGGACCATTATATATGTAGATGACCTTACATGCATGTGTATGTGGTTTGGACCATAATAGCACACAAGCTTATATTAATCTTTGATTATAATCAATACATATATATGAACAATGTCATGAAATTTAAAATTTAGTATACTTGAAACTTTTCTCTTTGTTTATTTATTAATGTTATATGGCCACTCTAGCATACATATATAGTAACTAGTAGTGCCAAATTGAATATCGCCTTTTTTTTTGCTAAATCCATGTGATGGTATTGTTTTATTGCATATTTTGCATATTGTTTTTCATTGGTTTATGGAATTAATGACAAATTTGCAAATGCTTTGGGGTTCAAGCGCGATATGGATCCTGGCCCCATAGATGATTCGGTGTTGACTATGCAAGCTCTACATAGATCTACTCGCGTTTGGAATGGACCGGTAATACTTCTTTTCGTCTGTTTCTCTAATTTTATAGTTGCGTACCTACATTTTAACTAACGTAACTTAAATCTCGTTTTCCATAGGAGCCTGGTATATTGACTATTAGGCGTAATTCAGCTGCACTTCATCGGATGGTCCCACTGGATGAACGCATAGTTGGGCATCTTCAGGAAGCTAGCTTTTATGGAATGGCGCGAATAGGCTTCAACCCGTACATGTTGTGGTATCGTCGCATTACAAGACGATTCATGTCTCGTCGTGGAGCTATTGCTGAGGCATTGGTAAGTTCAATTTTATTTATTTTAGTCATGAAGTCTTTCAAATAGTTGTACTCATTTTACTTTCGCATACAAATTCTTTTCTTATTTTATATGTAGGCACATGGAATGACATCAATTCGTCAGTTGACATTGGGTGATGATGTCTCTATTGCACGTATTAGAGATGTAGCGGCATCGACTTTGACTGCAGTACATGCAGAGTATCGCATGCATAATATGCCCACTTCATTCATCAATCTTCTCAAGACGATACACGTTCGAGGCATGACACTCCATTGTATACTCCTTCAGTACCTCTCAACGAGTTTAATACTCCGCATACTCCATCAGTTCCTCCCAACATGACTCGTGGCTCATTTGTTGTCTTCCAGGATGACTTCGAATTCTTGGCTCATTTGTTGTCATGTTGGGAGGAACTGATGGAATGACATCAATTCATCAGTTAAGCCAAGAATTCAAAGTCATCCCCTAAGACAATAAAACAATACCATCACATGGATTTAGCAAAAAAAAGGCGATATTCAATTTGGCACTACTAGTTACTATATATGTATGCTAGAGTGGCCATATAACATTAATAAATAAACAAAGAGAAAAGTTTTAAGTATACTAAATTTTAAATTTCATGAACATTGTTCATATATATGTATTGATTATAATTAAAGATTAATATAAGCTTGTGTGCTATTATGGTCCAAACCACATACACATGCATGTAAGGTCATCTACATATATAATGGTCCAATACATATGGTGGTGTAATGGTCAAAAATCCCTTAATGTTTTTCTATTCCAAAAAATAATCCTTTAATTTTATTACTTTTTTTTTTTTTCGCCAGGAAACAAACAAATTAACCAACATGTCACATATAGCCTATATACTTATATAGGTACCCTACTCATTTAAACCATGAAAATAAGCTTCACTTACAAAATCTTTGCTGTCACAAAAAGCAACACAATAGCTTAACGTGGCCTCGACTCACAAAAAACATGTCGTTCAGTTGTAATTCAGGGGAAATCGTGATCTCGGATCACGATTTCCCCTGAATTAATAAAAAAAACAGATTTGAGTGGAAATCGTGACCTCGGGTCACGATTTCCATTCAAAAAAAAAAAAGCAAAACGTGGCCTTGACTCACGTTTTTGCTTTGACACACCACTCGCTGCTGATGTGGCAATGACGTGGCGAGAAGTGTGTTATGTTTGGAAATAGTTTGGTGGGTGTGTTGGGTTAATAATTCTTTTCCCTAATTCAAATATTCAAGGAAAAACCTCATTCTTATTAAGGTTTATCTTTCACCTCAGGCAAAAAAAAAAAAAAAAAAAAAAAAAAAAAAAAAAAACTCCCCTCTCGTAAGGAAAGGCTAGCTTCCAGAAAAGAAAAGTCGTAAATTCCTATGTAGTTGCCAAGATTCGAACCTAAATTAATTAATTTGAAAAAATGATATATAATGGCTAAAAACAGATTATTTAACTTACTACATTGTTTTTGGACTAAAAGAAAACAATCAACCAGCACTAAACAATTCAATAAGAACAAGAACCACAGCACTACACAATAGGTGTTACAAGCATATCCCTACATAGACATCCCATCTTTGTATCCCATCTTTGTGATCTCTAACTAACAGGGTTCGGAGATATGAAGAGTGCTTTGAACAAGAAAGGAAGCCAAGCTACCCAACCATTCCTGTGTTGGCAGATTATGCATGTAGTTTCTCTCCATGTTTATACTTTGTGCCACAGTATTTTGGGAAGTTTCATAGAATACTGTTCAAGAAAAAACCAATTTTCATCAGTAGCTAATTCAAATCAACAAAATAAAAGCTAAATTCTTCTAAAGAAATTACTTGCTCGTTATTTTTTTGCTTGTTGCTTATGTTTTGCTTACGTGAATAGATACTTTAAAAAAGTGAAAAATAGGTAGACAGACACTTATGAAAATCACGACGCTCTAGGTAGTTTTGAGTAGATACTTATGTTGATCCATGCCACATCAACCAATCACAAAAAAACACCAAATGGTATACAAATGGCGCAAAAGTTGTGCACAAGCAGAAGCTATACGAAACATGCACTAAATAAAGGGGCTTGATTTTTGTTTTCCATGTATATACCTTATGCCACAAATATTTTTTTGTTTCTTTTGCCAATTTTTGTCCTGGATCCTTCAACCTTTTTGTATGTGAATGTCTCCATCTCCATCAAGCCTTAAAAAGTAAAACATTTTCTGCAACAAAATGGTTGACAATTAAAAGATGGGAGAGAAAAAAAAAAAAAAACAACAACAACAACAACCAAATAGCCTCAGTCCCAAATTAACTGAAGTCAGCTACATGGATCAAACTTTTTCATTTTGCTCGATTAAGATCAATTGATGGTGAGCTTTGTAAACCATTCAAATCCCTCCTAATTAATGCATCCATGTTAACTTTGGTCTGCCCCTACCTCGTCGAAATTCTACAGTTTCTATTGAGTCAAGTTTTCTAGTTGGGGCATTTGTAGACCGTCTTTGCAGGTGACCAAACCATCGCGACTGCCCTTCCCTAATCTTTGTATCAATTGGTGTTACTCCTACTTGTCTTTGAATTTCTATATTTCTTATTCTATCTTTACGAGTTTTACCACACATCCACCTAAGCATCCTCATTTCTGCTACGTTCACTTTATGTAATTGTTGTTGCTTTACCGCCCAACATTCACTTCCATAGAGCATAGTTGGCCTAATTGCGGTCCTATAAAATTTTCCTTTTAACTTAGTAGGAACATTTCGATCACAAATCACCCTTGTTGCACTCCGCCATTTCTTCCATCCAGCTTGAATTCTATGTGTGACATCATTCTCAATGTTACCATCATTTTGTATGATTGATCCTATGTATCTAAAGTGGTTTACCTTAGGAACTTCTACTTCCCCTAATTTTACCACTCCATCATCTCGATGTCTAGTGTTTCTAAATTCACAGTGCATGTATTCGATTTACGTCCTACTCAACTTAAAGCCTTTAGATTCTAATGTATTCCTCTAGAGTTATAATTTCCTATTCACTCCATCTTTATCCACTAAGACAATATCATCTGCAAATAGCATACACAATGGTATATCCTCTTCAATATGCCTAGTTAGTTCATCCATAACAAAAGTAAATATACATGGGCTTAAAGCCGATCCTCGATGTAGTCCTATCATAATGAGAAATTCTTTTGTAGCTCCTCCAAATGTCTTTCTACTCATTACTACTTCATCATACATATCCTTAATAGTGTCTATGCATCTAGCATGCACTCTTTTTCTTTCTAGAACCCACCAAAGAAGGAATACCCCTTTTCTGCAACTATATTTATCCATTACTAAGTTTTACCTTCTGCTTACTTTGTTATTTCTGTTCTCTCATTCTTACATTTTCATTCTTGAAAAACAAGGTCTCAACCTTCCCATACAGTTTCATCATGCATAAGGTCCTCTAGATCCAAACTTTATTTTAAGCCATACTTCAACAAGAAGAGAAGCACACCATGACATGAGCAATTCTAGTTAATATAATAAAAAACATATGTTTATTAATTACCTGATTGTAGCCTTTGGTATGTGAGCAATCTTATGCCAATACTCCCCTTTGTCCTTCTCGCATCTCCTTATTAGATCAGAATGACAATCTTGGATTAGCAGTTCTTGAAGGACTTTGAGGTCCCGCATCCAATCCGGCAAGACGATAAGATTTTTACAGTAAAAAACATTGAGTTCCTTAAGTGAACTGGCAGATTGTTTCAGTCCATCTGGCAAAGATACCAACTTGGGACACATGCTAATGGTTAGATGTTGAAGGGCAATGAGGTGCTCAAAGCACTCTGTCGGAAACTCCAATTTTGGGCAGTTTTCGATCCACAGGAACCTGAGAGATTGTAGGTGCTTCAACCCTTCAGATACGGACGACAATGCATGACAGGCATCAATGCTAATGTGTTCAAGAGAGCTGGTCAATCCTTGCACTCCCAATTCCGGCAGCATTTCTAAAAGTTCACATTTCTTAATCGACAACGTTGATAGCGTTGTCAAACTAGACAATGCAGTAGGCAAAGTCTTTAATTTTGGACAGTTGTGCATCTGCAAATGTTGAAGGGAACTAAATCTATGTTTCACTTCACAGTCCCATGACCATTTCTCCAGATTAGGCAAGTCAATTAGCGAAATTTGAATTAGTTGTGGAAACATTAACCGCTGATGAGAATCGTAAGTCATTTCCATCTCCATCCAACGAGGGAATCTCACACCAGGGTACCCGGAAATCTTCAATTCTCTGATGTTTAAGTGAGGTTGGAGAGCTTCCAAAACATCTAGGCAATTAACAGAACTAGTACCAGGATTTTCTCCTGATGTCCAAGAGAAGGTTAAAGCACTCAAAAGACTATCTCTATTGATTAAGCTGACTTCTTTGATATTCATTGAGTTTCCAACTCTCTCAAGCTTGGTAATCTGCAATTTCCCTCTAAGAAGACTCAGGCCTTGCAACTCTTCGATATTAGCTCCACGCCCGTCCTCTAGACTAGCTACGAAACAATTTAAAGTTTCTAGGCGTGTCAATTTTCCGATGCCAATTGGCATCACAGATAAGCCTGTGCAACGCTCATTGAGTAGGTGTTTAAGATTCCCCATGCTCTTGATCATCAATTTTGGCCATCCTTCAAGTTGAAGGCACCATTTGATATTCAAAGTGCGCAAATTTGTCATGCTACAAATGGATTCGGGCAATGATGTGAAAGGGTTGCTCGAGAGGTTTATATACCTTAATTGTTCCAATTTAGCCATCGAAGGTGGGAATGTGATCAATCCATTTTGACCTAAACACAACATTTGCAAATTTCTCAAGCAACCAATGGAGTTAGGGAGAGATCTGAGGCCACAACCAGTGAGATCAAGATACCTTAGATGTTTCAAATTGTCTATCCATGGGGGCAAGGCTTTGATATTAACATAACGAAGATTTAGAACTCTCAGGTATTTTAGTTGGAATATAATGAATAGGCAGGGTTGGGGGATTTCTATTAGGCGAGAGAAAGGGAAAAAGATTGTGCGCAATGATGCTTGAGATAGAAGAAGTTGATCGAGACCAGAAGGTACTGATTGAGTATCAAGGAGTGTCAAATGCCGAACTTTCTTGTGAATGTTGTCCAATTGAACAACCTCAATCCTCAAGCATTCATCTATTAGGACAGAAGATCCAAGGTCATGTAAGAGGTCATGCATCTTGCAAGTAATTGTACTTAACACATCATCTTCCTTAATGTCTTGAAACAAAGATCTCCATACCAATTCCTTAAAAATCCCATCTCCAATATCTTCTAATTCCATATTTCGATCGGACTGTATAAGACCATTTGCGATCCATAAATGGACGATTTGAATTTTGTTCATTTCATAATCTTTAGGAAATATGGAGCAATACGCAAAGCATTGCCTTAACTGCATGGATAAATTGTTATAGCTTAATCTTAATGCAGGCAAAATGGCATTCTTTTCATCTCTCTCTAGATCCCAAATTTCACTATCTCTAACAAGCATCCATTCTCTCTCATCGCTTTTGAAACGCAACATGCTTCCCAAAGCCTTTGCAGCAAGAGGTACACCTCCACACTTTCGAACAATTTCCTGACCGATATTCGCCAAGTTTGGTTTTTCTTCATTTCCCATTCCAAATGCATGATGCCTAAACAAATTCCAACAATCATCTTGCGATAAAAGACTCAATTCATATGCTGGAATTGTTCCCATGATGGATGCTACTGTTTGGAGGCGAGTCGTCACAATAATTGAGCTTCCTTTAGCTCCAAATAATAGCAAACTTTTCAATCGATGCCACACATCTTGGTTCTCATTCCACACATCATCTAGCACAAGTAAAAAACTCTTCTCTTTTAGCATTTCTCTTAGTTGGCATTGCATAGTATCCAAACTAGGGAGATCACATGATTTCTCTGAAAATGACTCTATGATCATCTTTGTGAGTCTTTCTACACCAAAGTCTTCAGAAACACAGACCCACATTTTCTTATCAAAATGTTCGCCTACCCTTTCATCATTGTAGACATATTGCGCGAGAGTCGTTTTTCCGAGACCACCAATCCCAATAATAGGACATACACAAACATCATTTTGACAATTCAAGTTGTCTAGTAAAAAACTCACTATTTTTTCCTTGTCTACCTCTCTCCCATAAACCTTAGGTTCATAAAGAACAGAGCTTGTCTCTCTACTCCTATTGAATTCAGTGACACCTCTCTCCACATTCATCTCTATCAAATTAAAATCATTCATCTCTTTGGTTATGCCATCAAGTTTTCTGGTGATTGCTTTGATTTTTTTTGCGATTTTGTAACGAAAGACAAGCCTTGTTACATCAAAACAAGAGGAGGAAGAGGAGCAATGTACCTGGTCACAGATACAATTCAAGCTACTGTTGATAGAGGGTTGTCTTTGGAGAGTGTACTGATCTGTCGACCATTCATCCACGACGTCATCTGCATCATAAGCGACGTCTTTAAGCTTGCCTAGCCAAGCTTTGATGGCTTTGCTCTTAACTTGCTTTGCTTCTGCATCTTCAAGAACAGCCCGGATTGTCGATAAGGTACTGGAGAGCTTCTCTATATCTTTCTGCACACCCCATAATAGGCCAAACTCCCTTTGAATTAAGGAATTGAGGTCTTCAAAGAGTACTCCCAGTGCTGCATCTGCCATTGTTGAGGAGAGATTCAAAGCTGAAGATTAGTACTTGTGTCGGTGTGCATCAATGTGAAACTCGAATACTTTTAGAGCCACCAACTAGAAGGAAAGGACATAAGGTGACTTTAGAGCTTACATGAAGGGCGATGCTTCATTAACAAAGTTTAAGTAACACACAATGTAGCACACCTGTTGGTGTGTTTGGAAACTGTGCGATACACATCGAAATATATGCATTTACACATCGAAATATATCTCACGGTTTTCCAACAGATGTGTTACCTAATATGTGACTTTAAGTTACTACCCTTTCTTTAATATCTTTTGTAAGCTTGTGCGGACTTGATCTAGAAACAAAGTCGCTCATCAGGTTGACTTGGTGGGACTTCTCAAACAAAAATGCCAAGTCAATTGAGGCACGTAATATATGGTGTGATCACTACACATACTTTAATATCTTTTGTTGACATTTCTGACGCTGAAAAAAAAAATCGTAAGCAAAATGTTTCCCCTTGAAATGCTATTAAGAATATGAGGCACATAATAGTATAATACAAAGAACTTGGTGCAAAAGCCTTATACATAAACTACAAAATACAGAATGCATAGTTACAATATGCAAAACAACACAAATTTTACCTTAGTACCTTAGTAACACCATTTCATTTTTAAAATTTTCTTTATTTTTTAATAAAATGAATAAAGTTTAACACACAGTACAAGAAGTAAGCATTTAGCCATGCAAGTATGAAAGACGACGAACGCTTAGAAACTTGGAAGATAGGAACCTTTATTTATTGTCTCCCAATATCCACGCTTCTTCAGCTTGGGCAAGTTCTTCTCTTCAACTTCAACCATTGATCTTCTACCAATAATCCTTGGTCGGGCGGTCACGAACAGCTCTGTTATTCTTCACTTTCACCCCCTCCGCACTAGCAGTGTTATTTCCTACCTCCTCTGTTACTGACTCCCAAATATACCAAGTCCTAGTCGAAGTTTGAAATTTCTCCCAATTTTTGAGGCCTTGTCATACTAAGCCAATATCACTTTGAAATTCAATGAGAAAGTCTACACTAAGGCCTTTAACAAATCAACTCCTAGAAATCTGTAAGAGCAGAGCCAGCTCATTGCTTCCTCTCAACAACCGCCTGGGCAAGCATGCATGCCTCCTTAGCAGGCTAAACCTCCACCTGCATATCTTCTGAGAATTTGGCAAGGAAAAACTCCCTAAAAAACCTTGATGTTGACATTCGACTTTAGTAAATCAGCTGCTACTATATCGAGGTTTATGGTCTCATCGTCCAGGTTATGGTGGGTACCTGATTCTGTCTCAAATGTATTAAACCTTTATGGAAGCTACTAGTACCCTGAAAAAAAAAAAAAAAAACCAATTGAAAATCAATACGAGAAGCATTTAAAGCAACATGCAAAAAAAAAAAGGCCGAGTTAAATATGATTAGCTCAAAATGCTACCATGATATATGGAGGAATTAAGGAAGAGGTCCTCCTAGTAAATCCCAGTTTTCTTAGAAAGCCCACTGAGAACTTGTTGAATGGGCACAAATGGCTTGCGCGATTTTGTTTATTTGGGTCCTTAAATGCATAGCTGAAACAAAGCACAAAGACAAACAACAGAATTAGAAGAAACGACAGTAAAATAATGGAAACAAGAAAGATGGATTTACAATCCCGCCTGACTAATTAAGTCTACTATCCTTACTGAGCATAGAAACTCCAAACGTACTGGCTACCAAAGAAATTCCCCTCAACAAAGATGTTAAAGAACAAAGAGGCCTAGAGCTAGGGAAATCCAAAAACTCTCGGAGCCAATGATTTTTTGTTTTTTGTTTTTCTTTTTTAGTTTCCAGATATCAACATAAAGAGTACAATAAAACTCCTGATCACCAGCGAAGTAATGGTATTCATGCATGAACTATTATATCGAAGGCATGTAAGAATTAATAAAGGACTTAATGTTGGATATGAAGATGTTCTGATACATTAATGTGCACAAAGCCAAATTTTCACCTGAAGTTACTAGAAAGATGAAAAAAAGAAGCAAATGTCAAATTTTCAATAATCTGTAAGAAAAAGAAAATGGATCCAGACAATAAGGCAGACTTGCCTCCAAGACCACATTAGATCATCAATAGATTCACAGCCTTAGTGAGAATATAAATAAACATAAGAATATAAATGCCTCAATGATGGCACACACACCAACAAGGATAAACAGTTAGGTGAAGTCATCGAAGCAAGCAAATCTATAAACTAGGACATATTAATAATTCTTAATTGCTTGGTATGGGCTTAAACTATGTCGAGTTATACTTGATCAAAATTCAACAAGAAAATGCTAAGAGTTGTTTTCCTGATTGAGCAAATACATAATGACTTATGATGCAATGTCCAAGCAACAGAATTGCCAGATTTAACTTTATTTTTATTTTCAATTTCTTGCTGATGCTAGAAATAGAATGAATTGATAACCGGCAAATTTAAGAGGAATATAGAGAATTTCTATTACAGAGGCCATTTACGGCCTTACTTAACCCAACACACCCACCAAACTATTTCCAAACATAACACACTTCTCGCCACGTCATTGCCACATCAGCAGCGAGTGGTGTGTCAAAGCAAAAACGTGAGTCAAGGCCACGTTTCGCTTTTTTTTTTTCTTTTTTTTTTGAAATTTCCACTCAAATCTGTTTTTTTTATTAATTCAGGGTAAATCGTGATCCGAGATCACGATTTCCCCGGATCACGATATACCCTGAATTAAAACTGAACAACATGTTTTTTGTGAGTCAAGGCCACGTTAAGCTATTGTGTTGCTTTTTGTGACAGCAAAGTTTTTGTAAGTGAAGCTTATTTTCATGGTTTAAATGAGTAGGGTACCTATATAAGTATATAGGCTATATGTGACATGTTGGTTAATTTGTTTGTTTCCTGGCGAAAAAAAAATAGTTATAAAATTAAAGGATTATTTTTCGGAATAGAAAAACATTAAGGGATTTTTGACCATTACACCACCATATGTATTGGACCATTATATATGTAGATGACCTTACATGCATGTGTATGTGGTTTGGACCATAATAGCACACAAGCTTATATTAATCTTTAATTATAATCAATACATATATATGAACAATGTCATGAAATTTAAAATTTAGTATACTTGAAACTTTTCTCTTTGTTTATTTATTAATGTTATATGACCACTCTAGCATACATATATAGTAACTAGTAGTGCCAAATTGAATATCGCCTTTTTTTTTGCTAAATCCATGTGATGGTATTGTTTTATTGCACATTTTGCATATTGTTTCTTCATTGGTTTATGGAATTAATGACAAAATTGCAAATGATTTGGGGTTCAAGTGCGATATGGATCCTGGCCCTATAGATGATTCGGTGTTGACTATGCAAGCTCTACATAGATCTACTCGCGTTTGGAATGGACCGGTAATACTTCTTTTCGCCTGTTTCTCTAATTTTATAGTTGCGTACTAACGTAACTTAAATCTCGTTTTCCATAGGAGCCTGGTATATTGACTATCAGGCGTAATTCAGCTGCACTTCATCGGATGGTCCCACTGGATGAACGCATAGTTGGGCATCTTCAGGAAGCTAGCTTTTATGGAATGGCGCGAATAGGCTTCAACCCGTACATGCTGTGGTATCGTTGCATTACAAGACGATTCATGTCTCGTCGTGGAGCTATTGCTGAGGCATTGGTAAGTTCAATTTTATTTATTTCAGTCATGAAGTCTTTCAAATAGTTGTACTCATTTTACTTTCGCATACAAATTCTTTTCTTATTTTATATGTAGGCACATGGAATGACATCAATTCATCAGTTGACATTGGGTGATGATGTCTCTATTGCACGTATTAGAGATGTAGAGGCATCGACTTTGACTGCAGTACATGCAGAGTATCGCATGCATAATATGCCCACTTCATTTGAAGCTTCTCATCAATCTTCTCAAGACGATACACGTTCGAGGCATGACACTCCATTGTATACTCCTTCAGTACCTCTCAACGAGTTTGATACTCCGCATACTCCATCAGTTCCTCCCAACATGACTCGTGGCTCATTTGTTGTCTTAGGGGATGACTTTGAATTCTTGGCTCATTTGTTGTCATGTTGGGAGGAACTGATGGAATGACATCAATTCATCAGTTAAGCCAAGAATTCAAAGTCATCCCCTAAGACAATAAAACAATACCATCACATGGATTTAGCAAAAAAAAGGCGATATTCAATTTGGCACTACTAGTTACTATATATGTATGCTAGAGTGGCCATATAACATTAATAAATAAACAAAGAGAAAAGTTTTAAGTATACTAAATTTTAAATTTCATGAACATTGTTCATATATATGTATTGATTATAATTAAAGATTAATATAAGCTTGTGTGCCATTATGGTCCAAACCACATACACATGCATGTAAGGTCATCTACATATATAATGGTCCAATACATATGTTGGTGTAATGGTCAAAAATCCCTTAATGTTTTTCTATTCCAAAAAATAATCCTTTAATTTTATTACTTTTTTTTTTTCGCCAGGAAACAAACAAATTAACCAACATGCATGTCACATATAGCCTATATACTTATATAGGTACCCTACTCATTTAAACCATGAAAATAAGCTTCACTTACAAAATTTTTGCTGTCACAAAAAGCAACACAATAGCTTAACGTGGCCTTGACTCACAAAAAACATGTCGTTCAGTTGTAATTCAGGGATCACGATTTCTCCTGAATTAATAAAAAAAACAGATTTGAGTGGAAATCGTGACCTCGGGTCACGATTTCCATTCAAAAAAAAAAAAAAAAAAAGCAAAACGTGGCCTTGACTCACGTTTTTGCTTTGACACACCACTCGCTGCTGATGTGGCAATGACGTGGCGAGAAGTGTGTTATGTTTGGAAATAGTTTGGTGGGTGTGTTGGGTTAATAATTCTTTTCCCTAATTATAATATTCAAGGAAAAACCTCATTCTTATTAAGGTTTATCTTTCACCTCAAGCAAAAAAATTAAAAAAAAAAAAAAAAAAAAAAAAAACTCAAGGGGCTTCATGCCTTCTCGTAAGGAAAGGCTAGCTTCCAAAAAAGAAAAGTCTTAAATTCCTATGTAGTTGCCAAGATTCGAACCTAAATTAATTAATTTGAAAAAATGATATATAATGGCTAAAAACAGATTATTTAACTTACTACATTGTTTTTGGACTAAAAGAAAAAAATCAACCAGCACTAAACAATTCAATAAGAACAAGAACCACAGCACTACACAATAGGTGTTACAAGCATATCCCTACATAGACATCCCATCTTTGTATCCCATCTTTGTGATCTCTAACTAACAGGGTTCGGAGATATGAAGAGTGCTTTGAACAAGAAAGGAAGCCAAGCTACCCAACCATTCCTGTGTTGGCAGATTATGCATGTAGTTTCTCTCCATGTTTATACTTTGTGCCACAGTATTTTGGGAAGTTTCATAGAATACTGTTCAAGAAAAAACCAATTTTCATCAGTAGCTAATTCAAATCAACAAAATAAAAGCTAAATTCTTCTAAAGAAATTACTTGCTTGTTATTTTTTGCTTGTTGCTTATGTTTTGCTTACGTGAATAGATACTTTAAAAAAGTGAAAAATAGGTAGACAGACACTTATGAAAATCACGACGCTTTAGGTAGTTTTGAGTAGATACTTATGTTGATCCATGCCACATCAACCAATCACAAAAAAACACCAAATGGTATACAAATGGCGCAAAAGTTGTGCACAAGCAGAAGCTATACGAAACATGCACTAAATAAAGGGGCTTGATTTTTGTTTTCCTTGTATATACCTTATGCCACAAATTTTTTTTTGTTTCTTTTGCCAATTTTTGTCCTGGGTCCTTCAACCTTTTTGTATGTGAATGTCTCCATCTCCATCAAGCCTTAAAAAGTAAAACATTTTCTGCAACAAAATGGTTGACAATTAAAAGAGGAGAGAAAAAAAAAAAAAACAACAACAACAACAACCACATAGCCTCAGTCCCAAATTAACTGAAGTCGGCTACATGGATCAAACTTTTCCATTTTGCTCGATTAAGATCAATTGATGGTGAGCTTTGTAAACCATTCAAATCCATCCTAATTAATGCATCCCATGTTAACTTTGGTCTGCCCCTACCTCGTCGAAATTCTACAGTTTCTATTGAGTCAAGTTTTCTAGTTGGGGCATTTGTAGACCGTCTTTGCAGGTGACCAAACCATCGCGACTGCCCTTCCCTAATCTTTGTATCAATTGGTGCTACTCCTACTTGTCTTTGAATTTCTATATTTCTTATTCTATCTTTACGAGTTTTACCACACATCCACCTAAGCATCCTCATTTCTGCTACGTTCACTTTATGTAATTGTTGTTGCTTTACCGCCCAACATTCACTATCATAGAGCATAGTTGGCCTAATTGCGGTCCTATAAAATTTTCCTTTTAACTTAGTAGGAACATTTCGATCACAAATCACCCTTGTTGCACTCCGCCATTTCTTCCATCCAGCTTGAATTCTATGTGTGACATCATTCTCAATGTTACCATCATTTTGTATGATTGATCATAGGTATCTAAAGTGGTTTACCTTAGGAACTTCTACTTCCCCTAATTTTACCACTCCATCATCTCGATGTCTAGTGTTTCTAAATTCACAGTGCATGTATTCGATTTACGTCCTACTCAACTTAAAGCCTTTAGATTCTAATGTATTCCTCCAGAGTTATAATTTCCTATTCACTCCATCTTTATCCACTAAGACAATATCATCTGCAAATAGCATACACAATGGTATATCCTCTTGAATATGCCTAGTTAGTTCATCCATAACTAAAGTAAATATACATGGGCTTAAAGCCGATCCTCGATGTAGTCCTATCATAATGAGAAATTCTTTTGTAGCTCCTCCAAATGTCTTTCTACTCGTTACTACTTCATCCTACATATCCTCAATAGTGTCTATGCATCTAGCATGCACTCTTTTTCTTTCTAGAACCCACCAAAGAAGGAATACCCCTTTTCTGCAACTATATTTATCCATTACTAAGTTTTACCTTCTATTTACTTTGTTATTTCTGTTCTCTCATTCTTACATTTTCATTCTTGAAAAACAAGGTCTCAACCTTCCCATACAGTTTCATCATGCATAAGGTCCTCTAGATCCAAACTTTATTTTAAACCATACTTCAACAAGAAGAGAAGCACACCATGACATGAGCAATTCTAGTTAATATAATAAAAAACATATGTTTATTAATTACCTGATTGTAGCCTTTGGTATGTGAGCAATCTTATGCCAATACTCCCCTTTGTCCTTCTCGCATCTCCTTATTAGATCAGAATGACAATCTTGGATTAGCAGTTCTTGAAGGACTTTGAGGTCCCGCATCCAATCCGGCAAGACGATAAGATTTTTACAGTAAAAAACATTGAGTTCCTTAAGTGAACTGGCAGATTGTTTCAGTCCATCTGGCAAAGATACCAACTTGGGACACATGCTAATGGTTAGATGTTGAAGGGCAATGAGGTGCTCAAAGCACTCTGTCGGAAACTCCAATTTTGGGCAGTTTTCGATCCACAGGAACCTGAGAGATTGTAGGTGCTTCAACCCTTCAGATACGGACGACAATGCATGACAGGCATCAATGCTAATGTGTTCAAGAGAGCTGGTCAATCCTTGCACTCCCAATTCCGGCAGCATTTCTAAAAGTTCACATTTCTTAATCGACAACGTTGATAGCGTTGTCAAACTAGACAATGCAGTAGGCAAAGTCTTTAATTTTGGACAGTTGTGCATCTGCAAATGTTGAAGGGAACTAAATCTATGTTTCACTTCACAGTCCCATGACCATTTCTCCAGATTAGGCAAGTCAATTAGCGAAATTTGAATTAGTTGTGGAAACATTAACCGCTGATGAGAATCGTAAGTCATTTCCATCTCCATCCAACGAGGGAATCTCACACCAGGGTACCCGGAAATCTTCAATTCTCTGATGTTTAAGTGAGGTTGGAGAGCTTCCAAAACATCTAGGCAATTAACAGAACTCGTACCAGGATTTTCTTCTGATGTCCAAGAGAAGGTTAAAGCACTCAAAAGACTATCTCTATTGATTAAGCTGACTTCTTTGATATTCATTGAGTTTCCAACTCTCTCAAGCTTGGTAATCTGCAATTTCCCTCTAAGAAGACTCAGGCCTTGCAACTCTTCGATATTAGCTCCACGCCCGTCCTCTAGACTAGCTACGAAACAATTTAAAGTTTCTAGGCGTGTCAATTTTCCGATGCCAATTGGCATCACAGATAAGCCTGCGCAACGCTCGTTGAGTAGGTGTTTAAGATTCCCCATGCTCTTGATCATCAATTTTGGCCTATCTTCAAGTTGAAGGCACCATTTGATATTCAAAGTGCGCAAATTTGTCATGCTACAAATGGATTCGGGCAATGATGTGAAAGGGTTGCTCGAGAGGTTTATATACCTTAATTGTTCCAATTTAGCCATCGAAGGTGGGAATGTGATCAATCCATTTTGACCTAAACACAACATTTGCAAATTTCTCAAGCAACCAATGGAGTTAGGGAGAGATCTGAGGCCACAACCAGTGAGATCAAGATACCTTAGATGTTTCAAATTGTCTATCCATGGGGGCAAGGCTTTGATATTAACATAACGAAGATTTAGAACTCTCAGGTATTTTAGTTGGAATATAATGAATAGGCAGGGTTGGGGGATTTCTATTAGGCGAGAGAAAGGGAAAAAGATTGTGCGCAATGATGCTTGAGATAGAAGAAGTTGATCGAGACCAGAAGGTACTGATTGAGTATCAAGGAGTGTCAAATGCCGAACTTTCTTGCGAATGTTGTCCAATTGAACAACCTCAATCCTCAAGCATTCATCTATTAGGACAGAAGATCCAAGGTCATGTAAGAGGTCATGCATCTTGCAAGTAATTGTACTTAACACATCATCTTCCTTAATGTCTTGAAACAAAGATCTCCATACCAATTCCTTAAAAATCCCATCTCCAATATCTTCTAATTCCATATTTCGATCGGACTGTATAAGACCATTTGCGATCCATAAATGGACGATTTGAATTTTGTTCATTTCATAATCTTTAGGAAATATGGAGCAATACGCAAAGCATTGCCTTAACTGCATGGATAAATTGTTATAGCTTAATCTTAATGCAGGCAAAATGATATTCTTTTCATCTCTCTCTAGATCCCAAATTTCACTATCTCTAACAAGCATCCATTCTCTCTCATCACTTTTGAAACGCAACATGCTTCCCAAAGCCTTTGCAGCAAGAGGTACACCTCCACACTTTCGAACAATTTCCTGACCGATATTCGCCAAGTTTGGTTTTTCTTCATTTCCCATTCCAAATGCATGATGCCTAAACAAATTCCAACAATCATCTTGCGATAAAAGACTCAATTCATATGCTGGAATTGTTCCCATGATGGATGCTACTGTTTGGAGGCGAGTCGTCACAATAATTGAGCTTCCTTTAGCTCCAAATAATAGCAAACTTTTCAATCGATGCCACACATCTTGGTTCTCATTCCACACATCATCTAGCACAAGTAAAAAACTCTTCTCTTTTAGCATTTCTCTTAGTTGGCATTGCATGGTATCCAAACTAGGGAGATCACATGATTTCTCTGAAAATGACTCTATGATCATCTTTGTGAGTCTTTCTACACCAAAGTCTTCAGAAACACAGACCCACATTTTCTTATCAAAATGTTCACCTACCCTTTCATCATTGTAGACATATTGCGCTAGAGTCGTTTTTCCGAGACCACCAATCCCAATAATAGGACATACACAAACATCATTTTGAGAATTCAAGTTGTCCAGTAAAAAACTCACTATTTTTTCCTTGTCTACCTCTCTCCCATAAACCTTAGGTTCATAAAGAACAGAGCTTGTCTCTCTACTCCTATTGAATTCAGTGACACCTCTCTCCACATTCATCCCTATCAAATTAAAATCATTCATCTCTTTGGTTATGCCATCAAGTTTTCTGGTGATTGCTTTGATTTTTTTCGCGATTTTGTAACGAAAGACAAGCCTTGTTACATCAAAACAAGAGGAGGAGGAAGAGGAGCAATGTACCTGATCACAGATACAATTCAAGCTACTGTTGATAGAGGGTTGTCTTTGGAGAGTGTACTGATCTGTCGACCATTCATCCACGACGTCATCTGCATCATAAGCGACGTCTTTAAGCTTGCCTAGCCAAGCTTTGATGGCTTTGCTCTTAACTTGCTTTGCTTCCGCATCTTCAAGAACAGCCCGGATTGTTGATAAGGTACTGGAGAGCTTCTCTATATCTTTCTGCACACCCCATAATAGGCCAAACTCCCTTTGAATTAAGGAATTGAGGTCTTCAAAGAGTACTCCCAGTGCTGCATCTGCCATTGTTGAGGAGAGATTCAAAGCTGAAGATTAGTACTTGTGTCGGTGTGCATCAATGTGAAACTCGAATACTTTTAGAGCCACCAACTAGAAGGAAAGGACATAAGGTGACTTTAGAGCTTACTTGAAGGGCGATGCTTCATTAACAAAGTTTAAGTAACACACAATGTAGCACACCTGTTGGTGTGTTTGGAAACTGTGCGATCCACATCGAAATATATGCATTTACATCTCGAAATATATCTCATGTGTTACCTAATATGTGACTTTAAGTTACTACCCTTTCTTTAATATCTTTTGTAAGCTTGTGTGGACTTGATCTAGAAACAAAGTCGTTCATCAGGTTGAGGTGGGACTTCTCAATTGAGGCACGTAAGATATGGCGTGGTCACTACACATACTTTAATATCTTTTGTTGACATTTCTGACGCTGAAAAAAAAAATCGTAAGGAAACATGTTTCCCCTTGAAATGCTATTAAGAATATGAGGCACATAATAGTATAATACAAAGAACTTGGTGCAAAAGCCTTAAACATTGTTAGAGATCACAGTCCTACTACTACAAGTCCTTCAGTTCCTACTGTTAATGAGACAGTTCAAGATCACAGTGGCACAAGATCATTCAGTTCATGAGACAGGGGAGTTTTTGATCTAATGTAACAGCTGTAGATTAAGCTCAGTAAGTCAGTTCGTTAGATGGTTATAACAGTTGTAAAGTTGTTGTAAATCTGTTGTAAATTAGTTAGGACAGTTAGGAGGTTGTTATAAGTTTGTTATTTCAGTTAGACTGTTTGTATGAATGTCTATAAATAAGACATTCCTTGTAATCATTTGTTAATTCAATACAATTTCGTTTTTCTCTCTTTTGGTTGATGTTCTTGTTGTTCTTCTTTGTGTGATCAGTGTATTCACTCATTAGTGAATACTTTACATGGTATCAGAACTGGATCGACCTACAATGGCGGAAGGAAGCTCATCTGATGGAGACTCGCGATCTAAGCACTTTCACGATGTTACAAAGAATAGCCAAATCTCTCAATCTCAACTTACCGACGAAGCTTGAAGAAGGTAACTATGTATATTGGAAAGTGCAAGTTAAAGCTGCCATTAGAGCTCTAGGATTGGAGTTTTTCATTGAAAACAAAAGAGATTCACATTACTACCGACTCATCTATAACGAGATGAAGTCCTAAGTAGATGTGATAATCTGCTCATGGTTTGGTTGTTTTCAAACATTAGCAAAAATGTTATAGGACATGTCACGTGAATGTGAGTCCTCTTTTGAGATTTGGAAAACATTGGAAAGTTTGTTTGCTCAATCATCTATGGCACGAGTTCTTCAACTCAAAAAGAAGATGAACAACATCAAAAAAGGTTCATCTTCAATATCGAGTTTGTTCTTACTTGTTAAAACAATAGTTCTTTGAATTGAGGTCAATAAATCAAGTGATTACTTGAATCGATATGATTCAATCAATATTAAGTGGTCTTGGTCATGAATTTGATCCTGTTGTTGTGTTAGTTGCTTCTCAAAAGAAAATATGTCATTACAAGATGCACAATACATGTTGATGATGCATGAGCGAGAGAATAGAAGATTTAAATCAAGGTTCTCAAACCGATATGAACAATTTCTCAAAGAAATTTTGTTGACAGTAGTGACAAGAAGTCACAAGGTATGAAAGGTAGTTCTATACACTTTCAAAATAGATCTAACAATGGTTTTAGAGGTGGTTTCAAGAATCGTGGAGGAAGGAATGGAAATAGAGGAAAGGTTTTTTGTCAGTTGTGCTATAAACATGGACATATGGCTCTTCAGTGTTATCACAGATTTGATCAATCATTTTTTGGTCCTCAAGGCCAGAATTCTGCTCAATCTAGACGTCCTGTTACACAGTCTCACTATCAAATGCCTCAGAATGCTCAAGCAATGATCAACCAACAAATGATCCATCAACAACCAAGCACCTCAAGCAATGATCAATCATTTTCAAGGCATGATGGTGACTCCTGAAAATGTAGTTGATCCAAACCGGTACATGGACAGTGGAGCTTCTAGTCACATGACATCGATGGATCACTCTACACAATAAAAAAGCCGAATACAAAGGTAATCGTTTAGTTACTTGTTGGTAATGGTGAGTTATTAAAAATTTCTCATCTTTTGGTAATCTTTGTGATTCATTCAAATTCGGTTCCTTCTCTTCCTTCTCTTCAACTAAATGATGTTCTTCTTGTTCCAAAAATGGCCAAGAATCTTATAAGTGTTTCAAAGCTTACTTGTGATAATAATGTCATTCTTGAATTCACTCCTTCTTCTTTCTCTCATTAAGGACAAGAATTTGAAGACAACATTGCTTCAAGGAGTGCTTCATAATGGCTTATATTGTCTTCCAAAGGCTTGGTTCTTTTCCATCTACTTACTGTCTCTTCTGTTTCACCCGCTTATTCACCTAAATCTTGTACTACTTCACTTGTGAGTTACTTTACCTACGATGTATGGCATGCCGACTAGGACATCCATCTAGTTCGGTGTTACAAAAAGTTTTATCTTCATTAGACAATACTATAAATAAATCTTGCATATCCTTTTGTAACTCTTGTAAAATAGCAAAGATACACAAACTTCCTTTTCGGTCTTGCAATATAACGCTACTAAACCACTCGAGTTGGTTTACTCGATCTTTGGGGTCCTTCCCCATTCTTTGTCCTCTCAAGGTTCAAGGTATTACATAGTTTTTGTTGATGCCTTTAGTCGTTTTACTTGGTTCTATCCTCTCAAGTTAAAATCGAGATGCATATCTTTGCTTTTCTACATTTTATCAAACAGTTTGAATTACAACTTAACTCTAAGTTAAAAAATTTTCAATCAGATATGGGCCTTGAATATAAACCAATTGAAAAATTTTGCAATGCATCTGGTATTATTCATCGTTACTCTTGTCCATATACACATCAACAAAATGGAGTTCCTGAAAGAAAACATAGATCTATTGTTGAGATGGGACTTACTCTTCTTGCTCATTCAAAACTGCCCTTTTCATTCTAGGAAGAGGCATTCATAACTGCTGTTTTTCTTATAAACAGTTTACCATCTGTTGTTCTTGGTTTTAAGTCTCCATATGAGGTATGTTTTTGTAAACTACCTGATTATTCTTATTTTAAATCCTTTGGTTGTGCTTGTTATCCAAATCTTACTGCCTACTCTCATCATAAGTTCAATTTTCGATCTTCTAAATGTGTCTTTATTGGTTACAGTCCTAGGCATCATGGTTACAAGTGCTTACATTCAAATGGCAAGATTTATATCTCACGAGATGTTATATTCAATGAAGAAGACTTTCCTTACTCTAACATTTTTTCGTCTAATCAAACTTTAACCTCTTCTTATTCTAGTCTTCCTTTATCTGTTATGCAATATTGTCCTGTTTCCTCATCTTCACAACATTCTGTTTCAAATTCTTCTTCATTAGATAATTCAAATTCTTCTCTTTCTAGTCCACCACCAGCCTCTACTCCTGTTGTTTCCTCGGTTCCTACTGATCCTCTTTTATCTTCTCGTTTCTCTTGAATTACCTCTTGCTCCATGACCTTCTATTATCGAACTAATACTAACACTCACCATATGCTAACTAGAAGTAAAGCTGGTGTTTCTAAATCAAAGGCACTTGGTTGTTACTTCTCCATATGCATTGGTTCATTCTCTAAATGAACCTACATCTTCAAATTGCTCTTCTTGATCCAAAGTGGTGTTCGGCTATGATGATGAATTAAAAGCATTGGACAATAACAATACTTGGACATTGGTTCCTCCATCATCTGATATGAGTATTGTTGGTTGTAAGTGGGTTTTTCGAGTTAAAACTACACCTACTGGTGCTATTCAGAGATATGAGGCAAGACTGGTTGCTAAGGGGTTTCATCAAATACCTGGACTAGATTTTGGAGATACTTTTTCTCATGTCATTAAACCTTCCTCTCTTCGTATTATGTTTACTTTTGCTGTTACTTATCAGTGGCCTATCAAGCAGATTGATGTGAATAATGCTTTCCTTAATGGTGATCTTACTGAAGAAGTTTTTATGAGTCAACCTGGAGGCTTTGTTAGCAAGCAATATCCACATTATGTTTGTAAACTAAACAAAGCTTTATATGGTCTCAAGCAAGCTCCTCGAGCATGGTTTTCTAAGCTGAAAACAGCTTTGCTTGATTGGGGATTTAAAAACAGATTCAAATTGAGGTTAGCTTCTTTTTTCAAAGGACTGAATCTTCTGTTCTCATGCTTCTCGTATATGTTGATGATATTCTCATTACTGGTTCCAATCCATTACTAATCCAACAACTTATTACATGGTTGAATTCCAAATTTTCTCTCAAATATTTGGGAGATGTGGATTTCTTTCTTGGTTTTGAAGTTCACAGAGACTCTACTGGATTATATTTGTCTCAACATAAGTACATTCTTGATCTTCTCAAGAGGACTAACTTATTGGATTCTAAACCAATGTCTTCACCTTATTCTGTTGGAGTTAAACTCAGTGCAACCGATGGCATTCCCTTTTCTGATCCTACATTGTATAGGAGTACATTGGGTGCTCTGCAGTATCTTACCTACACTCGTCCTGATCTAAGTTTCATAGTTAATAAACTTAGTCGGTTTCAACAACATCCTACTTGATCTTCATTGAGGCACTTTGTCAAAGAGTTCTTAGATTTTTGAAATCCTCTCTTACAATGGCATTGTTTTTCGTCCTGCTTCTTCTTTGTCCATTGAAGTCTTTACTGATTCTGATTGGGCTGGTGATGTTGATGATAGACGTTCTACAAGTGGAGTTTGTGTTCTTCTCGGTGGCAATCTTATTACTTGGTATTCTAAGAAGCAATCAGTTGTCGCACGATCTAGTACTGAGGCTGAATATCGTGCTTTGGCACTAAGTGTTACTGATATATTATGGACATCATCTCTACTTCGTGAGCTTGGTTTTCATTGTTCTACCAAGCCAATTCTTTGGTGTGACAATACTAGTGCTCGGGCATTGGCTTTGAATCCTGTTTTTCATGCTAGAACCAAACACATTGAGATTGATGTTCATTTCTTAAGGGAAAAACTTGCAGCTGGTCTTGTTGAGCTTCGATATATACCAACTGATCATCTCGTCTGTGATTTGTTCACCAAGGTTTTGTCTACTCCTCGATTTCATTTTCTTTCATCCAAAGCTGAATCTAGTTTCTTCCCCTAGGTTCAGTTTGAGGGGGCATGTTAGAGATCACAGTCCTACTACTACGGTTCTTCAGTTCCTACTTGTTAATGAGACAGTTCAAGATCACAGTGGCACAAGATCATTCAGTTCATGAGACAGGGGAGTTTTTGATCTAATGTAACAGCTGTAGATTAAGCTCAGTAAGTCAGTTCGTTAGATGGTTATAACAGTTGTAAAGTTGTTGTAAATCAGTTGTAAATTAGTTAGGACAGTTAGGAGGTTGTTATAAGTTTGTTATTTCAGTTAGACTGTTTGTATGAATGTCTATAAATAAGACATTCCTTGTAATCATTTGTTAATTCAATACAATTTCGTTTTTCTCTCTTTTGGTTGCTGTTCTTGTTGTTCTTCTTTGTGTGATCAGTGTATTCACTCATTAGTAAATACTTTACAAACATAAACTACAAAATACAGAATGCATAGTTACAATATGCAAAACAACACAAATTTTACCTTAGTAACACAATAATGAATAAAGTTTAACACACAGTACAAGAAGTAAGCATTTAGCCATGCAAGTATGAAAGACAACGAACGCTTAGAAACTTTGAAGATAGGAACCTTTATTTATTGTCTCCCAATATCCACGCTTCTTCACTCCGCACTTGCAGTATTATTTCCTACCTCCTCTGCTAATGACTCCCCAAGTCCTAGTCGAAGTTTGAAATTTCTCCCAATTTTTGAGGCCTTGTCATACTAAGCCAATATCACTTTGAAATTCAATGAGAAAGTCTACACTGAGGCCTTCAACAAATCAACTCCTAGAAATCTGTAAGAGCAGAGCCAGCTCATTGCTTCCTCTCAACAACCGCCTGGGCAAGCATGCATGCCTCCTTAGTAGGCTAAACCTCCACCTGCATATCTTCTGAGAATTTGGCAAGGAAAAACTCCCTAAAAAACCTTGATGTTGACATTCTACTTTAGTAAATCAGCTGCTACTATATCGAGGTTTATGGTCTCATCGTCCAGGTTATGGTGGGTACCTGATTCTGTCTCAAATGTATTAAACCTTTATGGAAGCTACTAGTACCCTGTAAAAAATAAAAAAATAAAAATAAAAAAACAGTTGAAAATCAATACGAGAAGCATTTAAAGCAACATGCAAAAAAAAAAGGCAGAGTTAAATATGATTAGCTCAAAATGCTACCATGATATATGGAGGAATTAAGGAAGAGGTCCTCCTAGTAAATCCCAGTTTTCTTAGAAAGCCCACTGAGAACTTGTTGAATGGGCACAAATGGCTTGCGCGATTTTGTTTATTTGGGTCCTTAAATGCATAGCTGAAACAAAGCACAAAGACAAACAACAGAATTAGAAGAAACGACAGTAAAATAATGGAAACAAGAAAGATGGATTTACAATCCCGCCTGACTAATTAAGTCTACTATCCTTACTGAGCATAGAAACTCCAAACGTACTGGCTACCAAAGAAATTCCCCTCAACAAAGATGTTAAAGAACAAAGAGGCCTAGAGCTAGAGAAATCCACAAAATCTCGGAGCCAATGATTTTTTGTTTTTTGTTTTTCTTTTTTAGTTTCCAGATATCAACATAAAGAGTACAATAAAACTCCTGATCACCAGCGAAGTAATGGTATTCATGCATGAACTATTATATCAAAGGCATGTAAGAATTAATAAAGGACTTAATGTTGGATATGAAGATGTTCTGATACATTAATGTGCACAAAGCCAAATTTTCACCTGAAGTTACTAGAAAGATGAAAGAAAGAAGCAAATGTCAAATTTTCAATAATCTGTAAGAAAAAGAAAATGGATCCAGACAATAAGGCAGACTTGCCTCCAAGACCACATTAGATCATCAATAGATTCACAGCCTTAGTGAGAATATAAATAAACATAAGAATATAAATGCCTCAATGATGGCACACACACCAACAAGGATAAACAGTTAGGTGAAGTCATCGAAGCAAGCAAATCTATAAACTAGGACATATTAATAATTCTTAATTGCTTGGTATGGGCTTAAACTATGTCGAGTTATACTTGATCAAAATTCAACAAGAAAATGCTAAGAGTTGTTTTCCTGATTGAGCAAATACATAATGACTTATGATGCGATGTCCAAGCAACAGAATTGCCAGGTTTAACTTTATTTTTATTTTCAATTTCTTGCTGATGCTAGAAATAGAATGAATTGATAACCGGCAAATTTAAGAGGAATATAGAGAATATCTATTACAGAGGCCATTTACGGCCTTACTTAACCATGCATATATATAATCATCAACATAAAATTTGTCTACTTGTTATATCAAGTGAAATGCCAACACAGAAAATGCTTGTTTCATCACTGCAACTCGTACCAATACTACAAATGCGTTTATCTTTCGAATTCACTCCTTCGAATCTGGTCAGTTTGTCCATAATGCTACATGTAATAACTGATTGACATGAATTCAGTCGGTCAGATAACCAAAATACCATATACCACTTTAATAACTTAAGTTTGATAGGGAAGAAAGAAGTACAAGGAAATGATATCCTGATTAAACTAATATTGATAGACAAGAATGTAAAAATATATACAGAAAAGGGTATATTGATAGAGGGATGAATAGAAGGAAACATACCTGAATTTAATGTTCAGCCCATTGAATAATGAAAGAAGTTTCATTTTCAAGCCAAGCCAACCTATATAAGAGGTGAAGAGTACTGTGGTTGTAGACTTGGTGTCTGTACTATCTGTGAAATCTTCTACTGATATGGAACCTCGTCTTTCTCTCATTTGACCACCAGGAAACTTCAATTCAGAGTCCATCAAGGGCAATGAGGCAATGCGATCAATGGGGCAAGAAAACCAAATTTTCATAGTTTGCAAGAAGAATGAAAGAATGTACTGTTGTCACGCCCAAATTTTTGCGACATTGTTAGATAACGTAAGTGGTGTTCTCCTTGTGAGCCCAGCTCGTCCACAACAATAATTTAAAAGAGATAGTCACCTAATCTATTTTATCTGTTCAGAACTTCTACATGCTTCCAATTTAATCGAAACAAGAACTTTGAGAAACAGAAGAGAGATCAAATATACTTGTGATGACTCAATCGTAAGGATTTTGTGATTAAATCAAAGACCCTCAACCACATGAACCAAGCAGTGGACCTTCATCAAAATTGTCAAAACAAGGGAAACTTTCCTTAATTGTCAAGAAGAGATTATCCAAGACCTCATAAATCAAAGGGGAAAATGGATGATTCTTATCTGCAACGTAGAAGGAATGCATTTCACTGTTGATACTAATCCAACTACATCCGGGCAACTTATTCATCCCTCTGTCTTTCATTGTCGATCTAATATCAATCACAGCATCCCATTTACCAGAAGAAGCTAACACATTTGAAAGAGAAATGTAATTTGATGGGTTTTCAGGTTCTAGATGGGTGAGAAACTTGTGGGCCAAATCCCACATTTCTGAATTATCATGAATTATACTAGCATCCAAAAGTGCCCCCCAAACATTTGCGCCAGGATCAAAGGGCATTGAGTTAATAAATTCCAATGCTCGATCAAGCTGGCCTGATCGACCCAACATATCAACCACACAAGAACATATCTCTGGTGTTGGTGAAATCCCAAAATCCATCACTAAAAACTTGTATATATTAATTCCCTCTCTAAGAAATCCAGATCGGCAACAAGCAGAAAGTACTCCCACTATGGTAATATTATCAGGCTCAATTCCAAGCTTAAGCATATTGTCAAACAGATAAATTGCTTCATCGCCATCTCCGTGTAATCCATAAGCAGCAATCATCAAACTCCAAGTAATAGAGTCCCTAACATGCTGATCTTCATCAAATACTTTCCTAGCACAGTCCAAGCTCCCACATTTTGCATACATATCAATCAAAGTATTTCTAAGGGACAAAGCATAGCTGATTTCTTTTCTAATGGCAAACGCGTGAATTTGTTTCCCTTCCATGAAACTACAAAGACTGCTACAAGCAGGAAGAACACTTATAAGAGAGACTGCATTGGGTTCTATCCCATCCACAACCTGCATTTTTCGAAAGAGCATCAAAGCTTTCTCCGAAAGTCCATTATGCACACACCCCGTGATCATACAAGTCCAAGCAACAATATTTCTACTACTCATTCCATCAAAAACATTCCAAGCCGCAACCACATTCTTCGCCCGCGAGTACATATCAATCAAACAACAACAAACATGAACATCCGCTGTCCCCAACCCTACATTTCTTCTCAAAACATAACAATGAATCTCCCTCCCAAAATCGCACCTCCTACCATCACTAGGAGCAGGACACAAAGGTAGAAGAGTCGAAACCGTATACCCGTCAAGCCCCACGCCCTCAATCCGCATTCGTTCCACAATCTCCCTCACATCGCCACTAAACCCAGAACCCCTATAAACCCCATACGCCGAAATCAACAAATTCCATGAAGACGAAGTTCTTTGGGGCATTTCATCAAACACCTTCCTCACATCCTCAAAACCACTCCCACTCCCACATTTACGGTACATGGACATAAGGGAATTCATAAGTATCGAATCGGATACGAACCCCGTCTTCGCAATCCAAGAATGCACAGATTTCCCAATAACCAAGTCTCTGAGCTCCCCAGCCAACTTGAGGAGCGCAGACATGGTGTAGTCGTCAGGGGAGACGTGATACTGAGTGCCCATTTGAGAGAAGAGTGTGAGCGCATCTGGGTAGCGGAGATTATCGACGTAGGCGTTGATGAGGGCATTGCAGAGGAAAGCGTTCTTGGGATTATTGGAGTTGAAGATGAGGAGGGAGTGGGAGGGGAGTTTGCAGAGAGAGTATGCGGAGATGAGTTTGGTGGCGAGGATGGAGTGGTGGGCGAGGCCGAGACGGTATGTTTGGGCGTGGGCTTGTTGGGTGAGGAGAAGGGATTTGGTGGTGATGGAGAGGTTTAAGGCTTGGAGGAGATGGAGGAGGTGTGGGTTTTGTGCAGGTGAGACACCTACATGGGAAGGCCTCACCATTCGGAGCAATTTCAAAAGTTGGAGAATTTGCTAGTTTATAACCACGCGGTTATCCGGACTAACCGACTACTCCGTGTAAGACTTTAATCATATGATGATCTTTGTGTAAATAACTCGGTTATTCGGACTAACCGATTACTCCGTGTAAGACTTTAATCATATGATGATCTTTGTGTAAACCACCTCGGTTATCCAGACTAACTGACAACTCCGTGTAAAACTTTAATCAAATGATGATCTCTTGTGTATGTTTACACAAAGATCACATAATCAAATTATGGAAATAAAATAAAAATTACCTATAGTTATTGTTGTCATTTCCAAAGCTTGATCTTAACTCTTATTTTCCTCTACTACGTGGCGTTCCAAAGTAAAATCTTAAAGAGACCAAGTTGTGGACCAAACTTACGATTGTTTTGATAAGCCAAAAGCTAACTGCTTATCAAGAGTTACAAAACTAACATATGACGCTTGTCACGCTATGAGATATATGGGACCTACGTTGATCACTTAAAGATAAGTATTAAATAAGTGAACAACTATTAGCTCATCATTACCTTATATTAGCCCTCATTTAATTTAATACATTTTTAAACTAAAATGTCTTTAAGAAAAATTACATATATAACCTCACTCTAAATCATAAGTTTATTTCATTCATTTCTCCGCTTCTACTTTCCACTATCCACAACCACCCTCAACCTTATTTTTTACTTTCTATACCCCTCCCTAAATGAAGTCTTAAACTCATCCCCTACTCATATCTCACTCACTACATATAATTTATCCTCTTCTACTTAATTTTCACCTGTTATATCTCAACCAAATTAAATCATAAACTCATCTCATTTTCTTTTCTACTTTCTAATCTCTATACCTCTTCTCATCTCTTTATTCATGCAAACAATTTACCATCAAATACAACATCTTAATTATAGTATTTAGTTGAGATTTGATTCATATTCTTAAATGGTTATAATATTTTATTTGTATTGAATCTTAGCTTTTAACGATTAAAGAATCAACGTTGGAATGCATATAGAGCAAATTAAGTTAAGGGGAAAAAAGACGATGTGCAACAAATGGTTGGAGATTAAAGAACATAAATATGAAAATAGGGCTTTCTTTGGGGAGAGATGGGGCAAATTGTGACATCCTGTAATGGCTCAAATTAATTAAACTAGGATTAGCATTAATCTCGGGGATTAACGGTCGTAATTCGGGCATTATGTGGACAACTCGGTTGACTCAGACACGAGAACCCATGGAATATATTATTTGTGGATGGTGGTTGTGTATATGTGGTGTTTAAAATTATTATTATTATATTGCACCGCATGTGTATTTGCTGCTATCGGGCGAGTTTGTGTGACGGGGTTCGCCTCGAAAGGCATGCCAACGCGGGTATCGGGTAAGCAAACTACTAGTACATTAGGACACTCAATTAATTCACATTAAGTTGACTAGTTAAACAATTAAAATGGGTAATGTAACCATAGGCTAAGTTGACTAAATTAAAATAATAAGTTGGTTAATTTTGATAAATAAAACACTAAACACATGATTATAATGAGCCTAAGCTAATGAAATTAAATCCAATTAATCAAGGTTTATAATTTTATTTTATTTTTTTGAAAACCCCAACCTCATTTATTCTAAATCTTTGGCTATTACATAATGGAGGAACGATAGAACAACACTCCACTCGCCTCGCTCAGTCATAGAACTAGCTTGTTTGGCCAAAACATGGGTAGCTAAGTTCGCTAATCTACGAACAAAAACTATAGAGGGCCGCTAAGGGCACCCCACCATTTCATGAAGGCACCCAAGTATTTTGTAATTCTCCAAGCTAAAATGGAAATGACCATTTTGCCCCTTAATATATAGTGACTCAAACCCCACAAACCATTTTGAAAATGAAACTGGGGCACCCCACCACCACTATTTTCTTCACAAGTGAAACCTAAAGCGACATTGCGTTTGCCGAGCGTATCGATTGTTGCGGCTTGACATCATCCGACAGCGAGGTAACAATGTTTGCCAACCTAATGATGCTTTGTAGGAACTGTAATGTCGGTCAAACACTGAGAAAATGATGGTTTGGTTTGTCAACGTAGGGCTTGGTAAATTCGAGCAATCCGAGTTTGTTTGCACTATAAAATGGAAGATTGTACTGCATTGGTGCAAGAGGAGGTAGAATAAGAGGTAATTTTTGAAATTTAATGTGTTATATATGCGGTTTCTCAAATTTTCAGTCGATTTTTGCACGGGCCCGAATGTCTCGGCCTCGCAGGACTGAGAGTTGTAGAAACGTCTCGGTCCGCATCAACCGAGACTTCGTCGTAGTTCACGTCATGCTGTGAACCTAATGAAGGCATAATCGCGGTATGGATTGACCGAGACAATGTTGTAGGTCTCGGTTGGACATAACCGACACTATGCATATATTCGCGGATCTATACAACCGAAAACGTGGTTTTTGGGATTTTTTGGTGAATTAACTGTGCATTTCGGTTGATCATAATGTTACAATGTTTGTATTGCAGGTAATGCCGGTCTCTACTTCATTTCAAGACTACAAGGATATGTTTACACCTTATAGGTCATTCCCCTCTAGAGAAGCGAAAATTTCATGGCTTCAAATGATAGGCCGGGAGAACATGTTTGTTTTAGTGACGAAGCACTCTGATGCCGAGGGCATTAAGCGTAGAGGAATGGTGAAACTTGCGTGCGAGAGGTCTGAAACTTATAGGGGAATGTCTCAAAGAGTTGGGAAGGGGAAAGCGGCCAAAATTTCCTCGAAACCAAGAAATGAAGAAGAAGAGGAAAATGGGAGGACTCAAACTGGTACGAAGAAATGTGGATGCCCTTTCCTTATTAACATCTAGGAAAATGTCGACTCTTTGTGGTACGTTACTGTCATATGTGGGAGGCACAATCATGAGCCCGCGAAAAACTTGGACGACCACTCATATGCTGGAAGATTGGATAATGGGGAGCAGGTGGTTGTTGTACAGATGACAAAGGGTAATGTGAAGCCAAGAGACATCCTTAATACGTTGAAGCAAAGAGATGTTACAAACGTATCGACAATGCGGACAATATATAATGCAAGACAGAAAGTCCGAATTGAGGATGCGGGTGGGAGGACTCAAATGCGGCAACTATTGCACATATTGGAGAAGAATAAGTGGATGTCGTGTCGAGGAAGCAACCCGATACGAATGTCGTCACTGATTTGTTTTGGTCACATCCTGATTCAATCAAGTTGCTAAGGTGTTTTCCTTCGGTAATTTTGATGGATTGCACATACAAAACAAATAGGTATCGAATGCCGTTATTGGAGATTGTTGGCATCACTTCTACGCATTTGACGTTCTCCGTTGGGTTTGCTTTCATGTTATCAGAGAGTCATGCAAATTTTGTTTGGGCATTTGAGAACTTGAGATCCATACTGGATGGGTGGCCTAAACCTGACGTGTTTGTGACGGATAGGGACTTAGGCCTTATTAGTGCCATCAATGTAGTATTCCCATCATCGTCTCACATTTTTTGCTCTTGGCACATCAACAAAGTAGTATTGGCCAAGACTAAGAAGATGTTTGGAGAAAATGAAGGCTTCACTCGTTTCATGGATAGGTGGACGAGTGTCATGTATAATAAGTCCGAGGCCTTATTTGAAGTTAGGATGAATGACTTGCGTTCTGAGTTTGGGAATGTGAAGGGTCTTCTTGATTACTTGGAGAACACATGGGTAAAGACATACAAGGAGAAATTCGTACCGACTTGGACAAATCGAATCATGCATTTTGGGGAAACAACAACACATAGGGTGGAGTCTGCACATTCCAGTCTGAAGCTACATCTTGGCAACGGTCAGGCAAACTTTGAGACTTTGTAGAATGTGGTTGATGGCATCCTTAGGATTCAACACAACAACATCAAGGCTTCATTTGAGCTCAGTTTGAATGTGGTCCAACATGAATGTATTGATGAGTTATATCGCCGATTGCGTGGTTATGTCTCTCAACGGGAGCTTAAGTTAATTCAAGAAGAATTGGAACGTGGGGAGGACGTTGGACACGACTCAACTCGTTGTGGTTGCGAGATACGTACCACACATGGCCTTCCTTGTGCCCACGAGCTAAATTTCCATAAATTTGCTGGGACACCCATCCCTCTCGACGACATTCATGTGTACTGGCGAAAGTTGAGTTTGATACCTGAGAATCATGTGGATCCGTCTGGGTACAATGTGCACGATGAGATTGAAAGATTCATGCAAAAGTTCCATGCTTGCACTGAAAAGGACGATCGCATCAGGATTATTCAGCAACTCAGGGAGATCAGTCGACCTTCATCCACACCGAGAGTAGTGCCACCTATGAAGATAAAGACAAAGGGAAGGACACCGGGGTCTGCAAAGAGAAAACACGATGAAGCCGAATTTTCCACGACAAGATTGCCTGGCGGACTCAAGTACGTTCTATCAACGGAAGAGGCTTCTAGGTCGATGAAGAAAAAAAATTAAAGTTGGTCCTAAAATGCGTCGTACAAGTCGACGCACCCAAAGTGCATTTAACGTGCCTTACTCTCATTGCATAGAACCGTCTTGGTTGCCATTTGTTGACAACACTATCAATGTGATAGGCGATTGAAATTGTAGATATCGGTGTGTCGCCTCCGGGCTAGGTCTTCCCGATGTAGACGGTGGGAGGAAAGTTCATACAAGAATGTTTGATGAGTTAATCGGGTACGAAAGCCTTTGGCATGAACTGCTTGGAACGAGTTACGAAAATGTCAAGACTGTCGTGTATTGTCCAGATAATCATGTTAGTGCCTCATTCGAAGAATGGTTGACACTTCCAGACATGGGATTGCTAATATCAACGGCCTTTAATGTCATTCTAGTCAACCTCTCGCATGGCAGTGCCTCGACGTTTCTTCCTCTACGTAGTGCTCCACCGGCGTCAATACAAAGCAGACTTATCATTGCCATGGTTAATGAAATGAATATCCATTGGGTTAGGGTAAGTGTGTAGATTTTTTGTGAATTGGTTTTTTCTCATCCTTATCGCCGCATGTATGTGACAGTCTGTAATCTTTTGTACTTCTAACATTGACAGGTGAAGTTGACCGTTAATGCACCTATGCCATCCTTATATCCCGCGTGGGAACGATATGTTGAGGAGTGCGCTAAAGGATGGCGTGATGGAATTGTCATTCGTGAAATCGTGGCGGTCGTACCTTCTGAAGAAGGAACTCAATCCGTGGTAGACTTAGATTCTCCATAGTTTGACATTCATGTTTGTCGAACCACCGCATTTTTTGTAAATATTATTAACTCTAACAATGAAAAGTGATGTAAAGTGGTGTTGTCTATAATATAAAGTGAGTTGATATGCACTCATTGTTGTTAATATCTTATGATGTCTAAAATGATGTTGGTACTATGTTATGGTTTGTAGAGTGAGGTGTGTACAATGTTATGGTAGTCGGTGGTGATGTTGTTACGGTGTTTTCGTTTGTAAACTGATGTTGCCACCGCATTTTGCTTGGTTATTGCTCCCAAATTACCCATCTCGGTTATGCCCGTCTGTCAGCTAAGCATAACTCTCGGCTGACATCAACCGAAATAAAACTACCATTCTCGGTCCTGTATACCGAGAATCATATAAACATAGCGGTGTGATAAAGCCGAAAGTACTCTATGTTTGGGTCGACAACACTCTCGGCATGTCCCAACCGAAATAAAACGATAAATCTCGGTGTTCTCATATCGAAAACCATGAAAACTCCTCTTTAGTACAAGTCAAAATAAGTCTCGATTTCGGGGACAACATTATTAAACTTAAGGACTCGGAGGGACATGACCGAGACGTTTGAAGATATCTCGGCCCCAACATTCTGGGACCAGTATCTTGGTTTCGGTCCTGAACGACCGAGACCAGTTTTATGGCACAATTTCCACATTTCACATGCACAAACATTACAAACATAGTATAGTAACTCAACACTCTAGTTCCGGGATAGTTCAATTTCCTGGCACATTATCCACAATTGATAATGCACATGCTACACGATGAAAACATTGAAACTGCCAAATATTCTTGTGAAAACATTGAAACTGCCAAATATTCCAACCTAAACAGTGAAACTGCCAAACATAACAATTACAGTTTTATAACACCAAAGAAAATAGTGAAACAGTGCCAAATATTCCATCATTCTCTCAAGTTTCATACCACATATAGCAACGGTTCAAGAATCATTCAACAAAACAATGAATTAATTGTTCATCAATAGAAGGAAAATTGATCCAACAATAGCAATGTCGATGTCCATGTGGCTTCATTCCTTTGGCTTTTTTACATTCCTTCGTTGGTATTCCTTGCCATGCAACCTCTTTGGGGGACGAGCGGCGAACGACCTGAGCGGTACATTAGCCGGGATTGAGTGTTTAGAAGTGCTATCGTGCTGGGATTGTCTACGTCCTGCTTCGGTAGGAACTGATGTGTCGGTGGCGCCGGTAGCGGTGGTGGGTGTCGTAGTGGAGGTCGTGGGACCGAAACTCCTCCCCGAAAGGAAATTGACGACGTCACTAGCCATTTGCCTTGCAGACTCCAATGTACACAACTCCGTCGGCAATAATTTCCACCTTAACGCCACGTCTAACGCCCTCCTATTACGCTGATCAAAATAAATTTAAATTCGTTAATAGAACACATATCGGCAATTGAAATGAAGGTTTTGCTAACACTTCTACCTACTACTTATACCACAGTCAATACCTCAAGTATCTCATTGTCCGCGATAGTCGTCGCAACTGCGTCGTCATCGAAGTACATCGGGCTGGTGAGCATGGGTGAGAGACTTTCAAGAACCAAGGTAGATAGTCCGGTGTAGCCAGAAACTCGAACTCTGCCTTCTCACCTCGCACTTCGAGGGCCAACAAATGGTTGCGCCAACGTTCCCAATTGTTTGCTTGGAAACCATACTTCACCGAGTATTCTAGTGTTGAAGGCCCTCTATGTGCTTCCAATGGCCAGTACAGAGGATCTGGTATAGATTGCACGTGTCCAAACTGCCTCAGAATCCTCTCCGGATGGTAGGGCTCCACCACATCCATGTACTTCAGTGTGCCACTGTAGAAGGCCATTGCGTGCACAACGCCATTCTCCCGGTGATAAACATATGGGTCATAAGTAACCTAATGAAACGTATACAAACATAATTAAAAACCCTTAACGTAAATGCCGGATTCAGTTTCAATAATGGAGTAGAGTCTCACCTCACTTGGGCGCAACCCGTCCAATGTTCGCCTAATGGACCCAACCTTATCTTGACTTATCACAGTCTCGTGCCTTTGAACCCATCTGCAGACATGGGGTTATGTGTAGTCCATGTATTTTGCATTTGGTATGGCAAGCCCAGGCTTGAAATGCTCGTACACCCATCCCTGCGAATAGATACAATGCTAGTCAGAGAGGAACTGAATAGTAATCACAAAGGCAATAATTCAGGTCGATTTAGTATAAAACCTCAAGTAATGTGAGGTATCCGGCAATTTGAGAAACTTGTACTCTGGTGGCTGAGCCCAAGTGTCAGTATAAGTATGCTAATGCAGTTGCACCCCATGCATATTTTCCCACGTCGTCGAAATCTTCGAGGAGCTTTAACAACGCAATAGACACCTGAGATCCACTCTTATTCGCAAATAGGGTGCAAGATAGTAGGTACAACAAGTAAGCTCGAGCTGTGCACTCTACAGGAGGGTAGGTGGTGTTCCTCGCACTTGTTTTGGGGCTCCATCGACTCTTCAACCAACATTTTCGGACGGTGAGCCCCTTACAGATGTTCACTTCCTCCTCAGCATCTTCAATGCCAACACCAAGTAGATTCGACACCAGCTTAATTGCATCCGAGCGAGATTCGTCGGTGTACCTCGCAAAGTTCTCAACTGCCACTACCTTGCTCGTGATAGGAATCTTCAGCAGCATGCTCACATCCTCCAAGGAGATCGACATTTCACCGAATGGTAAGTAAAATGTGTTCGTCTCCGGCTGCCACCGCTCCACAAAGGCAGATATAACCTCTTTGTTGGCCTTGCGGTATGAGCAGTCTATAAGCGTATTCAACCCTGACCGCTGAATAATCCTCTGAAGGCCCGCGGTGTCAGGGTGGCAGGACTGTAAGTCTCATTCTTGGATCTGAGCACCGTGATTGATACACTTGAGTGTCAGCCGATCCTGCAACGACAAAAAATATTCCGTCAACTAATTAAACACCCCAAATTTTAAACCACACTAATGACCATAAACGAAGAAATGTATGTACCTCATTGCTCCATATCGCTAAGGCGACATGATCTTTAAAGCTCTTCAACAGCGATTCATCTTCGGGACCATGGGGGAAAGGAGCACACATTTCCCCCTGCCTATGTGACTCTCCCTCATTCTGGGCACCTCCACCACTAGTACTCCCACCCACATTACGATCACTACTATGTGTAACGGCCCGAAAATTCAACTCGTGCCACGTGTAATTTTAGGGTCGTATGTGGGACCCACTTGCCAGAATACGTATGCGTATACGCGGAGAATTCGGGGAGCCAAAATACGAATGAGGACGCGCCTCGAATCGCGTATCGACGCGAGACAAAGATATGTGGCTATAGTGGATTTATATGGTTTAATGTGTACATTGGTTACGCCACGTGATGCGAGTGGCGCGAGTGTTGCAATTTTGAAAGTGAGGCGGGTTGGTGCCTCGAGATGTGCGTTGTTCGGTTTTCGAGGACTTTTGATTTGAAATGAATATATATATATAAATGAAAGGAAGATAAGATCAAATGGAGGAGAGAGAAAAGAAAGAAAAAGTAAAAGGGAGAGAAAAACATGGCAGAGAGAGCAGAGAGAGATCGAAGGAGAGTGAGAGAGAAGAGAGAAGGAAAAAAAGGGAGCTCCGGCCGGCGAGGAGCTCGCAGGCGACGAGCCGGCAATGTCGCGGCTCGGAGGAACACCGCAGCAGCAACGGCAGACTGGCTCGACATCGGCGCGGTTGGCGGCTCGCACCCGACGCGGAGGCAGCGGACGACGCCGCGCGTGGCAGCTGGACGGCGGCGGACTCGATGGCGGGCAGCGAGGCGGCGGACGGCCGACAGGGAATGCCGGCAGCAGCGACTCGAGCAGATGGCGGCAGCCCAGCAGCGCGGAGGCGGTGCTGCAGCAGGGAGGTCGTGGATGGCGGCTCGTGGCCGATCGGCAGTGCGGTGGGCGGAGACGACGGACGACGGAGAGCTCCAGCGACCAGCAGCGACGCGCGCAGGGGTGCTCGCGGAGTCGGCGACTGCACGAAGGCGGCGGCGGGGCTGCTGGACGGTGGCGGCGCGCAGGGAGCGCGGAGCAGCAGCGGCGCGCACGAGCGGTGGCCGGCGGCGGAACGGAGAGCAGCCAGCGGCGGGGCAGCGCCGGCGGATCTGGCGGCGGACGGCGGCTCCGACGAGGGCGGAGATGGCGGCGCCGGCGAGGGCGGCGGTGACATGACGGTGACGACGGCAGCGACGCAGTGACGACGGCGGCGTCTGCGCGGCAGCGACGTCGGCTCGGCAGCGGCAACAGCGCGGTGAACGACGCGATGGCGTTGTCGGACCGATCGACGACGCGATTCGACGAATGTCGACGACGCGATTGAGGTGAGGTATATTCACCTAATTTTATTTTGTGATTTGCAAGATTTAGTAACTGAAATGGTACAAATGGACACCAGGGACTTATGATGCTATAGTTAGGTGTCGGGTGCGCATATCGAGATGCGTGCGAGTGCGTTTTGAGGTACGTAAGATTCATTCTAAAAGTCATCGAGGGTTTACTTTTCTATCATTGAGTTCCTATTCGTGATTATTGGATGTTATGCCCCTATTCGGGCTGTTATTGATTTTCGTGACACATTTGGGGTGGGGGTCGAGACTTTTGCTATTCGTGTTGTACTTATGGCACACTAGGCTGTACGCGGGTAACCGGGTGAAAGGAAGTGGGTGCTTCAACCGAAAGGATCCTGTGCGCCCCAGTTCGGGGTGGTTTCGGGGCCTGCGGGTACCTGTCGCCGGGCTGGGCCGTTACCAGGTGAAAGGAAGTGGGGCACTCACTGAAAGGATCCTGGGGGTTTGTCGTACAATTTAATGTGACCGGGAGTACACGGTTTGTTTCTCATGTTATTTACTCATGTGATGATCTTAGCACAGTTGCTTGTTTAGTTCGCATGATTAATTGACATGTTTATTGATATCGTTTATATTTCTCATAAATGCTCGGTGTACTTTGTTAGAATTTTACTAACTGTACTCTCCATCCATGTTTTTTGGTGATGGTCGAGTGCAGACCCTACTAGTTGGGGCAAGGACATTTTGAGCGACTTTATCGGAATGCCCGCGGTCGAGGACCTACCAGTACGTGCTATATGGATATTTTGCTTGCTTTTGAAAAATGTGAGACTGAATAGATACTGTACTCGTATATATTATTGTTTAATATTGTCGCATATATATATATATATATACGGAGTATTTTCCCCGGGTTTTCCACAATAGGAGTTGCTCTTATTTAAAATAATGTTTATACGATAATAAATTTAATTGTTTTACTTCTTTTAAGACTTCCGCTGTTGTTTATAATGTTTAACGAAGAGAGTTAACACGAGTATCGAGGAGACGTGTTGTGGAAATGGCGTCTGTGGCGCATGGGACCCAGTGGGTCAAGGATCGGACGGGATCGCTGGGCCAGCGCCTCCCCACGTGGCGACCTCGGGATTCGGGGCCGTCACAAATAGTATCAGAGAATGGTCGACTCCGTCGGAGGAAGCGTAGGTGTCCTTAAACTGATACCACGTCACAAGTGGTATCAGAGAGAGAGTTTCGAGGAACCTCGGGAAATAAATTTAAAGAGCATAAGAATTAAAAATTTTAGATGTGGAAACCCGATGTACTTGCCTTATAACTTTTAGTTGGGAAGTAAAGTGAGCGGGTAGTACTAAGACTTATATGTGTATATATTGATTGTAATACTTATATACACATAGTACGACGCTGACATGTGACGCGTTCGTGATTTGAAGATTCGACGTGGATGGACAACCAGTTCTTCATATGGATGCTTGTGGCACGGGAATTGAATGCGTACTGATGCAGGGAGACAGAGTGATAACTTAGTTATCGCGTCAGTTGAGGACACATGAGAGGGATCGGACAGTGAGACAATAGTTCGCCAGATGACATAAGAGTTTCGTTTACTCGAGGCGGCAACATCTATGAGTTTTCAAAGGTTCTAGATACAGCAGAGACACATATTTACAGACAAATGAGAGTACCGACAATATTCATTTCACGCGTGTTGGAGTGTCGGAGAGCTGATGTGATGTATCAGAGGTTCAAAGACATGACACGGAGTTTAGATTTTTCAAATTGGTGCTGAGATATATGAGACCGTTCAGAGTCGCAGCACGAGTTGGCAGTGTGGCGTACGATTGGACTTGCCAGAAAAGGGGTTGCTGGGGTTCATCCGACAATTCACATTTCAACGTTGACATTCGTTAGGTCAAGGCCGAGATCGACGATTGAGTTGGGACATGTGAATATACATTCTGACGTGATCTATGATGAAAGAATGATAGAGATTGTCAACGTCGGATACGGATTCTTCGGAACAGGGAACTCGCGAAGGCTTAGTTCGTTGGCAGCATCGTATGACGGAGGGACGCACCTGAGAGCTCGAGTCGACGATAAAGACACGTTACCCTCTGCTATTCTCTGGTATGAGATTCGGGTTACAGTTAAATTTCGGGACGAAATTTTCATTTAGTTGGGAAGACTGTAACGACCCAAAAATTTAACTCGTGCCACGTGTAATTTTAGGGTCGTATGTGGGACCCACTTGCCAAAATACGTATGCGTATATGCGGAGAGCTCCAGCGACCAGCAGCGACGCACGCATGGGAGCTCGCAGAGGCGCGATCGCACGAAAAGCGCGCGGGCGCGGCTGACGGGCGGCGGCGCGGAGCTGTGCGACGCAATGGCCGACGCGCGCAGCGAAGCGCGCTTGAAGCGCGGCCACAAGCACGCGAGCGGTGGCCGGCGCGCGAAACGAGAGAAACGGCAATGGCAGCAAGCAAGCGCGGCGGATCTCGCGGCGCCGGCGGCTCCAACGAGGCGGAGATGGCGCGCCGCGCGAGGCGGCGGTGGCGTGACGGTGACGACGCAACAGACAACGACGATGGCGACGGCGGCATCCATGTAGGCAGGCGTCGTTCAGCGGCAAGCATGCAACAGCCATGATGAACGACACGATGGCGCTGTCGGATCGATCGACGACGCGATTCGACGAATGTCGACGACGCGATTGTGGTGATGTATATTCACCTAATTGTATTTTTTGATTTGCAAGATTTAGTAACTGAAATGGTACAAATGGACACCAGGGACTTATGATGCTATAGTCAGGTGTCGGATGCGCATATCGAGATGCGTGCGAGTGCGTTTTGAGGTACACTAGGCTGTACGCGGGTAACCGGGTGAAAGGAAGTGGGTGCTTCAACTGAAAGGATCCTGTGCGCCCCAGTTCGGGGTGGTTTCGGGGCCTGCGGGTACCTGTCGCCGGGCTGGGCCGTTACCAGGTGAAAGGAAGTGGGGCACTCACTGAAAGGATCCTGGGGGTTTGTCGTACAGTTTAGTGTGACCGGGAGGAGTGCACGGTTTGTTTCTCATGTTATTTACTCATGTGATGATCTTAGCACAGTTGCTATTTAGTTCGCATGATTAATTGACATGTTTATTGATACGTCGTCTATATTTCTCATAAATGCTCGGTGTACTTTGTTGGAATCTTACTAACTGTACTCTCCATCCATGCTTTTTGGTGATGGTCGAGTGCAGACCCTGCTAGTAGGGGCAAGGACATTTTGGGCGACTTTATCGGAATGCCCGCGGTCGAGGACCTACCAGTACGTGCTATATGGATATTTTGCTTGCTTTTGGAAAATGTGAGACTGAATAGATACTGTACTCGTATATATTATTGTTTAATATTGTCGCATATATATACGGAGTATTTTCCCCGGGTTTTCCACAATAGGAGTTGCTCTTATTTAAAATAATGTTTATACGATAATAAATTTAATTGTTTTACTTCTTTTAAGACTTTCGCTGTTGTTTATAATGTTTAACGAAGAGAGTTAACACGCGTATCGAGGAGACGTGTTGTGGAAATGTCGTATGTGGCGCATGGGACCCGGTGGGTCAAGGATCGGACGGGACCGCTGGGCCAGCTCCTCCCCACGTGGCGACCTCGGGATTCGGGGCCGTCACACTATGGGTGTCCGCCGATGCTGATGAGTCACTACTGCTAGAGTCAGATGACTCAGAGGCATGCGCCTTGTCTTTGCCTCGGGCGACAACAAGATCTGAGTGTCGCTGCGCGTCAATGTTGCACCCCTCATCGTGCAATTCTAATTTCTTCGCACGTCCTCCACCAATCTTACCCTTTCCCTTCAAATCCACCTTCTCTTGCTCTTTCTCTTTCCGATAAGATGCCGTCAGGGGTCTCCGGCCGCCTCGCCCCCGGTTAGCCCTCGACACCTCAACACCAACCTCCTCCCTTGTCACCGGTGCTTTTGAACGAGCCATACCTGAAAACACTACAACATTTAAGCGTCTGGAACAGAACCAAAAGTACAACTCTAAAAAAAAAGTTCAAAATCATCCATTTCTGTTGTCTCGGTCAAGCATGTTCGAGACATATGACATAATTTCGTTCACTCCTTACCGAAAGTGGAAGTATAGTCTCGACAATGTACAACCGAGAGAAATGCAACATTCTCGGTTGTACACCCTCGACATGGCATAACTTATTCAATTTGCCTTACTCTAGTGATGTGCAGACCGCGTCGACTCTAACCGTCTCGGTAATGTACAATTGAGAGATAAAGTAGATTCTCGGTTGTACACCACCAACACAACATTAACTAACACTAAATGTTACTCTCGTGATGTCTCGACCGAGATAGCACAATTAAGCTTGGTCATTCGTAATCGAGACTGTGTGAACTCTTTTGGCCTACCTGGCCGAGAACGACGAGTTCCCAAATATTTACCATCTGTCTCGGTCATGCTTGGCCGAGACAATAAAAACACTATCTGGCATCCGTGGCCGAGAACCACAAATTTCCAATAATGGAACCATTCAATACACCACCACACAAACATTACAACTACTCTACCAAATGTAACTTAATTAGACTATCAACGTACCTTCAAACGATCGATTTTGCGCCTTGAGTGTGTGTACGACGAACTTCAACCGAGCCCTAATTTGGAGACGAAATCTGCCTAACACCTCGAGCCTTTAAACTGGAAAACCTCCTACAACGACGATGAAACACTGAGACGAACGAACGAAAATGATTTTCGGGATTCCTCGCAATGGCAGGGTATCAATGATTTCGTGGTTGCTCAAGAGTTCGGTGGTGGGGGTGGTGGGGTGCCACTGTTTTGAACTAGTATTTTGGGAATTTTAGGACTAATTTTTGGGTGCCCTTGGTAAAATGCTTAGTGCCCTCAACAACAGGGTGCCTTCATGAAATGGTGGCGTGCCTTTAGCTGCCCTTAAACTATACGGTAGGACCTCAAGTTCGTTAACATTTCACTACATTCTTTAATCACAGAACCAAAATAGGATATATCTCGATTCTTGCTTGTTAATGCTTGGATCACCAACAACGCATCATGTTCAATCACTACTTGCAAATTTGCTATCCACTTCATCCAGCTCAGTGCTTCCCTTACCCCAACGGCCTCTGCCACTTTCGGTTCCAATGTACCTCTATAACTACTCGCCATTGCAGTTATAAAGGCCCCATTCTCGTCTCTTAATATTGCCCCAAACGAGGACACTCCCCTATCACTGAACACTGCAACATCCACATTACATTTAGCATACCCCATTCGCAACCTCGCTTCCATTTATTGTGTTGAGATGTATGGACCGAAATAATAGTCCCACATCGGACAATTGAAACTTCATAGTGAGGTATATAAGTGGTGATCTCCTCTTAATTAATATCGAGGCCAAGTTGGGGATAGTATCGGTACTGGCAAAGATCATAGGCTCATGGAGAAGTGCCGCGGTCATCAAAATCAACATATTGTACCCATTAAGGACCTGTAACCACTCTTGGCCTACATCCATTCATCCTCTACAACATTTTGGCTGAGAGGAATTGAGTAGCATCTTCAAGCCTTTGGGGGTACCTGAGATTGCACTTTTTGATTGTCTTTATTGGGTAACCAGGGATCTTGCCACACCTTCACCCTCATCCCCTCACCAATTCTCCATCTACATTATGTGAGGAGACTCGCATTCGACGCCATGATACTTCGCCACATATAGCTCGGGTTACGCCCCATTCCCGCCTATATAAACTGAGAACTTGGATAGCACCTTGCCTTTAGAAGTCGAGCTGCCATAACTGGTCTTTCATCTCTGATGAGACATTCTTACTAAAATGTATTGAAGAATTTTGGTAATTCACTACTTGACCTATTGCTGCCTCATACAACTGCAAACACTCTTTCACTATCATCGTCTCTTGAGTTGTAGTGTTGAAGAACAAATAGCAGCCATCCACAAAAAATAAATGTGAGATTGTTGGGGTCATGCATGTTTGCTATTTTGCACCCATGTAGACTTCCTTTAGCTCAATAGAAACTATAGAAATTCGACGAGGTAAGGATAGACAAAAATTAACATGGGATGCATTAATTAGGAGAGATTTGAATGGTTTGTAAAGCTCACCATCAATTGCACTTAATCGAGCACAATGAAAAAGTTTGATCCATGTAGCCGACCTAGTTAATTTAGGACTGAGGCTATGTTGTTGTTGTTGACTTCCTTAAGCTTCTTTCTTTTAGATAATGGCCAACAAGCCTTCAACACATAACAAGAAGAGATACGGAGAGATAGGATCTCCTTGGCGGAGGCCACGTGTTGGAACTATAGGTTCGACTTCGCCTTCACTAACTGAAAAAGTATACCTCACCGATGTAATACACATCATCATCAAATTTATCCATCTCCGTGCAAACCCCATTCATTCAATTATGGCTTCAAGAAACTTCCACTCCACCTAGTAAGCTTTAGAGCCGCATACCCCTCCTTCCCTAGAGTCTTCCTATAAAGCCAATGGTTAACTTCAAAAGTCGATATAACATTATCAGTTATTAATCTTCCAGGAATAAAAGCACTTAGACATTTCGAGATTATCTCTGGCAAAATGCATTTAAATCTATTAGCAAGCGTTTTTTAAACTATTTTGTTTATATAATCTGTTACAAAAGGAAATGGGTCTTAGATCAGTAATAATTTCCGGTCTGTCCTTATTTGGGATGAAACAAAAATCTCCAGCTTGATGATGCCATCGCCCTATCCAACCTCTCCTTAACCAATTGTGGTGACCACCAATGCCTCTCCCAAGTGAACAAATGGCCCTCCATCCCTAAATCTAGCAAAATGACATTTTTCCACCGCACATCAGAAGCAATTTAGACACCACTTCGGTTGCCTCTTGTTGGAATTCCAGAGGAACTCCAATGTTAGGTTTTGGAGAAATCAGTAGCTCAACAAACTCGTCGATGCTACTGTTATATTTCATTTATATATCAACACAAGAATACATCTAAGCCGTCCATTTAGTTACATCTCCACTTTTCATTCACAGACACACTTGACACACACATACATCACTTACTCCTTACATCACCACATAAAGTCCTCGAGATATACACTAAACAACATCTTAATGATTTACTCTAACATCCCCCCTCAAACTAAGGGGAAGTGAAATGAGACTTAGTTTGTCCTGCAAGTAATGAAACCGAGAAGCTGGGAATGCCTTCGTAAATATATCAGCAACTTGATCAAAAGATGGAACATGATGAACAATAAGAAAGCCAGACAACACTTTATCTCTAACATAATGAATATCCAACTCAATATGCTTTGTGCGAGAATGATATACCGAATTTTTGGCAAGAGCAGCTGCACTCATGTTGTCACACCACACAGTAGGAGTAGCACAAACATAATTTTGCAATTCTGATAAGAGTGACCGAACCCAACTAATTTCAGCAACTACTTGAGCTAGAGCTCGATATTCAGACTCGGTGTTTGACCGAGCAACCACTTGTTGTTTCTTAGACTGCAAAGAAATCAAATCGGAACCCAAAAACACTGCATAACCAGCCACATACTTCCTATCATCCACAGATGCTGCCCAATCAGCGTTAGAATAGCCGGTAAGATACAACTCAGAGCTCGGCTTGAACCAAAGACCCAAATCTACCGTGCCTTTAAGATATCTCAAGACCCTTTTAAGAGCTTGCCAATGTACAACAGTTGGAGACTGTTGAAATTGACTTAGTTTATTAACAATGTAAGCAATGTCAGGCCTAGTATTAACAAGATATTGGAGACCACCAAGTAAACTTCTATAAAGAGTCGTGTCAGTAAAAGAAGCACTACCATCCTTGTACAACTGCTTGCCAACAGAAAATGGAGTATCAATTGGCTTCGCATTGGACATGCCCCCTTTCTGCAATAGCTGCTTAATATAAGCAGTTTGAGTTAAGTACAGTCCTTTGGCAGTCCTATGAGCTTCCATACCCAGAAATAAATTGAGATCTCCAATATCCTTTAAAGCAAACTTACCATTCAGACTATCAATGAAGGATTGAATGGAAGTAGGATTTGAGCCTGTGATTATAATGTCATCCACATACACCAGCACATATAACACAACTTGTTCTTGATGAAATATGAACAAAGAGTTGTCAGCTTTTGAGTTGGAAAAACCCCAAGACAGTAAAGTGGATTTTAACTGATCAAACCATGCACGAGGAGCTTGACGAAGACCATACAATGCTTTATGCAACTTACAAACAGCAGTGGGTTGAGAAGGATCCACAAATCCCATAGGTTGATTTGTGTAAACTTTTCAACCAAATGACCATTTAAGAAAGCATTGTTGATGTCAATTTGTCTTAAAGACCAACCAAACTATACTGCTAAGGACAAAATAACTCTAATGGTGGAAGACTTAACAACAGGACTATATGTCTCATCAAAATCGATCCCTGGTACTTGTTTAAAACCTTTGGCCACTAATCTAGCCTTATATCGACTGATTGACCCATCAGAATTCTTTTTGACAGAAAAGATCCATTTATTGCCCACAATGTTCTGATTAGGAGAAGAAGGAACAAGAGACCAAGTACCAGTTTTCATAAGGGCCTGATATTCTTGATCCATGGCTGCCTTCCGATGAGGAATTTGAAGAACAGCAGCCGCTGAATGAGGAATATCATCTTCACGACATGAAGCACTAGTTAAAAATACTTTCTTTAGACTGATTCCATCTTTGGCTCTAGTTATCATTGGGTGTGTATTTTGTGGAACACCAACATCAGGCCGTAACCCCCGATCATTAGAGGATGTAGCTGTTGGTGAGTGTGAAACATCAGAAGACTCATGGAACTGAGAAGACCCAGATGTAGACACACATTGAGAATACCCCGATGCAAACATAGACTGAGAAGATACAAATTGATTTGGAACCAGCAAAGGAAAACTTGTAGCCAACTCAGGAGAGGAAGATGTTGTTGATGGAGTTCCAGTAGAGAATAATGAGCTATATGGAATCTCATTTTCATGAAAGACCACATTTCAGGTGATATAAATTCGACCAGATGGACTAAAACATTTATAGCCTTTATGCTGACTGCTATACCCAGAAAAACACACTTCTCATATCTGAACTGATATTTGTGATTATTGTATGGTCATAAGTATGGAAAACAACCACACCCAAATACTCTGAGAAGACTATAATTTGGAGAAACTTGAAACAATTTTTCATAAGGAGACAACCCTTGAAAAGTTTTGGTAGGAAGACGATTGATAAGAAACACAGCTGTAGCACATGTATCCCACAAATATTTCAATGGTAACTTGCCATGAGCTAACAATGTAAGACTCATCTCTACTATATGTCGATGCTTACGTTTAGCTCTACCATTTTGTGCATGTATGTGAGGACATGGATGTTGAAAAATTATACCACAAGAGTCAAGAATAGACTGGAAAGATCGATACTCTCCTCCCCAGTCAGCTTGAACCCTTTTTATAGTAGTACTAAATTGATTTTCAACCATAGACTTAAAATGTATGAAAGCTTTCAATGCATCAGACTTCAGTTTTAAAGGATACAACCAGGTAAACCTCGTAGAATCATCGATAAAATGGATATAATAGTTGAAACCACTTGGAGAAGTAATTGGTGCAGGACCCCACAAATAAGTTTGGATTAAATCCAAAACAATATTCGACATTTTACTTGATGAATGAAATGGTAATGCATGACTCTTTCCCAGTCGACATGACCGACACATATCAATAATTGAACTGAAAGGAAGATGAAGTTTATGATGCATAACCTGTTGAATAATCTTTTGTGCTGGGTGACCAAGTCTGAAGTGCCACAGTTTAGACACACCTTTATTAGACACAAACAGCAGCATGAGATGTAGACTACTGTGCAGGTGGACCAGAAATGCGATATGGACCAGAAATGCGATAGAGACCATTTTGTAGAGTTCCGTGAAGAAGAATCTTATTGGTTTGGATATCCTTCACGAAATAGACATGAGGATGAAATTCAATCAACACATTATTGTCTTTTGTTAACTGGGAGACACTCGACAAGTTCTTCTTGATGTTAGGTACACACAGAGTGTTGTGAAAAGACAATCTAGAGCCAGAGGATGGAATTGCAAGCAGATCCAGTACTATCAATTTTAAGTAATTGACTATTACCAACCATTAAAGATTGTGTACTTGAATAAGCTGAATTGTTCACCATTTTAGAGGAATCACCCGTGACATGTGAAGTGGCACCACTGTCCATGTACCACGAACCATCCTGTCTAGTTTCTGATGCAGTAAGAAATGATAATGGTGTATGAGATGTAAGAGTAGAGGGCCTCGTTTGTTGCTGTTGAGAAGTCCCAGATTGAGTACCCATGTACTTCATGTTTGCTCTGTAATAACAGACTGCTGCAGAATGTCCAAATTTTCCACAAATTTGACAGGTAGGTTTACTATTACTGCTTGATGAACGAAAACCTCCTCAGCCACAAAAACGACCACTACCACGGCCTCTGGAACCACCATTTCCTCTATTTCTAGCACTATTATTGTTCCAGCTTTGGAAATTCGACTTAGAACCACTTTCTTTCACTTCAGCAGCATTCACAGAATGTGAATCTTGTATCACCAAAGAGTTAATACCTTGAGTAACATTGTACTGATCCAATGTCTCTTCAAACCTTAACAGGGTGGAATATAATTCTTGCCACTACAGTTCAGATCTGCCTTGCAAGAATGTTGTGATCGGCAGATAATCACGATCTAACCCAATAAGAACACTTGAGATCAAGTCATCCATGCTCATTATCGATCCAACGATAACTAGATTATCTGATATTCCTTTCATCTTCGAAAGATATTCACTCATCTTCATGGTACCTTTACGAGTTGTATGAAGTGCCTTCTTGAGTGATTGAATGTAGACTCCATTGTTAGAACCACAGTATGCCTCAATTGCTTTCCACAACTCATTTGCCGTTTGCTTGGGCGTATTGCCTATGATCTGCATTGCCATTTCTGGTGTCATAGCATTTATCAACATCCTTAATAGAAATTTGTCTCGACTAAACCATAACTTGTACTCTAGATTAGATGAACCATCAGCCAAGACCTTTTCAGGTGAAGATAATGTTCCAAACAAGTAACCATCTAAGTCAAACAGAAGAAAATTTGATCCATCAAGTTTTACAGTAACAAACTGACTTAACGAATTTCCAAATGGAGTAAATGAAGTTCCAGAATTCAAACCTGAACTTCCACCTGAGACCGATACCGATGAAGGAGATCCCTGCTCCAAGATTCTAGATCTCATCGTCATCTCTGTAGATCTACACCAGCTTTTTCTGATTGAGTATCAAACCTTCTAGATCTCTTAATTTCTTGACCAGATCTATTATCTTGAAGTGAGAAACTTCAAGATTCTTCAGATCTGTTGTTGTAAGTCACCAATCCCTATAGATCTACTTCAGATCTAGCGATTTCTCTTCCAGATCTAGCGATTCTCCGTCCAGATCCAGTAATTTCTCTTCTCGATCTATCGATTTCTCATTAAGATCTAACCACCAGATGTGATTTCGTGAGATTTCTGTCACGAAACTTCAAGAACTTCACCAGACTTCACGAACCTGGTTTCTACCACTTTGATCGATCTTTCTCTAGCGTTAGTTTTCGAAGCTCTGATACCATGTTGGAATTCGAGATGAACTCCATTGTTAGGCTTTGGAGAAATCGGTAGCTCAACAAACTCGTCGATGCTACTGTTATATTTCATTTATATATCAACACAAGAATACATCTAAGTCGTCCATTTAGTTACATCTCCACTCTTCATTCACAGACACACTTGACACACACATACAACACTTACTCCTTACACTACCACATAGAGTCCTCGAGATACACACTAAAAAACATCTTAATGATTTACTCTAACACCTCTGAGTTCCTCTCTTCTCATTTGATGACAACATATCATTGAAATCGCCAAAAATGCACCACGGTTTTGTTGACTGTGCAGCGAATGGACGCTTGGGATTAGCTTATAACTCCCCACTATGTTGGGAATTTAAAAACTCGCCAATTGTCTTGCCATTACCACCCCTTACAATTTCGTGCCCCAATTTCGCACCTTCCCTGGATAAATTATCTGCCCCGTCATCGTTGTCAGCGTCATAATTGGCTGCCTGAATTCTACGCCCTTCCAATGTGCGTTACCATCTATTCGACGTAACTGAAGGCCCTTTCTGAACTGGTGCGCGTAAAATACTTCCTTATTGTCATTTCGAATGTGGGTCGGTACAATCAAATAGTGCTTCACAGAACTTATTAGAGTGTCTGATCATGCCACAAAAGAAATAAAGAGTAGGGACTCGTTCAATCCAAAACCAACTATCGCCCCGTACGCTTCAATTTCATGTTAATCACTAAAGGCTTCCGTACGCCCATCCGGACCTTAATCCGGAGATGATCAAGCCACATGTTGTTTATGTTGTTTAGATTAGACTGCACGAACGTCCTAATGAAGTCTCCGATTGCTCTTGCTATTCTCTTGTTGAAAAACCCCACCAGAAGTTTATACACTCGCACCCACATCTCTATTTCATTCAATTTGACGGTATCCAATTGATCCATAGGATCCAGTTGCTTCAACAACAGGACACGTTAGTTGGATGTCCAAAGGCCATCATCCATAACTCTTCACACATTTCTTTTATGGAAGAATGTGAGGATGAATAAATGTAAATGTTTAATCTCCCGCGCTGAACACCCTTAATTGGTTGCCAAATAGGAATCAATATCCCTCATAGCCCCAAAGTTGATGAATGGTCTATCTAAGAGTAGCCGTCCTATGATTATCTTAGAGCATTTAACACTTCCTTCTTCCTCCTGAGCATCCTCCAGGATCAAGCCCTCACCATCGTCTTCCTCAATTCCCAACCCCGCATACTAGTCCTGGAGACCCCTATTCGTTGACGAGTTCGCCATGAAAATCTTTAACAAATTGGAAAAATCAAACACAGATAAAAAAACCAATACCATAAAGGTAAGAACTCAACACATATGTCAAAAGATAAGACAATCAAGTCCTATAGTTAGTTATTTAAATTGGAAACTATAGGATTTTTTCTAGAGATGTGCATTAACACATCTAGGAACCATATGGAGTATCAATTGTTGTCACTTGAATTTAGTTAGTGGGAGTTAGTGGGTTAAGTGGCAATAGATGGGCCATTAGATGAACATCGAGATATGTAAATACATAAAGATCAAAGGCTAGGAATCAAGCTCACATTAATGTATAAGATGTATTCATATAAACATGCAAATCAAACCATTTCAATGGATACCTTGCTGGAGCGAAGAAGGAGAGTTGAAGAAGGGATTGAAAACTTGAATTCAACCACTTTGGAGGACAGGACAAATCAAAAGATTAAACTTAGGTAATCTACTTCTCCATCTCCTACACTTTCAAATGAGTCCAAAATTTGGTGTTTTAATGGAAAATTGATATAAATTGATGAGGAAGGTTTAGGTCACTGATTTATGGTAGGTTTTAATGAATTATAAGTATTATTGGAGTTATAATTTACAAGGGTGTATTTAATTGAGATTTTTATAGACTTTTGGTTACTTTTATAAGCGAATGACTTTTATGAAGTTTTAGATTTTGGTAGACTTTTAAAGACTTTGATAAACTTTTATGTAGATTTCATTATGATGACTTTTATCAACATTTAAGATTTTTAGTGACTTTTGTGAACTTTTTAAACATGATTTTAATGATACTAAAAGATTATTGTAATTTTTAAAATGAAACAAATATTTTGCACTTTATTATAAAAAAAAATAATTATATATTTTTTCTTAAGAACTTTTATTAATTTTTAAAAAAGTATTTTTGTATTTTTAGTAAAAAAAAAACATATAGGCATATTAATGAATTACTCTCAAGGTAGTAGCATAACAAATAAGTAAATAAATATCAACATAATAAATAGGTAAATAAATCATCCTTTAGTGGTAGAAAAGAATCAAGTAAGATAATTGAAAATATATTTTTTTTGAGAAAAGATCATTGGAAATATTAGCGTAAAAATTTTGCACTTTATTTTTTTGTTTGACTTAAGCAAAAAAAAAATATATTTTTTCCTTCTTAATGATAGTTTAAATTCTAAAAAATGCACTTCTTGCATTTTAAAAAATTATACAATTATTTTCTTCAAAAATAAGAATACTACACTTTTTGAGATTATAATAATACACTAAATAAACGAAACTTCTTTGTCAAAAAAAAAATAAAAAATGTATAGTGATGCAAGAATGAGATTTTGTAATACTGACAGCAATCAATTTTCATCAACATAGATATTAGAGTATAATGAGTGAGCAATGAAATTCAAGAGTTGTGGAGTGATTGGAGAAGTTGATAAAAATAATTGATAATAAAAAGACCTCTTGTGAACAATGAAGTCCGTATTGAAGAATGCGAAAAACAAAAATTAGAAGTCTCTAAAAATTTATGGGTTGAGATGAGGAGAAGTTGAAGACTTCTTTATGTGTATTTTTATACAAAAAGTCTACAAAAGTCAAGATTTGTAACCAATCTGCAAAAGTCACCGAAAAATAAATACATCTTTTATGAACTCTCTAAAAGTTTAAATTGAATACCCCAAAACTTTTGTATACTTTTTAAAAGTCTATAAAAGTCCACATTGAATACACCTTACTTTCATAAACTCTCTAAAAGTTTTAAATGAATACACCTAAACTTTTTTAGTCATTAAAAGTAACCAAAAGTTTATTAAAATCTCAATTGAATACACCCCTGTTAGAGTCATATACCGGTTTTGCATGAAATTGGAGTTTTAGGTGAATTTTGGAAAAAATTAATTGATTTCATGAAATGGATGAATTTGATCTAATTGAAATTGTTTTAAAGGTTTAAATGATGTTTTGTAGTCTATTTGAAATGGAGAATGCAATTGTAGGGTCTAAGTAGCCAATTAGGGAGTTTGGGACAAAGTTCTCAAGTTGAGAATTTTGTCACATATGGTAATTAGCACGCTAACTAGACCGATTAGCATGTTAATGATTCTAGACACTTAACTGTTTTTCAAAATGAAAAATAGTAGCGCGCTATACAGATCCCCTAGTGCGCTAACGACACCTAGTGCGCTAGTTAGACCCATTAATGCGCTAACGATAGATAAAACTTAAATTTTAAGGGTTGTTTTGGGATTTTTGACTTAAATGCATACCCAAACACCTATAATCATACTAAATATATAAAATTGGACTTCAGGGACTTAGGGGACCGTAGCTTAGGTATCGGGGAGCTAGTCGGGTCGGATTTCAGGAGTCAAAGGAAGTTGGAGCGCGGATTGAGGTGAGTAAACCTATTGGAATGCTTCACATAACTTATGGATAATTTTATCGATATCATATTACATGTGTGCCTGGTGGTGGGAACATATGGGGTTTCACTCTTATTTCAGTTTGTGTATATATTAGTGTGGCTAAATCGCTTGCACATGTTACTCATGTTTAGTGCTCGTGTCGACGGTAGTATGATATACTTACGACCGTCGGGAAGGATTTAGGGTGTTCCTTGGACTTGAAATGGGTTCATCCGGTAACAGAAGTTGAGATTTAGTCATTGTAAGCTTGTAAGTATATATGTGGTTCCTATTCAATTTTATCGATTATTGGCTGGTTTATGTCAGGGTTTTCTCATGATTATACGGTTATGTACTTATTAGTGCTTTATTCCCGAGCATGTTTAGCTGGTATGTGTTGTTTATTTATTTCATGCTACTGATTTTGTTTGTCGTGTACTACTTGCATTCATGAGAATATGACGTACTGTTGTCAGATGTTATATTATTATGTATTGTAGATTTTTAGTTTTATTTCATGAATATTGTGTGGACTTCTCTTGGAATTTTACTGTTAGGGCATGTGCCCTAGGTCAATCCATTAACTGTCTTTATGAATATTTTTAGTTAATAAAATAGATGATTTCATTTGCTGTTTATTATAATTAATTTACATGTTTACATTATAATAAGATCCATGGGTATTTGCAGAAATATCCTAAATGTCCCTAGTCGATCATTATACTGAGTACTATAATGAATTAAGACTAGTGTGAGTCTTGATTGATGATCATATGATGATTATACGTATAGGGATACGAATCAAGATCACGAGTACTTGTTAGGGAACAAAGTCTTGGATCCAGACCCGCTATGAGAACATCACATGGATTAAGTCATAGTTGTTTCTCATGATAGGTATATTTTTCGGTCCTCGACTTGAGATTGCCGAGACTTCAACATTAGGAACATAGTGATTTGACACTATCAAACGTTGTCTTTAACCGGACGATTATAAAGGTTGTGATTGGTTACTATGTGAGCAATGTGATGAAGTTGTGTAATCGAGATAGAATTTGTCCCTCTTATATAAAGAGAGATATCTAGTGGATCCTTCGATGCGTTAGACTTTTAAAAGGCCTAGTCTAAGTGAATTGATATTGATCAATGTCACTTGGATGTTTTCAGTCTACCTAGAGATCGAGACTAGTACGATTGAACATGTTGGATGACAATTCCATGCCTTATGTTTGATCAAAAGGATATCGTGTGACAAAAGGATGTTATATACACTATTGATTAGGTTGTATCGATTTGATATTCGTACTACTTGGGTAGTCATAATGTCTTGCTAGAGGCTGCTTGTGACTTGTATACCAAAATGTGTTTTGGTACACTGCCAACGTTGTATGAGCCTATACTAAGAATGGTTTTGCGAGATTTTAAGATGGTTCAGAAAAATAAATTTTATATGATAAAATTCATGACGGAAACGTCCTTGTGGTGTATTACACTTATACTTCTTTATGTATGGGTATATGTGTAATTTACTTAACCGTCTATATACAAGGGTTGTATAAATAGACGCTTTACGTTAGAACACACGGATGAAATTTTAGGGCCGAAACTCTATTTTCGTTTAAAAATGAATTAGGGTTTTCTGGTACGCTTTGAATCGTTTTGGAGAGAAACAAAAATGTTTGGTATTCTCTTGAAGCTAGCACTTCAAATCTCGGCCACCGTTCGTGTGTGGATTGCTTGTAGAGGGCATTCGTCGTTGGCAGCGCTTTAGAGATCGATCAACATTCAGAAGGTGTTTTGCGACCGAGGTATGATTAAGTTTTCTTTGTTTAAACGTTTTTAATGGAATTAGATTCAGATTCTGTTGGGGGTTTTGTCAAAATTGTTAGTATTCTCCGCTGCGTATGAACCCCAAAACCTAACATTTACTCAATGGACTCGTCATTGTATTTGTTGGGTGACCGAGTGCAGATCATTCGATGAGCAAGGGCAAGGGTAAGGAGATATTGGGCGACTACCACTGAGATTATGGAACCAGCTTGTATGTGATTATAATATGTATGTATTTATATTTTTGTCAAGTTTTGGGGACCGTAGAACACTGATTACATGTATACGAGACTTCTGTTGTATTTATCTCGCCTTAATATATACATGGTATCTTTTGTCAGGTTTTCCATTACTTTATCAACTAGCTAATGAAATCAGTAATACTTACACAAAGATTAATTAAATAGGTTAAGGTTTAACTGAAAAGGTGTAAGCAACCAATTAGGTCGCGAGGCATCAAGGATAAGAGGGCCATGACGTGGCAGGGCTTGGTGAAGTGGAATGCAACATGGCGGGTCCCAAGGCGGCTTGAAACCTGGGGCCACCACAGTTTGATATCAGAGCTAGGTTTCGAGGAAGCTCGGGAGTAATTTAATGAAATTGAATAAAATAAAACAAACAAACATTGGAAGATCCTGACTTAGAATCCTAGTTGGGAAGCAAACTTGAGATGGGTAGTGATAGGGTTTATCTATACGTTATGTTTTTGATTGTATATTTATATACACATATACGGAAGGTGATCCGGTGTATGCTTTTTGATGCAGATCACGATGGATGGCCAGCTAACTTCACCTACTACAAATATTGGTCAGACAACGACCATATTAGATATGGGGGTTTGGATTCGATAGTAGTCGCACGATTCACAGCTCACGATAAACAGTTTAAGCTATTGATGGATATGATGGGTGCACATACAACAACCATTATATCACTTACCGCCACCCGGGTACAAAGCACGAATGAGATTCTAGTCGCTTCGATGACACTTCCATTCAGACTATATCGATACATGCAGTGGTACATAAGACTTCGAAAGTGGTTGCTGCACCGATCGTAGCACAAACTGAGACGTTGATTGCTATACCGACATAGACAGACATGTTTGAGACTTCGATGACGACAGAGGTCAAGTTGATGACGGATTTTATTGAATTCAATCTCGGATATTTTCATGGAGGTGGAAACCCAGAGGCAGCCATGAAGTGGTTGATTACGCATCAAAGGTTACATAAGCTATCGCGAATCCAGGAGAGCATACAGGCCAGGATATCTGAGCATATGCTGAAAAGGGATGCTATTGTGTGATTGACAGCGTATGCAGATACTCACCTAGAGTCGACGACATAGGCAGAGTTCAAATAGTTTTTTTATGATCGGTATATACCTATGAAGGTAAGGTTGAGGTTAAGACAGGAGTTTTTGGCTTTGAGACAAGGCAGTTGGTCAGTGTCACAGTACATGGATATATACCAGTACTTGATACAGTTTGCCATATACGTCGCAGGCACCGAGAGACTACATATATATTACTTCATTTATAGGTTGATTAAAGACATATCTAGTGCCATTGTCTCCTTCGGAGCTCAAACATTACAGGAGATGTATGATAGAGCGCTTACCCATGAGACATATCTGATGTAGAAGGCCGACAAGTGTTCGTCCACCGAGTCAGTCCGATAGAGTGGATAGCGTTTTAGGCAAAAAAGATAGAGAGATCAGTATGACAAAGAGGACAGACAATACGATTAAGGCCGTAGGGATGATGATTGGGCAGCTAGAGCTCATGTTGTACCCGCATTACCAACGCCACCGCAAAGGCAGACTCAAGACTAAAAAGGCAAAGACTGGAGATCACAGGGTTAGGGTCAGTGGTCAGGGAATCAGCTGGCAGGACCGGATGGTGGATCACATGTTGGCGATGTAGACAAGAAGATCACGTCAGAAGAGACTATTCACGAAGAGTAGTAGTGACACTGGTGTAGATTCGAGAGTCGGTGCATGTAGTGGCTGAGCCAGGCCGGGGGACATCCCAACAACAAGTTCAGGGTTCGTAAGTATGATTTTTCTAATAAATTACATTTAAGGTTTATACATGCATGGTGATAAGATGGTAGATTATCATGTTACGACATGGGATTGTCATAGGCCGTGGCATGGCATGGGACTGTCATGGTGAACTAAGGTAGGTTAAAACATGGCATTGGATTATCATGGTATGTGATGGTTGGTTAGGACTATTATGTTAGGATACATGATAGGAGAGGTTTACAATTATTGGTGTTAGGTAACTGGGTTAGGGAAACTTGAACACGGAAATCGACTTTAGAGTGGGTTGCGGAGATATTGGAAAGAAAGTGACAGATTTTGATCACATCGACAACATGCGCCTATGTGTTCGGGTAACACTACGTTCCCTGCGATGGGAGTGGTGGGGTGTTCAAGGGACCATAGAATGGGACTATCAAAGTGTGAGACGTGGTCACTTGGGGATAGAATAGTTACACAAAAATTTACTCGAGATTGATATAAATTGATTAAGGAGGTTTAGGTTACTGATTTATGGTGGAATTTGATGCATTATAAGTATTATTAGTGTTCTGATTTAGAATCATAGACTGGTTTTGCATGAAATTGAAGTTTTAGGTGAATTTTGGAAAAAAATTAGTGGATTTCGTGGAATGGATGAATTTGATCTAATTAAAATTGTTTTAAAGGTTTAAATGATGTTTTGGAGTCTATTTAAAGTGGAGAATGCAATTGTAGGGTCTAGGTAGCTAATTGGAGAGTTTGGGACATAATTCTCTAGTTGAGAATTATATCACAAAGGGTAATTAGTGTGCTAACTAGACCGATTAGCACGCTAACGCTTCTGAGCACTTGACTATTTTTCAAAATGAAGAACAATAGCGCGCTAGATAAATCCCCTAGCGCATTAACCCCACCTAGAGCGCTAGGTAGACCCATTAGTGCGCTAACGACAGATAGAAACTAAATTTAAAGGGATATTTTGGTATTTTTGACTTAAATACATACCCAAACACCTATAATCATATTAAATATGTAAAATTGGATTTCAGGGACTTAGGGGGACTGTAGCTCAGATATCGGGGAGCTAGTCGGGTCGAATTTCAAGAGTCTAGGGAAATCAGAGCGCGGATTGAGGTGAGTAAACCCAGTGGAATGCCTCACAGAATTTATGGCTACTTTTATCGACATCGAATTACATTTGTAACTTTTAGTGGTCACACATAGGGTTTCACTCTTTATTCGATTGCGTATATATTGGTTGTGGCTAAATTGTTTCCACTAGTTACTTGTGTTTAGTGCTCATGTCGACGACAGTAGGATATACTTACGACTGTTAGAAGGGATTTAAAGTATTCCCTTGACTTGAAATAGTGTCTAGAGGGGTTCATCAGGTAACTGAAGTTGAGATTTAGTCATTGTAAACCTATAAGTATATACGCGATTCTTATTCGATTTTATCGATTACTGGCTAGTTTAGGTCAGGGTTTTCTCGTGATTATATGGCTTTGTACCTATTGATGCTTTATTTCCAAGTATGTTTAGGTTGTATGTGTTGTTTATATATTTCATGCTACTGATTTTGTTTGTCGTGTGATGCCTACATTCATGAGAATATGATGTACTGTTGTCAGGTGTTATATTTTCATGTCTTATAGATTATCAGTTTTATTTCATGAATATTGTGTAGACTTCTCTTGAATTTTATTCACTGAACTCGTCACTGTATTTGTTGGGTGACATAGTGCAAATCCTTTGACGAGCAAGGGCAAGGGCAATGAGGTACTGAGCGACTACCTCCGAGATTGTAAAGCCAGCTCGTATGTGACTACAATATGTACGTATTTATATTTTTGTCGGGTTTTGGCGTAGAACAATGATTATATGTATATGGAACTTTTGTTATACTTATATCCTCTTTATATATACATGGTATCTTTTGACGAGTTTTCCACTACTTAGGGTTGTTAAATATTGCATAACTTACTTAATTTAAGACTTCCGCTGTAAAATTTGTAATATAACTTGATAAATCGATCAACTGGCTAATGAAATAAGTAATAATTATATGAAGATTAATTAGCTAGGTTAAAGTTAGCTGAAAAAGTGTAAGCAACCAGTTAGGTCGCAAGACGTCAAGGATAAGAGGGTCATGACGTAGCAAGGCTTGGTGACATTGAATGCGACATGGCGAGTCCCAAGGCGGCCCAAAATTTGGGGCCGCCACATATCTTGTCACCGAATAAACCAGACACAGCCTGGTCTGACTAGACCAAAAGCTCAAATCGGTTCAACCAAGGCAAAGTGGTCATGCTCGACCTAGTGCTGACCTGTGGATAAGTATATATGTTATATATGTGGGATATATTATATTATATAAATATTTATGCAAGAATATAACAAGACGATAGTGCAACCTTACGATCAGCTAGAAATACGTGTTGGGCGTGATGGGTAATGCGACTAGATTAAAACCGAAAAATATACCAAGCCAAATAAATTATTCAAGTGACAATGGTTGGAAATTGAATTTATTGAAAGCCTTTAGTTGAATAAATACGATGTGACCACATCAAATTATGTGGCGACCCCAAACTCCGAGGCAAACCGGGTATCGCCACGTCGCCAGACACATTACCAAGCATGCCACGTCACCGCATACTTAATTTGACTACCTGCGACCTACACCTTTATACGTATCTTATTCGCCTTAACTTAGTATTTTTGGATATTTTATGGATATTCACATTAAATTGACTAAGTTAAGTTGTTCACGACTTATTAAATTATTAAAATTCAAGCGGAAGTCTTTTAAAACATGCAACACCATAAGAAAGAAAAATTTGCATTTGCATAAATAACTCTATAGTATGGAAACTCGACATTAGATACCATGTATATTAATGAGCGACAAAAGTACGAAAGGTGAACATATGCATGTATCAGGTTTACAAGTCCTCCCAAACCATTCATAAAAACAGTAAATAGATACATACAACACCTACGCAAAAATGACGGGCTCTCCTAACTCAAACGGAGTCACCTGAGACGCCCTTGCCCCGGCTCGTCGCAAGATCTGCGATTTGTCACAAAAAATAATGACAAATCCCAGGTGAGTAAATCCAAGATAACTTTAGCTAATATTTATGAAATCTAATAAAACAACTACAATTCATGCAATTTAAGTAAATGATAAGAATAAAGGAATTCGCATTAACATAAGTCGTTGAGAAGTCAAATTTGGACACGAGTGTAGCGTGACAGAGAACCCTGGTCGACATTCAGGAATCTTCTTAGCTAAACCGAGAGGAACCCATGACGACCACCTCGCCAAACATCTCACGGTCGAATGAGAGGAACTCATGAATGGTAGAACCCCATCCAAACATCTCGAGAGAGGAACCCATGACGTAAACTTAGGTCTTCATCAAACATCTCTCAACCTACGGGTTTCGCAGAGAATAATCACCGCGTATCCCTAACATGGCCAATTACTCAAACAACGCGGGGTAGTTAGCCCTGGGGTGTGAGTCTGTGCCATGCCGACCCCGTCGACAAACACAATACACGCGTGGAAGTGGATGAACAGTGAATTAACAACAATAAATAGCACAATAGAATAATTGAAATGTGAAATAAAGTAAATGTCATAAATGAATTTTAACTAATTTTCTCGTGGGTTTACTTACCTCAAACAAAACGCAAAACACCTTCGAAACGTCTCGCACTTGCCTCGAAATACGTACCCGACACCCGACTATGGTAGCCTAAGTCCATGGTGTCCAATTATACAATTTTTATTATTTTAGAGTCTCAATAAATAAATTTATAGTGTGAGACCAAAATTTGTAAAATTTTTACTCCAACGAGTTTAATACTTTGCACACTTTTTGAACCATATCAGGGGATTGATTGTGTCGGCAACGCGCCACCCCGCCACTGCTCCACGTCGTTCACCGAGCCACTATTGTTATTGCCTTGCCTTGCCGTCACCGCCGTGCGCTGCCGACGCCGCGGCTGTGCGCGCCGTCGTCGCCTCACAGCCGCCTCCATAAACCCCGCCGCGAAGCTAGCGCACACTTGCATCCTCGGGTTCAACGCCACCGCCTTGACTGCTCATTCCCGAGCTCCCGCCGCCACTGCCGCTTCTCCTCGCCTAGCCGTTCACGTCGCCTCGAGCCGCCGTCCACAGCCAGTCTGCTCGTCCGCGAGCAGGTGCTGCTGGAGCCGCTCTTTGCCGCCACTGCTAGAGCCGCGCCTATCCGCCATTGTTGGAGCCGCGACACCGCCGACGCTACTGGTCCGAGTCTGGCTCGCCCTCACCGAAGCCACTCTCACCGCTAATGTCCATTTCTCTCTCTCTTTTGTTGTCCCTCTCTCACTCACACACACACACACTCTCTCACTCTCTCTCTATCTCTCTCTCTTTTGTTGTCTCTCTCTCTCTCTCTCTCTCTCTCTCTCTCTCTCTCTCCTCTCTCTCACATTTTAATTTTTTTAATCATTTGTAGATGAGAGGAAGTAATGATGAGTGATGGGTTGATGTGATGTGTGATGTGATGGGATGCGTGATGTGACAACTCAATCCCATACTACCCCGTACACCCACATTACGCGCACACCGCGACGTCGTACACTCTCGTCACTACACGTGCACAACCCGACCAAACGAAATTCCAATTAACGCGACGCGAACTATTAAATAATAGGAAAATAAATAAACACTCGCCACACAAAAATAACATATTTCACCCATTAGGCGTGTCATAGACTTTTCCGCGATGTCCACGTGGGTCTGAGCTTATGTTCTTAATTTGTAATTTTTCAGTTAATCGGGATCGATTAAAACGGGCTGTTACAAATTAATACAAAGTACATTTAGTGTTGAGTTTTATTATTCATTTATCAACCTAGTGATCTAGAAAATGTGCATCTCAAGGCAAGGATAAATGACTCAAATCGGTACACTCTTATATGAAAACCTTCGATCATATTTTGGCACACATCTCGAAGCACATCTAAAAGCAATCAAGAAGCCAACATGAGAATGAGATAGAAGAAATTCATTAGTTGTTTGGTAAATGGAATGAGTAGGAAACACATGTCATTCTCATCATACTTTAGTCACATCATTTTGACCTTTGGATTAGCTGAAGTAGGAACTAATTAGTGATTAGTTAATTACTAATTACATTCATAATTAACCTATAAAATCAAAACCCAAACCATTCTTTCATTCTTTTCAATAGCCGAGATAAAGAGAATGAGAATGAAGAGAATCCAAGAGTGAAGACACGCTGCAAGGAGGATCTACGACACACCTGGGTGTGACATTGATGTTACAGATCTTTACGCATATACGGCTGTTAGAAGCTAGATAAACTCTACACTTAATTGACTTGAATGAGAATCTGTTTTACACAATGTTAGTAATCTGGACATATCACTTTAGTTTGAAATCCAAATTGAGTGAATCCAACGCCATTGAAAACTTAACTTAAAGTACTTTAAATTTCTCCTACTGAAAAATCTTGAGATTTCGAAGTCTACTAACTCAAATTCGATCTGCAACTTGGAGTTTTAAAACTGGAAAAGTTTATGTTCTATATTGAGCCAACAACGTTGTTTTGAAGATATCTATCTCATATGAAGTCAAAGTAAACTGATTACAATGCATTTGAAAGCTAACTTCTAGATTTAAAACTTTTGCCTGCTGAATATTTTCCAGATCAAATGTTTTCATAGGTAAAGATGTTTTGCATAACTCTCTTAATTTTAATCCAAATCAGGATTTGTTTAGCTTTTTGAAAAGTTGGTTTATAAACCAACAACTTTCATTCATAAAGTCTCTAAAGATCTTAATTTTTCGATGATAAAGTATGGGATATAAACTGTTTTTACAAGTTCTTTACTTATAACTTTTGAAGAACTTAGTTATGTCTTTGAAGCTTGCTTGATATGGATTTTAGGAGGTATTGAAATGCACTTTGAGATGCTTTCAAAATAAATCAGTATAAAGAAAAACGACTTAAAAACTCATAATAAGACTCGAGGCTGAGCGAGGAGCATCGGGTCATGTTAGGACTGGAATGCGATAAGTAGTAAGTCAACATAGACAAATATACACTTTTATTACGCATGTATTATCTTCACATTTTACTACAATGCATCATACTATACATGTGGTCATACATATGGTATACATATGGACTTTTGGGGTTGACTCTGACAATAAGTATGAATGGTTTATGTCCGGGGAAGCAGAGAGTGTACATGTCTAGAAACTTCCCATATGGAGTAGTAAATGAAAAATTCACATGTCTGGAACCTTTCCTGAGGAGTTTAAAACATATTATTGTTGGGACCTCCTGTAGGAACAGTGAATTGACTGGGCCATCCCATTGTCAGAGTTAGTATTGGTCGATTGTGATGGGCAACAACAACCCATTCGGTGTGAGTTACTGTCAGGTCGATGGTGCATGCTAGGTCCTTTGCATTAGGGAGTTCACAAAAATCACCTATGAGGATTTTTAGACTCGTTGCATGTTTACTTTATTCTATCTTGCCGCATATTTTCTTTCCTTTACTTTTATGCGCTGAACTTGTATACTCCCTAACTTTCACTCACCGAGTCACTCCTTTGGTGGGACCAAATCTGTCTTGCAATGATAGAGGAAAGGGCAAGGCTCGAGATTGACGTGCGACAACGAAGAGAGCTACACCACTTCATTACTGTAGGTTTTATGTATATATCTGATTTTGTATACGTTGGTTCATATTTTAGGTTTTAGATGCTCCTCAACATATGGATAACTGTATATCTAACTTTTGGGTTTTCCACTGTAATTCCCTTTTGATTATATATATGGCATGCTCACTACTTCTGCACATAAAATCATGTTTAGACTGGGACCTAAACAATCAATTATATGTTTAATACTTTATGTTTTGGAAAGTTATGAATGTTTTAAAATGATTGTACAAATTGCTAGACTAAATTGATAGAGAACATGAATTAAGGTGCAAATCAAGTTGTACTTTGGTTCTCTTTCCCAAGTTAGAGAATCAAAGAACAGTTCGGGCTAGTCAGACTGTCGGTTCAGGGTCGGGTGTGACACAAATATAAACTAGGAGTACAATTGAGAGTTTACTAACAATTAAGGGGGTGCTTAGAGCATGAACTAACTTATTGGACTATAAATTAAATTAAATTAAATGGAGGCAATATAACATATATGGGTGGTAATAGTAGCTCCCTTAAATAATACTTACATTCTCCCACTTTATCCATACATACTTTCATCAAAAATTAAGAAATGAAATGCATGAATCATGACGATAGTTCCTCTATTAACGAGCAATATCTTTTATGCATCACGATGCATTAAATCTCTTAACACTAATCATTATAGCTTAATGAATAAACCTTATGTTTATTCTTAGTCCAAACTTAATGATATTCCTTAAGAAATCAAATAAAATATAAATGTGTACACAATACTTAATTGAGCAAATATCCAAATACAGTTTCAATAAACATCATTCTTACAATGATAATTACATGGACTTAAGTCCCATTTTATCAACATGATCCTTAAACTTCATTGGTGGCATGCATTTAGTTAAAGGATCCGTAATCATCAATCCAGTGCTAATATGCTCAATGACCATTGTTTTGTCCTTAACACGTTCCCTAATGGCTAAGTACTTAATGTTGATGTGCTTGCTTTGACACCCATTTTTGTTGTTCTTAGCCATAAAGATAGCAGTTGAATTGTCACAATACATTCTTAATGTCCTAGTGATAGAATTCATAACTCTTAGCCTAGAAATGAGACTCTTTAGCCAAACACCTTGAGAGTAACAGCCTCAAAACAAGAAACGAACTTAGCCTCTATAGTGGAAGTAGCAATCAATGTTTGTTTGCGCATCTCCATGATACAGCTCTACCGACTAGCATAAAAATAAATTCCAATGTTGATTTATGCAAGTCAATTCGTCCAACAAAGTCTGAATCTGAGAAGCCAGTGACTTCCAAATTATTAGACCATCTATATGTAAGCATGTAGTCCTTTGTGCTACGAATGTATCTCTTAACCTTCTTTGTAGCTCTCTAGTGATCGATGCAGGGTTACTTTGATATCTTCCCAACATCCCAACAGTAAAAACTATGTCAGGTCTAGTGCAAACTTGAGCATACATCAAGCTTCCAACGATTGAAGCATAAGGGGTATTTGTCATTTGTTCCCACTTAAGATCATTTTACGGGCATTGCTTCAAACTAAACTTATCACCCTTCACAATGGGAGCTACACTTGGTGAACAATCCTTCATTCTAAATCTTTTCAAAACTTTATTGATATAGGCTTCCTGAGATATACCAAATATACAATGTATCATGTCTCTATCGGTCTTAATGCTAATAACATAGGATACATCTTCCATGTCTTTCATATCAAAGTTATTAAAAAGAAATTGTTTCACAACATGTAGCATACCCTTGTCACTTGTTGCAAGCAAAATATCATCCACATATAGATTAAGAAAGAAAATTTTGCTCCTACTAACTGTCACGACCTAAGTTACTAATCCTAGTTTATAATATATTCAGGATCACCAACCCCTGACGTAGAACCCACATTGAGATACGCGCACTGACCTAGGTATGTGGCCGAGGTATATTTTATATTTAGGTGATGTATTACTAGTGTTGTGTATGTGCGTAGATTACTAAATCACATTTATTTATTATATATAGGCGTCGAGGCAAAGGCGGGGGATGCTCCTTGAGATATGTACTCTAACTCTATGTTCGGTCTGTCGTGAGCTACGTCACTTCAACCTTTACTCTATAGTTCTTAATGATACTTCCATGTGAATGTAAAGTATTCCTAGTATTTAGGGTCCATTGATGTAACGTCCCGCTTTAATTAATCCAGATTTGCTGACAAATTACAGATTATGACCCTAAGCTCAGACCCACGTGGACGTCGTGGAAAATTCTAGAGCATGCCTAGATTAGTTGTCGTATCACATGCCACATCACATCAATCAAATCACACCCATACCTCATTTTTTCTCTCTCATCTCCAAAATCAAACAAAAAGATCCTCTCTCCTCACTCACTCCCTCATTTACCCGAGCTCTTCCTCTCCCCCTTTCATTTTCATTTTCTCCTCCAACAAGACCACTCAATCTCCATTAATCTCACCCTCGCTAAGCACTCCATCACTCCCTCGAATCGGACTCACATCTTTCGCGGTGTTCGCTCCTCTCAATGGCGCTCGTGACAATCTCCAAATCGAGTTGAGTTTTGTTGATTCTATTAGCTTTTTGTGGAGAAACTTAAATTTTATTGACGTTGGTGTTGTTGGGTTGGTGTTGTTGTTGTTATTGTTGTTGTTGTTGTTGTTGTTGTTGTTGTTGTTGTTATGATTGTTGTTTTTTTTAAAAAAATAAGCATCTCTCTAGAGAGATCGTCTCTCCAGATAGACGATTTGGGGGAAGAACGGGTAGCCAGTTAGGATCGGCCCGACTCGGGCCCGGTTCAGGCCCAGCCCACCCTAAAATTACGATATTTTAATAAAAAATAATTAAAAATCAAATAATATACATTTTAAATCAAGTAAATATTAGAAAATAGGAAAAATAGCTAGAAAATTATGAAAAATTTCAAAACAAAAAAATCAGAAAAACACAATAAAATGGGAGAAATATAGAAAAGTAGTTTTCGAGGAGTTTTTGGGCGTCGTCACCTTGGTATATTTCGAAAAGTGTGCCGAAACTAAACTTTTTTGAATAAAAATTCAAATTGTTTTGGTCCTACATTATAATCCACTTAATATAACTCTAAAATAATTAAAGTGGTATAAATGGACACCAAGGACTTAGGGGACTATAATCGGGTGTCGAACACGCATCTCGAGGTGTGAGCGATACAGTTTAGAGAGATATTTATGATTCTTTGAGGTGAGTAAACCCACGAGAAAGTCAGCTTAAAATTTACTTAATTTCCTTGTAAATTATTTGTTTCACATTACTTTTCGTCAGTTCAGCTTGCATGTTTACTTTATTCTTGTGTGTGTCTGTGTATGGTCAAATAGACGGTGTGACCCCTTTCTGGTTCTCTTGTCGATGATGATCTGATTGTTGCTACAGTGTTTGTCATACATTAGATTACACGTGAGATTTCTCTTAGCGAGTCGATGATCTCGATAGCGAGTTGATATGAGGCTCACATCCATCACAGATTTCCTCTCCTTTGAGATGTTGGGTAGAAGTCTACCTTCTGACCAACAGAGTTCCTCATTTCAACCGTGAAGAGGGGGTGTAGATTTCCTCACCTCCAGGGCCTTCTCGGTTTAGTAACTACGTCCCAGGGCTCGACGGCTATACACCACACTCGCGTTCCATATTCTTGATTATCTCACGACTTATATTCATATTTTACATTCCTGTTCATTTACTTTATATGCATGAATTGTAGCCGTTATTCTTGGATTTCTTGTGAATACTAACTGAATTTCTCTGGGATTTACTCACTGGAACTTGTCATTGTTTGTTGGTGGCAGGTTGCAGATCTTATGACGAGTCGGGGGAAGGCGGTGCTTGGCGACTACCTCTGATCCAGAGCGCCTCCACTTGCTCACTCGTAGGTGTTTGTATTTATACATATACATTCTTTTTCGGGAACATTTTAGGAGACTTATTACCTGATACATGAATATTGACACTTGTTATACATTTTGTCGCCTTTATTGATATACATGGTATCTTTTTGCTGGGTTTTCACCCTATAGGTTCTTAATTAATGCAAGACTCATTTATATTATTGATTTGCATACTATTAAGACTTCTGCTATTAAAAATAACCTAAAAATAATCAAAATAAACAAATTAAGTGGTAAAACTCTTTGACTTGTTATATTTCGACAAAATAATCTTTTAAACAACGAAATTGACTAAGTCAGATATAAGATGGTTAGTTCGTAGCCCGTCATGGACATGTGTGCAAGTGACATGGCATGGCTTCGCGACGTGTCCAACGACGTGGCAGTGCTCGATTTGCCTTGAAATTTGGGGCCGTCACAATTGCACTATATGGAGATGAGCGACACATGAAGTTAGAGTCCCTGGGGATGTCGGCACTCACCACTATTATGGCGCGACACATGGGGTTAAAGTCCCTCGAGTTATCGAAAAACGAATACTAGACTGTGCGATAATACGCACGTACTTTTTAAGTGGCCTTAAAGACTGAAGTGACGCAGCTCTCGACCGACCAGACATAGATCATCATTACTTAGCCTAGTGTCAATTTCACTTGTTTAGTTTTGGTATTTACTGGCATATTTTTGTTTCAACAATTCTTCACTATCTCAATGCTTATAAATACCTTTTGTATATTTGAAAATGTGGAAGAGAATCTCCATATGTTACTTTCTACTTTATTGTACTCACTATCCTTTTTATGGATGATCCATCGATTAGTATGTCCGACAAGGAGAAGATTAACGACTACCTCATAGCCTATGGCGTGCATTCAATACCGACTTTATAGGTTTTAATTTTTTGTTATATGACGTACTTTATGTTATTCGGACATTTTTAGGTTGTATATATGTATGGATTAAGTGTTAGTTCCCCAACCTGACATATGTTTATTACACTAATTATCACCATTCAGTTATATACATACATGTGATCGTGCTAGGGTTTGTATTTTAATTGCTTCCGCTAAATCTTTAAGACTTATATTTTTTTTAATAATTGTTTACAAGTTTTAATTTACTCTAAAAGTTTCACATTAATAGGAGTTGTGTGTTGTTTATCATGGACAAGTGTAATGAGAACAATATGACTAATGGCTGATTAATACATTATTAAGCTCTACGTGGCTGAGATTAAGGCTTAATGATGGGATTAAGCCGCGCGGTGCCCTAAATTCAAGAATGGGTCATCATACTAACCTTTTGGTATAAACAATTATCCATAATGTTCTCAACAAAACCAAATGAAAAGATGATATAAAAGAATTTCAAATACCATTGTCAAGAGGCTTGTTTCAATCTATATATGAATTTCTTAAGCTTGCACACCAAATTATCATTACCCATAGAGGAGAGTTCTTCAGGTTGTTTCATGTAAATCTCTTCCTCTAGTTGACCGTTAAGGAATGCAATTTTCACAACCATTCGTTGCAACTTAAAGTCAAAATGTGCAGCTAAAGCCAAGATAATACGAAGAGAATCTTTCTTGGATACATAAGAAAAAGTCTCCTTGTAATCAATTCCTTCCTTTTTAGCGAATCCTTTTGCAATAAATATGGCCTTGCATATCTTAATGTTGCTTAATGAATCTTTCTGAGTCTTAAAGACCCATTTACACATAATGGCCTTAGCTCTTTTAAGCAAATCAACGAGGTACCAAACATCGTTTGATGACAAAGAATTCATTTTATCAATCATAACATCATGCCATAAATTTGGATTCAACACAACTCATGCCTTGTGAAAACGTTTCGGGATCGCTTTCAGTTCTGAAATTGTAGTCCAATTCTTACAAATATACAATGAAGTCACTAGATATTATTGACCTTCTTGTTCGAGTAGATATTCTTAATGTTGTATCAACATTTTCTTGAAAATCATGTTCATCAACTTGTTGTTCGTTTACTTGAGGTGCTTCATGAGCAATTGGTTATTATACCATTTCAAGTTCTTCATGAACAACTTGATCTACTAAAAGATTGTCAATAAGTTGTGGGTTTTAAAATCTTCGTTCCCCAATTCTCAATAGAATTTAAGTGTAAGTCGGAATGATAGGCATTGACTACTTGATGTAGAAGGCGAATCATCAAAATAAACCTTTTTAGGAAGATTATCCAAAAAAATGATATCTCCCACTAATCATGTCACTCTTAAGAAACTTTGCGTCTCTTGACTCCATAATTCTAGTGTTATGTGATGAACAATAAAATCGATATCCTTTGGACCTTTCACCATATCTAATGAAATACCCACTATTGGTCCTCAGATCCAGTTTCTTTTCATGTAAATTATAAACTTTTACTTCACGTATACATCCCCAGATGTGTATATGATGCAAACTCAATTTTCAACTTTTCATTAGCTCAAATGGTATCTTTGAGACAACCTTGGTTGGAACTCAGTTTAATATATACACATCCACTTTATGAGTTTTGGTCCATAATGAGATAGGTAAGGTTGCATTACTGCGCATACTCATAACCATATCCATCAAGGTCTGATATCTTCTTTCTGCCACGAATTCTCACTAGGAGAACTTGGATTGGTGTATTGAGGAACTATTCCTTGCTTTTAAAGAAACTTAGTAAATGGACTAAATGCTTGTTCATCCTTAGTGTATCTACCATAAAACTCTCCTCATCTATTAGATCTGACAATCTTAATTTATTTCCCACTTTGTTTCTGCTCAAGCCTTAAAAACTTTAAAGCATCAAATGCTTCATTTTTATGATGAAACAATTAGACATACATGTAACGTGAGAAATCATTAATAAAAGAGATAAAATATTTCAGACCAGTCTTTGTGTTCATATATAAACAATATATGTCAGTATGAATGATTTCCAATAATGTTGAGCTTCTATGAGCACCATTCTTAGATACTTTATTATGTTTTCCTTTAATGTAGTTCACGCAAATCTCAAAATCAGCAAAATCTAAAGCACGAAGTTCTCCATCATTTACCAATCTTTTGATTCGATCTTTGGAGATGTGTCCTAATCTCCAGTGCCATATTATAGAAGATTCACCATTCATGCACTTCTTTTCAAACCAGTATGAACGTGCACAACATCATTATTGGCATTATTGTGTAAATTTAAATAGAATATACCGTTTAATAAAGTACCAAAGCCAACAATATTTTATTTAAATATCAAATCAAATGATGTTCCAGAAAACTTAAAGCAATATCCCAAATACAACAGTTTTGAAACATAAATCAATTTTTTAGAAAATCCAGGTATATAGAAAACATTTTCCAAATTCAAGACAATGCCACTTGACAACTTCAGGCTACACGTTCTAATAGCTTCCATATCCGAGCGCATTCTGTTGCCTGAATAAATGCTTAGCTCACTTCCCACTGATTTTCAAATGTTCACCATATCCTACAACGAACTTGAAACATGGATTGAAGAGTCAGAGTAAATCCACCAAGTGTCGCTGTAACGACCCGAACATTCTAACTTATGCCACGTGTCAAATAGTGGATAGTGACGTGGACCTGACTTGACGTGGCATGCATGGTCAACCATCGAGAGTCGACACCGAGGTGTACTATTTGTGAATGGTGTGTGTAGTACTAATCTTATATTCAAAATGTCAATTTTTAATCAATTAAGTAGTTCATTTGCATCATAATGTGTGTAAGGAACTTCTCGAAATATGTGCACATCGAGGTCGTGTGTAGGCGTCCGCGATAATGTGTAGGCGAAGTACGAGTACACTAGTGAAACATTACAAACTGTTAAAAATTGATAAAGTTAATGTAATATGACCATAATAAGGTATAAATAAAACTATAGCCTAAGTTTAATGTGTCGAAGTATAAGCTATGGCAAGCTTGGAGATGTTTGTCGAGGCTCAAGGCACCGGGTGTCGAGTATGTCGAGGACTAGTATGGGTTAATATTCATTAATGAACCTAATTAGAATCACTAAATAAGGTTTGATGGGCCTAAGTAAACTCATTAGATCATATTAAATAAAGGACTACAGTTGGCTATATAATTCATGAAACATAGGTCTTCATTAAGATGATCCAAGTGGTTGACTAACAAGACACCATGTGTCAAAAAGTGAGCCAATTGAATGTGTGGTTGATTCAAATGAGAACCCTTGATTGTCCTAGAGATTGGGTTGCACATTTGATTATAATAATACAAAAATAAGACTTGGTGAGGTTTCTTAACATGCAAAGAACACCAAAAAAAAGATTTTGATGTTTGGAGAGCACAAGAGGGCTAATTTTGGGGAGTTTTTTTAGGGAATTCTAGTTGTGTTTGAAGGAATCTTTATTAAGGTAACCATCTTCTCTATCTTCTCAAACTCCAACTACATTAAAATAGTCCATGAAGCTCAAAATTTGGAGATTTATAGCTAAAACAAATTTCCCAACTTGCTTACTGGTTTTATGTGAAGTTTCTATGAATTCAAGCATACTACACCTACAAATTAGTTTTCAAACAGATTTTTGGTAGAAAAATTTTGTATTCTTGAGACTTCCAAGCAAATGCATGCTTTAATCTTAGTTTTAATGCAAATTGTTGTTGTGATAGTTTGAGTTGTTGAAAGAAAGAAAAGAAGAGAAGTAAATAAAGAAAGAAAAATGAAAGAAGGAAAAAAATATTTGTTGTTGCTAGTTCGCCCATCCTCTTTCTTGTGTAAATGGTAACCTATATATACACATAGGTCTAGAATACAAAAGGAAAGTGCAAGTCTACAAAAGGAACCTACTAATTATAAGGGATTCTAATTTTCTTAACTGCTAATTACACGAGATTTTATATTATTTAGTTTCCTTAACAATTAGATTAACTAAATTAAGAAAAACAAGAAAAAACACTTTCCTTTGAAGTTTGCAAAATCCTTGTGAAGATAATATCTCATTTATCTCTACTACAAATAATAAGAAAATACGAGAAACTATTGTGCACACTCGACATGTGTCAAAATATATCATTAACATGAACCAATCCATCTTTTGGTCATGATCAAGACTAAGGGAAAATAAAATCCTGGCTCCACCCCAACTTTTGTCAAGTCATCTTTTGTTTTAACTTTTATTTGCACTTATCACTAACTTTACACTTAAGAAGCAGATTTTGTGTGTTTTTTTTTTTAGTATTTTTAAATCTTTGTTTGCCCTTTATTACAAAAAATAGCGTAACCTCAATTCCAAATTAACCAAAAATTGAATAATTTCGTTTCCTTTCACAGAATTTAGCGATATTATATTATATTTTATAAATAATTATAATTATTAATTTATTGTATTATTTGGATTTTTACTAATATAGTTTTAACTTTTTTTGAAGGAATATAACTTTTTTTCTTTTGAAGAGAAAAACGATTTCATTTCATCAATGAGAAATTACATCTTGTACATTAAGCTCAATTATCTCATGTGAAAACTCACACCACTCACTATTTCTTTCATGAAGTTTGGCTAGCTTTGTCATAGCATGTGCTACATTGAAGGAATATAACCTTTTACTTGATAAAAATTTTATTTACATGACATGCCAAAACCCGTTATAGACATGCTCAACGCAAACCTTGAATTTCTTTAAAAAAAAATTTGTCACTGTTGTGGAATATGGATGACTATGCATGTACACCAACAAATTGTGTACTCATGTAACTTGGATTTCTCACTTGATAGTACTCCACTTGTCTATGTATTGTCATGTAACTTGTAATCTTCTCCAATTTACACCAACTATTTCATGTATTGTCTATGTTGCTTGTGATGTGTTGTATGACTTGTGGTGTATGTATAACTTGTACACATTGTATAAGTACAATTATCATCATCACCAAATGGCCTATATAAAGGGTGTCAACCCTATTGTAATTTACACACCAAGTTGAATGAAAACTTCTTATTCCAACTATCTCATTTATTCTCTTCTCCTTTGTAGTAGTTGTTGTTGGGTTTTGGGGTTCATACGTAGCGGAGATTACAAAACAGTTTTGACAAAAACCCCAACAGGATCCGAATCTAATTCCATTAAAAATGTTTAAACAATGAAAAACTTAATCATACCTCAATCGCAATATACCTTTCTGAAGGTTGATCGATCTCTAAGGCGCTGCCAACGACGACGCCCTCTATCAGCAGTCCACACACGAACGACGGCCGTGATTTGAAGTGCTAGCTTCGAGAGAATACCAAACCTTTTTGTTTCTCTCCAAAATGATTCAGAGCTTAACGGAAAACCCTAGTTCGTTTTTTGAAACGAAAATAGATTTTCGACCTTTTGATCTTTCGTTTGTGTATTCTAACTTAAAGTGTCTATTTATACAACCCTTGTATATAGACGGTTAAGTAAATTACACATATACCCCTACTTAAAGAAATATAAGTGTAATACACCACAAAGACGTTTTTGTCATGAATTTTATCATATAAAATTCGTTTTTCTGAACCATCTTAAAATCTCGCAAAACCATTCTTAGTGTGCGACCCAATAGGCTCATACAACGTTGGCAGTGTACCAAAACACATTTTGGTATACAAGTCATAAGCGGCCTCTAGCAAGACATTATGACTACCCAAGTTGTACGAATATCAAATCGATACAACCTAATAAATAGTGTATACAACATCCTTTTGTCACACGATATCCTTTTGATCAAACATAAGGCATGGAATTGTCATCCAACATGTTCAATCGTACTAGTCTCGATCTCTAGGTAGACTGAAAACACCCAAGTGACATTGATCAATATCAATTCACTTAAACTAGGCCTTTTAACAGTCTAACACATCGAGGGATCCACTGGATATCTCTCTTTATATGAGAGGGACAAATTCTATCTCGATTACACAACTTCATCACATTGCTCACACAAAAACCAATCACAACCTTTATAATCGTCCGGTTAAAACAAGGTTTGATTGTGTCAAATTAGTGTGTTCCTAATGTTGAAGTCTCTGGCAATCTCAAGTCAGAGGACTGAAAAATATACCTATCATGAGAAACAATTATGACTTAATCCATGTGATGCTCATAGCGGGTTGGTCCAGTACTTTGTTCCCTAACAAGTACTCGTGATCTTGATTCGTATCCCTATACGTATAATCATCATATGATCATCAATCAAGACTCGCACTAATCTTAATTCATTATAGTTCCCAGTATAATGATCGACTAGGGACATTTAGGATATTTATGTAAATACCCATGGATCTTATTATAATGTAAACATGCAAATTAATTATAATAAACAGCAAATGAAATCCTCTATTTTATTAACTAAAAGTATTCATAAAGACAGTTAATGGATTGACCTAGGGCACATGCCCCATCATCTCCCACTTGCACTAGGGCCAATCATACATGCATCTAATGCCTAATGATCTAACATGACCATCATGTTTTGCTTGTGGAAGAGCTTTTGTCAATGGATCCGCAACGTTGTCTTGATGGTACTCAAGCAAATCTTTACGTCTCCCCTCTCAATGATTTCTCGATGAGATGAAAACGCTGAGTATATGTTTGGATATGTGGTGTGATCTAGGTTCCTTGGCTTTGTGCTATTGCCCCGTTATTGTCACAATACAAACAAATAGGGTTAGCAAAACTTGGAACTACACCTAGTTCGAAATGAACTTTCTAATCCAAAGCGCCTCCTTTCTTTGCATCGGACGCCGCAATATACTCAACTTCGTTGTAGAATCTGCCACAATCTCTTGCTTCGAACTTTTCCAGCTTACTTTGCACCCCCATTCAAAGTAAACACATATCCAGACTGCGATCTAAAATCATCTATATCAGTTTGAAAACTTGCATATGTGTAACCATTTACAACTAGATCATTTTCAAAACCTCCATAGATCAAGAACACTTCCTTAGTCCTTCTTAAGTACTTAAGGATGTTCTTTCTTGCTATCCGAGTGACTCCACCAGGATCGGCGATATCTGCTTGTAGTGCTCAAAGCATATGATACATCAGGTCGAGTGCATAGCATGGCATACATGATAGATCCAATAACCGATGCATATGGAATCTTATTCATACGGTCTCGCTCATCATTTGTCATAGGACATTGATTCTTGCTGAGACTTATGCCATAAGACATTGGCAACAATCCTCTTTTAGAGTCTTGCAAACTGAACCTATTCGACACCTTGTCTATGTAAGCACTCGACTTAGGCCAGATTAGCCTCTTAGATCTATCCCTATAAATCCTTATCCCTAGGATATAGGCTGCATCTCCTAAGTCTTTCATTGAGAAACACTTCCTTAACCAAGACTTGACACTCTGCAATGTTGGGATGTCATTTCCAATGAGTAATATATCATCAACATACAGTACCAGAAAAACTACACTCCCACTGACCTTCTTGTATACACAAGGCTCATCTTCGTTCTTAATAAAACCAAAATCCTTGATTGCTTCATCAAAACGAAGATTCCAACTCCGAGAAGCTTGCTTTAATCCATAAATTGATCTTTGAAGCTTGCATACCTTCCTAGAATTCTCAGGATGTACAAAACCTTCACGTTGTGTCATATACATGTCCTCAAGCAGCTTTCCATTAAGAAATGTTGTTTTTACATCCATTTGCCAAATCTCATAGTCATAATATGCAGCAATGGAAATTAAAATTCTTATGGATTTAAGCATGGCCACTGGCGAAAAGATTCATCATAATCAACACCTTGAGTCTGCCTGAAACCTTTTGCTACAAGTCTTGCTTTAAAAGTATGCACATTGTCATCCATGTCAGTTTTCTTCCTGAAAACTCATTTACATCCAATGCCCTTACCACCTTCAGGTAAATCAACCAAGTTCCAAACTTGGTTATCATACATGGATTGCATCTCAGAGTTCATGGCACTTAGCCATTTATCTAAGTCGGGTCCAGACATAGCCTCCTGATAAGTGGTGGGCTCATTTTGATCCATAAGCAACACATCACGACTATCAGTAATGAGAAATCTGAATCTCTCTGGCTCATGTCTTACCCTAACAGATTTACGTGGGCCTTGTGTCACTTGCGGAGGTTTACTGGTTCAGAACGTTGTTGAACTTCGAGTAGCGGTTCAGTGTTTATCTGTGATTCTTGAACTTCTTCAAGATTTATTTCTCTCCCACTAGTGTCTTTCGAAATAAACTATTTTTCCATAAAGGCACCATACCGAGCAACAAACTTTTTATTCTCAGCGGGATTATAAAAGTAATATCCTTTTGTTTCCTTACGATACCCCACAAATAAACACTTATCAGATTTAGGTGCTAGTTTTTCTGAGACTTATCGCTTTACGTAAGCCTCACAACCCCAAATCTTAAGAAAAGACAAACTAGGTCTCTTCCCGTACCATATCTCATATGGTGTTTTATCAACCGCTTTAGAAGGAACTCGATTTAGAGTGAAAACTGCAGTTTGTAATGCATAACCCCAAAAGGATAATGGAAGATCTGCATGACTCATCATAGATCGAACCATATCTAATAAGGTTCGATTTCTCCTTTCAGAAACTCCATTCCATTGTGGAGTTGCTAGTGGAGTCAATTGGGAGACAATCCCACAATTTCTAAGATGATCATCAAATTCTTGGCTTAAATACTCACCACCTCGATCTGATCGAAGTGTTTTGATAGTTTTACCAAGTTGATTATGCACTTCATTTTGAAACATTCGAAACATCTCAAATGATTCAGCTTTATGTTTCATATGATATACATAACCATATCTGCTTTGAAATCATCGATAAATGTAATGAAGTACTTGATAACCTCCTCTAGCCATTGTGTTTATAGGACCGCATACATCAGTATGTATTAGACCTAATAAATCACTTGCCCTTTCACTGTGTCCAGTAAAGGGACTTTTAGTCATCTTGCCCAGTAAACAAGATACGTATGTTTCATATGTTTCTAAATCAAATGAATCTAGAAGTCCATCTTTATGGAGCTTCGTTATGCGTTTCTCATTTATGTGCCCGAGACGACAATGCCGAAGATAGGTTTGATTCAAATCATTTGACTTGAATCTCTTTGTATTTACGTTAAAGACTGGACTATCAGTGGACTTTTTCATGCTTAGAATATAAAGACCATCATACAAATCAGCATTTGCATAAAATATGCATTTACGAGAAATGGAACATCTATTATTTGCAATAATAAAATCAAAACCATCCATATCCAAACATGAAACGTAAATGATGTTTCTGCTCAAGGCAAGCACAAAATAACAATTATTTAAAGTTAAAATAAGTCCACTAGATAAAACTAAGTCATATGATCCAACATCCAGGGCAGCAACTCTTGCTCCATTCCCTACGCGGAGGATGACTTCTCCTTTCTTCAACTTTCTACTTCTGGTGAGTCCCTGCACATTTATACAAATGTGAGATCCACATCCGGTATCTAATACCCAGGAATCACTAGTAGATAATTAATTTCAATAACATAAATACCTGTAGTGGTAGTCACACTACCATTTTTCTTCCTTAGATCTTCCAGATAGAGTTTGCAATTTCTGAACCAATGTCCAGGTGCATGACAGAAATGACAATTTCCTTCTTTTTCTTTTGGGTGTTTTGAAGCAGGAACAGGCTGGGGCTTGACTTGTTCCATAGGCTTTGCGACATGTGCAGCAACATCCTTGGCAACTCTAGCCTTGCCTTTGCCTTTCTTCTTCATTCCCTTTCCCTTTTGGACCATCAACACATTACTAGAGGGTTTCTTGATATTTTGTTCAGCAGTTTTGAGCATCAAATGCAACTCTGAAATTGATTTCTCCATATTATTCATATTGTAGTTCATCACAAATTGTGAGTAACTCTCTAGAAATGAATTCAAGATCAAATCCGTAGCCAACTCTTGGCTTATGAAAAATCCGAGTCTATCAAGCTGGTCAACATAGCCTTTCATCTTCAGAACATGAGGACTAACTGACGCACCCTCAGTCATCTTGCAAGAATGTAGGTTTTTGACTGTCTCGAACCTTTCTTGCCTAGCTTGCTGTTGGAACATTTCCTTCAGCGTTATAGCCATGTCGTAGGCTTCCATTAGTTCCATGTCCTTCGAAGTTCGGGAACCATAGTTGCCGACATAATACATGCAACATCGGTAGAATCGTTGACATGCTTACTATGTGCATCCTTCACGACTTTCGTAGCATTGGTGGTGGGTCCTCGGGGATTAGAGCATCTAGGACATACAACTTGCATTCATGCTTAAGAACAATTCTTAAGTTTCTAAACCGATCAAGAAAGTTAGTCCCAGATATAGCTTATCCTTCTCAAGGATGGATCACGATGATGAGGGGATTATTGTTACTTGAAGAGCCATTGATCTACAATAAAGATTATGCAAAGTTTATTTTAGTATAGAGGAATAGACTCCCACTAAATTAACAACCCTCCTAAAACATCTTTGTTTATTTAGGGGACTAAAATCCATATTTCACCTAATTCTATGACAACTATGGCATGAAACACATAACTAGATTATTTAGGTAGGTAACAGTTACCAATTACATCTTATGTGATTTTTAGATTCTTTTATGAGATACGGGACATCTTATGTCTTAACATGTTTTTATCTCATCATTTGCCTAAAGCTCAAAACTATTTTGATGGCTTTATTAAGTCGGACCATTTTAAACATTTAGGTAACTCTTACCCAACTTGTCTCACCAAGATAACACTATACACCCAGCTATGGCTGAAACTATATTAGTGTGATCGAGGCCTTTGACAAGTGTTTAAAATGGATGACATGAGACTTAAAATTTAATAGAGGGATTTTATTCAGTTTTAGTGATTTTTATGTAAACAATGAAATATCATATATTCTATTGATTTGTTCAATCAGTAAACAATTTGAAAATTTTTATACTATTCACTAATAAAAGAATTTCCGTGCGCTAGGATTAGTTAGACAGCGGTCCCGCTGGCCCTTTTTTTTTTTTTTTTTTTTTTTTTTTTTTTAGAAGACGAATCTCAATTCCGAAAATTGAAATTCGCTATAGAAAATCATATTTTTTCGCTGATTTTACTATACTAAATTTACCCCTTAATTTATCCAAAATTAAGTCAATTAAAACATTTTTAATTAACCCGAGCCCACATCTAACTAATCATCTTATCCTAATCCAATTAGGACTTTAGATATTTGAATCCTAGCATATCACCAATAACAAAATTCTTGATATTTATCTCCTATCCAATAGGAATAACGAAACCGATTTTGATTATATCTCCTAATCTAATTTGTTATCTATATTTATCAAATAGAAAGTTCATAACAAAATAGATATAACGAGATAAATAAACAATTTCGAAAATTAATTATTTGCAATTTCGGTCCTCATCCAGATAATCACAAATATGTCATTGAATCATGAACTACTATCTCAATCAAACCTAATCATATTAGTTTCGAATTAATATTCAGCCTTATACAATTCAAGAAACGTAAGACAATGTAACCTAAATATGCATACTGAATTACAGAGATTTCATCCATGCATCAATACATGAAAAATAAAGATTATACCTAATGGTGTCATGGATCACAGAACACGAAATTCAATTCATTGAAATTATTTGAATTAACCTAACATGGTTACTAGCATGTAAGAAATTGATTTTAATTAAATCACGAATATACGTATCATATACACAAAACATGATAATAAATCTCAATGGAAACTTATGTATATCACATATACATCAACTATTAACATGTTTTCAATCATATATCATGTATATATCAGAAGAAAACACGCAATGAATTTAATGGAATCAAACTCGAAGGCTCCGATACCACTGTTGGGTTTTGGGGTTCATACGCAGCGGAGATTACAAAACAATTTTGACAAAAACCCCAACAGGATCCGAATCTAATTCCATTAAAAACGTTTAAACCATGAAAAACTTAATCATACCTCAATCGCAATATACCTTTCGAAGGTTGATCGATCTCTAAGGCGCGCCAACGACGACGCCCTCTATCGGCCGATCCACACGAGACGGTAGTGATTTGAAGTGCTAGCTTCGAGAGAATACCAAACCTTTTTTTCTCTCCAAAACGATCCGACCATACCAAAAACCCTAAGTCGTTTCTAAAACGAAAATAGAGTTTTCGCCTTTTTTTCTTTCGTACTGTGTTTCTAACTTAAAACGTCTATTTATACAACCTTGTATATAGACGGTTAAGTAAATTACACATATACCCTTACTTAAAGAAGTATAAGTGTAATACACCACAAGGACGTTTACGTCATGAATTTTATCACATAAAATTCGTTTTTTACGAATCATCTTAAAATCTCGCAAAACCATTCTTAGTGTGCGACCCAATAGGCTCATACAATGTTGGCGATGTACCAAAACACATTTTGGTAAACAAGTCATAAGCAGTCTCTAGCAAGACATTATGACTACCCAAGTTGTACGAATATCAAATCGATACAACCTAATTAATAGTGTATATAACATCCTTTTGTCACACGATATCCTTTTGATCAAACATAAGGCATGGAATTGTCATCCAACATGTTCAATCGTACTAGTCTCGATCTCTAGGTAGACTGAAAACATCCAAGTGACATTGATCAATATCAATTCACTTAGACTAGACCTTTTAACAGTCTAACACATCGAGGGATCCACTAGATATCTCTCTTTATATGAGAGGGACAAATTCTATCTCGATTACACAACTTCATCACATTGCTCACATAGTAACCAATCACAACCTTTATAATCGTCCGGTTAAAGACAACGTTTGATTGTGTCAAATTACTTGTGTTCCTAATGTTGAAGTCTCTGGCAATCTCAAGTCGAGAGGACTTTGAAAAATATACCTATCATGAGAAACAACTATGACTTAATCCATGTGATGTTCTCATAGCGGGTCGATCCGATTACTTTGTTCCCTAACAAGTACTCGTGATCTTGATTCGTATCCATATACGTATAATCATCATATGATCATCAATCAAGACTCACACTAGTCTTAATTCATTATAGTTCCCAGTATAATGATCGACTAGGACATTTAGGATATTTATGTAAATACCCATGGATCTTATTATAATGTAAACATGCAAATTAATTATAATAAACAACAAATGAAATCCTCTATTTTATTAACTAAAAGTATTCATAAAAACAGTTAATGGATTGACCTAGGGCACATGCCCCATCAGTTGTTTGTAGTAGTAGAAATTTTCGCTCTTCTATTTTCCTTCTCTAGTTCTTAGCAAGTTCCAACTCAATTCACAACACGTTATCAACACGAGCTTGCTCTAGGTAAGGGGATCTTGAAGTTCAAGAAGGCTTGTTAAGGAGACAAAGCTAGGAAGGTATTACTTTTGTTATTTAAATAAGTTCGATTTATTTATATATTATCATGGTTGCTTTCTTTTATTACATGCATCACTTCTATATGCATACTTTATTCATATACTATGCATTATAACGGCACTAATTGCGAAAGTATGCTCTTTAGTTGCGTCATGTACGATCTTCTACATTAGAAATCAAAAGTCAATGTGTGACATATAGTTTTTCTCTTAAAACTACAAACGATTAGTTATTGTTCTATTCTTGATTTTATAATACAAATAATGCTATAAGTTTGAGTTGATAGTTGGTAAGCCTTGTCCCCGGTAAAGCTAAACATTGAAAGGGAGACGGGTTATTCCATTCGAGGAGGTATGGTATTAAGTAGACTATGTCTCGCCACCCAACCTGGAGGTTGTCCCACCAACTCATACGAATAGTATATTTTATTTATTAATGAATCAAGTTGTGAACATATTTAATCATATGTTATGTTTTTACATAAAAAGGGGAAAGCTATTTTATATTAAATTTATTTTCAAAATATTATTCAACCATAGTTGAACTTGTTGTCTTATTATATTACCGACAAGAATTATTTGTCATGACAATTAGATACTATAATTTGTGAATAAAGCATATATGCAAAACTGTGTGTTATACATAATCATTCGCCATTTTCTCTTTAGAGATCTGAAATGTGAATATTTCACTTTATATATCTTTTCACCTTATGGAGTTATAAATATATAAATACCAAAAAAAAGGTAATGCTCCAAAAGCTCAAAATGAGCGGTTGAGTCTAATGCTACAAAATGTAATCAGTCAAATATTAATTATAATTCTACAATTTTAATTACCTATCTGTTGAGGATATGTGGAAATATGACTGATGAGACAATAAAAATAAGGTCACGTGGCCCGCCTCGATTTATTGCTGCAACAAATATCGAGTGCGTACGTCAATCCAATAAATATTAAGGATTGATTTCTTGTCTCATGGTAGCTGAGTAAAATAATGAGATATTATAAATATAATATCGCTCCCGTCCAATTAGTTCAGCTTCAAATTAAGAAGCATATGTTGCATATAATGATCATGATCGCAATAATAAATTTATGGACGTGGAAAAAGTGAAAATATCAGGTAAATGTCATATTGACAATTTCACAAAAAATTGGAATAAAAGTGGTGCACCACTAAAAAGGGCAAATAATTATTGACAATAAGCGCTCGTAATTGTGACATTTTTTAGTCATATATGAAAGGCTATTTTGCCTAAATATTGTCATATATATACCCGAATATTTTTGTGACCTTTACCATGCCTTCAAAATCAAAGGCAAAATATTATGAATTTTTTCATTGAAATATGACTCTTTTTCTGATTTGCCAAAATTATTTGTCTAGATGGATCAACAAATCATGTGTTCAAGTCATTAATCAAATAAGAGCGATATATGCCTTATTGATCGTGCTACGATGCATACAATCCTTAAAAACAGAGATTATTTCTCCAATTTGAACTTAGCTGAGGCTAATGTTCAAACAATATCTGACATCTCTAATTTGATTAATGGCTCTGGAAGAGCAAATATTATGTTGCCTGAGGGAACAACAATTCATGTTGACAATGCCACTCTGAAAAATCTAGAAGAAATTTACTCAGCTTTAAAGATATTCGACAAAATGGATATGACATTGAAACCATGAACGAAAATAATAAAGAATTTCTTTATGTCACATTGGTTTCAAATGGAAAAAAAAGAAGTGTTAGAAAAATTCCCAGCTTTATCCTTTGGATTATATTTTACTCATATAAGGCATGTCGAAACGAATGTCGTCTTAAATAAGAAAATTAATGATCCAAAGACATTCGTTTTATGGCATGACCGGCTTAGTCATCCAGGATCATCAATGATGTGAAGAGTAATTAATAATTCGCAAGGACATCCTTTAAGGAGTCACAAAATATTTTCAGCTGGTGATTATAATTGTGCTAGTTGTTCTCAAGGTAAATTGATAGTTAAACCATCCCAAAGTAAAATTGTTGTGGAATCCCCAATTTTCTTAGAACGCATTCAGGGAGACATATGTGGATCTATTCATCCTCACTGTGGACCATTTAGATATTTCATGGTTTTGATAGATGTATCAACTAGGTGGCCACATGTTTGTTTGCTTTCGACCCGCAATATTGCATTTGCTAGACTTTTAGCACAAATCATTAAATTAAGAGCACAATTCCCTGACAACCCAATCAAGACCATTCGTCTTGATAATGCCGGGGAATTTCAATCTCAAACATTTAAAAATTATTGCATGTCTATATGAATTACCATTGAACATTCTGTTTCACACGTGCATACCCAGAATGGTTTGGCAGAATCTCTGATCAAATGCATTCAACTAATTGCCAGACCTTTAATCATGAGAACTAAGTTATCAACTTCAGTTTGGGGACATGCATGTTGGGTTTTGGGGTTTATACGCATCGGATAGTACAAAACAATTTTGACAAAAACCCCAACAGGATCCGAATCTAATTCCATTAAAAACGTTTAAACCAATAAAACTTAATCATACATCGGTCGCAAAATACATTTCTAAAGGTTGATCGATCTCTAAGGCGCTGTCAACGACGAACGCCCTTTACCAGCAGTCCACACACGAACGGCTGCCGAGATTCGAAGTGCTAGCTTCAAGAGAATACCAAACCTTTTGTTTCTCTCCAAAATGAGCCAGAGTGTACCAGGAAACCCTAAGTCGTTTCTAAAACGAAAATAGAGTTTCACCCCTTAATCTTTCGTGCGTGTGTTCTAACTTAAAGCGTCTATTTATACAACTCTTGTATATAGACGGTTAAATAAATTACACATATACCCCTACTTAAAGAAGTATAAGTGTAATACACTACAAGGACGTTTCTGTCATGAGTTTTATTATATAAAATTTATTTTTCTAACCATCTTAAAATCTCGCAAAACCATTCTTAGTGTGTGACCTAATAGGCTCATACAACGTTGGCAGTGAACCAAAACACATTTTGGTATATAAGTCATAAGCGTCCTCTAGCAAGACATTATGACTACCCAAGTCGTACGAATATCAAATCGTTACAACCTAATCAATAGTGTATGTAACATCATTTTGTCACACGATATCCTTTCGATCAAACATAAGGTATGAAATTGTCATCCAACATGTTCAATCGTACTAGTATCGATTTCTAGGTAGACTGAAAACATCCAAGTGACATTGATCAATATCAATTCACTTTGACTAGGCATTTTAACAGTCTAACACATCGAGGGACCCACTGGATATCTCTCTTTATATAAGAGGGACAAATTCTATCTTGATTACACAATTTCATCACATTGCTCACAGAGTAACCAATCACAACCTTTATAATCGTTCGGTGAAAGACAACGTTTGATAGTGTCAAATCACTATGTTCCTAATGTTAAAGTCTCTGGTAATCTCAAGTCAGAGGACTGAAAAATATACCTATCATGAGAAACAACTATGACTTAATCCATGTGATGTTCTCATAGCGGGTCGGTTCGGTATTTTGTTCCCTAACAAGTACTTATGATCTTGATTCGTATCCCTATACGTATAATCATCATATGATCATCAATCAAGACTCACACTAGTCATAATTCATTATAGTTCCCAATATAATGATCAACTATGGACATTTAGGATATTTCTGCAAATACCCAAGGATCTTATTATAATGTAAACATGTAAATTAATTATAGTAAACAGTAAATGAAATCCTCTATTTTATTAACTAAAAGTATTCATAAAGACAGTTAATGGATTGACCTAGGGCACATGCCCCAACAATGCAGTCCTTCATGCAGCATCTATCATTTGTTATAGGCCTACTGCATACCATGAACATTCCCCCATGCAACTCATTTTAGGTCAACAACCAAATATTTCACACTTGAAATAAAATTGTTCATGATGATATATTTGCTTTCAATGTGTCCTTTGAAATATGTGAAAATAATGATGATCCATAACCACGATCAGTGGACGAATGTCGAAAAAGACCTGATTGACAAAAATGGTAAGAGGCTATCCAAACAGAGCTAAACTCGTTAAGGAAACGAGAGGTTTTTGGATCGATTGTTCAAACGCCAGATGACGTAAAACCTGTTGGATATAAATGGGTATTTATACGAAAGAGAAACGAAAAAAATGAAGTTACAAGGTATAAAACGAGACTTGTAGCTCAAGGTTTCTCACAAAGACCTGACATCGATTATGAGGAAACATATTCTCCTGTTATAAATGCAATCACATTTCGATTCTTGATAAGCCTTGCAGTTTCTGAATGGCTTGATATGAATTTAATGGATGTTGTTATAGCATATCTGTACGGATCCCTAGACAGTGAGATATATATGAAAATCCCTGAAGGATTTGTAATACCCGGAGAAATAAAATCAAAACCTCATAACATGCATTCTATAAAATTACAAAGGTCTTTGTACGGATTGAAACAATCCAGACGAATGTGGTACAAATGTCTTAGTGAGTATTTACTGAAAGAAGGATATGTAAATAATCCATTTTGCCCATGTGTCTTCATTAAAAGATTATCAACATGATTTGTGATTATTGCTGCATATGTTGATGATTTAAATATAGTGAAAAACTACAACGACATCGTTAGAACATCCGAATACTTAAAAAAGGAATTCGAGATGAAAGAACTTGGAAAAACAAGACTTAGTCTTGTTTTGCAAATTGAACATTTTTCAAGTAGAGTACTTGTCCATCAATCAAATTATATTGAAAAAATATTAAAAAGATTTTATACGGACAAGGCACATCCATTGAGCTCTCCAATGGTTATCAGATCACTTGAAGTGGATAAGGATCCATTTCGACCTCATGAAAGTGATGAAGTGTTAATTGGTCCGGAGGTACCATATTTAAGTGCAATTGGTGCACTTATGTATCTTGCAAATTGTACAAGACCTGACATTACTTTTGCTGTCAACCTACTTGCAAGATACAGTTTTTCACCAACTCAAAGACATTGGAATGGTGTTAAACATGTTTTTCGATATCTTCGAGGAACAAGTGACATGATTTATTTTACTCGAGAGGGGTAAAATTGAATCTCCAAGGTTATGCCGATGCTGAATTTTTATCTGATCTCCACAAGGCTCGTTCTCAAACGGGATATGTATTCACCTGTGGTAATACTGTTGTATCATGGAAATCAGTAAAGCAAACTATGATTGCTACTTCTTCCAATCATTCTGAAGTACTTGCAATTCATGAAGCAAGTCGTGAATGTGTATGGTTGAGAAACATGATTGAACATATTCAAGAATCATGTGGATTGCCTTCAATAAAAGATTCTCCAACCATATTATATGAAGATAATGGAGCATGTATTGCACAATTAAGTGAAGGATTCATAAAAGGGGACAGAACAAAAAATATTTCACCAAAATTCTTTTATGCGCATGAGCTTCAGAAGAATGGTGAAATTGATTCCAAGCAAATCTGATCGAGTGATAATCTTGCTGATTTATTCACAAAAGTCTTACCAACTACCACATTTAAAAGGCTTACATATGTATTGGCTTGCGTAAACTTAAAGACATTGCAAGTAAAGAAACTGAACGAGTTTCACCCATGTTCACATGAGGGGGAGTTATTGATTAGTGTATTGCACTTTTTTTCCCTTAGCTATGATTTTATCCCATTGAATTTTCCTAGCAAGGTTTTTAATGAGGCAATCTTAATAATATTATACCCATCTTAATTTTTATGAGAATAATGTACTCTTTTTCTTTTACTATATTTTTTCCCACAGGATTTTTCTTAGTAGAAGTTTTAACGAGGCACAATCTCTGAGCAAGTGTCATCCAAGGGGGCGTGTTGTGGAATATGGATGACCATGCATGTACACCAACAAATCGTGTAGTCATGTAACTTGTATTTCTCATTTAATAGTACCTCCATTTGTCTATGTATTATCATGTAACTTGTAATCATCTCAAATGTACACCAACTATTCCATGTATTGTCTATGTTGCTTGTGATGTGTTATATGACTTGTGGTGTATGTATAACTTGTACACATTGTATAAGTACAATTATCATCATCACCAAATGACCTATATAAAGGGTGACAACCGCATTGTAATTTACACACCAAGTTGAATGAAAACTTCTTATTCCAACTATCTCATTTCTTCTCTTCTCTTTTGTAGTAGTTGTTTGTAGTAGTAGAAGTTTTCAGTCTTCTATTTTCCTTCTCTAGTTCTTAGCAAGTTCCAACTCAATTCACAATAGTCACAACTTTTTTAAGTTAATATTATGAAAATATTTTATAAATTCCACGTAGGCACTACGATCGGTGCTAGAATGACACCTCTATAACTTGTACCCTAACGAACGTCTCCCTATCAAACCATCTGTATCAACCTTGAGATGGAACCTTGCGCATCTCAGTATTCAAAACATGGTTAGTAGGGGGGTTTAGTTGGGGTATGAATTTTAAGGATGTCATTCTAACATTTTCGTATTTTAAAATCTAATTTTGACTCGCGTCGAATGAGTTTGGAATCTTATAAATAAGTGTAAGTTCAAATTGGTCCACTTCCATAAATATGTTTTAGTGATTGAATAAGAGGGAAAATGCTACAATAACACCCAAAGTCACACACTGGGACATGACATGTAGGTATGCATCCTTGGTAGTGATCCATGCGTGTCTCGAGATATACATCCCACGTGTTACGCACTAGAACCTACGTGCCTAACACTCGTTATCACGTGGGCCCTGCATGCTATGAAGCATGACTTTAGATATGACTTTGAGATGTCATTGTAGTATCTTCCGAATAATAGAATATGAAGTAACCAATGAGTTGGTCGGTAAAACTAGAAGCGCATCGTTGTCCTTAACGAGTGACTCGAGTTCGAGTTTTGAAAATAGAGCACCAACTTTGGTAGCCTCCCCCATCCATACGGTGCACAACTTGAGGCAAACTCAAAGTAGTCTGATTGTCCGAATATCGAGGAGTGATTTATATTAAAATACAAAAAAAAAAAAAAAAGTAAACCCAAAGTTTCTCCCGCTGGCGGGATGAATTGAGTTTGAAAATAGAAGAAGAGAGAGTGAAGAAGAGGCCACCGCTTTTGATCAAAAACCACTTTTAAGGGCATCAATCCGCCTCAGCAGATTCCGATCTTTGAGAGCCAGCTTTTTTTCGCTTTTCTTCTTCATCGTCATACAACATTGCTTTCCAACACAATTAAGAATCTCTCCCTCTCCATTTGATTCTCTCCCTCTCCCTCTTCTCTTCGCTTTTAAAGATGCCTTCTTCTCCTCTCCCACCTCCCCTCTCCAACCCATTTTCATTCCGTTGTCGCCATCGTAGTCGTTGTCGCCGTCTCCATGGCGTCCTCCTCAGGCCCCAACTACAACATCTCTCAGCCATGCATCCACCACGGTTCGTTCCATTCCCCCCCTTTAATGTGTTTGACGAAATGCCCCAATGACCTTCTTAATTTCAGACTTTCCAGGGAACTTCATGTCCTCCTATTCAGATAGAAAGTCCCGCTTCGTGAGATGGCTGATCAGGCTCTTCAAGGGCACGCCCAACGCCCCTCCGCCTCGAATGCTTGGAGACGAAAACAAGGTCTGGCATGCTCCCGGTCGTTCCGCCGCGGTAATAATTCTCCCTTCTTCTTCCCTTCTTCTTCCATTATTCTTCCAGTTATGGAGAGTTCAGTTTGCTTATCTCTATTTATAAAAAAAAATCACTTATCAGGACGAGAGGCCTAGACCCAACAACGAGGAATTGGACCATGCGATGCCGCTTTCTCTCCCTCGAGACTCAGCTGTGGCGAAGGGTAAGTGCTCAAGGAGTACTGGCCTTGTTTTATGATTCATAACTGTATGAGGTTTTTTGATTTTGACGAATTGTTTTTTTCATTCAGATGTTCCGAGTAGCGGACTCCATGAAAACTTTGATATGTTCCCGTACCCGCCCCATGGTCAAACGCAGTTTTCGTCCAGAGGATATAGGTTAGTTTCAAGGCGACGCTTTGTTTTATGTTTCTTTTCAGTTGATCTTCCATGCCACTCGATCCATATCTACTTATTGCTTTACGTTCCGCCCAAGGAATTGGATGGCTTTCATTTGAATTTTTATCTGTATTATTGCGCTACCGAAGTGAGTTATGCTTCATCTTCTCATATCAAAAGGTAAAAGTTTAGCTCTGATAATGTAGCCTTTTAACTTAACTGTCAATGTTTTTTGACATCTTTATATTGACTGATGTACATCTATCAATGCTTTCCGGCATCGACACGTGTTCCTCTTAAAGGGAATATGTCAAACTAGCATTTTATAAGCCCATCTTGCAACTGGTCCATTGCAATTATATACCAATTGGATGGATTAACTTTTCAATGCCCTTGTATGTATCGTAAAAAATTCCCGGTTTCTTTCCATGGCTACTTGGATCATAATGAAAAATAGTTTCCCCAATGTATTGGACATCGATATGGACCATTTGATTGATTAGTCATGCATTATCATCAAAATGTAAGGGAATTTCTTCTTTATTATGGTGGAATGTTTTTTGAAAAGACTATAATTTGATCTCAGTGCAATCTCTAAAGGTTTATATCCTGAAGCGACTTTTGTTTAATTTTAACATATTAGTCGTAGGCCATCCTGCGTGCTTACTGTGAAAAGCAACTTAATATTTTAGAGAGATCTTTTATGCACGAGACTACTCAACGTAGTTAATATTTATTTGCAAAGTTATTTCCCAAGAAACAAAACTCAGTGTCTTCTGTTTTTCATTTTTCCCCTTGAGTAATAATGGTCATTGTTTTTTTTTGGTGAATGAGATTCGCAGAATATGTGGTGGCTGCAAATATGATATAGGCTCCGGCAATTATTTGGGATGCATGGGAACTTTTTGGCATCCTGAATGTTTCCGTTGTTATCATTGCAGTCAGCCAATTACTGAGCATGAGGTACTTGATCTTAAACTCTGGTGTAGCCGTTCAATTATCCCTGCTATCCTCATAATTTCTTAGTCTTTTTTTGTTTGCTTTCCTTTCTTTCATTGGGCGGGTGGTTGGCGATGGTCTAGTTCTCTTTGTCGGGCAATCGTCCATACCACAAATCATGTTTCAAGGAGCTGCACCATCCAAGATGTGAAGTTTGTCACCAGTTTGTAAGATAACTTTTGGTTTATAATATGCTTGGATTTTTTTTACTTGATTTTATACCCTTTTTAGTTCAATAATTCATTTATTTTTGCTTTCTCTTGGTCTTTTGTTCCCATTGTTGGAACACAGCCAACTAATGTGATGCATAAAAAATGATGAGACTAATTTTTATTAGCAACCAAAAATGCTAATCATTTTTGGTGTATAAAATGGGTGTGCAAAATTGAAACCTGCTACCATCATGCAACTTAGATGACTGGTGTTAATGAGATCAGAAGCCTTATTTTTTTTTTTTTTTTGAATTTCCAGATCCCAACAAATGGAGCTGGTTTAATTGAGTATCGATCTCATCCATTTTGGGGTCAAAAGTATTGCCCTTCTCATGAGTTTGATAACACAGCTCGTTGTTGTAGTTGTGAGCGGCTAGAGGTATAATCTCTTCTTCCCTTGATGAGATTGAGTTGTTTTCTGTTTTGATTTTAACTTACCTAGTTTCTCCTTGATTGGCTTTGAACTGTACATGTTGGCTAATATTATGAAACTAATTTATTTCCTTTTAATTGTTTGTTATGTGTTGAAGTCATGGAACTCTAGTTACATATCATTGGGAGATGGACGGAGCCTATGCTTGGAATGTATGGAATCTGCTGTTATGGACACTGGAGATTGCCAATCATTGTATCATGCTATTAGAGACTACTACGAAGGAATGTACATGAAACTAGATCAGCAGATTCCCATGCTTCTGGTTGAAAGACAAGCACTTAACGAAGCTATTGAGGGGGAGAGAAATGTAATTTATGTTCTTTTAATGTATCTTATGCTTGGAATGATCTGTGATTTCTCTTTTTGAAAAACTGCTTCTTGTATCCAGGGCTACCATCACATGCCTGAGACTAGGGGCTTATGTCTTTCGGAGGAGCAGACTGTAACAAGTGTATGATTGGACGCTTCTACCTCGTATTTTGTTAACTTTAGTGCCTTAACCAAGCATGATTTTTTTCCATGTTTTCTTCTTGTTTATCCTATGTATAGATAAATAAAAAGCCAAGAGTTGGAGGCAACAGACTTATAGGCATGAAAACACAGCAACAGAGGTTACACAGGAAATGTGAGGTTACCGCCATCCTTGTTCTCTATGGTCTTCCGAGGTAATTGTCTCAATGCTTATGTTTATTATGTTCTTTAGTTAAGCATGTTCTGATGCTTGACAAAATACTCCACCGTTACATATTATTAAACAACGTGGTGGTATCGACACAGGGGTAAACATGAACCAAATGCTCTTTTTTCTATACTTGGAATGCTCATGCAAAATGATCATGGATGAGAATATGTCAACTAAATGACCTTTTGAATATCAAAAAAGGTGAATGTTCATTCTTACTGTATACACCTCGAGCCTTTTCTTGCAAGAGGTGCAAGTGTAGAAGTCCTGGAGATACTATTAACTTTATGTTGAAAAGCTAATTGTTAATAATGGTCTCAAATGTTTCCCTTTTGATGCATGCAGATTACTCACAGGTTCTATTCTTGCTCACGAGTTAATGCACGGGTGGCTGCGGCTTAAAGGTAACCATAGTCAATTATCTCTCCCTTTTTCCAATTAATATTGTTGGTTTTGAAGAACAATGAAAGATTGGAAGAAAGATTGACAAATTTATCACAAGGAGAGAATCAACAATGGAGTCCTAAAAATATTTGTTTTAGGCTCTCACAATATTCAGCAGCACACAATAGAACAACCGCACACAATAGAAAATGACAACTTAATTTTTGATTCTCTTAATTTCACTAAAATAGTGGTACATCATGTATAGTTAAAAACAAAAGTGAATTATAGAAAGTCTTAAATAACTCTACTTCTAATTCTAATCTACACACCAAAAAATTAGCAACTTCCAATAGAATAGGACAACTAAAAAAACTCTTGTACACATAAATAGAAACTCCTAAAATCTTGGACTAGAAAATTAGAATGTGCACTAAATAAAACTAAATAAAAATAGAAACTATTGTGTAGACTAAAGCACTAATTTCAACACTGCTCCTTGATTTAGGATCCACAAACTTCATTATCATTGAGGAGCTCGAACTTGTCGACTTGAATTATATCAAGAGGATGACTTAACCAATCTGAATATATTATTGAAACTTCCACATTGATTTATGGAGAATGTACCAATGAATCTTGAACTTTAGGATAACCGCCGATTCTTATATCTCCTCTTTTAATTGAACCACCAATCTTTCTTTTAGAAGGAACATCCAATGTGTTAATTTTTCCAACTCCATTAACACATGTTGTAAGAACACCGGGTACAAAAGAACCGACAACATCATGAACTTGAGAATTTCCTTGGTTGAAATTAAGCTTCCTTGTTTTCAGTGGAGTCAACAAAGTACCTCACATTCTGAAACAACTTCGGTTGGAGCTTAAATAATAATGGCTTTCTTCCATGCAATGATTGTCTTCTTTGAGGTCTTGCAACATCTTTCTTCTTTGTATTCAAAATTTTTGGAAGGTGACAAGCATCAAGTTTTTTGTGCCCAAGTTATGTAGAATTGACTTCATTATTGTCGGTCTTCCGCATTGACTTCATTATTGTCGGTCTTTCGCTCCACCTCCATTGGATCGAATGAAAAACATTTACCTCTCATTTTAACCCTCAAAATCCTATGACCAATAGCATCAAAAATAGCACAATGCAAATCTTCAAAGGATACTTTACATCATTTTTCAATCAATTGCCCCACACTAAGTAAATTCTGATCAATATCGGGTATGTAAAGAACATCCGAAATTAATTTTGTACCCGAACTTGTTGTGATTGCAACGGTGCCTTTCCTTTTGCTAGGATGTGACCACCGTTTCTAATTTTGACTTTCTTGAATTCAATTGGCTTCAAGTCTCTAAACAAATTTTCGTCGTGATCAATCAACCAACTTTTGTTGGAATCTTCAATTAAATCACAATTTGCAACAAAAATTCGATCTTCATCATATAGATCAACAACTTTGGCCTCAACTTCGTTATTTTGATACTCACTTTTGCAAATCACAGCTTCATGTCCAAGCTTATCACACTTGATGCACTTTGCATCCGGTCTTTGCCAACACTTGTATGGTGGATGACCTTTTTTTCCCACTGTGGTGACATGGCAGATAGTTTCTCCAAGAGTTTCTACCCATGTTTTCTCCATTTGTCGTTGAACTTTTTTTGTAAAATTTCTTGTGATCTTCATGCATGGCTTGTAGAGCACCTTCAACAACACGATCTTCCCTCATAAATTTTTGTTGGTCTTGTGCTTGCATGGCATTCAACAACCCCACCAACGTGATCTTGGAAAGTTCTTTCGTGTTCTCCAAAGTGGTGATAGATGCTTCTTATATTTCTGGCACTGTGACGAGGATCTTTTCTACAATTCTTGAATCGGGAAAATTCGTGCCGAGTAGCCGCACTTTGTTGATAACAATTAGTAATCTATCTGAGAACTCTTTGACAATCTCAGATTCTTTCATCTTTTCCAATTGGAATTCTCGAATTAGATTGAGAACTTGCATGCCTCGAGTCTTTTCGTCTCCTTTATACTCTTTCTTCAAGTAATCCCAAATCTCTTTCGCGGATTTGAGCGACATAATTCTTGTGAATAGGTTCGTTGAGACGGTAGTAAACAACCTTTGCCTTTGACTTCTTGGTTTTTCTTTCTTTATGGCTCTTGATTTGAGTCATTGTAAGATTGTGTGGTAATGGAGGGATTTCATAATCATCTTCTACCGCTTCCCACAAATCCAAAGCTTCCAAGTAAGTCTCCATCTTCACCGCCCAAAGTTGGTAGTTTTCTCCATTAAAGATTGGAGGAGCAATTTTGTCGAAACTCTTTTCAGAATCCATTCCACAGATCCCTTAAGATGTAAGCTCTGATACCAATTGTTGGTTTTGAAGACCAATGAAAGATAGGAAGAAAGATTGACAAGTTTTTCACAAAAGGAAAGAATCAACAATGGAGTCCCAAAAATATTTTGTTTTAGGCTCTCACAATATTCAGCAGCACACAATAGAACAACTGCACACAATAGAAAATAACAACTTAATTTTTGATTCTCTTAATTTCACTAAAACAGTGGTACATCATGTATAGTTAAAAACAAAAGTGAATTATAGAAAGTTCAAAATAACTCTACTTCTAATTCTAATCTACACCAAAAAATTAGCAACTTCCAATAGAATAGGACAACTAAAAAAACTCTTGCACACATAAATAGAAACTCATAAAATCTAGGACTAGAAAATTAGAATGTGCACTAAATAAAACTAAATGAAAATAGAAACTATTGTGTAGACTAAAGCACTAATTTCAACAAATATTGTGTCAGGCTTTGTGAGCTTTTTTCAGTTATCATCATCACTCTTCTTCCACTCTCTAGAACATGACATGCTGAAATGTGTTTGTTAATTTTAATGAGATCTCATCTGCATGGAACCATCTTCTGTCAACGTATCTCACCTATTCAAAAAGAAAATGACAATATTGCAAAAGAGCAGATTGTCTAGTAATTTTGGCAAAAGTTTTGAAATCCACATTTGACGTGCTGTTTAAGATATCTCCAAATAGATAACAGGCCAGGTTAATGTTTTTTTAGTGTCTCATGGTCATTGATGATCATAAATGAGGGATTATCTTGAACATTTTTTGTCGCACTTTTATTTGTTATGCTTCATAATTCTTGCACCACGGATTCAGGTTATCGTAATCTATCCCTCGAGGTGGAGGAAGGTATTTGTCAAGTGTTGTCTTACATGTGGCTTGAGTCAGAGGTGATGCCAGGGTCATCAAGCATGCCTTCTACGTCGTCCTCAGCTTCTTCGTCCTCATCATCTAAAAAGGGTGGACAATCTTACATTGAGAAGAAGTTGGGGGAGTTCTTCTTGCATCTGATTGCCCATGACACCTCCACTGCTTATGGCGAAGGCTTTCGTGCTGCAAATGAAGCTGTCACAAAGTATGGCTTGCGTCGCACCCTTGACCATATTCGCTGGACGGGCAACTTTCCCGTTTAACGAATAAATTGTCAGGCAGTGCTGCTGGACATGGGTTGCATAGGACCGTGGGAAATGCTTGTCTCCTCCATTTGTATTAACATTCCTGTGATGGCAATAACAAACTGAACTGTACTGATTGTATTTAGGTGGGAAGGGGTGGGGTTATGAGAAGGAAGATTAAGTCAGCTTCTTTCTATATAAGATATCATTGATCATTTAACGATGGAGAGCTGAGTGTGGAAACTATATTCAGCTCTCTTTTTTTTGGTGGGAGGGTGTCCCTTCAGGCATTGGTTGTAAGAGCATTCAAAATTAAATAAAATCTGAAATTCATATATTCAGCTCTCTCTTCTATTTGAAACCAGTTTATGAATCTTTTCTAGCATTTGATTTTGATCGGATTTGTTGATTGTTGCGATTCGAGTTGATTTTTGATTGAATTTGATCGAGTTTCTGGTCCTTTGTGGATTTGAATTTGGTCTGAGGTTGATCTCCACCTATGTTGTACACTATGTGCGCTACATAGCCGGTCCCAAGTCCGGATAAAGGAGGAGGACTCTGACGCCCATTTTTTCATACCGAAAAATGGGTAAGGGAGGTCCCAAACTCACTTTTCATACCCGAAAAGTGAGGGAGGGAGGCCCCAAGCTCATTTTCCATTCTTGGAAAATGGAGGAGGGTTGCGATAGGTTGACAGCCAGCGTAAAACTTTTGTCACTTTTCATGAAATGGATCAAACATATATAAACGTTGGGGCGTTCCCACCTAGCGACGCTGTTGCATCGGAGCCCGGGTGTAGTGAGAAATGAGCAAGGGTGTGTTTCACATCGCCGCCTGGTGTGAAGAAAAATGAGCAAGGGTTCCCACACATAGGACGTGTGTGGGTAAAGAAGCTAGTCCCTTCACATCGTCGCCGGATGTGAAGAAAAATGAGCAAGGGTTCCCACACAAAGGACGGGTGTGGGTAAAGAAGCTAGTTCAAAACAAAAACAAAAACAAAAACGAAAACAAAAACAAAATCATAGATACGAACACTAGATCTTTTAGACAAAATAGAAATAGAAAAAAAAACAAATACAAAGAGGAGAAAAAATTCGTTTAGGAACATGGAACATAAGAACACTTACGGGGAAGTCAATAGAACTAGTAGATACCATGATTAGAAGGAGAGTCAATATTGCTTGCCTCCAAGAGACAAAATGGGTAGGAGAAAAGAGTAGAGAAATAGGAAGCGCAGGGTTTAAATTGTGGTACACTGGTATAGATAGAAAATGCAATGGAGTAGGAATTGTGGTGGATAATGATTATAAGGATAAGGTCGTAGAGGTTAAAAGAATGGGGGATAGATTGATTCTAGTTAAATTAATTATTGGAGACGAAAAACTGAACATACTTAGCGCATATGCACCACAAGTAGGATTAAGCGAGAGCATCAAACGCAAGTTTTGGGATGATATGGATGGATTTATGCAGAGTATACCATTAGATGAAAAGGTTTTTATTGGAGGAGATGAAAAGGTTTTTATTGGAGGAGATTTAAATGGGCATGTCGGGGTAAGTAACGATGGGTTTGAGAGAGTTCATGGAGGTTTTGGTTACGGTAATAGAAATGAAGAAGGAAAATCAATTTTAGAATTTGCTTCAGCATATGATCTTGTCTTAGCAAATACTAGTTTTAGGAAGAGGGAGTCGCATATAATTACTTTTAGTAGTGGTCATAACAAGAGTCAAATAGATTTTCTTTTAACAAGAAAAATAGATAGAAAACTATGTAGAGACTGCAAAGTAATAACTGGTGAAGCACTTACTACCCAACATAAGTTAGTAGTACTTGATATTAAGCTAACACAACGGAATAAAATGAATAAAAGAGTTAGCGGCCCTAGAATAAAGTGGTGGAACCTAAAATATAGTAAACAAGTAGAGTTTAGAGAAAAACTACTAAAGGAAAATGTTTGGAATCTTGACTTAGATGCTAATACAATGTGACTAGAAATGAATAGTTGCATAAGGAGGGTGGGATCAAACATATTAGGTATATCTAAGGGCTTGGGACCTCCAAAGAAGGAAACATGGTGGTGGAATGAGGATGTCCAATGAGCAATTAAGACTAAAAGAGAGATGTATAGGAAAATACCTAAGTGTCAAGATGAAGATGCGTACAATCAATATAGAGAAGCTAGAAAACAAGCTAAAAAAGTAGTTAGTCAAGTTAAAACAAATTTCATGGAAGATCTAAATACAAGGTTAGGTAATAGAGATGACGAAAAATATATATATAGGCTAGGCAAATTAAGAGATAAAAAGAAACAAGACCTAAGTCATGTAAGATGCATTAAGGACGAAAATCAAAATGTTTTAACGCGCGAGGAGGATATTAAGGAGAGATGGAGAAGTTACTTCGATAGTTTATTTAATGATGGCCAAGTTGATACTATAATAGATGAAAACCCACACCAAGAAAGAAATGTAAATTATACACGCAATATTAGAATTGTAGAAGTTAAAGAGGCATTGAAAAGAATGAAAATAGGGAAAGCATGTGGCCCAGATGAAATACCCATAGAGGTTTGGAAATGTTTAGGAGAAATCGGATTGACTTGGTTAACAAAACTTTTCAATAAAATTTTAAAATCAAAACGGATGCCAATGGATTGGAGAAGAAGCACGCTTGTGCCAATCTTCAAAAACAAAGGAGACATTCAAAGTTGCTCAAACTACCGGGGAATTAAACTTATGAGTCACACTATGAAACTGTGGGAGAGAATAATTGACAATAGGCTAAGGAGAGAAACAACAATATCAGAGAACCAATTTGGTTTCATGCCTGGGAGGTCAACTATGGAGGCAATTTTCCTTGTAAGACGATTGTTAGAAAAATATAGAGAAAAGAAAAAAGATCTTCATATGGTATTCGTAGATTTAGAAAAAGCATATGATAGGGTCCCTAGAGATGTTCTTTGGTGGGTTCTAGAAAGAAAAAGAGTGCATGCTAGATACATAGACACTATTAAGGATATGTATGATGGAGTAGTAACGAGTATAAAGACATTTGGAGGAGCTACAAAAGAATTTTCCATTACGATAGGACTACATCAAGGATCGGCTTTAAGCCCATATCTATTTACTTTAGTTATAGATGAACTAACTAGACATATTCAAGAGGATATACCATGGTGTAAGTTATTTGCAGATGATATTGTCTTAGTGGATGAAACCAAAGATGGAGTGAATAGGAAATTAGAACTCTGGAGGAATACATTAGAATCTAAAGGCTTTAAGTTGAGTAGGACGAAAACCGAATACATGCACTGTGAGTTTGGAAACACTAGACATCGAGATGACGGAGTGGTAAAATTAGGGGAAGTAGAAGTTCCTAAGGTAAACCACTTTAGATACCTAGGATCAATCATACAAAATGATGGTAACATTGAAAATGATGTCACACATAGAATTCAAGCTGGATGGAAGAAATGGCGGAGTGCAACATGGGTGATTTGTGATCGACATGTTCCTACTAAGTTAAAAGGAAAATTTTATAGGACCGCAATTAGGCCAGCTATGCTCTATGGAAGTGAATGTTGGGCGGTAAAGCAACAACAATTACATGAAGTGAACGTAGCAGAAATGAGGATGCTTAGGTGGATGTGTGGTAAAACTCGTAAAGATAGAACAAGAAATATATAAATTCAAAGGCAAGTAGGAGTAGCACCAATTGATACAAAGATTAGGGAAGGGCGGTTGCGATGGTTTGGTCACTGCAAAAGACGGCCTACAAATGCCCCAACTAGAAAACTTGACTCAATAGAAACTGTAGAAATTTGACGAGGTAGGGGCAGACCAAAGTTAACATGGGATGCATTAATTAAAAGGGATTTGAATGGTTTGCAAAGCTCACCATCAATTGCACTTAATCGAGCACAATGGAAAAGTTTGATCCATGTAGCCGACCAGCTTGATTGAATTTTAGAGCTAGGCGTATGTTGTTGTTGTATATGCTCTAATTTATTGTGCTTTTAATTCCTTGGGTGTGGATTTGGCTGTGAATATGGCTTAATTTGTTCCACAATTGGTTCCATGTATCCCGACAATATCAAATGTATGAAGGTGATCTTTTATGTTATTTACGTTGTTTTTGGTCTTCTGTACTGTTTTAGGTTTGTCGTGATTGTTGATAGATGTGATCTACAGATTTGCTGTTGTTTCTTATTAGAACTGTAGTGTGGATATGTTTATGCTGCTGTTTTTTTTTTTTTTTTTTTTTTTTTAATGTTCATAATGTGTCTCATTGAATATGATTTGCTGCACATATTGTCTTTTGTTCTCTTTGGTCTTACTGTTTGCTCTTGGTACTGCGAGCTCTTGATTTTTGTATCGAAAGATTGCGTGGAATTTCTTTGTCATTAATATCTTAGCTCGGTAAGTAGTTCTATTATAAATGAACGGAGTGCAAGTTAGCTATTTTTTTTAGCTTGTTTATATTAACTTCTCAATGAGAAAACATGCATGTTTGAGTTGAGTAACTGTGCTTAGTATTAATATCTTCAACTAAGATGGCCTTTGACAAGACATTCCTTGACAACTAAAATGATAACAAGCCTTAATTCCAAATTTTTGGGGAGCAACAAGATGAGAATTCTGAATAGATACAAGGGTGAATCTCCAAATTTGAGGTTCTTCTGAGACAAGCCACTCACTAGCCATGCTGCAAGTAAAATCTTCAACTTGGAAGTAATTAGGATGAAACTTTCACTAGGAGAGCAAGTAGAATCTTCTAGTCACTACTGCTGCTCCAGATTAGCCAAGTAATTGTTTGATGGGACACGAGCAAGGCTTGGAAATGACAAAGGGTTTGAAGATATAAATTCATAGTGCTCCTCATCTATCTACTACCTGACAGAGCAGAAAACTAAACTGATTAAGTAGATTGCACTTTGATTTCACATAAATCATCCAAAAATATAGGCACTCACTCACCATAAAAGACAAGTTGAATAAGAGCAGCATTTCCAAACTCGCCACTCATCGCTGCAGGATCAGAACGACTTTTAATCGTATAGTTCTTGGATTCTCTTATATATGAAGAGTGAGACTATTTAATTAGTTGACCAACATCTTCCCAATTCTCTGTTCCCAGAAAAAATAGATGTAGCTTTCATTTCCATCTTTTTTCACCACTTTTACTGATTAGAACAAGATTCGGTCCTGCACTGAAATACATATCACCGGCATCAGTATTAGGAATTCACTGCAAAAAGATAAGAGTTAAGTCTTCACATGATCACTCATACTACAAATACTATTACCTTCCATTCACTCATAAAGTCCGAAAAAAATAGTTGGTGCCTTGCCAGCGGCAATTAGTCGTGGGAGGAGAGGCCGCTATTGGAAGTTGTGAAAATTATTTCCCTAACATATGGAACAAAGCCTCATTCCCAAATTAGAATAAAATATTTCAAGCAAGATAACAATTGGAGCATTTTTATATAACTATGTTTCTTTTCTTCTAAGGCTGTCTTATTACAATAACATAACAATTTCATCCGGAACAAAATGATGATGAAAACATAAATTATATGAACAATTCTTACGTTGGGGAAAAATAAAATAATTCAGATTTACTAAAATGAAAAACACAAGAGACCGATTACCTCTTGTGCGCGCGCATGGAAGCCAAGACTCCTCGATGGATGCACATGTTGAAGTAGACGTTGACATTAAGCATGGATCTTGTTAATCACAAGTTAAGATCAGTTAAGGTGCCTTTTAGAGCATTCCCAGAAATGAGAAAGTGCAGGTCAATATATGCATAGCAACTTAGCAAGTACTTAATTAATTAGCTATATAAATTTTAGTTTCGATCCATCTTTGAATTAACCATGCTCGTAAAGTGTGCGGAAAAAAAAAAAAAAAAAAAAAAAAAAGAAAGAAATTAAAAGCATACAAGCTCTACTAACCAGCTGCATTTGCATCTTTTTTTGAAAGTTAATTTAGCTTTCCATTGACATATCCACAGCAGAAGAACCTGATGTCTGAAGCAGTTAATTGTGGAGCAGTAAGTTCTGCTGAAAGCAAAGCAAATTAATTAAGTGGTCACAAAACCATCAATTTTAAAAGAGAGAAAAAAAATAAAAATAAAAGGGAAAAACAAAAAGTACTCTCATACCTGAAAAACTAGAGTTGTTCTCCCTCTTTCTAAAATGATTCTGCAATTTCAACATTTGAAATGTGTGCTATCTTCCACCAATCTGTACCCTTGTCTTTCTCACATTTCCTCACCAAATCAGGATGACACCCCCGAATAGTTAGCTCCCGAAAGGCAGTGAGGCGCGGTAACGCATCAGGCAGTTCTTTCAATTTAAAACAATCATCGATTATCAGTTTTCGAAGGGAAATGAGATGATCAAAGCACTCAACCGAGAACTCCAACTCGGGACAGACCCAAAAAAATAACTCTTGGAGAGATGTTAGGTGCTGCAACCCTTCAGAAACTGAGGACATTGCTTTGCATGAAGAAATCTTCAGTATTACAAGAGAGCTGATCCCCAGCTTTGGCAAACTCGTCAAAGAATCACAAGCTGTTATATGTAATTCCCTTAAAGATGTAAGATTTGCCAATCCTGCTCCACCCGGAGTCGTCAACTTGGGAAAAAATTCAAGCTTCAAAACTTGTAGACTGACAGTGGGAGTGAGGCCATTAGTCCATGGCAATTCTTCTAGATTAGGCAACTCATGAAGCTCCATCTCGGTCAAATGAACAAAGTTTCCTATGTTCTTCATCCAGTTAGGTAATTCCACTCCTGGGTACCCCTCCACTCGCAGCTCCTTAATATTTGAAGGTGGTTGGAGGGCTTCTATGATCGCCTCATGGTCGATGTTCTTCACTTCTGTCCACCAACTCAACTCTAAATAAGAGAGATTTTCTTTGCTGATTAAGTTTGCTTCTTTCGAGTCCATTGAATTCCTCACTCTCTCTAGTCTTCTAATGCATAGTCTCCCTCGAAGAAGGTTTAGGCCTCGCAACTCTTCAATACCAGCTCCATCTCTTCCTTCGTTCTGTTCAGCATTCTCCTTCACATACCTCACAATGAATTCTTCCAATTCTTCCAGGCAAGTCAATTTCCCAATACTAAATGGCATCTCATTCATGCCGTGACAATAATCATTGTACAGGTGTCTGAGGTTCCTCATGTTCCCTATATTCTTAGGCAATGCTTTAAGCTCAAGAGACTGGCGAAGTTCAAGCGTGCGTAAATTAATTAAACCACAGATGGAATCAGGCAGATATTGCAGTTCTTGGCTTTGTGAGAGATTCAGTAACTTCAGTTGTTCCAAATCACCAATTGAAGAAGGCAGAGCTTTCAATTTGTTCTTCGACAAATCCAACTTCTGCAAGTTTCTTAAGCGGCCGATGGAGTCAGGCAATGATATCAGATCCTCATTATCCGAGAGACTCAGAAACCTCAGTTGTCCTAGATCACCAATCGAAGATGGCAGCATTTTAAACTTGTTCCTCGACATATCCATCACTCGTAAATTTGTTAAGCGTCCGATAGAGCCAGGTAGCTCTATCAAATTTGTGTTTCCTATGAGGTTCAGAAACCTCAATTTTTCCAAATCACTAAATGAAGCGGGCAACAATTTCAAATTGTTCTGCGAAAGATCTAGCATTTGCAAATTTCTCAAGCGACCAAAGGATTCATGTAAAGATCCTAGGCTGCAGCCACTGATGTCCAGGTATCTTAAATGTATTAAGTTTTTGATAGACGATGGCAAAGCCTCCACTCGAAAGCCATCAAGACTCAAAACTCTTAAGCATTTAAGACGACAAATAATCAACAAATCAGGCTCTGAAATATCCAATCTGAATTCAACATCGAATATCAATGCGCGCAAAAGCCTCTGGAGTGACAAAAATTGGATGCTTACTGAGTTACAATCAGGGACTGACATAGAGAGATGTCGAGGTTTTCTAGAGATATTCTTTGCCTCGACAACATTCATATTCAAACATTCGTTAACCGCAACAAACGATGCAAGATCATGCAAGAGATCATGCATCTTGCAGAATTTTATATTTCCATTTTCATCTTTGTCAATATCTTGAAACATGGAACGCGCAACTAATTCGCTGAAAACACTTTCTCCAATGTCTTCCAATTCTGTTCTTCCATCAGATTGTATGAAACCATTAGCCATCCATAAATAAATGAGTTTCCTTTTGACCATTAAATGATCTTTTGGAAACACGGAGCAATAAGCAAAACATTGCCTTAGATCCGGGGACAAATTGTTATAACTTAATTTCAAAGCAGGCATAATCATATTTTCATTTCCCCTATCCGTTTCCCAAATTTCACTATCTCTTATAGCCTCCCATTGTGTTTCGTCACTCCTGAAACGCAGTAAACTTCCAAGAGCCTTTGCAGCTAGAGGTACCCCTCCACACTTTTGCACGATCTCATAGCCGATCTTTTCCAAGTTCGGGTTTTCTTCATTTCCTAAACCAAAAGCATAACCTTTGAATAATTCCCAACACTCATTTTGAGTCAGAAAACTCAATTCATGAGGGGGAATTGTGCTAGCGATGGATGCTACTCGAGGAAGGCGGGTGGTGACAATAATGGAGCTTCCTTCAACACCGCAGTTAACCGAAGATTTCAATTTGTTCCACTCACTCTGATCATCACTCCACACATCGTCCAACACCAGCAAAAACTTCTTTCCTCCCAACATTTCTCGAAGCTTACATTGCATTGCATCTAAGCTTGTCAAATCACATGACCTCCCGGACAAGGATTCGATCATCAATTTAGTAAGTCTTTGTACATCGAAATCTTCAGAGACACAAACCCACATTCGCTCCTTAAAATATTTGACTACCCTTTCATCATTGTAGACCATTTGCGCAAGAGTAGTCTTTCCAAGACCGCCGATCCCAACAATAGGACATACCAACACGCCGTCACGCTGAACATTCTCTCCTTCACCCAAAAGTACATGTAATATTTTCTCTATGTCAGAATCCCTCCCATATATCTTAGGCTCATTAACAACAGAACTAGTCACTCTACTACTGTGACTAGATTGTGCAACTCTCTCCGCAGAACGCCCTTCTATCAAATTAAAACTAGACCTTTCTTTGGCAATGGCGTCAAATTTTCGCATCATCTCTTTAATTTCTTTTGCAGTTCTATAACGAAATACCAAATTCTTGAGATCGCGAAAAAAATGATTGGGAGAGCAGGGTACCTGATTGATGCAACTGTTGGTTGTAAAGGGTGTGTGATCATCAACATCAAATCTAGTCCTCCACTCATCCAAGATGTCATCAGCATCATAGGCAGCATCCTTGAGCTTGCTCAGCCAGTTTTTGATGGACTTGTCGTTGAATTGCTTCGCTTCCGCGTCTTCAAGCACGGCCTGAATTGTTGTTAAAGTGCTGGAGAGTGTCTCCAAGTCATGTTTCACTCCCCATATCAGACCAAACTCTCTTTGGATCAGGGTGTTGAGGTTCCCAAAGAGCACTCCTAGAATTGCATCAGACATTGTTGCGGATCAGAGTTGTGATGAGCAAAATATTTGATTGAACCAAACTCAATAAGTTAATTTCAGGTTCTATGATATGTGTTCTTGTAAATCCAAAGCTGCTTTAATTTGAGTCCACTTTTAGTAATTTGGTGCTTAGCTTGGCGGGATGCATCAGTTTAGAATGGCTTTAGAAATTTAGTTTCTCGTCCTATATATCTACTTTTTTTTTTTTTTTTTTTTTTTCTTATAATTAAAAAGTTGTCTTGAGAATAATAAAGTCATTATAAGCCACATTTTTCATGAGATTTTACTTGTGTTATCTCTCTCTCTCTCTAAATTAAGTGACTCCAACCCATCAAATGCACTAAATCGACTACAATTAAAAAGTTCGATCTATGTAACTAATCCAACTAATTTGAGATTGAAGCAGTGTTGTTGTTGTGACTTCAACGTGAGCCGAATCTAAAATCGACTTGCCTCAAATCGATCTGACTAGTGCGAGATTATTAATAAGTAATAGCTTACAATTAACATTGGGGAAAGTTTTTAAACATTGTTTTGACCATTAACAAAATCCTGACCTAAGACTTTGCTTAATGGATTTCAAGTTTATTCTTCTTGAGCCAATACTGTTGATATATAATCATCGGATACCTTTATTAAAATGTAGTTCTGGCCCCCCATGTTCTAATATATGCTTTGTTGTATTGCTTTTGCTTTATTAAAAATGATTCTTGTCTTCCACGACCAAAAGAAGATATATAGATAGCAGAAAAGTAGCAAGGGAGTGGATGGTCCAAAATGATGTCATTATAGCACAACTGACGAAGAAACTAGGATGACAAAATCCTACAATTTTCTTCTTTATCATTGAAGTAAGAGTAGTTTTTTCTTTGACAAACAAAAAAAGTAAGCATCATATTTCATTGAACTCTGAAATCATTTTGTACGACCGTAAATGTTTAAATAAGAAAGAAACCAATTTATTTTTCACAATTTGGACTCAACACCCACCCTGTTACAACAATACAATATACCATATACCATACCAACTTATTATTTAATTAGAATAGTTTGGGATGAGCAAAGCACAATCACACATGAAAAAAAAAAAAAAAAAAAAAACCTTCTTTCGGCGATTCGGTTTATGTATACCCAAAAGCTTGAGCTGATGGAATATGAAAATAATGGAAGGAGCTTTGACATCTTTTTTATATATATATATATATATATATATTAGTAATGGGATTTAAATGGATATGTCGGGGCAAGTAATGATGGGTTTGAGATAGTTTATGGAGTTTTTGGCTACGGTAATAGAAATGAAGAAGGAGAATCAATCTTATAATTTGCTTCAGCATACGATCTTGTTTTAGCAAATGCTAGTTTTAGGAAGAGTGGATCACATATAATTACTTTTACACTACAAAAAAAAAACCAAATCAACAACAAACTAATCTGATGCTAAATTGGTACAGTTTTGTTGCTAAACCACTCTGCAACAAATCGCGACAGATAGTAATTGTTGTTAAACTCTTTGTTACTGGTGCAACTCAGCGACAAATTTGGTATTCTGTTGCTATTCAGCGACAGATTTGTGACAACCGTCTGTTCGCTGAACAACAACAGAAATGGATCTGTTGCTGGTCGAAGTCCAGTCAGCAAATACGTGTCCGTTGCAAATTTGTTGCTATTTAACAACAAACACTGTCTGTCACTGATTTGCCTAGTCAGTAAAGACGCGTTCTGTCGCAACTCTGTTGTTGTCTGTCGCTGATTGTGCCCAGTCAGCACTGTTGTATTTGTCACAAATCTGTTGTTATTTAGCTGACAGAGATCCAATAAAAAGTAATTTTTAAATTAATTAAATCTGAAAACAGTAAAAAGTAAAAATAAGAAATGTCCTGCAGCAAAATTTGCAAAAACTACAAATATTTATTTTATAAAAACAATAAGGCTGAAAGCCATTATTTGGATAAATGGTAACATATAAAAACTTGACTAATGAACTCCGAAATTCGATTTGCATCATATAGATAAAATTAGGTTCCAACTTAATGGTGTGAGTTACTATATCGATATAAGACTAAAATCAACTGCCCAAATTCGATCCGCATCGCTTTTTTCACCTTCCGTGGCCTGCAAAATTCATATATTAGCAAGTAGCAAGAGAGCACACTATCTCGATACAAGACTAAAATCAATAAAAAATCAGCAAACATTGACTTTAAGAAATTGCTAAGCTAATGACATACTAAATAAAAGACCATGCCTCTCAGGATATATTAGGTTCGCAGTGTGCTATTTCATCGGGTAGCTAATCAAGCTAGAAGTTATAGGATAATAGAAATATAGAATAAGTGGTAGCATGGCGCAACGCCGCCGAATAATTTACTAAGAGTAATTATAATACAAGACCAAACATTTGTCACCAACAAAACATATATATATATATATATATATATATATATATATAAATTCTAGAATTAGAAATAGAGATAAAGACCCATGATGTACATAGGATATTGCACATCCAAAACCAAAGAAAAAACTTCACGCACAAATAAAAAAAAAACCGTTCACATACCCTCTATTTTTAACAAATCCAAGAAAAAAATAGAATGTAATGCTCAAATCTTGATCTAATGAGTAAGACATTTAAGTATAATGAAACCCAACACATTGAAATAGAATATAAAACTATTTTTAACAACTATGGTGAAGTGATATGGAGGTCAGATAGGTGTTGTGATAGATAACTAAAGTGACTAACTCAATGAGCAACATTATGCACGCAATAATAATAAAAAAAAATACAAATGTAAGTAGTTGAAAAGAGATTGGTAAGAGAAATAGAGACCACCTGAGGAGCATTGTTCATAAGTGCTGCATAACATCAATAAAAAGGAACAATTAGAAGAAAGTGTTGGGTTTTGGGGTTCATACGCAGCGGAGATTACTAAACAATTTTGACAAAAACCCCAACAGGATCCGAATCTAATTCCATTAAAACGTTTAAACCAATAAAGTTTAATCATACCTCGGTCGCAAAATACCTTTTTGAAGGTTGATCGATCTCTAAGGCGCTGCCAACGACGAACGCCCTCTACCAGCAGTCCACACACGAACGACGACCGAGATTCGAAGTGCTAGCTTCAAGAGAATACCAAACCTTTTTGTTTCTCTCCAAAATGATCCAGAGCGTACCAGAAAACCCTAAGTCGTTTCTAAAATGAAAATAGAGTTTCAGCCTTTAATCTTTCGTGCGTGTGTTCTAACTTAAGGCGTTTATTTATACAACCCTTGTATATAGACGGTTAAGTAAATTACACATATACCCATACTTAAAGAAGTATAAGTGTAATACACCACAATGATGTTTCTGTCATGAATTTTATCATATAAAATTCATTTTTTTGAACCATCTTAAAATCTCTCAAAACCATTCTTAGTGTGCGACCCAATAGGCTCGTACAACGTTGGCAGTGTACGAAAACACATTTTGGTATACAAGTCATAAGCGGCCTCTAGCAAGACATTATGACTACCCAAGTCGTACGAATATCAAATCAATATAACCTAATCAATAGTGTATATAACATCCTTTTGTCACACGATATCCTTTTGATCAAACATAAGGCATGGAGTTGTCCTCCTACATGTTCAATCGTACTAGTCTCGATCTCTAGGTAGACCGAAAACATCCAAGTGACATTGATCAATATCAATTCACTTAGACTAGGCCTTTTAACAGTCTAACACATCGAGGGATCCACTGGATATCTCTCTTTATATGAGAGGGACAAATTCTATCTCGATTACACAACTTCATCACATTGCTCACACAGTAACCAATCACAACCTTTATAATCGTCCGGTTAAAGACAACGTTTGATTGTGTCAAATCACTGTGTTCTTAATGTTAAAGTCTCTAGTAATCTCAAGTCAGATGACTAAAAATATACCTATCATGAGCAACAACTATGACTTAATCCATGTCATGTTCTCATAGCACGTCAATCTAGTACTTTGTTCCCTAACAAGTACTCGTGATCTTGATTCATATTCCTATACGTATAATCATCATATGATCATCAATCAAGACTCACACTAGTCTTAATTCATTATAGTTCCTAGTATAATGATCGATTAGGGACATTTAAGATATTTTTGCAAATACCCATGGATCTTATTATAATGTAAACATGTAAATTAATTATAATAAACGGCAAATGAAATCCTCTATTTTATTAACTAAAAGTATTCATAAAAACAATTAATGGATTGACCTAGGGCACATGCCCCAACAGAAAGAATGTTAATGACAAGCCCTTAGCCAATACACACACGCACACAAATTACCACTACATGAAAAATCATGAATAGAAGACATTGAAAGGTAGGTAAATGAAAGAATGTAGGCTATTACAAATGGACCAAGTCCTTCTCATGACATTAATTATTGAATGAAACCCGCATTGAAACAAAACATAAAAAAATATAAAAATATACTTGAAAAGAGGTTGATTAAAGATGTAAAGACACATATGAGGAACCTTGTTTGGAGTGCCCATTATAGCTATGTCTATGCACATTGATCAGCTAATGAATGCAAGATTGGTGGCGGTGTTAGGTGTAGGATTGGAAGCAAATAGAGTGAAGGGATGCGGAGGAGATGGTGAGGAAGGAAGGATTGCAAGAGAAGAGGTGGCCAAGGTGATAAGAGAGGTAACATTTTGCAGCCAACCCGTGTTAATTAGGAACATGCATAAAAACGTAAGACCAATAGATTATTTAACATACGATTTAACATACGTTAACAATCCTTACAAGTAGGTGTTTATATGTTTTAGCTCGTTGATAGAAGTGAAATCTCATTACATATATGGAGAAAAAAATCTTCATGATCCTAGAATAAATAGATTATTTTTTTCTCAATTTCTTCCGAGGTCCGAAAATATATTAGAGAAAAGGATGAACACAATAAAATAGTGTATGTATCTTGAGCTCACCTAGTACAATGAGGCTAAGGTGAATAAGTTAGAATCTGTCTCTTAACCTGCTACCTTGGGCTTCACTAACCTGAAGAGTTTAATTTGGATCAATAATACTTAAGTTTGAAATCCTTAGATGAAGCATAAAACAAGTCATAAGATGTAAATAACCTACATTTATAAATAATTTCGAATACGAGTAAAAGAAAAACATTTACTGGAAAAATTAAAACTTTAAATAATGAAATTGAAATGATGGCTACAAAAAAAACTAATGGCAACAACCAGAGTTCTTATAAAAGAATTAACTTAGCATTGACACACTGGTAACTCATGGCTGCAACATAAATATGGACATAAGTCTAAGATAATATGAAAAGAAGAAATTGAAAACAATAAAAAAAGAAGAAAACAATAAATTAAAAATGAATAAAACTAGGACAACCTTCAAAATTACATTTTCACATATATAAAATAAATAGAACCAACACATTGAGAGTACAATTGAGCATTAGAAAATGAGTAATTTCAAGTACAAGAAAATCTAAAAGTTGAATTAACCTACAATAATTTAGGAATTCATAACAGACCATCCTAAAAAAATCTATTGAAACCCTTTGAACATGCCTTGTGAATCTTCCAAGAAAATCAGCTCCAATAAAAGCATCAAATGCCTGCACATTCACAACAAACATTTCAAACTCCACAAAATCAAACCAAACAAAAAGGGAGAAATAAAGAACACACAAAATCTAAAGCCCCCAAAATTTCACACAAAGAAATCTCAATAAACAACACTGAACAAACTGAAAAAACGTCACCTTAATCGAAAGGAAAGAGAAGAAGGAGGAGATGACGGAGCTCCTAAACCCGCCAAAGACCAAACCCAAAAGCCCAAAAAATTGCCATGAAGCCGACTCAACAATGAAATCGACACCTCCTACATAAAACCCTATACCACCGAGTCCTCGTGACTCCCGACCAAACACACAACCTCCTCCTCACCGATGAGCCTCCCTCCCGGTACTACATCGCCCCGCAACTACACCAACGCCTCTGACAATGCCAATGCCCCTTCAATAACACCGCCCACCGCCAAACGCCCCATTCGACAACACCACAGTCAACGCCCCGAAGAATACCAGTCCCCCACCTTCGCCGCTGCCAAAAACTACGCTGCCACGGCCTCCGCCAGCGCCTTCTTCAACAACACCACCACCGTCGTCGAATACCAAACCCCCTCCCTCGCCGCCGCCAAAAAACTGCTCCACCAATGCCTTGCCGACTCCTCTGCTCCCCTCCCTCGATCCAGGAGTCACCCGAGTGGGGGTGGTCATCGTCGCCGAGAGAGGAGCCAAGAGTGGTGGAGGTCATCGACGACGGTGGCCACCGAAGCCGCAAGGAGGCCGAGAGGGGTGAGTGATGAGAGTTGCGAGTGGTGGAGGAGAGTAAAAAGAAAATGAGAGATGAAGGAGTTGTTTTCGGGTAGAGAGAGAATAAGAGAGTGAGATTGGTTTGACAGGGGAGAGAGAGAGAGAGCATGTGAGAGGAGAGGGAGTGATCACTAGGATAGGAGAGAAAGTAAAATAAAATTTTATGTTGATACAGATCAGCGATAGATCAAGTCTGTCGCTGATTGTCTGTTGCTGATCTGTCGCAGATCAGCGATAAAATCAAGTCTGTCGCTGATCTGTAGAAGATCTTTCACAACCTCATTTTTTATTTTTTTACTTTGCTACAGATCAACGACAGAAAGATCAGCGATAGACTTGATTTTGTCGCTGATCTGTAGCAGATCTGTCACAACCTTGGCAGGAAATGTATGGCGGGAGAAATCAGCGACAGATCTGTGACAACATACAATTTGTAACAATTTTTATCACAAATCAGTCACTGAATTGTTACTTTTGGGTCAACCAAGTCAAACGGACTATCTGATGCAGAACTGTTGCTGATTTGTTGTTGTTTAGCAACATATTTTCTCTGTCATAATTTTTTGATGCTATTCCACCATGTTCTTGTAGTGTAATTAGTAGTGGTTATAACAAGAGTCAAATAGATTTTCTTTTAACAAGAAAAATAGATAGAAAAATATGTAGAGACTGCAAAGTAATACCTAGTGAAGCACTTACTATCCAACATAAGTTAGTAGTACTTGATATTAAGCTAACACGATGACATAATATGAATAAAAGAGTTAGTGACCCTAGAATAAAGTGGTAGAACCTAAAACATAGTAAACAAGTAGAGTTTAGAGAAAAACTACTAAAGGAAAATGTTTGGAATCTTGACTTAGATGCTAATACAATGTGGTTAGAAATGAGTAGTTGCATAAGGAGAGTGAGATCAAACGTATTAGATATATCTAAAGGCTTGAGACCACCAAAGAGAGAAACATGGTGGTGGAACGAGGATGTCCAACGAACAATTAAGACTAAAAGAGAGATGTATAGGAAAATACCTAAGTTTCAAAATGAAGACTTGTACAATCAATATAGAGAAGCTAGAAAACAAGCTAAAAAGTAATTAGTCAAGCTAAAACAAATTTCATAGAAGATCTATATACAAGGTTAGGTAATAGAAATGGCGAAATATATATATATATAGGCTAGCCAAATTAAGAGATAAAACACTACAAAAAATGGATATTTAGAAACGAAATTAGCAACGAAATTTAGTTTCGTTGCTAAAAAAAATGGTTTGAGATGGAATTGAAACGGAATAATTCAGAGACGAAATAGAGAGAAATCAGAGATGGAATTGAGACGAAATTAAATTCCGTCTCAAAAAAATGGCTCCAACATTCCCACAAAAACTTTCATTTTTTATAACCATCCATTACGTCTCGAGATTCATCCGTGCTTTGATCTAGACGCCCCAAAAATGGGGACCAACCACAACTCTCACTCTCATCTCTCTCTCTCTCTCTCTCTCTCTCTCTCTCTCTCTCCTCTCTCTCTCTCTCAACGCTCTTTGCTCTTTCTCTCTCTAACCGCTTTCTGCTCTCATCATCACCGCTCTCTTGTGCCCGGTCATAGCTCTACGTGCCCGTTCACCACTTTCTGTGCTCACCGCTCACCGATCTCTGCTCTCTCTCCGCTCGCTGCTCTCTGCTCTCTCTCCGCTCACCAATCTCTGCTCTCTGCTCTCTCTCTGCTCACCGCTCTCTGCTCTCTCTCTCTCACTGCACTCCGCTCTCTTCTCTCTCTCACCGCTCATCGCTCTCGGCTCTCTCTCTCTCTCACCGCTCTCTGCTCTCTCTCTCACCATCGTCGATCATCGCTCTTCGCCTCTCGCTCTCTGTCTCTCTCGTTTGCTCCCATCACCGCTCTCTGCTCTCTCGTACATTCACCGATCTTTATTCTCTCTCTCTTTCACCTCTCTCTTACCGATGCTTTGCAGCTCTCCCTCTTTCACCTCTTTCTCTCTCTACCGTAATCTCTCTCCCAAGCCTAAAATATTTGTCGTCGCTACAATTGGGGCTGTCGTCGGCTCTGCCGTCGCCGTCTGCCGGAGATTGGAGCCTTCGAAGCCCTAATCCGTTGCCCTTTTTCACCGCTCACCTAAGTCGTCGCCGATGTTTGCCACTGTTCATCGCGGCACCTCGCCTTAAGGATTCACTTGCACTAAATTTTGTTATTAAATCAATTGTTGCACTAGTCTTTTTGAATCATTTCTTTTATGCTTATGAGGTTATATACTTCTTGAAATGCATATATTTTTTTTCCTGGTTGTGTGTTCTTGGAATTTAATTTTAGAGCAACAATGAGCACATAGGATGCTATTTCTGCTGCGCCAAGGACGTTGAATTGTTTTGGATTTGTGTTTGGTTTTGATGCAGAGTAGCGTTAGGGAAGTGGCTGAGCTATACGGGGGCAAGAAATCATTCGTAGTCGAAGTGCAACGTGCTTTGTCTGGATTGCATTAATTGCTCTGGAGAGGTAAGGTTTTGTGCTATATTTTAGTTTTAATTTACATTCTTTGATATCTTTATGCCATATTTTTCATGTATTTCTTACTATATTTGGTTCAATTGTGTGTATATGCGTATGTATAGATAAAGCTACTAAAAAGTAGGTATAGATGAATAGTACCTATAATTATATATTTTCTACTACTACTAGTTAGGTTTCTAAAAACTATGATTACCCTTTGAGTTAATGTTGCTATTTCACATAAAACGTCAAGAGATTTGAATTAACCTCTAACCTTAAGGATGTACGAGTGAACAACTACTAGGAGCTTTAATACTATGTGGTATTTGTATGCCGCTTATAACTTATGATTTATGATATTTTTTGAACTCCTTGTTTCTTTTATTTTTACGACCAAGTATCCTACTATGTTTGGTATCAGTCATGTACCGAGCTAGGTCTTAAGAAAGTTGAAATCAACATATGACGATAAGCTACAACCATACATGAAGTTAGATACATTTTTCCTTGCAATAAGTAGTACATTCAATTCTCAAACAGACATGAAGTTAGAAGTCAACAAATGTTAAGTTTGTTTTGGTTTATGTTATTTGTATCAAACCACATTTATTCAATGCATAAAAACAAAGCTTTTTTTGTTCATGTAGTTAGGAAGGTTCTCAGATTCCCCCTTCTAATAGATTGTGTTAGTTGGACATACAAGTAGACCTGTACCGTCGAAAATTATGAAACTAGTTAACTAATTTAATTGCACAATTACAATAGGAATGTCGTCTACAAGTCGAGACTGGATGTACAATCGTCTCAACAACGGCTTCGTTCGAATTGAATTCGCGGCGAGGGTTAAAGAATTCATAGCATTTGCTAAGCAACATTGTCCTATATACCAAAGTGAAAGGAAGATTATATGTCCATGCGATTATAAGAAATGTCGACTTGTACCGTACCTGGACGTCGAAACGGTTGAGTACCATATATGTAGGTATGGATTTGTTTCGGGATATCATTGTTGGTACGAACATGGTGAGAATGGAGATGATGACCCACAAAGCTTCTACCAATTTGATAACCATATTGATGATGCTGATGTGGGAGGTTTTGATACGACAACTTACCACGAGATGCTACACAACGTGGCAGGTCCGAGTTTCAATTGGAATCACGTAGAAGAATCACCAAACCCCCAAGCACGCCAACTATATGACATGATTGAGGCTAGTAGCGAACAATTATGGTCGGGTTGCGAAACCATGACAACATTGTCCGCGATGGCAAGATTACTTGCGATCAAGTCAAAACATCATATATCTGAACGATGGTATAATGAAATCATAAAATTCATGAAGGATTGTTTGTCAAATGACAATTCATTGGTTGAGAATTTTTATGCCACTAAAAGACTAATGCGAGGTCTAGGTCTACCTGTTGAGAAAATAGATTGTTGTGAGGACCAATGTATGATTTATTGGGGAGTTCACTATGAGTTAACATCATGTAAATTGTGTGGAAATCATGCTACATTGCACAACGACGAGGTCGTAGCCGGAACACCAAAAAATGCCCTTGCAAAAAAATGTACTACTTCCCTTTGGGCCCTCGATTGCAACGATTGTATGCGTCTGAGTCAACGACAAAACATATGCGATGGCATGGAGAACATTCATCGCCAGAAGATGTTATGCAACACTGTTTTGATTCGATAGCTTGGAAGCATTTTAATGATGTCAACAGAGACTTTGCCGCCGAGGTTCGGAATGTTCGTTTAGGATTGTGCACTGATGGTTTTCAAGTATTTGAGATTTCAGGAAAATTATACTCTTCATGGTCCGTAATTTTGACTCCGTACAATCTTCCACCGTCGATGGTTTTACACTCTTGTAAATTTTTTACATTTCTACACTAGTTAACTATGCTATTGATTTGTGTTTGGCGAATATGAGTGCGCTAACCTACTACTAATTGACATATTTAACATTTTTATAATTTTTGTATGCAGACTAATACATCCGAGACGCCACCTACCGTGAATGTTTTTTTATTGCATCTCTACACCGTCAATCACGACGGGGTGACATTCATCAATACTAGATCAGAGCGGTTCTATGTAAATATAGAAGTGAAATGTGAAATAATACTAAGTTTACTTTAAAGCATATCATGTAAGTTGTTTATTATTGATCCATGCAGGATAAGCTCCAGATGAGACGTCTGGAGCTTACCCAGGCTACACCGGACCAGCTGGTGGATGATGAGGCGGTGTACTTCAATGTGTCGGGTGAGTGTCCCAAAGGACGTGTCATGGTCTCGGGTCTTTAGGGAGAAAGAAGAGAAAATATGCAGATCCTGGTGCTAGCACATCCCAGATGCCGGAGATGGTGTCACGTTCGAGTTTGACAACGTTACCGAGCAATTACGACAAGTTGTGGTGTTTATGTAGAGGCAATTCGGGATGACCATGGACGGAGCAAGCCTATCTCAGCCACAACCACCACCACCACCACCACCACCACCTCACGACCAACAGCAGCCGCCGCAAATAGATCCCGCCGATCCACCACAGCAACAGGACAATGTTGAGCGAGAGATGCAAGATTGGCTTACGAGAGATGAGCAGCTTGTTGATACTTAGGTATTTTCCTTGTTGTTTGTGTAACTTTTTGAGATTATAATTTTGCTTTTGTAGATAACTTTTATAGTTGTTTACATGACTTTTAGATTGATAGTTTTTTTGTGCATATTTAGAGGAGTGGAAGTTTTTTTGGGTGGTTGTTGAACAATATGATTGGTGGTTTTTTGAATACTTGGAAATTTGGAACATTTATTATACTTGACAAGCTTTCGTGGATATTTGTTGTTGATATATATTGTTGATGTATGTATGTCAAATTCTGCTTTTTTGGGGGATGTTAGCACCCCCAAGGAGTTGTTGGAGGGGGTGCAGGCGATGGAGCAGGTCTTATGGTTGTATTTTCAGGTTTAGATGTTATGGAGAACAAATTGGATTGATCTTAGATTTGAAAACTAAACAAAGCAGAATTGAGAAGGATTAGCAACGAAATTCAGAGATTTCGTTGCTATTCTATCTCTAATTTTTGAGGAAATAGCCTGGGTAAGACTAAACTTTGATTCGAAATAGAAACGGATTAGAGACGGAATTCTTGAATTAGCAACGGATCAGAAACGGAATTATTACATTCCATCTCTGATCCGTTGCTAATCAATGACGGATCAGAGACGAAATTATTGCATTCCGTCTCTGATTAGCAACGGATCAGAGAAGGAATTCAAACATTCCATCTTTGATCCGTCTCTATTAGCAACGGATCAGAGATGGAATGCAATTAGAATTGTACCTTTAGAAGAATGTCCATTTCAGTTGCGTCTCGGTTTCGTTTCTAAATCTGTATCAAATCCGTCTCTAATCAGCAACGGAAACACATTTCTGTTGCTAACTAAATTAGCGACGACACTTTTAGAGACGTGTTCCGTTGTAGAATTGAATTAGAGAAGAAATTTATGCTAATCAGCAATGGAAATTTCCGCTTCTGATCGTCTGTTTTTTGTAGTGAAAAGAAACAAGACCTAAGTCATGTAAGATGTATTAAGGAAGAAAATCAAAATGTTTTAACGCGCGAGGATGATATTAGGGAGAGATGGAGAAGTTACTTCGATAGTTTATTTAATGATGGCCAAGTTGATAATGTAATAGATGAAAACCCATACCAATAAAGAAATGTAAACTATACATGCGATCTTAGAATTGTAGAAGTTAAAGAGGCATTGAAAAGAATGAAAATAGAGAAAGCATGTGGCCCAAATGAAATACCCATAGAGGTTTGGAAATGCTTAGGAGAAATTGGATTGACTTGGTTAACAAAACTTTTCAATAAAATTTTAAAATAAAAAAGGATGTCAATAGATTGGAGAAGAAGCACGCTTGTGCCAATATTCAAAAACAAAGGAGACATTCAAAGTTGCTTAAACTATCGGGGAATTGAGCTTATGAGTCACACTATGAAACTTTGGGAGATGATAATTAACAATAGGCTAAGGAGAGAAACAACAATATCAAAGAACCAATTTGGTTTCATGCTTGGGAGGTCAACTATAGAGGTGATTTTCCTTGTAAGATGATTGTTAGAAAAATATAGAGAAAATGAAAAAGATCTTAATATGGTATTCGTAGATTTAGAAAAAAACATATGATAGGGTCTCTAGAGATGTTCTTTGGTGGGTTCTAGAAAGAAAAAGAGTGCATGCTAGATACATAGACACTATTAAGGATATGTATGATGGAGTAGTAACGAGTATAAAGACATTTGGAGGAGCTACAAAAGAATTTCTCATTATGATATGACTACATCAAGGATCGGCTTTAAGCCCATATCTTTTTACTTTAGTTATGGATGAAGTAACTGGACATATTGAAGAAGATATACCATCGTGTTAGCTATTTGCAGATGATATTGTCTTAGTGGATGAAATGAAAGATGGAGTGAATAGGAAATTCAAACTCTGGACGAATACATTAGAATCTAAAGGCTTTAAGTTGAGTATGACGAAAATCAAATACATGCATTGTGAGTTTAAAAACACTAAACATCGAGATGACAGTGATAAAATTAGAGAAAGTAGAAGTTCCTAAGGTAAACCACTTTAGATACCTAGGATCAATCATACAAAATGATGGTAACATTGAGAATGATGTCACACATAGAACTCAAGCTGGATGGAAGAAATGACAGAGTGCAACAAAGGTGATTTGTGATCGAAATGTTCCTACTAAGTTAAAAGGAAAATTTTATAGGACCGCAATTAGGCTAGCTATGCTCTATGGAAGTGAATGTTGGGCGGTAAAGCAACAATAATTACATAAAATGAACGTAGTAGAAATGAGGATGCTTAGGTGAATGTGTAGTAAAACTAGTAAATATAGAATAAAAATATAGAAATTCAAAAACAAGTAGGAGTAGCACCAACTGATACAAAGATTAGGGAAGGGCGGTTGCGGTGGTTTGATCACCTGCAAAGACGACCTACAAATGCCCCAACTAGAAGACTTGACTCAATAGAAACTATAGAAATTCGACAAGGTATGAGCATGTTGGGTTTTGGGGTTCATACGCAGCGGAGATTACAAAACAATTTTGACAAAAACCCCAACAGAATCCGAATCTAATTCCATTAAAAACGTTTAAACCATGAAAACTTAATCATACCTAAATCGCAATATACCTTTTAGAAGGTTGATCAATCTCTAAGGCGCTGCCTACGACGAACGCCCTCTACTAGTAGTCCACACATGAACGGCGACCGAGATTCAAAATGCTACCTTCGAGAGAATACCAAATCCTTTTGTTTCTCTCCAAAACGATCCAGAGCATACCAAAAACCCTAAGTCGTTTCTAAAACGAAAAATAGAGTTTCGGACTATTAATCTTTCGTTGTGTGTTCTAACTTAAAGCGTCTATTTATACAACCCTTGTATATAGATTATTAAGTAAATTACACATATACCCTACTTAAAGAAGTATAAGTGTAATACACCACAAGGACGTTTCATCATGAATTTTATCACATAAAATTCATTTTTCTGAATCATCTTAAAATCTCGCAAAACCATTCTTAGTGTGCGACCCAATAGGCTCATACAACGTTGGTAGTGTACCAAAACATATTTTGGTATACAAGTCATAAGCGGCCTCTAGCAAGACATTATGACTACCCAAGTCGTACGAATATCAAATCGATACAACCTAATCAATAGTGTATATAACATTCTTTTGTCACACGATATCCTTTTGATCAAACATAAGGCATGGAATTGTCATCCAACATGTTCAATCGTAGTAGTCTCGATCTCTAGGTAGACTGAAAACATCCAAGTGACATTGATCAATATCAATTCACTCAAACTAGGCCTTTTAACAGCCTAACACATCGAGGATCCACTGGATATCTCTTTTTATATGAGAGGGACAAATTCTATCTTGATTACACAACTTCATCACATTGCTCACACAACAACCAATCACAACCTTTATAATCGTCCGGTTAAAGACAACATTTGATTGTGTCAAATCAATGTGTTCCTAATGTTGAAGTCTCTGGTAATCTCAAGTCAGAGGACTGGAATATATACCTATCATGAGAAACAACTATGACTTAATCCATGTGATGTCCTCATAGCGGGTCTGGTCCAAATTTTTGTTCCCTAACAAGTACTCGTGATCTTGATTCGTATCCCTATACGTATAATCATCATATGATCATCAATCAAGACTCACACTAGTCTTAATTCATTATAGTTCCCACTACAATGATCGATTAGGGACATTTATGATATTTCTGTAAATACCCATGGATCTTATTATAATGTAAACATGCAAATTAATTATAATAAACAAAGAAATGAAATCCTCTATTTTATTAACTAAAAGTATTCATAAAGACAGCTTAATGGATTGACCTAGGGCACATGCCCCATCATCTCCCACTTGCACTAGAGCCAATCATACATGCATCTAATGCCTAATGATCTAACATGACCATCATGTTTTGCTTGTGGAAGAGCTTTTGTCAATGGATCCGCAACGTTGTCTTTAGTAGGTACTCTGCAAATCTTTACGTCTCCCCTCTCAATAATTTCTCTGATGAGATGAAAACGCCCGAGTATATGTTTGGATCTGTGGTGTGATCTAGGTTCCTTGGCCCGTGCTATTGCCCCGTTATTGTCACAATACAAACAAACAGGGTTAGCAATACTTGGAACCACACCTAGTTCGAAATGAACTTTTTGATCCAAATCGCTCCTTTCTTTGCATCGGACGCCGCAATATACTCACTTCATTGTAGAATCGCCACGCTCTCTTGCTTCGAACTTTTCCAAATTTACTACACCCCCATTCAAAGTAAACACATATCCAGATCGCGATCTAAAATCATCCATATATGTTTGAAAACTTGCATCTGTGTAACCATTTACAACTAGATCATTTTCAAAACCTCCATAGACCAAGAACACTTTCTTAGTCCTTCTTAAGTACTTAAGGATGTTATTTATCGCTATCCAAAGACTCTCACCGGATCTCGACCGATATCTCTTGTAGTGCTCAAAGCATATGATACATCGTGTCGAGTGCATAACATGGCATACATGATAGATCCAATAGTGATGCATATGGAATCTTATTCATACTGTCTCGCTCATCATTTGACTTAGGACATTGAGTCTTGTCGAGACTTATCCCATGAGACATCGGCAACAATCCTCTTTTAGAGTCTTGCAAACCGAACCTATTCAAGACCTTGTCTATGTAAGCACTCGACTTAGACCGATTAGCCTCTTAGATCTATCCCTATAGATCTTTATCCCTAGGATATAGGCCGCATCTCCTAAGTCTTTCATTGAGAAACGCTTCCCTAACCAAGACTTGACATTCTCGCAATGTTGGGATGTCATTTCCAATGAGTAATATATCATCGACATACGGTACACGAAAAATAACTACACTCCCACCGACCTTCTTGTATACACAAGGCTCATCTTCGTTCTTAATAAAACCAAAATCCTTGATTGCTTCATCAAAACGAAGATTCCAACTCCGAAAGCTTGCTTTAATCCATAAATGGATCTTTGAAGCTTGCATACCTTCCTAGAATTCTCAGATGTACAAAACCTTCAGTTGTGTCATATACACGTCCTCAAGCAAATTTTCCATTAAGAAATGCTTGTTTTTACATCCATTTGCCATATTTCATAGTCATAATATGCAAAGAATGGCAATTAAAATTCTTATGGATTTAAGCATGGCTACCGGTGAAAAAGTTCATCATAATCAACACCTTGAGTCCGCTGAAACCTTTTGCTACAAGTCTTGCTTTAAAAGTATGCACTTTGCCATCCATGTCGGCTTTTCTTCTTGAAAACCCATTTACATCCAATGGTCTTACCACCTTCAGTAAATCAACCAAGTTCCAAACTTGGTTATCATACATGGATTGCATCTCGAGTTCATGGCACTTAGCCATTTATCCGAGTCCGGTCCGTACATAGCCTCCCGATAAGTGGTGGGCTCATTTTGGTCTATAAGCAACACATCACGACTATCGCAATGAGAAATCCGAATCTCTCTCGGCTCATGTCTTACCCTACTAGATTTTCGTGGGCCTTGTGTCACTTGTGGAGGTTCAACTGTTCTAACGTTGTTGAACTTCCAAAGAGCGGTTCGTGTTTACTTGTGATTCTTGAACTTCTTCAAGATTTATTTCTCTCCCACTAGTGTCTTTTGAAATAAACTGTTTTTCCATAAAGGCACCATACCGAGCAACAAACACTTTGTTCTCAAATGGGATTATAAAAGTAATATCCCTTTGTTTCCTTAGATGCCCCACAAATAAACACTTGTCGTATTTAGGTGCTAGTTTTTCGAGACTTGTCGCTTTACGTAAGCCTCACAACCCCAAATCTTAAGAAAAGACAAACTAGGTCTCTTCCCGTACCATATCTCATATGGTGTTTTATCAACCGCTTTAGAAGGAACTCGATTTAGAGTGAAAGTCGCAGCTTGTAATGCATAACCCCAAAAGGATAATGGAAGATCTCGCATGACTCATCATAGATCGAACCATATCTAATAAGGTTCGATTTCTCCTTTTAGAAACTCTATTCCATTGTGGAGTTGCTTTGGTGGAGTCAATTGGGAGACAATCCCACAATTTCTAAGATGATCATCAAATTCTTGGCTTAAATACTCACCACCTCGATCCGATCGAAGTGTTTTGATAGTTTTACCAAGTTGATTCGCACTTCATTTTGAAACGTTCAAACATTTCAAATGATTCACTTTATGTTTCATAAGATATAAATAACCATATCTCACAAATCATCGCAAATGTAATGAAGTACCGATAACCTCCTCTAGCCATTGTGTTTATAGGACCGCATACATCAAGATGTATTAGACCCAATAAATCACTTGCCCTTTCACCGTGTCCAAGAAAGGGACTTTTAGTCATCTTGCCCAATAAACAAGATACGCATGTTTCATATGTTTATAAATCAAATGAATCTAGAATTCCATCTTTATGGAGCTTCGTTATGCGTTTCTCATTTATGTGCCCGAGACGACAATGCCAAAGATAGGTTTGATTCAAATCATTTGACTTGAATCTCTTTGTATTTATGTTAAAGACTGAGTATCGCTGGACCTTTTCATGCTTAGAATATAAAGACCATCATACAAATCAAGCATTTGCATAAAATATGCCTTTACGAGAAATGGAACATCTATTATTTGCAATAATAAAATCAAAACCATCCATATCCAAACATGAAACAAAATGATGTTTCTGCCAAGGCAGCACAAAATAACAATTATTTAAAGTTAAAATAAGTCCACTAGATAAAACTAAGTCATATGATCCAACAAACAGTAAAAGAACTCTTGCTCCATTTCCTACGCGGAGGATGACTTCTCCTTTCTTCAACTTTCTACTTCTTCATGTGAGTCCCCGCACATTTATACAAATGTGAGATCCACATCCCAGTATCTAATACCCAGGAATCACTAGTAGATAAATTAATTTCAATAACATAAATACCCGTAGTGGTAGTCGCACTACCCTTTTTCTTCCTTAGATCTTCCAGATAGAGTTTGCAATTTCTCAACCAATGTCCAGTGCATGACAGAAATGACAATTTCCTTCTTTTTCTTTTGGGTGTTTTGAAGCGAGAAAGTGGGGCTTGACTTGTTCCACAAAGCTTTGTGACAGTGCAACAACAACAAATTGGCAACTCTAGCCTTGCCTTTGCCTTTCTTCTTCATTCCCTTTCCCTTTCGACCATCAACACATTACTGAGGTTTCTTGATATTTTGTTCAGCGGCTTTGAGCATCAAATGCAACTCGAAATTGATTTCTCCATATTATTCATATTGTAGTTCATCACAAATTGTGAGTAACTCTCTCGGTAATGAATTCAAGATCAAATCCGTAGCCAACTCTTGGCTTATGGGGAATCCAAGTCTATCAAGTTGGTCAACATAGCCCTTCATCTTCGAACATGAGGATTAACGACGCACCCTCGGTCATCTTGCAAGAATGTAGGTTTTTGACTGTCTCGAACCTTTCTTGCCTAGCTTGTCATTGGAACATTTCCTTCAAATAAGCGTTATAGCCATGTCGTAGGCTTCCATTAGTTCCATGTCCTTCGAAGTTCGGAACCATAGTTGCCGCATAATACATGCAACATCGTAGAATCGTTGACATGCTTACTATGCGCATCCTTCACAGCCTTTCGTAGCATTGGGTCGTGGGTCCTCAGGATTGGAGCATCCAGGACATACAACTTGCGTCATGCTTAAGAACAATTCTCAAGTTTCGAACCACTCAAGAAAGTTAGTCCCAGATAGCTTATCCTTCTCAAGGATGGATCGCAGCGACAGGGGATTATTGTTACTTGAAGAGGCCATTGATCTACAATAAAGATTATGCAAAGTTTATTTTAGTAGATAGAGGAATAGACTCCCACTAAATTAACAACCCTCCTAAAACGTCTTGTTTATTTAGGGGACTAAAATCCATATTTCACCTAATTCTATGACAAATATGGCATGAAACACGAACTAGATTATTTAGGTAGGTAATAGCTACCAATTACATCTTATGTAATTTTTAGATCATTTTATGAGATACGCGACATCTTATGTCTTAGCATGTTTTTATCTCATCATTTGCCTAAAGCTCAAAACTATTTTGATGGCTTTATTAAGTCGAACCATTTTAAACATTTAGGTAACTTTACCCAACTTGTCTCACCAAGATAACACAATACACCCAAATATATGGTCAAACTATATTAGTGTGATCGAGGCCTTGACAAGTGTTTAAAATGGATGACACGAGACTTAAAATTTAATAGAGGGATTTTATTCAGTTTTAGTGATTTTATGTAAACAATGAAATATCATATATTTTATTGATTTTTTCAATCACTAAACAATTTGGAAATTTTTATACTATTCACTAATAAAAGAATTTCCGTGCGCTAGGATTAGTTAGATCTCAATTGTCCTATAGAAAATCATATTTTTTTGCCGATTTTACTATCTAAATGGCAATGACATCTAACTGGTTCCAATTAGGACTTTAGATATTTGAATCCTAGCATATCACCAATAATAAAATTCTTGATATTTATCTCCTATCCAATAGGGATAACGAAACCGATTTTGATTATATCTCCTAATCTAATTTGTTATCTATCTTTATCAAAATAGAAAGTTCATAACAAAATAGATATAATGAGATAAATAAACAATTTCGAAAATTAATTACTTGCAATTTCGGTCCTCATCCAGATAATCACAAATATGTCATTGAATCATGAACTACTATCCCAATCGAACCTAATCATATTAGTTTCGAATTAATATTCAGCCTTATACAATTCAAGAAACGTAAGACAATGTAACATAAATATGCATACTGAATTACAAAGATTTCATCCATGCATCAATACACGAAAAATAAAGATTATACTTAATGGTGTCATGGATCACAGAACACGAAATTCAATTCATTGAAATTATTTGAATTAACTTAACATGGTTACTAGCATGTAAGAAACTGACTTTAATTAAATCACGAATATATGTATCATATACACAAAACATGATAATAAATCTCACATGAAACTTATGTATATCACATATACATCAACTATTAACATGCTTTCAATCATATATCATGTATATATCAGAAGAAAACATGCAATGAATTTAATGAAATCAAACTCGAAGGCTCTGATACCACTGTTGGGTTTTGGGGTTCATACGCAGCGGAGATTACAAAACAATTTTGACAAAAACTCCAACAGGATCCGAATCTAATTCCATTAAAAACGTTTAAACCATGAAAACTTAATCATACCTCAATCGCAATATACATTTTAGAAGGTTGATCAATCTCTAAGGCGCTGCCTACGACGAACGCCCTCTACTAGTAGTCCACACAAGAACGGCGACCGAGATTCAAAGTGCTACCTTCGAGAGAATATCAAATCCTTTTGTTTCTCTCCAAAACGATCCAAAGCATACCAAAAACCCTAAGTCGTTTCTAAAACGAAAATAGAGTTTCGACCTATTAATCTTTCGTTGTGTGTTCTAACTTAAAGCGTCTATTTATACAACCCTCAGTATATAGATCGGTTAAGTAAATTACACATATACCCTTACTTAAAGAAGTATAAGTGTAATACACCACAAGGACGTTTCTGTCATGAATTTTATCACATAAAACTCATTTTTCCGAATCATCTTAAAATCTCGCAAAACCATTCTTAGTGTGCGACCCAATAGGCTCATACAACGTTGGCAGTGTACCAAAACATATTTTGGTATACAAGTCATAAGCGGCCTCTAGCAAGACATTATGACTACCCAAGTCGTACGAATATCAAATCGATACAACCTAATCAATAGTGTATATAACATTCTTTTATCACACGATATCCTTTTGATCAAACATAAGACATGGAATTGTCATCCAACATGTTCAATCGTAGTAGTCTCGATCTCTAGGTAGACTGAAAACATCCAAGTGACATTGATCAATATCAATTCACTCAAACTAGGCCTTTTAACAACCTAACACATCGAGGATCCACTGGATATCTCTCTTTATATGAGAGGGACAAATTCTATCTTGATTACACAACTTCATCACATTGCTCACACAAAGAACCAATCACAACCTTTATAATCGTCCTTAAAGACAACGCTTGATTGTGTCAAATCAATGTGTTCATAATGTTGAAGTCTCTCGTAATCTCAAGTCGATGACCGAATATATACCTATCATGAGAAACAACTATGACTTAATCCATGTGATGTTCTCATAGCGGTCTGGTCCAAGATTTGTTCCCTAACAAGTACTCGTGATCTTGATTCGTATCCCTATATGTATAATCATCATATGATCATCAATCAAGACTCACACTAGTCTTAATTCATTATAGTTCCCACTACAATGATCGACTAGGGACATTTAGGATATTTCAGAATACCCATGGATCTTATTATAATGTAAACATGCAAATTAATTATAATAAACAGCAAATGAAATCCTCTATTTTATTAACTAAAAGTATTCATAAAGACAGTTAATGGATTGACCTAGGGCACTTGCCCCATCAGAGCAGACCAAAGTTAACATGGGATGCATTAATTAGGAGGGATTTGAATGGTTTGAAAAGCTCACCATCAATTGCACTTAATCGAGCATAATGGAAAAGTTTCATCTATGTAGCCGACCCCAGTTAATTTGGGACTGAGGCTATTTTGTTGTTTGTTTCTTGTTGTTTGTTAGTAATGAGAATTGCAATTACAACAGCTAATTTAAAGGAAATATATATAAACAGTAGATCTAATCCAAGACTCCTCTAGGCTACCTGTAATGTTGCCAAACCACTTTTGTCAACTTTCTACTTGCATCATGCGATCGATGTGAAATTGATAAACCTTGGACAGAACTTAAAAATACCAATACCACGGTTATGTGTTCCCATCATCCATGAGTTGTTGGCACGTTGTCAACAATTCATTAATTCATACTCAAACTTCTACTGATACTGATGTTGTTCTTATCAAGGTATTTATATACTTCTTTGTTTCCTTTATTAATTCTAATCATCTTTGTAGTTTTCATGCCTTAGAGTTTCAACACCATTTAAATTAACAACTAATGCAGCCCCTGCCCTCCTCTGCTCCCCTTTCGCCTACCAGATAGCTGAGACGTATACAGTTAAAATTTCGCCTCTCTGACTTGATTATTTTTATCATAAAAGAACTAGTAGATATACATATACAAACAACAACAAAGTCTCAATTCCATATTAGTTGGGGGTCAGCTAAACTAGTATATATACATATGCTTTTGTTTATTAATTATAGGCAAAAATGATATGTTAACATGTACATTCTTGTTGCATTTCTTCCTATTAAAAGGCAAAATTCTCTTATCGATGATCATCAATGTTCTTCAGCCAGCTAAAATTGAATTTTAACTTTTCTTTTAACTTGAGCCAACTATATAAAATGTTGGGGGTTTTGCATAACGGGTCCGACGAGGAATGCGTGAAGACAGTGAAGATACTGAGGCGATGTAGAGAAGCAACTAGTTCAAAAGGAGAGGGAGGAAAGGTGATTATTGTAGACATTGTAATAGAAATCAAAGAAAGCACACATGAATCAACAGAGATTCAACTCATGTTTGATATGGAGATGGTGGTTTAGGTGAACAGTGGCACAGAGAGAACCAAGCATGAATGGAAGCTGGTTTCACCACCTACAAGATTACTCCTTGTTTGGGTTTAAGGTCTGTTATTCAAGTGTTCCCTTAGACTAAAATCTATTCTCTTAACATCATGTTCTTATCTTTTTTTTTTTAATTGTTTGCCTCAATTTGTATCACTTTATATGTTGTTCTGTGTGTTACAATTGAAGCTTCATAATATCCATGCTAGAATGACAACACTAAGTCACAACATAGTAATGTAGATGTTTTTGTTAAGTGTATGAAAGAAAGTATCACTTCTGCATATAGAACAACCAAAGTCATCACTGTGTATTTGAATTAATGAATGAACAAGTACATGTTCATGAATTACACAGTAGTACATTACACCTATAGAATAGAACTAGAAAAAAGGAAACTAATCAACAGAGTAAACTGTGAAACATGTGTTGATGAAAATTATGAAATTCATGTTCTTGCTTCTCCCATGCTGCAGTAGTCTTCGAGGAGGCTGCTTATGTTGCAAATTTCAGTTTCCTGGTCTTCAACAAGTGAAAATTGAGAATTTCTTGCCTGCTTCCTGATCAAATTCAAAGCTTCTCCTTGCAGGGGTTGGAGGCTCCAAAATCAAATTCTTATAATTAATTGGAACTGAATTTATTGATGGGCTCAAAAAGAAATTAAGGAATGGGACGAGTTTTTAACTAAATTTTGCCAGAGCGGGAACTTTAAACCAAGAAGTGTTAAAAATCAATACTTGACATTCCTAATAGATGTTATCATCAATATTTACTTGTGAAATTATATCAAATACATTGAATGAGATCTCCACGGCACTAGAAAAGAATTACGCAGTGCGCTCACAAACCGCACAACACAACACTGCGAACACTGTTTTCATCAACCGCACACTCAATGCATATATATATATATATATATATATATGCATGGTAGTCCAACTCAAACTACAACTGTATGTCACATAATCAAAATTGATTTCTAATGCAACTTTAGCCACTTGTCAAAACTCATTAACTAATGTGTTCACCGTCTGGACATGCATGTTGACCACTAATTTGAGTGAGACTCAAATTTCATAATACTCTTAATCCAACAAAGAGATTAAGCCATTGCACAACAAATCTTCACCTTGGTGAAAACTCACTACCTTGATCTTGCCACCCGCCCTTTCGAGCTACCATCTTCAACATAGAGAATGAATCAAGTCCAATCCAACTTATTTGGACTTACCAACAATCGGAACCCACTTTTTGATCAACTTTTGAGGCTCGGATCTTGCTCCATGTTTCTGCACAAAACAAACAAGTTCTTCTTTCTCACACCTTTCATGACCAACGAAGACTTCTAGAATATTTTCAATCCTCCACCTCGCTCGGAGTACCCGTAACCCTCAGATCTAATTCAAAAAAAAAAAACTAAATTTTGAGTACAACTCGACACATGTCGAACATTCCGAAGTGTTATGACTCGTCCGTCAAATAACTTCAACTGAACTTCACCGACTCCCAATATCGATCGCAAAGAGCCGTCGGCCATCGACATAACTTTGCCACCCATACAACTTGCATAATTACCGATCCATGCCCTATGTACGCAAACATGACCTGTGACCCACACTTTCAATTGCCTATTCTTCCTTCTGATCACCCATCATATTCTTTGCTGGAGAGATAGGATAATTACTATCAGTCTTGAAAACTAACAAATTGTCAGCATCATCACCTTCAACATCGGAATCCCCTTTTGTTGAATCGGAGCTTTTTGCCAAATCCACTCCTTTACTTTTCTTATTGTCGCAGTCTCTCATGAAATGCCCTGGTTGACCGCATCTCCAATAGTCCAATTTTTCGTACTTTTTGGAACCTTTCCCAGCAGCTACAAACCCGAACTTTCATATGAACAGTTGTTTTCACCTTTCATCGATTTCTCCTCATATATTAACATGGCAATGACCTCTGCTAAACTGATGGTTTCCTTCCCGTACATCAGTGTTGGCTTCATCTGCTTGAACGAATGCATAAGTGACCAGATGAGTTTGAGCGTCTAATCTTCGTCACTGACTTGCTCTCCCAACTCCTCAAGTTCTGAGACAATCTCGTTAAGAGCACTAAGATGATCAGTAATACTTGTACCTTCATCCATTTTCAGGTGATGCTACTGCTCCATCAGGTAGAAGTGATTTGACATGATTTTCGTCATACACATAGCCTCCAATTTCTTCTAAAGACCTTTCGTTGAAGAAATATTCCTCATGTTCGAAAGAACGTTCTTTGCAAAATTGAGTCTTATGACGCTCGCCGCCCTTAAATCATTCCCATCACTTTCCTTCCCACGACCCTTCAATGCTTGATGTAGCCCAAATTGAATCAACAAGTCTTTGACTTGAATATGCCACAAGCAATAATTTATCTACCTTTTGAATTTTTCCACATCCAACGTTATCGCACTTGTGTACTTCAACATCTCTGAAAACTTCACCTTAATTGTGTAATCCTCCAAATCTAAATCTTGGCTCTTATACCAATTTGTTGTGACGAATCACCGCAGAATACCCAAGATCGCAATCACACGAGTACACCCAAAGATAAATAAATACAAAAAAATAACGTACACAAGAATTTACGTGGTAAACCTCAAAATCAGGATAAAAACCACACAACACAACATTACGAACACTATTTTCTTCAACCGCACACTCAATGCATATATACATACGTACATGCATGGTAGTCCAACTCAAACTACAACTGTATGTTACATAATCAAAGTTGATTTCTAATACAACTTTAGCCGCTTGTCAAAACACATTAACTAACGTGTTCACCGTCTGAACATGCATGTCTAATTTGAGTAAGACTCAAATTTCGTAGTACAATCATAGATGTTTAAATAAGAAAGAAACCAACTTATTTTTTCACGATCTGAACTCGAACAACCACCCTCTTACAACAATATAACATATATCATTTATCGTACCAACTTATTATTTAATTAGAGTAGTTTGGGATGAGCAAAGCTCAACCATACACCATTAACATTGTTAAGTAAAGCTAGCTCAAGATGTGATTTTGCAAGCATCACCACAGTCGGCAAAGGGCTCGGCGGCGCCTTGGGTCCTCGTAATAACGCAAGTGTATCCTTCACCGCACTTGCAAACAACAGTCCCCGAACTAGAGCCCTGTATTATCTCGCAATTCGGGGGAAGGTCTCCTGCCTCGCATTTGCATCCATTGCCACACTCGAACACTATCTTGCCCGCGTCCGGACCATCTGTCTTGCTGATTTCGCATCTCCATCCCTCTCCACACTCACAGTATGCATTGCTCATGCTACGTACAACCAATAACATCAATCAATAAAAATTAAGCTATCAAGGTAATGGCATCTTTTTTTTTTTTTTGAAAAATGTCATGACATCTTAATACACTAGTATTTGGTTCAACATGTAAAGTAATTCAAGTCCTGTAAAAAAAAAAAAGCCAGAGCATTAATTACTTGTAGTTGGATGAGGAATCATTTGCCAAAGGTATTAAGTTCATTTAATTTCTCATTACAAAATCTTAAAACTAAAAAGGGTGAGCAAGATGCAACGGGACCTTATTTTGGGTCACTATTTTTTTTTTTTTTTTTAGGACTTGATTCCAACATAAGTCGACCTCCCCAACCTTACTTTTAAGCAATTGATGCTTCTTCCATCTCACTACAAATGTTTAGGCTGGTGTTGCACTATTTTAATTTATTATTATTTACATACCTTTGATCGTTGCCAATTTGTAGGTTTATAATGGAGTTTATAAAGAGTTTCCTAATTTTGATATTGGATGACATTTTTTAATATGTCAAATAAAATTTTTTAGTTGACATCATATATTTTATTTACTTAAGTAGGAGTCGAACTCACACGACCTTCACAAACCTTATCTTTTGACAAAAAATGTCTCTATCATCTCAACCGAGATGCTTTGGCATCTATTTGACTTTGTTCGAAAAATTAAAATTAAGAAGTAAAACATAATTAAGTTTTATCACTAAGAGATTGCAAGGATATTTTGAAATCCTGCCCAGATATCTCGTTATTTTAGGATCACCGAGAGAAGTGCTTCATTGACATCACTAAACCCACAACTTCAATGTCACATCGGAGTTGTTTGTACATGCCTCGATATGCATACTCAAAGAGTCTTTGGTACCTGTGCATAACACGCGAGATGTGTATCCCGATGCGTCATGGACTGCTCCTAAGGTCGATGTGATTTTGGAGTTGAGTTTGGTAATCATATCATTTCCCAATCACCAACTGTAATTTTATAGGTAAACACCTTTTTCCCAATAACCAATTGTAATTTTACGTGTATCTCGATACGCACATGGACGGCTCCTAAGGCCGATCTAATTTTGGAGATAAGTTTGGTGATCATATCATTTCCAAATCACCAATTGTAAATTTATGGGTAAACACCTTTTTCACTCTGGAAAAAACCTAATTATTGTTCTTTTTAGAAGAGTTTCTCCTAACAAACCAAATTATCTTTTCATCGAACACCTTCTATAAAAACTCTCCTCCCTCTATTAATTTTTTTTTCAATATCGGTGGGTATTTAGGCGAGCCTGACTATTTCCACGAGACTCTGACGTAATCGACCTATGCGTATCCCTGTGGCCTGAGCAAAATTACCACATCGAGGAATCGAAACCAAGGTTGTATGCTTAACTCACACAACTCCGTCTTTGCCCTTACCGTTGTGTCAACCTCATCGGGTTCCCTCCCTCTATTAATTCAGTTCTTCGACCTCTTACTCATCCCTCTATTTCTCTCTATGATCATCTATTGCACTCTTTTTCAGTATTATTTCTACTCTAGTTATTACCAAAATGAATGAATCAGCATGAGTGCAACTTGGTTATTCTAGAGATAATGAATCCGCTTAGTATTAAAAAAAATAAAATAAAATCAAACTCTGTGATCCACATAATTAATTAATCAAGGAGATCAGGAAAGTAGAGTGGGTATATATACCTAGATGTTTGGGCGGTTCTCTCTGCAACTTCCGCCATTTTAATGCTGGCTTCTCAACTTAGTTTCTCAAGGATCAATCGGCCTATCTTTTCTTCTTCTTCTTTTTTGTAGGGGGTACAGGCCTATCTATTTATAGCATGGGAAATGTACTTTTCTGGCATATCCAAACTCACATCTTAAGGCTTGGAGAGCCGTTGAAACGCGTATCGAGATATACAAGCCACGTTTTATATACCTCTCTGCGTCATGACAAATTAACCAGCCTAGTGCGATCCACCTACGCAATGAATAAAAGAATCTTCTAGGGACGTAGTGGGGGTGCCACAAGTGGTTGGGAATGAGCATGATCGGTTTGTCATTTTCTTAAAAAAAAAGAAAACCAACTAAATTCAAGTGGCTTAGACATGTAATTGAGTGGTTGATTTGATGATTAATAAAAAGAAAATGTTTTGTGAGTCACAACACTCACTTGAGATATCCAAAATAGATTAAATAGATATCTCTTCATGTGATATGTCTCGAGAGGTGTGAGTGATAAAAGATATGTATTAAAATATTGCTACTGCAGATTAACTTTATTGAATAAAGAAGGCATTTTAAATAGGTATGGTACAACTAAAAACTCAAGAAAATAGGCACTACAACTGAATAAATGGATATCTCTTCATGTGACATGTCTCGAGAGGTGTGAGTGATAAAAGATATGTATTGAAATATTGCTACTGTAGATTAACTTTATTGAATAAAGAAGGCCTTTTAAATAGGCATGGTACAACTAAAAACTCAAGAAAATAGGCACTACAACTGAAAAATAGGAACTAAAAGACTTGGTAAATGAACCAGTCCATTAGATAAACATATAGGCGAAAGAACAGGACATAGAAAAACAACTTAAAAATTTCAGTTTATTCAACACCCTCCCTTAAACTGAAAGTGTCTTTTAGTTTAATAAATCTCTAAGCTGTTGCAAACTCCTAGTGACTTCCTCAGCTTTTGAAATGTGACAAGCTTGGGAGGCTTTGTAAATAAGTCTGCAACCTGATCTTCACTTTTGCGATAAACCACATAAATAACTCCTTCCTTCGTAAGCTCCCTCAAATAGTGGTATCTTACATCTATGTGTTTACTTCTGCCATAAAGAACATGATTTTTTGAGAGTTTAATTGCAGAACTACTGTCACAGTAAATTGAAGTGGTTCCTTTTGGCTTGAAATGCAGCTCTTCAAGAATATTTCTAAGCCATACAGCCCGACAAGCACAGAATGTTGCGGCAACAAGTTCAGCCTCCGTAGTTGACAAAGTGACAATAGGCTGTTTCTTTGAGAACCACGAAATTGCTGCAGAACTTAACATGAAAACATAGCCTGAGGTACTCTTGCGATCATCTACATCTCTAGTATAGTCGCTGTCGCTGAATCCCACTAAATCTAAAGAGGTTCGTTTCTTATAAAATAATCCAAAATCAACAATCCCTTTTAAATACCGTAGCATCCTTTTAGCAGCAAGAAGATGTTGTTCTCTTGGATTCTCCATGTACCTACTAATGAGACTTACAACATGCATTATATCAGGTCTGGTTGCAGTTAAGTACATTAAACTTCCCACAATTTGTTTGTAAATCGTGTTGTCCACCTTTCTTCCTTCAGGATCCTTGCAAAGCTGCAAACCATACTCACTTGGAGTAGTTACAGAGTTGCAATTTTTCATCTGGAACCTTTCTAAAATCTCTTGCACATATTTCTTTTGAGAAATAAAGATTCCAGCAGTTGTTTGCTTCACTTCAATGCCAAGATAATAATGCATCAATCCAAGATCAGACATCTCAAATTCGACCATCATAGACTTCTTAAATTGTTCAAACATGGCACTACCATTTCCAGTGTAAATTAAGTCATCCGCATATAGACACACAATGATCATTTTCCCGTCTCCATCAGTTTTGACAAAAAGTGTGTGTTCATATGGACATTTTGTAAAACCCTCCTTAAGGAAAAAATCCTCAATGCGACTATACAAAGCCCGTGGGGCTTGCTTTAACCCGTATAAAGCTTTCTTTAGTTTATAGACTTTATGCTCATTCCCAAGTTGAATGTAACCAGGAGGTTGATCAATAAATACCTCTTCTTTTAGGTCTCCGTGCAAGAAAGCGGATTTTACATCCATTTGGTAGATAGGCCATGAGTGTTGAGCTGCCAATGCAATCACCAATCTGATTGTATCATGCCTTGCAACAGGATCAAAAACCTCTTTGTAGTCCACTCCAAATTCTTGTGCGTAGCCTTTAGCCACTAAGCGTACTTCGTGCTTCTCAACTTCTCCATTCTCGTTTAGCTTGGTTTTAAACACCCACTTCACACTAATGCTCTTTTGTCCTTGTGGAAGATCTGTCAACACCCAAATGTTGTTTTTTTATAATGGATTCAATTTCAAGATCCATTGCTTTTCGCCACTTCTCATCCTTCACAGCATCGTCAAATGCTACAGGCTTACAATCTGAAAAAAGAGCAAAATGGTTAAATGAAGAAGAAATATTTTCAGGTACATCATAATCTTTCATCCATGCAGGTCTTTTTTCTACTTCGTTGAGGTTGTTGCCCATCATCGCCTTCAAAGGTGGCTGGGCTTGGAGGATTTTCTAGAACTTGTTGTAAATCTTCCACAAGGGGCTGCTGCTGCCTTGTATCTTCATTTTCCCCATCGAATTTTGCTGCAATTTGCTGTTCATGCTGGTCCTCCCAGCCTTAGAATGTTTCTTCATCAAATATCACGTCACGGCTAATGTATATTTTCTTGGTGATAGGATATTATAATTTGTACGCCTTGGACTGCTCACTAACACCAAGAAATACACATTTTTCTCCTTTATCATCGAATTTTTCCTCTTCTGATCTGGAATGTGGGCATAAGCTATACATCCAAAAATTCTGAAGTGCTCAACATTTGGTCTATGTCCACTCCAAGCTTCTTCAGGCGTCACATCTTGAACTGCAAAAGTTGGACTTCTGTTTAATATATGAGTACTCCAATGGACAGCTTCCGGCTAAAAACTTCTTGGAATCATGCTCCTTGATAACACAGACCGCACCATATTTAAGATGGTACGATTCTTCCTCTCTGTGACGCCATTTTGCTGAGGCGTGTAGGCTGCTGTAAGCTGCTTTTGAATGCCATGACTCTTACAAAAATTTATGAAGTCTCCTGAATTGTATTCTCCACCACGGTCGCTACGGAGAGTTTTTATTGGCATGCATGCTTCTTTTTCGACCAACGCCTTAAAGCTTTTGAAAGCCGATAAAGCTTCAGATTTTACCTGCAAAAAATATATCCAAGTTTTTTCGACTATAGTCATCAATAAACGTTATAAAATATCGTTTACCGCCATTTGAAGTAGGAGTGATTGGCCCACATATGTCAGAATGAACTAACTCCAACATTTCCCTTGCTCTCCATGATTGGCCTTTTGGAAAACATCCCTGTGTTGTTTGCCAACAACACAATCTTCACGGATTCTTAAGGAGATTCGAATTCTGGGAGATTGGTCACCATCTTCTTCTTCTGCAAAGTTTTTAATCCACCAAAGCTGAGATGACCATAACGAAAGTGCCACTGCCATGCTGTATCTTTAAGTTGAGCAGAAAGACAAAAATGTGTGGCATTGCAGAGATATAAAGGAAACATTCGCTTTGTTGTCATCTTCAATTGAGCAATTAAGCCCAATTGCTCATCTTGGATTTTACAGACTCCGTTCTTGATGGAAATCTCATATCCATTCTCTTGAAGCTGACCTACACTTAACAGATCAGTTTTTAAATCAGGAACGAACAAAACATTGGAAATAGAATGAGAATTTCCTTTGTTTTGAATTGTAACCCTTCCCCTTCCGAGCACAGATACTCTGGAATTGTTCCCAAATTTAACAGTATCTCGGAATGATTCATCCAAATCAGAAAATATTGATTTGTCTCCACACATATGGTTGCTGCAACCTGTGTCAAGATACCATAAATTCGGGTGAGTCTCCTCATTCGTGTGACACACCATAAGAAGAGAAACTTCTTTTCGTTCTTCTTGTTGCTCTGCAAAGTTAGATCTTTCCCCTCGATATTTATTTAAATTTGTACGACATTCTGAGCGATAATGACCATACCTTTGACATCGAAAACATTTGATCTTCGATTTGTCTTTCTTAGGTGTGTGTTCAGCTGAAGCCTGAGAATCACTTCCTCCTCATTTTCCATGTCCACTGGAATTTATTGTTGCCTGGAGTGCTTGTTCTTCACTATCCTGCTGGATTATCTTCTGCTCATGAACTAGCAAGGAATTTTGCAATTCATCTATTGAAAGAGCATAAATATCTTTAGACTTTTCAATAGAACAAATCACAAAATTAAATTTGGACGTCATTGAACGAACAATCTTCTCAACTATGGTGACATCTTATAGCTTCTCGCCATGATTTCACATCTTATTTGATACTGTTGTTACCTTGGAAAAATAATCTAAAACTGATTCTCCTGGCTTCATTTGGAGAACTTCAAACTCTTTACGGAGAGCTTGAAGTTGTACACGTTTGGCTCTAGCATTGCCTTCATACTTCTTCTTCATAGAGTCCCAAATTTGCTTGGAAGTATCCTTGCAAAGTATTGTTTCAAGAATCGAGCGATCAATGGCTTGAAAAATATAATTTTTTGCCTTCAAATCTTTCAGCTTCTGTGCTTCTTGTTCCGTCCTTTGTACATCTGTCAAAGGGACTCCAGCTGCTGCCTCCAGGATGCCGCCTTCAACAACTTGCCAATATTCTTTGGACCGTAGGAAATTCTCCATGAGCATGCTCCAGTGATCATAATGACCATCAAAGCGTGGAATTGCAGGTTGAACAAAGTGTTCAGAAGCCATTAAAAAATCTGCTACTGCAAGGAAGAAAAGTTATTGCTGCTGCACTGTTCTTTTCTTTTAACTGTGCCGGCTCTGATACCACTGATAAAAGATATGTACTGAAATACTGCTACTGCAGATTAACTTTATTGAATAAAGAAGGCCTTTTAAATAGGCATGGTACAACTGAAAACTCAAGAAAATAGGCACTACAACTGAAAAATAGGAACTGAAAGACTTGGTAAATGAACCACTCCACTAGATAAACATATAGGCGAAAGAACAGGACATAGAAAAATAACTTAAAATTTTTAGTTTATTCAACAATGAGCATATATCTCGAGGTGTTACGTACACATCTCACGATTTATAACATGACAAGACATTCACTTGGGCTTACTAAATGATTAAAGTGAGTATTCAAAGTCAATTACTCTAAGCATCTCTTTTCATAAAATTTAAGTTTTTCTTTTGATTGCTAAAATCTCTTTTTGTTGTTTGACCTTTTTTTTTGTTTTTTGTTTTTTTTTTTGTTTTGGTTACAAGTTTTTTTGCCTTTGTATATATGGGAAAGATCACACATTAGAAAAAAGATTTTCTTGTCACCTAGCTAGTGTTGGAGGAAATGTAGTGGCCTATCTATTTATAATATGGGAAATGTACTTTTTTGGCGTACTCACACCTTAAGGCTTTGAGCCGTTCAAACGCACATCGAGATATACAAGGCACGTTTTATATATCTCTCTGCGTCATGACAAATTAACCAGCCTAGTGCGATCCCCCTAGCTAGGCAATGAAAAAAAAAATCTTCTAGGGACGTAGTGGGGGGTGCCACAAGTGGTTGGTCATTTTCCTATAAAAAAAACCAACTAAATTCAAATGGCTTAGACATGTAATTGAGTGGTTGATTTGATGATTAATAAAAATAAAATGCTTTTGTACGTCACATTAAACACTTGGGATATTTATAATAGACTTAAGTGGACATCTCTTCATGTGATACGTCTCGAAAGGTGTTACGTACACATCTCAAGATATATAGTATGACAGAACATTAACTTGGACTTACTACATGCTTAAAGTGAATATTTAAAGTGGGTTACTCTAACATCTCTTTTGATAAAATTCAAGTTTTTTTAGGGCCGCTATGGGCACCCCACCAATTAATGAAGGCACCCATTTTTTGTAATTCTCTCATCTAAAATGTAAATGACTATTTTGCCCCTTCATATATACTCACTAAAACCCCACAAACAATTTTCAAAGCAAAACTGGGACACCCCACCACACACCACCTTGGCTCACAAGTGAAACCTAAAGCCACAATTGTGTTTGCCGAACGTGTATCAATTCTTGAGTTTTGGCATCATCCGACAACGAGGTAATAATATTTGACAACTATATGAAGCTTTGAAGGAACTGTTTTTTGGATCAAAAACTGTGAAATTGATGATTTGGTTTGTCAACGTAGAGTTTGGTAAATTTAATGTGTTTTATTTGCGGTTTCTCAAATTTTCAGACGATTTCTCACAGACGCGATTGATTCGGCCTCGCAGGACCGAGAGTTATACAAACGTCTCGGTTAACATTCACCAAAACTTGTACGTAGTTCACGTCATGAAGTGAACGAAACGAAGTCATAGTCTCGGTATGGAATGACCGAGACTATTACGTAGGTCTCGGTTGGACATGAACGAAACTGTACTTATAGTCTCGGACCTGTACAACCGAAAACTTGGGTTTTTGGGTTTTTTAGTGAATTTACTGTGCATTTTGGTTGATCATAATATTACAATGTTTGTATTGCAGGTAATGTCGGTTTCTACTTTATTTCCAGACTACAAGGACGCGTTTACACCTTGTAGGCCATTCCTATCTAGAGAATCGACAATTTCATGGCTTCAAATGATAGGTCGGGAGAACAAGTTTGTGTTAGTAACGAGTCACTACTACTAGACTCTGACGCGTGACCCTTATCTTCGCCTCGGGCAACGACAAGATCTGAGTGTCGCTACATGTCAATGTTTGAACCATCGTCGTCCAATTCTAATTTCTTTGCACGTCCTCCACCAACCTTACCCTTTCCCTTCACATCCACCTTCTCTTGCTCTTTCTCTTTCCGATAAGATGTCGTCGGGGGTCTCCGTCCGCCTCGCCCACGGTTACCCCTCGACACCTCAATACCAACCTCTTCCCTAGTCAACGGGGCTTTCGAACGAACCATACCTGAGAAGACTACAACATGTAAGCGTTTGCCGCAAAAACGGAATAGGAATATAAAAAGGAGCAAAATCTTATATTTCTATAGTCTCGGTCAAGCAGGTTTGAGAAAACCATAACAATCTTGGTAACACGTGATCGGGATAGCAATATAAGTCTCGGTAATGCACAACCGAGACAACTACTACTTTCTTGGTTGTACATCACCGACATGACATCAACTATACACTTCGAATAACTCTTGTAAGATGGTACCCGAGAGCAGTCACAACGTTACGCTACCTAAAATAATAACACAATTACAATTTCAATGACGCGTGACCGATATACCAAAATTAGTCTCGGCCACTCATTGCCGAGACTATATTCTCTCCTCTTTGTCCGAGAACCACAAGTTCCCAAAAACTTCCAATTCGTCTCGGCCATGCTTGGTCGAGATTGTACTAATTTTTTCTGGCCTGCGTGGCCGACAACCACGAATTCGCAATGCACGTACCATTAAATGCACCGGTACACAAACATAACAAATATTCGACCAAATGCGACTTAATTAGACTATCAACGTACTTTCAATCGATCGATTTCACGGTTTGAACGCGAGAACGACGACGAATCCGAGCCCTAATGTCGATACCAAATCTATCAATTCGGTAAGCCTCCAAACTCGAACGGCACAACCAAAAACCGCCTACCATAGAGGAGAGAGGAGAGGAACGAAGACAAATCCGGGGTTCGTAGGTTGCTTGCAATGGATTGATCTCAAATTCGAGGGTTCAATAACATGGTGGTGGGGTGGTGGGGTGCCTCTACTTTGGTGGCAGGGGTATTTTTGGGATTTCGGGCCTCAATTTTGGGTGCCCTTGGTAATTTGCTCTGTGCCCTCAATAAGAGGGTGCCTTCATGAATTGGTGGGGTGCCCTTAGCGAGCCTTTTTTTTTTTTGTAGCTAAAATCTCTTTTCGTTTTTTGACTTGTTCTTTTTGTTTTTGTTTTTTGTTTTTGTTTTGTTTTTTTGTTTTGGTTACAAGTTTTTTAACCTTTTCTTATATGGGATAGATCACAAATTAGAAAAAGATTTTCTTGTCACCTAGCTAGTGTTGGAGGAATCAACAATAAAAATAAAATTTATACTTTTTTCTTGTAGGAGTAACTTGTGGAACTCTCACTGGATCACGAGTCGACGACCACTTTGGCACTTTGGGTGCTTGCTTAAGTGTAGATGTGTACATTAATTCCGGCTATGTCATGCTCAGTGTCTATTGTCTCATTTTTTATTGTCAATTCTGTGTCTATTTTCTCATTAATTTATGGTGATCAATTTACAGTAATGCACCATTTTCTGTAATATACTTAACTGATATGAGAATATCAGGGGTGTATTCAATTAAGATTTTAATAGACTTTTGACTATTTTTATAAGTGGATGACTTTTATGAAGTTTGTAGATTTTCGTAGACTTTTAAAGACTTTGATAAACTTTTATGTAAACTTCATTTTAATGACTTTTATTAACATTTAAGACTTTTATTGACTTTTGCGAACTTCTTAAACATGATTTTGATTGATATAAATATTTTGCGCTTTATTATAAAAAATAGATGAATACTTATATTTCTTTTTCTTAAGAATTACAATTTTTTTTAAAAAAATTGTATTTTAATAAAAAAAATTATTTATACATATTAACGTATTACTATAGAGATAGTAACATAGCAAATAGGTAAATAAATATCAACAAAACAAATAGGTAAATGAATAATCTTTTAATAGCAAAAAAGAACCAAGAGATCATTGTATAAATATTTTGCACTTTTTTTACTTAAAGAAAAAAAACTTATATTTTTTCCTTAAGAATGATAGTTTAAATTTCTTAAAATGCACTTTTTGCATTTGAAAAAAAAAATACGATTATTTTCTCCAAAAATAATAATATTGTATTTTTTGAGATTATAATTATACACTTAATAAACGAAACTTCTTTGTAAAAAGATCCTATAAAAAATGTACAATGATGCAAGAATGAGAACTTGTTAATAACGACATCATTTTCGCTTTCATCAACATAGACATTAGAGTATAATGAGTGAGTAATGAAATCCATGAGTAGTGGAGTAGGTTGGAGAAGTTGATAAAAACAATTGATAAGAAAATACATTGTGAACAATGAAGTCCTTATTGAATAAGGGAACCAACAAAAATGAGAAGTTTCCAAAAGTTTCTGGGTTGAGGTAAGGAGAAGTTGAAGATTTCTTTATTTGTGTTTTTATACAAAAAGTCTATAAAAGTCGAGATTTGTAACTAAACCACAAAAGTAACACAAAAATTAAATACACCTTACTTTTATAAAATTTTAAGAGTTTAAATTGCATACCTCAAAACTTTTATAGACTTTTTAAAAAGTCTATAAAAGTTTACATTGAACACACCTTACTTTTATAAACTCTTTAAAAGTTTTAATTGAATACACCTAAACTTTTTAATAATTGAAAGTAACCAAAAGTCTAATCAAATCTCAATTGAATAAACCCCTATATATTTAGATCCACGCAGTGTCTATTGTCTCTTTAATTTATAGTGATCAATTTACAGTAATGCTCTATTTTTTGTAATATACTTAACTGATGTGAGACTACTATATTTAGATCCAAGCATCTCCAACATGATCCCAATGTTGGCACGTCAGAATCAGTTGAGCTGAAACTCATTTTTGATTTGCAGTTTATTGATTTGGGTCTTTTTAAATCAACAACACTAGCTTTTGAACTTACAGAAAGTGAACAATGAGAAACTAGCCGTTAATGAGGAAACCCAACGGTTTAATAATTTGAAACACGCACCTAAAGCGACAGAACAACAGATGGGGAAAGTCAATTAGTCTTATTCATGGCTAGCTACCCTCAAAGCTATGGAGACGAATGCACGACTGCAGATAATGGTAGGATGATCTATAGCGTCCATCCTGTTCGAACATGCCTCTGGAGGCAACCTAGCTTATCTCATTAAAAGTTCTACTGGAGGTGGGATGCCTGAATTTCGAAAGATTTCTTGGATAGGATTGGATTTGGCTGTGAATTGCCTAGAATACATTCTGGGATATCGAAACGAGCGCACGACTTCTTGAAGAGATGCTTTGTGAGAAATAACAAGTCAAGTTGGAATACTGGTCGGTCCGCAGCTCTCTAAGACCATATTTTGGATACTGAAGCGCCAAAGAAGGTTAGACAATAAACTCAAATAGCTAGCTGTAAAATGGAATTCATTTGAGTAGGATTAGTAGAAGCCTATTCTATGTTTGAGTGGATCGGAAATGGGAATTCTTTATAGCAACTATAACAGAATGTAAAGGACTAACAGTAAGTATGTAATGTTTAAGAAATTATTAGGAGAATCTCTGATTTTATATTCCTTTGTAATGGAAAATGCAGTACTATACTAAATTATTAATAGAATGTTTTTTTCTCTAGTATCATTAAAGGATGATTTCATTTATCTCATCCAATGAATTCCCACATCTATTGCTTCTGCTGGTTTCTCTAATAGTTGCATGCATGGTTATCTATGTAGCATTTTTAGCACAGTTTAAAATCCATTCATGTTTTTCGTTTATTTGGTTTGCAAAATGTGTTCAAGAACTGAATGTTTTCATGTTTTGTAGGCCATGTTTTCGTTTGTTTATTGCATAATATCTGTTTTTTCTCTTACAAGAAAAATTGATGTTATTAATTGTAAATTATCAAGTCCATAATCCCAATTATAGAGACAATACTTAATGATGTTTTCCTTGACGCCAAATGCTAATGAGATAAAACCAAGGGAGTGTGGAAAAGAATTGATTATTGCTATTTAAGAATGAGAATTATGAGAAGCCTGCATAACATATTATCAGGTCGTCTTAGAATCTCATTCATTTCAGGTTTTGCTGATTGTAGTGAATCTTTAACATTCTTTTTAAATAGGCTAGTTCTATTTGCTGATCATTCTTAGGATTCAAACAATGAAATAAAAAAACACACTTCTTTTGGCGATTCAGCTTATGTAAGCCCAAAAACCTTGAGCTGATGGAATATGAAAATAATGGATGGAGTTTTGACATCATTTTTATTTATTTATTTTTATAATTGGAAACGACAATTGTATTAGTAATAAGAATTGCAATTACAACGGCTAATTTTGTTAGACCATAGGGACTTGCAATGACTTCAAAGCGTGTAACACTGCCACTTTCCTAAAGGAAATTTTACTCTCTATACTGCAAGAGTCAACAAATATCCTAAAGGATACGATGAAGTAAACACAACTTTCACTTTGCAGTAGTGAAAGATGAAAACAAGAGCAATTGCTGGTGAATTTCGAGATGATTTCTTCCTCCTCAAACCTCTCCTCTTATAGAGCATTGGTCATGATCAGTTGGAGAAGTGGAATAGTCAAGCATTGATGCTATGGAGTAATGGAGCAGCCAAGCATTGATGCAATGGAGTAGTAATTCCTTAATGGAGAGCAGTTTCAACTGGACCCACTAAGCCACTCTACTAACTACCAATTTAATCTCGAAAATGGTAAAAATTAATGGTAAAAAGTTTTACCCATGGTTAACATATAGACACACACGCACGTGCCTCGTGCCAAGTGCTAAGTGCGGCTATAAAAAGCGCCTAAAATGCGCCATATGCGTCGCGCCGTGCGCGCGCAAGTGTGGCTCTCCGTGCATAGCACTTGTATTTTTTTTTACACACACTATGGTGCAAGAGTACATATATACTCTTTAAACTTGAAGTTCATAACCAATGTGGGACTAAACATTTAATTTGAAAATGTTCAACAAATTTAAAGGAAATGTAAACAGTAGATCTAATCCAACCGCCATCATGTTGACACCATGTTATAAACCTTGGACATAACTTAAAAATACCGATACCACGATTATGAGTTCCCATCATCCATGTGCTGTTAACATGTTGTCAACAATTCATTAATTCATACTCAAACTTCTACTTGCATCATGGGAGGTGAATTTTGTAACAGGTGACATTTTTCATTCTGTCCCTTCTGCTGATGATGTTCTTATCAAGGTACCTATGTATGTTTCCTTTATTAATTCTAATAATCTTTCTAGTTTTCATGCTTTAGAGTTTCAACACCATTTAAATTAACAGTTAATGCAGCCCATGCTCTCCTCTGCTCCCCTTTCGTCTACCGATAGCCGAGGTGTCCACAGTTCAAGTTTCACCTCTCTGACTTGATTTTTGTTTATCATTGAAGCACTAGTATATATGTGGCGGCCCTCGCCGCCCCGGGGTGACGTGTCTCCGTGTACTCCTTACCAACTGGCCCAACTACACGTGTACGACACCTGTCGGTCCTTACTCTGTCTCGAGATTCGCATCTACTTGTGTACGTATGGTGTATAAATGACAAATGCAGCGGAAGTTGTACGTAAATGCAAAAAATATTAATCAAGTTAACAAATCCTACTGTGAAAAAACCCTGAAAAGTACTGTGTATAAAGGTAGATGACTGTACCATATAAAACTAAGCATGTACAAGGTCATATCACTCCCCAGTTCTCAAAAGAATCAAAATATCAAAATAATCACACGTACAAGTAATCCTCAGAGGTAGGCAACCAAAAATAGTCGCCTAAGATCCCCTTGCCTTTACTTGTACTAGGATCTGCACTCAATCATCATGGAAGAAAATGGACGACGAGTCCAGTAAGTAAAACCCCAAGGAACTCATCCGAGCATTCATATAAATAAATGGAATTCAATAAATACTGTTAAATAAACATGCGGAATGTAAACAGACAACTGTAAGTAGGGCATCGCATGCGTAAATAACAATAAAGTGCAAATGTGTGTGTCTGTTCCAGTCAGACTAAACCATACTTTGGGATTTCCTTCCAGGATCCTACTAGTGGGCGCACTCAACTAGCTATCACCTGATCCCTCTCGGTGGTCGGCGTAAACCTACGACGCACCGACACATGTAGCAGTTCCCTTGGGTCATTATCCACCGAGCACTCCTGATACACATGCTATAGTCTAGAATGCATAGACACACAACGAAAAATCCGGTGGGAGTAACTTAACCAACCGTCCAAAAGATGACAAGATATGAATGTAATTAAAAGCACAAGGAATACTGGAAATGAATGGAAATACGAAACAAAATAAATACTCGAGAGTTTTCCCTTTGGGTTTTACAAACCTCACAACGCGCTTCACTACCCCGTAATCAATCTCGGGTCCAAGTCTACTGAGTCCTTGGTCGCCAATTGATCACCGTGTCAACCTATGTCCATTTATTAATAATTTAGGTTAGCATGCTAATTTACAATAATTTTCTAACATTTTTAGGTCAAATTGCCCATTTCACGTTTTTCGAGGCAAAACCCCGCAAAAAGTCGTGCCCGACATTGTCACATATTTTCTTTTCATAGAATTTTATCAATTTCTATTTATTTGATTGAAATATGTTTTTTTCGGAATTTTTCCAATTTTCTGGAATTTTCCCAATTTTTCTTTCATTTTTTTTTCTTTTATTTTTTTTCTTTTTTTTTCTTTTATTATTTTTATTGTTTAGGTTTCGGTCGGGTTGACCCAAATGGGTCGAACCCGACCCAGCTCTGGACTAGTAGGGGTCTTCTTCCTCGATCGAACCAGAGAGGTTCGATCAGGAGGAACAATTTTTTTTTCTATTCTCCTCTTCTCCGGTGATGGGTTGGTGTGGCTCTCCACCCCAACTCCGGTGGAACCGATGGCAGGGGAAACACCCCTGCCATATTCACCTCGGTCATGGGGTTCAGCCACCATGGCCGAACCCCACTATCGGCCACCCCACCGCCAACCACCCGAAACCCACAACCACAACGAGAATTCACCGCGATTTTGATATCTTCTCTCCCCGTCGCGTCCCTTCTCCTCCTCCTCTCCTTTACTTCCTTCTTCCTCGATTTGATCGACTCCCTGTGTTTGTGTCACAATGTGTGCGTGAGTGTGTTTGTGTATGTGTAGGGTGGTGGACATGTCGTGGGAAATGGGACAAGTGTTGCTTGGGGTTGTATAAGTGTGACACCTAATCGTGACACCGCTAAGATACTCGCCCTTGTTTCCGGGCATTTCGACACCCGGTTTTGCGTCCGAACCGTGATATCCGCATACCGCCACGTCGCTAGTCACTCAATATATATTCCATATTAGTTACATGACAAATTTTTATTCACTTTGTGTGTTTTCGTTTCCTCGACCTAATAGTCGGTCCCGTCGACTACCCGGCACCCGCGTCGACACGCATATCGAGGCGAATACCGTTCACACACCCTCACACGTATTATTTGCAATATACACACATGCGATGTATTTGAATAAATTACACCGCAAATAAACAATACACCATAAACATCCATACCTGAGTCCCATGTGTCCAAGCCTACCACGGTGTCCACGTGGGTTCGAGCTGGCGTCCACGTCTCTAAATTTGATAGAAATTATCAAAATGGACCGTTACAGTTCTTCCCAACTAATTAAAATTTCGTCCCGAAATTTAACTGTAACTAAAGTTTCATTCTAGCGAATAGTTGAGGGTATCGCGTTCTCATCGTCGACTCGAGCTCCCAAGTAAATCCCTCTGTCTTATGATGCTGCCAACGAACTAGAACCTTCGCGAGTTCCCTATTTCAGAGAATCTGTACTCGACGGTCAACGATCTCTATCGGTATCTCCTCATAAGTCACATCAGACTGTATCTCCACCTGCCCCAACTCAATCGTCGGTCTAGGTCCTGACCTAGCGAGTCTCAACATGGATATGTGAAAAGATCGGATGAACTCTAGCTAACTTGGTAGGTAACTCTAACCAATATGCAACAGGGCTTACTCTTTGTGCAATCCGGTATGGCCCAATATATCTCGGCGCTAGTTTCCCTTTAATGCCAAATCTCTGTTGACCTTTCCAATGAGAAACCTTCAAATACACCATATCGCCATCGTCATAGCTCAGATCATCGCGATACATATCCGCGTATTTCTTCTGTCTATCCTGTGCAGCTAGCACCTTCTGACGAATTTGTCGGATTTTCTCTATGTGATCAACAACTATCTCGGGTCCTACTTGTGTATCGAGACCGGTGTGCATCTTCTAAAATCCCGTCCCGTATCTCCTGATCCGAAGGTATCCACAATCTCCCTCGGTATCTCAAACACCGATTTGAATTCCTGCCCAATCAGTGCATTCCGAATTCTGTGACAAACCACTGACCCGCTCATAGAGCCCATCAGCCCTCTGACACTCGGCAACCCGTTCAATCGATACGGTCGGTATCCTCAACTGACAACAAATGTGTTGTTCCGCCATAGTCGACAACTCGGCCATGCACATAACTGATGATGCCTGTAATAAGTGATGTTCATGTGTCATCTGCTGCAGAATAACCTGACTATCGAATCCACTCATGCTCAATGCGTCTGCTACGATGTTCGCTTTGCCAGGGTGATATTCAATAGCGAAGTCGTAGTCCTTCAGCAACTCCAGCCATCTCCTCTGGCGCATATTCAGATATCTTTGAGTGAAAATGTAGTGTAAACTCTGGTGATATGTATAAAACACGAATCGCTATCCATAGAGATAGTGCCTCCAAGCCTTCAGTGCAAAGACGACTGCTGCAAGCTCCAGGTCGTGCACTGGATAAATAAATCGACAAAATCCCGAACCATCGAAACGTCTTCAATCCGGACCTTCGTTTGATCTTCCGGCTCAACTATCGCCCCAAACACCTCCATTTCCTGCGCTGTAGCTAGTCGGCCTCTCGTAATGGGTAAGTAAATTGTCGATCCAAATAATACGAACTCCGGTATTCCAAGAATATGAAACTTTATCGTCTTGTCGTAACAATCTATCCGTGCATGATAGGATGCTAACCAATCCATCCCGAGCAGTGTGTCAAATTCTAAGTACTCCAATACTCGAAGATCCGCTGGTAGCTGATGTCCATCTACCTCTATCATCAGGTCTCGACATATGCGGTTAGGGTATATCTTATCCTCAGCAGCCGTACTGAGGAAAAGATGTGGCTCTAGTATTTGTGTACCTAACCCTAACAATCCAACAATATGTCCAGCAAGAAATGATAAAGTACTACCAGAATCAAACATAGCATGCATGTGGCGACCAAATATAAGTAATATACCTTCAATAAGTTGTCTAGTCGCCCCGCTATTTGGTTGTGCTAATGCATGCGCTCTATCTCTGGTCTGAACTGACTCTCGTCGTGGCGATGGTGGTGTCCGACAGTCATCCCTCAAGTGTCCTCTCTGCCCACATCGATGACATCTGCGGCTCTCCAGTCTACCCGTCTGTCCCTCTCCAGATCTCGAACATTGACCCCGGTCTACCTGACCCCTGTCATGTCCTCTCTAATCTCGACCCTGACTGTACTCATGTGGGTGTGACATCTGCCGATCCACTGATGCTGAGGTGATGGCATGAACCAACTGTGGCTCCTCATAACGGAACTGACTGCCCCTGAAAATCGTCTCGGCGGCCCCTCTCCAGTCTATCATCTCTCATGCCTCTTTCCGGACGCTCCATCGATCTTTTCTGCCTCTGAGTGGACCTAGAACCCTGCCCTGACTGTACTTCCCTGCCAGTCAAACGCCTGTCAGCCCTCTCTGCAGTATATACGTCTCATGAGCCAATGCCATGTCAAAGATCTCTTGCAAAGTCGTGGCTCCGGTCGAGACAACTGCTGACGCAATCTTGTCATCAACCCTTCTGGTGAAATAATAGATCTGCAAGCGCTCCGTCCCGACAACATCTAGAGAGAACTGCAACAAATGTCGGAACCTCTCCATATACTACATCAAAGCCCGACTACCCTGTCGCAGGGCCAAGAACTCCTCCCTCAATCTCAACCTAACCTCCATCGGTATGTACTGATCGTAGAATAGCTCCCTAAACTCATCCCGTGTCGTCGGTTCCAGATGAGTATCCGTATATGTCGTCCACCAGACTACCGCATTCCCTCTCAAACAAGCTCTTGAAAGGCGCACCTGTATTGTCTCATTGTTCCTCACCAGCTGATGGAAACACTGATGGGACCCTATCCATCTCCCTGCAGCCTCGGGATCACCGCTGCCGTAAAAGAATCCAGGCTGAAACTTCAGAAACTCTCTCAATAACTTCGCATCTGACGCCATAACAAATGCTGATGTCGAAGGAGGGTCAGCAGCAAGGGTGACGGTAACCTGATCCGTCGTCGTGTGTGGAGGCGCAAGAATCGACGTCCCCAAATGAATAACCGCGGTAACTCTATCTGTGGGTGCCTCTGCTGCTACCCCCTGAACTAGTGTCTATGGTATCCCCTGAACATCAGCTGTCTCCATTGGTACCGTCGCGGCTACAGGCTCTCTAACTGAAGTGAGTGTCGCTAGTACCGCGGTCTGCTTGCGTAATAGCCGTAATACCTCGGCCATCTGTGTCTCCCGGGCTGAGAGTCTATCCTCCACACTCGCCCTAATAGGAACATCTCTAGTCTTATCGCTAGTCTGTCCAGTCTCAACCGGCGCACTAAACTGTCCGTCCATAATCTGCATCGAGAACGTGCTCCGGATCAATCTCGAGGTATATACGTATATCATATAGTAACATGAAAATATAACACAGATATAAGTTCTAACTCTACCCACCTCACATCACTTCCGAACTAAAGTTCTAAGGCAATTACTTTGGGTTTTCCACATCTAAGTTCATTGATTAAGTTTTATTGTCTTAGGTTTGGGCTCTAATACCAACTGTAGCGGCCCTCGCCGCCCCGGGGTGACGTGTCTCCGTGTACTCCTTGCCAGCTGGTCCAACTACACGTGTAAGACACCTACCCGTCCTTACTCTGTCTCGAGATTCGCATCCACTTGTGTGTGTATGGTGTATAAATGACAAATGCAGCGGAAGTTGTACGTAAATGCAAAAAATACTAATCAAGTTAACAAATCCTACGTGGAAAAACCCCGAAAAGTATTGTGTATAAAGGTAGATGATTGTACCATATAAAACTAAGCATGTACAAGGTCATATCACTCCCCAACTCCTAAAAGAATCAAAATATCAAAATAATCACACGTACAAGTAATCCTCAGAGGTAGGCAGTCAGAGATAGTCGCCTAAGATCCCCTTGCATTTACTTGTACTCGGATCTGCACTCAATCATCATGGAAGAAAATGGATGACGAGTCCAATCAGTAAAACCCCAAGGAACTCCTCCGAGCATTCATATAAATAAATGAAATTCAATAAATACTGTTAAATAAACATGCGGAATGTAAAGAGACAACTGTAAGTAGGGGCATCGCATACGTAAATAACAATAAAGTGCAAATGTGTGTGTCTGTTCCAGTCAGACTAAACCATACTTTGGGATTTCCTTCCAGGATCACTAGTGGGCGCACTCAACTAGCTATCCCCTGATCCCTCTCGGTGGTCGGCGTAGACCTACGACGCACCGACACATGTAGCAGTTTCCTCGGGTCATTATTCACCGAGCACTCCTGATACACATGTTATAGTCTAGAATGCATAGGCACACAACGAAAAATCCGGTGGGAGTAACTTTACCAACCGTCCTAAAGATGACAAGATATGAATGTAATTAAAAGCACAAGGAATACTGAAAATGAATGGAAATACCAAAATGGGTCGTTACAATATATGCATATACAAAAAACAACAAAGCCTCAATTTCGTATTAGTTGGGGTAGGCTAAACTTGTATATAAACATATGCTTTTGCTTTTTAATTTTAGGCATAATGATATGTTAACGTGTACATTCTTGTTGCATTTCTTCCCATTAAAATGCAAAATTCTCTTAGATGAAGGTATGCCAATTTTGATAGTTGAACTTAAAACACATTAAGATTGATCATCAATCTTCTTCAGCTAGCTAAATTGAATTTTAAGTTTTCTTTTAACTTGAGCCAACTATATAGGATGTAGGGGGTTTTGCATAACTGGTCCAACGAGGAATGCGTGAAGATACAGAGGCGATGTAGAGAAGCAACTAGTTCAAAAGGGGAGGGAGGAAAGGTGATTATTGTAGACATTGTAATAGAAATCAAAGAAAGCACACATGAATCAACAGAGATTCAACTCATGTTTGATATGGAGATGGTGTTTGAGGTTAACAGTGGCACAGAGAGAACCAAGCATGAATGGAAGCTGGTTTCACCACCTACAAGATTACTCCTTGTTTGGGTTTAAGGTCTGTTATTCAAGTGTTCCCTTAGACTAAAATCTATTCTCTTAACATCATGTTCTTATCTTTTTTTTTTTTAATTGTTTGTCTCAATTTGTATCACTTTATATGTTGTTATGTATGTTACAATTGAAGCTTCATAATATCCATGCTAGAATGACAACACTAAGTCACAACATAGTAATGTAGATGTTTTTGTTAAGTGTATGAAAGAAAGTATCACTTCTGCATATAGAACAACCAAAGTCATCACTTGTATTTGAATTAATGAATGAACAAGTACATGTTCATGAATTACACAGTAGTACATTACACCTATAGAAATAAAACTAGAAAAAATGAAACTAAACAACATAGTAAAATGTGAAACATGTTGATGAAATTCATGTTCTTGCTTCTCTCATGCTGCAGTAGTCTTTGAGGAGGCTGCTTATGTTGCAAATTTTAGTTTCCTGGTCTTCAACAAGTGAAAATTGAGAATTTCTTGCCTCAAGACATTCGAACATGGCTTCCTGATCAGATTCAAAGCTTCTCCTTGCAGGGGTTGGAGGCTGCAAAATCAAATTCTTATAATTAATTGGAACTAATTTATTGATGGGCCCAAAAAGAAATTAAGGGGATGGGTTTTTAACTAAATTTTGCAAGAGCTGGAACTTTAAACCAAGAAGTTCAAAGTTTATGATCAAAAGAAAAGGAAAAGAAATGAAAATCAATAAGTGACATTCCTAATAGATGTTATCAATATTTACCTGTGAAATTATATCATATACATCGAAAGAGATCTCCACGACACTTGAAGGCACAATTTTGAAATCTTTTGGCGGGAAGACCTATCATTGTGGAAAAAGTTGTTCCTATAATGACGGGGAGGTACTTCATTCCTGCAAAGAAGACCGTTATTTCGAAGACGAGGAGGTATTTCATAGACTTCGCGAATATTGTTGTTTTGATGGTGGTTCAATACTTGATTGCTGTGAAGATGGTGAGGAGGTATTTCATAGCTTTCACGATACTTGTTCCGGCGGCGGGGAGGAGCCTCATTTGGAGCAACAGAAGAGAGGCTTGTCCTTGAACCACCTTGGTTTCTTGCATGAATAAGGTTTAATGGCCGTAACATTGTATTGAAGGAAGGATTGAAAAATTGGATCAAACAGAACACAATGAACACTAATAAATTGATCGCACAACTTGAAAGAGAATTATAAGGTATGTATATGAGCTAGACACTATATATATCATATATATATATAAAAGCACGAATCACAAATTTTTGAGTGGTAATGAAATTTATCTATTTGCTCATACTTTTTTTTATCTCCAAATCAACCTATTCTTTTGTATCCAAATCAAACTCTAATTCTTTATCAATTCACTACACGTTTTTTTCTTCTTTATCTCTAAATCAATCATGAACTCATTCTTATCAATTCAATACACTTTTTTTGAGGAAGTAATGTTCTAGCATGATTAGCTTGTTTTTTCATTCACATTTTATCTCAATCACAGTAGAGAATATTGTTAAGTTAAAAAATATAATTGTATTTCTAATTTTTAAATTTTAATTACAATTTTAAATTTTGTTAATAAATTCTTAAAAATTAATTCTCGCGAGCGAAGCGAGCGGGGGAATTATACGTAGCACGTCTTGAAACTAGTATATATATAGTGGATGGTGAAAGTTTGTATTTGTGGAGTGATTACAAGTTATCGAATTATTAAAAAAATGTTTCTAAGTTTGAACGTATCTTTCTAACACGTGGCAGTAACTAATATGCGAAGACACACCTGTGTGTTATGCGTCTCTCTCACCCCAGCGAAAGCGAGAGGAAAAGCGCGCGCCCACAAAACGCGAAAAATCGACACGTCTTCAATGGTGTTGAACCTTGGAGAAGAAGAGCTACGTACTCCCAATCGAACTTCAACACAGAATCTCTACTAATCGGTACACTCTTTACACAATTTAGTTTGTATTGAAATCAGACAGAAACTATCAGTGATTTTGTCTAGTTTCATTTGTGATGATATATATGCTGTTCTCTAGAATGTGGAGCAGTTGATGTGCAGTGCTATATTATATTATGATGCATTTCCTTCTTGGCTGGATCGATACGATATAGGCGGGATTGATACGATATATGCGAGACGTGTGTCTAGACAAATATTGCAGACTTGAAAAATATGGTTTTCGGAATTTGTTAAATCTGATTGATTACTTGTTTGATTTGGGAATTGGTTTTTGTTCGGAATGCCGAGGCCATCGACAAAGGGAGGGTTTAAATTAGGAAAAATCTAACTCCAATTAATTATGAAATTTAATCTTTTAGAAGTGTATTATAACTGAATATATTACAATTCTGTGAAAAAAAGTGAATACATTATGCTTAATTGATCATAAATTATACTTTAGTTAAAATTATATATTACATATCATATTAAAACTAGATGTGCTATTTTATTTTTAAAAAAACTAGATATACTATATTATTATTATATATTGTACTTGTATTTCTAATTTTTAAATTTTAATTACAATTTTAAATTTTGTTAATAAATTCTTAGAAATTAATTCCCGCGAGCGAAGCGAGCGGGGGAATCGTGCGTAACACGTCTTAAAACTAGTATATATAAAAGCACAAATCACAAATTTTGAGTGGTAATGAAATTTACTTATTTGCCCATACATTTTTTTTTATCTCCAAATCAATATTTTCTTTTGTATCCAAATCAAACTCTAACTCCTTATTAATCTACTACACGTTTTTTTTCTTTATCTCTAAATCAATCATGAACTCATTCTCATCAATCTAATACACTTTTTTCGATGAAGTAATGTCCTAGCATGAATAGCTCGTCATCTTATCTCAATCACAGTAGAAAATATTGAAAAGCTAAAAAAGGTACTTGTATTTTTAATTTTTAAATTTTAATTACAATTTTAAATTTTGTTAATAAATTCTTAAAAATTAATTCCTGCTAGCGAAGCGAGCGGGAATCGTGTGTAATACGTCTTGAAACTAAAACTAGTATATATATATATATATATATATATATATATATATTTTGTTTTTTTTTGAAGTAGTACTACAACTTCTTATGAGGTAGGGATTGCTTCCCATCCCCGGCCTCGTGAGGAGTAAGTTGCGGGGAATCCCTCCCCATTGAGGCGAATCCCAATTGGGAACGGGGATTTCCCCGCCCCACTTGCATCCCTAGTTCTAATTGCTATTTGTAAGATGTGTTTACTTATGCCAGTGTATATAATTTTTTGTAAATTAGCACTTATGCCAGTGTATATAATTTTTTGTAAATTAGCAAAGTCAATCATCTTTCCATTGTAAAAAAGGCCTAATTTGCATTTTTGACGCATTAGTTTGGGATGAAAATTATACTTAGAAAGAGTTTGTGGATAATAACCATTCTTTTTTCATTTCATTCATTTAAGAGTTATTGGTTTGTGCACTTTGTTCTAAGCAAAAGCAGCTAGCGCAAGCTAATGATGTGAAAGCTGAGGGAAACGACCTTTTTAAAGCTGAGAAACACGAATATGCATTGTTAAACTATGAAATTGCGATACAAATTGCTACAATGCCTTCATATGTTGAAGTTCGCTCAATATGCCATGGCAAATCGTGCTGCATGCTTCTCAAAACTGGTGAATTTTCTTTCAGTAAATTTAATGATTTATTTCTCCATCAATCTTGTAACAAAGAATGCTCAAATTTTTCTTCAGCTTTTCTTTGGGACTGTATTTTGGTATACTATTTGTTTCCATTGTGAAAAATTAAGTGGATATCCTTTACTGCTTTCATTTTTGGACTCACATGTAAATTTTGGATGAAAATCTGGTGTGTCATATTTATAAGAAATTCGCAAACAGGATTCTCTGGAATTGAAGTTTACAATGGTTGTGAAAGATGTGACATCTTCCTTGTGCAGTGAAATTTGACTATTGGATTCTACTTGCTAATAAGTGCTCCAGAAAAAAAAAAAATGTGTTCTTTAGGAGACTGCATAGATATAAATCATATGATAATGTTTAGATAGTATTGGGTAATAAAAAAGTGAGAAATAGCTGATTTTGGTAGTTTGTATAGGCCTAGTTGCAAATATAATTAATGATGCTCTTCCTAAATAGCGAAGACCATCTTTATGTGGAGTTTAGGATAATTGATAGTCATCAAATCAAATGCTATAAAACACACGCGCTAATCGATTATAGATTGAAAATTGGTAATAAAGATATTTTGGTTGGGAGGAATAGGAGAAGTATTGTCGAAAGATGAAATTGGTTGCTGAGTTATGAAGAGTGTTATTGCTTTAGGCTTGCGATGTCCTTTGTGTGCTATGTTAATTGTGCATTCTTGTTCTCTTACTTGCTTTTTAAGTTTTTTGTAAATGTAAAATCTCTTTACTTTTACGTTGTTGTAGAAAGACAGTTTTTAGTTTTTACTCAAATCCAGTGAATGTGCTTTGTAGTATCCGTGTGTAAGAGAGATTTTGATAAATCTTGTGTTATCTATGTCGTTTTCTACTGACGGGCATTTTTTGGCATGTTATGTTGATGAATATGACACATAGGCCTCTTGTCCTCTAATGATATTTTGTGTCACTGGTTGGGAAATCGTGATTAAATAGTTATGTTTCTCAAGGAAATTATGAATATACAATCAGGGAATGCACTACAACACTAGGGTTAAAATTCGTCGTACTTGAAAGCTCTGATTAGAAGAGCAAAGGCACATGAAAAGCTTGAACGTTTTGAAGAGGCTATTGGAGGTATGCCTGCAGGACTGATTAAATTTTTTTCTTACTCTAGTCCTTGACGGTGTTGCTTTAGATTCTAATAATTTTCTTCTTTTAATTTTAATGAGAGGGAGGTTTTCATTCGAAAGGGCAAAGTATACTTATTTGGTGGTCAAGGACAACACTAGAACAATGAAAAAATAAGTCTTAAAATAATTCTTAATTAAAAAAAACCAACAACTGTGCAATAGACGAAATGCTCTAAAAGGCATAATTGATCTTAAAAAAGAGAATATCCAAAAGCTTCTATGATCACCATTCGTCTTCTGAATATTGAATGTCATGTAGTAGGTTCTAATTTTCTTTCATTATTTTCGTTTCATGTGAATTCGTTTTACTTATATGAGAGCCAAAAACTTATAATTCGGATTTGTGTGTTAGTTCATTTTCTATTGCCTGTTTGTCATTTTAATTTAATTAGTTCCTATGTAACTGTTTCTCATCATCCTTAAATCTTAATGCAGTCATGAAAAAAGTCCTTGAGTTGGATCCATCACATGATGAAGCTAGGAAGTCCATTAGACGCTTAGAATCATTGGCTGCAGAAAAGAGAGAGATGGTGAAAGAAGAAACGATTGGTAAATTTAGATCATGGTTCCTCTTGCGTATTTTCAGTAATGTGTAGTCTTGACCAACTTGGAACTCAGAACTAAAAACTTCAATGATTCATATGTAGAACACCAATTTATTATGTTTGTGCTATGTGTTGCAGGTAAGCTTAAAGAAATGGGGGACTCATACTATGAAAATTTGGGATGAGCGTCGACAAATTCAAAGTTGTTAAGGACCCAAACACAGGTTCGTATTCCATTTCATTCCGGCGCTAGAAACTCGAGTTATCGTGTAACATTCTAATAGCAAAAAAATATAGAATGAGATATTGTATAAAAATGTGGCGGTAAAAAATACTTATGTCATGTGGATGCATCGTCAGTGAGAGAGCAGTCGCCATACTGATTGTTTGTAGGAGCAATTTTTGTTCAATCACTCACTATTTTGGATCTGTAAACAAAACTTGTATAGTCTGCATCTCTATTTCTCTTCCATCCCCTTAAAATGAAATGTTTCCTTTTATCTCCTCTCTCTGAAGAATACGAATACAATATTGATGAATTTTGTTTGGTGAAGACTCATTTACAACAGACTGTTTAATATATAATATATCGAATTTTTTTTAATTAATAGTGTATTTTAAATATATTCTTGGTATGATATTTAATTTTGCTCTTTGAATCAAACACCAAGAAATTAAAGATAGTAATCAAAATAATTGGATTATTCTGATGAGAAAGTTTGAATGGATAATACTCTAAACCAAAAAAATACATCTATTTCATAAACTCAAATGTCTTGTGCAGGAAGTCTCTACATTACATTCTACACTTATAAATCAGAGCTTATATTTCACAAACTCTGTTACAAACTAACAAAAGCAATTACACTGATGACTCAAAAAAAAAAAAGTAACTGAGCGGTACTAAACCATAACTAGCAACCATATCCAACATAGTGACTGATAAACCCAAAACCTTAGTTATGACAATTTCTTGGACGGGAGCCATAGAGACAACATTAGAATCCTTGCACTTAGAATCATAATGAAAAACCCTTTGAGAAGTATCAACTTCAACTTTGGAAAGTAGAAACTTTTGAGCGAGAGCTCTTACCAACATTGGACAAAACACCACAAGGGAAACTGCCAAAGTCACTACCAAAGTTCTGGTCCAATTGGTGCCACTAGCATTGGTTTCGAGTCCATTGCTGCTTATAGCTGCCTCGAAGTATTGTTTTCAGCAGTTCCATTGGTGTTGACAGCACTCCATCTCTTCACTGATCTCTCATCTCTTCGTAGGTCTCCCTCAATCGTTGGTGGAGTCTGAACTCTAAGCCTTTCAATCTTTGCGCACTAGTTGGATCCAACTGGGACCACGAGCAAGGAACCCGGTTCACTTATCATTCGGTGAAATGTCGATCTCCTTAGATGATGTGAGCATTCTCTTGAAGACTCGTGTCACAGGCAAAGCGGTTGTAGTTGAGAACTTTGCAAGGTACACCGAGGAATCTCGCTCGGATGCGATTAAGCTAATGTCCAAACTACTTGGGGTTAGCATTGAAGATGCTGAGGAGGAAGCGAACATCAGCAAGGGGCTCACGGTGCGAAAGTGTTGGTTGAAGAGTCGATGGTGCCCTAAAGCTAGTTCGACTAACCTTACTTATCTACCCATGGAATGCACTGCCCGAGTGTACTTGTTGTACCTACTCTCTTGCACCCTTTTTGCGGAAAAAAGTGGATCTCGGGTGCCTATCGCGTTGTTGAAGCTTCTAGAAGATTCGAATGACGTGGGCAAGTATACATGGGGTGCAGATGCATTAGCGTACTGTTAGACCAGGGGACTTGCAAAGACTTCAAAGCGTGTAACACTGCCACTTTCCTAAAGGAAGTTTTGCTCTCTACACTGCAAGAGTCAGCAAATATCCTAAAGGATACGATGAAGTAAACCCACCTTTCACTTTGCAGTAGTGAAAGATGAAAAACAAGAGCAATTGCTGGTGAATTTCGAGATGATTTCTTCCTCCTCAAACCTCCCCTCTTATAGAGCACTGGTCGTAACCAGTTAGAGTGAAAATGAGGTAGTGGAGTAGTGGAACAGTCAAGCATTGATGCAATGGAGTAATGGAGCAGTCAAGCATTGATGCAATGGAGTAGTGGAGCAGTAATTCCTTAATGGAGAGCAGTTTCAACTGCACCCACTCAGCCACTCTACTAACTACTCATTTAATCTCAAAAATGGTAAAAATTAATGGTAAAACACATATTCACACACGCGCACGTGCCTCGTGCCAAGTGCTAAGTGCGCCTAAAATGCGCCATATGCAACGCGCCGCGCGCGTGTGGCTCACCGTGCATAGCACTTTTATTTTATTTTACACACACTATGGTGCAAGAGGACATATATACTCTTTAAACTTGAAGTTCCTAACCAATGTGGGACTAAATATTTAATTTGAAAATGTTCAACAATCCCCCGCCATTTTCAAAATAATCAGATCATTCAATCCACGAAATCTCAAACATTATATGCATAACTAATGATATCTTGCGATTTGAACCACTAACTTGTGAAAAGTTCATTACATCATATCAGAATTACATGGTAGATAAATTTTGAACCAATGATTCTATTCGATATGTAGCATAAACATATCACGCATATAACTTACACCAGCAAAAAGCCATAAATATCCTGACACATTCAACATTGGCCTTGTGTCCCGTATCTTCTCGTGAATGTCTTTGGAGCCAAGCCCTTGAACTCCTTGAAGCGGCCGCACTTCACATCCACATAGGTAGTCTCCATTCTAGTACCCCGCAATTTAAGTACCTTTAGAAGATTATTAAGAGATCATCTCAACCTCCTCTCTTTACATGCAAGTACCGAGCACTAACAACCTTGGGATGGTTATAAAAATTTAGTGCTCACAATCACTCTTATAATGAAATTTACTGCATTGAACTCAAGACTTAACGTAATGTTAGGCGTCGAGTTGAGTTTCCACTATTGGTGACCTGTAATTTATGGGCTTGAGACCCATCCCTCTTGATGTTTTATTCACCAAGTCTCTTGGCAATCCTTTAGTAAGGGGATCTGCCAAGTTTTGACTAGATTTCACATAGTCAATCGTGATAACTCCTCTTGTTATCAATTCTCTGACACAACTATGTCTCAGTCCAATATGTCTGGACTTACCATTGTACATTTGGCTATAAGCCCTTGCCAATGTGGTCTGACTATCACAATGGATAGAGATTGGAACCACCGGTTTAGGCCACAATGGTATCTCGTGTAATGATTCACGTAGCCATTCAACTTCTTTTGAAGCTGAGGCCAATGCAATAAACTCTGATTCCATGGTAGAACCAACCATTAAAGTTTGCTTCTTTGAAGCCCACGAGATTGCACCTCCAGCATGTGTGAAAATCCACCCACTTGTGGATGCATGATTTTGATCTTTCACAATCCAACTTGCATCTGAAAATCTTTCTAAGACCGAAGGATATCCACAATAGCATAAACCATAGTTAATTGTTTTCTTCAGATATTTCAAAACTCTTCGAATTGCAAACCAATGCAACTCGCTTGGATTAATTGTAAATCTACTCAACTTGCCTACTGCCAAGGCAATATATGGCCTAGTGCATGTCATTGCATTCATTAAGCATCCAATTAATCTAGAATACTCCAGTTGTGAAACTGGATTGCTTGTATTTTTCACTAGCTCAATACTTGAATCTAGTGGGGTAGAAACAGGGGCACAATTCAAGTGATTGAATCTATTGAGAACTTTCTCAATATAATGAGATTGAGTTAGAGTAATACTCCCTTCATCTATTACAATCAATTCCGAGTATGACATCGCTTTGCCCCATATCTTTCATTTCAAACTGGCTTGAAAGAAACCTTTTGGTCAACTGAACTTGTTCCAAGTCAGTTCTAAAAATCAGCATGTCATCTACGTAAAGACAGATAATGACACCATTGCCTTTTCCATCAAACTTGCTATATACACATTTATCAGATTCATTTATTTTGAATCCAAAAGCAAGTACAACCTGGTCAAATTTTTGGTGCCACTGTTTTGGTGCTTGCTTTAAACCATACAATGATTTTCGCAATCTGCACACTTTATTCTCATGACCGGGCATAATAAACCCTTCAGGTTGTTCCATGTATATTTCCTCATCCAATTCTCCATTTAGGAACGCTATTTTAACGTCCATTTGGTGGATGACCAGCTTGTTTATAGTTGCAATTGCAATAAGCAATTTCATAGTAGCAATTCTAGCTACTGGTGAATAGGTATCGAAATAGTCTATTCCATGCTTTTGGGTGAAACCCTTAGTAACCAGTTTCACTTTATGTTTTTCAATGGATCCATTAACTCTTTTTTTCCTTTTGAAGAGAAATTTGCATTTAATGGGTTTACACCCAGGGGGTACATCAACTAGCTCCCAAGTGTTATTTCCCATTATTGAATCCATCTCATCATTTAATGCCTCTTTCCAAAAAGTTGCATCTCTTTCTTTCATTGCCTCATCTACTGTTTGAGGATCAACATCCGTATTAAAACAATACGGAATTTGTCTAGTTATTGTTTCTCTACTTCCTTCAACTAGGAATGTATAGAAATCGGAACCAAATGACTTAATTTTCCGAGCTCGTTTGCTCCTTCGAAGTTCAGGAACTTCTACTATTTCTTTGTCATTTTCAATTTGTATGACTTCCTTCCCTTTTTGGTTTTCTTCAGGAATACTTTTGGGAACAGATTTAAATCTTGTCTCATCAAAGATTGCATCCCTTGATTCAATTACAGTGTTTACTGAAATGGAATTATTAGGCTCAATTACCATGAACCTATATGTCTTAATGTGTTGTGCATATCCAATAAATATGCACTCCACTCCCCTTTCACCCAATTTCCTCTTTTTGGGTTCAGGTACTTTTACTACTGCTCTACAACCCTAAACTCTTAAATAATTAAGATTTGGTTTTCGCTTATTCCAAAGCTCATATGAGGTGACTTTATTCCTTTTTTGTGGAATTCTGTTCAAAATATGGCATGCAGTCATCAATGCCTCTCCCCAAAATTCACTACTCAAACCGGAGTTTGATAGCATAGCATTAACCATTTCGGTTAAAACACGATGTTTACACTCAGCCACACCATTTTGTTGTGGTGTATAAGGGGCAGTAGTCTCATGGACTATTCCAGTGGATTCAAAGTACTTTGGATCATAGTACTCTCCTCCCCTATCAGACCTTAAACATTTTATAAAGGTCTCACATTGCAATTCAGTTTCTGCCTTATAGGCCCGAAACTTAACCATTGCCTCATCTTTGGAATGCAACAAATAAACATAACAGTACCTACTATAATCATCAATAAATGTTATAAAATATTTATTGCCTCCTATTGAGGGTGTACTATGTATGTCACATACATCAGAATGTATTAAGTCTAGCAACTTTGAATTTCTTTCAACATTAGGAAATGGATTTCTAGTTATATTTGTTTTCATGCATGTATTGCAATTTCCTTCATATTTATCAAAATAAGTCAGTAATTCCAGATTTACCATATCATATAATTTTCTAAAATGAACATGTCATAATATATGATGCCATAAAAATGAAGGTGACTCAACAAGATACGCAGAAACAACATTCTTATTAGATAAAGCGATTACATTGAGCTTAAACATGCCCTAATAAGCATAACCCTTCCCTACATATACCCCTCCCTTGGAGAGTACAAACTTGTCAGCCTCAAAGACAAGCCTAAAACCAAACTTATTCAAAAGACCACCCGACACAAGATTCTTACTCACTTCTGGTGCATAATACACGTTAGTAAGTGTTACAATTTTGTCAGAAGTAAACTTCAGATCAACACTACCTATGCCTTTAACAGGGACAGTAGCATCATTTCCCATGTACACGACATTATTTTCATCTACTGCCTCCATGGTCTTGAAGAACCTCTTGTTCTTGCAGACATGTCGAGTAGCACTAGAATCAACCCACCAAACCATATCATTTTCAACGACGTTGATTTCAGATATCATAGCAATGAGATCATCATTGTCGTTACCTGCACCTTTGAAATCTCCTGAGCATTCAGCTCTTTTTCATTTTCCTGCATGCGACAAACCTCTTCTACACGAAGATGGTTAGCAAGTTCATCAAGAGATATGTCCTCTTTTTTATGCTTAAGAGTTCGTTTGAACTCTTTCCGGGATGGGGGCAGTTTATCAATAATAGAAGACACAAGAATTGTTTCATCCATGACAAGATTGTGTTGAGAGAAATTATTTCTAATCCTCTCAACTTCGCGGAATTGTTCCATGACAGACCTTTCATCAACCATTTTAAAATTAATAAACTTTGATATAAGAAATTTCTTACTTGTCGCATCCTCCTTATGGTACCTTGCCTCCAATTTCTCCCACAGCTCCTTGGCAGAGGGGACGTCATGGTAGAGGTCGAACAGTGAGTCCTTCACGGCGTTCAGAATGTGACCTCTGCAGGTGTGGTCATCCGTCTCCCATTTCTGCCTCTTCCTGATCTGCTCAACAGTTTCATCGTCGGACTCCATAGGTTTTGGTGTATCCAAAACATACACCAGATGAAGCGCCACCAGCAGGAAATGTACTCGTTTCTGCCACCTTAGGAAATCGCCTCCATCGAAGCGAATCAACTTCACAATGTTAGCCGACAGTTCTTTGATTGAAGCCATTGCAACGACGGACAATACTTCCTTTATATTGTTAGACCAGGGGACTTGCAAAGACTTCAAAGCGTGTAACACTGCCACTTTCCTAAAGGAAGTTTTGCTCTCTACACTGCAAGAGTCAACAAATATCCTAAATGATACGATGAAGTAAACCCACCTTTCACTTTGCAGTAGTGAAAGATGAAAAACAAAAGCAATTGCTGGTGAATTTCGAGATGATTTCTTCCTTCCCAAACCTCCCCTCTTATAGAGCACTGGTCATGACCAGTTATAGTGAAAATGAGGTAGTGGAGTAGTGGAACAATCAGGCATTGATGCAATGGAGTAATGGAGCAGTCAAGCATTGATGCAATGGAGTAGTGGAGCAGTAATTCCTTAATGGAGAGCAGTTTCAACTGCACCCACTCAGCCACTCTACCAACTACCCATTTAATCTCGAAAATGGTAAAAACTAATGGTAAGAAATTTTACCCATGGTTAGCTTGCACACATATTCACACACGCGCACGTGCTTCGTGCCAAGTGCTAAGTGCGTCTAAAATGCGCCATATGCGCCGCGCAGTGCGCGCGCTCTCGCGCTCGTGTGGCTAATCGTTCATAGCACTTGTATTTTATTTTACACACACTATGGTGTAAGAGTATATATATACTCTTTAAACTTGAAGTTCCTAACCAATGTGGGACTAAACATTTAATTTGAAAATGTTCAACACGTACTTGTACCGACAATTAGGGGCTGCCACCAGAGCACACTTCTCAGAATGCCTGCTACCTCGCATTACTTGATGTGTATTTGTAAATCTATGTACTTGAATAATTTGAATTAGGTTTTGCATTTTCCCAATAACTAATGTTATATGTATTTGTAGGGATGGGTGTACGACCACTTCAAACTAGGACTCGCCACACCCAATGCAAAGTACATGGACTACGTGCAACCTCGTGTCTGTAGATGATTTATAAGCACGAAACGGTTATAAATCTTACAAGCTTGGGTCCATAAGGAGAACGTTGGACAGGTTGCGGCCAAGCGAGGTGAGTTAGTTGAGGACGTTGGAGTCCGCGAGAAAATGGCGAGTGACGTTGTCAATTTCCTGTCTGGGAGGATTCTCGATCCTACCACCACCACTACCACTACCGCTACCACTACCACTACCACCACTACCACCATGGCCGCCGCCACCACCACCGTGACTGACACATCATCACCTACCCAACCAAGCCCTAAGCAGGCCCAGCACGACAATACTTCTACACATTCTACCCCGTCTAATGCTCTACCGCCACCGGTTGATGCTCGCCCCCAAAAAGAATGTTTGACAAGGAATACACTAGGAAGAACTTAAAGAAGCCCCAAAGCAATGAGGGAGTGTACTTGTTTTGTTTTACATTAGTATTGGGTTTATGAAATTTTTTTATTGTTTAATTGTTGAAGTTTACTTTGCTGATGTGAATGAAGGCATGAAGGCACTAATTGTTCATGAAATGTTTTGTGATGAAGTATATTATGCTACTAACTTGTGATTCGAGTCTTCAATGTTGAATGTATGGTTAATATTACTTGTTGTTTGAATTTTGGTGATGTGTGTTTTGTGACAAATGTGACAGGAAGGTCGAGATTTTTAGGCTAGTTTAAGTGATCAGAACACAATCTCGGTGAAATCGGCTAGTTTAAGTTATCAGAACATAGTCTCAGTTACTCAAGTTCGAGACTGTTAGGCTAGTCTCGTTACCTCGGGACCTAGAGAATGGTGCATAGCTTACGCCTACATCTTAATGAGTTTTGTGTTGCCAAAATTTTTTTTATCATGTTTTTGTTAGCTCCGTCCGACCTTTAGAACAAGTCTCGCTCATGGAAGGTCGAGATTGCAGGTTTAATCTCGTAAGCCATTGATCGGGAGTTGTGTATAGTACTCAATTAAGTATTGTCTCGATTGTTTGTGAATGAAACATTAAAATGAATCTTGGTGCTTGTGTACCGTATCATAACCTAGAATCAAAAAATAAGAACAGTCTCGGTATGTAGTAACCGAGATGAAGAGGTTACGTTCGGTTACTGCATGGCGAAATAAGGGTATCGATCTCGAGTTGTAGTACCGAGATTACATTCGGTTACAAAAATTTAGAACCTTCTCGGTATGTGGTAACCTAGAAGTTTACGGTAACCTCAGTTATAGCATGGCGAGATATTTGTTTGATCTCGGACCTGTGGTACCGAGATTAAGGTCTGCCACAATTGAAATTAAAAAATAACACGTCTTATGACACCTTGACAACCTTCTCAATATGCACCAACGCTCATAAATAGATCAATAAATAATTTATGTTCTATGACAAATTAATTTAATGTAGTAACTAATGAAATAAACGAATTAATCCTCCGTATACTCTGAAACATTCTTTTTACAATGAATGTTCTTAAAGCGAACCTAAGTCTACTACGGAAGGAGTGCCTAGCTGAGAAGTCACCACCGGCACGATTTCTCGAATTATGATTCCTTCACGCTAACCTTTAGCGCACTCCTCAGCATACCTTTCCCACAATGGATATAATGGTGGAAGCAGTGCATTCACAATCAACTTCACCAGTAAAACACAAAGTACAGCAAATAATACATTATCAATAAGTCAAAATTGAATAATACATCATGTGAAGTACAAATTAATGTACGTGCGTACCCTAGCCCAATGTATGTTCTTATCATTAATCATGCCAAATAAAACGACTATCGGAAGATGGCGGTGGGACTCTACGCAGAGGAAGAATATGGAGCAACTATCATGCGAGAGGTTTACAAGAATGACATTAAAGGCCGTTGATATTAAGACCCCATGTCCGAAAGTGTAAGTCATTCGTGAAAAGAGACACCAACCCGATCATCCGGACAATAAACGATAATCTTCACATTCTCGTAACTCATTCCAAGTACTTCCCACAAAAGAAATTCATACCCTGTTATCTCATCAAACATCGTTCTTCGTGCTAACCTCCAACCATCTACTTCGGAGAATCCAAGCTCGGAGGCAACATACCATATCCACAATTACCATCGCCCATTACATCAATAGTGCTATCAACATATGGTAACCAATCCGGTTGTATGCAATGAGAATAACCAACATTAGATACACCTTTGGTCACCCGACTTGTCCGACGTATTTTAGGCCCTCCTTCATTTTGCTTCTTCCTTGAACTAGATGGCTCTTCTTTCGATATTACATACTCAAACCCGCTTTGGCAATCTTGTCGTCGTAGTATCTTCTTCATCGTGTTTCCTCTTTGATCCTTTCTTTTTTCTTTGTTCAACAAACTTATACTGTAGACCCGGTGTCCTTCTCTTTGTCTTTATTTTTGTAGGTGGGACAACTCCCGGTGTAGATGAAGGTCGGCTAATCGCTCTAAGCTGTTGAATAATCCTAATGAGATTTCATCGTTAGTGCAAACATGAAACTTTTTCAACACTTTTTGAATCTCATCGTTGACATTGTACCCGACCCGATCCACATGATTCTTTGGTACCATACTCAACTTTCGCTATTATACATGAATGTCCTTGAGTGCGTAATGGGTAAGCAGCAAATTTATGGAAGCTTATCTCGTATACGCGAGGAAGACCATGCGTAGTACATATCTCACAACCACTTCGAGTAGAGTCATGTCCAACATCCTCACCACGTTCTAATTCATCTCTAATTAATTTAAGCGCCCTTTAGGAGACATATCCACGCAACCGACAATACAAAGTGTCAAAATATTCATGTTGCACTACATTCAAACTGAGCTCAAATGATGTCTTGATGTTGTTATGCTGGATCCTAAGAAGACCATCAACAACACTCCACAAAGTCTCAAGACTTGCCTAACTGTTGCTAAGATGTAGCTTCAGAATGGAATGCGCAAACTCAACTCTCTGCGTCGTTGTTTCCCCAAAGTGCATAATTCGATCCGTCCATGCCGGTACAAATTTTTCCTTGTAGATCTTCACTCATGTGTTATCCAAGTAATCAGTAAGACCCTTCACATGACCGAACTTACAACGCAAGTCATTCATCCTAAGTTCAAATAAGGTCTCCGACTTAGCATACAACACACTCGTCCACCTATCCATGAAACGAACGAAACCTTCGTTATCCTCAAACATCTTCTTAGTCTTGGTCAATACTACTTTGTTGATGTGCCAAGAGCAAATAATATAAGACGATGATGGAAATACTTCTTTGATAGCACTAATAAGGCCTAACTCCCGATTCGTAACAAACACGTCAGGTTAGACCACCCATCCAAAATGGGTCTCAAGTTCTCAAGTGCTCAAACATAATTTGCATGAGTCTCCGATGATATGAAAGCAAACCCAATTGAGAACGTCAAATGAGTCGAAGCGATGCCAACAATCTCCAATAACGACATCCGATACTTATTTGTTTTGTAAGTGCAATCCATTAAAAGAACCGACGGGAAATACCGTAGCAACTTGATTGAATCAAGATGTGACCAAAATAAATCAGTGACGACATTCATATCGGGATGCTTCATATGCCACGACATCCACTTATTCTTCTACAATATGTGCAATAGTTGTTGCATTTGAGTCCTCCCACCCACATCCTCAATTCGGAATTTTTGTCGTGCATTATACTTTGCTTGCATAGTCGAAACATTATTTCTATCCCTTTGCTTCAACGTGTTGAGGATATCTCTTGGCTTCACATTCCCCTTAGTCATCTGCACTACAACCACGTGCTCACCCGTATCCAATCTTCCTGCAAATGAGTGGCCATCCAAGTTTTTTGTGGGGTCGTGATTGTGCCTCCCACACCATAGTGATGTACCACAAAGAATTCGCATTTTCCTTGATGTTAATAAGGAAAATGGCACCCACATTTCTTTGTACCAGTTTGAGTCCTATTAGTTTCCTCTTCCTCTTCAGTTCTTGGTGTCAAAGCAAGTTTTGAAGCTTTGGCTTTCTCTACTCTTTGTGACATTCCCCTAAATGTATCGGACCTCTCACATGCAAGTTTGACCCTTCCTCTGCGTTTCATCCCTTCAACATCAGAGTGCTTCGTTACTAACACAAACTTTTTTGCACGACCAATCATTTGAAGTCATGAAATAACTGATTCTCTCGATAGTAGGGGTGGGCAAACCGCGGTTTGGTGGTGAAAACCATCAAACCGCGACCAAACCGGGGGTTCAAGGTTTGGTCATTTTACAAACCACCACCAAACCGTGAACCTTTAAAATCGCACCCAAACCGACCGTGCAAACCACGGTTTGGTTTCGCGATTTTAGGGTTTAGGGTATATTTAAAAAAAAAAATAGTGGTCGGGAAGTGGCGGCGGGAGGCGCAATTGGTGGGGAAGGCAGCCACTCGTGGTGGGACGCGCGATAGGAGGAGGCCACTGGTGGCGGGAGACAGTGGTGGGATGCACAACTGGTGCGAGGAACGGCGGTGGGAAATGCGGGATTGGTGGGAGGGTGCCATTGGCGGTGGGAGGCACAACTAAGAGGGGCGACTAGTGGGCGCGGCGGTAGGAGGCGACGGCGATCGGTGGCGGTGAAGATTGGTGGCGGTGGGAGGCACAACCGAGAGGGGGCGGCGGTGGGAGGCACAACTAAGAGCGGCGACTAGTGGGCGCGGCGGTAGGAGGCGGCGACTACTAGTGGCGGTGAGAGGAGGCGGCGAAGATTGGTGGCGGTGGGTGGAGGCGGACGTGCGGTGGTCTTGAGAGAGAGAGAGAGAGAGAGAGAGAGAGAGAGAGAAAAAAAAAAACAATGGTCTTGAGAGAGAGAGAGAGATGAACGGTTGAAGCAAAGTGTGTAAAGTGTGGAGTAAGTTGTTATAACTTTATATTGTTAGGGTTTTAAGTAAATTGAGGAAAATTACTAAAATACCATCGGTTTGGTGAAACCGCAGTTTTTCCAAAATGAAAACCGCGACCAAACCGCGATTCTGCGATTTTTACATTTTTCAAACTGCACCCAAACCACGAGTTTTAAAAACCAGACCAAACTGCACGGTTTGGGTGATTTTTCAAAAATCGTTGCCCACCCCTACTCGATGGGAATGACCTACAAGGAGTGAAAACATCCTTGTAGTCTGGAAATAACGTTGAAATTAGCATTACATGCAACATAAGCATTGAGCTACTCAACACCAATACACAACAGATTCACAAAAAAAAACCTAAAAACCATTGTCTCTGTAGTACAGGGTCGCGACCTAACACAAAGTGTCGGTTGTTGGGTACCAAGACCGTACCTTATGTCTCGGTAGTGGGAGCCGAGACTCTTGAATATGTCTCAATTTCAAAGGGACCGAGACCTCTCAAAAGTCTCGGCTCTCGGCTCCCACATACCGAGATTTTATTGAATGTCTCAGTCCTGTGAGGCCAAAATAATCGAAACCGAACACACCAATGAAAAAACGAAAAAAAAAAACAAAAAACAAAGAAATACCTCTTTCTGTACCTCCTCTTGCACCATTGTGGTAGATTCATCTATCGTACGTTGAAAACAAATTCGTAAAGGTCAAACATTTGAAACCCTACAATGAAAAACTGAATCATCAATGTCACTATTTCCAAAACCCAAAACAGCTGATTTGAACCTTTATATGTTATTAATCGAATGGTACATCGCTATCAGATGGCGTCAAAGCGCAATAATCGCTAAACGCCCACTAAAAACAAATGAGGGCAACTAAGGGCACCCCACCATTTAATGAAGGCACCCAGTTAATGTGGGCACAAACCGATTTACCTGGGGCACCCAAAAATTAGACTCGAAATACCTAAACTACCCCTCGTGGAAATCCATCTGCACCCCACCACCCCCAGCACCATCTTCACCACCAGGACTCCAAGAACCCGTCTTGTGTGAACCGACCAGTAAGAGGAATCACTGAAATCGTGTCTCCCGTCTTTCGCCTAGTGTTTCTCTTTCGGTTTACGGAATTTTTGCAGTTCGTAGGGTCGTGGTGTGAGCCGATTTCGTCTCGAAGTTAGGGTTCGGCTGAACATCGTCGAACACACATTATTTGCGCGAAATCGGTCGTTTGAAGGTACGTTTTTGGTGTAATTAAGTTACATTTGGTAGAGTAGTTGTGATTCACAGTGGTGGTTTGTTCATTAGTTTAAAAATTAGAAATTCGCGGTTCTCGGCCACACAGGCCAGAGAATGTGCTTACTCTCTCGGCCAAGCATGGCCGAGAGAGAAGCTACATTTCGGGGAAGTCGAAGTCTCAGCCATAAAGGCCGAAAAATCTCACAGCGTCTCGGTGACGCAAGGCCGAGAGGACTCTAGGTCTCTCGGCCGAGACGTGACGAGAGCTAGAATTACTGCTAGGTAATGTGGTGGCGGTGGTGTACAACCGAGAATTTGGTCATACTCTAGGTTGTACCAAGGCGTGAGTGTTAGAGTAGGCTCGGGCGTGATTGGCCGAGGGCAAGGCGAATTGAAATGGTCAACACATCTCGGTGGCGCACAACCGAGACCGTTTTATTGGACTCGGTTGTACACCGTCGATATATTGGAGGAATTGTCGGTCATGGGTGACCGACAATATGTGTTGTTTCACGAACCTGCTTGACCGAGACATAAGAAATGGATGAATTTGAACATTTTTGTTTTGTAAATTTAATTTGGGATCTGTTCCATGCGCTTATATGTTGTAATTTATTCAGGTATGGCTCGTCCGAAGCTACCGGTGACTAGGGAAGAGGTTGGAGCTAAGGTCCCGAGGCCTAACCGGGGGCGAGGTGGCCGGAGACCCCGACAGCATCGTACCGGAAAGAGAAAGAGAAGGAGAATGAGGATGTTAAGGTCAAGGCGAAGGTAGAAGGCACTCGTGGAAGGTTACATTTGCACGATGACCCTCGATGCCGGGCAACCTGAGGATCTTGTTGTTGCCGGAGGTGAAGAGGAGGGGCATGCATCGGAGTCTAGTAGCAGTGACTCTTCAGATGCTGGGAACACAATAGAAACATATCATAATGTGGGCGGGAGTAGTAGTGGTGGAGCCGGCCATGATGAAGGAGAGCCAGAAGTGCCTGTTGAAGCGCGTGCTCCATTCCCCTGTGGTCCTATAGACGGGGCATTGTTGAAGAGCTTCAAGGATCATGTGGCTTTATCGATTTGGAGGAATGAGGTAATTTCAATTTCATTGAACGGATTAACTTAACACTCATGGTCTTCACATAATGACGAGATGTTTTTACATTTGCAGGAGCGGCCCGTTCTTAAGTGTATCAATCACGAGCTCAAATAGCGGAATGGGATTTACAATCGTGTCACCCTGGACACGGCGGGACTTCAAGAGGATTATTCGGCGTTCGGGTTGAATACGCTGATAGATCGCTCATACCGCAAGGCCAACAAGGAGGTTATCTCGCATTTGTGGAGCGGTGGCAAATGGAGACGAACACATTTCACCTACCTTTTGGTGAAATGTCTATCTCATTAGAGGATGTCAGCTTCCTCCCGAAGATCCTTGTGACGGGCAAAGTTGTTGAAGTGGAGAACTTTGCGAGGTACATGGAGAAATCTCGCTTGGACGCTATCAAGATGGTCTCGAACCTACTTGGGGTTAGCGCCGAGGAGGCTGAGGAGGAGGTAAATATCAGCAAGGGGCTCATAGTGCGCAAACATGTGTTGAAGAGTCGATGGTGCCCCAAAGCTGGTTCGAGACCCAAAAATTATCCTCCTGTGGAATGCACCGCCCGAGCGTACCTGTTGTACTTGTTGTCGTGCACTCTTTTTGCCGATAAGAGTGGGTCTCGGGTGTCGATCGCGCTGCTGAAGCTTCTTGAGGACTCGGACGACGTATGGAACTACGCATGGGGAGCGGCTGCGTTGGCCTACTTGTATCGACACTTGAGGTCCGCCACGAGAGTGCTAGTGTCTCAGATTGCCGGCTACCTCACATTGCTTGAGGTTTGTTATAAAATAGAGTTAATTTTCATTTTGTTTTTCAATTAGGCCAACTTGCAATTGCGGACTAACTAGCATTGTATGTATTTGCAGGGATGGGTGTACGACCATTTCAAACTTGGTCTGACCACGCCCAATGCGAAGTACTTGGACTACGTGCAACCTCGTGTCTCCAGATGGATTCAAAAGCACTAGACGGTTACAAATGTTGACAAGCTCGAGGCCATTAGGAGAACCTTGGATAGGTTGCGACCAAGTGAGGTGAGATGGTTATCCATGTCCTCTGATGATTGATGTTTCTTGGTAATTTATTTTGCAAACAGTGGTTGTTGCATTTTTTCTAGGTCACTTAGGACCCATATGTGAATTTAAGGGAAAATGGCGTTGTGCAAGCGATGGTCTTTTACAGTGGGAAGATCAAGTACATAGATGTGGTGGAGCCCTAACACCCGGAGAGGATTCTGAGACAGTTTGGCCATGTGCAATCTATACCAGATCCTCCGTACCGTCCAATGGAAGCACACATAGACCCATTTGCGAACAAGTACTCCGTTAAGTATGGGTTCGAACAAGACAATTGAGAGCGATGGAGGAACCATGTGTTGGCTCCTGAAGTTCGGGGCGAAAAAGCAGTATTTGAGTTTTTGGCTACACCAGATTACCTGCCTTGGTTCGTCAAAGTGTCTCATCCTGTTATCACGAATCCGAGCTTTGAGGACCTTGTAATGGTCGCCTCAACCATCGCAGACAACGAGATACTTAAGGTATTGGAATGGTTATACGTATTATGCATTTATAAGTAATTCCAATGTGTTTTACATTGATAGTAACCCGATATTTTTCATCAGCGTAATAGGCGAGCGTTGGACGCGGCGTTGCGATGGATAGACCTCCCGCCGGAGGTGTGTACGATTGACTCGGCGAGGACCACTCTGCCTGATATGGTCAACTTCCTTTCGGGAAGGAGTATAAGTCTCACCCCCACGAGTACGACTCCCGCGACCGCAACCGGCACAACCGCAAGAACCGGCCCTACCGAACCAGGCCCGAGGCAGTCCCAGCATGGTAGCACTTCCACACCCTCCACCCCGGCCACAGCTCAGCCCGCCAAGGCCGATGCTCGCCCTCAGAAGAGAATGCATGGGAAGGAGTATCGAAGGAAGAATATGAAAAAACTCAAGCAATGATTGGCCGATAATGGAGGGATAGACATTTGTACTATATTCATTGAGTTTTACGATGACATCGTCTACTATCGCCAGTGAGTTTCTAATGTTTTATGAGTACTTGTTGGGTTGCGATTATATGGTGCGTATGGACTACACAATTGTATGACATTTTTAAATGGTAGATGTGTACATGTTGCCTGTTGACTACATTTTTATGACAGTTTATAATGTTACATTGCCTATTTTTTTTATCTTAGTTGTAATTTGTGTTTGGATCCTAGTTTTTTCTGCTTATGAGGGTGTCTCGGTCAAGCAGGACCGACGCTCATGTGCAATTTTCGGTACTGAACAGCCGAGACAACTGCATGATGCGCGGTCTTGCCCTGCCGTGAATGTACCTGTTGCCAGTCTTTAAATATGTGTCGGTTAGTCATGGCCGAGAAGCCATGGGTAATGTCACGCATAGGTCGACGATAAGCGGCATTTTCGGTATTGCGCGACGGAGCATTGGCGTCAATTCTCGGAGGTGTATGGCCGACACATTACCATATGTCTCGGTTATGAAGGGCCGAAACGATTGTTCCACCAACAATTTTCAACTACCAAGACAAAAAATTTTCCAAGAATGACCATCCAGCACGACAAGATCCACGAAAACAAAATTATTGATATATCAATGTAGTATGATAAAATCACTATACAAGAATGAAACTGTACAACAATACCCGAAAGGTAGGATAAATTCATTCATTCTATATCCACACAACTTGAAAGGTAACTTTCAAAATTAGTAAATGTACAACCAACAAAATTTAGAGGTACCAGTTGTAACACTACGGTGTACCTAAATCTACAACGGATATGGTGGCATCAAGTAGAGTTGCAATGGGTGCGATGTCTCAAAAGACGAATCTATCACGCCAACCTTTCGCACTATCCTGAACATACCGTACCCACGAAGGGTATAAGGATGGCAATGGTGCATTCGTGCTCAACTTCACCTGCCAAAGTGAACAGTATAACATGATCATATTGTCGGGAAACAAAAAAACAATTCAACAAAATTCGTATCACTTACCCTAAGCCAATGTATATTCCTGTCATTAATCATGGCAATGACAAGTCTGTTGTGCGCGGTGGACGGTGGAGCACTACGTAGAGGTAGAAATGTGGAGGCACTCCCATGCGAGAGGTTGACGAGAACCACATTGACTGCAGTGGCTACCAACAATCCCATGTCTGGAAGTGTCAACCATTCTTGGAAATGTGCGCCAACTTGATTCTCTCGGCAATGCACCGCAAGCACCGCAATCTTGACACTCTCGTAACTCGAGCCTAGCACTTCTCACCAAAGGTTTTCATGCCCGATAATCTCATCATACATCCTTTTACGGACAATCCTCCACCCGTCGACATCAGCTAGTCCAAGCCCAGACGCAACACACCTATATCCACAATTCCAATTGGCAAGCACATCGATGATGCCCTCAACATGTGGCAACCAATCCGATTCTACGCAATGACCGTAAGCCATGTTAGTTGCATTTTGCGTGCGTCGACTGGCACGACGCAGTTTAGGAACAACTTTACTTTTCTTCTGCCTAGAACTGGAGGCCTCCTGAGTCGATAACGCGTACTCAAATTCACTCGGCAACCGTCTCGTAGAAGAATCGTCACCATCGTGTTTTCTCTTCGAAGACCACTGTGTCCTCCCTTTTGTCTTAATTTTTGCCGCCGGCACAACACCCGGTGTAGACGAAGGTCGACTAATCTCTCTGAGCTGCTGAATAATCCTGAGTCGATCGTCCTCATCAGTGCAAGCATGAAACTTTTCCAACACCCATTCAATCTCATCGTGCATGTTGTACCCAGATAGGTCCACCGGATTCTCAGGTATCATACTCAACTTTCGCCAATAAACATAAATGTCCTCGAGAGGGATGGGCGACCCTGCAAATATATAATGGTTCAGCTCATGTGCACAAGGAAGGCCATGTGTGGTGCGTATCTCGCAACCACAACGAGTGGAATCGTGACCAACATCCTCTCCATGTGTCAATTCATCTCTAATTAGCCTAAGCGCCCGTTGAGAGACATAACCACGCAATCGTCGATACAACTCAGCAACGTACTCATGTTGGACGACATTCAAACTTAGCTCAAACGATGTCTTGATATTATTGGGTTGGATTCTAAGGAGTCCATCAACCACATTCCATAAAGTCTCAAAATTGGCCTGACGGTTCCCAAGGTGTACCTTCAGAATAGAATGCGCAGACTCCACCCTCTGCGTTGTCGTTTCCCCAAAGTGCATAAGTCTATTTGTCCAAGCCGAGACAAATTTCTCCTTGTAGTTCTTCAACCACGTGTTGTCCAAGTACTCCGTAAGACCCTTTACATTCACAAACTCACAACGCAGGTCATTCACCCTAACTTCGAATAAGGCCTCCGAGTTGGCATACATCACGCTCGTCCACCTATCCATAAAACGCGCAAAACCATCGTTCTCCCTAAACATCTTCTTAGTTTTGGCCAATACTACTTTGTTGATGTGTCAATAGCAAAGAAGGTGAGACGAGGCCGGAAAAACTTCTTCTATGGCACTAATAAGGGCTAAGTCCTTATCGGTAACGAACACGTCAGGCTTAGGCCACCCATCCAATATGGATCTCAACTTCTCAAGTGTCCAAACATAATGCCCATGACTATCTGATGATAAGAATGCGAACCCAACGGAGAACGTCAAGTGCGTAGAAGTGATGTCAACAATCTCCAACAAAGGCATTCGGTACCTATTTGTCTTGTACGTGCAATCCATCAAAATAACCGATGGAAACATCTTACCAACTTTATTGGGTCGGGATGTGACCAAAATAACTCCGTGACAACATTCGTAACGGGATGCTTCCTATGCCATGACAACCACTTATTCTTCTTCAATATGTGCAACAGTTGTTGCATTTGAGTCCTCCCACCCACATCCTCATTTCGGGCTTTTTGTCTTGCATTATATATAGTCCTCATTGTCGATACGTTTCTAACGTCTCTTTGCTTCAACGTATTTAGGATGTCTCTTGGCTTCACATTCCCCTTTGTCATTTGCACTACAACTTCCTGCTCCCCCTTATCCAATCTCCCGGCAAATGAATGGTTGTCTAAGTTTTTTGCGGGCTCGTGATTGTGCCTCCCACATATAACAGTGATATACCACAACGAGTCGGCATTTTCCTTTACGTTGATAAGGAAAGGGCATCCACATTTCTTGGTACCAGTTTGAGTCCTCGCCGTTTCGTCTTCTTCTTCATTTTTTGGTTTCGAAGCAATTTTTGCCGCTTTACCCTTCCCAACTCTTTGTGACATTCCCCTATAAGTCTCTAACCTCTCACATGCAAGTTTCACCCTTCCCCTGCGCTTAATGCCCCCGGCGTCAGAGTGCTTTGTCACTAGCACAAACATGTTCTCACGACCTATCATTTGAAGATATGAAACTGCCGCTTCTCTAGCTGAGAATGACCTACAAGGCGTAAACGTGTCCGTGTAGTCTGAAAATAGGGCAGAAACCGGCATTACCTGCAATACAAACAATGTAACATTATAATCAACCAAATTGTACAGCACAATCACTAAAACATCCAAAAAAACAGGTTATCGGTAGTACAGGTCAGCAACTTACTTCAAAGTCTCGCTCACGAACGACCGAGAGTTAATGAATACTCTCGATTTTACCGTTCCGTGATACACGTAAACCAATCGGTCCTATATGACCGAGACATAACCATACATCTCGGTCCTGCGAGGCCGAAACAATCGCGCACCCAGACAAAAACTTCGGATAACCACAAAATACACAATAAATTTGCAAAATTACCTCAAGTACGACCTCCTCTCACCACCGAAGCGATAATCCTCCATTGTTCGATTCGAAGAAATTACCAAACCCTACGTGCAAACAAATCATCATTTTCAAATGGTATGGGGTGCCCAATCCGCAATAATCGATCAACGGCCCAATGTCTTTAAGATAAAGATGATAAACAATATATGGGGTAATCTTTTCCTTTTTTTGCAAAAAAAAATTCAAAAATGTGTATTGTTGATAAAGATTGTTGTGAGTTTATATGAAGGGGCAATACTGTCTTTTACATCAAAGTTAAATTTAAAGGTGAGAATATACAAAAAAATGGGTGCCTTTATAAATTAGCGAGGTGCACATAGCAGCCCTCTTAATTAAATACTCACTAGAAAAGCATCACCTAATCTAATAATTTCGAATGGGTAATCTATTGATATGCACAAAGAGGTGTATAAATAAATGTTAATTACTCTTGTAGAAATTCACTTCTTGTTTTTTCTTTTTAAATAATGGTGTGTTAGAAAAAAAAATCCCAATTAACATATAAAAACCCACAAATGTGTAAATTTCTAATGTTTTATTTTATTACAAAAGTTTTTTATTCAAAATCTTTATTTGTAAATGTCAAATCTCTTATCTATTACTAAAGAAAGTATGCATAAAGATTTAAAAAATGATGGGTTGTAACCAAAAATAAAATAAAAAAATAAAAAAATGGACGAGTTCTAAAAACAACAAATGTTTCTCTTGAAGTTGCCCCTGCTCGTGACTCAATTCATTTAGTGTTCTCAAAGCGGGTCAGTCTAGTACACTTTCCTTATAGATAACCTCAACTTTAGCCTCGCCTAACTTACATTCAAAAGCTCAAGAAAAACCGTCAGATTAACTAGTTAGCACGTACAATTAGAATCGGCAGTGCCAGAAATGCTAAACATAACTTTTTGGATTATCATACATAGCATCAACAAAAATATACGAAATTCTTGTAAGAGGATGGATTTCAAGCGCCCTTCTGCGGTAAGGTTTCAAATGCTGAGACAGTATTCTCAAATCTGATACGTTGAAGAGGGGCGCCGCTTTGTTTGATTGCACATGCAGTTTTGTCCTCGAGAGGACAGCGAGCTCGTAGCAATGAGAAAACATGGTTATTTAGCCTCCTCTCTTTCCGCATAGCTTCCAGCAGGCTTTCTGACCACTATTTACCAATTAAAAGTTGCAAGAGAAGATAATGGTTAAGTGATAAATATCTTACAGTAGAACCTCGGAAAGCAAGGAATAGAATTAAAGATCTCTCTACCTGAATATAATTAGCATGCTTAAGCACATAGTTAACAGTGGCAGTTTCCACTTCAGCGACATTGAGCAGCTGATAGGAAAAATCAAATAGCTCAAAGTGCAGCTGCTGACCAAGCAAATAAATTATCGTACATCCACCCCAAGCAACTGCATCACCTAAGACGTCATGATTGTTTGATGATGCTTGAACACACTCCTCCAGGTACCCCTGCAAGTTCAAAATTAAGGAGATCAATCGTATGCATGCGGATCTATAGCTGATATAAAGAACTTATTAACATGAGACTTCTTCTGCATTCCGCAATCAAAACTTGCATTCTCATATATAATGGAATATCTGATCTACCTCAAGTCAAGAGGCCAGGTTCTGTTTAACTTTTGAAAACCCAACCAAAAATGGGCAGCTGCAACAATAGGGTAGCAGCATATATTTATGCTAAGCGAACATCCATAACCGTAAGAGTTGATATTGAAAAACCAAATTTAAAATCTTTAAGATATGACATGAAATATCTCTTAATCCATTTCCAAAATTTGCAAAAGGTCAACAAAAAGCGAGATTTTAATTTAAAAGCATGAAGACATCATACCACCTTAATGATTTTGTTAGCTAATTCTTAAACAGGCAAGTGATTATTCAAGAAATCAGGGTCGAGATTTCCAGAAGCCAGATTTGGAAATATTAAGTTGACCAAACAGATAATGAAGCACATTCAAACAACAAAATTTTTGTTCATCGAATTATATAATCCTCATAAGTTGCATCTTTTATAGATTCAAAGTCTTAAAAGGAGGAGATGATTTGCCTTTGACGCAAAAATACCTAAAAGGGCAACAAGAAGTAAAAGATTCCGGCAATGGATTTTTTTTTTATAAGGAATAATTCCAGCAATGGATATTCATTAAATAAAATGCACTTCTGGGATGCAGAAAGTTAAAGGGTAGGACTGGGGGAGTAAAAACATACTATACTTCTACGGAAGTAAAAAAAAATTCAGATGGGACCGTGGGATAAACTTCTATTCATCTATAATCTATAAGGAATACAAAAGTTCATTGAAGTTTTAAAGTGTCATGGTCCAGATCTTTTTGGCTATGAATCACTACTGGGCATCTCTATTCTATCTTAAGAAAATATTTTTAAAGCATATCATTTCAGGTATTTTTACAAAGATCTTTGCGGTTATTGAATTTTCACTTTTGTCATATTCCTGTTTTATAGATCTTCATGATTCATGATATTGTTTATTATTACTTCTTATTCAAAAAAGGAAGAAAATATAGGACCAGAGATGCGAAATGTGGACGGTCGGCATGTGCTATTTGAATACGACATGTTATCTGGTAAGATATCTCATATATTCCTCGCCTCAACAAATGAGCGAAAAAAAGTTCGTTAAGGTTGTTGCTTACAAACTGCAAGCCGCTGTATACACGATAGAAGTCCTTGGAAGTTGTAATGTCAATAAATCCAGTTTTAGGAGCCGCATTCCATTTACTGCAGTACTTATCCAAAGCTGCACTTGTAAAAGCGAGAGTATATTCTAACACGCTCCCTGTGGTAATGTTCGCCTTGTATAATAGATCTGCAAAGAAAGTAGATATCTTGAGATATTTTCAGGGAAGGGAAATCACTTATTTCCGTGAAAGTCATGCAGCACTAAAAATTGATAAAGTATTTACAAAATCAAGCCAACTTGCCCTTTCTGAGGACAGGAGTTTTAATCGAATAACAGATACAACAATTAGGGATAGGTCACTTGACTAGGAAGGTTAGATGAAGGAATGCCTAGTTGATTGCTTCATTTTCATTTCTGAGGTCAGTAAGGATCAAAATTCATAAGGAATATTGCATTTTTTGCCAAATTAGTAGTGACATGCAAATGGTCTAGGGGATTTTTTTAGTAGAAGTATAGGAGAATAATTTGTCATCTGCTCAACTGGAATGGCATTCACCTCTGAAGTGTGCTTCTATTGTTTATATACTCAACCAAGAAGAGCTGCATTTGCCTTGTTTTATATTTTAGGTTAGGGGCCTAGGTCTGCCACACCATTGTTTAGAGTGGACTAATGGTCCTTGATTGACCATTTGTTTTCCTCATCTTCAATTAAGAGAAAATTCCATTTTCCAAACATGCCTTTGCCTTTAGTATTCATTTATATTGAGTAAGGAAATCGATTCACTTTGGCTTACAATTGCATGAGCATGTAATTCTGAACCCCATATACCACCACAAGCGCCAACTTCAGAGTTTCCCACTAAACCTTGTAAATGTTCCTCACCGACAGATTTGTTCCCTCTTGTAATGTATTTTATAATTCCCCACATAAAATGTTTTGAGTTCCAACATTCAATGAACTTATACCGATGTAAGATGTAGATGTTTTTCTGCTAATTATAATTTTGCATGGTATTTATGAATGATTTTTTTTGGTGATTATTTTTCAAGGAATTACATACCTGCAGCTTCTGCCTGTTTTGTTATTGTATTAAAAGACGATGGATTTGACCGTCTAGGGCACGACTCAATTGTAGCAGCTGCCGATTTAAAGAGCGATATGAGAGGACTATCACCATCGTCTTGAGATTGTGAAACCTGACCATCAGGACCAGGCATCAAGCCTAACCAAGGAGCAGTTTGCATAAGATTTGTGGTATCAACTTGTCTCTGTTCAACACGGAAAACAACACATATCATGGACTGGGAACTCAGAAATGCCCAAATATACAAGGAAACAAATTGGACCTAGTGAACAAGTAAGTCCCCCAAGAAAATCGATAATTATTTAAAAATCATAAGTTTTAGAGCCATGGAAAGAAGAGAGGTACCAGATAAAAGAAAAAACTTCTATTCCAGATGCACAACAAAATAACATGAGGTTTTACTGCAAAATACAGTTCTGTAAAGAGTATCCATAATCAATGATTTGCCACAAAGATGTTAACAATGTATGCAAATAATGAGGGAATGTCAAGAACTTGATATGACAAATCATTTTGTCAGGTAGTACCAAGAATGGAAGGAAGCAAACCAAAAAGTTACCATAAACTAAGCCAGAAAATATGGTTTCCATCATTTTATTATATAGAACTATGGGTATCCAATCCTTTGGTTTGACTAATTACATAAGGGCTAGTCAGGTGCACCCAATAGACCATGAGGCAAGTCAAGGAAATATGTTTTCTAGTATTATTTAGGACATTGCGATCAACCAAGCAACAGAAATGTATTTGTGGACAAGGAACTTAGAGGGATGTGTGGTAAAACTTATAAAGATAAAATACGAAATACATCAATCCAAATAAAGTGGGAGTAGCACCAATCAAAATTAGGAAAGGCGGTTGTTGTGGTTTAAACATATCCAAAGGCGACTTGCAAATGTCCCACCTAGAAAACTAACATAATAGAAATTAACTAAATACAATAGTATAGGAGTAAACCTAAGATAACACGGGATGCAATGATTAAGAAGGATTTAAAAAGCACTCCATCACGGTGCATTAAATTGAGCGGAGTTGAAGAGATTGATCCATGTCACCAACCCCAACTAATTTGGAATTGAGCAAAGTTCAGAAATTCCACTTAGCATTCACTTAAAGTTCTGAACTAATTTTGGTAATGCAATTCGACATGGTGAAAATCTGTAAGAACTCCTTGACTTAAAGATTTTTGAAGAGTTTACATTAGTCAAATGAGTTCAAGAAACTCATTAGTACAAACATAAATGTACGCTTCTAAAATATGAAGTATCACTATAATCTATAAAACATTAACGATACCAAATTGTAGGGGATACAAGTACATATGCATAAGTTAGTGATAGAGATCACATTCGCAGTTATGCTTTAATGGCTATGAATTATATGTATTCATGATATGATGCATTTAACTAAGATTTTTATTGATAAATAGTATTTAATAATTCCAAAATGGATCAGTAAAAGAACTCCAGTGAGTCATTAATTTAAGATTCTCACAAGCACAACATCAACTAGCGCCATCCAGCATAGTACACTTCCAATCTCCTTAATACCATGAAGAACCTCTGCTTTGAGTTCTGTTTTTGATCCCCAATTAAGAAGTTCTTTAACAATCCTCTGACAACCTGTATTATAAAATCCTTGATAAATGCAAAATCGGTGCGCAAGAACTTAGTCAGCACTAAATAGCTAAAATATCAACATGCATATCTCTAAAGCATAAAAAGAAAGAATTGAATAAATTAATGAAAACAAGGGAACGAAACACATGTTATTTCTTAAATAATTTGACAAAAAATTATTTATTAAATTAGTACGAAAATAATGGAACAAATTTGTTATGCCTCCTTATTACATGTCGGTGGCTCAAACTATACTTTGAGATGTACTGGTGCAACATGTTTGATGTTGACACAAGGTAGTGTTTGAGTTGCAGTCTGACTTGAAGTCAAACGTAGAGTTTGAATTTGTGTCAAATTCAATGTTTGAAGAACAAAAGTTAACATGAGAGGCAACTCAAATATGTGTGTGTGACATGTGACTCTCAACCATTAAGTGGCGTGAAACTTGAATTTAATTCAAATTCAAAGGAGAACTTGCTAGTCCATTATCACGTTGGATGCATGGTTAATGTATTATATATAAACACACATGCACCAGACACGGAATTCAGTGTTGGCAAATCTATGATTGCTGAGAAGCCATATTAGATTGGATCTTATTCTTGGGGTTTCTATCTAAATTTAAGGGTGTTGGTGCTTTGATGTACTAAATATTGATGGTGGAATCTTGATTCTCGCTCATGGTTTTTTCGTTGATTTTGATTTTTCCAGGTAATGTCGTTAGTTCTTGTTTATTGTGTTGTGTTTGTGTTAGGCCTACAATCAAGTTCACCTACCAAAGGAAGAGGAAGAAAGATGGAATGAAGCCAGCAGCAGAATTGGGCTCACCAGCGGCCCATGTTGAAGTTCAGTAAAGGCCAAGCCCAGTTGAGAACTGCATCACATTAAGTAGTGGTGACGGTAATAACCTAATTAGGGTATTAGTTAAAATTAGAAAGAGAGAGAGAGAGAGAGAGTATATATTTGCTATGTGAGGAGACTTAAGGCATCATCGATCAACTTCTGTTTTGGTTAATAGTAATAGTTGGAGAGTTCGGCCTCTCGAAAGCCGAGTATTATTTCTTTCGTTAAGTGTTATCACCAATAAAGTCTCTAGCTATCTCTCACTCTTGATCATTATCTTTGTTTATTTTCGCTTTGCACTCTTGATAGAACTAGTGTTCTATCAGTTTGTTTTTGTTTAATCTATGTGATCAAGATCTTGACGGAATTTGTTGCATTTGTCACAAAACTCCTTCACAATTGAGTTCACGACTTCACATCCATGTTAAAATATACCAGTGTCAATGCGTACTCCAAAGTGAAAGTCTGAATAGACAGGACGAGAACCTAACAGGTTTTGTTCATTATTCTTAACTTTTCTTTGCCTCTTCATTTACCCATTGACAAGGCATCCATCCCTTCCTCACCGAACTAGAGTCACAATGCCAAACGTTGTTACCTCCATTGCAACAAATTACATAGTATGTTTACTTGGACCCTTCACTCTAACCCAAAGTACCTGTGTTAGAAACTTGAGAAACGAGTTTGACACTTGAAAAAGTCTTGGACACTCCAGTTTAAAGGTCGTATAAAGAACATTCAAAATGTAAAAAAGAAAAAGAAAAAATAACAAGAACTTCCTAGTGTAGAATAAGAAATGGAAAATAAAGAAAATATAGGTGTGTATATAGACAAGATTATATATATTACTGGAGCCTAGATCTACGCATATATGCCTAAACTTAAGGGCACTTTTTTGCTGAGTCCTCGTGTTCTGGAAAATAGGCACGTCCAAACTTTAGACACATACCCACACAGACACCTATACCGGTGTGTAGGTAACATGACATTTAAATCCTTCACTCTAGATACAAAATTTGGATAAATTTGTACTTTTACCTGCGACACCTCCATCGAAAGGAAGCAACCCAATTGATTTAGGCAATGCTTCTTGTAGTCCCGTAATCATAGGTTCAAGTATTGCAAGCTGAAAAGGTTAAACAACGGTACATCAGATGGTTTCATACCAATTGTGAGCATTACTTATAAAATAAGAGAAATGGGGGCAAAAACTTTAAGATTATAATTTAAGGCAATATCATCTCCCACTTCGAGGAAACAACCCAAATGCAACATTTACTTTGCTTCAAGAAAGAAACTCATTTGTCTGTTCCTAAGTCATGATGCACACCAGCCGCATGGACTACAAGTAGCAAAAGAGATAGCCAATTCTTTGGAAATGCTTCTATTTGTTCAGAAAGAAACCCTTGGACAATTTGGATGCAAACAAAAGACTAGGGAAAAAAATGCAATAAACGGAAGCATAGAAACAATTAGACAAACTATGTATCAAGCTTCTTACTTGAATAAAACACAAAGAACAATATCAATGGGGTTGTTAGGTTACCTGTGCGCCAAAAATATGTTTTGTTAACAACGGGCCAACACCAAAGACAAACAAGACAACATGATGAATCTCAACCAATGCTCACAATGGAAGAAAGAACCTTAGTACATGAAAACCTCGGAACAATGCTCAGTGGAGCAAAGAACAAAAGTATAAGAAAACCACAACCCAATAGTCTCAAATTGAAGTATAAACCTTGGTATAAAAAACGTCATAACTCATAATCCATTGAACGCAATGGCTCAAGGAACCTTGGTATGACCTTAACCACTGGAAAATGATGTTCGAAGAAACCTTAGAATAAAGAAAAACCTCTAGAATACTCAAATGGTCAAGTGAAACTTGGAGAATCGAAACTCAAAGAGAGAATCTCAAATATAACCCTAATTCAGAAACTCCATAGACAATGATCGAACAACTCCTTGAGATAGAAAAAAAAAAGGAACAACAGAATATGACATGAGAATTGATTTAGTGAGCGGCTAAAAGACCCCAGCTTTTACTTAGATGGCACCACTTTAATGAAATGACTAAACTACCCCTCTATATAAAAGGGTTTTTACTCGCCCATAACCCACTCACCGGTACCTTAGTTACCCTCTCTCGAATCGCACACTCGCCTCCAGCCCAAATTCAACGAAATCCGAGCAAAACTACATTGATTCGACGCTGTGTGTGCATTCCTCATCTCTTTTAGTGTCGATTTCGAGGTTTTCTTGAGTTTTTTTTTATTTTTTTAAGTCGATATTGTTCGCGGGATTATTGTTGGGTTTAGAGCTTCGATTTGGGGGGTCGAATCATGCATTTTAGGTGCAAATTTTTTATGAATCGAAAATATTAAGCGATTCTGAGCAAAATCCACTATGTTTTTGGTCATTTTCACATATTTTTTAGGATTTTTGAAATTTTTTTGTTCGTTCTTGTTGCCCTTCGGGTGTCGAACGCACAGAGCCGACACTTATGAAGAGGTGTCGAACACACATGTCGACACATCTAAAGAGGTCTCGATTGGATCACTCCGTCACCCACCGAGACCTAGTACTTTTTGCGGTTTCAGTCAGAGTCAACCGAGACCTCTAAAGAGGCGTCGATCCTTTGTGTCCGACACCTTTTCAGAGGTGTCGACTTTGTGTGTTCGACACCAACAGGAGAGGGTGAGGGTGAGGGTGAGGGTGAGGGTGAGGGTGAGGGTGAGGGTAATGGGGTAAGCAAGGGTATTTTTGGAATTTTGAGAAAATAAGTGGGGTATACTAAGTAAAAAGTGGGGATGACAAAGTAAAAATTAAAAAATGGGGTCCTCTAAGCAAAAATTGGGGTCCATTTAGCCACTCCCTTGATTTATGTTGCATCTGATAGGAGTTCTCAACTTGCTATTGCACTGCAACATTAAAAGCAAGTACTATCAAATTACCAAGTCTTGTTGAGAACTTGAGATTGAGTTTTTCAACCATACATTACCTTATTAGATATATGATCCAGTAGAGCTCGAATAAGCCAAGGTAGTGACCTTGATCCTAATAGTTTGACAATGGAAAATACGTGGGGTATGCCAAAGAAACCAATATACAAACGAGAAAAACTTTGATGAGCCAGATTTAAGTCCTGCAGAAATAAGAAAAATAAACTCGAGTAACTTTCCAAGGAACCAAAAGCCGACATTCAAGTAGTAGGCATGCATTCATTGTCATGTAGTTAAGCCTGTTAAGGAAGTGCAAGGAAAAGCTGGTCATGGAACTGAATAACCATAAGCATCTACCACAAGTAAATAAAGTTGAAAGCATTACACACAAAAGTAGCAACATGCAATGAATGAAATTTATTGCGAGAGGCAAAAACAAAAAATATCAGCATTAGAAAGAACATCCCATAAGTTGTATGTATGAATTTCAAAAATAAATGAATAAATGGACTTGTCGGTTAATTTAGGTTGTAAACTCTAAAAAAAAAACCAGTTTTCAAACAGCTAATTAACTAGTGGTAAAAATCTTAGAACTCCTATTCCATTTAGTCTGAGTAATGGTGTTGACGTGGAATATGTGGTGATTATTTTATGGACCAAGTGGAACAACAAAAATCTAAGAAAAAGCTTAAATCCCAAATAAGAAACTACTATTTTTTAGTGTTTCTTATTAAAACTTGCTAATTTATGCTAGTTGTTGTTTCCTTAATAGTAAGGATTCCTTTCATTATTCCATGGTTATAGTTTAAGTTTCTTAATTATGGTAATAAAATCTCTATTATAATAAATTTTCATTTTTTGTTATTTTCTTCTATATAGGTGTGGTATAGCGTACCATAAATATGTAACCCCTCCTACATGTTAGCTCCACCCTTTAATCTACATTCAACCGATAGCAACCGCTTCTCCTTTTTTTAATATGAGATGAAATGTCTACTATGAGTCTCAAGTCACCACAGTCACAATCACCATCATAATTATCCCTTCCATAACCAACTTGTCATGTTGGTGTTGGAACAAAATCGTCACATTAGAGTCATTTTCGTTAACATATACTAGTCACCTACGCACGTTAGCACAAACAAGCCTGTCGATGGGCGGTCTGAGAGCTTCTTATTTTTGGTACAAAGCCCTTCATCATTCTAGTTTATGTTGGTATCTATGCTTAGAGCGTCAAGTCGATCTGGAATTTCGTCAAAGCATTGCTCCAAATGCTATAGTCAGAGATCCACCCATAGCTCGAAAGCTCTCAACGCCACCTCTTGATCTTCTACAGTTCCACCCTCGATCTTGAGGTCTCATCATCATGATCACCGTCAAGAATATCACTGCCTAGTGTTGCTGGATCAAATACCGTGAGAATAGGATAGAAAACTTTCTCGCTCCTTGCCACTGTGCCACACCCAGTGGAGAAACTTCATATGCTTTTTCAACAAACACCATGAACAAATTACATATCTTTTCTTTATATTTTTATATTAGTTTTTTTACAAAGAACTCCATTATTTCGAACATAAGAACTTCTCTTATGCTCTTTATGAAATAGATCAAACATATATAAACCTCTTAGATACTTGTAGCATTGGAAATGGGTTTGATATGTGATTGAAAAACCCCTGCTATGCTAAAGGGGAAAATCTATAAAAGCGCAATTGAGCCAATTATCATATATAAGAGTGAAAGTTGGAAGTAAAGAAACAAAATATACATAAAATAGATAAAGCAGAAAAGAGGATGCTTACACGCACTATGGTGAAACTCATAAAAATAGAATAAGAATCAAGGAAACTCAAAGAAAAATTGGAGATCAAGAGTAGCAAACAACAAGAAGAAGAACAACCAGAGGCGAGGCCATAACTAGTTATTTGTAAGAGTCTATCATTTCCGTTGCACTCTATTTGTACACATTCATACAAGGATTAATTCTTAGGTGTTCAAGTACTACATAGTCGATCCCAAGTCCAGATAAACGAGGACTCTGACACTCATTTTCCATACCAGAAAATATGCAAGGGAGATCCCAAACCATTTTTTCATACCCAAAAATGGGGGAGGGAGGCCCCAAGCCCATTTTCCATTCTTGAAAAATAGAGGAAGGTTGTGATAGGTTGACAACCAGAGTAAAACGTTTGTCACTCTTCATGAAATGTATCAGACACATATAAACGTTGAGGCATTTTCACCTAGGTGTAGTGAGAAATGAGTAAGGGCGTATTTCACATTGTCACCTGGGTGTGAAGAAAAATAAGCAAGGGTTCCCACTAGGGGTGGGCAAACCGCGGTTTGGTGGTTTTCAAACCGAGGGTCTACGGTTCGGTGATTTTCCAAACCGCGACCAAACCGCGAAAATTGAAAACCGAACCAAACCGAACCGCGGTTTGCGTAGTTTGGTTGGTTTGGTTTCGCGGTTTTCATCTATTCATTAGCAAAAAAAAAAAAAAAGCATTAAAAAAAAGCAAGAAAAAAAAAAAAAACAAAGAACCCTAGAATCGAGCTAGGGTTTCTACGAAACCACTCATCAACCATTCGATCTGAACAAAACACAACCCGCAACCCTAGAATCGCACGGATTGAACATCCTCAGAACCAGAACCAAATCGAACAAAACCATAACCGAAAGAATCGGCGAGAGAGCGAGATCGAGAGGGGAAGCACACCTTTAGAGACGTGGGGGTGAGTGTCGACGGAGAGGCGGGGATTGGAGTCGGCATTGGTGAGGTCGGCCATGGCAGCAGTGACAGTTGCGGAAGCTCGAAAAGTTTTCTCCGCCACAGTTTTCGACGAAAACTGTGGCGGAGAAAACCCTTTCGTACCACCAAACTCTGGATCCAGAGAGTGAGCGGCGGGAGGCGGGAGGGATGAGGGTGACGAGAAAGTGAGTGGCGGGAGGCGGGAGGCGGGAGGCGGGGGAGAGGACAGAGATCCAGAGAGAGAGGTGACGAGAGACGGAGAGAGTGAGCGGCGGGAGGGAGGAGAGGGAGGATAGATTTTTTGAGAGACGGAGAGAGTGAGCGGCTGGAGGGAGAAGAGGAGTGAGAGAAGTGAGAGATTTTTTCTTTTTTTTTGGTTTTGTTTGAGCCCTTTAGGGTTTTTGGTGGTTATTACCAAAATACCCTCGGTTTGGTTAAACCGCGGTTTTTCAAAATGAAAACCGCGACCAAACCGCGGAATCGCGGTTTGGTGGTTTTCCAAACCGCGACCAAACCGCGAGCTTTAAAAACCAAACCAAACCGCGCGGTTTGGTCGGTTTGGGCGGTTTTTCAAAACCGCTGCCCACCCCTAGTTCCCACACATGGGACGTGTGTGGGTAAAGAAGCTAGTCCCTTCACATCGTCGCCCGGATATCAAGAAAAATGAGCAAGGGCTCCCACAGAGGACGAGTGTGGATAAAGAAGCTAGTACAAACAAACACGGAAACAAAAACAAAATCATAGATAATGAGACTAGATCTTTTAGACAAAATAGAAATAGAAAATGAAAACAAACACGAAAGAGAAAAATTCGTTTAGGAACATGAAACATAGGAACACTTACAAACGCGCTGCATCGGGGCCCAGGTGTAGTGAGAAATGAGTAAGGGTGTGTTTCACATTGCCGCCTGGGTGTGAAGAACAATGAACAAGGGTTCCCACACATAGGACGTGTGTGGTTAAAGAAGCTAGTCTCTTCACATCGTCACTCGGATATGAAGAAAAATGAGCAAGGGTTCTGATAAACCACCGAAACCAAACAACTTAGCAACCCAGAACACCTTTATTGATGAACGAAGCAAAACGATACAGCGACGATGCTTTGCAAACCGAAGAAAGAGCAATTTCGCTCTTCTCACCAAAGTTCCCAAGAAGACCGACAAAACAAAAGATGATCCACAGACATACATTGCTATTTATATCACATTCCCTAACCGACTAACCGACCCACATGATACTTACTCCACACCCCCACAACTCAAAACCACTTAGTGACCCCACGAGATAAGTCACACCCCACTTAAGCGGGTACTCCAATGCCTCCAAAGGCACACTTTTCCCCTTCTTTGGTACACCTTGGAAATACGGGGTCTAACAGTACTCCCCGTGGACAACCACCTTGTCCTCAAGGTGGAAAGCAGGGAATGACTTACGCACATGGCGGACCAATTCCCAAGTGGCATCCGACTCAGGCAAAGAAGACCATTTGATCAGCACCTCAGGACCGGCAGCCAAGCAACGATAGGCCAGAATATAATCGGGCTCCACAGCGATCATAACGGACTCAGGATCAACAGGAGGTAGCTCAGGGGACACCGGGACCGAGCCCAACACACGCCGCAGCTGGGACACATGAAACACGGGATGGATAGAAGAAGTAGCCGGCAACTCGAGACGATAGGCCACGGCGCCAATGCGCTCCAAGACCTTGTACGGACCAAAAAAACGGGGACTAAGCTTCATGTTGGTGCGGCGGGCCACCGTGTGCTGACGATAAGGTCGCAACTTGAGGTAGGCTAAATCGCCGACTTCAAAAGAGAGATCCCTGCGGTGTTTATCGGCTTGCTGCTTCATGCGGTTCTGTGCAATAGTTAGTTGAGCGCGCAATTCGGCAAGTGCCAGGTCACGGGACTTCAAGAATGAATCGACCTCAAACTGTTGAGGTCCGGGAGGGGAGCCATATCGCACGATCGGCGGTGGGTCACGGCCATACAAAACTTTAAAAGGGGAGCATCGAAGGGAGGAATGGTAAGAAGTATTGTAGCAGAACTCTGCCCAATGCAACCAATTGGACCACTCCTTCGGCCGCTGGTGGATGAAGCAACGCAGGTAAGTTTCGACACATCTGTTGACCACCTCCGTTTGGCCATCGCTCTGCGGGTGATAGGCCGAGCTGCGGTGGAGCGCGGTGTGTTGCAAACGGAACAACTGACACCAGAATCGGCTGAGAAAAACACGGTCACGATCCGAGACAATGCTGCGGGGGAACCCATGCAAGCGAACAACCTCCCTGATGAACACTGAAGCCACAGTCTGAGCCGAAAAAGGGTGGCGAAGGGGTATGAAGTGAGCAAACTTACTCAGGCGATCAACCACCACTAAGATGGAATTTGCGCCATGGGACAGAGGAAGGCCCTCAATGAAGTCCATCGAAATATCCTCCCACACCTGGGCTGGAATAGGCAGCGGTTGTAGGAGCCCAGCCAGAGACAACGTCTCATACTTGTTGCGTTGGCACACATCACACGCAGCGACAAACGAACGGATGTCACCCTTCATGCCGGGCCAATAGAATTCGGCAGCCAGACGACGGTATGTCTTGAGGAAACCCCCGTGACCCCCAACCGGGGAGGAATGGAACTCCGCTAACAACTGCTGTTTGCAAGAGGACGAAGAAGGTAATACCAGGCGGCCCTTGAAGCGAAGGAGACCGTCACGGAGAGACCAGCCAGGAGGAGCAGGTGAGTTTTGAGAAAAAGCAGCAAGGATGGCGCTGAAGTGAGGATCCGCGGCTACCTCTTGAGAAATGACAGAGACATCAGCAAGAGAAGACACCATGAGGGAACAGAGGACCGGATCCACCGGAAAACGGGACAGTGCGTCGGCGGCCTGATTCGTCACCCCGGGCTTGTAGTGAATCTCAAAGTGAAACCCCAGCAATTTAATAAGCCACCGCTGATACTCCGGCGCCACCTCTCTCTGTTCCAGGAGAAACTTCAGACTACGCTGGTCCGTGCGGACAAGAAACTTGCGCCCCAACAAGTAATGCCGCCACTTTTGCACCGCCAAAACTATAGCCATCAGTTCCCTTTCATAGGCGGATTTGGCCCGAGCGCGTGCGGAGAGTGCCTGACTGAAGAAGGCAATGGGACGCTCAAATTGTGACAGGACTGCTCCCACCCCCACGCCGGACGCATCTGTTTCCACCACAAACAAAGCATGAAAATCGGGTAAAGCAAGAGTCGGGACAGCCAGGAGAGCGAGCTTCAACTGTTGAACAGCAAAAGAGGCCTCATCAGACCATGAGAAGGAGTCTTTGCGCAATAGTTGGGTTAGAGGGGCAGCAATCTTGCCATAATCCCGCACGAACCTCCTGTAATACCCGGTCAAGCCCAGAAACCCGCGGAGTTCCTTCGGTGTGGAAGGCATAGGCCACTGCTCCATGGCTTTCACCTTATCCGGGTCAGCTCGCACACCATCCCCCGAGATTATATGGCCCAAATACTCCAGATTCGACTTCGCGAAACAGCACTTCTTCAAATTCACAAACAGGGAGTGCAATTTCAGGATAGAGAGGACCTGCTGAAGATGCTCACAGTGCTCGCGCATGGAAGCGCTGTAAATAAGAATATCATCAAAGAAAACTAATACACACCGTGAATCAAACCTTTGAAGATGGAGTTCATGAGAGCCCGGAAGGTGGCGGGGCGTTGGACGGACCAAACGGCATTACCAAGAACTCATACCGACCTCGTGAGTCCGAAAGGCCGTCTTCGGCACATCGGCAGCCTTCACTCGGATTTGATGGTAACCCGAGCGCAAATCCAATTTGGAGAAGATGGAGGCTCCTCGCAGCTCATCCAACAATTCGTCGATGTTGGGGATGGGAAATCGGTCTGGAATGGTGGCTTTGTTCAATGCGCGGTAATCGACACAGAAACGCCAACTACCATCTTTCTTCTTGACTAAGAGTACCGGACTGGAGAACGGACTGGTGCTCGGTTGAATCACCCCGACTGCCAACATTTCGGTCACCAACTTCTCAATCTCCGTCTTCTGAATTTGGGGGTAGCGATAGGGCCGCACGCGAATGGGTTCGGTGCCATCTCTCAAGACGATCGCATGATCACAATTCCGGGACGGTGGCAAACCGGAGGGCGGTTGAAACAAGTCGCAAAACGTATCAAGCACTTGCTGTACACAAGACTCCATCTGAGGAAGAGCCGGGCTCTGCGCTGAAGTGGTGTGACTGAGGCATTCAACCAAGAACCCTCCAAGGACCGAGTCGAGGGAGCGCTGAATTGACTTGCACGATACCAGAGCCCTGTGAAGAGTGGGATCACCCTGAATGGTCACTGATTTACCTTCATACACAAAGGAGATGGTGAGCCTCTGCCAATCAATAGTGGTGATTCCTAGAGTGGACAGCCACTTCACGCCCAAGATGAGGTCATGGCCTCGCATACCAATAGGGTAAAAATCAGTCGTGACCGTAATATTCTGAAAAGAGACATGCACTGCTTTACACATCCGGAGCCCGGCAACCGCGCACCACCACCCACGAACACTCCATACGCCTCTGTAGGTGTCACAGGAAGTAGGAGTTCTCGAACCAGCGCAGGGGAGATGAAATTGTGCGAGGCACCCCCGTCAATCAAAATCACTACAGCACGCCCGCGACAGTCCCCTTGACCTTGAGAGTGTGCGGGTCCGGACCCCCTGCTAGGGCAAGAGCCGACAGCTCGATGGAGGAGAATTCTCTAGGTTCGTCCGGGGTTTCCGAAGGTAAGTCGTCCTCGGGTTCGTCATCCACCAGGAGGACATTTAAGGTCTTCCGTGCGCATCGATGACCAAAGGGACCACTTGTCGTCACAGCGATAACACAACCCTTGCTTTCGACGTGCCTGCGCCTCAGACTCCGTTAAGCGTTTATGCTTTGGAGGGGACACGTTGGGCCCAACCGCCATGGAAGAGCTCGGGCTGGACGAAGAGGAAGAGGAGGAGGAACCGGGCTTAGTGGAAAAACCCAGAGGCAACTGGGCCTTAGAGATGGATTCTTTAGGCGGGCTTGAAAATGTGTGACTAACCCAATGGGGGCCCTTGGTGTCTGTTCGGGAACTGGGCCCAGACCCACTGGATTGGGCCTTGTTGCCAATCAGTCCAAAGGACTCCGTCTCACCTAACTTCTTCTCCAACCGCCCAGCACGAGCCACCACCGCCTTCAACGTCGACGCTGGCTCCACCATCATCTCCACCCTAAGCGGGTCCTTCAATCCATTTATAAACACTTTGCAATTTTCTCGGCGCTCGGTCGGACCTTCTTGATGGAGCAACGAAGCTCGTATCGTGCGTATTCACTCACCGTAGTTTCTTGTTTAATTGAGAAGAACTGCCGGCAAAGATAGAGGGATCGGCCTCCGTGAATCGCAACGTCAATCTGCGTCTTCAACTCCTCCCGGAAGTGAAGGCTGTCGCCTTCTCCTCCGTCTGGAGCGGATCTGTCTTGGCCCGATCGACGATCCGAGCGGCACGAAGTTTGGTCTCCTCCGGCATATCATGCAGGGCGAAGTAATGTTCCGCCTGGTTGAGCCATACCAGCAAGTCTTCGCCACTACACGTTGGCATCTTGATTTTTCGGACTTCCGGCCCGGATCTATAGGGCTGGAATCGGCGAGTTGAACTCTCCGCCGACGATCCGCGTCGCCGACCCCGATCGGTGGATCTGGTGTCAACCCGCTCCCTTGTGGCCGGATCTGAGGTGACTTTCCGGAATCCTGACCCCGCTGGAAGAACTCCTCCATCCGCAGTGACAACTCCTGGATCTGGCTTTGGATCTGTGATTGTGTGTGGATCTGAGTCTGAAACTCCGATCGTAAGCCATGGATCGATCCTTCTAACTCTCTGAGTTTGATCAGCTCCGCCTCCACTGCCTCTATACGTGTATCAGCTTTCGGCCCCATGACAACGATGCTTTGATACCAAATGATAAACCACCGAAACCAAACAACTTAGCAACCCGAACACCTTTATTGATGAACGAAGCAAAACGCAAGATGCAGAACGATCTTTGCCAAACCGAGAAAGAGCAATTTCGCTCTTCTCACCAAAGTTCCCAAGAAGGCCGACAAAACAAAAGATGATCCACGAACCACATACATTGCTATTTATATCACATTCCCTAACCGACTAACCGACCCACATGATACTTACTCCACACCCCCACAACTCAAAACCACTTAGTGACCCCACGTAAGTCACACCCCACTTAAGCGGTACTCCAATGCCTCCAGTGCACACTTTTCCCCTTCTTTGGTACACCTTGGAAATACGGGGTCTAACAGGTTCCCACAGAGGACGGGGTGTGGATAAAGAAGCTACTACAAACAAACACGGAAACAAAAACAAAATCATAGATAACGAGACTAGATCTTCTAGACAAAATAGAAATAGAAAAAGAAAACAAACACGAAAGAGAGAAAAACTCGTTTAGGAACATGGAACATAGGAACACTTATAGGGAAGGCAATAGAATTAGTAGATACTATGATTTTAAGAGAGTCAATATTGCTTGCCTTCAAGAAACAAAATGGGTAAGAGAAAAGAGTAGAGAAACATGAAACACAGGGTTTAAATTGTGGTACACTGGTATAAATAGAAAATACAATGGAGTAGGAATTCTTGTGGATAATGATTACAAGGATAAGGTCGTAGAGGTTAAAAGAATGGGAGATAGATTGATCCTAGTTAAATTAATTATTGGAGACGAAAAGATTAACATACGTAGAACCTATGCACCACAAGTTGGATTAAACAAGAGCATCAAGCGCAAATTTTGAGATGATATGGATAGATTTATGCAATGTATACCATTAGATGAAAAGGTTTTTATTGGAAGAGATTTAAATGGGGCATGTGGGGGCAAGTAATGATAGGTTTGAGAGAGTTCATGGAGGTTTTGATTACGGTAATAGAAATGGAGAAGGAGAATCGATCTTACAATTTGCTTCAGCGTACAATCTTGTCTTAGCAAATATTAGTTTATGAAAAGGAAGTCGCAGAGGATTACTTTTAGTAGTGGTCACAACAAAGTCAAATAGATTTTCTCTAAACAAGAAAAATAGAAAAATATGTAAAGACTGCAAAGTAATACCTGGTGAGCACTTACTAACCAACATAAAGGACCTGATATTAAGCTAAAACGACGATTTAATAGGAATAAATGAGATAAGGACCTTAGAATAAAGTGGTGAAACCTAAAAACTAGTAAACATGTAGAGTTAGAGAAAAACTACTAAAGGAAAATGTCTGGAATCCTGATTTAGATGCTAATACATTGTGGCTAAAAATGAGTAGTTGCTTAAGGATAGTAGTATCAAACGTGTTAGGTATATCTAAAGGCTTCGAACCATAAAAGAAGGAAACATGCTGGGAGAACGAGGATGTCCAAAGAGCAATTAAGACTAAAAGACAGATGTATAGGGAAATACATAAGTGTCAAGATGAAGATGCGTACAATCAATATAGAGAAGCTACAAAACAAGCTAAAACGAATTTCATGGAAGATCTATATACAAGGTTAGGTAATAGAGATGACAAAAAATATATTTATAGGCTAGCCAAATTAAGAGATAAAAAGAAACAAGACCTAAGTCATGTAAAATGTATTAAGGATGAAAATCAAAATGTTTTAACACGCGAAGATGATATTAAGGAGAGATGGAGAAGCTACTTCGATAGTTTATTTAATGATGGACAAGTTGATATCATAGTAGATGAAAACTCACACCAAGAAAGAAATGTAAACTATACACGCAATATTAGAATTCTAGAAGTTAAAGAGACATTGAAAATGATGAAAATAGGGAAATCATGTGGTCTGTATGAAATGCGTATAGAGGTTTGGAAATGCGTAGGGGAAATTGGATTGACTTGGTTAACAAAACTTTTCAACAAAATTTTACAATCAAAACGGATGCCAATGGATTTGAGAAGAAGCACGCTTGTACCAATCTTTAAAAACAAAGGAGACATTCAAAGTTGTTCAAACTGCCGGGGAATTAAACTTATGAGTCACATTATGAAACTTTGGATGATGATAATTAACAATAGGCTAAGAAGAGAAACAACAATATCAAAGAACCAATTTGGCTTCGTGCCTGGGAAGATAATTGATTGTACACATCCTCATCTTGACATATAGGGATTCTCCAAAATATCACTTATTTAGTATTAATTGTTTTCATAGATTCGTTTGATTTTTTATTTCAACAATGCAACATTTTCCTAATATCTTCACTCATTCTCAAGAATTTCAACAATTTATTATAATTTTTCACACCTCACAAGTTCGATAAGCGAATGTTGTATGATTTTTCTATAATAACTTTGCCAAAATATGTTTCAAGTAACAAAGAATAAAATATAATTCCATAATGCCAAAATATGATCGGACTTGTGGTCATCCTAATTATTTAGAAGAACCTAACTTATTTTTTTGACACATAATCTTTCCAAAAAACAAATACATGAGGATACATGTCCATTGCATATATAAAAATAAATAAATAATTGTCGGATCAAATAAAGCAAGAAGAACAATAAGAGTTCATGCTAAAGGCTCCAATCTTTTATTTGGTTCGAAACCTAGAGATTTTGGAGTCGCCTTTGCTACATGAAAACATAGTTTGCCCAACATAAAATTAAACCGCCTTACTAACTGCAGTTACTGGCTTACCACATATAAATTACACACTGGTAGCACAAATAGTGTTCTATCTCTCAGCCACATATGATTTTGAGTTGCAAGTCAGTTTGTCCATGTATGAAAGTGATGCAAAAGTGTTGTTTCATCATAGAAAGAAAGCAAAAGGAGAAAAACATTCATGTCTTCAAATATTAGGTATGTGCACAAATAAATTCTTACTTGAGAACCACAATAGAAGCTAGGTTTTCCATATGGAAGTGATGGTTTTTGAACGGGAACAAGTGATACTTTCGTTGATCGAACAAACCGTTGCGTGGTGTTGCAAAAGATGAAGTTCGGGAAGAAATCATTTTGCATCTCTGTCCATATCTGAAAACAACATTATGTTATTACCAGAAAACAAGAAGGCCTTGCTCAAGCTGAAACAACATTACCAATTATTACAAGGCAGCGCCTTGGCAGTCGCGTAGTCATTTTGAGGCAAAACCACCCAGGTGGTTGTCTAGGCGGGTGGTGTCCTTTTAAATAATTTTTAGAAAAATTGAATGGGCTAGTTACAATTAAGTTTGTTAACATGAATACCTATTTAACAACAAAATGTTAACAAAATTAATGTTACACAAGGACCTAAAGGCTTATTAGTATCCTCAATGCACATACTAAAGATGGACTATTTTGACAAATAGAAACTATTGTTACTTAAAGACCTGTAAATAAATAAAACAAGGACCTAAAGGCTTATTAGTATCCTCAATGCACATACTAAATATGGACTGTTGTGGCTAATAGAAAACTATTGTTACTTAAAGACCTCTAAATAAATAAATAATATTTTAGGTGCTTCAAAATAAATATTGTTTTTTGGCTGCCTAGGTACTGCTCAGTCTAGGCAACGCTTTGCCTAGGCTAGGGAAATAGCCTCGAGATCCCCTTGGCACCTTGCAATCCTTGAATATTACTATGGAAACTAAACAGAACGCATATTTCAAATAAAATCAAATTTTATGCACATCGATCATAAATACTTTTCAGCAATGGATCAAACCCACACAATAAAAAGCAAGTGCAAGATGCAGTATTTCATAATTGTTGTTGGTTAACTTAATAACAATTGAGGGTTTGAGGCACAAAGAGAAAATACTAGAGACGAAATGATTGCAATATTCCCCGGCCTTGACGTTTTATACCCATCACATGTGTAATTAACATGCTAGAAAAAGTGTCACATTTTACTGATGAATTTAGAAATGACATTTTGTGTATGATCAATATGTAACATGTGAAAAGGATAAAATAGAGAGAGATGGGGGATCGCAGTTAAAAAAACGATTGGAAGCTAATGCTTGAGGAGGAAGAGTTATTCTAAGAACCAAGGGAAAAAAAAAACGGAAGAATCTATGCAGATTGAACTTCTCAATCGCTTTTTTTTTTTAAAGAAAGAAACAAGTATTGTCAATCGTTTTTCAACAAAAATAAAGTAAAAATCAGCTACTACACGATGGGTTGATGGGGTAATCCCTGAAATGCAATGAAATAGCTCATTTTGAGTTAGAAAGAGCGAATGTTCCACTTGAGAATTCAATTTGGGCAATGGTTAACACATTAGAAAATGATAAACATAAATGAAGTTCGATTAAATTCACCATTTATTATAGATTTAAAATTTAAATTGTGAAAGTATTAGGAAAATTTAAACTTGTTATCAAGAATCGGAAGAATCTAAGTTTTTAAAGAGCCTGATTCGAATTATAGAGAGATTCGGATTTTTTGCAGATATGTCCCTTGGTGGCAAAAGATTCACACTTTTGACCCCAAAGATTTGCACTTATAACCCCGTTGACTAGTCAAACTATTTTGTTTTTGCCACGTAAGCAAGTTAAATCAAAAAATCGACGACACATTTTGAAAGCACGCCTTTAGACGGTTCAAGGAAACCAATTTCTACGTACCCTACACTAAAAACTCAAGTGACTACAGGTTTTTTTAGAATTTCATCGCTCCCATATGTCACGTTAGATCCCTACATTCCCTTGAAAGAGGTCTCATGAATTTCGGACCGACCGATCAATTTTTAACCCTCCCACAAGAATTGTACGCCATACCAGTTTTGTTTTGTTTTTGTTTTGTTTTTTGTTTTTTTTTTATGTTTTTGTTTTTTTTTTTTTTTTTTTTTTCAGATTTCTGGGGGGAGGGTTGAAAATTGATTGGACGGTCCAAAATTCATGGGACCGCTCAAGTAGGGACATAAAGTGATGAGAGCGAAGAAATCCGAAAAAACCTATAGACACTTGAGTTTGAGTGTGAAATATGTAGAAGTTGGCTACCTTGAATTGAAGGCACATTTTGATTAGTGGCAGAGGAGGTTATAAGTGTAAATCTTTTGAGGTTGGGTCAAAAGTGTAAATCTTTTGTCACGTAGGGACAAATATGCAAAAAATTTGAGGAGATTCTTACTCACAAAAATTACAAGAGATTCAAATTCCAAACATTGATATTCCCTACGGAAAATTACAAAATTTAATGGCAATAAGAATAGCATACTGATGTTTCAATATTATTTTGGCCTCACGTAGGGACCTAAAGTGATGAGAGCGAAGAAATCCGAAAAAATCTATAGTCACCTGAGTTTGAGTGTGAAATATGTAGAAGTTGGCTTCCTTGAACTGAAGGCACGTTTTGACTAGTGAAATAGGTTATAAGTGTAAATCTTTTGAGGTTGGGTCAAAAGTGTAAATCTTTTGCCACATATGGATATATATGCAAAAAATCTGAGAGATTCTTACCACTAAAAATTACAAGAGATTCAAATTCCAAACGTTGATATTCCCTACGGAAAATTATAAAATTTAAGGGCAATAAGAATAGCATACTGATGTTTCAATATTATTTTGGCCTTACTTTTAGGTCCTTCAGTGATTAAGGAATAAGGACTAATCTCTTAAGTGTGTTTAGAAGAGAGAAGGCAAACCTGAGAGGCCAATCGACTAGAAAATGAAATAAGGGATATATTCTCTTGCATTTCACCGAACATGAGATCAAATGAATCTAACGACAGATCTTGAGAGAGTAACTCGTGTGAATGTCTGAGTATATCAAAGAGCTTCTCCAATTCCTGAATATAAGCAAGCAACTAATTGTTTCAAATTTCGAATGGCGATGCATATAACAACATATATAATTCTAATACTCACCACAACCGCACAAAGATCCTGAGACTCAAAGCGATCAAACAGAAATTCAAGGTTCTCTCTGAATATCTTGTTCATCCGTTCAATAATTAGTCTTCGAAAATCAATTGTTCTTCCCAACAACTACATGTCAAAGAAGAGGTTTAAAGGATTAAATTTTTAGCACTATACTAACACGTCTAAAACAATTATTAAAAAAATCTGCAAAAATCAACTGGCATAAAGAAATTAAATGATGAATATTATGTTTCTCGAGTACAATATTTAATACCTCAACCACTCATGTAAAAGAAAAAAAAAATGTATACTCTTTGACATTTTCAATTGATTTATTCAATCAATATTATTATTAAAGTTTTCAATTGCCATAATAAACCCTTATCTGAATTAGTCCATGCCATCCTCTTAAAGCATCAGTATTATCATTCTGATAAAACTCTGCACCAATTAATTAGAGAAAGAAATAAGGTTCATAAATCCTAAGAAGCTAACATCCAATGGATCAAATATCTCTTACAAACATACCAGTCAAAATCATACAACTCAATAAATGAATCCCATGCCTTACAATTTAAGTCTTGGTTTGAATCCTTTTCTACCTAAATCCTATGATAAAGGTTTGCTATAATACCAATTCATATATGAACCAATAAATCCTACAAGCCAAACAACCGAAACTTTTATCAATAAGATTAATCTTCGAAAATAGATGAATTCAATCATAAATGAAAATTCTCTGAAGTTTGATAAAATTAGCCAAATTAATTAGATTTTTTGGACCATTGAATTAAGAGTTAGATGTAAACAAAATTTTACAACACTTTCATCGAAGTTAAAAAGTATTAATAAGATATATAAATTACAATGTTAATTGTAGGAAAAGTGAAATATTGTTAAGGAATAAAGACAAGTTAGAAGATACAAGACGACCCCAATTAATTTGGGACAGAGACGTTGTTGTTGTTGTAGAAGATAAAAGGCGAAAGTTTCAATCTCCTTTATAAGAAATAGATTCTGAAAAACTATGTTAAGAAAAAAGAAATAATATCCATAATGATCAAATCTATCAAAATTGAAGTTTAAATAACTTGAGATCAAGTATAGATAGAGCAAAAAACATAGAATGTAATAACAAAAATATATAAAAAAAAACATGTTTTTAATGCATTTTGATAAGATTTGAATGTTCTCTCACACTTAAATGAAGTTATTTATACTTCTCTATCATGTCGAAATTTTACAAAAATTCCCTACATCTAATTGCACTACTCCGAATTAATTCTATATTTTACGTGAACGAAGTTAAAGGCAAAGTCGAATTTTCGATCTTGGATCCCAATATAGATTGTTCATTAAGTACTCGGAGCTGAATAGGGTGGCACAATTTTTCTTTCCATTGTTAGAGAAAATGTGTAGAAAGGAGGCATATATGGACCCATGATACAACAACGACAACAACAAACCCTAGTGCCGAACGTTTCCATTCAACTATTTTAATACAATAAATAACGCGATCTAGTAACCTTTTAAATCTTTTCGAATTAATGCATCCACAAGTTATGCAAGATCCTCTACTACCCCAATATATTCATATTCATTCATTTTCTAGCGCATCTAGTTTTTTATTGTTACGTTATCAAAGTTATGATTCACCTAAATAACCAAACACATAATAAATGAAAGACTATTTATCGAACTACGTAAATTTAATTTGAAGTTGTTTGTTTGTCTTTTTGTATTTCATGAAAATATCAAAAAAGGTACAATTCGAATCAAACACAGATGTTAATGATTTTTTTATCTAATTTCAATTCAATAATGTATGATTAACAAATCTAAGTATTTGTTGATAAAAAAACAAAAAAAACAAATCTAAGTACATGCATATATCAAGTTTTAGCATGCTATCCAGACCCGAGAAGAATATGAAAAGAAGCATCCTCCAACATTGATGCAAATAATATTTTGTTGGCATTATGTGTTTTTGAAAAAAATTAATAATACAAATCTTATTAGGGCTTCTAAACTCACTATTAACATTGGCATCCAACACCCCCACTAAGGCATCAGCTTTGCACGAAAATTTATAGTCTTTCACATGGTTGGAAAATTGAAAATTGCGTTTTTTCTGTAACTTTGAATGATGCTATTGCCACAAAGTGTGTACCAAATTGTTGAGGAGTCCGTTTAAACAAAAACCTGTCAATGCTAGTAACAATCACCATTGATAAGTTCACCCACCTATTTTTTAAAAAGTTTGGATGGAATCTTTCTAAATTACTCCACCCTCTAATGTCCCCCTCCATCTAATGCACAATGTCGTCTAACTCTAATAATTTGTTTCCTTCTCCCATCGTCTTCACTTTTGTCGCCTCTATGTCAGGTATGTCACTACACCACCATCTCGCCCCTACATTGTGGCATTGCCATTGTGTTTCTGGAGTCATCGTTGACATTATGGAGTTGTTCCAAAGCCCAAGCACAGAGGTAATTCGGGAAGATTGCGTTATCTTTTAGGATAGGTATATCAATTTTTTTAAAAGAATTGATGGTAAACTTATTAATAGGGGTCGTTACAACACCGATAGTGTGTTGTTTAACCGAACTCATCTTGAGAATCATTTGGTTGTTACTGTTGGGGCATGTGCCCTAGGTCAATCCATTAACTGTCTTTATGAATACTTTTAGTTAATAAAATAGAGGATTTCATTTGTTGTTTATTATAATTAATTTGCATGTTTACATTATAATAAGATCCATGGGTATTTGCAGAAATATCTTAAATGTCCCTAGTCGATCATTATACTGGGAACTATAATGAATTAAGACTAGTGTGAGTCTTGACTAAAGATCATATGATGATTATACGTATAAGGATACGAATCAAGATCACGAGTACTTATTAGGGAACGAAGTACTGGAATGCCGGTATGAGAACATCACATGGATAAAGTCATAGTTGTTTCTCATGATAGGTATACTTTTCAATCATCTGACTTGAGATTACCAGAGACTTCAACATTAGGAACACAATGATTTGGCACAATCAAACGTTGTCTTTAACCGGACGATTATAAAGGTTGTGATTGGTTATTGTGTGAGCAATGTGATGAAATTGTGTAATTGAGATAGAATTTGTCCCTCTCATATAAAGAGAGATATCCAGTGGATCCCTCGATGTGTTAGACTGTTAAAGGCCTAGTCTAATGGAATTGATATTAATCAATGTCACTTGGATGTTTTCAGTCTACCTTGAGATCGAGACTAGTACGATTGAACATGTTGGATGACAATTTTATGCCTTATGTTTGATCAAAAGGATATCGAGTGACAAAAGGATGTTATATATACTATTGATTAGGTTGTATCGATTTGATATCGTACAACTTGGGTAGTCATAATGTCTTGCTAGAGGCCGCTTATGACTTGTATACCAAAATGTGTTTTGGTACACAGCCAACGTTGTATGAGCCTATTGGGTCGCACACTAAGAATGGTTTTGCGAGATTTTAAGATGGTTCAGAAAAATGAATTTTATATGATAAAATTCATGACAGAAACGTCTTCGTGGTGTATTACACTTATATTTCTTTAAGTAGGGGTATATGTGTAATTTACTTAACCGTCTATATACAAGGGTTGTATTAATAGATGCTTTAAGTTAGAACACACGTACAAAAGATTAAGGCCCGAAACTCTATTTTCGTTTCAGAAACGACTTAGGGTTTTCTGGTATGCTATGGATCGTTTTGGAGAGAAACAAAAAGGTTTGGTATTCTCTCGAAGCTAGCACTTCGAATCTCGGTCGCCGATCGTGTGTGGACTGCTGGTAGACGGCGTTCGTCGTTGGCAGCGCCTTAGAGATCGATCAATCTTTAGAAAGGTATATTGCGACTGAGGTATGATTAAGTTTTCTTGGTTTAAACGTTTTTAATGGAATTACATTCGAATCCTGTTGAGATTTTTGTCAAAATTATTTTGTAATCTCCGCTGCGTATGAACCCCAAATCCCAACAGTTACGAGGGAAGTTTTTGAGTCGAGAGGAAACTTTTCACGCCGAACATTGTGCTCATAGATTGAAATTGAATGTTCAAGATGTTTTGAAGGAATTCGATGATTCATTTCTAATAATGACGGGAAGTATAAAATACCTGTAAGGATCTCAAGTTATTGGAATGCATTCGACGTTATTATTTAGAAACAAAGAGGGGTCTTAAAGAAGATCCAATAAGATGGAATTCAACACTTTTAGTGCTTCATGATGTTGTATGTGATCAGATGCTTTAATTCATATTCAAATGAGTTAAGATGCAAACATTTGAACATTTTTACAAATCTTTACAAATCTTTAATGATATTACATGTCTTCTTCTCTTGACACCAAGTATCAAACACCAAACATTTTTTTCTTCATTTATATTCATCACCAATTGAACTTCGAAAGAAAATATATTTTAATGGAGATGCATATACGAAGTTGTTGTTAGCATGCTTTCAACACGTTATCTAAAAGGCACCTCCCCACGACACTTCTTCGTGAGCCTATGGATTTCTACAAGTACCAACACTGTCCCAACTTAAACACCTTTAATTCATAGGTGTGGGGTTTTGCTCCAAAAGGCCTCGGTCCCATTTGGAGGGAGATCCACACTTATAAACTTCATTATAAAGGACTTCTTTGATGTGAGACTAACTTTCACTCCACACTTCTCTAATAGAAGTAAAGGCAAATAGAAGTATGAGATTTTTAAGAAGTACTGCTCTAAATAAAGCAAAATTTTGGCTAATGCTACTGTATTAGATCCCTTATGTACAACCGTACAAGGTTTTGTTTAGTAGTGATATAAGAGTTGGAGATGAAAGAATAGTTCACCATTGACTAGTTGAGAAGAGGGACAATGGCTAATGAGTTTCGAGTGCAAATTCTTACTTGCCTTAACATTTTGGAGAACTCACTAGCTCTCAAGCTAAAGCCTACATATATACAACAAGTGTCTCCATAAACTCTCAAAACCTGGACCAAGCCTTGCACATATACAACTTTAATGGTAACAGTCTAATGGTTCAACAACAAAAAATGGAGGCTAAAAAAATAACAAAAAACAAAAGAAAATAAAAAAGGGGAGGGCTAGCTAAAACAAAGCATAAAGCTAGACCCAAGTTGGAAGACTTGTGGCTCTGAGGTTCAAAGAGTACAAGAACAACATAGCCTCAGTCCCAAATTAATTGAGGTTAGCTACATGGATCAAACTCTTCCATTGTGCTCGATTAAGTGCCTGAGGTTCAAATAGTGCAAGCCTAAAAAGAAAGAGGCCTTTGTGACTCAAAAAGAGCGCAAGCCTAGGCTAACCAAAAAATAATAAAAAAGAAAACAAAACAAAAAAGACTTCCAAAAGTTGATAACTAAAGACATGGCACAGCTGGGCTAGACCAGTTGGACTTCAAAGGGGGCATTGGATATGAAAGAATAGTCCCACATCTTGTAGAGAAGAATGGATAATAAGTTTAGAGTGAGAACTTTACTTGCAAAGGCGTTTTGGGGAACTCGCTCACTCTCAAACTAATGCCTAGATATGATATCAGTCTCTCCACACGCTCTTAAGACTTGTACCGAGTCTTTACACATACAAAGCTTTACAATAAAAATCTTAATGGTGATGAGGATTAGCTACGAAGTTTTAAAAAATTACTTGTTTTCCTTGTATTATTATGAGTATTTGAATGCAGGAAATATGCAACTGTTTGTACCTAGATCTATTCACAGGCTTGGGTACCTGCACAGCCCGCCCAATATGGTTGAGCATAGGTTTCAAAAAAAATCTATGCAGGCCCAACCCAGCTCAGGCCCCTTTAGTGTCTCATACAATACACAAAGATTGTCAAGCGTTATCCAATGACAACTTGTTTGAATCAACCATCAACTTGTCATACAAAACATATGTACTGAAAAATACAATGAGATTTGATAACTATTATCAAATAACTTAATGCTAGCATAGGATGTAGAATATTACTTCTTTATAATGATAAAACTTGCGATAAACTAAGATAATACCATACTGACCTTCACCCGTGACATTTTAAATAGAGCATTGAATCTCATTGGTTGGATAGAATATTTTTCACCATTGTCCAAGGCAAAAAGGAATGATGGATCAAGCAAATCACTGCATTGGTAGTTATAAATAATACCATGAATTGTGAGATAGAGAGTACACTATAATGTAATCCATTAACAACATATCTAAAACAAAACAGGGCTAAAAGAATACCTTGCTGCCCAACTTTTATAATATGTGAAAATAGTATCAGTCAACTTCAAAACAAGCTGATCAAAACAAAGATCCACCTAACAAAGAAGTCAAAATTGACTAGATAAAATATCATAGAATGCGTGTATTCCTTATGTTAAAACATTCAAACGTAAGACAAAAACAAAGCTGGATAAGCATTTATATTACTATATATGTCAAGAGACACCTGCTGTAATAAATTGTCAAAAAAAAAGTTTAGATTTGTCTTGTTGGATATAATAGTCCCATGTCCACTAGTCGGAAAGAAAGACTATGGCTCATGAGTTTGGAGTGGGAACTCTAACTTGCCTTGGCAATTCAGAGAACTCACCTACTCTCAAAATAAAGCCTACACATACAACTAGGGGTGGGCATTGGTCTCCACAAAAAACCTGCAACTTGAGAACTTGAGACTTGGAACTTGAGACCTGCAACTTCACATGGTATCAAAGCCCATAATAGCCTAACATCCCATGAAAAACCCAAGGTCCAAGCACATTTGGAAATCCTACAAAAATGGAGGCTACAAAAAAAAAAAAAAAAGAAAGAAAGAAAGGGCTAACAAAAACAAAATGATAGTGCTAGACCCAAGTTAGAAGATCTACGACATCTAAGGTTCAAAGAGTAAAAGCCCAAGAAAAAAAAAAAGAGGCCTCTAGGACAGCAAAGAACATTCCTACAAAAACAAGTCTAGTTGATGACTAAAACAAGTCATAACTGATTAGACCAATTGGACTTGAAGGAAAGTGTTGAAGAAAATAGTCCCACATCAACTAGTTGCCAAGAAAGACTTTGGCTTATAAATTTGGAGTGGGAACTCCAACCTTCAAACGAAGGTTCGAAACTTTGACTTTGTTCTAAACTTCGCCCACTCAAGCTTCAGAAGTACTATGGGGAAGTTAACTTCGACAAGGGGAAGTTTTACAAAAATTCGTCGATGAATGAAAGTTTATGAAATTCTATTTTAAATGCTAAAACACTCAAATTTCTATAAAAGAATGTTAAAAATACACTTAATCGTATAACATTAATAATAAGAATCACAATGCAATTACTTCAAACAGTTACAATTGTCAACAGTACACAATTTGCAACATCATAATATTAATTTTTATTTTGTCCATTGCTGCTAGCCATGTATGTAGTGGAGTACGTTCCTGGCAATGTTTGACTGTTCCTCTACTTCTTTGTAATTAGCTTTCTCTTCAAGTAATTGTGCCTCTCAAAAGTCAGCCACGTGACATTGCTTTAATGATTGAAATTTGAAAAATAGACATATTTTTACTCTTTTACCCTTTATTAAAATCTTTTTAAAAAATTGATTTGCCTTCAAAGCCCGTCTAAAACAAGAGGACAAAGTAGTCTTTTAACCTTTTGCACGACTTTTGACACAAGTGGACAGCTAAGACAGAGTTTGAAATTCCAACTATACCCTTAACAAATCATCTATTCTTCCCAACTCCTCGTCTTTTTCTCTCCCATAGCCCAAGAATGAAAATTCGATAAAATTAGCCGAATTTTAAGCGAAGTTTATCGAGGTTGAAAGAATCGAAACGAAGTTCATAGGTAATTTAAAAACTATAAAATTTTGTCAAAGTTTATGTTAAAAATCGACAACTTTGATATGGATTGCAAAAAACCAAGGAGAAATTGAAAATTTTCAGTCAAAAAATTGAATAAGTGTATAGCGCAATGAAGGTTTCTACTTACCTCACATTAGTGAGAAGAATCAAGTTAAATTATCCCTAAAAGTGATCAACCATACACAATATGCATGACTAGAGTCAATAAAATTGACTTAAAACCATTAAATTCTGAATTTTTAAGGTATAAATGCATAATTATGCTTGTTTTGAGATCCCTTAAAATGAGTTTTAGTTTACTAACCATTTAAATAAAAAAATTCTCAAACTTTTCTAAATTAGCAAATTTTTACCAAAATTCTCCATGTCAAATTAAACTTCTTCGGATTGATTCCAATTATCAAGAGAGCGAATTATAAGGCGAAATCAAAGTTTCAACCCTTGCCCACAACCCTGCTCTGTTCTGCAATAGATTTGGAAGAAGAAAAACATTCTAAATCAAAGGACTTCGATAAAAATTTGACAAACTTCCCTGAAACAGACGAAACTTAACAAACCTCATCAATATTTAAAGTAATTTCGCCGAAGTTGTCGAAGTTTTAGGAATTTCACGATGTTTTAGGCGAATTTTGACATTTATTTGTTTATAGTTGGGTTTCGCTTCGCCTCCTCAACTGATCGACAAAATTCGCCAAATTTCGACGTATTTTGTTGATTTTTCCTTCAAACTATAGCCTACAGATGCATCTAGTCTTTCCACACTCTCGTGACTTGGACCACTATGGCCTACACATACATCTAATCTCTCCACACTTTCATAGCTTGGACCACTGGGCCTACACAAAGAAACTTTACACACCATAACCCAAAATTTTGTGAGAGAATTTATTCTCAATACCCCATAGGATTGTTGTGAAGCTATTTTAGCCGCTTTTACGATGTTGACCATCTTTTTTTCACTATAAATATTCTCTTCTTATTTTTTTTATTATCAAATGAAAAGAGTAATTTTAATGTCAAAGCTAAGAGCAGATATATTCAATATCCGCGCATCCAGATTGCAAAAAAAACTAGTCACCCACTACCTACACTCATACGACCAATATTTAATTTTTGGCCTAATACGCAAATATGTCTTAACGTTTTGTGGTTGTGGCAAAAATATCCAAATGTTTCAATTTTGGCAAAAATTATCCTGACGTTCCAAATTTTTGTAAATTATATCCGTAGTCACTAATTACAAGATTTAGACCTTTAAACACGGTGGCATTAAAAATGGTGGCATGGAATCAATAAACACTAAGAATTGAACCCAGCTACACAAATTTTGATAACATGCAGATAACATGCCGCGAGCAGGCCTAACAACATGATATTCGAGCCGACGGTTCGTTTAGGATAAGGCATCTTGGATGCAGTTCAGTCTAAGGTGGAGTGTTGGAGATGAGTGGACTAAAGTTAGTCCCATACTGGATAAGCTCAACTACATCATGAGGTATATAAAAGTGGATCTCCCCTCAATAAGTATTGAGGCCATTTGGAATAAAACCCAACATCTATGGTTTGAAGGTGGTTACTACTTAAGTTGGGGAGAATATCGATACTTGCAGAGTTTCACAAGGTCGCGGAGAAGTGTCGCAAACGGTCCTAACAAGTAACAGCAAGGCAAGTTGGTGTCTCCAATCCAAACTTATAACGTTTTCCTTATTTACTTATGGATAAATTGGTTAAAATATCTTAACCTTTTAAAACTTATGTTATTATATCTTAACATTTTTGAATTTGTTATTATATTCTAACCTTTCTAGATTGTTTACTTTGTATCCTAAGTCACTTTTAAATCCTAAGTCACTTTTAAACTCCCAATTTGATGATGTGACACCTTATTAATAAAAATAAATAGTAAATTTGGTAATTATTTTAGTAATTAATGGGGATGAGGTGGTTTCTTAAATTTATTAAGGTGCCACATCATTTAATTTAAAGTTTGAAAATGACTTAGGATACAAATAAAACAATCTTGAAAGGTTAAGATATAATAACAAATTTAAAAAGGTTAAGATATAATAACAAATTTAAAAAGGTTAAGATATAATAACAAAAACCCTAAGAGGTTATGATAGTTTAACCAATTTGGCATAACTTAAATATCCAATCTATATATTCTTAACCAAAAGATTAAGATATTTTTTAGCCAAAAATGAAACTTTAGGATATTTTTGCTAAAATCACAAAATGTTAGGGTCTATTCGCCTATTAGGTCTTAAGTTTTTACAAACATTTTTTTAGATTAGAATTTTTTTTTCTCCTGTTTCACGTGCATTGCATGTGCTACCGACTAGTCGTTTTGAATCAAAAGACTAACATTGTTTTTCAACCAAGTCTTCGACAAATCAATAGCAACACTTCTTATTTCCAATCAACACATATTCAATGCAATTTTGTAACTCAACGGGGTGAGCCAAAATAATAGGGAGATAGTAAACTCAACTAATCCAAAGTGCATAGTTTGTTTCTATAAAGTGCATGGTTTGTTTCCAAAGTACACTTTTAACAATGTCAATTTGCTAACTAATCCTCATATATCACGTTCACTTCATGGTCTTAGGTCGGATTAGCCACATTAGACTAGTTAATCCGATGTTCGATTGGCGGATTAACTAGTCCACGGGACTATCTAATACCCAATACAGGTGACTAAAGTAAACCATCATTTTTGATGGCACTAATGAGTCCCAATGCTTAGGCTTCAAACATTACCAAACTACCCCTCCCTCTTAAACCAAATCGTGATTGTCACCCTCATCAACACTCGTGACTCATCCCTGACGGCCACTTCAACTGCCACCAGTAACAACCACCACCGCCCGCAACGCCTCTCCCCCTCCACAGTCGCGCTCTCCTCCACTACACCTCCTACTCCAACATCTCTAGCCAGATGAACGACTCCGAGCTCAACTCCATCTCCCACGTCCTCCAACAATGCTCCCCACCCTGCCACTTCCTCATGTTCAGACTCACAGCCGCACCATCTTCGTCGACGAGGACGAGTACTACACTGCACAACGAGCTCTACAAGCGAAAACCCGCTGCGGTGGCCTGGGTTGTGACTGCAGGGGCGTTTATTCTTGCATCGTTGGCTTGCTTTCTAATCTAGGTCTATTCCAAAAAACCCAAATTTGTTAACAAAGCAGAGATATTGCCGACTGAGATTGTGAGAAGTCCTAAAGAATTCAATTACAGAGAGCTCAAATCGGCGACAAAGGGGTTTGATTCTGGGAGAGTGATCGGGCACGGCACTTTGGGACGGTCTACAAGGGGATAATCCCATCAACCGGAGCCATTGTTGCAATGAAAAGGTGCAGCCACAATGGTGAACAACGGAAAGCAGAGTTCCTCTCGGATTTATCAATAATATCTACTTCGGGGCATGTTGGCCATTTCACCAACCTCCAAAAATTTAATCCCAAACTTAACACGCCCAACCGAACAAGTCACCCAATCGGGACTTATCAATTAACCCAACTCTCAATCCCATGTATAACTTAATCCCATACACACGGTACTACTATATTTGCAAAGTGAACAAGCCAATAGTAGCTAACTAATCCTCATAGTAGCCGACTACACCAAGATGTGAATACGATACCACTTTTTGACTATCAAATCCTAAGTTCTATAGATAGATGCAATTTTTTTGTCATAATTACTTAAATATAATCTTTTCTAATGTGAAATTCAGTCTATTGAAAAACATGAATACATGATTGAGGCAGAGGTCATGGGTTTGATTCTTAGCAATGATATTATATTTCTTTGTTTTCTCCTAGGTTATGGGGTTGAGGTGCCTAACTAACTCCCATAGGATTCGTCGAACCTAATGAAAAATAGTTCCAACACCCATGAGGATAAAAAATAATAATAAAAATAAAAAATAAAAATGAATATATGCGTAAGGACCTCAAATGCAACTCAAAAATAAAAAAATAAAAATTTGATTTTTCAAAAATTCATGGAGTTAGAAATTAGAATTATTTTCACCGTAAATCAAGATAACCGGAGTTACACCTAAGAGTTGGGGTTGATCCCAAACAGAAGAGAGAATTGATTCCAATAATTGAGGTTGACCAAAATTGTTCACCCAATAGTAACTAATACTTTTTAATAAACTTGTTCTAAACTGATTAATTTTAATTTACATTCACCCTATCTCTAACTCTACCATAGAGAAACTGCAGCATCTAATGGTCACCAATATACATTCAAAGTACCTCAATTGTTATTATCAATCTCCGAAAGGGGCTCTCCATATGTTTTTTGAATATTTTTAATTAACCCATGCACCAGATATTTCAATGAATTAACAAAATTTATCTGTAACAAGAAGCATAAAGTGAAGCACACATAGGACAACTAACAAATCCTCAAACGGAATTATGGAAAAGAAAAAAAATTAATATTCAAAGTAAATCAAAACAAGCTTTAACTTATACCTCAGCTTCAATTTCATCATACAGGAACCTTTGCTTAAGCACCACCAGTGCATGTTGTGCTGAATCATTGTAAATGTCAAATGGAAGAAGAATGCTTTCAAACAGACCTGCATTTTGGGATTCCATCACATGATCTGCCAGCATCCAAGGAAGAGAGCATTCAATAGGGAACTGCACCCAAAAATGATCACATCAAATCATCAAGGATATCAAAATATAAACAAGAAATTTCAAATAGATCATTGAACTCTAATCCTCAAGCTTATACAAGCATTTTGAAAGCTAAGTCCAACATGCATTTCAACAGGAAATGCAAAAGAACAAAGCTAAGGCAAAGAAAATAATAAATGAAGTATGACAAAGAGTAGTAGCAAAGAAGCAATTGTATACACAACAGGCGCAATTGAATTCACAAGTAAAAGGCATTTAAACCTCAATCTTGATTATTTACGCACGTAAAAATGTTTTTGTTACTAACATCGATTGCTCATTAACTTCAGATTCTCCCCCGATAGAGCATAAATCGGCATGTCTTAGGCGTTTTCCCATTCGGAATTTCTTACATGAACTTTCCAGTTCCGACAATGGTGAGCTAACAAGCCAAAAGAGAATCGTGTGAGGCAACTACACATCGTGATGATCACAAGGTTGACTTACCAACGACAATGAGACTAATAGGAGCAAAGGACTTGAGCCCAAAATAGGCTATAAATATACTTCAACATAAGATGACGAAGGCTGACATATAAACAACTGAATTTCACAAAATCCAGAATATCTTCTGCATTTTTACAAATATTCAAAAAGAGGATATACCATGATGTATTTTATTTGCATATGATATTGTCTTAGTGGGTGAAACAAGAGATGGAGTGAATATGAAACTGGAACTTTGGAGGAACACATTAGAATCTAAAGGCTTTAAGTTGAGTAGGATGAAAACCGAATACATGCACTGTGGGTTTAGAAATACTAGACATCGAGATGACGAAGTGGTACAATTAAGGGAAGTAGACGTTCCTAAATTGAGCTACTTCAGATATCTAAGATCAATCATACAAAATGATGGCAATATTGAGAATGATGTCACGCATAGAATTCAAGCTGGATGGAAGAAATGAAGGAGTGCAATAGGTGCGATATGTGATAGAAATATGCCTACTAAATTAAAAGAAAAATTTTATAGGACCGCAATTAGGCAGCTATGCTCTATGGAAGTGAATGTTGGCGGTAAGGCATCAACAACTACATAAAATGAACATGGCAGATATGATGATGCTTAGGTGGATGTGTGGTAAAATTCATAAAGATAGAATAAGAAATACATAAATTCAAAGACAAGTAGGAGTAACAGCCATTGACATAAAGATTAGGGAAGGGAGGTTGTGGTGGTTTGGTCACCTGCAAAGACGACCTACAAATGCCCCCACTAGAAAACTTGATTCAATAGAAACTAAAGAAATCTGACGAGGTAGGGGTAGACCGCAGTTAACTTGGGGAGATTTGAAAGGTTTGAAAAGCTCACCATCAATTGCACCAAATCAAACACAATGGAAGAGTTTGATCCATGTAGCCGGCCCCAATTAATTTGGGACTGAGGTTATGTTGTTGTACAAACATTCAAAAAACATGGGATAATATGCATGAGGATGAGAAATCCGAAAACTGTTCTTCGAATTTTTATTATGAATTTCATGTCCGAAGGAAAACTACGTAAACAGCTTCCTAACATTTTTAACTTAATATAATTTAAAGAAAACTGTTCTCTAATTCAGAAATGATACAGCATGAACTTTGACTAGAGCAAAGTTGGCAAACAATGACCAATTATGATCTGGATAACGAAATAATGACAGTATGTACAACATTCCATAAATGTTAATAATGCCAATTTAGTAGACTTGAAACATCCTGCATGATTTAAAAACAAAAAACAGAGAAATCATGCATACTGTGGTGTGGAACTCCAAAGTTGCACACGTATCAACACAATATAGTTTTTTAATGCAACATTAGCAATACGTCAACAGTTATTTCTTTTTATTTTTCCCTGTACTATATGATAGTTAATATAAAATAACTGTTTAGACCAGAAATTAAGAAAAAGAGACGTAGGAACAATCTAAACTTCGTGACTGCACAAAAATTACAATTATTTACTTACCTGGATAACACGAGAAGATTCCAGATAAAATTCTCTGAACCATAGGAAACCAAGATCTGTTAATGCCCCAACTGTCACTGCAAATGCCATCGACTTATTAATCAAGAAAGTAACATGGGAATAAGTCAATTTCCTTCTAAGATTGAGCATCTATTCAAGAACAATTCTCAGGCGAAACAAAATCTGCATTTATATTGCCAAAAGTATTTTTGAAGGTAAAGATGTCATAGCGAAGTAGTACTTCCTATATATCAAGTGGCAACTTGGCTAGTGGCTTATAAGAACCTTGGTTTAACTCTTAATGAATGGATTAGAAACTGGCAAATAATTGTTGAAGGAGAGTGAATCACCTAGGGAGGTTGGATTAGGTCTATTATTTACTTGTATTTTACATTTTCTTGAGTTTGCTGTTGTAATTGTAATTCTAATTACAAATGCAATGGTCGTTCCCTATCAAAAAATGGCAAAAGCTCGATTCAAACAGAAGAAAGTTTTGGCCACACACATGCCACTGATAATAATCATCAAAGAATAACTAACCACAAGTTCAACCTCAAAATATCCAAACAGATGTACTGCCAATACATATATATTAATAAAGTGATCAAACGGATCTCGTAAAAGCAATATATAGAAAAACTGAATCAGAAAGTACCAGAATAGTCCAAGATATGCAGGAAAAAACTAAGCTTGTAAAAGAAGCTCTCCAACTGTTTTAGATCATTGACAGAGTGCTCCAAGCCACTGTTTCCAAAAAGACCACCAGGTTTTCTTAAATTACCCCCAGATACAAGCTCATACATCAAGAACTGCAGGCAGTGAACCTGAAAAACAGAAACATTGGATTGTAAATACTAAATATGCGATCTGTTGGAGATGAACTAATAGTCCCACATCAACTAGTTGAGGAGAAATAATGGCTGATAAGTTTGGAGTGGAAAGTTCCCAACTTGCTTTGGCATTTTGGAGAACTCACCCGCTCTGAAACTAAAGCCCACATATAAACTAGTCTCTCCACACACTCTCTAAACATGAATAAGGGCCTTACACACACAAAGCTTTACTAGGTATCAGAGACCCATGGCCGCCCCAACAGCCCATGAATGAACCTTGGTCCAAGCATTTGAAGTTCAACGAAAATGGAGGCAATGAAAAGGATGGGCTAACAACAACAAAGGACAAAATCAAATGATGAAGTGCTAGACCCATATTGCAAACTTAAGGCGTTTGATGTTCGAAAAAAAAATACAAGCCCAAGAAGAAAAAGAGGCCTTTGAGACTCAAATGAGCACAGCCCAGGATACAAAAAAGAACTTTCAAGTTGATAATTAAACATAAGTCACAATTGGCTAAAACCAATTGGACTTGAAAGGAAGCATTGGAGATGAAAGAATAGTCTCATATCGAATAGTTAAGGAGAAAGATAATGGCTTATCAGTTTGGAGTGAAAAATCCAACTTGCCTTAGCATTCTGGAGAAATCACCCACTCTCAAACTAAAGCCTACACATAAACTAGCCTCTCCACACACTCTCTCAAGACTAGGACCGGGGCCTTACACACCCAAAACTTTACATGGTATCAGAGCCACATGGCCGCCTAACAGCCCATGAAAGAACCTAGTCTAAGCATTTGAAGTTCAACAAAAATGGAAGCAAAAAGAGGATGGGCTACAAACAAAAAATGACGAAGTGCTAGACCCAAGTTGGAAACCTGTGGCCTGTACAAGCCCAAGAAGTAAAAGAGGATTATGAGACTCAAAAGAGCACAATCTCAAGCTACAAAAAGAAAGGACCTTCAAGTTGATGACCAAAGACAAGTCACTGGCTAGACCAATTGAACTTGAAAGGGAGCAATGGAGATGAAAGAAAAAGAATAGTCCCACATCAAATAGTTGAGGAAAAAGATAATGGCACATAAGTTTGGAGTGGAAAAATCCAACTTGCTTTAGCATTTTAGAGAACTCACCCGCTCTCAAACTAAAGCCTACACATAAACTATTCTTTCCACACACTCTCGCTAGACTTGGACCAAGGCCATACACACAAACTTTGCAAGAATAATAGAAGTATGATCTGAAAGAAACAAATTCATCAAATAACATAATGAGAATATGCTTACTTCAGCAAAAGGATTCAGCAGTCACCAACAACTACAACAGTCACTGTTTTCTTTTTTTCAATTGTAAAATAAATATATGACCTATGCTCTTGTTTAACAACAACAACAAACAACAACATAGCCTCAGTCCCAAATCCTATGCTCTTGTTTAAGAATTTCAACAATGTTATAGAAAATTTGATAGTTATTGAAAATTGGAAGAAATAGGATAAAAGAAGTTCAAAATAAATAAATGACCTATATTCTCGTTTGACAATTTCAAGCCTACACGTAAACTCTTGCTTTATTTTCATATTTCTATTTCATTAAAACCTTAGGTCATTGTGATTACACAAACGTTTCTTCAGTTTACTTCAAGAAGGCATTTAAGGATAGTTATAGAACATTGGAAGAAATAGGAAAGTATTGACAAAGAGTTTATAGCAAAAACCGCTTGTCGTCTTCCTTCTTCAAAAAACACAAATAAATAAAGAAAAGAAAAAGAAAAAAAGAGAACACTTTAGTTAGCTTTAGCTACATAATAAAAGAAAAACCTGAGCAGCCGTTGGTGCAACTGGCCTAGTATAAAATAAGTTGCTTTTACTCTCTTCCCCACCATGCTGTGAAGAGTGAATATCAGTTTCTGACTTGCTTGTATTTGCCATCCAGTCTGCGGACAACGTTCTCATGTCAGATAGGATCCTGAAATGTAACTCTTAAAATGTCAAAACAAAAACAAACTTACAAAACACAAACAATTAGATAACTACACCCTTCACTCCAAGATGAGTCGAACCCCTTATTCTTGTCTTTGGCAAGTGACGCCTCATCTGTCTCATTAGAGATGTTGTGACATCTTAAATTATATTTTCATAAATTATCTTATATGAAAGTTGACTAAGCCTAAAAATCAAATAAAGAATTCACATAAAAAAATCAAATATATAAAACGTGTGAAACACCTGACTGATTAGTTTTGTAATACGAATCCTATTTGAATGAAAATGCATATACAAACACCGCTATCATTAGCCACTATAGAATGTGTAAATAATCTACTTTGTCATTGTATTTAAAAAATGGGCATTTACAATTATTGTTTAATATCTTGATTGTAAAAAGCACACCATCTATAATGCTAAATGAATGTGAATGAAGAATTCTTTGATCCATGCAGCCAATCACATTTAATTTAAGAATGAGGCTTTATTAGGTATGTTGTAGCCATGTTGACTGTAAAATATTATGAGAAACCATCCAAACAGTGTAAAAACATCTAATACCTAAAAAGGAATTCGACTAGATCTTTTATGAACAAGGAACATCAACGGACTTCCTCATTGGTAGTCAGATCATTTAAAGTGGCCAGGGATTCATTTTGGCTAAATGTTCTCCTAGAGCGACCACATGAACTCTTTTTGAATGCAAGAGAATGGATGAAATTCCATATTCCTCTCTCCTAGTGAGATCAAAAGATAAGTCAAAGTTCCAGCATGCTTAATGAGTCATTATTTATGCATCTTTATATAGGGTTTTTGCTATGGAAAATGGATCAAAAGTTCCTTTTAATGTCTTGAATACTTATGTTCTGTTTGGCATGCACAAACTAGCTTATCAGCTACCTTATAAGCTAGATTATAAGCTACTTTGATAAATAAGTTGTGTTTCGTATCTATATTATTTCAAAAATAATGTAGATGATAATCTAGAATCTAAGCCTTTATCCCGGGTAGCGTTTTGTTAAAAAACGTCGGACGAAATTTCTCTTTCCTATCCTACCCTTAGGTTCGGCAAATCACTATCGCGATTGATGAAGAACCAAAATTTAGGCACGCATATTGGTAGTTTTCGCCCTTTTTCAATTGTTCACGTATGAATAGTATGAATAATACATATTATCTCTTTTTTTAACAAATCATTTTTTGTTTTTTGAAGTACGCACGTATTTACATATCTTAAATACTAGTAATATTTAAGATAAATAGGTAATATGCACTAAAAAGATAAATGTGTAACATGTGTTTTTTTATATAAAGCATATGTAACAATTTATTTAATCTCGAAGCCAAGAAAAAAAATAACTAATTTAATATTACATCTATATGAACAAAATTTTATAAATATATCAACTAATACTAAATTATGAATATTTAATATTTCTTTTTAAATTATTACAAATTAATAAGTTTATATGTAATATCAAATAATAATATGTGTGTTATAGATAATATTTGTAAAAGTAATGCATTTAATTAATATATATTACACATAACATGTCCTTATATGTGTTCGAGCATATGCAGCGAACAAACAACGCACACACGATCGACAAGAGAATTACATGGTTCGGCAATATGCCTACGTCCACGACAGAGAACACAAAGATTTTATTAAATCAAAAGATTATATCAACGCCAATCTCCAACTCTCTCACGCTCGACAACTCAAAACATTAATTTAGAGGTTACCAATTTAATGGTCTACCCTACTTATATATGAACTAGGGTATCAGAGTTGTACTAGGAAACCAAAACCTATCAGAGTTGTACTAGGAGACTAAACCATTTTGTATTATGAGTCTACTTAACTTAATAACCGGGTTTCTCTAATCGAGTTAAACTAACACAAACCCATCTGGGTTAAGTGCCCGACCCACTTCAAGCCAATATCAACAAATCTCCACCTTGGCTTGAATTCTCTAACCTTCATCAAAATCTCACTTTGCAAATGCTCTGAGGGTCTTCAATGTCTCCAAACTCCACCCAAGTCCAGGCAATCCCCAAACTTGCTCACTGAAACTGCACACTGAACCTCATCTATCACACTGAGTGCTAATGCGACAAGATCCGCATGACCATATCTGCCCGGAGGCTTTATCTCCCTCCTCGGTCGATACCTGGCAATACTATATGATTGATCATCAACAAGTGTCTCCGGTATCTGACTAGTGTCTTGCGCTCCACCATCATTCAACTACTCAGAAACATAATTTTTCATGTTTCTCCTATCATTAGCTTCGAACTCCACATGTTCCTCGATTCTTTGACCTTTCTCTGGCGCACTCTGTACACTTTTAGGACTTAACAATGCTGCCTCATGGAAAATAACATCCATACTTATCATAATCTTCTTTATGTTAGGACACCATAACCTATACCCTTTCACTCAATGCTCGTAACCCATGAAGATGCACTTCCTTGATCTTGATTCAAGTTTACCTTCATTCACATGAGCATACGCGGGAGAACCAAACACTCTCAAATTCTGATAATTTGCTGGGGATTCTGTCCACACTTCTTTGGGAGTCTTACAGTCAATTGTTGTGGATGGTGACCTGTTCACCAAATAACAAGCTGTGCTAACAACTTCAGCCCAAAACTCCTTGGGTAATCCAGCATTCGAAAGCATGCACCGTGTTCTCTTCATCAATGTACTAGTCGTTTGTTCTGCAAATCCATTTTGCCAAGGAGTACATCGGACTGTGCAATGTCTCACAATCCCTTCATTACTACGGACCTTATTAAACTCTCCTCCGCAATACTCAAGGTCATTATCAGTTCTCAGCTGCTTGACTTTCCTGCTAGTCTACTTCTCTATCGAAGTTTTCCACTGTTTGAATTTGTCAAACACTTCATCTTTTTTCTTCAAGATGAATATCCAAACTTTCCTCGAGAAGTCATCTATGAAAGTCAACATATATCTACCAACACCTAGAGAAAGAACTGGAGAAGGATCTCGAAGGTCTGAATGGATGTAATTCAAAGTATCTTTTGTCTTATGCACTGTAGTACTACAATTGCCTCTACGTTGTTTTCCAAGCACACAATGCTCATAGAAATCAAGCTTACCTCTCTTCTCCCCAGCCAATAAGCCTTGCTTGCTTAATGATGTCAATCCTCTCTCGATCACATGACCTAATCTCACATGTCATAACCTGGTGGTGTCTGTCTCTGTCTCCGAAGATGATACCGCTACAGTATCTAAGATGTTACTTCCTTTCAATGTGTAAAGGTCATTCTTTTTCAACCCTTTCATCATAACCAGAGCACCTCTCGATATCATCATCAATTCATTCTGTATCTTCATGCTATAACCTACGGAGTCAAGCAAACCCAGGAAATCGGATTCTTTCTCAGATCAGGAACATGTCTGACATCTGTCAACATTCTCACAATTTCGTCATGCATTCTGATTCTAACTGTCCCGATTCCTGCAACCTCACAGGTTGCATCATTCCCCATCAAGACTTTACCCCCATCAATTGACCGATAAGTGGTAAACCAATTCTTCTTGGCACACATGTGATAGGAACATCCCGAATCTAATATCCACTCGTCTCTCGAGCTTCCAATGTTGACTGTAAGAACATTAACTCCATCTTCATCTGCAAGTAATACATCTCCAGAATCTTCGGCCTCTTGCCTACCCTTTCCCTTACAACAACAACAACAACAACAACAACATAGCCTCAGTCCCAAATTAACTGGGGTCGGCTACATGGATCAAACTTTTCCATTGTGCTCAATTAAGTGCAATTGATGGTGAGCTTTGCGAACCATTCAAATCCCTCCTAATTAATGCATCCCATGTTAATTTTGGTATTTCCCTACCTCGTCGAATTTCTACAGTTTCTATTGAGTCAAGTTTTCTAGTTGGAGCATTTGTAGGCCGTCTTTGCAGGTGACCAAACCATCGCAACCGCCGTTCCCTAATCTTTGTATCAATTGGTGCTACTCCTACTTGTCTTTGAATTTCTATATTTCTCATTCTATCTTTACGAGTTTTACCACATATCCACCTAAGCATCATCATTTCTGCTACGTTAATTTTATGTAATTGTTGTTGCTTTACCGCTCAACATTCATTTCCATAGAGCATAGCTGGCCTAATTGCGGTCCTATAAAATTTTCCTTTTAACTTAGTAGGAACATTTCGATCATAAATCACCCCTGTTGCACTCCGCCATTTCTTCCATCCAACTTGAATTCTATGTGTGACATCATTCTCAATGTTACCATCATTTTGTATGATTGATCCTAGGTATCCAAAGTGGTTTACCTTAGGAACTTCTATTTCCCCTAATTTTACCACTTCGTCATCTCGATGTCTAGTGTTTCTAAACTCACAGTGCATGTATTCGATTTTCGTCCTACTCAACTTAAAGCCTTTAGATTCTAATGTATTCCTCCAGAGGTCTAATTTCCTATTCACTCCATCTTTAGTTTCATCCACTACGACTGTATCATCTGCAAATAGCATACACCATGGTATATCCTCTTGAATATGTCTAGTTAGTTCATCCAACTAAAGTAAATATATATGGGCTTAAAGCCGATCTTTGATGTAGTCCTATCGTAATGGAAAATTCTTTTGTAGCTCCTCCAAATGTCTTTATACTCATTACTACTGCATCATACATATCTTTAATAGTGTCTATGTATCTAGCATGCTACCCTTTCCGTTACGCTTTAGACAATTTCATAAAGTGTTCTTCTTGGTGACATTCAAAACACTTCAATTTCCTGCTCTTGGATTTACTTCTCTGGCCTCTAGCTCTCTGCAAAGATCTACCACTAACTGGCAATCCTTCCCTAGATTCTTGTCTTCTATATTCTATCATCATCCGTTGCAACTCCTTTGAACTCAATGCAGTCTCGACATCTTCCAAAGACGAGGAATCTTTACTGAATAATATTGTATCAATAAAGTTCTCGAAGGATTTCGGTAGTGAACACAGCAGGTACATAGCTTCTTATTCTTCACCAAGCTGCACCCCACATTCCTCGGTGTCATGATTATTTTTTTGAATTCATCAACATGTTCTCTCACAGACTTCCCTTCTATCACCTTCGAGTAATGCAGTTGTTTCATGAGACATACCTGTTGGAATTCGATTGTGTCATGTCCAAGTTCTCCAACTTCAACCACAATCCCTCGGCCATTGTCTCCAGTGAAACTTCTCTCAAGACTCCATCGCCCAAGCACAACAAGATTGTACTACGTGCTTTCTGTATGGCCTTGTCTTTCTCATCCTCTGTCAATGATGCCAGCAATGCATTCTTTCCTTCTAGCGCCTTCTGCAACCCTTCTTGAACTAACAGGGCTTGCACCTTTATCCGCCGCAAGTTAAAGTCATTCTTCCTGTCGTATTTCACGACCTTGTATTTTGGAGCCATCTCAACTATCTGCACCCACTATTGCGTAGAGCTCTCTGTTACGATTCCAACGCAAAAAATAGCGCTCAGTTCCAACTCCGTATGACCTCGTAATCAAGAATACATATCTGCACCTTTAATCAAAACCTATGCGTGTTCGGTCCCGATATGCACTGTCACTGTGCGCACACTTCTTTTCTTGCATTGACTTTTTCAACGAGCAATTAATGCTTGTGTTCTTACGCGATTGAAAAAAAAACCAAAAGAAAGAAATCTTCTCTAATGCAATTAATGCAAGGAAAAGTTAAAAGTGCTACAGGACAAAACCTTTTTGTCTTCTTTCTTTTTCTCTTATCAAACTGTTGATAAAATTCTACTTTCTCAAATCAGCAACCACAGTCACGCAATTTTTCTTTCGAACCGCAGATCGTTATCTTCGACCTTCCGCCACCAATTGATACGTGACACAACAAGACCTTAAAATTGGACGATCTTCTCCAAAACTCTGATACCAGTTTGTTTGAGCAAAGGTAGCAAACAAACAACACACGCACACGATTGACACAGAGAATTACGTGGTTCGGCAATATGCCTACGTCTACGGCAGAGAACAGAGAAATTTTATTAAATCAGAAGATTGCATCAATGCCAAGTCTCTAACTCGCACACGGTCAACAACTCAAAACATTAACTTAGAGGTTACCAATTTAATGGTCTACCCTACTTATATATGCACTAGGGTATCAGAGTTGTACTAGGAAACCAAAACCTATGAAAGTTGTACTAGGAGACTAAACCATGTTGTATTGTAAGTCTACTTAAATTTATAATCGGGTTTCTCTAACCGAGTTAAACTAACTGAAACCCATCTGGGTTAAGTGCTCGACCCACTTCAAGCCAATATTAACGATATGTCATTATGCGCTTCTCAGCTATTGCATCAATTATCTTTTCCAAACAGTTTTAGTTCATCAACTAGATTACCAACTTTCAGTTAGCAGCTAGTAGCTTTTTAGCTATCAGTTAGATTATCAGCTATCAACTAGTATTGTCAAATAGAGCCTTACTTTTGGTGTTTTCAAGGTAATTGAAGGAATATGAGCATTTTGGATGATTTCAGGAGCAAAGTCAAAGTTGAGTTAAAATGGCAGCAGGATTGGCGCTGTGGATCAGAACAGACAACGCCATTCGAACAAGGAACGACGCCAATGACGGCACCAGGACAGGTTCTCGCCGCCAGTGCAGCACACGGCACCACCAACTGCCTCAACAGAAATGAACTACGGTGCCATATTACGACTGACGGTGGCACTCCATTAAACAGACGGCGCCAGACCTAAATTAGACCGGCTTGATATGTCTTACCCACGTCGTCCCTGGCGTCATATCATCATAACCACGACGCCAAGTTCCCAAAATTAGAAATACAAGTCTGTTTTTGGAGAGTATTTTTATCGCATTTCCAATTTTGAAGATCTTGTACACCTATACAATGAGAGCTCCGATTTTAGGCATGGACATCTTGTAATTCAGAGAGAGAAGAGAGTTTTAAGGTAGCAAAGCCATGTCCGACTAGGTTCTTCAGTACCTAGGTCAGGGGTGAAGCTTGCTAGTTTCGTTTGGTCGTTGTCTATGTCTTGTTAGATTTTCGGTAATAAAAGTTTTATTTCGGTTTGTCTATTCTTATGTTACTGTTTTTAATGTTTATGGAATTCTAGAGTTTGCACAATTCCATTGCAAATCTCTATTCATAAACCCATCAAGTCATCAACCCGTTGAGCAAGGTTTGAAAAATTGACAAACTTCGCCGAACTTCGGTGGAAGTTTGTCAATAATGAAAATGGGGAAGTGAAACTATGTGGCGATGTAAAACTTCAAGATATTTCAAAAAACTTCGATCAACTTCGATATTTTCCATTGAAACCATTAGAAAAAAGACAAAAAATGCAAGAATTCGAAGAAGTCAACGAACTTTTTGAGGAAGTTACTGTAGTTTTTAGAGAAGTTATCGAAGTTACCCCTAAATAAAATAAAATTTGAAAATTAACTTCTTTTCTTATCAAGTAGCAAATAAGAACAAAATTTATATAAAGCAATATAAAAATAAATATTAATGTCGCGTATGTTGCGAATTGGGTGTATGTGCAAAATAACTAGTTTAAACAATTGTATTGTGATTATTATGCATTATTGTTATATGATTAAGTATATTTCTAATATCTTTAAGGAGAAATTTGAGTTTTCTAGCATTTGAAGTAAAATTCCATAACCTTTCATACACCGACGAGTTTTTGTAAAACTTCCATCGCCGAAGTTAACTTCCTCGAATTACTTCCGAATTTTAAGTGAGCAAAGCTTAAGGTGAAGTCGAAGTTTCAAACCTTGCCATCTCATTGCCTTGAAAGCATTGATCCAAGTAATGTGAGAAGTTTACATTTTTATCGATCAAACAACCTAGTCCATCACTGTAAAGAGGACAATCCTATTCCAACCAACTACACAATTAAAGTCGACCTTTAACAAATACATAATCACACTTTTTTATAATGTCTTGAGAAGGTATCAACCTATAGAACACTTAAGTGAACTTCTCTTCTTTTTTCTAGGATCTCGAATTTTACAGAATCTCTGAACTGTGTTCTTCTTAATCATTATACCAAATTTAAGCCACAAAACAGTTCGCTATATCAAAATTTCAATAATTCCAAAAAACAAGCCCTTCATCACGAGTGCAAAAAAAAAAAACTAAAAAACTAAAAAACTAAAAACTAAAAAAAAAAAAATATATATATATATATATACGAAAACTAAAAAAAAGGCACCTGGAAAGATCCTTCTTTTTTCTAAAGGTGGTTTTCAACATTATGGCCAATTTGTTCTGCACAAAATCTTGAACCTCAGCATGAATAGTTTCCCATAAGGCATCGGCCACTAATGTATCACATCTTTGCATCATTGAACCAACACTTTTTATGTAGCTAATAAGTTCTACCAGAGCCCTCCTTTCTTCAGCGGTATAATTCCATCGTACGACCTACAAAGTAACATTGAAACAATATGATAAATGTAAGGAAGAATACGGTAAAAAAATAAGCAAAAGTAGCAATCTATGACGCTTTCACCAACCATATGATGATGAAACACCTGGAAAAACCTCATATGAAAAAATGATCATTAGAAATGTCGAAAACTCCAAAACTTTGTGGAGAACATATTAACAAGAATTTGGATATATGGAGAAAAATGAACGTCAAAAAAGAATCTTATATAAAAAGGAACTAGAAAAAACATGAGGTGAACAAGTTTTCTCCTTCATCACATGTACTCCAACAACAAATGCAGGTACAAGCCCATAGGTTGGACATGACTATTTTCTAATTTAATGACATTTAGGCCTTAGCCAAAAGTGCCCAACTTTGGATACAGTAACTTAGACATATGTGAAAATATACATGTATTAGTCTACAAAGTTATGTTGTCCTTGCCTCTCATTTCCCCCTCTTAGTTTCATTCTTTTTATTTTTATTCCCTTTCTTCCTTTATCTTCTCCTATCAGTCATCGAATTAAATTGGAAAGTTGTTTTCTAGTGTTGTTCTTCACATTTTTCTCTTCCTTAAACAAACGAATTTCACAACAAAGCTTCCATGCCCTTTTAGGTGTCCAACTAACATTTATAAAGTCTGACACTGATACTTTAGTAGGGTCAGGGCAGGTTTTCTCAAGCAATCTATTCAACCAATCAAGAACAATCAAGCAAAGAGTTTTGTTTATGCCTCATATTTGTAGATTATACCACCTTCAAAGCACATTAACATTATAAATTAAGCAAGCGCCATTAACAGCTAAAAGGCATGTCCTCGTAATTGTTCTGGGAATTCACAATATTTGAAAGAGAATCGAATGTTCGAGTTGTAATAACGAAGATAAATGACCAAGTTGAACTATTACTTGTTATAGAAAGTTCGACAACAATTGAGTTCAAATAGTCAAATAAATTTGGTGATATGTAAAACTGTTACTATAATTAATTTCTAGAAGTGCAAAAGAATGAAATTTAACCTTACCGAATTTAATGTCTTATTCCAATGATTTCCTCTTTGAATTATAAGTTCAAGTACACTCATTTCGTTAAACAACAAAAAATCAAATACAAGAATAATAGCAGATTAAGGCCACAATAAGTGGTAAAAACTACCAAAGCTTTTCTTTTATGAAACGTCTTTTTTAACTGACCCCAACTACATTGAGGCTTTGTCATTGTTGTTGTTGCAAATGGCTTTTGTACCAGTATTAAGACATTACACTTAAAAAGCAAGCATGACAAAGCTAAGTAAAAGGAAAGAACATGTGTTTACAACCACCATTACCCCATGACATTAAACGATTTCTAATTCCACTATAGATCACCAATTTCTTTCCCACTCATGAATAGAGATTTTACATCCTTATGTGTTGTCATCCACATCGCCACATTATGTTTTATGTACAAATGTCCTCTCTTCATGTAATTCTACTCCAAAACATTCTTCTATTTCTTTCACTCCGTACATACCCTAGAACCGCCAGCATTGATGCTTTGACTACCAATTTAAAGATCATAGCAGCTCCCATAACTTTCAAATTGAGAAGCGTCTGCCCCAATCATTGACAACATTTTCCTCCCAAACTCAAATTGGTAAATCTCTTTGGTACAACGCCAAAGGTAGAAACTACTAAAGCTTAAAGATAATTCAAGTTTTACTTGTGAAAGTAGAATATCACAATTATATTTTTCATTTGATCATTCGATTTATTCTTCTTAAAAAATAAAATCCAAAAAGGAAATATATTTCCAAGGCCTGAGAACAGTGATCAAGATAATGAAGTAGCACAATTAGGAGAAGTAAGAACTACAAACAATAAAGATCAAAATAATGAAGTAGAAGTTCCTAAGGCGAACCATTTTAGATATGGAAAATGCTTTTGTAACCCACATTTGACATGCACTTGATGGCGTCCCTTGATTTGTGCAATGATTTTTGTGCGCACAAAAATCAAGGTGTATTCAAATGACAACCAACAAGCGTGTGTCAAAAGTGGGTTACTAAGCATCTCCCTCTAAATATTTAAGGCGTGTTCAATTTGTGCGACTGCTAATATAAGGCCTGAAATCGCTTTTAATTAAGCCATATTAAGTTCAACCATAATTTTTGGACTTCTTTACACAAGTCTTGAATTTGTTTCTTATGAAAACAAACAATGTCATCATGATAAAGCATTTAGAATGACACCAAGAGCATCAAAACATAAGATAATATTAAGGTATAACGAGGATTTTTCAAAAGGAAGGAAGGACAGATTCAATCAAAAAAAAAAAAAAAAGAAGGCCAAGGAAAACCTTTTCATAGTCAGAATTAGAAGCAGATGACTCGAGAGATTCTGCAGGAATTGAGTCTTTGCAGGGACGAGAAAATTTCCATGCACATTGTTCCCATATGCGCCCTGTCCATCGGCTTAAAAGTTGAAAACCTTCAACAATCATGTCGTACATATTTCCCTTGACTTCTTTGCTCCAGTCAACATCAGTACTATCTGTTGACTTCAATAGAAAGATCTGCAAATAAAGGTATACATAATTCTATTAGCACCAAGCGCTAGCATAAAAATAAAAAACATTTCAGCAAATTAAAATCTAGGACTGTGCTCCTCAGCTAGAAAATATGTCAGAACCTCTCCAGCAGATATTTGTGAGGAAGGGGGCTGTAACATGTTATTAATGAATTGAACCAAGAAATATATACCTGATTCATTGATGAAGCAAAACGAAGCATGAAATCATCATGCTCAGCACGAATAGCTCCTATGTGGTTGACAATCAAATAATGTCTCTGATAAGTGTTCAGGTCAAGGCATTTTTTTGAACAGATCAGACGACAACAACAATTAGGTCCACTGTAGAAGCAGCAAGATAATCACAGATTCAAATGAAGTTGGCCTTCTTAAAATCCATGAAACAGATTGCGCAAATCAAAAATAATAACTTCGGAACCATGAACCTCACTGTACTGGAAACTAATTACTTCATTCACTCAATGATGTACATCTGAGAACTGCCTCCATAAACACAAGCATGATGTCAATCGACTTGGTCACTTAATAATGTATAAACTCTATGATAACTGTCTCCATAAACAAAAGCAAGATGTCGAGCTAGCTGACTTCGGTCCAATTATGTCTACCCTAAAAGTGGATTTTCCAATTTTCCCAAGCAAATGTTTTGATTTTTTTCACTTAGACCAGACAACTTCAACTATATGGTTTACATCATCTCACATTTTCCTTCTGAATGAGTAGTTAAGCTTGAAAACTTTGAGAGGTTCACCACTCTGATATCTTGTCTTTCGCTCTTCATCATCTCCCTAATTTTCCACAATCACTAGAATAAACTAAGCATACACATGCATAGTCTCTCTAATCTAGCATATCATTAAATCCTTGTACAGTTTGGGTACTCACAGACTGCAACTCATGGATCAAGTGCTACTTTAAACAACATTGAATTTTCAGCTTATAATCCCTGTGCCTTATTAAGCTAAAAATTTCCACGCTGAACCATCTGATTTCTATGGAAAACATGCATGGCCTGTTTAAATCATTAGTCTCAACTTTATGGACCTGCTAAAGATGACACTTAATCATATTCTATAACAATTGCAGTTGTTCAGCTATCCTATAATTTATTACTCCGTAATATGAGGAAACAGAAACCAGAAAATGGAATATTATATATCTTCCTCATGACAGAAAAGTAATGCAAGTAAAATGGACACCATCAAATGCTGAAAATTTAACACTTCTTTAACTCATTAAAAGAAGCCTAGAAAGGAAATTAAGTTTGCCAAATGACAACATAATGAAAGGATATTCTTGGGTTTCACGAGGTGGAAGCTCATGTGGTGCTGGAAGAGTGAGAAGACGAGTTTGACTTGAGAATTTTTGAAAGTAGACAGAGAGTTCTTTCAACATTGCAGCTGGGGAAAGGTGAAGATCTGGAAATGCAGGAATAACAGGATCATTCTGAAAATGAGGCACAAGCATCGTCTCAGTTGCCAGTTTCATCATAAGAGACCTCAACAAAATAGCATAATTGCTTCACAAAACAAAGTCAAAAATGCCATTCCTTAAATATATTGCTATAAGGGATGGAAAATGTCATACCTTAAATATATTTACAAGTCGGTTGATTTTAACCCTTCTATAAAGTGAGTCACCATCTTTCTCTGAAGATGTTGCCAATACAATAAGAACGGGCAAAACACGAAGAAGGATATGACGGTCTGGAAACAAAAGTGTGAAGTCCAGCTCCAGCGATTCAACACAAAATATTATAAGAACTTGAAGAATGTCCTCCACACTATTATCCAGTCATGGATGTGCCAAGGGATAAGTGGGAAAATGTCATGGGACTTAAATGATTTCCCCACGCACCATAAAAATGTGTATATATATAAGGTAGTTCTACCATGGTGATTCGGAATGGATGGTGATTTTAAATTTTGACAATTGGATTTAAATCCATTGGTGAGTATGCCTTCTTGGAACTTGTGCACACATTTAAGAGTCATAAATGTAGCTTTCATATTTATCATTGGATCTAAATCCAATGGTCAAAATTTAAAATCACCATCCATGGTGATTTAAAGAAGTCACCGTTGTAGAATTCCCTACCATGGGAACCACAAAAATACCCATGCCATGAGAACATCATTTACAACCATTGGATTCTAATCCAACACATTAATCTATGAGTCATAAATGCACAACACATTTTGAGGGGTTCCCATGACATGGGTATACATTTGGGCTCCATTGTAAAATATATATATATATATATATATATATAGAGAGAGAGAGAGAGAGAGAGAGAGAGAGGAGAGCAACCAAATAAGCCTTTGCAACATTTAAATAAAACATACTAAGCATGATGACATTTGGACACTTCCACCTCAATTCAAAGGGAGCTTTTTAAGGATACTTATTAACACGGAACATTTCAACGTGCAAATTCAATAAAATTGCCCATCTTGTGCTTAGAAAGATCTGCAGAAATCAAAAACGCACTCAGATCGTGCTTTTATCTAGGTAACAACTTTTTTATAGTAAAAAAGAACTTGTCTCAATATGAAAAAACAAAACTGCAAAAAATGACAAACTTACTTTCCAATATTACTAGTTGATATATTTGTGGAAATAATGTAAGCAAAACTATAAATCCAGATATAATATCATGAAGCAGCAAGATATCAAATTGCAAACCTGTAAATCATCCAGTTCCTCCCTCATAGAGTCAGTATCCTGCCACTGAACACTAACCTGAGTAAATGTCCTGAGAAATTGAATTTATGGTTAGAAAGCATATTTTTCTGAAACAAAAGACAAGTAGTCAATCAAATAATAAATAGAAAGTGGACCAATTTCAGAAACAAAAAGGTCAGTAGACATAGATATTAGCCAACCCCAACTACTTTGGATTGTTGCCATCATAGATATTAAAACTTTAACCAAAGTAAAATACTAACAAAAGTTCAGAGACCATCGCACCCCAACCCGATCAAAAACCATTCTTTGCCAACATAATGTATTTACTGCTAACCTCAAGCTCACAAAACCAAGAAAAGATCACAATGGCAAAAAACAAAAGCAAAATAATTGTTAAAGCAGTCATTTCACTGAAGGTATAGAATAATAGTAAAGAAACCACAAAAATTATAACCCATAATCGCAAAATCTAAATTATGCTTATACTTAAAAAGAATCCCAATTGAAACCCAAGAATTCTAAAATCCACAATTGTATTCAACTTATTATATTGAACCTCTAAAAAAAACCCAAAGAACCCAAATTCAAATTCTACAATTTGTGATCCAATATTATTGTTCTAGAAATTCACGTTATTTTGAAGAAAAAATAGTGCAATTAAAAATCATAGGTTGCAAGTATCAAAAAAAAAATCATCAAAAATTAGTATTGGAATTGTCATATGAGGCCCACGTAAGATGACAGGTGAAAATATATGAAAATAACTTTCCTTTTTTATTGCTCTCTCTCCCATTCATATAAGTATTTATAATTGATATCAACAGTTTATTTGTAATTAACAACTGCCTCCTGAAACTTATAATAGATCGATTTGAAACCAAATTCAATTCAGTAGAAAATTCACAATTTCAGTAAAACAGGATCTAAATATCCATACACTATGATTTCCCAAGAAATAAAAAATCGAGTAGAAGCAACATCAGCAGGAAAGGAAAGAAAAGAAAAGAAAAACCTCCATACCTCTTGTACCAAGAAAAATCATTAGGTATGCTTGCTTTCGCGTTCTTAAGATGATCAAGTTGCACCAAAACATCAAGCAGCTTCAACATGGACCTGAAGCAGTATAAAAAGACTACAGGTTAATTAAGAGAGTTAATACTAGGGATGCAAGCGGGGGTAGGGAATCCTCGTGGGGGACGAGGAATCCTCGCAACAGGGACAGGTACAGAAAATTTAAATGGGGATGGAGGCGAGGATGGAGAGAAAATCTCATACCCGCGCGGGTATGAGTATGGGGATGGAAAAAATATATATCCGTGCAAATCCCCATTAGTAATCCCCGTAGGGATCTCCACGAGTATCCCTATTGAAGGAGATCCGCGAAGATCCCCATATATCAATTTTATATATGTATTCATGCATACTATATGATATATATATTAATATTCCATGGGATCCACCCCAAAGCACTAGTGATAAAGATAACAAAAACTCTAATGAGATTTATAATTTTAACTTATTTAGTTTTTTTTTTCTTTTTAGAACTAAGATGTATTTTATTTCAAATCATTCGTCAAGACATCTACAAGAAACGAGGGTGTAGAGTACCACTGGCAAAAATCTGACAAAGAACTCGCCTCTCTAGCGATAGTATGAGCTGCGAAATTCGCCGATCGTCGAACAAATCGAACACTATGGGACCTCAAGTCCGTTAACGGAATTTTACAATCTTCAATCAATGAACCAAAATATGATAGATCGATGGATTTATTCTTCAATGCGGTAACTACTTCCATTGCATCCACTTCAATAAGTATTGGTCCATCGTTCTCCACTTTGAGCCAACTGAGTGCTTCTCTTAATCCAAGAGCCTCTGCTTCCTATGGGTTTAATATTCCCTTCACCGAACCTCCCATAGCCTTCACAAAAGACCCATTAGCATCCCATAGGATTGATCCATATGAACTGACACCCTTCCCCTTAAAAACAGTTGCGTCTATATTGCACTTCATCTCTCCTATCTTCGGTTTCAGCCACTTTGCTTGGTTTAGGTTTGATGGTCTCTCCCTCCTCGTGTCACTTAGAGATCTCACCTGTTTCCATTCCTCCAAGCTTGACTTCGCGTTCACCAGTATTTGAGTTGCCGTCTCCTTTTCTTCCATACCACCGAATTCCTATTGTTCCATGAACTCCATGTGGCCATACAAACCATCTTCAATAGCTCCCTGGAACACTCCTTAAATAGACGATCAAACCAACCCTCAAAGGAGGGTTCTGGGGTAAGATCTGTCCTGACACCCACTCGGTCCCAACTCGACTTGGCTACTAGACAATCGACCAACACATGGAACACATCCTCCTTCTCTATTTCACATACCAGGCATATAGGTCATAGATAGGTACTCTCTTCCCCACTAGATTTTGGGTCATGGGGAGAAAATTTCGTAGTACTCTCCATAAGAAAATCTTCACCTCTCCTGGGTGAGAAGATTCCACAGTTGTTGCTAATGCCAGAACTGTACTTAATGAGATACACTTGCCCTGCTGGATAAAGCACGATACCCGCTCTTCGCCGTGAATACTTCTTTAGGCTCCCCATTCCATATCCACACGTCCTCCCTTCTAGTGATACTCAATGGGATCAAGAAAATAAGAGATTGGTATCTACTATTAAAAAGATCCTTCACCAAGTCAGCATCCCAATTTCGACTACCTGGGCAAAGTAATGAGCTTACTTTCGCTCCTTCAGTACCCGGTCCCGCAGCTGTCTCAACTTTAGAATTTGAGAAATCAAGGAGCCATGCATCTTTGTACACTCTAATTGATCCCCATCACCCACTCTCCAACTGCACCCCTCCTTTAAGGACGTGAACGAGGAGAAGAAGCTCCTCCATATATAAGTGGGATTGTTGCTGATTGATGCCTCCCATAGATGAGTTGATGAGAAATACCTAGCTTTTAGGGCCTTGCTGCTAGAGATTTCGGTTGGTGTAGGCGCCTCCAAACTCGCTTCATTAGCATGGCGGTGTTAAAGTCACAGACTCTTTGAAAGCCCATACCACCCAGTTTCTTGGGTACACATAGTTTGTTCCAATCCCCATCACCCACTCTCCAACTGCACCACTCCCTTAAGGACGTGAACGAGGAGAAGAAGCTCCTCCATATATAAGTGGGATTGTTGCTGATTGATGCCTCCCATAAATGAGTTGATGAGAAATACCTAGCTTTTAGGGCCTTGCTGCTAGAGATTTCGATTGGTGTAGGCGCCTCCAAACTTGCTTCATTAGCATGGCGGTGTTAAAGTCACAGACTCTTTGAAAGCCCATACCACCCAGTTTCTTGGGTACACATAGTTTGTTCCAATCCCCCCATCGAATACCCTTCTCTTGTTCAACATCCGAGAGCAACCGGAACTTATTCGTTAGCACTTCAATTTGGTCACACAACTTCTTTAGGAGTAAGAAAACACTCATCACATAGGAGGGGATAGATTGCACCACTGATTTTAGTAGCACTTCTTTGCCAGCACTTGACAATATTCGTTCTTTCCACCCTTAAAGCAAAATTCCACCACCTTATTCCCCCCCCCCCCCCCAAACACCACCTTACAAGGTAACCCCAAGTAAAAGCCACCCTCAGTTGATTGTGGCACTTGTAAAAGTGCACTAATACTTTGTCTCGCCTCCTCCCCTACGTTTCTACAGTGAATACTGGACTTTTGGAAGTTCACGGCCTGTCTTGATGCAGATTGGTAGTGATGACTACAATTCTTCATTGCTTGGGCTTCGTGATTTGTGGCCTTGAAGTAGCAATCATCTGCAAAGAACAAATGTAAGATGGTCGGTGCTCCAAACGCAATTCTACACCCGTGTATATTACCTCTTGTCGTGTAATGGTGTATAATTGAGGAGAGCCCTTCTGCACAAAGTAGGAAAAGATATGGTGATATAGGGTCGCCTTGCCCCAATCCCCTTGATGGGGTAATAGGACCGATTTCCCTTCCATCCGCTAAGAACTTGTATTCAACCGAGGTAACACACATCAACATTAGATCGATCCAGCGTCTCGTGAATCCCATCTTAGACATAATGGCCTCTAGGAAGGACCATTCGACACAATCGTAGGCCTTGCTCATATCAATCTTCAATGCAGCAAAGCCTTCTTTTCCTTATGTCTTCCTAGAGAGGAAGTGGTTAACTTCAAAGGCCGCTATTACGTTGCCTGTTATAAGCCTTCCAGGTATGAAGGCACTCTGGGCTTCCGAGATAATTTCTGGCAGAATAGTCTTCAACCCATTTGCAAGCATCTTCGACACAATTTTATAAATTACATAAAGAAATATGTCGTCAATCTAAGATTACCTCTGGCTTATCTTTCTTAGGTATCAAAACAACAATAGTATCGTTCAAGGCACTAGGGAGCTTGCAAGAGTTTATAAACTGAAGACATGCCGAGACCACCCCCTCTCCAACTATTGGCCAAAAATGTTGGTAAAAGGTGGGATTCATCCCATCGGGTCCGGGACTCTTTGTCGGGTGCATTTAGAAGACCGCAGATTTGACCTCATCGGATGTAAAAGGCTGGAGAAGAGCATCGTTGTGGCTTGAGGAAACTTTCGGTTGAACGCTCCCTAGAATAGTCCCCATATCACCTAGCTTTGACTTAAACATATCACCATAGAAGTTTTTTATTAGCTCTTCAAGGCCTCGGTCCCATTCTCTCCATACTCCTGCATTATCTTTTAAGTTAGAGAATGCGTTCTTCTTTCAGGACGAGGCATAAGCATGGAAAAACTTAGTGTTAGAGTCCCCTTCTCGAAGCCAATGTTGTTTGCCCTTTGACGCTAAAAATCTTCCTATTGGGCTAACAATTTTTGGTATTCTTTCTCAACTGCAGATGCGCATTGCAATGAGAAAAGGTCATCTTTATCTTTGAGTGATTCCAGCTTAACTTTGACTTCTCTGATCTTTTTTGTAAATGATTTTGTGGTATCCTTACTCCAGGCTCGCACACTCCTCTATGCGTTCATTAATTGGAAGGACAAAGTTCTCCTCCCATTTCTTTTTTATTAACTCATCCTTTAACCAAGAATTCTCAAATCGAAATCTCTTAACTCTTCCCGTTTCTCTCCAGTAAGCCACTTCTAATATAAGGGTCGAGTGATCAGAGCGGGAAGCAATGACGTTCCCTAATTTGGGAGAAAATATCTTTCCGAGATGAAGTTGCAAGAACACGTTCTAGAAGCTCCTCTACCTAAGTAGCGCAACCACGATGTCGTTCCCATGTAAAAGGGTACCCATCAATGCCTAGATCGAGCAATCAACAATCTTCAACTGCCTTTTGAAACCCCTCGACGTGCCAGCAAGGCTGTCCCCTGGGGCCTTTCTTCTCATGTGCATTAAGAATGTCGTCAAAATCACCTACCACGCACCACGGTTCATCGGACTAATCAGCTAGCTCCCTCAACAAATCCAAAGAAGCTTTACGTCTCGTCGTCTCCGGATCCTATAGAAACCCGTCACCCTTGGATCCCTTTGATAGTAACCGAGACATCTATGTAATCTGTACGTGACGAGATAACGCTAACCTGATCTGATTTCCTCCACATTAGGGCAAGACCTCCTTTACCATGTCCTTCAACAGTCCCCCCTTGGAGTCCTTCAAACCTCAACCGGTTCTGAATTGTCACAATGCGATCATGGTCAATTAGTGTTTCCATTAGGAATATTAACGAGGGCTTATGTGACTGGACCAAGTCCCCGAGGACTCTGGCAGTTTGTAGGCACCCTAACCCACGACAATTCCACACTAGAGTACTCATTGGGCCAGGCGAGCCAAACTCATTAGGCCTGCCTTTTGCACGTTTTTTGGGCCGAATGAATTCTCATGAGATACTGATTCCGTCCAAGATGTTTCAGCGTCATCTCCATCTATTTCCATACCTATTCTTGCCCTCTTTGGGTTTATTTCCAACTGTGTTGGAATCTTCAAACTTGAAACTCCCGCATCAGCCTTTCCTTTTGTAGTGCCTACGATCGTGACCCCATGATTTCTGCTTTCCTTAGAGGATGGGCGACTGTTATGGAAACTTAGATCCCCTTCCACGTGAGCTGCATATTCTCCCTCGTCGGTCGACAATAGTGGACGTCCTTCTAGATCTCTAAGGTATCGGTACCCCTTTGAGGATGAGTTTTGTCTACTCTGAACACGAAGGTAACTATCATACGATCGCTCTTCACCAACCTCCTTGTTATCGAAAAGGGACTCGCAAAACTTATCGGAGTGGCCTATCAGACCGCAGTAAAAGCGGAAAGTTGGGATCCTTTCATAAGAAAATTCGACCCAGCGCCCCGCCCCATTACTCCTATTTAGCTTCATATGTTTCCTGATCGGATTACAGACGTCCATTCGTACTTTAATCTGCAGGTAATCTGACCATGCACTGCCAACCATACGAGGATCCACCTTCACATAAGAGCTAATATAATTACCTATTGCAACAGCAACTTGTTCATTCATGAAGCCCACCAATAGGTTGTGTACTCTCACCCACAATTCCAGTTCATACGGATCAATATTTGTCAATTGGTATGTCGGTTCCAACTTCTTCAGTAGCAACGCTTGCTGATTAAAAGTCCATGGACCCTCGTCCATCAACCTAGTTACGTCTCTTTCATGAAATAACTTAAAGACATGCAAGCCAGATTGTTTGATTTCCCTCTCGTGGATTCCTTTCACTGGACGCCAAATCGGCACCAAAGCGTCTCTCGTCACCCCAAATTTGACATTCCTATCGATAAGGAACCTCCCAATCAAAGTCATTGAGCAATTCGTGCCTCCCTTGTCGATCTGACTCTCCTCGATGATCAAGCCTGGCTCCTCCTCTTTATCTATGGACAGAACCTCATATTGGTCACCGAGGTCGTTTCCCCTCAAGTCACTAGCCATCCCGAGACTTGATTGATGTCAGTACAAAGAAGACACAAAAGAACACAAAGGAACACAAACTTGTCATATAGACAAGATGAAAAACAAACTTGTCAAATAGACAAGATGAAAAACAAACTCGTCATATAGACAAGACTACTCCATTGCCATGACGGTAATCTCCCAATAATTTGAACTTATTTAGTTAAATAAATAAAATATTTTTTATTGTCAAACGACATTAATTATATGTTTTGCTTTGAATTGTTTCCAACTATATTTACATTTTACAAATTTAAAATCAAATGAAAAAAAAATTGCAAAACCTTATTTACAAATTATCAAACTACATTAACAATATGTCTATTTTAGCAAAAGACATATGTGTATTATGTGTATAAATATTAAATATCATTTAAAAATACCAATACACATAAGCAAATGTATGTGCCTTTGACACTTTACATTTTATAAGTCTTTTTTAAGAAAAATTAATTATGTGGGGAGAAATATTTCCCCAAGGTGATTCACTGCGAGAATCCCCACGGAGATCCCCCAATGGAGAATTAAACGAGAAAAAATTCTCCCCGCGGGGATTATACAGGGACAAGGATGGGGATGAAATTTATCCTCACATGGGATGGGTACGGGGATGGGGGGATGAATTCTTAAGCGAGGATGGGAATGAAGATGGGACACCCATCCCCTACCCTCCCCATTTGCATCCCCAGTTAATACTAGAGCCACTAATTTCACATGTCCACTTCAATTAAAAAAAAAAATGGTCAATAGGAAAATATACCCAAATGTTTCAAGATTTTGGCAAAAATATCAAATGTTTAGATTTCTAACAAATTGTATCCTTGGTTACTAATAGCATGTGTCAAGTTACAATGAAAAAGACGAAGGGTCACTTGATCACATTAACCATTGCATCATATCAAATAATATTCTCAGGTGTGGGCATATTTGTAATTTGTGATAGAAATATTCCGACCAAGTTAAAAGGAAAATTTTATAGGACCGCAATAAGTTCAGCTATGCTCTATGGAAGTGAATGTTGGGCAGTAAAGCAACAACAATTACGTAAAAATGAACGTAGCAGAAATGAAGATGTTTAGGTTGATGTATGGTAAAACTCGTAAAGATAGAATAAGAAATACATAAATTCAAAGGCAAGTAGGAGTAGCACCAATTGACACAAAGATTAGGAAAGGGCGGTAGCGGTGGTTTGTACACCTGCAAGAACGGCCTACAAATGTTCCTCTAGAAAACTTGACTCAATAGAAACCGAAGAAATTCGACGAGGTAAGGGTAGACCGAAGTTAACGTGAGACACATTAATTAGGAGGGATTTAAATAGTTTGGAAAGCTCACCATCAATGGCACTAAATCAAGCACAATGTAAAAGTTCGATCCATGTAGTCGACCTCAATTAATTTGAGACTAAGGCTATGTCGTTAAGCGTGAACATTTTTTTTTTACATTTTTAAATGCAAAGCACTCAAATGATGACAAGCAAGGATATAATTTGTAGGAAATCAATAATTTACAAGAAATCGAAAGGTTAGGATATATTTGCCAAAATCAAAACGTGAGAATTTTATTTTTCAAAACTTTGAAACATTAGGATATATTTGCTTATTAGCCTTAAAAAGCTATTAAAAATCAGTAATTTTATTTTGAAAAGAATAGAAAAATTCCTAGCTTAGAAAATAAACTTTTTGCTCCAATTTCTTTCCTTTACGAAGCGGTATAACAAGCTAGAGGTAACTAAAAAGGCCACTAATTTTACATATTCACTTTTAAAACTGTCAAAAATCAATAACTTTATCTGAAAATAATAGAAAAAGACCTAACTTAGAAAATAAACTTTATTCTCCTTATTCCTTTCCATTTCAAAGAAACTATAGAATAATATAATAATGAAAGCATATATGGTTACACACAATTCACAATAGAGGACCTGTAATAACCCTCGCCCACCACTTGCCGATACTATACGCACTTGGCAACCTCAACAAGCGTGGGGTTTCCAAAAAGACCTTGGCAATGTCAAGTATGAGTGAGAGCAATATAGCCTAGGTCTCCTCCCCATACGCAGTTGATGTGGGACTATTACAATCTGCCCTCCTCAAGGATCTAACGTCCTCGCACGACCACGTCCTTAAGGCTCGCCAGCACACCCCGTCATAGCCAGGGAGTGGCTCAGATACCAACTGTCACGACCTTGCCCGCACACTTGCTGATATTGTCCCCACTTGGCCACCTCAACAGGTATGGGGTTTCCCAAAACGCCTCCGCAATGTGTAGTACGAGTGTGAGCAATATAGCCCATGTCTCCCCCAACGCAACCGATGTGGGACTATTACAATCCACCATCCTCAAGGGCAAGGTTCGAAACTTCGACTTCGCCTATGACTTCGCTCACTTAAAATTCGGAATTAATTCGAGGAAGTTAACTTTGACGATGGAAGTTTGACAAAAATTCGCCAGTATACGAAAGTTTACTGAATTTCAGTTTAAAGTTAGAAAACTCGATTTTCTTCATAGAGATGCTAGGAATATAGTTAATCATACAACAATAATGCATAAATATGGTTTTATCAACTTCCATCGAAGTTTCCGAAGTTTCTATTGAAGTTTGTTCAACTTCCACGAAACATAACAATTTTACTTCATGTTTTATGAACTTCCATCGATGTTTCGAAGTTCGGTCAAAGTTAGCCGAAGTTGAGTCGAAGTTTTGCAATTTCTCAACTGCCCTCAAACTTCGCTTTGCTCGCCTCAACATCGACAAACTTCTCCCGTACTTCGGCGAAGGTTGTCGATTTTTTAAACCAAGCTCAAGGGTCCAGCGTCCTTGCATAATGCAAGAACACGTCCTCAAGGCTCCCCAGCACACCTCGTCATAGCAAAGGAGTGGCTCTTATACCAACTGTCACAATCCTTGCCCACACACTTGCCGATAATATCCCCACTTGGCCACCTCAACAAGTATGGGGATTTCCCAAAAGTCCTCGGTAATGTGAAGTATGAGTACAAGCAATATAGTGCAAGTCCCCTCCCCCTATGCAACCGACATAGGACTATTACAAGACCAATAGTCCTCTAAGTTTTGTCTCACGAGGAAAACAAATTCTCTCCATCCAAAGCACTTTCATTGTCTACTCAAAGTAGATGTAGAATAACTCCTACCTCATTTAGTAATAATAATCAATGAGGATGCTAACAATTTAGCCATTTCCCACAAAAGAAACCAATTAATTCCCTTGCCAAGGACAATTTTTTGTTCCTTTCCATCCTCACCAATCACCAACCAATCAATATCAAGGGGAGAAGTTGCATCCTCTTCCTCTCTAGTCTCTCCTAGTGAGAGCGCTCGAGAAGTCAAAACCACACATCCGTGAAAATGAAGAGTTGGATTGAAAATTGGATATAAAAGGTAAAATAGGCATGTTATAGCTAAAGATTACTTTCACTCTCAAGGAATTTCTCTCTCTAGGTAGACACCACAACCACACAGCCAATAATGTCTTCATCCACATCATCATACTTCCTAATGCCGACTCTATGCCCCTTTTTTATTGTGGTCTTTGAACCTTACTCTATTTCACCAACCATTACAATGGTCATCATCCCCACCCATCCAATGAAAATCATGTACCTTTTCAATTAATGATGTCTCTCTTGATGGAAGCTTAAGTACTAACAATTAATTAGATTTTTTTAAGATGTGAAAATTGTATGTTAATGATTTTTATAACTACAACAACAACAACATAGCCTCAGTCCCAAATTAACTGGGGTCAGCTACAAGGATCAAACTTTTACATTGTGCTCGATTAAGTGCAATTGATGGTTTGCAAACCATTCAAATCTCTCTTAATTAATGCATCACATGTTAACTTTGGTCAATGCCTACCTCGTCGAATTTCTACAGTTTCTATTGAGTCAAGTTTTCTAGTTGGGGCATTTGTAGGCCTCGCAACCGCCCTTCCCTAATCTTTGTATCAAATGGTGTTACTCCTACTTGTCTTTGAATTTCTATATTTCTTATTCTATCTTTACGAGTTTTATCACATATCCACTTAAGCATCCTCATTTCTGCTATGTTCATTTTATGTAATTGTTGTTGTTTTACCACCCAACATTCACTTCCATAGAGCATAGCTGGCCTAACTGCGGTCCTATAAAATTTTCCTTTTAACTTAGTAGGAACATTTCGATCACAAATCACCCCTGTTGCACTCCGTCATTTCTTCCATCCAGCTTGAATTCTATGTGTGACATCATTCTCAATGTTACCATCATTTTGTATGATTGATCATAGGTATCTAAAGTGGTTTACCTTAGGAACTTCTATTTCCCCTAATTTTACCACTCCGTCATCTCGATGTCTAGTGTTTCTAAACTCACAGTGCATGTATTCGGTTTTCGTCCTACTCAACTTAAAGCCTTTAGATTCTAATATATTCCTCCAAAGTTCTAATTTCCTATTCACTCCATCTTTAGTTTCATCCACTAAGACAATATCATCTACAAATAGCATACACCATGGTATATCCTCTTGAATATGTCTAGTTAGTTCATCCATAACTAAAGTAAATAGATACGGGCTTAAAGCCGATCCTTGATGTAGTCCTATCGTAATGGGAAATTCTTTTGTAGCTCCTCCAAATGTCTTTATACTCATTACTACTCCATCGTACATATCCTTAATAGTGTCTATGTATCTAGCATGCATTCTTTTTCTTTCTAGAACCCACCAAAGAACATCTCTAGGGACCCTATCATATGTTTTTTCTAAATCTACGAATACCATAAAAAGATCTTTTTTTCTTTTCTCTATATTTTTCTAACAATCGTCTTACAAGGAAAATCGCCTCCATAGTTGACCTCCCAGGCATGAAACCAAATCGTCTTATAATGATTTTTATAACTAGGTATAACAAAAAAGCTTTAATCTCAAATACAGTTATAAATGAGGACCGATAGTCTCCATTAGACAAATCTTCGGTCCCCGATAACATTTACATTAAATCAGCTTGATGCCTTAACCAATCATCAATACTAAATGCTTAACCCAATAGGCATTTCCACCCATCCAGCCCCCATTTACTTGGCTCTGTCCCATATTCCATTATGCTTGATTTAGTGCAATTGATGGTGTGTTTTCCATGTTAGCTACAGTCTACCGCTTCACCATCTAATTTCTTCAATTTCTATAGGGTCGAGTTTTCTAGTGGAGGCATTTGTAGGCCGTCTTTTGAGCCAAACCACTGCAATAGCCCTTACCTAACCTTTGTGTCAATTGGTGTTACTCCTACTTTTCTTTCAAACTATGTATTTCTTATTATATTTTTAGGAGTTTTAACACATACACCTAAACATCATCATTTCCGCTACATTCATTTTACGTAGTTTTTGTTTCTTTACCGCCTAACATAAAGTGAATTATTTAGAAAAAAATAAATAAATATCAAATTGAACATCCATCAATTCACAAGGAAAATAATTTGTGTCACATGAATTCACTAGTTCCCAATTATTAACATTCACAACTATCATATCAGCAGATTCATCATAGCACATACAAATGGTGTTTAACCATATGCAACAATGAGGATAAATCAAGCTATCATAATCTATCATAATATAAGAGTCAAACTCCTACTGCTTTAGCAATAGCTAATTTGGAAACAAACCAAAATGAAGTCTCCAACCAAAAATCCAGTAACGAATGTAGAACTTGCTTATTTTCTTAAGGTTGGATACTAATTTTTCGTAAAATTGGACACATCATTATTGTTAAAGATTATGTTGATTGACTCGCAAAATCCTTTAAGAAGTTTTAATATAAGTATACCTAATAATCAAAAGTTCAAAAATTAACAAAATTTTAGCAACCAATTATTTTGCAACAGCAAACGAGTATAAAGACATTTGGAGGAACTACAAAAGAATTTCTCATTACAATAAGACAACATCAAGGATCAGCTTTAAGCCCATATATCTTTAATTTAGTCATGGATGAACTAACTAGGCACATTGAAGAGGCTATCCCATAGTGCATGTTATTTACAGATAATCTTGTCTTAGTGGATGAAAAACTGGAGGAATACATTAGAATCTAAAGGCTTTAAGTTCATAAGTTGAATAGGACGAAGACCAAATACATGCATTGAAAGTTTACAAATACTAGACATCAAGATGATTTAGTGGAAAGATTTGGGGAACTAGAAGTTCCTGAGGTGAACCGCTTTAGATATTGAGGACCACAATTAAGCCAACTATGTTTTATAAAAGTGAATGTTGGGTGGTAAAGAAACAAGTACACAAAATGAACGTTGTGGAAATGACAATGCTAAGGTAAATGTATGGTAAAACTCGTAAATATAGAATAAGAAATTCATAAATTCAAATAAAAGTAAGAGTAGCACCAACCAATTGACACAAAAACTAGGCAAGGACAGTTGTGGTGGTTTGGAAACCTCTAAAGACAATTTACAAATGCCCCCATTAGTAAAACTCGACTCAATAGAAACTGAAGAAATTTGACGAGGTAGGAGTAGACCGAAGTTAACTTGGGATACATTGATTAGGAGCAAGGATTGCAAGGCGTTAAGGCAATCCCGAGGCGGTTTCCCTGACCTAGGCGAGGCGGTGCCTAGACGGCACCTAAGCGATGCCTAGGTGAACAAATTAATATTTATTTAAAGGTCCTCGGATAAATATTTGTTTATTTATAGATCCTCAAATAACAATAATTATCTATAAGTCAATGTGACTATTATTTAATATATACTTCAAAAATACTAATAAGTCTTTAGGTCCTTCAGTAACATTAATTGTGTCAAGATTTTGTTATTAAGTAGGTATTTTATTATCAAACTTAATTGTAAAAAGCCCCTTTAAATTTCTAAAAATTATTAAGAAGGACACCGCCCACCTAAGGCACCGCCTAGGCGATTTTGTCCCAAAACGCCTAGGCAACGCCTTGCAATCACTGATTAGGAGGGATTTAAAAGATTTGGAAAGCACACCATCAATTGCATTTAATCGAGCACAATGGAAGAGTTTGATCCGTGTAGCCAACCCCAACTAATTTGCGATTGAGGCTTTTACAGATTTTAGGTATGTAACTAGGTAGTTTGAAAGTAAGAAATTTGGGAGTTATATTCAAGCAAAGACTAATTTAGATATCCTCTAGCATATTCCAGTAATTAGTGACAAACGTGATGTGTTCATAAGTATGACCTGTGGCCATAGGCATACACGGTATGCTTCCCATCAAAGCAAAAAATATATGTTGCATCTGAACAAGATAAAAAGAATTTCATCGCTAAAGTCAATTTGTACGACAAAAAATATTAAGCAGCCAAAGAATTTACATTGCACTATGATTGTAACTGCAATGTGGATCAATAACATTAGTATCAAGCTACAAAATAGTGAAAATGGAGCCACAAAAGAGCAGCTTTCAAAATATGCATTGTCCTCGTATTTTAGTAATCTGAAAACCATAAGCACAACCATAATTTTCATTCAGCTTAGACCTTGAACCTCTATGTCCAAAACTTAGAACCCCAGGTTCAGTAATTAACACGTGCATTTCTAAAATAATAATTATAGTAACTTGAATAAGATGAGGCTTTGTTGTTGTAGTAGTAACTTGAATAAGACAAACATAATAAATCCTTTAAAAGAAGGAAAAAAAAAACATTAAACCAAATTGCTGAAAGAATTTAAAAGGCCATACCAAAGATGAGTTACCGTAGGGCCATTTATGCACCTTTCAGGCCGTGAGAAGCGTTGCATATCAGCTGCTAACTGCATATGTATAAAATGAAATATAAATGAAAGATACAAAAGGTCTGAATATGTGTCAAAAAACAACCCTGAATATCTAAATACAACCAAACAAAAATTAATAATGGTTCAAACTGTGGCTCAATGGTTTGGTATACATTAAAACTTGTTTTTCAATCATTATCCTCATCTTTCTTTCTTGCTTTCCTTTATGATATTTTATACCACACAAATGACAAGAAATTTTTACGATCAACTTATTATATTAGAGCCATATGGTCCCATACCCTTAAAAGTGGCATTTCAAACTATTACATGCACAAATTGATGTAGTTCATGTTATACAGCATGTCAATATAAATACATGCTAATTTTCCCACCATCCCTCTACAAAATATGTTATACAGCATATCAATATAAATACGTGTTAATTTTCCCACCATCCCTCCACAAAATATTGTCAATGCCAACCTAACACTTGGCTTTATAAATAATCAACAACAATAAAACATCACTCCCAAATTAATTGAGGTTAGCAACACGGATCGATCATTTTCATTCCGTTCAACTTAATAAGGCGATTATGATTTGGAAATATATTAAGTCTTTTATTGCAGTTAATGCATCCCAAGTCACTTTAGGTCTTCCTCTATACTCTCAAAATCCAGAATTCCTATAGCATTGAGTTTTCATACTAAAGCATTTGTAGGTCGTTTTTGGATGTTTCAAACCACCCAAGGGGACACAACAAGCACCCTTCTCATCTTTTTCCTATAGTGGTATTTGGTGTTACTCCTCCAGCCCTACTTTTATTTTAATCTACATATTTCTATTTTATCCTATTTGGTATTTAGGTTAATCCCACCATGGCCATTCAACTTTATAAATTCTACCAATTTGGTCACAAAACTTAATTTCGTAACGTTACTGAAAGTTAAAAAAAAAAATTTAGTGAAGTCATTTTGGTCATATCATCAACAACTTCAGCAATTACCAATTGTGCTAACAAGGCAACGATGACGTGGCAAGTCCAATTTTTATATTCCTATTCCGATTTTCTTCAGGTTTTTTTTTTTTTTTTTTTTTTTTTTTTTTTCTTTTTTTATTTTGGTCCACTGAATTGGTTAAAGCCAAATCGAGATTCGAGAGAGGAGAATGGTGAGGCGACCGATTTGGGTAGGGATCTAGTTGAAGATGAAGCCGCGGAGGAAACAGAGGTCGAGGAGGGGGGAGGGATTGATGATGCAGCTTGGGTTGACAGAGAGAGAAAGGAGGGCAAAAAGCCAGCCATTAAGGCTGCTTTGGGGTAGCAGAGGTTGAAGTTTGCGGATTAAGTCCCTGCTGAAGTAGAGGTAGTGTCAAGGCAAAACTTCACCTTAAATGTGGGATTTGGAGAAGAAAAAGAGATTTGGAAAGCACTGGATCTTCTTTCTCTTTAAAAAAATCGGGTATAAAAGCGAGTATTTGGTGAATATGCAAGTTTTGGCATTGCCACAACGGTCTGGTACAACTCCATAGGGAACTAATTAGGATGTTGATTAGCTCGAGAATCCCCTGTCTTGGTCTCTGAATTCCTCACCAATTAAGAACTCAAAAATGAATTATTGACGCAAAATGCCAAATTAGATTGTCAAGCTCGTCCAAACGTAGCATCAACTGACTCATCAATCCCTAACTCTCTCTCCTTCAAACTGCAACTCAATCGCAGTAATTCACCAACAACACATTATCATCTTCACCAACTTCCATTACTCATCAAGTTATCTTATACGTGAAGCATCAATTTGTACAATGTCTAATGATCAAATCACGGAAGCATCGGTAGCAATGCAGTAGAAACATGTGTCAGCCTCGTTGTCACTGACTAAGACAGAGATAGGAGTAGGTGTTGGATAAGCAAACGCCCTTTGTCCAGGAGCTCCGCCATTAAAAAACAACAAATGCTTTCAATGATGACGTCAAAGCTCTAGAGGAGGAGCTTGTCATCGTAGTCGTCATACTCTACGAATGTGCGGAGGTAGTACTAGAAACGGCCGAAGATGGGAACAAGATAGCAACTTTTTTTTCAAAAACCAAAAAATAAAAAATAAAGGATATCGGCATATGAATAGAAAATTAGAGTTTCCACGTCATGATCGCTATGTCAGCACAATTATCGGAGTTGTTGCTGGAATATGACCAAAGCGACTTCCTTGGAACTTTTGTAGCAGTTCATTGGCCTTGTTACAAAATAACGTTTTGCGACCAATTTGATACATTGTATAAAGTTGGATGACCATCAGTGAAACTAACCCATCTAACTTACTACAAATTCACATAAAGCATCTCCGTAACTACTACACCCAACCCAATCTATGTTTTGTTTCTTTATCGCCCAACATTCAACTCTCACAAAGCATACTAACCTAATGGCAATCTTATTGATTTTTTTTTTCCTTTTAGTTTAATAAGAGTATTTTAGTTACAAACAAGGTTTAAAAAATCGACAAACTTCGGCGAAGTTTGTCGATTTTGAGGTGAGCGAAGCGAAGTTCATAGGCAGTAGAAAAATTGCAAAACTTCGACTCAACTTCGGCTAACTTCGAAAACACCGATGGAAGTTAATAAAACATGAAGTAAAATTGTCACGTTTCATGGAAGTTGAGCAAACTTCGACTGAAACTTCGACCGAAACTTCGACCGAAACTTCGACTATGCTAAAAATATACTTAAACTTCGGCTAAATTAAAATAAAACATAGTTCTAGCATCTCTTCGAAGAAACATGAGTTCTCTAGCATTTAAAGTGAAATTCCATAAACTTCCATATACCGGCAAATTTTTGTCAAACTTCCATCGCCGAAGTTAACTTCCTCGAATTAATTCTGAATTTTAAGTGAACGAAGTCACAGGCGAAGTTGAAGTTTCAAACTTTGGTTACAAATCACATTCGTTGCACTCCTTCACTTCTTCCATCAAGCTTGAATTGTGTGTGCAATGTCATCTTCACTACATCTATCTGTTTCTATCATTGATCTTAAATATCTAGAACAATGCAGTGTTGAAACTTCTAATTCGCCAAAATGTACTCACCCATTAACTCAACCTTCATTCCGTTCATAAATTCTCATGGCAATAGTGATTTATGTTCCTATTACACTTAGGTTTAGTATAGAGATTCCATTTGATATAGGATGGTTATTAGATTCATGACTACTATATGGATTATGAGTATAGTATCTCTTAAATTGCTATCGTATCCAATGATTGCATTCTAATAGGCATAATTATAAATGTCTTAGTAGTAGCACAATGGTTGCTTTCGTTTAAGGCATTGAAATGAGATGAGATAGTTAAAACAATCAATTACGGAGAATTCATGGGATAGTCATTGGTCGGGTTACAATAATGCCCTATTTATTTTCGTAATGTAGTTTTGAAGCATTAACTGGAAATATAACAACATAGCCTCAGTTTCAAATTAACTTAGTAGGAATATTTATATCACAAATCACACTTGTTGCACTACTCCATTTCTTCTATCCAGCTTGAATTCTAAGTGTGACATCATTCTCAATATTGCCATCATTTGTATGATTAATCCTAGATATCTAAAGTGCTTCACCTAAGGAACTTCTAGTTCCCTTAATTTTACCACTCCATTTCTATGTCTAGTATTTCTACACTCGGAGTGTATGTATTCGATCTTCATCCTACTCAACTTAAAGCCTTTAGATTCTAATGTATTCCTCCAAAGTTCGAATTTCTTATTTACTTCATCTTTCGTTTAGCCGACGTCCACTAAGCCAATATCATCTGCAAATAACATACACCATAGTATATCCTCTTGAACATGCCTAATTAGTTTATCCATAACTAGAGTAAAGAGATATGGGCTTAAAGTCGATCCTTGATGTAGTGCTATCATAATTAAAACTTCTTTTGTAGTTCCTCCAAATGTCTTTATACTTATTAGTTATTATCACTCCACGTATCCTTAATAGTGTCTATGTATCTTGTATGCACTCCTTTTCTTTCTAGACCCACCAAATAACAACATTAGTCACAATAAATCTTCAATACAGTTTGTTTTAAATTTGTTGAATACCATTTCGGTTATCTTTGTAGCTTCTCTACACTAATTATACAAATTTTCATCTTGACATTTAAGTATTTTCCTACTCTTGCCAATTAAGAAATCTTTATTCCATCATCATGTTTCTTCTTAGGTGGTCCCATGCCTTTGGATGCCATCTCTTTAAGAAATTACTCAATTTCAGTCTCACTATCTAGATTCAATTCATTTTAAGTAGTTAAAAAAAAGAACAAATTCTAACTATTTATTGTTTTTAAGGTTCCACCACTTTATTCTAGTATTTTGATAAGGCCCAAATCATATAAAGTGTTACAACAATACTATAGGTGTGAGTTAAGTGAGTCGTCAAGTTAGTCACATTGAAGGTTGGGTGTGGTGTTTAGAATTGGTAATGTAAATGGAAGATGTAAGGTAGAGAAGAGTATCTAGAGTGATTGTAATTTGGGAACTCTTATGAGTTTGGGTTGAGAGAGTTTTAAGACTCTTCTCTGGGCTACTTTTAGGTCGTAATCATTGTTGTTTCTCAATTCAGTTGATCAATATCGGTATTCTATCATTGATATCAGAGCATCCTTCAAGTATGGTTCCAAAAGTAGATGCACAACTGCGACTGGAAACTTTTGAAGCAGAATTGCAGAAACTCGATGAGATGGAAAAATTTATCACAGGGTTTACCAATAAGATTAAGGTGTTCGGATCTGAGGTTTGTACTGAGATTTCAAAAGTGTGTTCGAAGATCAAGGACTTACAGCAAAAGATTGAGGCCTACCTCGTGTAGTCGCGAGCTTTATGTCCAACAATCGAAGGAGGAGATTCACCCATCGGAGTGTTGGGATCAAAAATTGTTGACGATCATGGGTCATAGATCTCTGATCTGTCGGATCCAGAGTAGTCTAAGGTCTGGCCAACTACTGGTCAACCAAATCAGCATCGTTGATCATCGTTTGGAGAAGTAACAGGTCAGATCTGACCTCATGTGGCTACATCGATGACTGAGAAGGTCTCAACACTTTCAAATCTGGACGACTCAATCTCAAAGTTTACTCTTGGGAGTTACATGCCACTGAAAGGTATTTTGCATTCAACATTTGATAATGAATTTTGCTTTGGCTTCTCGACAAACCACCAGATTCCAGTGAGACTTCGGCGACCACCATGTCTGGTGACGCCGTTACATGTCGAAGAGTTGTCACCATCACCTATTGCGTTCACAAAGTTGCTCCTCCACCTTGGTCGCCTCCGTCGCCTCTGCTGCTGCTATGGTCCGAGAAGATCTGGCGAGGGGTTTGCATAAGCAAAAGTGGGGTATGTGTCATGTGTGAGGTAAACCGTGATTACAATTTATTTTCTTTACACACCAATGATCTTCCTTGAGTTACATATTTCTACTCTCATTTTAAGTGGTGGGCCCACTTGATTAATGCGTTGTTCAAGGAATATCTTAAGGGTTCTATGATGACTACTCTTTTAGGGTTGAGTTCTGCTCACAACACTTCTACACTTACCTTAAGTGTTTTGCCTTTTGATGTTCCTCGATCAATATATACTCAATTGTTTAGGTTGTTGGTCCACACAGTTTGCAATGCCCATCTCAGGACTCATGTCTTGGCTGCCACATTTGATATATATTCTCCTCTTTTGTGCTTTATGGTGCACATGAACACCTAATTACAAACCCACCAGTCCATTTTAGACCTTATTCCTTGTTGTTCAATCTATCTAGAGAAGGTTACTACATGGATGGCCATTATTCAACAAACTTTGTCCCATCTCATTTGACAATTAGTCACTCTCTTGCACATTTTTGGAGTTCTTCATGGAGTCAACAATTGGGTCACAATTTCTTGACAATGTCTTTAGCTCTTTTTGATCAGTATTAGACTTCCATTCATGCCAGCAAACTATATCTATATGTGCTTCATGTGGGATTGATTTTGAAGTCCTTACTGCCTAGTGCCGAGAACACCAATTCGGTCTTCTTATTGATGGGTACTTGTGCTACAAACCCGTAATTGGGTTTTGCCATTGGGATTTCTGAAGTTTGTTGGATGTCGTCTTCATTGTTTCGGATTGAGGTTATGGGCACTTCGACTTTCTTGTGCCCTTCTTGCGCTATGAGTTCAGCGCATTCATTCGATATTTTACTGGAGCACTTGCTTATTCCACCCAGCACTGCGCGACTGATATGGATCCTTGCTTGGTTATTGAAGATCATCTCATCATGTGGATTCATTATCCTGGCTGAGTCATTCTTTCTTTACCATCTTGAGGATGAGGTGGATTTTTTTGGAGGGAATAATGATGAGGCCCCAATCATATAAAGTGTTACAACAATACCGTGTGAGTTAAGTGAGTCGACAAGTTAGTCACATTGAAGGTTGGGTGTGGAGTTTAGAATTGGTAATATAAACTGAAGTTGCAAGGTAGAGAAGAGTATTTGGAGTGATTGTAATTTGGGAAATCTTATGAGTTTGGGTTGCGAGAGTTTTAAAACTCTTCTCTGGGCTACTTTTGGGTTGTACTCGTTGTTGTTTCTCTCAATTCAATTGATCAATATCGATGTTCTATCAAATTTTCTTTTAACTAAATGCCAATACTAACTATGTTATGTCATAAACGTAAACACTTATAAAATCTCACCTCATAATATGTACCAAAGATATCCCGAGAATATACGTAATGTCCAGTCGTCACTCGGGCACGCACAAATTTCGAAATTATTTCATGTTCTTCAATAATGAAAAAGATTTACCTTTATAAATAAAAAAGACTAGTCCAAAACAAGGAGAGGAATAATCATTCTAATGCAGATCTTTGCAATTGTAATGTATGCATGCGTGCCATAGAATAAACTAAGCAGAAAAAACTAACATGGCATAAGTAGTAATCATACAGCAATAATGTTATTTGATTTCTTTTGAATTGCTCAGGCATAATACCATAGTACTACAACAAAGCCTAAATCCCGAATTAATTAAAGTCGACCACATGGAACGAACTTTTTCACTCCCTTCAATTTAATATCCACCCTCCACCAAAAATATAAGCCGTTCACCCAAAGTTCCATTTCAAAATATATAAGTCATTTTGTGAATTCATGAGAGCATTTATACTTATTAAACCTATTTTACCCTTCATTTAAACCCGTAATCAAACTATCCTTAATATGTGTGTTTTTGGTCAAATTACTTATATTTTTCGATGGAATGAGTATTTGACGAAGGAACTCATAATCCTTTAAAACGTTTTGAATTAATGCATCTCAAGTTATCGTATGTCTACCGCCATGCCGCCAAACTACTTCCATTCTGACGATGTCGACTTTTCTAATCGGGGCATTGTAAATTGTAAGTTATCTTTGGATGTGCCTAAAAAACCCCATTTGCATTTCCCTAATTTTGTGCATCAATTGGTGTTATTCCAACCTCTCTTTGAACCTTTCTATTTCTTATTCTAATTTTACAAGTTTTAATGCGCAATCTAAGCATCCGCATTTCCACTACACTTATTTCTATCATTTCTATGTATATATGTTTCTTTACCACCCAACGTTCACTCCTATAAAGTATATTAGGCTTAATTGTGATCTTGTAGACTTTCCTTTTTGCTTAAAAAGCATATTTCAATAACACATCACACTTGTTGCACTCCTCCACTTCTTCCATACAACTTGAATTCTATGTGCAACATCCTCAATATGACCATCAATTATAGTATTTAGGCTAAATATCTAAAATGCAGTGTTTTCAAGGCATCGCCCAGGCACCGCCAAGGCGCCGACTTAGGCCATTAGGGGTTTCCACCGCCTAGCCCTTAATAAGGAAGGTCGTGGGCCTGAAAATAATTGTTAAAAAATATTTTTATTGAAAAAATTATTTATTTTAAAAAATAATTATTTCAAAATGTGTGAAAAAATGTGAGTTGAAAATATGGTGGTGAGAATGTGTAGATGAGAAAGTATGCCACTTATTGTTGAGGGGTCTCTAAATACATTAAATTATTTCTTAGGGAAACTAAATGTTCTTTCGCCCGACTAGGCACGTCGTAGGCACCGCCTAGGTGCCGCCTAAGCACCAACAAGGCCCCGCCTCAACTAGGCGAGGATAAACCGCCTAACGCAACCTTGCCGCACTGAAAACATTGCTAAAATAGTTCACCTTAGAAACTTCTACTTCTAATTTTACTACTCCATTGTCTTGATATATGCTATTCTTAAACACACAATGCAACAAATCAGTCTTACTACTACGCAACTTAATGCCTTTAAACTCTTTAACGTATTCCTCCAAAGTTATAATGACCCACGAGTAATATTTCTACAAACGTGAGATACACCAAGGTCAACAATAAAAAGCATGGACTTGAGGTGACATACCTTGGAAGCAGCTGAAGATTGCCATCGCTGAATTTCTCTCAAGCGACTCATTTCCAAGTCAAGAACTTGATACGTTTCCAAGTATAACTCTGCTTGACTATGTTTCATAGAATCAGGTAGCTGCATGATAATTCTTTTTTAAATCCACTATGCTCATAATGTATATTTATATGTGTGTGTATATATATATATATATATATATATAGAGAGAGAGAGAGAGAGATTGAATAATTAACTGCACCCACTTCCTAATCTATATTGCTAACCATAAATTGTGAACTTAATCCAAGATTCCAAATAAAACAATCTGAATTTCAATGATCGAGAAAAGAACAAGTTCCACATTTGTTTTTCAATCATTTGAATGAAAAGTCACAAATAATTGGCATTTTATGACATTAGTCATTTAATTTCACACATGAATAAAAATAGAAGCCAAATGATATTTACAAGAAACAAAAGTTTAAGCATTGATGAATTTCATTAAGTTTTTTCTAATTCACATTAACTTTCTGAATGGACATAGAAGAAATAATAAAAAATGAAAGAATCATTCTCCTTTAGAATCTAATATAATTGGAATTGATAATAAAATAAAAAATCCTTATAAAGAGATTGACTAGTTTCATTCATTTAATAAAGAAGTAAATTTGAAAACTTAAAACAAAAGATGAGAATGATAAAAACGAAGCCTTTAGGATATAACTCACAATTTATGTATCCCGCCATGCTTGGTACACAAATTTAGATTGGAATTGAGATTCTTGAATTTCAGCACTTCCCTTGAGCTAGATTATAGGTGATGAGTAATACTCATTTTGAAAGAAGAACCTTGATTATCTTCCATTGTCTGGCTTAGTGCGGATATCTACAACCTTTTGAATAGTAAACAGGTAGGACATAAAGCGTATGTAAGTCACCACAAGCTTCTTCTTGTCATGACATACTAGGTTCTTTGATATGCTAACGGCAGGTTGCTATCACAAGATACTCTTCTAGGTTTTATGATAGAGATTCTTAGTTCACAAGTGCCCTTTCTTGGTGCATTCATTTATGAATACTATTTCAAGAGTTCTAAATTCAACTTCTGCACTGCTAAGACACCATTAACTGCATCTTGTTTTAACAAGTGACAAAATTATCCCAACAAGTTTTCTCCTTTTAGAAATTTATAAAGTTCCAATGGTTACATGAGCATGAATGTCTTCCTAAAGCATTACCAACAAGTATGGTGGTACACTGAGATTTTTACATACAAATTTAGAAGAATGTTGCTCACAAATGTATGTTGGAATGATAACAATCCTCCAAAAGAGGCAAATTGAAAAGTAAATGATAGGGTGGCATACTTTTGAGGGATGCATTTTGTTGCACAGTTGTTGAGGCCTTTGAATGTCGTAGCAGATGTGCATGTGTACATTCAGGGTTTCTACAGGACCTCGACAACTGTGTAGCTATGTTTCCTTTCCTTCTTGTGTCTTATTTCTTCTTGAAAAAACATGTAAATTACCTGGTCGTTGATTAAATTACAATCATGAATGGGCGTGACTAAGATTTCGAGGTGTTTGAGCCTTTGAGGTTTCGTTTGAAAGTCAAGCTCAAACTGGCAATGATAAAAAATTTGATTTTATCCGAGAGTTCAATCACTTAAATTCGGAACTAATTCATGGAAGTCAAATTTGATGTAGCGAACTTTTGCAAAAATTTCGATATTGTAGAAGTATAATAACTTCATCGAAGTCATTGTGACATCCAAGTTTTATGAAAGCACGTTAACAAAACAAGTCATTTGCAATGAATCAAGTTCTTTCTTTTTTCTATACTTGATCGAAAGTAAGGGTTTAGAAAAATTTATAAGACTGCAATTAGTCACGCTGTGCTATATGGAAGTGAATGTTGAGCAGTAAAGCAGCATTGACTACATAAAGTGAACGTAGCAAAAATGATGATGCTTAAGTGGATGTGGTAAAACTCATAGAGATAGAATAAGAAACACATAAATTCAAAGACAAGTAAGAGTAGCACCGATCGAGACAAAGATTATGGAAGGGCGGTTGCGATGGTTTGGTCACTTGCAAAGACAGCCTATAAATGCGCCCACTAGAAAACATATCTCAATAAAAACTGAAGAAATTCAACAAGATAGGGATTTGAATGGTTTGGAAAGCTCACCATCAATTGCACTGAATCAAGCACAATGGAAGAGTTTGATCCATGTAGTTGACCGCAATTAATTTGGGACTGAGGCTATGTTGTTGTTGTTGTTGTTGTTGATCGAAAGTAAGGCCAATTTTAGAGGATGTGATCTTTCTATACATTACGTTCTATTCATTAAGCAATTTGTTTGAGTTTTTCTTAAACTTTTTCTTTTTTCTTTTAGAAGAAATCAAAAACTTGACTCCAACATAACTCGAACCCCAACCGAGCCTAGCCTTTTGGCAAGTGATGCCTCAACCATGTCACTGGAGATGCTTTGGCCAATTTGTTAGAATTCATTCACCATATTTCAGATTTATTTCTAGAGTTGTATCATCTGAATGTTTTTACTCTTTAGGAATGACTACAGATCTAAATTGCCACTGATCATATTTCACATTTTTATACAGCTAGAATTAAAAACTGCAAATTATATTCTTTTCTCCAAATACGATGGTATCTTTTGTAGAAATTTCATTTACATCTAATTATTAATCCGATATTTAAAAAAAAAAACTAATTAATTCGAAGAACTTTCATACTAGTTAAATTGGAGGCACAAATTGGATCTTGGCATCAATTTGATGATAAGGAGGTGATAAGAGATAGCTTGATTCAAGATAGATTATGGCCATACGGTGAATCTAAGGCATCGATGTTCCAAAGTTATTCAGCAGTGAAATTATCTCCCTTAGTATCAATTCAGGTGTAATAAGGTTGATACTCAAAGAATATGATGTCCATGTTAATACATTTGAATGATGTAAAATCGTGCAATTTGATGTTGAAAATGTAAATCAGTTAAATAATCCACAGCTTAGATTGTTGATAGACAAGCTCCATATTAACTACCCTCAAAAGCACTAGACCTGCTTAGCCATGCTTTGAACCATTGAGATGATTCAAAAGTGGCACATGCTCATTCATCACCAACTTCTCCAAACAGGAATTCTTTTGTAGAAAGTAAAAAGTATGCAGTACAAACCCAGCATTTTATTCATTGTATTTATCAACAGAATATTATGATATAAACAGAATGTTACGATAACAGTTAAATATGAAAAAGCAGATAAAAAAAAAATTATTCCTGCCTCAAAATTTGGAGATTGAGCAATTGATTTCTAAAATTTAAAATAAGAAATCGAGATTGCCTGAGGAAGAGCTTTGACGCAGCTTCGATACGTATATAGAACAGATGACATCTCCTTTCCCTCATGAATAAGGGCATTCTGCATACATTACCGTGTAATCCATCAGAATGAATGAATATACAATGAAAAAGAAGAACATGGTTATCAAAGCATAAGAAGAAGAAAAAAAAAAAAAAAGACTACTCAACAAACAAGCTGAAGAATGGTTAAATTGAGAACACGGCAAGGGCTTTACCAACTGATTGACAGCCTTCGTATCTTCCGCCAATGATAAGCGATATGCAGAAACATCACCATATTCTGCAGGTTGAATGGAAAGGTCAATTTGTAAGACCATTATGTGTCTCAAACTTATGTCTTAATTTATGTAACCTATGAATTACCTAAAGTTTCTTGAGTTCCCTTTAGGTTACTAATTTGATGGAAATTGGTATTGATGTAGGAAGCTTAAAGGTTCTCCCTCAAGCCTATTAAAGTACACTTGAACCACCAAACAATGTGTCGAATGTTTGAAGCTCATGAGGGCGATAAGATCTTGGTGGTTCTAAGAGACTAAAAGCTTCCGCAGGAAATTCTCTAAATAATTTATATTTGTTATGTTAAAAGAACGCTTACACAATTAACTCAGGAAATGCAGCAAAATTCCTTCCTATTGCAAAGTAATAATAAGGTTAGGTCACAGCTGCTACCTATCGGGCTAGTAGTCGCGCATCTTTCCGTCGCTAAAGTAGCCGCCAACCCTTGCACTTCAGGTTGGTCATCCTGTAATGCCATCATCAACACACCAATTGAAGAAAATTCAAATCAAATCATTGCCTAAGAAACCTCGGGATCAACAATTACCTCCAGCGAGAAGGTCGATAGAGCTGCGATGGCTTCTTCAACCGGCACGGCCATGATTCCGATCTGCACAACCAAAGCATTATGCGATGAGTTTAGATCAGACAAATGACTGAAGATGAATCGGAAGAGAAAATGAGGGATTTCGCTCACATTTTGCCCTAGTTTTGGTGAAATCTGAAGATCTTCAACGAATTTCAGACATGGAAGTAACAAACGTTAATCCGCTCAACTACTTTCAGACTCTCTCAGTCTCAGTCTCTCTTCAATGTTAAGGAGGCGAGCTATGGCCTACACTTTTGAAACACGCATTTACACAACCTCTCTTAATGTCCGTCAGATGGTCTTCAAGATGTTTTTTCACACCACTCATGTTATGCACCAAGTATCATGTGTGCACATCATTTTTACATGGGATCGCACGCCATATTAGTCAAATGTAACTTTGATGTGACTTTTGGGTATCATAGTAGCATTTCATTTTTTACTTTTTTACATTTTCTAAGTGGTATCGAGTGTTAACTACATCAACTAATTAATGTTTGAGCATTTTCGAGCTCATTATATTCGGAGGTCTTTCTAACCTAATTTTTTATATTCATGAGATTCAAACTCGAGAAATCAGTTAAGAGGAAAATTAAGTCTCTTACTATTTATTTATTTTTCAATGAGTCTTTTATTACTTGGATCAATCAATGGCTGACATCAGTTATGATTAATCATGTTAAGAAATTTTTTATGAAAATAAAAATTGAAAATGAAAAACTGACTATAATATTTTTTCTTAAAAAATTTGGAAATTGTTGGGTAGCTTTTCTTTTCTTGACCATTGGGTATCTTTTCATTCAAGCAAAATAGGTTGTACACTTTTTATTATATGTGTATACCAAGTTACCAACAACCTTAGGTTATAGGATAATGCTTATCACGATCTTATACTTTGTAATCAAGGCAAGGCATACATTCATAATGGGTTTTGATGGCCCATTCATAGCGATCCAAAAGTGGCACAAAGCGAAATGAAAGTTTTCTCTACCTTGAAAATGCTGTCCACAAATCATGTTTTATGTATCTGGCAAAGTTAACCTTGAATACTTAATAAGGGAACCAAATGTTTTACTAAGGCAACCAAAAAAAAAAAAAGAGGTGAAATTTCAAAAATAACACTACTCAAAATGAGCACCCCACCCAACTCCTTCAAACCCAACGGTCGAACCCCATCATCCCCTTCCTTTGATCCTTGAAGATAGGCACCCCACCAACATACTAAAACCTTCATTGTCCTCAATCTCTGTTCATCTAGCTTCCTTTGATCGAACCCCATCATCCCCTTCCCTAGTTTTCATTGTCTCTTTAGGTTTAGTCTTGGTCTTTGGTTTCGGCTTCGTTTTTGGGAGGAATCGACAGACTTATGGTTTAGGTGTTTCGATTCGAGCTTGCGGGAGTCAATTCGAATGACAGAAGGTATGTTCTTAGTCGATTTGACTACAAATGAGTTTCTTTTAGTTGATTTTGTGTCTTTGAATTATGTGTTCTTCATTCACGGGTTTTGAATATGGAAACCCGTAATTTTCGGTCGCACAGGGCAGTAAAGTATGAGACATTCTTAGCCATTTTTAGCCACTAATGGTCGAGAATGCCCCGTAAGTTGGTTAATAATGCATAGCATTAGTCTCGGTTGATATATACTGAGACTAGACATAATTGTCTTGGTTATTAATAACCGAGACAATTCTACATAGTCTCGATCATATCTTACCGAGACTTAATGTGGAATCTTAATTATATTTGCCTTGGTGTTATTTAACCGAGACATGTACATGTTGTTCCGTTAGCAGGCTACCGAGAGTTTTAGGTATGTCTCGTTGACATGGTACCGAGACATAATATTCGTTCTCGGACATGTTCAATCGAGACATACTTTTCACACATTATTTCATTCCTATTAGTTTGAAATTGGGATTTTTTTTTTCATTTTACCTTCATATATGGCTCATTCCAAGGCTATTGTGATCAGGGAGGAGACCAGTAGCGAGCCGTTAGGAGGTGCCCATAGTCGTGGTGGTCGGCGATGGAAGGAGAAACAAAAGATTGAAACAAAGGTTAATGCACCAATGACGACTACACGTGCTCAGAAGGGTGTTCTACAAGATGAGGGTTCACACATTGTCGAGCATCGGGAAAAGGATTTGATGATTGCTCGTGGTGGAAGTCAGGGTGAAGCCTCCGAGTCTTTTGAGGACTCACTTGAGAATGAAGAAAGAGAAGAAGGTTTGTTTTAAGTTATCTACAATTGTTGCATTGGTTACTCAGTGTTTACTTGGTTATATATTTGTCCATTTATTTTTCAGACGATTGTGATTTTATGTTTACTTTGTCAAGATCATGTGGGTGGTAGTAGCAATGGTGGAGGCAACCAAGGGGTATGAGCCACGCAAGGCACTCAAGGCGGCCGAGGTGGGCAAATGAGTCGAGGTGGGTGTGGCACCCGACCCACAACAAATGAAGAAAAGCAAGAAGAAAACTCGTATGCTCCTCTACCCGTTGGGCTTATAGATCGGAGTCTATTGTTGAGCTTCAAACATCACATCGCGGTTGTAATTTGGGACAGTGTGGTATGTAGATCGTGAGTTTTAAGTTGAGAAATTATAATATTGATTGGTGCTTATGTAAGAAATGGTCTCATTGCTAAATTTGTGATCCATGTGTAAATGTTTGAAAAATCTATGATTTTCTGAAGTATATTAGATAATATAAAGTTTGAACAAAGCATATTATGTTATAAAATTTTGTTTTTGACGTATAAAAAAATGAAACAAAAATGAATAAACAAGATGAATGTTCAAGATATTATGTTATAATTTTTTTTTTTACTGTCTTCCCTTGATGGTGCTAAAAACCGACATATCATAAGGACTTACGTGAAACCTTTTAGTTTTGTTTCTTTAGGTAATCAATGATCTTGATATTTTATTTGGACTATATTTAGCATTATCACATGTTCACAGATTTGTGTTATTTTTCAATGGCTAAAAAGTCACTAATAAAAAAGAGGACCGCTTAAGGGCACCCCACCTATTAATGCAGGCACCCAGTTAATGTGGGCACAAACCGATTTATCTGGGGCACCCAAAAATTAGACCCGAAATACCAAAAATACCCCTTGTGGAAATCCCTGAGCACCCCATCACCCCCACCACCACTATCACTGAACCCTAAGCACCCCACCACCCCCCACTACCACCTTCACCGAACTGTTGTGCAAGAACTCATTTGGTTTGAACCGACCAGTGAGAGGAATCCCCGAAATAGTGTTTCCCGTGTCTCGCCTTGTGTTTCTCCTTCGGTTTACTACTTTTTTGCAGTTCGTAGGGTCGTGGTGTGAGCCGATTTCGTCTCCAAGTTAGGGTTCGGTTGAAGATCGTCGAACACACATTATTTGCGCGAAATCGCTCGTTTGAAGGTACGTTTTTAGTGTAATTAAGTTACATTTGGTAGAGTAGTTGTAATGTGTGTGTGGTGGTGGGTTCAATAGTTAAAGAAATGGGAATTCGCGGTTCTCGGCCTCGCATGGTGAGACAGAAGCTACATTTTTGGGAACTCGAAGTCTCGGCCATAAAGGCCGGAAGAGTTCACAGTGTATCGGTTACGCATGGCCGAGAGTACTCTAGTTCTCTCGGCCGAGACATGACGAGAGCTAGAATTAGTGGTAGGTAATGTGGTGTCGGTGGTGTACAACCGAGAATGTGCTCATACTTTTGGTTGTACACTGGCGAGCGTGTTAGAGTAGGCTCGGGCGTGATTGGCCGAGATCAAGGCGAATTGAAATGGTCGACCCATCTCGGTGGTGCACAACCGAGAACTTATCATTGGACTCGGTTGTACACTTCCGATATGTTGGACTCCTTGTCGGTCAAGGGTGACAGAAAATATGGGTTGTTTGACGAACCTACTTGACCGAGACATCAGAAACGGATGAATCTGAACATTTTTTTTTGTAAATTTTTTTTGTAAATTTTTTTTGGGTTCTGTTCCATGCGCTTATATGTTGTAATTTTTTCAGGTATGGCTCGTCCGAAGGTACCGGTGACTAGGGAGGAGGTCGGTATTGAGGTGTCGAGGCCTAACCGGGCGAGGTGGTCGGAGACCCCCGACAGCATCGTACCGGAAAGAGAAAGAGAAGGATAATGAGGATGTTAAGGGAAAGGCGAAGGTAGATGGTAATCGTGGAAGGTTACAATTGCACGATGAGGGTTCGAACATCGATGCTGGGCGACATGAGGATCTTGTGGTTGCCCGAGGGGGAGAGGAGGGGAATGCATCGGAGTCGAGTAGCAGTGACTCTTCAGAGGCGGGGAACACGACAAAAACTGATCGTAATGTGGGCGGGAGTAGTACTGGTGGAGCCGGCCATAATGAAGGAGAGCCAGAAGTGCCCGTTGAACCGCGTGCTCCATTCCCTGGTGGTCCTATAGACGGGGCGTTGTTGAAGAGCTTCAAGGATCATGTCGTGTTAGCGATTTGGAGGAAAGAGGTAATTTCAATTTAATTGAATGGAGTAACTTAATACTCATGGTTTTCACAAAATGACGAGATGTATTTATTTGTTGCAGAAGCGTCCCGTTCTCAAGTGTATCAATCACGGAGCTCAGATGCAAGAATGGGATTTACAGTCGTGCCACCCGGACACGGCGGGACTTCAGAGGATTATTCAGCGTTCCGGGTTGAATACACTGATAGACTGCTCATACCGCAAGGCCAACGAGGAGGTGATCTCTGCATTTGTGGAGCGGTGGCAGCCGAAGACGAACACATTTCACCTACCTTTTGGTGAAATGTCTATCTCATTAGAGGATGTGAGCTTCCTCCTGAAGATTCTTGTGACAGGCAAAGTTGTGGCAGTGGAGAACTTTGCGAGGTACACGGAGGAATCTCGCTCGGACGCTATTAAGATGGTCTCGAACCTACTTGGGGTTAGCGTCGAGGAGGCTGAGGAGGAGGTGAATATCGGCAAGGGGCTCACAGTGCGCAAATGTTGGTTGAAGAGTCGCTGGTGCCCCAAAGCTGGTTCAAGACCCAGAAATTATCCTCCTGTGAAATGCACCGCCCGAGCGTACCTGTTGTACATTTTGTCCTGCACTCTATTTGCTAATAAGAGTGGGTATTGGGTGTCGATCGCGCTGCTGAAGCTTCTTGAGGACATGGACGACGTAGGAAAGTACGCATGGGGTGCGGCTGCGTTGGCCTACTTGTATCGACACTTGGGGTCCGCCACGAGAGTACATCTGTCTCAGATTGCTGGGTACCTGACATTGATTGAGGTTTGTTATAAATTAGACTTAATTTTCTTTTTTGTAATAATTAGGGCATTTTGCAATTGTGGACTAACTAACATTGTACGTATTTGCAGGGATAGGTGTACGACCATTTCAAACTTGGTCTCGCCACACCCAATGCGAAGTACATGGACTACGTGCAACCTCGTGTCTGCAGATGGATTCAAAAGCACGGGATGGTGGCGAATGTTGACAAGCTCGGGTCCATTAGGAGAACCTTGGATAGGTTGCGCCCAAATGAGGTGAGATGATTATCCATATCCTCTGATGATTGATGTTTTAGTAATTTTTTAATTCCTAACAATGGTTGTTGCTTTTTGATTAGGTCACTTGGGACCCATATGTGAATATCACGGAAAATGGAGTTGTGCACGCGATGGCCTTTTATAGTGGGACGATCAAGTACATGGATGTGGTAGAGCCCTACCACCCGGAGAGGATTCCGAGACAGTTCGGCCATGCGCAATCTATACCAGATCCTCCGTACCGTCCATTGGAAGCACATCGAGGGCCATCTGGGAACAAGTACTCGGTCAAGTATGGGTTCCAGCAAGACAATTGGGAGCGCCGACGGAACCATCTGTTGGCTCCTGAAGTTCGTGGCGACAAGGCAAAATTTGAGTTTTTTGCTACACTAGACTACCTGCCTTGGTTCCTCAAGGTGTCTCATCCCGTTATAACAAATCCGAGCCATGAGGACGAAGACATGCTTGCCACAACCATCGCAGACAATGAGCTACTTGAGGTATTGAAATGGTTAGATGTATTATGCATGTCTTACTCATCCCGATATGTTTTACATTAACACTAACCCGAAAATTTCATCAGCGTAATAGGCGTGCGATGGACACGACATTGCGATGGATGAACCTCCCGACGGAGTCGTGTACGATTGAGTCTGCGAGGATAATGGCGAGTGACATCGTCAATTTTCTTTCGGGGAGGAGTCTAGGTCCCACCCCCACGAGTACGACTCCGGCGGCCGCAGCCGGCACAACCGCCACATCCGGCCCTACCGAAGCAGGCTCGCGGTTGTCCCAGTATGGTAGCACTTCCACACACTCCACCCCGGCCACAGCTCAGCCCCCACGGTCGATGCTCGCCCCACGAAGAGAATGATTGGGAAGGAGTATCAGAGGAAGAATTTGAAGAAACCGAAGCAATGACCAAACGGGGATGGGGAACATAAACATTATGTATTAGTTTTATGATGTTTGCGGAGACAGTTTTATGACAGTTTTGTGATTGTTATGTGTACTTGTTGTTTGATGACTACATGTTGGTTGAGGAGTACTTGTTGGTTCATGATTGGTTTATGATTGTTTATGAGTACTTGTCACCGTTCAGCCATTGTGTTACTTTAGTTGATGTTCTACATTGCGCATATATGTTGTATTCTGGTCTTATTTTGTTCCAAGGAACTTGTTTTATTTGAATCTGAGTCTGTCTCGGCCAAGCAGGGCCGAAAGTTATGTGAGATTGTCGGTATTGAACAACCGAGACTAATGATGGATTAACGGTGTTACCCGGACGAGAATGTCGCTGGTGGAACAACTCGCGGTTACTCATGCCCGAGAAGCCATGTGTATGGTCGCGCATAGGTCGACGAGAAGAGGCAATTTTGGCATTGTGCGACCGAGACTTAACGTTAGTTCTCAATGGTGTATGGCCGAGACTATACCGTATGTCTCGGTCATTCAGGACCGACACGTCTGTTCCAGAGAACATTTCCAACTAACAGTACAACTAATACTATCAAAATAACCTTACACGAATGAAAATGTTGTCACGCCAGTATGAACCAAAACGTAATTAAGTATATATCAACATAACATTCGAAGTCACTATATAAGAATCAAAATGTACAACAATACCCCAAAGTCTCAAACGATATTTTAAGTATATATCAATATGACATTCAAAGTATTTTTCGAAATTGCTAAAGGTACATCTATCAAGAGTTCTAGGAACAATTTTAATACTATGGTGTACCTAAATCTACAACGGATATGGTGGCTTCATTAACAGTTGCAATGGGCGCGATGTCTCGAAATACGAATTCATCTCGCTAACATTTCGCGCAGTTATCAATATACCAGCCCCACGAAGGATATAACGATGGCAAAGGTGCATTCACACGCAACTTCACCTGTCAAAGTGAACTGTATAACATAAAGATATTGTCACAACCCCGCTCAGGGGGAAAACATAACAATTCAAGAAAATTCGTAGAACTTACCCTAACCCAATGGATATTCCTGTCATTTATCATGGCAATGACAAGTCTGTTGTGCAACGACGACAGTGGAGTACTACGTAGAGGTAGAAATGTAGAGGCACTCCCATGCGAGAGGTTGACAAGAATGGCATTGAATGCAAGCCAATGTCTGGAAGTGTCAACCATTCTTTGAAAGATGCACCAACTTGATTCTCTTGGCAATGCACCGCAATCATCACACTCTCGTAACTCGAGCCAAGCACTTCCTGCCAAAGGTTTTCGTACTCGATAATCATACCATACATCCGTCTATGAACAATCCTCCACCCGTCTACATCGGCAAGTCTTAGCGCAGAGGCAACAGACCGATATCCACAATTTCCATCGGCAACTACATCGATAATGCCTTCAACATGTGGCAACCAATCCGGTTCTAAGCAATGACCGTAAGCCATGTTAGTTGCACTTTGCGTGCGTCGACTGACACGACGCATTTTAGGAACAATTTTGCTTTTCTTCTGCCTAGAAGTGGAGGCCTATTTTATGGATAACACGTACTCAAATCCGCTCGGCAACCGTCTAGTCGAAGAATCGTCATCATCGTGTTTTCTCTTCGATACTGCATTGCCTCCGACTGAAGACCCCGGTGTCCTTCCCTTTGTCTTAATTTTCGCCAGCGGCACAACACCCGGTGTAGACGAAGGTCGACTAATCTCCCTGAGCTGCTGGAATAATCCTGAGTCGATCGTCCTCATCAGTGCAAGCATGAAACTTTTCCAACACCCGTTCAATCTCATCGTGCACGTTGTACCCAGACGGGTCCATTGGATTCTCAGGTATCATACTCAACTTTCGCCAGTAAACATGAATGTCCTCGAGAGGGATGGGCGACCGAGCAAATATATGATGGTTTAGCTCATGTGCACAAGGAAGCCCATGTGTGGTGCGTATCTCGCAACCACAACGAGTGGAGTCGTGACCAATATCCTCTCCACGTGTCAATTCATCTCTAATTAGCCTAAGCGCCCGTTGAGAGACATAACCACGCAATCGTCGATACAACTCATCAATGTACTCATGTCGGACCACGTTCAAACTTAGCTCAAACGATGCCATAATATTGTTGTGTTGGATTCTAAGGAGGCCATCAACCACATTCCACTAAGTCTCAAAATTGGCCTGACCGTTCCCAAGGTGTAGCTTCAGAATAGAATGCGCAGACTCCACCCTTTGCGTTGTCGTTTCCCAAAGTGCATAATTCTATTTGTCCAAGCGGACATAAATTTCTCCTTGTAGTTATTTAACCATGTGTTGTCCAAGTACTCAGTCAGACCCTTGACATTCCCAAACTCACAACGCAGATCATTCATCCTAACTTCAAATAAGGCCTCCAAGTTGGCATACATCACGTTCGACCACCTATCCAAAAAGCGCGCAAACCATCGTTCTCCCCAAACATCTTCTTAGTCTTGGCCAATACTACTTTGTTGATGTGCCAAGAGCAAAGGAGGTGAGACGATGACATAAAAACTTATTCTATGGCACTAATAAGGGCTAAGTCCCTATCGGTAACAAACACGTTAGGTTTAGGCCACCCATCCAATATGGATCTCAACTTCTCAAGTGCCCAAACATAATTCCCATGACTCTCTGATGATATGAATGCAAACCCAACGGAGAACGTCAAGTGTGTAGAAGTGATGCCAACAATCTCCAACAAAGGCATTCGGTACCTATTTGTCTTGTACGTGCAATCCATCAAAATTACCGATGAGAAACACCTTAGCAACTTTATGGAGTCGGGATGTGCCCAAAATAAGTCGGTGACAACATTCGTAACGGGATGCTTCCTATGCCATGACATCCACTTATTCTTCTCCAATATGTGCAACATTTATTTGCATTTGAGTCCTCTCGCCCGCATCCTCATTTCGGACTCTTTGTCTTGCATTATATATTGTTATCATGGTCGATACGTTTCTAACATCTCTTTGCTTCAACGTATTTAAGATGTCTCTTGGCTTCACATTCCTCTTTTTCATTTGCACCACAACTTCCTGCTCCCCCTTATCCAATCTTCCGGCAAATGAATGGCCGTCCAAGTTTTTTGCGGGCTCGTGATTGTGCCTCCCACATATAACAGTGACATACCACAAGAAGTCAGCATTTTCCTTTACGTTGATAAGGAAAGGGCGTCCACATTTCTTCGTACCAGTTAGAGTCCTCGCCTTTTCCTCTTCTTCATCATTTCTTGATTTCAAATAAATTTTTGCCGCTTTCCCCTTCCCTACTCTCTGAGACATTCCCCTATATGTCCCAGACCTCTCACAGGCAAGTTTCACCCTTCCCCTCCGCTTAATTCCCCCGGCATCGGAGTGCTTTGTCACTAGCACAAACATGTTATCACGGCCTATCATTTGAAGCCATGAAACTGCCGCTTCTCTAGAGGGGAATGGCCTACAAGGTGTAAACGTGTCCTTGTAGTCAGGAAATAGGGTAGAAACCGACATTACCTGCGATACAAACAATGTAACATTATAATCAACCAAAATGTACAGCACAATCACAAAAAAATCCAAATAAATAGGTTCTCGGTTGTACAGGTCCGACATTTTCTTCCGAGTATCGCTCACGTACGACCGAGAGTTACGAATTACTCTCGGTCTTACCATACCGTGACTTAAGTACACCTCTCGGTCCTCTAGGACCGAGACATCACCATACATCTCGGTCTTGCGAGGCCGAGACAATCGCGCACATCGACAGAAACTTCGGATAACCGCAAAAAAAACACAATAAATTTGCAAAATTACTTCAACTTCGACCTCCTCTTGCACCATAGCAGTACAATCCTCCATTATATCGTGTAAACAAGTTCGGATTTGAGCAAATTACCAAACCCTACGTTGACAAACAAATCATCAATTTCACAGTTTTTCACAACTACACAATTCTAATAAACCATCATATGGTTGTCAAAAATTGTTACCTCGCTGTCGGATGATGTCAAAATGATTTGTGGGGTTTGAATCATTATATTTACTGGGTCAAAAAGGGTCTTTTCCAGTTTTGCTGGAATTTTTACAAAAAAATTGGGTGCTTTCATTAATAGGTGGGGTGCCCTTAGTGGCCCTCATAAAAAAACGGATGGACTACTACAGTAAAAATTTATGAAAAATAGGCTACTAATGAGGGGTAATTTAGTGTAATACAAGAACTATGGATAAGAGGTTGCATATTACTGAATTGAAGTAATTATAAATATAATTATAAATGTTATGACGTTGTAAATATTTCAACATGTATAACAAGATCTTTTTTTTTTGCTATGAATGATGAGAAGGTTGTATTAGTCTTTGATTTTATTTTGAAAGTTAACATTTTTATGCTTAAAATGATGCTACTTTCATTTATTTTACATCATCGCCCACACCTGAAAATGCATCAACCATGAGGCTCAAATCCAAAAGTGGGATTTCCGTGACGGCCCCAGTTCCACAACCTAAACTGCGCTCCGCCCGTCCTAGACTTACGTAGGATACGAGTCAATCCTCGCGACGTCAATGCAAGCCTAGTCAACTTTCCTAACCATTTATTATTACATTTTTAATCAGTTATTCAAATTTGTGAGTTATCAAAGTTTATGCGGAAGTGATTTCAACTTAAACAAATCTAAACAAATATACACAAATCAGTTAGGACAGCCTACAGTGTGGAAACCCCGTATATACTCCATGTAAATATCTCGCAAAACCTATATATCCCATGTGTAAAAAAATATAGACATAAATAATGCAAAACCTACAAAAAAATGTGAGAGGGAAAGCCGCTCCAAAGTCCTCACAATAAATATCCTAGCACTGGCCCCTTTCCATTACTCGATTGCGGATCTACACTCAGTCAAACACAAGATTGACAAGCCCAAGTAAGTAACACCAGTAGGTGTTGGATTTTGGGGTTCATACGCAGTGAAAATTATAAAATAATTTTGACAAAAACCCCAACAGGATCCGAATCTAATTCCATTAAAAATGTTTAAACCAAGAAAACTTAATCATACCTCGGTCGCAAAATACATTTATGAAGGTTGATCGATCTCTAAGGCGCTGCCAACGACGAACACCCTCTACCAGTAGTCCACACGCGAACGACGGCCAAGATTTGAAGTGCTAGCTTCGAGAGAATACCAAACCTTTTGTTTCTCTTCAAAACGATCCAGAGCACCTAAGTCGTTTCTAAAACGAAAAATAGAGTTTCGACCTTTTAATCTTTCGTACGTGTATTCTAACTTAAAGCGTCTATTTATACAACCCCTGTATATAGACGGTTAAGTAAATTACACATGTACCCCTACTTAAAGAAGTATAAGTGTAATACACCACAAGGACGTTTCTGTCACGAATTTTATCATATAAAATTCATTTTTCTGAACCATCTTAAAATCTCGCAAAACCATTCTTAGTGTGACCCAATAGACTCATACAACGTTGGCAGTGTACCAAAACATATTTTGATATACAAGTCATAAGCGGCCTCTAGCAAGACATTATGACTACCCAAGTTGTACGAATATCAAATCGATACAACACAATTAATAGTGTATATAACATCCTTTTGTCACACGATATCTTTTTGATCAAACATAAGGCATGGAATTGTCATCCAACATGTTCAATCGTATTAGTCTCGATATCTAGGTAGACTGAAAACATCCAAGTGACATTGATCAATATCAATTCACTTACACTAGGCTTTTTAACAGTCTAACACATCGAGAGATCTACTTGATATTTCTCTTTATATGAGATGGAAAAATTCTATCTCGATTACACAACTTCATCACATTGCTCACACTGTAACCAATCACAACCTTTATAATCGTCCGGTTAAAGATAACGTTTGATCGTGTCAAATCACTATGTTCCTAATGTTGAAGTCTCTGACAATCTTAAGTCAGAGGACTGAAAAATATACCTATCGTGAGAAACAACTATGACTTAATTCATGTGATGTTCTCATAGCGGGTGTTGGGTTTTGGGGTTCATACACAGCGGAGATTACAAAACAATTTTGAATAAAACCCCAACAGGATCCAAATCTAATTCCATTTAAAACGTTTAAACCATGAAAACTTAATCATACCTCAGTCGCAATATACCTCTTGATCGATCTCTAAGGTGCCGCCAATGATGAACGCCATCTACCAGTAGTCCACACATGAACGGCGGCCAAGATTCAAAGTGCTAGCTTCGAGAGAATACCAAACCTTTTTGTTTCTCTCCAAAACGATCCAGAGCATACCAAAAAACCTTAAGTCGTTTCTAAAATGAAAATGATGTTTTGGCCTTTTTTCTTTCGTACGTGTTTTCTAACTTAAAGCGTCTATTTATACAACTGTGGCGGCCCTCGCCGTGCCGGGGTGACGTGTCTCCGTGTACTCCTCGCCAGCTAGCCCAATTACACGTGTACGACACCTGCCCGTCCTTATTTTTTCTCGAGATTCGCATCCACTTGTGTGTCTACGGTGTATAAATGACAAATGCAGCTGAAGTTGTACGTAAATGCAAGAAATATTAATGAAGTTAACAAATCCTACTGTGGAAAAACCCTTAAAAGTACTGTGTATAAAGGTAGATGACTGTACTATATAAAACTAAGCATTTACAAAGTCATGTCACTCTCCAGTTCCCAAAAGAATAAAAAAATCAAAATAATCACACGTACAAGTAATCCTCAAAAGTAGGCAGTCAGAGGTAGTCGTATAAGATCCCCTTGCCCTTACTTGTACTAGGATCTGCACTCAATCATCACAGAAGAAGATGGATGACGAGTCCAGTCAGTAAAATCCCAAGGAACTCCTCCAAGCATTCATATAAATAAATAGAATTCAATAAATACTGTTAAATAAACATGCAGAATGTAAACATACAACTGTAAGTAGGGCATCGCATGCGTAAATAACAATAAAGCTCAAATATGTGTGTCTGTTCCAGTCAGACTAAACCATACTTCGGGATTTCCTTTCAGGATTCCACTAGTGGGCGCACCCAACTAACTATCACCTGATCCCTCTCGGTGGCTGGTGTAGACCTTCGACGCACCGACACATGTATCAGTTCCCTCGGGTCGTTATCCACCGAGCACTCCTGATACACATGCTATGGTCTAGAATGCATAGACACACATTGGAAATCCGGTGGGAGTAACTCAACAAACCGTCTAAAAGATGAAAACATATGAACGTAATTAAAAAGCACAAGGAATACTGGAAATGAATGAAAATACGAAACAAAATAAATACTCGAGAGTTTTCCCTTTGGGTTTTACAAACCTCACAACGCGCTCCACTACCCCGTAATCAATCCCCGAGTCCAAGTCTACTGAGTCCTTGGTCGCCGATTGATCACCGTATCAACCTATGTCCATTTATGAATAAACGGGTCGAACCTGACCCGGCTGTGGACCAGAATGGTCCAGGCCCAGTAGGGGTGCACAAGCGCGAACATCGCGCGCGTGTGCACCTTCTTCCTCCCGATCGACTGGTTCGATCGGGAGTAATTTTTTTTCTTTTTTACTTTTTTTTGGTGATGGGTTGGGGTGGCTCTCCACCCCAACCCAGGTGGAGCCGATGGCAGGGGAAACACCCCTGTCATCTCCTCCTCGGCCATGGGGTTCGGCCTCCATGGCCAAACCACACTCTCCACCCCACCGTCAACCACCCGACACAACAACAGCCACCACTGAGACTCACCTCGACCGTGACGTCTCCTCTCCTTCCCGGCGCGTCCCTGCTTCTCCTCATCTTCTCCTCTTCTTCTTCTTCTCTTTCCTCTTCTCGGCTCGATCAGTTCTCTCTATATGTGTGTGTGTGTGCATAAGGTGTGTGCGTGATGTGTAGGTGAGATGGTGGACACGTGGTGTAGGTTGGGACAGGTGTTGATTGGGATTGTACAACTGTGACACCCAATCGTGACACCGCTAGGACACTCGCCCGTGTTTTCGGACGTTTTGACGCCCGATTTTCGCGTCCGAACAGTGATATCTGCGTACCGTCGCGTCGTTAGTCAATCAATATATATAGTCCATATTCGCTACGTACACATTTTTATTTAATTTGTGTATTTTCATTTTTTTTTCTCAACCCAATAGTCGGTCCCCTCGACTACTCGATACCCGTATTGACACGTATATCGAAGCGAATACCATTCAAACCTTAAGCGTAATATTTCTCAACATACACACATGCGATGTATTTCAATACATTTCACCGCAAATAAGCATCCAACACACAATAACTAGCATACCTAAGTCCCCGTGTGTCCTAAAGTACCGCAACGTCCACGTAAATCCGAGCTGGCGTCCACGTCCGTAAATTTAAGAGACATTAATAAAATGGGCCGTTACAACAACCCTTGTATATAGACGGTTAAGTAAATTACACATATACCCTACTTAAAGAAATATAAGTGTAATACACCACAAGAACGTTTCTGTCATGAATTTTATCATAAAAAATTCATTTTTCTGAACCATCATAAAATCTTGCAAAACCACTTTTAGTGTGTGACCCAATAGGCTCATACAACGTTGGCAGTGTACCAAAACACATTTTGGTATACAAGTCATAAGCGGCCTCTAGCAAGACATTATGACTACCCAAGTTGTACGAATATCAAATCGATACAACCTAATCAATAGTGTATATAACATCCTTTTGTCACACGATATCCTTTTGATCAAACATAAGGCATGGAATTGTCATCCAACATGTTCAATCGTACTAGTCTCGATCTCTAGGTAGACTGAAAACATCCAAGTGATATTGATCAATATCAATTCACTCAAACTAGGCCTTTTAACGATCTCTAACACGTCGAGGGATCCACTGGATATCTCTCTTTATGTGAGAGGGACAAATTCTATCTTGATTACACAACTTCATCACATTGCTCACACAGTAACCAATCAGAACCTTTATAAACGTCCGGTTAAAGACAACGTTTGATTGTGTCAAATCAGTGTATTCCTAATATTGAAGTCTCTGGTAATCTCTAATCAGAGGACTGAAAAAATATACATATCATGAGAAACAACTATGACTTAATCCATGTGATGTCCTTATAGCGGGTCGATCCAGTACTTTGTTCCCTAACAAGTACTCGTGATCTTGATTCGTATCCCTATACGTATAATCATCATATGATCATCAATCAAGACTCACACTAGTCTTAATTCATTATAGTTCACAGTATAACGATCGACTATGGACATTTAGGATATTTCTGTGAATATCCATGGATCTTATTATAATGTAAACATGCAAATTAATTATAATAAACAGCAAATGAAATCTTCTATTTTATTAACTAAAAGTATTCATAAAGACATTTAATGGATTGACTTAGGGCACATGCCCCAACATCTCCCATTTGCACTAGGGCCTATCATACATGCATTTAATGCCTAATGATCTAACATGATCATCATGTTTTGCTTGTGGAAGAACTTTTGTCAATGGATCTGTAACGTTGTTTTCAGTAGGTACTCTACAAATCTTTACGTCTCCCCTCTCAATAATTTCTCTAATGAGATGAAAACGCCTGAGTATATGTTTGGATCTGTGGTGTGATCTAGGTTCCTTGGCCTATGATATTTCCCCGTTATCGTCACAATACAAACAAACAAGGTTAGCAATACTTGGAACCACGCCTAGTTCAGTAATGAACTTTTTGATCCAAACTACCTCCTTTGCCGCATCGGGCGTTGCAATATACTCAACTTCAGTTGTAGAATCTGCCACAGTCTCTTGCTTAGAACTTTTTCAACTTACTGCACCCCCATTCAAAGTAAACACATATTTAGATTGCGATCTAAAATCATCTATATCAGTTTAAAAGCTTGCATCTATGTAACCATTTACAACTATATCATTTTCAAAACTCCATAGACCAATAACATTTCCTTAATCCTTCTTAAGTATTTAAGGATGTTTTTTACTGCTATCCAGTGACTCTCATTAGGATCTGACTGATATCTTCTTGTAGTGCTCAAAACATATGATACATCAGGTCGAGTGCATAGCATGACATACATGATAAATCTAATAGCCGATGCATATGGAATCTTATTCATATGATCTCGCTCATCATTTGTCTTAGGACATTGATTCTTGCTGAGACTTATGCTATGAGACATTGACAACAATCCTCTTTTAGAGTCTTGCAAACTGAACCTATTCAACACCTTGTCTATGTAAGCACTCTGACTTAGACCGATTAGCCTCTTAGATCTATCCCTATAGATTCTTATCCCTAGGATATAGGCTGCATCTCCTAAGTCTTTCATTGAGAAACATTTTCCTAATCAAAACTTGACATTTTGCAATGTTGGGATGTCATTTCCAATGAGTAATATATCATCAACATACAATACCAAAAAAACAACTACACTCCACTGACCTTCTTGTATACACAAGGCTCATCTTCATTTTTAATAAAACCAAAATCCTTGATTGCTTCATCAAAACGAAGATTCCAACTCCAAGAAGCTTGCTTTAATCCATAAATGGATCTTTGAAGCTTGCATACCTTCCTAGAATTCTCAAGATGTACAAAACCTTCAGGTTGTGTCATATACTCGTCCTCAAGCAGCTTTCCATTAAGAAATGTTGTTTTTACATCCATTTGCTATATCTCATAGTCATAATATCCAACAATGGCAATTAAAATTCTTATGGATTTAAGCATGGCTACTGGCGAAAAAGTTTCATCATAATCAACACCTTGAGTCTGCTTGAAAGCTTTTGTTACAAGTCTTGCTTTAAAAGTATGCACTTTGCCATCCATGTCAGTTTTCTTTTTGAAAACTCATTTACATCCAATGGTCTTATCACTTTCAAGTAAATCAACCAAGTTCCAAACTTGGTTATCAAACTTGGTTCTGCTGATTCACAACGTTGTTGAACTTCAAGTAGCGGTTCAATGTTTATCTTTGATTCTTGAACTTCTTCAAGATTTGTTTCTCTCACACTAGTGCCTTTTAAAATAAACTATTTTTCCATAAAGACACCATTCCAAACAACAAACACTTTGTTCTTAGCGGGATTATAAAAGTAATATCCTTTTGTTTCCTTAGGATACCCGACAAATAAACACTTGTCATATTTAGGTGCTAGTTTTTCTTAGACTTGTCGTTTTACGTAAGCCTCACAACCCCAAATCTTAAGGAATGATAAACTAGGTATCTTCCAATACTATATCTCATATAGTGTTTTATCAACCGCTTTAGAAGGAACTCGATTTAGAGTGAAAGCTGCAGTTTGTAATGCATAACCCCAAAAGGGTAATGGAAGATCTCCACGACTCATCATAGATCGAACCATATCTAATAAGGTTCGATTTCTCCTTTCAAAAACTAAATTCCATTGTGGAGTTGCTGGTGGAGTCAAGTAGGAGCCAATCCCATAATTTCTAAGATTATTATCAAATTCTTGGCTCAAATATTCACCACCCCGATCTGACCGAAGTATTTTGATAGTTTTACCAAGTTGATTATGCACTTCATTCTGAAACGTTTGAAACATCTCAAATGATTCAGCTTTATGTTTCATAAGATATACATAACCATATCTGCTGAAATCATCAGTAAATGTAATGAAGTACTGATAACCTCCTATAGCCATTGTGTTTATTAGACCGCATACATCAGTATGTATTAGACCCAATAAATCACTTGCCATTTCACTGTGTCCAGTAAAGGGACTTTTAGTCATCTTGCCTCGTAAACAAGATATGCACTGTGACGACCCCAATTTTCCACAAATTGAGCCCCGTCCGGCCTAAGCCCACGTGGACCCCCGAGCCAGTCTCGCAACGTCAACAAGAGCCTAGTCAGCCTTCAAATCCATCATTTTCGGTACATTCAACATTTTACAGTTAAGTTATTAATGTTATGTCAAGATTTAAAGATTTAGCGGAAGCAACTAATACATTAAATAGCTCAACAAAACGATCAGGGAGTTAGGCAACCTAATTATGGAACCCAGTAAATATCATCAGAGGAGAGTAATTATAAAATATACAAAAATTCACCTAGCTATGAAGCTTTCCCTCCGCTAATCGTCCGCGGCTCTGCACTCAGTCAAACATAAGAATGACGAGCTCTGGTAAGTAAATCCAGTATGACATATACACAACATTTCACAATATCCAAAGTGACATTTCACAATATCCAAAGCCGTCGAATTCATTCAAATAGAACGAAAGGAATCAAGAACGCGTGAATATAAAATACTGTAAATAATCAATCAATGAGTGAAGCCGAATAACAAGGAGTCCCGACCAAAGGTCGTTAAGTCGCGGTACAAGCCCAGCAGACTCGGGTTTATGACGATACCCCTGATGGGGCATGTGCCCTAGGTCAATCCATTAACTGTCTTTATGAATACTTTTAGTTAATAAAATAAAGCATTTCATTTGCTGTTTATTATAATTAATTTGCATGTTTACATTATAATAAGATCCATGGGTATTTATAGAAATATCATAAATGTCCCTAGTCGATCATTATACTGGGAACTATAATGAATTAAGACTAGTGTGAGTCTTGATTGATGATCATATGATGATTATACGTATATGAATACAAATCAAGATCACGAGTACTTGTTAGGGAACAAAGTACTGGACCGACCCTCTATGAGAACATCAAATGGATTAAGTCATTGTTGCTTCTCATGATACGTATATATTCCAGTCCTCTGACTTGAGATTATCAGAGACTTCAATATTAGGAACACAGTGATTTGACACAATCAAACGTTGTCTTTAACCGGACGATTATAAAGGTTGTGATTGGTTACTGTGTGAGCAATGTGATGAAGTTGTGTAATCAAGATAGAATTTGTCCCTCTCACATAAAGAGAGATATCCAGTGGATCCCTCGATGTGTTAGACTGTTAAAAGGCATAGTTTGAGTGAATTGATATTGATCAATGTCACTTGGATGTTTTCTGTCTTCCTAGAGATCGAGACTAGTACGATTGAATATGTTGGATGACAATTCCATGCCTTATGTTTGATCAAAAGGATATCGTGTGACAAAAGGATGTTATATACACTATTGATTAGGTTGTATCGATTTGATATTCGTACAATTTGGGTAGTCATAATGTCTTGCTAGAGACTGCTTATGACTTGTATACCAAAATGTGTTTTGGTACACTGCCAACGTTGTATGAGCCTATTAGGTCGCACACTAAGAATGGTTTTGCGAGATTTTAAGATGATTCGGAAAAACGAATTTTATGTGATAAAATTCATGACTGAAACGTCCTTGTGGTGTATTACACTTATACTTCTTTAAGTAAGGGTATATGTGTAATTTACTTAACCGTCTATATACAAGGGTTGTATAAATAGACGCTTTAAGTTAGAACACACAGACGAAAGATTAATAGGCTGAAACTCTATTTTCGTTTTAGAATTTTATGAATGTTGTTCTTGAATAGCGGAACTGACGTGTGTTGGACATCACATTGAAGTAGATTGATTTGCCAGACGAGGAGTGTACCGTTGAGTCCGCGAAGAAAATGGCGAGCGATGTCGTGAACTTCTTGTCAAGGAGGATTTTCACTATGACTACCACCACCACTACTACGGCGACCACCACCGCTATTACCATTTCAGCCGCGACTTGTCCTTTGAAGGAATCCCAACACAACAGCGCGGCTACCCAGTCGAGGTCAAGTGATGTTCCTCGACCCGATGCTCCTAGTCCCAAGCGCATTCAAGGCAATAAATATCAGAGGAAGTTATTTAAGAAAAAGAAGCCTTCCGAGCCCTCCCAAAAGCAATGAACTTTGTCTAGTACTTGTTTGTAAACTGGGTTTCAGCTAAATCTTAACGTGTTTTGTGGATTGGTTTGTTGTCAGTGTGAATGGTTTTGTAAACTATTTTTGATGATTGGTTTACTGTTTTTTATGTTTGTAAATTGTTTAAGTTATTCTTGCGCTTATTTGTTATGTCTTCGTACTACAGGTTCGAAACCCTTCATTAATTCTCAGAAATGTCATGTCGTAACCTAACGTATGTGTCACAGACCTCCAATACCAAGAAAAAACGCAGGTTACACAATATAGTAGTCTCAATAAGGTGATACCGACATTATTGATAAGGTATCGACCATAACCCACCGTAACTACACTAATACACTCGATAGCCATTTATTGTGAACATTGGTTAAATGATTCGTTACAGTGTATCGATTATGCATGACCGAGACTACACGTTTAGTTTCGCATAGAAGGAACCAAGAATTCTTCAGTTGGGTCGTGAACGGGTCATCGAGTTGTCTCTGTAAACCATTATATTACATAATGAAACACTTCTCTCGGCGTGTCATACCAAGAAGTTTGGCCAATTGTCGGTTATAGCATGCTGAAACATATGTTGAAACATATGCGTGAGTCACGGACCTTCTTGGCCGAGAGTTAATTTTTTAAAAGAATTATGCAATTTTTGACTACATAAAGTTCACAATTACAAACCATAACATATCAAAATTAGCTAACCAAGAAACATACACATAAAAACTTATAAAACAATTAACTTTGATACATATTTATTTCACTCAAATATTCTTGGTACGGCAAGTATACACATCAAACCTTAAAACGTTAAACACGACTATTGATAACTAAGGCGAAGTTAAATCTACTACGGAAGGCGTGCCTACTTGAGAAGTCACAACCAGCATGATTTCTCGAATTATGAATCCATCACACCAACCTTTAGCGCACTCCTCAGCATACATTTCCCGCGATGGATATAATGATGGCAGCGGTGCATTCACAATCAACTTCACCAGTCAAATACAAAGTACAACAATAAGCTATTATCATATGATCAGAAGATGAAAAAAAAAATTCACAAATAATCTACAAACTTACCCTAACCTAATGGATATGTCTATCATTTATCATGGCAATGATAAGCCAACTATCTAACGATGACGGGGGACATTACATAGAGGAAGGAATGTCGAGCAACTACCATGCGAAATGTTTACTAGAATGACATTAAATGTCGTTAATATTAACATGCCCATGCCTAGAAGTGCAACCATTCGTCAAAAGATGCCCCAACCCGATCATCTGGACAATGCACGACAATTTTCACCTTCCTGTAATTTATTTCAAGCACCTCCTACCAAAGAGTTTCATACCCCGTTATCTCGTCAAACATCCTTCTACGTACTAACTTCCAACCATCGACATCGGGGAGTCCAAGCCCAGAGGCAACACACTGATATGCACAATTACCATCACCCATTACATCAATAGTGCTCTCAATGTATGGCAATCAATCCAGTTGTATGCAATGAGAATAACCAAACTTAGATTCACCTTGGGTCTCCCGGCGTTTCTAACGAATTTTAAGCCCCAGTTTATTTTGGTTTTTCCTCGAACTAGATATCTCTTCTTTCGAAAGTACAAACTCAAATCCGCTTGACAATCTTGTCGTCAAAGTATCTTCTTCATCATGTTTCCTCTTTGATCCTTTCATCTTTCATTTGTTCGTCAAATTTCCAATTGTAGACCTCGGTATCCTTCCCTTTGTCTTTATTTTTGTAGTGGACTACTCATGGTGTGGATGAAGGCCGAGTAATCTTTATGAGCTACTAAATAATCCTAATGCGATCGTCCTCATCAGTGCAAGCATGAAACTTCTTCGACACTCTTTGAATCTCATCGTTCGCATTGTACCTAGCCCAATCCACGAGATTCTCTGGTACCATAGGTAACTTTTGTCAGTATACATAAATGTCCTCAAGTGGAATGAGTGAACCAATAGATTTATGGAAGTTTATCTCATCTGCACAAGGAAGACTATGCATAGTATGTATCTCACAATCATAATGAGTAGAGTCATATCCAACATCTTCTCCATGTTCCAATTTATCTCTAATTAACTTAAACACCCTTTCAGAGACATATCCACGCAGCCAGTGATACAAAGGATCAACATATTCGTGTTGCATCACATTCAAACTGAGCTCAAATGATGTCTTGATGTTGTTATGTTAGATCCTAAGAAGTCCATCGACTGCACTCCATAAAGTCTCAAAACTTGTCTGACTGTTGCCTAGATGTAGCTTCAAAGTGGAATGCGCAGATTCAACCCTCTGTGTTGTTGTTTCCCCAAAGTGCATAATTCGATATGTCCATGCCGGTACAAATTTTTCCTTGTACATCTTTAATCACGTGTTATCTAAGTAATCAATAAGACCCTTCACAATTCCGAACTCATAACGTAAGTCATTCATCCTAAGTTCAAAAGACGCCTCTAACTTAACATACAACACGCTCGTCCACCTATCCATGAAATGAGCGAAGCCTTCGTTATCCACAAACATCTTTTTAGTCTTGGTCAATACTACTTTGTTGATGTGCTAAGAGCAAATAAGGTGAGACGATTATGAAAATACTTCTTCGATAGCCCTGACAAGGCCTAACTCCCGATTCGTAATAATCATATTAGATTTAGTCCACCAGTCCAATACGGATCTAAAGTTTTCAAGTACCCAAATATAATTTGCATAAGTCTTTGATGATATGGAAGAAAATCCAAATGAGAACGTCAAATGTGTCGAAGTGAAGCCAACTATCTCTAATAACGACATCTGATACTTATTAGTTTTGTATGTGCAATCCATCAGAAGAACCAACAGGAAACACCGTAGCAACTTAATTTAATCAGGATGTGACCAAAATAAGTCAGTGACAACATTCATCTCGGGATGCTTCCTATTGCACGACATCCACTTGTTCTTCTGCAATATGTGCAATAGTTGTTACATTTGTGTCCTCCCACCCGCATCCTCAATTTGATACTTTTGTTGTGCATTGTATATTTTCTGCATAGTCGAAACATTATTTACATCCTTTTGCATCAACGTATTGAGGATATCTTTTGGCTTCATATTCCTTTTAGTCATCTGCACCACAACCACCTGCTCACCCGTATCCAATCTTCCTGCAAATTATTGGTCGTAAAATTTTTAGCGGGGACGTGATTGTGTCTCCCATAAAAGACATTGGCGTACTGTTGGGTTTTGGGGTTTATACGTAGCGGAGACTACAAAACAATTTTGACAAAAACCCCAACAGGATCCGAATCTAATTCCATTAAAAACGTCTAAACCAAGAAAACTTAATCATACCTCGGTCGCAAAATACCTTTATGAAGGTTGATCGATCTCTAAGGCGCTGCCAACGATGAACGCCCTCTACCAGTAGTCCACACACGAACGACGGCCGAGATTCGACGTGCTAGCTTCGAGAGAATACCAAACCTTTTGTTTCTCTCCAAAACAATCCAGAGCATACCAAAAAAACCTAAGTCGTTTCTAAAACAAAAAATAGAGTTTCGACCTTTTAATCTTTTGTACGTGTATTCTAACTTAAAGCGTCTATTTATACGACCCTTGTATATAGACGGTTAAGTAAATTACACATATACCCATACCTAAAGAAGTATAAGTGTAATACACCACAAGAACGTTTATGTCAAGAATTTTATCATATAAAATTCATTTTTCTGAACCATCTTAAGATCTCGCAAAACCATTCTTAGTGTGCGACCCAATAGGCTCATACAACGTTGGCAGTGTAGCAAAACACATTTTGGTATACAAGTCATAAGCGGCCTCTAGCAAGACATTATGACTACCCAAGTTTTACAAATATCAAATCGATACAACCTAATCAATAGTGTATATAACATCCTTTTGTCACACGATATCCTTTTGATCAAACATAAGGCATGAAATTGTCATCCAATATGTTCAATCGTACTAGTCTCGATCTCTAGGTAGACTGAAAACATCCAAGTGACATTGATCAATATCAATTCACTTTGACTAAGCCTTTTAACAGTTTAACACATCGAGGGATCCACTTGATATCTCTATTTATGTGAGAGGGACAAATTCTATCTTGATTACACAACTTCATCACATTGCTCACACAGTAACCAATCACAACCTTTATTATCGTTCGGTTAAAGACAACGTTTGATAGTGTCAAATCACTATGTTTATAATGTTGAAGTCTCTGGTAATCTCAAGTCAGAGGACTGAAAAATATACCTATCATGAGAAACAACTATGACTTAATCTATGTGATGTTTTCATAGCGGGTCGGTCCAATACTTTCTTCCCTAACAAGTACTCGTGATCTTGATTCGTATCCCTATACGTATAATCATCATATGATCATCAATCAAGACTCACACTAGTCTTAATTCATTATAGTTCCCAGTATAATGATCGACTAGGGACATTTATGATATTTCTTTACATACCCATAGATCTTATTATAATGTAAACATTCAAATTAATTATAATAAACAGCAAATGAAATCCTCTATTTTATTAACTAAAAGTATTCATAAAGACAGTTAATGGATTGACCTAGGGCACATGCCCCAACACGTACTACAAAGAATCCACATTTTCCTTGATGTTAATAAGGAAAGTGCACCCACATTTCTTTGTACCAATTTGAGTCCTTATATTTTCGTCATCCTCTTCGGTTCTTGGTTTCCAAGCAAGTATTACAACTTTGTCTTTTCCTAGTATTTGTGACATTCCCCTAAATGTATTGGACCTTTGACATCCAAGTTTTACTCTTCCCCTACGCTTAATCCCTCAGACATCAGAGTGTTTCGTTACTAACACAAACTTGTTCGCACAACCAATCATTTGAAGCTATGAAATAGTTGATTCTCTTGATGGGAATGTCCTACGAGGAGTGAAACATCCTTGTATTCTGGAAATAACGTCGAAATCGGCATTACCTGCATCACAAACATCGAACTATAAGGACTCAAGACAAATACATAACAAATTCACCAAAAAAAACCCAAAAACCACGTTCTTTGTATTATAGGTCTGCGATTAAACACTAAGTCTCGGTCACTAGCAACCGATACCTAGGGAATAGTCTTAGTACAAGTTGACCAAGACATCTTGATTAGTCTCGGTTCTCACATACCGAAACTTTTGTGCAAATCTCGATCCTGCGAGGCCGAAACAATCGTGAGCGAACAAACACATAAAAAAATGAAAAAAAAAAAAAAAAGCAACAAATACCTCTTCATGTACCTTCTCTTGCACCGTTGTGGTACATTCATACATTGTACGCTGAAACCAACTTCGAAAGATTCGAATCTTTGAAACCCCACAATGAAAAATCAAATCATCAATGTCACTATTTCCAACACAAAAACAGTTGATTTGAATCTTTATATTATTGTAATCGAGTGCTACCTCGCTATTGGATGGTGTGAAAGTGCAATAATCGATGCACGCCCGCTAAAAAGAAACATATGTTTAGATTAGATATGAAAGACAAAGAAGGTGGGGTGCCCCAAAAAATTTTCAAAAGTGTGTTGTGGGATTGTTGAGGGTTTATATGAAGGGGAAATATTGTATTTTACATCAAAGTAAAATTTAGAGGAGAGAATACCAAAAAAAAAAAAGTCTGCTAAGGGCACCCCACCGTTTAATGAAGGCACCCAAGTTATTTGTAAAAATTCTAGCGAAAATGGAAAAAACCATTTTACCCCTGTATATATATTGATTCAAACCCCACAAACCATTTTGAGAAAGAAACAGGGGCACCCCACCACCAAGATTTAGCCATAAAGCGACATTGCGTTTGGCGAGCGTTTATCGATTCTTGCGGCTTGACATCATCCGACAGCGAGGTAACAATGTTTGACAACCATATGATGCTTTGTTGGAACTGTTAATTTGAGTAAAACTGTGAAAATGATGATTTGTTTGTCAACGTAGGGTTTGGTAATTTCGACAAATCCGAACTTGTTTGCACTATATAATTGAAGATTGTACTGCTACGGTGCAAGAGGAGGTTGAACTTGAGGTAATTTTTCAAATTTAATGTGTTTTTTATGCGGTTATTCGAAGTTTCTGTCGATGTGCGCGATTGATTCGGCCTCGCAGGACCGAGATGTATAGCAACGTCTCGGTCACAGAGGACCGAGATGTGTACGTAGTTCACGGTATGGGACGACCGAGACTACTGAGTAACTCTCGGTCGTACGTGAGCGAGACGCTGATTAAAGTATCGGACATGTACAACCGAGAACCTATTTTTTGGGGTTTTTGGTGATTGTGCTGTACAGTTTGGTTGATTATAATGTTACACTGTTTGTATTGTAGGTAATGGCGGTTTCTACCTTATTTTCAGACTACAAGGACACCTTTACACCTTGTAGGCCATTTCCCTCTAGAGAAGCGGCTATTTCATGGCTTCAAATGATAGGCCGTGAGAACATGTTTGTGCTAGTGACAAAGCACTCTAATGTCGGGGGCATTAAGGGCAGGGGAAGGGTGAAACTTGCGTGTGAGAGGTCTGGAACATATAGGGGAATGTCTCAAAGAGTGGGGAAGGGGAAAGCGACTAAAATTTCTTTGAAAGCAAGAAATGATGAAGAAGAGGAAAAGGCGAGGACTCAAACTGGTACGAAGAAATGTGGATGCCCTTTCCTTATCAACGTAAAGGAAAATGATGACTCATTGTGGTATGTCACTGTCATATCTGGGAGGCACAATCACGAGCCCATAAAAAACTTGGACGGCCATTCATTTGCCTGAATATTGGATAAGGGGGGAGCAGGAGGTTGTGGTGCAAATGACAAAGAGGAATGTGATGGCAAGAGACATCCTAAATACGTTGAAGCAAAGAGATGCTAGAAACGTATCGACAATGAGGACAATATATAATGCAAGACAAAAAGTCCAAAAGGAATATGCGGGTGGGAGGACTCAAATGCAATAAATGTTGCACATCTTAGAGAAGAATAAGTAAATGTCCTGCCATAGGAAGCATCCCGATACGAATGTTGTCACCGATTTATTTTGGTCACATCCCGACTCAATAAAGTTGCTAAGGTGTTTCTCATCGGTAATTTTGATGGATTGCACGTACAAGACAAATAGGTACCGAATGCCTTTGTTGGAGATTGTTGGCATCACTTCTACGCACTTGACGTTCTCTATTGGGTTTGCATTCATATCATCAGAGAGTCATGCGAATTATGTTTGGGCACTTGAGAACTTGAGATCCATATTGGATGAGTAGCCTAAACCTGACGTGTTTGTTACCGATATGGACTTAGCCCTTATTAGTGCCATTGAAGAAGTATTTCCGTCATCGTCTCACCTCCTTTGCTCTTGGCACATCAACAAAGTAGTATTGACCAAGACTACGAAGATGTTTGGGGAGAACGATGGTTTTGCGCGTTTCATGGATAGGTGGACGAGCGTGATGTATGCCAAGTCGGAGGACTTATTCGAAGTTAGGATGAATGACCTGCGTTGTGAGTTTGGGAATGTCAAGGGTCTTACTGAGTACTTGGACAACACATGGGTAAATAACTACATGGAGAAACTTGTCCCCGCTTGGACAAATAGAATTATGCACTTTGGGGAAACAACAACGCAGAGGGTGGAGTCTGCACATTCAATTCTGAAGCTACACCTTGGCAACAGTCAGACCAATTTTGAGACTTTGTGGAATGTGGTTGATGGCCTCCTTAGAATCCAACGCAACAACATCAAGGCATCGTTTGAGCTAAGTTTGAATGTGGTCCAACATTAGTACATCGATGAGTTATATCGACGATTGTGTGGTTATGTCTCTCAACGGGCGCTTAGGCTAATTAGAGATGAATTGACACGTGGAGAGGATGTTGGTCACGACCCCAATCGTTGTGGTTGCGAGATACGTACCACACATGGCCTTCCTTGTGCACACGAGTTAAACCATCATATATTTGCTGGGTCGCCCATCCCTCTCGAGGACATTCATGTTTACTGGCGAAAGTTGAGTATGATACCTGAGAATCCTGTGGATCGGTCTGGATACAACGTGCACGATGAGATTGAACGGGTGTTGGAAAAGTTTCATGCTTGCACTGATGAGGACGATCGACTCAGGATTATTCAGCAGCTCGGGGAGATTAGTCGACCTTCGTCTACACCGGGTGTCGTGCCTCCGACGAAAATAAAGACAAAAGGAAGGACACCGGGGTCTTAAATGGGAGGCAAGGCAGGATCAAAGAGAAAACATGATAATGACGATTCTTTCACGACTAGATTGCCGAGCGGATTTGAGTACGTGATTTCCACATAAGAGGCCTCTACAAGTAGGAAGAAGAAAAGCAAAGTTGTTCCTAAAATGCGTCGTGTCAGTCGACGCACGTAAAGTGCATCTAACATGGCTTATGGTCATTGCATAGAACCTGATTGGTTGCCACATGTTGAGGGCACTATCGATGTGGTTGCCGATGGAAATTGTGGATATCGGTGTGTTGCCTCTGGGCTTGGACTTGCCGATGTAGACGGTTGGAGGATTGTTCGTAGAAGGATGTATGATGAAATTATCGGGTATGAAGACCTTTGGCGGGAAGTGCTTGGCACGAGTTACAAGATGTCAAGATTGCGGTGCATTGTCCAGATAATCAAGTTGGTGCATCTTTCAAAGAATGGTTGACACTTCCAGACATGGGATTGTTAGTATCCACTGCATTCAATGTCATTCTTGTAAACCTCTCGCATGGGAGTGCCTCGACATTTCTACCTCTACGTAGTGCTCCACCGTTGTCGTTGCACAACAGACTTATCATTGTCATGATAAATGACAGGAATATCCATTGGGTTAGGGTAAGTTCTATGAATTTTTTTGAATTGTTATGTTTCCCCCCTGATCGGGTTTGTGACAATATCTTTTATGTTATACTGTTTACTCTGACATGTGAAGTTGTGTGTGAATGCACTGTTGCCATCCTTATATCCATCGTGGGATCGGTATGTTGAGGACTGCGCCAAAGGTTTGCGAGATGGATTCGTATTTCGAGATGTCGCGCCCCTTGCAACTGTTGATGAAGGCACCATATCCGTTGTAGATTTAGGTACACCGTAGTGTAAAACTTGTACATAGCAATCTTAATGGTTGTACATTTTGATTATTAGAAAGTTAGTTTGAATGTTATATTGATATACAATGAGTTAAGTTTCGGTGCAAATTGTTGTAGTGTTGTACATTTTGATTCTTGTAGAGCGAGTTTGAATGTTATATTGATATATAATGAGTTCGGCTTTGGTTTAAATTGTTGTACATTTTGATTCTCGTAAAGTTAGTTTGAATATTACGGAGGATCTATAATGAGTTAAATTTCGATGGAAAGTGACGTGTCGGCCCTGAATGACCGAGACCGACGGTATAGTATCGGCCATACTCCACCGAGAACTAACGCGACGCATCGGCCGCGCAATGGCGATCTTTATGCCTCTCGTCGACCTATGCGCAACCATACTCAGGGATTCACGGCCATGAGTAACCGCGAGTTTGTCACCCATCTCGTTACCATCGCACCAAGAGCATTTGGTCGCCATGTTCAACAAATGCACGGGAATAACTCGTCGACTAGTGCCCGAACGCACTGGCATAATGTTGGTTACGACTCACCGATAATCTCAAAAAAGTTTCGTCTGTTAGTGACCGACACATTGAAAAATACAGGATCGACGGACATTCTCGCCCAGGCCACACCGAGAATCCAGCGTTTGTGCCTGTTGGTCGAAACCGACAATTCAAAATAAGTGTCGGACCTGCTTGACTGAGACACCCTCTGAATCAAATAAAACCATGTATTGTAAACCAAAATTGACCAAGATACAACTATAACACTCATCAAACATACAACTACTCTACCAAACTGTCATAAAACATTCATGCATGTACTTAATCGTATCAAGCTGTCATAAAACTGTCATCAAACATTCATCAAATATTCATCAAAGTAGGCCAAACAATAAAATAAATTTCTATGTTCCTCAAACACTCATTACTCATTGCTCATTGCTTTGGTTTCTTCAAATTCTTCATTTGATACTCCTTCCCAAGCATTCTCTTCGGAGGGCGAGCATCGATTGTGGCGGACGGAGCATTGGCCGGGGTGGAGTGTGTAGAAGTGCTACCATGTTGGGACTGACTCGGGCCTGCTTCGGTAGGGGCGGATGTGGCGGTTGTGCCGGTTGCGGTCGCCGGAGTGGTAGTCGTGGTGGTGGGACCTATACTCCTCCCCGAAAGGAAATTGACGATATCACTCGCCATTGTCCTCGCATACTCAAGCGTACACAACTCCGGCAGGAGGTCCATCCATTGCAATGCCGCGTCCAGCACAGGCCTATTACGCTGATGAAAATAATCGGGTTAGTGTTAATGTAAAACATATTGGGATGAAAACAAATGGCATGTGGGCATGCATAATAAATATAACCATTTCAATACCTCTAGTAGCTCGTTGTCTGCGATGGTTGTGGCGACCATGTCATGGTCCTCAAGGCTCGAATTGGTGATCACGGGATGAGACACTATGAGGAACCAAGGTAGGTAGTCCGGTGTAGCCAAAAACTCGAACTCTGCCTTGTAACCACGAACTTCGGGAGCCAACAAATGGTTCCTCCATCGCTCACAATTGTCTTGCTGGAACCCATACTTGACCGAGTATTTGTTCGCAGATGGGCCTCGATGTGCTTCCAATGGACGATACGGAGGATCTGGTATAGATTGCACGTGGCCAAAGTGTCTCAGAATCCTCTCCGGATGGTAGGGCTCCACCACATCCATGTACTTGATCGTCCCACTATAAAAGGCCATTGCGTGCACAACTCCATTTTCCCTGCAATTCACATATGGGTCCCAAGTGACCTAATCAAAATGCAACAACCATTGTTAGCAACCAAAAATACAAAAACATCATTCATCACAGGATATGGATAACCATCTCACCTCACTTGGGCGCAACCTATCCAAGGTTCTCCTAATGGACCCGAGCATGTCAACATTCGTCGCGGTCTCGTTCTTTTGAATCCATCTGCAGACACGAGGTTGCACGTAGTCCATGTATTTCGCATTGGGTGTGGCGAGACCAAGTTTGAAATGGTCGTACACCCATCCCTGTAAATACATACAACGTTAGTTAGTCCATAAATGCAAGTTGGCGTAATTATTATACCAAAAAGAAAGTAAGTCTATTTTATAACAAACCTCAAGCAATGTGAGGTAGCCAGCAATCTGAGACACTTGCACTCTCGTGGCAGACCCCAAGTGTCGATACAAGTAGGCCAACGCAGCCGCACCCCATGCATACTTTCCCACTTCGTCCAAGTCTTCAAGAAGCTTCAGCAGCGCGATAGACACCCGGGACCCACTCTTATCGGCAAATAGGGTGCAAGACAAAAGATATAACAGGTACGCTCGAGCTGTGCATTCCACAGGAGGATAATTTGTGGGTCTCGAACCAGCTTTGGGGCACCATCGACTCTTCAACCAACATTTGCGCACTGTGAGACCCTTGCTGATATTCACCTCCTCCTCAGCCTCATCGACGCTAACCCCAAGTAGGTTCGAGACCATCTTAATAGCGTCCTAGCGAGATTCCTCCGTGTACCTTGCAAAGTTCTCCACTGCCACAACCTTTCCCGTCACAGGAATCTTCAGGAGGAAGCTCAAATCCTCTAAGGAGATAGACATTTCACCAAAAGGTAAGTGAAATGTGTTCGTCTCCGGCTGCCACCGCTCCACAAATGCAGAGATAACCTCTTTGTTGGCCTTGCGGTATGAACAGTCTATCAGCATATTCAACCCAGAACGCTGAATAATCCTCTGAAGTCCCTCCGTGTCAGGGTGGCACGACTGTAAATCTCATTCTTGTATCTGAGCTCCGTGATTGATACAATTGAGAACCGGACGCTCCTGCAACAAAAAAACACATCTCGTCATATTTATGAAAACCCTGAGTTTTAAATTACTTCGTTCAATGAAATTTTAATTACCTCATTGCTCCAAATCGCTAATGCGACATGATCCTTAAAGCTCTTCAACAACGCCCCGTCTATAGGACCACCGGGGAAAGGAGCACGCACTTCGACACACACTTCTGGCTCTCCTTCATTATGGCCAGCTCCACCACTACTACTCCCGTGTACATTATGATCAGTTTTTGTCGTGTTCCCCGCCGCTGATGAGTCACTGCTACTAGACTCCGATGCATGACCCTCCTCTTCCCCTCGGGCAACAACAAGATCCTTACGTCGCCGAGCGTCGATGTTCGAACCCTCATCGTGCAATTCTAACCTTGCACGATTTCCATCTACCTTAGCCTTTCCCTTAACATCTTCATTCTCCTTCTCTTCTCTTTTCGGTAAGATGTTGTCAGGGGTCTCCGGCCGCCTCACCCCCGGTTAGGCCTCGACACCTCAACACCAGCCTCCTCCCTAGTCACCGATGCCTTTGAACGAGCCATACCTGAAAATAGTACAACATATAAGCGAATGGAACGGAACCCAAAAAAAATTTACTAAAAAAAAGGTTCAAATTCATCCATTTCTGATGTCTCGGTCAAGCAGGTTCGTGAAACAACCCATATTTTCGGTCACTCCTGACCGAAAAGGGGTCAACTATCTCGGCAGTGTACAACCGAGAGCAATTGAACGTTCTCGGTTGTACACCACCGACATGGCTTAACCAATTCAATTCACCTTACTCTCGTCCTGTGCCGACCGAGGCGACTATAACCCTCTCGGCATTGTACAATCGAGAGATGGAGTACATTCTCGGTTGTACACCACCGACACAACATTACCTAACACTAATTGTAGCTCTCGTCATGTCTCGGCCGAGATAACGCAAGTAATCTCGGTCATTCGTAACCAAGACTCTGTGAACTCTTCCGGCCTTCCTGGTCGAGACGACGAGTTGCCCAAAATTTACCTTCTGTTTCGGCCATGCTTGGCCGAGAAAGTAAACACACTCTCTGGCCTGTGTGGCCGAGAACCGCGATTTTCCAATAATGGAACCATTGAACACACCGCCACACACAAATTACAACTACTCTACCAAATGTAACTTAATTAGACTATAAACGTACCTTCAAACGATCGTTTTCGCGCCAAATGTGTATGTACGACGAACTTCAACCGAGCCCTAATTCGGAGACGAAATCGCCCAACAATCCGAGCCTACACACTAGAAAAACCTCCTACAACGAAGGAGGAACACACGGAGACGGACGGAATACCCGATTTCTAGGAACCCTCGCAATGGCCGATCCTCAATGAATTGGTTCTTCCACAATGAGTTCGCTGGTGGTGGCGGTGGGGTGCGAGAGTTTTGAACGAGGGGTATTTTGAGAATTTCGGATCCAATTTTTGGGTGCCCCGGGTAAATTGGTTAGTGCCCTCATTAATAGGGTGCCTTCATGAAATGGTGAGGTGCCCTTAGCGGCCCTAAAAAAAATGGGTGTCTTTGCAAATTGGCAAGGTGCCTATAGCGGCGCCAAAAAAAAAAATTAAGAAACCTATTAATGTCTGTTTTGGACCGCCCAAACCTGATATAGTCGCAAGCCTGGCGTGCCACTTACGTTCACGAGTCTCTATAGGTCTCAAGCCCGTTTTGGCTCAAACCCGAACCAGCTCAATGAAAAGGTCTACCAAAAAATAATCCTCAAATCATCAGATGTGCACTGAAAACCCATTCAATGATTGCATTGAGAACTTTGTATACACCTCAAGGCAATCAGGCAATGCTCAATGCATGCGTAACTGTGACTTGTACGTTCGATATTAATTGGAGTTTTGCTACAGTGACATCAAGTTGTACATCAACCACTCAACTAAGAAGCCACTTCGTGGATCAATCATAAATGGTAGTTCTAGAATACAAGCGTATGCGTCAGCTAAATCATTAGCATTCTTTATCAAACTATAATAAATAAATAAAGTCTCATTCTTATAAAAATAAAAAAAGCACAAAAAAGCACCTTAATATCGATTAAAAATAGTCCATATCTAAATAGAGAAACGTAGGAGAGAATGAAGGGATTGAATGCTAACACCCACGTTGCAGTCCACAAGAACATTCACTTGTTAATGTCCCTTGATTTGCGCATCGATGTTTGTCAACACACAAATCCATGTGTATTTAAGAAACACCATCAAGCATGTCCATTTGACCTGTCAAAAGTAAGCCACCCTAGCATATTCCGTTACCTCAACATACACACATGTACAAAAGTGCAGGCATTACACACCACAAATGGATGATTAATTTGTTGAACTGAAAAGACATGGCATACAGAAATGTTAACAAAACCAACAGATAACTCATCTCTCCCTCTCTCTCTTTCACTGAATACCTCATTTCGCAATCCACAATTATGTTTGATCCCCACCAAGAAAAAACCCACAACACAAATCATAGAACACCCAATGCCCAACCCCAAATAAACAACAATAGCACACATATCACGCTATACAAAATACACAATAAATGAACAAAATCCTCTTAAACACTTCATTTCACACTGTCATGGTTGTTTGCTTCAATCGAAGTGCCTAATCTGGCCTGCGAGATCCGGTTTGCATAAATGGTTACAAGACGCAGCTGCGTACTGTTGAGCCCTTCCAAGTATGGCAAGAATGCTTTCCCGAGCATGATATAAATGTCCACCAAACAAAACACAACCGTCTGCACCACAACACAATGGAAGTAAGATCACAGAAATGTAAAATTGGGCAAGCGAATATAAAAGATCTGCGCGTGATTTCGTTTATATCTTTAAATCATTTTGCTTTTCTTAGCACGCGGAGAATCAGAGAACTACTGCCATCTTCCCATATAGCGTATAACAATACCATGAATTATCAACAAGGAATTCAAAAACTAGAGCAAACTAATTAAGTCAAATTTTGAAATTTCTACATTCTGTAGTAACCAAGTTGTAATAAATTTTGTTCCTTACTAGTATCAGCTTTAGAACTTTGAAGTGAATAGGAAATTAGAACATTGGAAGAATACTTTAAAATCTAAAAGATTTAAGTTGAGTAAGACGAAGACCGAATAAATGTATTGTGAGTTTAGAAAAACTAGACATCGAGATGATGGAGTAGTAAGATTAGGGGAAGTAGAAGTTCCTAAGGTGAACCATTTTAAGTATCTATGATCAATCATACAAAATGATGAAAATATTGAGAATGAGGTCAGATAAAATTGAAGCTAGATAGAAGAAATGGAAGAGTGCAATAGGTATGATCAACAATTGAAATATTCCTACCAAGTTAAGAGAAAATATTTATAGGACCGTAATCAGGTCAGCTATGCTCTATGGAAGTGAATGTTGGGTGGTAAAACAACAATTACATAAAATGAACGTAGCAGAAATGAAGATATTTGGGTGGATGCGTGGTAAAACTCATAAAGATAGAATAAGAAATACAAAAACTCAAAGAAAAGTAAGAGTAGCATCAATCGCAAAAAGATTAAGGAAAGGCGGTTGTGCTGGTTTAAACACCTGCAAAGACGGCCTATAAATGCCCCACTATAAAACTTGACTCAATAGAACTGAAGAAATTCGATGAGGCAAGGGTAGATCGAGATTAACTTTGGGCACATTAATTAGGAGTGATTTAAATGGTTTGGAAAGCTCATCATCAATTGCACTAAATCAAACACAATGGAAAAGTTTGATCCATGTAGCCAATCTCAACTAATTTGGGATTGAGGGTATGTATTATGTGTTAGTATCGGCTTCATAATATGCATTATGTCCATATCATGGCACATCATAACCATGGAGACCCAACACATGGGGAAAAAAGAAAGAAGCTTATCTAAACCCCTATTTTTTTCGGCTATAGATTTAGAGACACCGCTTATTACCTTTCGAACATCTGCACTTTGGTTGCCAAATGCCTCAAAAAGAGCGGGTAAAAATGAAGGCAACTGGGCCATTAGTTCTTCCTGAGATAGTCGAGCAACAAGCTGAAAATGGAAAAGTACCCACATTAGAGGCAAACAACAACTTTGCCATCCATAAATGATTTTCAATTACAATTAGAAGCAAACACGAACAACAACAATTAATTGGGGTTGGCTACACAGGTCGACTACACAACAGTATATGTACACTTCAAAAATAAAATGAAGTTATGGCTTGCTATATGAAAACATAGTACTTGTGAAGTCATAAATGCAATGTTACCAGTACGCTACGCTTATACAGTAATTCCGATTCATTTAAATATCTTGACACAACAGGTAGAATTTTTCTGCTACAAGGATTGCAAGGTGACAACGGGATCCAATCCCGAGGCAATTTCCTGACCTAGGTAAGGCGGTGCCCAAAAGGCAAAAGAAGATTTATTTAGAAGTCCCTAAATAATTATTCATTTATTTATACGTCCTTAACATTTATGTTTGTCATTTGTCATTGTGACCCATTATTCAATATATATTTCAACAATACTAATAATCCTTCAGGTTTAGTTGTTTGCTTGAGATTGTAGTTATGAAGGATACGGGGGTATAGTTATGACTTGGTTTAACTAACAACTTAAAAACTCATCATTTGCGTTTGGTTCAATGTACAAAAGACAACACTTAATTAGTTAAATCACTTTAATACCCTGCAATCATTAAGTACTCATCATGCGTGTTTTAGAAAGAGAAGAAATTTGGGCAAAATTGACTTTTTTTACTTGTGTAACCTTGGTTTTACCTAAAGACAGGGGAGACGTGTCATTTGGTAAGCACAAGTATATGTGTTTTGGAATGCCTGCGTGCTATTTATGAACCGAAGCAAACGCCAGTCTTATAGCTAAGCTAACAACCCAAGCAAATGAGCCATGAAGTCCTAATGTAACACTAATGGCCCGTTTGCTTCGAGTGTTAAGCCATGGCTTAACTTTAAGACATGTGTTTGGTTTGGTGTGTCGCTACTCGCTAGCACTTGGTATACCAAAGCATTTAAACTCCTTACCAAAAGACACACCTCCCCTATCTTTAGGTAAGCCCAAGGTTATGTGAGTGAAAAAAGAGAAATTTGCACAAGATCTTTACCTCCCAAAACAAGCAAACCATTGAGGGGACATGAAAGTAATTTAACCAATTAAAGGTTGTCTTCGATAACTTGAACCAAACGCACATTATAAATTCTTAAATTGTTAGCTAAACTTGATCATAACTAAACCCACCTACCCCCACAACCACAACCTCAACTAAACAGACCATAATTGTGTTAAAATTTTACTGTTGTGAAGGTATTCATATCAACGAACTTTTTTTTTGAAGCCTTCATATCAACAAAATTAATTGTAATTAGCCCCTTCACGTTAGAGGCTAAAATGTTGTTTCCCTGCTTAAAGTTAAACACCTTTGACAGCAAAAATAAGGCGAGGAGGCTGCACTTAAATACTTGCTTCTGACTTGGTACAACAGGTCGTGCAACCCATCAACAATACCACCTCTAACATGCAGAAAGATTATAACATAAATTCAAAATACTTTAAAAGAATTTGGCAAGGAAATTCTAAAGTTGGTAGTATAATGAACTTTGAGTTTAAAAGAAACTACCTTTGTCAAACAGTTGATGCAAGTAACGAGCGTTTTCTCATCTTCACTGACTAATAGAGGTACAATAACCTACAAAATTTATGATAAATACCAAAGAGTCAATAGTCCAGTTTCAATGAAAGGCTGCTGGCACTCGCCTTAAGACGGGCTCGTTTTCTAAAGCACACAAAAGTTGGTGACTTTAACCATAAAATAGGTTAAAGCCTTGCTGTACAGAAAACTCCATTGTATAATGTAAATGTTCTCAAATAAAGGCTCAAAACATAATTAATAGTTATGTCACATACCGTCAAGCATCTATATGGATCATACTGTTGCAGCACAATATTCAAACAATGCTCTGCTTCATGTGAAACCTGAATGGCAGAGATAAATATGAGATAACTCAACTCTATCAAGGATTAACCAGGTTCAGTTTCTAGTACTCGAAAGCAAAAATACCTTCGCAACCATATCCTTGGTAACATGAAGCAGTTTCTCAATTACAATTTCAATGGAATCTTCCATGGAATCCTTCTGAAAAATTGTAATATAAAATGAAAAATTATTATCACATAATAAAAAGGTATGTGAAAACGATAAAACCCAGACAACGAACATTGCTACCAATATGACAATATTATCCAGGAAAGCACCAAGAAGATAGAGACGGACCTGATTATTGAGCATTTCAACTATTAATGAAAGAGAAAGTTCCCTGATTGAAGAATCAGGATCATCCACCACCTCAAGTACAACTGTCAGAATCTGATTGAAGTACTGCCAAATAGCCAATGCACAATTTACATATGTTATCAGCAAGCACTTTTAACATGAAAGAGTTGTCAGCAAAAAACACAACCACAATTCTAGATATCATTGATGATATCCTCTTCCCTATCAACTGCTACTTTTACATGTAAAATGCAAACATGGGTATCAACTATCAAAAGCAGAAACCACTTTTTACATTCTAAATAAAATAAAATTTAGTGATGTTTCAAAGAAAAAGTATCAGCAAAATATCTGTAAAATGTCGAATACTTTTTCTTAACAAATCATATGACATATGTACCATCATCATGAAATGAAGTAATCGCAAGAGGTTGAATCCCTTGTGAAGAAGAAATCAGAAAGGCATTCCATCATCACGATGGGCAAATTCAAGTTTATTTTTCCAAAACTTAACAATAAATGTCCAAGTCACCCACAAAAGAAAAAAGAACTAATGTTACAAAATCAGAGGGCACATAAAGAGAGTCATAGAAGAACTGTGTCTTTGCTATTCAAAAAATAAATAAATAAATAAAAACCAAATAAAATAAAGCTGCAGTAGAAAACTAACAAAATTTTAACCAAGAAAAAGAAAAAAGCAAAACAAGAAAGAGAAGAAACAGGTAGGCTGCAAAGAAGCCATACTAAAGACCAGAAATTAATGCAGGATTTTGCAACACACACAATCAGAACGAAAGGAAATGAGGCACACCTTGCTCCATATGGAGTCATCATTGGCCATAGAAACCTGAACTAACTGCTGAAGTGCAGTGCGCTTTCCACTACTTGCACTCTCATCATTTCCATTGCCAATCTGCAATAAAAATCAAAAGGTAATAAGGAGAATGTGGCAACTTTAAATGACTGTCACAAAAACAGATAAAAAAAAAAAAAACAATTTCAGATAAAAACACTAAGAACTAACCTGGTGAAGAATTTGAGGAATGCTAGGTCCAGATTCAGAGTTAATTTTGTTTCCTATAAGACTACCAGGGTCAATATCTAGCTTGGAATTCTCACTATCATGCTCCAATCCAGATACTCCAGTGTGAGAAGAGTTCAATAATCCATTAATGTCGAGGCGAGGAGTTGATAAAGTGTCATCCACATTCATGCTACGTTCAATACTTTCACCATGCGCTGCCCCAAGCCCCACAGTCTCAGTCATGGCAGTAGCATCACTCTTAAGATCTTTATTTTTGAAAACCTCCATGGTAGAGCCAATGTCATGATTCTGATAAAAATGATCCTGTGTCTCATCAGAAACTGCTTGATCAATTGAACTAGTGGCATGGATAGACTCCTGCATAGAACTCCATTTCCTGCCTGTATCACTGTCAATGGAACCAGCAGAATACCTTCCGAAGTAGTGATTTTTCTTTGATGAACCAGCACATCCATCTTCAGAAGAAGTACCAACAATATCTGATTGATCATACAAAGATTTTGACCGCTGCCTCTCTTTTTTGTTCTGAAGAAAATTCATCAGGTCCACTTCAATACGAGGAGTGTACTGTTTAAGTGCTCGTCTCAAAGAGTTTTGCTCTTCAACAGACAAACTGAGAATAAAATTTAGGACTGATATGGAATCAAAATAAGTATAAACAGATATGATACATGTTATGGCAGATTCTTTCAATTTTGTATTCTTATCATGGACCAGTGGCAGCAATTTAGCAAGCCATAGTTTCAGGATACCAGTATTGCCAGAACTTTCAGAGTTCACTGAATGCTTGTTGAAGGAATTGATAGCAAACTCAATAACAGCCAACTTAGCCTTTGGTGATCGTTGCTCATCCAGCGAGCGGAGCAAGGCAGGAAGTAGAGACTCTATTCCATAAGTCTTGCTCATAATGTCCAAAGTAACAGAGCAAGGCTGCCGAACTAACTCCTTTGGGTCGATTAAGCGTGAGAAAACATGAGGCAAGATTCTTTCCATATAGCTTTCAAAAGGCTTTCTGCAAATTGGAATAAGCTCTGCAAGCGTACTAAGAGCTGCCTGTGCCACTTTGTGGTGAGGATCGTCTAAGTGTTGGAAGAACAACTTCATTACCTTCTCAAAACTCTGTATAACTTCTTGGATTCCTTTCTGCCCTTGCTGCAACAATGTCCGCAGATAATTAAAAGCAGAGACTCTAGCAGACCAATCAGAACTGGGACTCAAGCCCTCACTTAGAGCATCATTAAGAGATGCTGGACCATCAATGTAGCTTGACATTTCTCCAAGTGCAAATTGGCTATCATCAAAACTATTACGAGCACCAGCAGTAACACGTGAAGCAACATGCTTTCTCAAAAGTGGCCTCTGAAAATTGGGAATATGATTGTTATGTGAATCCCTGAAAGTTGAATCTTTATTTGGTGTATCAAAATATTGCCTATCATGAGCATTCAAAAACCTTCTAGACATCCTTATGTCGGTATTGTCTTCAATGAAACTCCCTTCTTGTAGTCTATCAGGAGCTCTTTTGGATGAATATGACGATGATAGCAGTGATGCAGATTCACCCGCCATGTTACTGGGATAAGATAATTTGGTAGAATCCTTGGAAATATTGATCTGGCTAGTAAGGAGATCAGACATAATAAAGCCACCATTACGACTACTGCCTTTTGCAATAGTAGTTGAGGGTTTATCTGCTAATATAGGATTTGTAAGTTGATTAGAAGCAGGAACGGCAAGAGGAAATGGCGGATCTCGAGCTGATGGAGGGTCAACTCCTGCACTAGGGACAAAAGAATTTAAGCTTAGCAAATTAAAAGGAAATTCGCTGCTTAATGTTTCACTGAACAAGTATACATATTTAACTGCATCGGATGATCCAAGTGAATACCTAGATCCAAACTAGTAGATCGTATAGTTGAAGGATTGTGCTTGTCCGTCATATCTAAACCTCTCAACATGCTTTCAATAGCCGTAACTTTTTGTTTACTAGCATGCAACACACTTTCAAGACTTCTTTCAGGACCTTTCCCAAGTGATTTAGCTTGTGACAGAAGCAGACCAGAAGATATTGAAGTTCCGGAAGGTAAACTAGCACTTCTGTCCATTGCAACAATGGCAGAAGTCCCGTAACCAGTTAAACTTGGAGCAGGTGTCTGAGATGGAGCCCGAGACAATTGCACACCTCTCTCACGAAGAGAAGGAGAAGCATATCTCCTGTGTACACCACCATCTTCTTCATTTATAATCTGTGCAGGAGCATTTTGTTAGGCATTGAAGTATGTATTACTTAAGGCGTCGAGACGTATCAATTTGAATGAAACCAACAATAGGAACCATTCCGACAGTTATGAATTGACAAAAAACTACAACCAACCAATGAAAGATGACAATGACTTGATTTAAATACCATACATTTGGAGCTACAAAGGACTCAGAACAAATATCCAAGAAAAAATATTTACTAATTTATCCAAGATAAGGACGAAAAATAACAGTTACCCCACTAAAGCCAAGACCTTGCAAGTCCCAGGCCGATCCGTCTAGCCATTTTCTGGTCTATAACCAAGTCAACCACGCAATGAAAATTCTTTGAACTAGTCCGGATTTTCAAAGAGTAGTTTTTTCAAACATCGAATCACGAACTAAATGTAATGAATTTTATTAGAACCTCTCAAATTTAGGTTAGCAATCGACATAAGGTCAACAATAGAAAGAAACATTCAAATTTGAAAAGTTGTAAGAAAAATATTATAAGATGTCCATATAAACATTACAGTACACAAAGCTTTAAGTCTCCTCATGTATAATGAGCAGAATCTGTAACACATTTAAAAAAGGCTAAGATTTAAAAATAAAAATAAAATAAAATAAAATCTTAATAGGGGAAAAACATAGATCGGCTTAAAAAGAACGTGCAATATGTAAAATTTATAGTCAAGTCAAGATTCAACTACATTTTAATAGTCCATTATACAAACAATGCATGCCAAGAAACACATTGATGACAAATCCTTACTGAAGCATCATAATATGTTATTCATATACAATCAACTAATACTGAACTTTCAATCACTTCTTAGATAGGAACTTTCTAGCACTAACGGGATTTTCTTATACTTCCATTGTCCACATTTTATAGAAAGCCATTTATTAAATGACCTTTTAGAGTCTTGGACAACTACCAATTTCGATCCCTGGACCATTGACAGCGTACAATTGAGGATTAAAAGAATATTCTAAATACAAGATGAGTAGGTACCCTCTGAATGACAGGATCGAAGGACGAAAATAATCGTCTAGATCGTTCCGGCCATGTTTTAGCAAACATTCTGTAGCAAGTCCTGGCAGTTGACCGTACCTGTCAAGCGTACAAAGAATTAGTTCCTCAAAGTAAATCTTCCAAATTTTAATTGAACTATGTAATGTACAGCTAAGAAATTAAACAGAAGACAAGTTTATAACGAGACAATTACTAATCCTTAGTCTACTCGATTGCAGCAAATTGCCTAGATGCCCAACCCAAAAAGCTAGAGACGCTTGGCATAATGATAACTACTTCTAGTGGTGGTGGGGGTTTCATATTTTCATAGATGAAGAATGTTCAAAATGCATTGAAGACTAAATAAAACAGAAAAAGAAAATGGAAATCAAGACATGGAAATTTGAGGCAAAGAAAACAAAGGAGGCAATCCAAGAATAAGAAAACTCTAACCAGTGCACATCATGATGGAGAACCAAGAGAACGAGAAAAGTAATTGTCAAGACTCGTCCTCAACCATAATTCTTCTCCATTCCTAATATTTGGAAATAACTGGTCAACGTCAAAACTCCTAGTGTCCACTTCAAAATACTTAACAATGCAATGGTCAATAAGGTGCAATTTTGCAAGTAAAAGATCGGTTGGTGCTACTGTCACTGATCCACAGGCATGTCCAAGGCATGAAAGAGTTACAACAACACAACAGCAACCTTCTAAAGATATTGACATTGATTTTTATTTTATTTTTCATATAAAGCTCAGCCCATGCAGAAATAATACCTCACTCATTGCATCAGCTACACAACACTTTATAAAATCTTCATATAGATCGGCAGATCGTTGTATTTCGGGAGCATCTGCCCAGTACTCAAGTATAAGAAGTGCATACTCACAACACCTGCAACATATTAAGAAAAAAATAAAAACAAAAAAAAAGCTAAAAAACAGTGAATAAGAAAAGATTTAACGCCACAGCCATAAGGTTGAACCTTGCACGGAGCACAGCACTACGATCATTCTTTGCACAATCAGCAATTCGGGGAAGAGCACGGGGTACTTTGCAATTACGAAGCATCTGAGAAGCTATATTCATATTACTAATTGTAGTAACACAACAATAAAATATGAAAACAAGGACAAAAGTAGTAATAAAAGCAACTACCCAGATCAAACAGATTCTCCAATTCAAGGATTTCATATCATGAACATTACCGTTTTAATGCAATTGTCTGCGGACTCAGCAATCACAAGTACAGTTATCACAACAAGCTTGAAAAGCACCTGAGAATGATTTAGGATATTCAGTAGGAAAAAAAAAAATTAAAGCAATTGTTGGAACAAAATTGCAACAAAATCAAACTCAAACCACAAACATTCAAACTTGAATCTTTTTTAATCAATTGATTCATCAATCTGGCCATAAACAAACTGATGCCGAGGTCTTTAAGTTTACATAGACACCAAAACACATATTCCTAATCTAACTGAAATAAGTAAAAACATCATCCAAAATTAAACAGAAATCATAATTAGACTATAATAACAAATTTCATGAAATACTAGACTCCAATTCAGAGTTTCAGCCCAATTGCAACAGCAACAATATCGATTAAAGTAAAATTCAACTTACTGGAATAAACATCTCAGCACATGCCTCAAAATCACCCAGAAGCTCCTTCGATAATAAGCTCAATAGATGGCAAGCCTACAAAATGAAACCCAATCAACAATATAATCACAGAGAGCTGGAACTTCTACTACATAAAAGTTCCTCCGTAAAAAAAAACAAAAAACAAAAAAAAAAAAAACAAAAACAAAAACAAAAACAAAACAAAAAAAAACAAAAAAAAAGACAAAAAAAAAAAAAAAACAAAAAACTATGCAAAACAGCTGCAAGTTCTTTTCCTTCTCCCCTCGCGAAAGTGTCGATGCTATTTAATTAATTTGCTTCGAGATGTTCAGAAGATCCTAGAATCTGGATTCTTAATTCAGCAGAGAATCGAACTAAATGAGGAGAACCTTATTGCTTGCAAGGACTGGAGATTTGTCTGAGGCTTTTGTTGATAAAAATTTGTACAAAAAAAAAAAAAAAAAAAAAAAAAAAAAAAACAAAAACAAACAAAAAAAAAACAAAACAAAAAACTATGCAAAACAGCTGCAAGTTCTTTTCCTTCTCCCCTCGCGAAAGTGTCGATGCTATTTAATTAATTGGCTTCGATCAGAAGATCCTAGAATCTGGATTCTTAATTCAGCAGAGAATCGAACTAAATGAGGAGAACCTTATTGCTTGCAAGGACTGGAGATTTGTCCGAGGCTTTTGTTGCTAAAAATTTGCAATAAACAGGGGAACTCTAAATTGCTTTACAGAATTTTTATAACATTAAACATTCCGACTTAACAACAAACACAAAGCCTCCACCTCAAAATTATTTGAACAGCTACATGGATCGAGTATTTTCATTCAGCTTGACTTAATGAAGTCGATTAAGTGTTTTGGTAATTTTGTAAATAATGTATCTCAAGTTATCTTGTGCCTACACCTAAATATTTTAATGCCGCAATTTGTTGCTTTGATTAGCTCCTCGAATATTTAATTGCTACCAATTCAAGTAGCTCTACGAAAAAAAAAAACTAAGTCATGGAAGAATTCTAAGAGATACGAAGGAATGATCATCTAGGCTTGCACTGTACAGGAGATGCATAATCCATAATGATGAACAATTTATTATGAAGTTAAACATTGCTTTTGAACCATGTGCTCCACTCAGTGGCTCTAAATAGCGAACAGCTGCAATAGAGAGAGGATAAAATCCGCATAAGATGATTGGCACGGACAAGTATCACAACAGATTTCCACGCAACTAATCCATGGACAGAGCCATTCACAACCTGTCTATATATTTGGGGGTTTGGCTCCAGGCTCCAACTCAATCTTGTGGTTAAAAAACTTTCAGAACTAAGATTAATCATAAACATAAAAGATGATACAGTTGAGAAGAACAACAAACTGAAGAGAGAAATTGATCATCATTATGTTATGTCAGTCCAATTGGTGAGAAAAACAATTGAACATTCAATCGTGCAACTGAAAATTAATTTTTGGAACTAACATCATATGAGCAACAAGCATCTGCTGATAGAATTTACTTTTGTTGAGTTCCAGAATTATCAATAATCTGATATTGCAGATGCAAGAAACTGCAGGTATACCTGTTTCACTATGCTAGAACGTCGATCCGAAAGTTGTGTGCTTAATGGCGCAACAAGTTGCTTCAAAAGTGCAGGAAAACATGGATAATCCGCGGCACCTGATGCGTAAAATAGATTCTATGAATTACTTTTACTTCCATTAATGGAAACTATGCAAGACTTGTAGATAAAACTTTTAGAGCTAGACCTTAGAGATAATTACATTAGGATAAGAGAATAAGATAATCATTTCATTATGGTCACTTATAACCCTGATCCCTCACCGAAATAAAAACGATAAACAATCAATAAAACTTGAATAGTGTTTTTTTTTAATGCAAAACAGTGAGTATTTTTGATGATCAATAAATTGAACAATTTGATATCTTCCCTCCTAAAATATGAATACAGCCATTACGGTCTAGCGATTAAGATTAAGTTCAATCATGCTGCATAATGCGGCATGGTTTAAAAATTCTCTAAAGTTCTCTGAGCTTCTCCGAATAAATTAGATTTTTTGAAGCGCCGAATTAAGAATTAGGTGTAGACAAAGTTTTACAAAACTTCCAACAAAGTTAGAAAAAATGATAACATTTTAAGTTTTAATGCTCACTTGTAAGAAAAGAGGAATGTAGTTAGGGTCAATTTTTGTTAGAATATACTCTAAAGAATGATAGCATGTTATAAGATAACAAAATCAGAATTTTACTTCGCTTATTAGAAATGGATTCTAATATATTGTCCGCTGAAAAAAAATATATAAAATTGATCAATCCCATCAAAATTGAAGTTTTGAAAACTTTAGCTCAAGTATAGAATGAGAAAAAAAAAATGAAATATTATAGAAACAGACTTTTTAATGTTTTTTAATGAAACTCGAATGTTCTCTAGCACTTTAATGAAATTATTTAGGCTTTTCTACAATGTCGAAGTTTTACCAAAAATCCCCACATCGAATTACACTTCCCCGAATTAATTCTGAATTTTAAGTGAGCGAAGTCATATGTGAAGTCGATGTTTCGAACCTCGAAATGCCTAGGCCCTCCCCCATTTTAAGAACTGCAGAAAACTCGAAACTTCGATTTCGCCATGTAATTAGCCTTCTTGAAAATCAGAATTAACTCGATGTGGAGAATTTTTGTATAAATTTGCTTAGCTAGAGAAGTTTAGAAAATTTTTATTTAAATAGAAAATAAACTCAAATTCATTTTAGTGAGATGCAAAAACAAGTACAATAATGCATTTTTTGCCCTAAAAACCATAATTTAGCAAGTGATGCCTCGTCCATCTACCAAATGCATAGCAAAAAAAATATATATTTATAATTGTATAAATTGTGAATTATATAATGTATTGCTAAAAACAATTATGAAAAAAAGGAGATTTTATATTGACAAAAAATAAAAATAAAAATGATCTTCACTACACCCACAACCACAAGTCACACGTGGGCGTGGTATCAAAGCAATTAATTAATGCATTGTGGTTCATCTGACATATTTTACTCATATGTTTGGTGATAAATCACAACACTCCAAAAAATAATTTTTAAAGTATATTTCGATGCAAAACTAAAGCATAGAAGAGTAAGCTTTGAGTTAGGGACTTCGTTACATGTGAACTTCGTTTCGAACCTTTAGATGTCGATAAAACTCGCCTAAATTCGGCTATTTTTGTCTATTTTTTAATCCTAGAAAACAATGATATTGGAGACCCCATACAAGATGCATCAAAGAGGATTCTGAAAACATTGAAAACATAAAGTGACAGGGATCTACGAGACAGGAAAACAAGTAGAATACTAAGTCAAAGCAAACCTCCAAATAAAAGGCCTTCAACTCTTTGCATGGCAGCTATTCGAACAGACCAATCTTTCTCAGGTACAAGAGTAGAACCAATCTTTTCAAATTCCCTTATTAGCTCCTTTTCAGAGTAAACTTTGATAGGTTCCACAGGTCTTTCAGTGACATCACTTTCTCCTGCATTTCAACACGATTAATCAGGAGCTTCATACTTCAAAATAAGAATCATTATGACTGGTTCAACTAGTGGTGATTTAGAAAAGATTGATTCCTAGGAGCCTTGATTGGCAACATCCTCAGTCACACCAAATTGGTATAAAAGCCCTCAACAATCCAACATTCCCATGCTTCTCCAGCACCCAGCTCAAGACTTTCAAATAACAACTATAGAAAATGGACCCGAATATGACAAAATGTTGCAATCAAGAGGTGAATCTGTAAAGGCCCTTATAATTTTTTTTTTTTTTTAAAGCTGCATCATTGTCACCCCACCGCCACAGATTGGCATTAAGTTATCCACTCAAGACTTGAACCCACATTTTCGATCTTCTCAGGCACTCAGCCTAAACACCATCAACTAAGCCTGGTTCTTCTTTTTCTTTTGAAGTCAACTAAGCATGGTTCTTTAAGTCTACACAACAATGATGAAACAATGAAGATGCAGAAATATAACTACAAAAAGTCAAAAACACTGAACATGCAACAATTAAAACTTCTACCATACTGCATATGATTTTGCATTTACTACTGCTACAAGAGTAATTTACATTTCCCTTGAGAGGTATTTTTATGTCATATAGTATATTCATCACTATTCATCAATCGTCAAATACAAAAAAAAAGAACAAGGAAACCTATCAACTTACATTGGAACAAGGCAGTAAAATACTGAAAATATAAAAACCCTCAATATCGAATGTAGGTATGGCATTCAGTATCAGTAAAAGGAACTCCATTAATACTAAAAAAAATAACAAATAGCTTCCTATATTTGAACCGATGTTGAAAGTAGAGGTAATGACTAATGAGACAATATCAAAGGTTAAACCAAATATTTTGCTGAAAAGGTTTAAGATAGCATACTAACCTCCAAAGAGAGACGTTTCACGTGTAGAACTTTTTGACCTTGGACTGCTCTTTTTTTGGTTAAAACTTGTAGATTTTATTTCCCCCAATGTCAAATGATTTGTTGTAAGTCCATCCGAAGGTCGAACTTTGGGTTCGATTCTCTCCAACCTTGCATTGATATCCTTGACCTGAATTCATTAAAAAAGAATACCTTCAGCAATCACAGCATCTTTATGTAATGGAGATATTGGCTGCTGCTAACTGCTAAGGGCCAATATACAAAAATAGTTGTTCATCACGAAACTATGAAAGAAAATTCAGAACATAGAGAAGGAAAGAGTAGTGATGAGTACCATAGATGCAGGAAGATGATGACGTTGTAATTCCTCTCGAAATTGAGGCCCAGCTTGTGTATACATCTCCTGGAATAAGAGGAAAATATAAACCAATGGAAATGTTGAAATATATTTCTTCATTTTTTTTATCGGAGAAATATATTTCTTCACTAGTCTTTTATTTTTTTTTCATTATTGGTCTTGATACTTCGTGTTCTACATGATAAGGAGAATAGTTACTTAAGCACCTTGATTTAGTTTCCGATTTTAGGGGAGTATTCATCTCACTCAATTATGAGAATCCATAAACCCTTGATTTTTGCTGTTTTCTTTCTAGATTTATTTCTGGCCCTTTTATGTTATATCATTTCAGTAATATTTGAGAATAAGAAAAAAAGAACACAGCTTCTGTGATAACATGGCCCAAAAAGTCTTCTGAAACTTAAATCTCTATGAATAATACAGGACAGCGGCTGAAGAATCTGATTGATGTTTATTTGTGAAAGAGGGATGGATGATTACTTATTTTTTATTGGAAGGGGAAGGAAGATTATCTGACTTCAGACACTACATGCAAAAAAGAGGTGTGTATCTCACCTTGATCTTGAACAAACTCACTCTGGCAACGATTGGAAATGTTCAAAGAACAAAACTAAATTGTTGTTGTCCAAAAGATGAAACCAAACACGAGAAGATCATTGAACAGAAAAGAATGTTTCAGTTCTCATTGGAACTCGACAAGATTCTTGATTAAGAACGATGATGTTATCAACCATGATGTTACCGTGTATTAACATGAAATCAACAAATATTGTTACAGCTCCCCACCCAAAAAAAAAAAACCCTTCCCCTTAATGTTGAGAACCTTGAAGTAACACATTTTTAATAGGATTCCAAATATTAAATCAAGACAATCGAGCAAATAATTCACAATAAACTCCCAGATAGCTACAAAAAAAATCAACAGATGCATCAATACTAAAAATTAACAAAAGAATATATCGCAATAAAACATTCAAAAAACTACAAAGAATAAGAAGATTATAACAACCCAAAGTCAAGGCGACCGAGTAGGCATTTTAAGGCAAAACCACCTAGGCAGGCGGCGTCCTTCTAAGTAATTTTTAAAAAATTGAAGGGGCAAATTACAATTGAATTTTTTGCTATAATACCTACACAAATAACAAAGTCTTAACATAATTAATATTACTTAAGTACCTTAAGGCTTATTAGTATCCTATTGAATGCGGATTATAATGCCTAATAAAAAAACTATTGTTAATTAAGGACCTACAAATAAACGAATAATAATTCAAGGGTCTCTAAATAAATGTTTTTTGGCCGCCTAGGCATCGCCAAGGTGTCGTCTAGGCACGGCCTCGTCTAGGCTAGGGAAACCTCATCCAAATCACATTGGCGCCTTGCAAACCTTGACCCAAAGAGTATCATCCTTTGCTTCCTTTCCTTTCAAAAAAGAAACCATTGATTCTTCCTCAGAAGTGTTCAATCTTGACCAAACTCTCTATAGCCAAAAGAACTTCCAAGTAATCTTGTGATAACAACAGCAATGAGAACAGAAACAGTTCATTTTGAAGTGCATCTCTCATCGGATGCACTTTAGAAACAAAGTGGAAAAAGAACTAACAAAATTTGAAAAGCACACATTATAGAATATGAAACACTTAATAAAACAACCAAAAGCATCCTGGCAAATGATTACAAAGGAAGTACTTGAAGATAAAGCAAGATAAGAAACCTGGAGTACTGAATGAATAATAGCAAGATAATGAACCAGATTAATAATGCACTAAATTCAGAATGAAAAATTCTTGGAAATAAAAAATAAAGACGTAAAGTTTATTTTTATTCAAGAAAATAATAACATTTCACTAACCTCGACACATAATACAGCCGCTTCCCTAACAGCGTGATTTGAGTCATTCAACATCTGCAAAATCTGATGAACGCAAATACGAGATCAATTTACAATCATAGATAAAGTAAATAGTAAGTTTCAATCCCCAAATTCCTACATCTTAGCATAATTTGAGATAATCATCAAAACTTGAAGCAAGAATATGAAAATAAGAATCATACAAACAAAACATATTTAGAATAATAGACTGAGAAGGAAATAAGAATTAAGATGCTCGGTCAATGTAACACAGAACAATGTTACCAATGTTAGTCAATCAATTCAAAAAGAAACAATTATATTTTCTTTCCCTTTAGATTTCTTTATATAATATAATAGGCACCAAAGGTGACCATTGAACAAAACCAAATATAGCCAAAGATCTAAAACTTGACATTCAATGATAAAAAAAAGACTGTTATTGGCCTCATAAATTAGTATGAACATTTCAACATACTGGAGGAAGTATCACTCGCTGAAGGGTAAGCTCTGTAGATGCAAAAAGGCCAATAGCTGATGTCACTGTTCGGGCAAACTCTTCACGAACTCTCCAGCTTTTGTGCATCCAAGCATAAGACCCGGCTCTTTCAACAATAATAGTTGGTGAAGAAACCTGTCATTTACAAAAATTAAGATTTAAGTACTATCCATGTTTAAAGCTGCACTTTATGAAATGATTGTGGCACCAACCAAGTGGTATGGGGCTTCTTATGTAAGAGGGTGTGGGTTCACTCCACAGTGGAGGCAAGTTTGTGGTTCTTTCTCATAAAAAAAAAAATGAAATGAAATGAAATGATTGCAGCACAACTATAACCCAATCGATGGTGAAAAAGATATTTGGCGAGATGTATTTGGTAGTTGCAAATCTAATTAGGGCCTTTTTCCACAAATCTCCAATTTTGAGTCTTCATTGGTGACTCACCCGTATACTTTTCCAAGTGGCACCACGAATTCTCAAAGGACTAACAAGCAAGCAACCAAGCAGCAGGATCCATATAATCTACTTCACAAGCTATTCATAACAAAAATTTGTTTCCTACGCGCCATTGATGCAAAGAAAACCATGTGAATACTTTTTCACCTTTTTCATCCATTGTCAACAACAACAACAACATAGCCTCAGTCCCAAATTAATTGTGGTCGGCTATATGGATCAAACTTTTTCATTATGCTCGATTAAGTGCAATTAATGGTGAGCTTTCCAGACCATTCAAATTCCTCCTAATTAATGCATCCCATGTTAACTTTGGTCTACCCCTACCACGTCGAATTTCTACAGTTTCGTTTTTTCATCCATTTTCAAAAAAGAGAAAATTGGATCACGATCAAAATTTCGAATAAATAAAGCACAAGCCCAGATACAAACATTTTATCATAGTTATCGTACAAACCACCAGTCACACATATGCCTAATGAAGTGCTTGCCCAGTTTACCAACTCGGATTGATTAAATGTGTGAACTTGAAAGTGGAAAGAAAACGAATTTTCAATGCAGATTAAGCCGTCAGAATGACGGTCCCCTCTCCATACAAAATCAACCAACAAGACGGAAAATTAAGCCAAAAAATAATTCAACACTATCACCTAACACGCAATTGCATCCCTAACGAAAAATCACAAACAACTCCGAATTCAACAAATCTATTTGGGCGCGGTGCAGACGCAGCACAAGCCATAACTTTTAGGATCCAAACAGCATCACATCCGAAAACTATCAAGTTCTAACACTGTGAGAACAAGCAATCGAAGATCGATCAAACTCGAGACACGAAATTCGACTCCAAATCACAGAAACACTTGAAATTACACATAGTAAAACAGTAATTCCATCAAAAACTGAACTCAAAAACCCAAATTAGATCAAATTAGATCAAATTAGATCAAATTGGATGAAGCTACCTCCATGAGAGTGAGCAAGAGCCTCCTGGCGGCATCCCTGACAGGCTGCTTCCCGTCCCCCAACCGCTCAACCGCGGCGGGAACGAGCGAATTGAAATGCAGCTTCAAGTGCTCGCCGGAGAGGACCGCGGCGGAGGCGAGCGATTGCAGAGCCCCTTGAGAAACCCTAAAATTGTTGTCCTTTAATAGATCCAAACAGCAGTCCACCAGCGAAGTCACCTCCCCGGACGACATGCTCTTCCTCGAAGCCTCCAACAGCTGGTGCATTCTCTCCACCCCCGCCATCCTCTCCTTCGTGTCCTTCGACCGCGCCATCTCCAGCGCTTCCTCCATCGCCTCCGCCGCCGCCGCCGCCGCCGCAGCCGTTAGATCTGGCGCGAGCCCGTGCAGATCTGCGGTCGATTCGATCAACGGTGGGGATGGGATTGCAGAGAAATGGTGATAAAAATGGGTTTTGAGAGGTTGAATTGGGAGAGCAAAACAACAACAACAACACCAACAAACACAGAGAGCGAAAAGTGAGAGTTTGGAAGTGTGAGTGAGTGTGTTTGCTGAACAAAAACTATTTCGCATTGCTAGATCGACGGAGGAGATGGTTTGTGATTTCGAAAATGCTTTGTAAGCATCACAAATACTTCGAACTAACACGAACTTGTTGGTGTTTCTTCGATTTTTCCTCGTGATCCACAGTCGCGCATCGTGCTGTTTATCGCAGGGACGAAAGAAAGTATGTCGTTAATGTGTATGTATGTTGTGATTTTTTTAACTCTAAAGTGGTTTTTTAGAGATTACTGTGTTGCCCCTAGTATGAGGTTTTATTTACGGTGCTAATTTTCGGTTTTTGTGTCCGAGCGAGGTGAAGGAAGGAAGACGTTGTGAGAATTGACTTCGTAGAAAGAGTTACATTAGACCCAGAAATTATCTAACAGAACCTCGAGATACGTATAAGGTAAAAGGTTCCATGATTTTGCATTTATGAAGTTTACCACGTTTTTGCTTTTGCACTGAAAAATGCTAAAATGATGATACCAACTCTCATCTTAAAGTTACACCATCATTTCAATCTGGTAAATGATTAAATAGTTTTTTGGGTTTTTCTTTAAAAAAAAAAAAGAATTTTGGATCATATCAATAGCATAAATCACCAAAAAAAAAAAAAATTTAGGGTTTACGAATAAGAGTAGTGTAACCGCCTTGTACTTACGGAGCTCAACCTCACTTGCAATATACGCTAACACTTAGAGGCCTTTGTAGACACCGGTGTGGTCCCAGTCAAAATCATTCCTACGCTTAAGTTAGCCAGCATGTTGTAGAGAAGTTGATAAAAAATGGAGTGTGATTGTGAGAGTGAATAATGTAGCTTACCTCAAATGAGAGATATAGTGGCTATTTATAGATAGTAGTTGTCAATGTAGTTTGTCAGATATATGACACGTGTTCCGTTGGATTTGGTGACACCTGACATTTATATGAGGATCTCGTGAATCACGAGAGTAGTTATCAATGTGGTATGTTGGATCCACAACATGTGTTCAGTTGAATTGACACGACACGTCATTTTTTATTTAGTGTAACATTATAATAAACAGAACCAGATTTTATGGGATATTGGACTTTACCAAACAAAGATCATGTTGTTGGGGAAGTAAGACAGAGGGAAGTGGCCACTTCTATTATTTGGTAGGTCATTTTTGTCAATTTATAACAGAGTTTTTAAATAACAAGAATATTATTGAATGAATGAATAATTGAATACAAGGTTACATGTTTTTTTATATACATAAAAGATAAGAATACATCAAAGAAGATAAGAACAAATAAGAAGTTATAATCGTGTAACCATATCCAAGTTACAACGGTGTAACCATATCCAAGATAACTACAAATTCTATGATCATGATCTTAACACCATCCCTTAAACTGAAGATGGATTTGTTGATACCGACTCGAGTTTGTCAATTAAGTCGTGATATTGTCTCAAAAGATGAGCTTTGCTGAAAATGTCAGCTTTCTGGTCATTGGAGGAAACTGCATGAAGTCGAAGTGTTCCTCGAATGAGATGTTGATGGACAAAGTGACAACCATTCTCAATGTGTTTTGTGCGCTCATGAAAAAAAAATCATTGTGAACAATTTGAATTGCACTACGATTGTCACAATGCAGGATTTGTTGCAGATGAATGAGTAACTCTCATATCATCGAGCAACCAACGATATTCAGATTCTGTATTGGAGTGTGAAGTAATTGTATGTTTCTTGTTTCACCATGATATAAGTTAGTTGTCTAAGAAGAAACAATAACCAATAGTGGATCATCGATCAGTCAGATCACTAGACCAATTGGCATATGAATAACTAGACAAAATTAAAGAAGAAATTGCAGCGGAATGTAAACCATGAAAGAGATATTGTCTTTCACATACCGGATAATACGAAGAACGACAGTGAAGTGAGTAGTACGGGGAGCAGCCACGAATTGGCAAACTATGTGAACAGAGTAAGTAATATTTGGTCGACTGACGGTAAGATAAACCAAACTACCAAGTTTTCGATAGATAGTAGGATCTGAAAGAAGTGTATCATTGGATGGAGTCAACTTAACACTCTCATCCAAATGAGTGGATGTAATAGTAGCATCAACAATCACAGATCGAAAGATCAAATCTTATGCATATTTGGCATGTGAAAGATAATATATGTCTGAAGTAAATGTAACTTCAAGTCCCAAAAATAACTCAACAGTCACAAATCTTTCATCTCAAAATGGCATCGGAGATAGGCTTGCAAATCAAAAATCCTAGTAGAGTCAACCCAGTGATAATCATATCATCAACATACAGCATAAGAAGAATCGTGCCTTAATAGTTTTTCGAGTAAACAAGGTCGAGTCATGAGGACTTAATTTAAAGTCAAAGTTAGCGATAGTGGTGTTGAACTTAGCAAACCAAGCACGAGAAGCGTGTTTAAGCTCATACGATGCTCGTTGCAAAAAACAAACTTGGTTCAAAGAATGTAAATATCCGACAGTAGGCGCATATAAACTTCTTTTGCAAGATATCCATTGAGAAAGACATTCTTAACATCCATCTGAAGGAGGTGTAGCATTGCATATATCAATTAGGGCTACTCGGCCTAAAACCCTAATAAAACTGCGGTACACCAGTCAGACTTAACTAGAGCCAGCGACCTCACCTTTCATACCTAATAAACATAACCTGTACATCTCGAAAAACTGAATAAAAAGAAATAGAATCACACCGGAATTAAAACTTTTTCAATAAATCCAAAAGATATACAATACACAAAATTACCTGAATAAATCTCGGTTAAAATATTGTATCACAACCTTGTTATATTACACAAAATATAATTCATAATGTAAAGAAATGCAAAAGAATTCATTACATCGAATAGAAGAACCAAAACTCCTACATCTTCTCTTTGCCCTTTCGTAAAACGCCTTCCAATGTCCTGAAATGTTTAAAGGGATGGGTGCTTCAACTTCTCACTAAGTGATGCTCAATTATTTATCAACTATATATCAATAGCCAATTATATCAACGAATAACAATATGGACCAACAATAGCTATTCAATGCAACAACAACAATATAAACAATATATGTAAGTCATTTGGTGCAATGCACTAGTATTTTGACCTTTTTATTTCAATTTGAGTTAAAACAAAGTCTTTTCCTCCTCTCAACAGAACTACAACCTACAATGTAACGACCCATTTTATTAGATTTGCATATGTGGATGCCAGCTCAGATCTACGTGGACGCTGCGGTAGGCTAGGATACATGAAGACTTAGGTATGCTAGTTATTGTGTGTTGGATGCTTATTTGCGGTGAGATTTATTAAAATACATCGCATATGTATATGTTGCATAAAAATACGTGCGAGATTATGAGAATTGTATTCGCCTCGATACGCGTGTCGACGCGGGTACCGGGTAGTTGATGGGACTGAATATTAGGTCGGGGAAACTAAAACACACAAATTATATAAAAAATGGGCCAAGTGACTAATATGGAATGGGTATTAGGCAGCTAGTGATGCGGCGGTATGCGTATATCGCGGTTCGGACGCGAAATAGGGTGTCGAAATGCTCAAAAACACGGGCGAACTTGTGTCACATTTTGGAGTCAAGCAACCAAAGTCAACAAGGCTTATCTAAACCACACTCCACCACATTTTCTCTCACCTCACATACACACCCTATGCATACACACACACTCTAAATATCGAGAGGCCAAGAGAGAGGGGAAAAGGAACCGGAGGGGAGGAGCAGGAGAAAGGAGAGAAGAGAAGGTGGAGACGTCCCGATCGACGTGAGTCTTAGTGGTATTTGGTTGTGGGTTTCAATGGTTGGTTGTGGTGGCCGAAACAAGGGTTCGGCCATGGAGGCCGAACCGGATTGCAGTGGTGATGGCAGGGGTGTCTCCCATGCCATCGAATCCACCGGGGTTGGGGTGGAGAGCAACCCCAACCCAAACTACAGAAAAAAATGCTCCCGATCGAACCACTGGTTCGATTGGGGAATATGGTGCACACGCGCGCGCGTACGCTCGTGTGCACCCCCTGCATGGGCCGAGCCTAGAACGGGCCAGGCTCGGCCCACCAGGGCCGGGTTGGGTCCGACCAAAACCACATTTAAAAAAAAATGAAAAAGAGAAGAAAAATGAAAGAAAAATTCCAAAAAAATTAGGAAAACTCCAAAAAAAATATATTTCGATAAAATAAATAGAAATTGATAAAGTTATATGAAAATAAAATATGTGGGAATGGAGGACGTGATTTTTTGCGGGGTTTTGCCTCGAAAAGCGCAAAATGAGCAATTTGGCCTAAGAATTTTAGAAATTTGTTGTAAATTGTCATACTAAATTAAATTATTGATAAATGGACATAGGTTGACATGGGTGATCAATTGGCGACCAAAGACTCAGTGGGCTCTGACTCGGGGATTGATTACAGGGTATTGAAGTGTGTTGTGAGGTTTGTAAAACCCAATGGAAAAACTCTTGAGTATTTATTTTGCTTTGTAATTCCATTCAATTTCAGTATTCCTTGTGATATTTCCTATATTTATATTTTGTCGTTGTTTGCACGGTTGGTTGAGTTACTCCCATCGGATTTTCCGTTATATGTCTATACAGTTTAGACCATAGCATGTGTATCAGGAGTTCTCGGTGGATAATGATCCGAGCTAATGAACTGCTACATGTATCGGTGCGTCGTAGGTCTACGCCGGCCACCGAGAGGGATCAACTAATAGCTAGTTGGGTGCGCCCACTAGTGGGATCTTGGAAGGAAATCCCGAAGTATGGTTTAGTCTGACTGGAACATGCACATACATTTCCACTTTATTATTATTTATGTATGCGATGTCCTACTTGCAGTTATCTGTTTACATTCCGCATGTTTATTTAACAGTATTTATTGAATTCAATTTGCTTATTTGAATGCTTAGAGGAGTTCCTTGGGATTTTACTGACTGAACTCGTCATCTATTTTCTTCTGTGATGATTGAGTGCAGATCCGAGTACAAATAAAGGCAAGGGTATCTTAGGCGACTACCTCTGATTGCATATCATCACGGACTACTTGTACGTGTGTTTTGTTTTGATATTTTGACTCTTTTGGGAACTGGGGAGTGACATGGCATTGTACATAAATATTTTATATAGTACAGTTGTCTACCTCTATATTGATCACTTTTCAAGGTTTTTTTTCCCACAATAGGATTTGTTTAATTGATTTTTAATAATTTTTGCATTTAAGTACAACTTCTTCTGCATATGTCATTTATACGCTGTACACACAAGTGGATGCGAATTTCGAGATAGGAAAAGGATGGGCAAGTGCCTTAAACGTCTAATAGGGCTGGCTGACAAGGAGTACACGGAGACACGTCACCCCGGGGCGGCGAGAGCAGCCAGATATAGAGTCCACACATTGGCCAATGTAAGATCCTATACAGTGTATTAAAATATAATTAAGATTTCGGCTCTAATAGGATAGTGAATTGACAGGGTTCCAACCATCTCTTTTATTAGAGGTCAATACTTATCCTCCTTCTTATTTATACAAATTAGTGGTCAGTACTTATCCATCTTCCTATTTGTATTCAACAGAGGTAGGTACTCATCGACCTTCCTCATCGTATTCAACATAGATAGGTACGTATCCGCCTATCTTGTTTTATTTTCATTACAGAACCTTTTCCATTTCACTTCCGAGATTTAGTTTAAAAAACTGTAAATATCATAAGTCATAGTACAGTGCCTCAATCCCATTCCATACGCTACATGGACTGTTAATATTAAATTATATAACATAATCGATAAATAAACGAGTCTCATTTACCTCGATTTGAGCTTCCCTAGAGTTTATCCGACTAAACTCAAACTTCGGCACCTTAAATTCTTCCTCGTCAATCAAGAACCTAAAATAGTACAATTGTCATAAATTTGAATATATTGCAATAGGTTCAAAACTCCAAAATTAGTACTTAAACCTTCGTCAAGATTCATAGAGAATTCAACAACATTATTGATTTTTGAATGGGGAGTGATCTCCATCGGTGAGTTCATCAATATTCATGAGGGAGCGCGCTTCCCTTTCACATGAAACGTGTTCCATCATCAAGTGATTGTCTTCCTGAATAGGGAATCAACACCTATTCAATTACAAATCATTCCAAAACCTCCCCAAAACATTAGGGTGGGCATCAAATAAGGTCTTACACAATCAACAACCAACAACATCAACAACTAATAAAAATCGATTAACAATTCAACCAAAATTCATAATGAACATCAGCAATTTCAACTCAAAAATTATCTCAATTCAATTAGAGTGACTCTTTGGTCATTGTTATTAATCTCTTCTTTCTCTCCCCCTTGATCGTTTCAGCAAAACCCTCACCAATTCTCTATTCTTTCGATCAACAATGAGATAATGATCAATTGGTTTTTGGTTTATATATTGATTTTCTCGAGATTTGCATTGTACAAATATCGAGGCACATTTGATGGATTAACTTCTAAAGTGGCACTCTCACTAAAGTGACACAGATTAAAACTCCATCTTTCACTCACACTGGTCTTAAGGAAATCCAACGGTTCAAATAATTTTAATCAAAACTATAAGTTATTTATATATATAATATATCAATTATAAATAAATATATATACCTATGTATTTAACACCAATAATTTTTACCGGGTGCGCCAACGAGACACTCGGGCGTGCACACTCATTCCACGACCCCATGTCATACTAAACATACTGATAATTTATTATTTATTTATTTATTTTTCAACTACAAGCTTATATTAATTTATAATAATAACATATATTATATTCAATTCATTATCAAACCAATCAAACATAATACAATCATGCCAATATACCCACACACTAATTGAGATACGTCTGGCTTAACCCTGAGCCTAACTCAGGTTAATTAACATTCAGATTATGGGTAATCACCTGTTTTAAAACACAGGTCATTACAGAATATACAATTGTTTAGTAGCAACAACAACCAATAGACTCCGAACAGAGGTTAAACGAGCCACATGAGCAAACATTTCTTCATAATCAATGTCATACCCTTGTGTGTAACCTTTCGCAAGACGAGTTTTATACCGCTCAACAGAACTATCATAATGGGTTTTAATCTTATAAACTCATTTGCATCCAATATGAGTCTTGCATGAAGAAAGATCCACTAAGTCCCAAGTATGCGTCTTTTTCAAAGCACACAATTCCTCTGTCATTGTTTGTTGTCAAGTACGATCGGTACTAGCCTCCTGATATGAGAAAGACTCATGTAAAGAAGAAACAATGATAATCTTTAAGGTGAAATGGAGTTTTTGTTACCCTTTTAGAATGACAAGGGGGAGGTGCAGAATCATAAGAAAATGCAGAGTCTTCAAAAATGGGGGTTGGAGTAGGGTGCAATTATTAAGTTTAGCGGAATCACCTGCATCAGAGGAATAGAGCTTGACAAACGAGTTAGTGAAGAATGGTTGAGAACATGATAAATAAGTGTAGAACTTAGATAATGGGGAAGACATTGTGTGTTTCCAAAAAGTGACATAAGTGGAGATTTATATTCTTTGAAATAAGATCCCAACACCGAAAGCCTTTATGTTCATCTCCATACCTAAGAAAACAATAGAAACGAGCACGTGGTTCAAGCTAAGTATGCTCAGGAGGGTTAAGAAAAACAGAACATGCACTTCAAAAAACTCTAAAATTAGTGTAATCTGGTGTTTTACTGTGATGGCCTGAAACTCTAATCAATGCATTGCCTTGCCTAATCCCGTCGTTAAGTCCTCATCCCAGCCATATAGGACTTAATAATGTATTAGTCAGTTTTTTTTCTTCTTATTTTCCTCATAATTCGTGTTCAAAATAAAAATATTTCTCGTTTCTTATTAGTCATAGTTTTCACAGTTAATAAAATTATTTTACATATTTTAACAAATTCGGTGGAAGTCTTAACTGTTTAGCAAAAGCAACATAGTACAAATCTTAAGTGTGGAACCCAGGAAACAACGATCACATGTATGTATATATATATATATATATATATATATATATATATATATATATATATATATAACAAAATGGTGATGAACCGTGTAATAAACATGCATCAGTCAGGGAGTCTAGTCCCTCAACCTAAATATACAACCCAAAAAGTATGTAAAGACGTAAATAATAAATACACAAACCAATCACCTACAAAAGTAACAAAAACCACTGGTCGAGGGCTCAGATGTAATCGTCGATCTTTTCCTTCCCTGAACTGCTACTCGAAGTATCTGCACTCACTGTCACAAACTAGACGACTAATAATGCATATAAAAGTAAATCTTGAAGCAACTTATCCACATTTTCAAAATATATAAAGAACTGTAGCTGAAAGCATACAATAGCTATGAATAAAAAAAAGATGAAAGGAAAATAAGCAAGCAGTCACCAAGCTACAAGAAAAGGACAACAAATTTAGAAGTCACGCAAATATATGCTTGGCTAGCCGACATTGCCAGGGAATCTAACCTCGTGTAACACTAGTAACATCAACTGTGTGGAGTGCCGACATCCCCAAAGAATCTAACCCCTAAGTCGTGCTACTCATAAGATAAGGAAACATCAGCTATGTGGAGTATCGGCATCCCCAAAGAATTTAACCCTGTGAGTCGTTCATCTCACATAATAGGGAATCTAAATTGGTGGATTATCTTAAACCTACTTGACAATAAGTTGGAGTTGCAGATTTCATAAACACAAGCATTTCATCACAAGTATATTGACATGGAGGTGTACAAAGACCCAGAGGAAAATAAGCAAATCATAACATGCTATTTGTAAAAGAAGTTCTGAAGCTCGGGAATCAACAACATTAAAGGAATTAAACTTAGAACGAGATCAAGTCAAGGAATGTCATCCATCAATTCATAAGATGATTAAATGAATCCAATAAACTTAAATAGGAAAAACACAAAAGCATGCACACACAAGTCATGGCATTTGGAATAATAGAAAGTATTGAAAAGCATTCCAAGTGACTATGTTTCAATACTAAAATGAAAATGAAATAGAGAGAAGTACCTTAATAGGTTTACTTACCTCAAATGCACGAAATTCCTAGCCTATACCGGTTCTCGACCACTCTCCAAACTTACGTTTCACACCTTGTAAATTCTCTCTAAGCTCCCGAGGTGTCCTAACAAACTCAATTTAACTTGTTTTAGGTTAGTTAAGTGGTTTTGAATTCCAATTTTTCACAATCAGCCTTCTTAATGCTTTGTTTATTTTGGAACCTACTTTATTAAATAAAAAAAGTTTTGGTGCAACAACTTGTGAGTTGATTTCGATTACCAAAATATTTAAATTAAGTATTATAGTCCAAAGAAAAGTTTTAGAACTATTTCTTAGCTTTCCAGAACCATAAAGTTTGCACAATTTCGATAAGAAATGAGCGAGATACGAAAACTTTACCACAATGACTCAAAACAATTTTATATTCCGACCAACAGCTTTGAAAATTTCATTTCTTTTAAACCATTGCTTCAAAAAATCATGATTTATTTTACTGAACCTACAAACATATCCTAAAATTCCATACTAAAATATGAACTCAATCCAATACGAAATGAGTAAGTTATGCTCAAAACATAAGAGCATTATCAAAATTGTGAACCTAGAAATTTTAAATTCATCATCAAAGTTGTAGAAGATTTTTAGACATGAGAACATTTGAATTTCAAAATCTTTCAGGAAACAAAATTTGTTCCTCTTTGAGTTAGATTTCGAATGTCACCAGAATGAGTCTATTTTGATTTGAAATGAGGAAGTTATGACCAAATTACAGAGACTAGTTCATAATAACATGTACAATTTCAAGTTTTATTTTATAACTTCATGAACTTGAAAAAAATTCATAACAAATTCATTTCTTACTTAAAACTAAAAACCCAATATAATAGAATGAGTGGAAAAACACAAGAAATACAAATATCATATTTATTCTTAAAATCCAAATCATTTATAGATTAGAATTCTCAATTTCAATTTCATGTAAAATGCCCCAATTTGGTCAAACTTTAAAATTTTCGAAAATTGATTTAAGAAACTCAAATATGGTGTCTAATTGTCAAAAACAACTAAAAAGACCTCACAAATTGTCTAGAATTAAAAGCATCAAGTGGGAATTGGTTACCTAGGGCTCCATGCTTGATCACCAAGTCTTTGGGTCACCCTTGGTTGATGATTTGCTCACTTGTAACTCAAATTTTCTCAGTATCTAAGATGGGTTCAACTCTTATTTTTGTTGCATGAATATGCAAACATTGTTTATCTTATAATTTTAGTTAACAAAATAAAGGTTTTCTTTGTTGTTTTATGATAAGTGATTGCATGTTTACTTTATAGTAAGATTCATGAGTATTTGTTGAAATATCTTAAAATGTCTCAACTCGATCATTACACTGGGAACTATAATGAATTAAGACTATTGTGAATCTTGATTGATGTTCATGTGATAATTATGCGTATAGGGATACGAATCAAGATCACGAGTACTTGTTAGGGAATAAGGTACTGGACCGACTCGCAATGAGAACACAACATAAATTAAGTCATAAGTATTACTCGTGATAGGTATATCATTTAGTCATTCGACTTGAGATTACCATAGACTTCAATATTATGAGCATGATAATTTGACACTATTAAACGTCGTCTTTAACCGAACAATTATAAAGATTGTGATTGGTTACCGTGTGAATAATATGTGAAGGTGTGTAATCAAGATATAATTTGTCACTCTCGTATAAAAAGAGATATCAGTGGATCCCTCGATAAGATAGACTAATAATGGCCAAGTCCATATGAATTGATATGATCAATGTCTCTTAGATGTTTTTTAGTTTACCTAAAGATCGAGACTAGTACGATTGAACATTAAGGGTGACTTTCCATGCCTTATGTTTAATCAAAATATATTGCACGACAAAAGGATATGATATATTTTATTAATTAGGTTGTATCGATGTTGATATTCATGCTACTTGGGTAGTCATAATGTCTTGCTAGAGACCGCTTATGACTTGTGTACTAAAATGATTTTTGGTTCACTGCCAATGTTGCATGAACCTATTGGGTTGCACACAAAGAATGACTTTGCACAATTTCAATTAGTCAAGAGTAATGAATTTTATATGATAAAATTCACGACATAAAAGCCCTTACGATTTGTTATATGATAATTTGTTAATAGGGGCGTATGTGTAATTTGTTTAAACTGCCTAAATACAATAGTTGTATTACGAATATGATTTTAAATGATGGCTTATCTATACATATTAATAAAGGGTGAAACCCTAAAAATGATATAAGATTTTCGTTTTACAATTTTCGAGTTATTTGGATTTAGGGAGAGAAAGAAAAATCGTTTTCAATCTCTCTTGGGGCTAGCACTCCAAATTGTGGTTACCGTTCGTGTGTGGATTTCTGATAGAGGACGCACACTTGAACGTCTTGAAAATGAAACAATCAAAAAGGAAATCACGGAATAAGGTATGATTTACTTTCGTAGATTTAGTTTAATGTAATTTATTTTCGATCCTGTTGGGGTTTTTCAAAATTCATTTTGAATTTTCCGCGCGTATGAACCCTAAAAACCCAACAGATGATTTGCTCACTTGTAACTCAAATTTTTCGAGTATCTAAGATGGGTTCAGATCTTATTTTTGTTGCATGAATATGCAAATGAAGGTGGAATGCTTAAATGTCTCTTTTATAGTGTGTTGGATGACTTTCATTTTAGCTTCACATCAAATGTGTGTATGCTCATCTCTAGATTGATCCTATAGCTCTTGTTAACTCCTACTCCACTAACTTCCATTTTCTTGACACCAATTCCTAACTCAAATCTCTTGGGATTCCATGAATCTTGAGGCAAATATATGATTCATCAATTTTTTCATCCAATTATATGCATTTTTGTAATCAATCGATTCAATTAATTTAACTTAGATGTTATTATACATATAGTTAGTGTAATTAGTCACATAATCGATACATTTGTGATTCCACTAACTCAACTATTCGATATCTAGTGCCTCGACTTCATCACGCATCCTGAAACATATGCATGTGTGTAATATTTTTATTTAAACTTTAAACTTTGTAATTGATTTATATTAAATTATATGCTAATATTTTGTATATTTGATTCATTGGTTTAATAATCAAACTTAAACTCACCATATAGTTCTCTTTCTCGGTCTCACGCTGCACACATCTCGAGGTACATATGCGCTCTTTTCTCAACGCCTATAAACAAGTAGAGATAACTTAATAAGTCTATACATATATAATAAACTAGGCATCCATCACATTACAAATACAATGCAACTAGGTCTTTGAGCTGAGTGTTAGGACAATGCACCCATCATCGAGCCACGTCACGGGTCGGTGACCCTTAATTACGGAAAAATTTGCTATTAGCGATTAGGTTCAAAAGGAAAGATGTTTTGAAGGACCGACGTAGGAAGTTGATTAATGGTATAAATACAAGTTAGGGCAGCATCGCCCCAAAACTTTTAAGGACGAGATGCTGAAAGAAGTTAAGCACGAACGAAATATAAAATATAATGATGTTTCCTTTTTGCTCAGTCATTTTATTAAGAGGTATAAAGGCAGAAACGTCGAACAACAGTGCCTTATTGCTTAAGAAACTGAAGAACAAAATCTTGATATTCTAAAGCATTATCAATTCGAAATATTTTGATTGGGCATGAAAACTGAGTGTTAATCATATTAGTAAATTCAATATAGTTATGCGATAGTTCAGACCTATGCTTTAGAAAATATATCCAAGTAAATCGTGAATAATCATTAATAAATAACATAAAAATAACAATAACTATTCACAGTGGAAGTGGGTGCAGTACCCCAAAATGCCTAAAGGAATTAAATCAAAATGACTATTAGCAATAGAATTGCTAAGACTGAAAGATGAAACAAGTTATTTTGTTAATTGATAATGCAAACAACCAAATGACTTAAATTTTGAAATGTTCAATGATCCATTATAAACAAGAGTTCGAAGTTTACTAGCAGATGCATGGCGAAGACGAAGATGTCATTAATGTACTGAATGAGAGGAAACATCAACCCCAATTTGTAGATCGACTTCTCTATTTTTTGATTTCATTCTCAATCTCATCTTCTTCATCACTTGGTTCTTATTCTCCAATGCAAGTCACTTTTCGCCCTAAATAAAGATTGTTGTTTTGGGACAAGAAATACTATAATGAGACATTTTTGTAACACCTTCAATGTTGTACATTATATGCATACCATTCTCAAATCTCGAGAATGTTGTAGAAATTCGACGAGGTAGGGGCAGACCAAAGTTAACATGGGATGCATTAATTAAGAGGGATTTGAATGGTTTGCAAAGCTCACCATCAATTTCACTTAATCGAGCACAATGCAAAAGTTTGATCCATGTAGCCGACCCCAATTAATTTGGGACTGAGGCTATGTTGTTTTTGTTGTTGTTCTCAAATCTCGAGGCACAACAATTGCCAGATCATACTTTTTAATCAAAAAAATGGTTGGAATATGACCAAAGTAACTTTATTGAAATCTTTCAAAAAATTTGGTAATTTTTTTGCTACAAAGTCAAGTTTTATGGCTAATAGTGTTGCAAAGTGTAAAATTGAGTGACTTTCGATGAAATTAACCTTGCGTATTTAATCGAAAAAAAGGGAACAAGCGTAGGTATAATAACGACCCGCTTTAATTAATCTCGATTAACGGGCTAATTACAGAGTAAGACCTTAGACCTTAAGCTTAGACCCACGTGGACGTCGCGAAAAAGTCTAGGGCACGTCTGACAATGTAAATTTGGTTATTTTTATGCGACACATGTTTATTTATTTTATTATTATTTGATATTTATGTCGCACTAGTGTTAGAATTTCGATTGGTAGTGTTGTGCGTGCGTTGCAATGAGAGCATAGGACGCTGCGGGGTGCGTATAACGCGGGTGTGAGGTAGTCGGGGGGTTTAGATATCACATCACCTATCACGTCTATCAACCCCCTCATCATTAAGACGATCAACTGACCTAGATTACCTTAATCCTCTAATAATCTAGCGAGTCTAATCTATTCTTTCAACTTTGACATCAAAATAATAATTATTTCAATTCTTTCTAAGGCTCCAAAACTAAATTTATATCCTCGATAAAACTCAATTTATGACTTGTTCGATTTGGGCAAATTAAAATGTCATATCCATATTTAATACAAATTTCCCCAACACTTCCCCAAAAAGTGGCATGCCGAAAAATTCACCTAATGGATAGAAGAATTGAAAAGAGGCCTAAAAGGACTCACAACTCATCGCAGTTCACAATATATATTAAATTCCAATTTATAAACTTAGTGTATTCAAAAGCTTAATTACAACTTCACAATCCCCAATAAACCAAAATTGAAACAAAATCCTTCTCAACCTATTTTAAATTTGATTAACCATTCAATGAAAGTTCACACCCTACACTCACCCCAAAGATTTCCAAAACAATATATATATATAAACAATTTAAAACAAGAATTTATTTTAAATTCTAAAAATAATCACCGCGATATTCGAACCTTGTCCATTCTTCTCTTGTCTTCACATAGAATTTGATATCATCAAAAACAACTGGAAGATAGTTAGTAAGTAAATTCCTACATTGATTTGTACTCCTGCAGTTATTAGTCTGATACATAGAGACATGTAATTGCATTTCCAAATAAACAATAAGATATATGCGTCAACATGATATGCAGTCTACTATGTCGCTGTCTCCTAACTATAATCATACGTCTACTTCCAAAAATATTATAGAGACAATATTAAGAGATCATGAAATGTAGAGATAACTTTTCGGCGTTAGACTTCACTAGTCTTACTAGACGGCGTAGAGGCAGGAATGAAACTTAGTTTCAATCAAACTAGACTCAGAAACAAGCTTATCCCTTCCACTCACTCTAGCTATGCATGACCACGAATGATAAAATGCAATGCAAACTATGATACAATTACAGGTACAAAGATTTTCAATTAATAGTAAAAATCACTATGGGGTTTACTTACAACCAACCAACTTTGAATATAATTTTCGGGGTCCCGGAGCACCGGCTCTCCTTGAAAATAGATCCAATAGGTTCCCTACATACCCAATTATATTATGGGTCGAGCTTCAAGTGAAACCAAATCACGAAACCTAATGAAAACTGCGGCCAAAATATGCTTGAGAACAGTTTCCAAAACTATTAATTTATATAACTATTTCAACTTGCTTTCAACTATTCATTTTTGCGTAACTTTTTAGTTTTGAAAACTTCAATATTTGTTATGATGACCTGAAAGGAACTTGTAGTACGCATGTCATACTTTTCATAGACTCTAAGAACACTCAAATCGGATAACTGACTGAGAAGTTATAAATTTTCCAATATGACCAGTCAACTAGGCAAACTTTATTTTATTTTGAACTGAAAAACTTCTCCAAATCAATATTTTCTCAATTAAATCTTCAAAACTCGACAACAAACACCACGAAACCACTCGATTTCAACATTAAAATATTATCATAGACCGTGGAGTCATATTAGATTAAAACCATTAATCCATTCATCCCAATTTGAATTAATATCAACTCTAAAACATCTCCAAAATAGTTATCAACTGAATCATATTAGTTTAATTCATTAAAATCCTAACTCACGTCGGTGGGATTTATTCCAAATCGGTGTACATCAATCCAATACATCAATTCATAACTATCCCTACCAATTTCTATCAAAACCCCGTAAGAGAAATTGAAAAATCGCAAGAATTCAAATTGAATTGAGGAAAATGTCTTGAATTGACAATTTACCAAATTGCAGGTCGAATACCTTGTTTCCAAGGAGAAACTTAGTTCGAACGGGTCATCTCGCAATGCGCTACGATTTTGCAAAAAGAAACTAGACGAAAATCGAATGTCAGGAGCTCGCGGAGCGAAAGTAGGAATGAAGAGGTTTAGGGAACGAGCCTTCGTTCTCTCTGTGAAATCAAAACATAATGTTTTGATTTTGATTTGATTTATATATATTTATATATATACTAGTTTCAGGACGTGCTACGCATGATTGACCCGCTCGCTTCGCTTGCGGGAATTAATTTCTAAGAATTTATTAATTTAAATTCAAGATTGTAATTAAATTTTAAAAATTAGAAATATAAGTACTCCTTTTAGCTTGTCAATATTCTCTAATGTGATTGAGATAAGATGTGAATAAAAAAACAAGCTATTCATGCTAGGCCATTACTTCCTTAAAAAAGGAAATAAGGAAAAAAAACACAAGTGGTTTGTGAACACTTGCTTGTAGAGATTCCGTATAATCGTACATAAGGTTCAATCTTTACCTCAAACTCTATAGATAGAAATGATAACTTTGAAATTATGAATGTAAATAATTGAATTAGTTGGGATTAAAGCTTTAGACGCCCTGACCAAGAAAAAAGAAAGAAAGATTAGAACAGAGGTTGTATTGCCTTATCTCATGTACCATGTGGAACTTTGTAGTCATTTAACCACATCATCCGCATAAACGACATTGCCTTAGTTGATCTCTTTCCATTATTTTCTTATTTTTGGTGCATCTCTCTTTGACTTTTATATATCCTGTAAAACCTTATGAATGCATGTAAAAATACATTTCCTTCCAAAATAATTATGATCATATTATTAGGAATACACTCATTATCCTAATTACGTACCATGCATCACAAAATAACTTTATTTCCTTATGCTACTGTGAAACAATAACTTGTGTGCTTGTTCATGATTATAGGCATGATCTTCAGAAATATGGAATTGCAGTCTTGATTCTTTACTTGCTTTAAATCCTGATATTTCTTATGGGATGAGAGTATCTTAATGAATCTAATGACAAATTTGGCAGTTTTGAGAGCTATGAATGGCCCAAGGGCTCCCGCTGAGTTCGACCTATCTTGTCCTCAAACTGCGTTAGACAAGCCTCGGATGTAATTCAACAACTTCTACATAAACAATCTCAAGAAGCAGAAGCAAGATGTAATTCATTCACAAATTGAGAGTATATGAAGAAATGGACATCAGCTACTATAGAAAACGAGCTCGTCTATAATAACCAAGGCTTGCCCACATATGATTGACTTCCTGTGGAAAGAGTAGAGGGAAAGTTTTTTTCCCCTTCGAATCGGTATTTCAATATTCAACAGTTGTTAAGAGAAACTAAAATGAAGAAGTGGAATACATTTTGAGAAGCTTGAGCTAGATGATGAATAGTGGGTCATTTCTAAAAGAAGAAAGGTTAAAATGTATTATGATTGTGATACGAACTGAGTTGGCTAGACATCAATGCATAAGATATATTATATGATGATCAAAATCTGATTCAAGTAAATGTAAATTGTTTTTCATTATTTCTACAAAATCTTTTCGTTCCAGTATAATGTTTATTTATCATTCAGATGAATATTCTTATAAAAAAATCATGCAGATGAATATTCTTATCTAAGTATGAAATCAAAACAAATTGTGTGTGCTCCAGATCAACAAAAAGAAACTGAATTAACATGGCCTCAATACCAAATAATCAAAGTAAAAATGAAAAAAAGTTATTGCTTTTCGTCATGAATGCTCACATCAATAAGCAGAATACAACCTTTGAGAGAAGATAGAGCGCCATAATATAGTTAGTAAAACACATGAAATGATCTTTCTCCTTTAGCAAGTTGAATCACTCTCGTCTGCTCAAACCATTAGAAAAAGCTTCAGAATTAGCCATAAGTTAATCAGAAGAATTTGAAATGTATGTTCAAAGAAATGAATACCTTCTCAAGTAGAACCGTTCAAAGCATTGCAGGAAGAGTTTGATATGCACAGTTAAAATGCATCATGTCAAACATCATGGTAAAAAACATGAAACATGAATTGACTGATCATTTGTGTTGTTAAATACCTTAAAATCTAAATGGAACTTACAAGTTTGAATCTTTGCTCCAAAAACTTTACCAATTGGCTTAAAATGAATATCAATAAGCTTTCCATGCATAGCAGAAAGAATTATACACCAGGTTAATCAAATGCAAATTGACAGAAAATGCACCATGGTACTTGTTCCGTTTCATAGAAACATAATATCAAAGATGCATCTTACATTTAAAATAACATCAAAATGCGGAAATATCTGAACACAACTACCTTGTTAAAGAATTAATAGCTTAAACTTTTCACCTTGTAAGACTCAAAAGGACTATTCATCATGTGGGCAGAAAAGACATACAAATTGGCTAGAATTAGCCTCTTTGGATGTTTCGCATTTCCAATAGCCTCCCGGATCACATGATTGTGCCAAAGCTTTTCCTCGAGGGCACTCCCACCGCCAAGGTTAGTCAAACATTCAGCCATAACTTTTTCTATTTGAGTTTTTCCAACTCCATTTTCACCGCTGCATTATAAGTTCAAATATGATTCCCGAAATGATACTATGTCAAGTTAAAAACTACAAATCTCAGCAGATCACTAAAGAATTTTTAAAGTGCAGAGACAAAGACTCAAAGCGATTATAAGAAGAATAATCAGGATGGAGATACATACCTAATGATAACAGACTGATTTACTTCATCTGCAAGTAGCAAAATATTGAGATAAAAAAGGCATATATAGTTGAGAATGAAATCATCTGTCATTTTTTAACAAGTAGTCTAACAATAAACAAAAAAAAAGTTTATATTCACCATTCATCATGGTAATGAAGGCATCTTTAGCCCAATAATAGATGTCAAGATAAACTCTGGGTTTCTTCCCGCAACTAGAGACTAACTCATTTCCACGTACTTCAGCCCTTTGAACGGATTCACCACAAGTAAAATTGGTCCTGCTTTAGTCTATAAGTAGCAAAGTGAAAGTTAATGCTAGGAGATAAGTGATAAATTAAATTTGATTGCAAGATGAAATAATTTGCATAGACATGCATAGGATTTGCTTTGAGAATATCTACAACAGAGATTGTGAAGAACTGAAGGCTCATTCAAGAAGCTCAACTGTACAAGATCATCAGTATCTTCAAGGATATACGGGTTTGTAAGCAAAATAGTTCCTTTTGGCATTGTCAAAACCTGTAAAAATACAAGGTACATAAGTTTTAAGTATTCAAAATCAAATAGCATTATCTGCACAATAATAAAAGGTATAAACCAACTTTGCCATCTAAAAGCATGACTCTCGCATCTTCTCCTGAAGTTGAATGCCCTTTTCCCAACTGCCATTGACCACTTGTGAGCAGGCACCAAACTGGGAAGTCCTAAATCAAGCACTAACTTCACATTAAATATCAAATAATCCACTCAACATCAAATTCATAAAGCCTGAAGAAACAACTGAACTGATCAGTTTAATGTGGTCTAAGAAGACACAATGAAATGCGTAAATTTGCATATTTATCAAAACAATAGCAGGAAAAAAACGCCTACGATTGTAACATTTAAGTAAAAAATACTACGAGGATAAATTGCCATCAGTTGAGACTAGGGCTGGCAATTTGGGTCATGAAACGTTTAGCACGACACGACACGACACGGTGTTAAACATGTCGTGGGTTTGGCAAAAGTGTATGTGGGTCATAAACAGGTTAACCTATTTATACACGGTTCATAAACGAGTCGTTAACGTGTTAACCCGTGTGACTCGTTTATGACTCGCATAATTATATACATATATTGATATACTAGTTTCAAGACGTGCTACGCATGATTGACCCGCTCGCTTCGCTCGCGAGAATTAATTTATAAGAATTTATTAACAAAATTTAAAATCGTAATTAAAATTTAAAAATTAAAAATACAAGTACATTTTTTAGCTTATCAATATTCTTTAATGTGATTGAGATAAGATGTTAATGAAAAAATAAGCTAGTCATGCTAGGACATTACTTCATCAAAAAAAAAAAAAAGGAAGGAAAAAAAATATACTTTGAAGACTGATCATCCACTTTGATCGATTGATCGATTGAAGACTGAGAGAAAGAGAAAACTGTGTATTGGATTGATGAGAATGAGTTCGAGATTGATTTGGAGATAAAGAAGAAAAAAACGCGTAGAAAAGGTTGGTTTGGAGATTAAAAAAAAGTATGGGCAAATAGGTAAATTTCATTACCACTCAAAAATTTGTGATTCGTGCTTTTATATATATGATATATATATAACTTATAATTTACATATAATTAATCACATATAAAATATAAATACAACTTTTTATTTCTCTTCTACTCTTTTCAAAACCCTAACATACTAACACAACCACAACCCATTTCCCACTCTTCTAGTCTTCCACGGTTCCACCATACCACCACCGCAGATCTTCTTCTTCCACCTTGACCTCGCCAGCCATCTCTGTCCACCGTCTCCGCCTCTGCTTTTCCGTCATCTCCGCCTCTCCGCCTCCGTCCGCCTCTGCCATCTCTACCTCTGATCTCCGTCTCCGTCCTCTCCGCCTCTGCTCTTCCGCCATCTCCGCCTCTCCGCCTCCGCCATCTCCGCCATCTCCGCCTCCATCCGCCTCTCTGCCTCTGCCATCTCTGCCTCTGATCTCCGTCTCCATCCTCTCCGCCTCTGCCATCTCCGCCATCTCCGCCTCCATTAGCCTCTCCGCCTCTGCCATCTCTGCCTCTGATATCCGTCTCCATCCGCTCCGCCTCTGCTATCTCCGCCATCTCCGCCTCCGATCTCCGCCTCCATCCGCCCCTCCGCCTCTGCCATCTCCGCCTCCGATCTCTGCCTCCATCCGCGAGTTGTTTGTATTAATTTTGTATTTTATGTTGTTTGTATTAATTTTGTATTTTTGTAGTGAAATATCATTCATGTTTAACAGGTTGATAAACATGTTAAATAGGTACAAAAATGAGTCGAGTTAAGCAGGTTAAACATGACCTATTTAATAAACGTGTTAAACGTGTTATATACAGGTTACATGTTTATTAAACGTGTCGTGTGTCGTGTTTGCAAATGGTGACTCGTTTAATAAACGTATCGTGTGCGGGTTTAGGATAATTATGACACGACATGTTTACGACACGACACGTTTACGATTCGCTGACACGAATTGCCAGCCCCAGTTGAGACATCAAACACACAACGCACAAGCCCCTTTGTGTCGTCAGACGCACCTTGAATTACATGAAATAAGTGGATTAAGGTGCACCTAATAATAGAAGAACTTGTTTGAGTTTGATGTCTAAAGTTCTCAATTGATGTCAACATAGTACACCTCTATTGAATTTTGTAACTCTCAATCACCATATATGTTATTACATCCAAAAATCGCGTAATAAAATCTAATGTGGCATAAAAGGACATGCACCTCTTATACCACCAGACCAAGCCTTATACTCCTGCATCAAGGATAGTATATGATGTAGTTATTGCTTCTGGACTACGGTAACATAGCTCTAGGATGTCATATATGTTTAGAGCATCAAGGTCCTGGAAAGATATGAATTAAAGACAACGAAGACATGATGATTATTTATTTTTTCCAAAATTAAATACAGCCGTTTTATGAGTCCAAGTCGAAAATTATCTTGCCTCGTCAACTTTACTGAGGGACTTACATTATGAATCTCAAATTGATTACTTCCTTATATAAGCAATTCAAATATTAATTTGAGACTGAGGCTATGTTGTTGTTGTTGTCATATAAACAATTCAAATATTTTTTTGCCATTCATCATTCCAAAAATAATAAATATTAGTAAAAGGGTTTAAAAAAATAAGTATATAAAAGACTTATAACCTGGTCCAAAAGCTCATCCTCGCTTGAATAAGGAGACCGTTACACTATAGTTTCTACATTTCTACATTTCAGGCTCAAAACTATATTGATCAGAGATTGTGCATACACTCTTGTCATATATTGCAGTGGTTTTAGTTTTGAAGATTACAATTGTCAACAGAACCTCAATGTGGGAGTCCATCAGAGTAAAGACTATCCGGCGAGGGAATCGAATAGTAACTAATAATCCCGAATTTAAAATAACCTTGCATGTGGAAGCTAAAATAACTAATAAGCAAAAAATATGCTAAAAAATACTATGTTATGTAGATGCTAAAATAACTAATGAGCAACGATTATGTTAAAAAATACCCTTGTATGTGAATTATCATGTATCTCTGAAGTTGGGGAAAACACAATTTGAAAATTTTGACATCCCTTAATCTATTGAAAACAATAGTCTCATTTAGTTTTTATTTGATTACATTTCACACACACCACCTGGAAACACATCCTATTTATCTTAAGAGTTTGATCTGTCTTTTCTCATATTCACTTTGAATTGTTATATATAGCCTAATTTCTTTCAAAAACAATGAATAAAATTAAACCATATTGACCAAATGATTAACTTACATTTGAATTGAATATATCAAAATACATAAAATGTCATCTAAATGAAAAAGAATGAATTTGTGGATCAAATTTGACTAGCTTAATTATCCATCAAAACTTATCAATTTCACAACATTATCCAAATATACCAACTAACATTAATTCTTTGGTGGTATATGTGCAAGATCTTATTCAATTATAAGAATACTAAAATGACTATTATTATTCTTATATTAACTAAATAATATTGATTTATTCTTATGAAGAATAACTTAAATTAGTAAACTAATCATCATTTAATATTATTCTGATATTAAGCTAGAATTATATTTTCAGTTGAATAACTTAAATTAGTAAAATGCTCTTCCACATAATATTTTTCTTTTTATAGGACAAGATCAAACAATCACGTGATGTTTAATTGATAAGTGGAATACTTAAAGATTTTTTTATTAGAAAGGTGGAAAATTCAAAGCGAGGAAAAAGGGGAAATTTTCAGAAATTTAATATTCCACCGAACTTCAAAGTTGATTTGTGACCAACCACTCTCTTCTTTGCAAGATACACTTTTTTCATCACAATACATACAAATGTACTGATAAACTAATTTTGGTTTATTAATATGATTTGCCAAATGAAGTTAAAAAGAAGTTCCTTTTAATTTTGAAAGAAGTTCAAATTTAAGATACTAACATGAGATTTAAGTATTGTAACAAGAATGCTATGAATTCTTTTGCTTACTCCCCGCTCAGATTGGAAATGAAAGTTTATTAAATAACTGGAGTCTGGTCAACTCATGCAGTTTTAGAGACAATTTCCTCACTATAACGGTAAGAAATGACCGTGTAAATCAAATAAAAATATGCATATTGTGCATAATTAAAGATAGAAGAAGCATAAGTTGAAAAATAGAAAACCACCCCAGAGAAATCTACCATGTTATTGATGCTCCCATGGAAAAACACATATCCATGCATAGCCCCATAAATATACACAAAATGCAATTTAAAAAAGAGAGGGAGGGAAAGAATTTAATGCCCAACTGAACAGAGGAGGGACGAAGGTGGTGATCTATGAAGGAACACCAAACAAAACCTATACCATCACATGGAATCGCGAGGCTTCTGAATGGACAATACACCGACTTTTGGAGATGGTAAAAATGCATGAAAGCACCAAGAGAACAATGTGCAGGGGTAATTCGGACCACTTGCAATTTTATTAGCTGAAAACTATAAATCTTATTAGCTATTTTGAGTAATTTGTTGATAATTTTATTAGTTACAAAACAAAGATTAATGAACAATGCGTAAAAGCAAAATTCCTCTCTGTACACTTTTTGATAATTTTGATATATATATATATACCTCTTTCTTATAAAAAAAAATGATTGAAAGATAAGATAGATTTATTGTAACACTGTTTATGGACTTGGGTATCCATTGATATTGATTTGAATTTAATTAAACACCTTATAAAATAGTGCTAATTAACTACTCATCAATTGCATATATAGAATCAAAGGTTCAATTTGTTGGCAATGGAACAATACATTCAATATTCTCATAGGCATTTCACGAAACATTGACTTTATGGTTTAGACAATTCATCAAACACATAAAATGCATAAACACTGAAATTCAAAACAACCAAACGTTGACTTTATGGCTTAGATAATTCATCAAACACATAGAATGCATAGAACAATGAATTACAGAGTTCTATAAAAAGTCTCGATCATGGGTATATAAGAATTCCCAATACCAAATCTAATCAACACAGCAAAAAAAAAATGGAGAAGAAAGGTGGATTACCTCACCTTTGAGTCGAAGAGCAAAGGAAAACAGCGAATGAATCGATGAAGGAAAGCATGGAATGAATGATTTGAAGAGGAAGGAGAATGGTTGATCAGTGAGTTATTAATCGATTTGAAGAGGTAGTGTTCAAGACATTGAAGAGGTAGCGTTCTCTCAAGTCGTTTAGTTGTTTATCTTTAATTTAAGTCGGACTCCTTTATCATCATTCAATTTGGATTAGGTTGAATTAATTTATTAATTTTAAGGGAAAGCACGAGAAGTATGGGCAAAGAGGTAAATTTTATTAACACTCAAATAAAGTATGGGCAAAAAGGTAAATTTCATTACCACTCAAAAATTTGTGCAATTTAGATTATGTTGAATTAATTTATTAATTTTAAGGAAGGCACGAGAAGTATAGGCAAAGAGGTAAATTTTATTAGCACTCAAATAAAGTATGGGCAAAAAGGTAAATTTCATTACCTTAAGGGAAGGCACGAGAAGTATGGGCAAAGAGGTAAATTTTATTAGCATTCAAATAAAGTATGGGCAAAAAGGTAAATTTTATTACCACTCAAAAATTTGTGATTCGCGCTTTTATATATATACTAGTATATGAGCACGTGCTCCGCACTTGCCATAAAATTGATTGTTTTCAATGAAAGAAAAATTAATCAAAATCAAAGAAATGAAGTTTTCAAGATTTTAAACTCGATTCGTTTTTTTAGACGACAATACGTTCATAAACAAAATAAAGAACTAAAATTAAATTAAAATTTTAATTTGACTATATATTTCTTGAAAAAATATTTAGAATTTTAAAGAAGATAAAACACTATATGCGCACATATTAGAAATGAGCAGAGAACTCAACAAACCTTATTGTGGAAACACTTTGAGAAGATGATTTAATTACTCCTTTCGAGATCTTTCATGCGAGAGTAATAGTAGTTGTTCACATATGTAGATATTTCTCTAGAGTTTGTTAAAAGGATTCCTTGCCAAAATGGATAATGGAGAACGTGAGTTCAAAAGTAGAGATGGTTAAAAAAAAGTAGTTATCTTTATTGAATTTGAAGTGATGTGTTAGTAGTTATCTTAACTACGCATAAGTGAAGGAAACATGTGAGAGTAATTATCTTAACTACATATAACTGAAGGAACTGTTGGTTATCTATGGCATGGATTTGATTTAAAATTTATACACTCGTACTCACATTTAGCAAAAAGATATAGTTAGGATTAAATGTACACAAATACCCCCATTCTTAATTTTTCAAAAACAAATTCATCCAATGAGACATTAACTATTGATGACAATTTTGTCAATAAAACTATTTTGGCCTCGCAAAGATTCTAAGGATGACTGCTATTATATATAAACCTTCAGCTGCTTGTCGGCAGCTTAATTTTTTTTTATTAATTCCAGAAACTCCTATTTTAATGTGTTTTGGCTTTCGGTGCTCGTTTTCAATCCAATTTTTCACCAAATTGAACCAAACTCTTGACGAAATAGTATATTTTTATAAAATATCCATAACATTGATTTTGGTCACACCAAAATCTCAAAAATCTTAACTTTGTTCACGACATACTGAACCCTTACGGACCAATTCTCTTGCCATACTAAACCAAACCTGCACTAATTTGGACCAAATCTCAACCTCGACCAACACCAACCGAATAAAGCTTGAGGTAAGTCTTGTACCAAATTTGTTCCCATTTAACATTACCACCAATTCCAACTTGGACATAAACTCGAGATGAAATCTTCACATGAGGATTAACACTTGGTTAATTAGTTTTCGAACAACTAATAATTTATTTTCATTCGTGCCCTTCAGACACGCATTTGCAACTCCGAGTATAAAAAAAATGAGGACACACCTCACCACACTCTGACTTCACAACAAAATATCATATTATACACACACTAAGCACACGACATACAAAAATAAAATATCTCTTATGAATTATAGTCCATAACACGTGGGGTATCACCTTGGATACTTAAATTGTAAATTAAATCCAAGAATACTTAATTAGCTGTCTAATCAAGTGTATAAAATCCTCGGTCACAACATCACTTTTCACATCATCACATCACCCATACCTCACTTTCTCTCTATTCTTGCATTTAAATAAAAACAGAAAAAAATCTTTCATCTCCTTCCTCCATAGCTGAACCTTACCCTCCATCTTATTGCTATTTCATCTCTTCCAACTCTTTATCACCAAGCTCTTCATCCCTCTCTCAATTCACTCTCCTATATCTCTCGTGGTGCTTCCTCCTCTCGACGGCTCTTGCGACAACCTGTTTCTTCACCGAGGTGAGTGTTTGTTGATGTTGTAAATTTTTGATGGAGAAATTAAGGCTTTAATGGTCATTGTTGTAGTTGTATTGTTGGTGATGTGGTTGTTGTTGTGATTGTTGTTTTATTTAAAATAATAATAATAATAATAATAATAATAATAATAATAATAAAATATGTCCCTTTCTTGCTTTAGAGACGAATTCATAATAGGGAGGGGTAGCCCCGGGCCAGGCTGCCCAAGCGAGTTGGGCTGAGTCGACCCGAACCCCAGGCCGACTGGTTGGGCTAAATCGAGCCCAGCCAAACCAGGCTCGGTTCAGACTTAAGTCTTTCTAAATTAATTAAATAAAATAAAAAATAATTAAAAATTAAATTAAATATAATTTTAAATAAAATAAATTATAGTAAAATAAGTAGAAAAATATGGAAAAATCCAAAAACAATTAAAGAAAATAGAAAAAATAGAAAAAGGATAGAAAATAGGTCTCGAGACTTTTTGGGCGTTTGGCACCCCAGTAACTCGAAAATCTTGCTAAAACAAAAATTTGGAATAAAATTTTAAATTTTGGTTTCTTATTATAAAATCATTAAATGTGGCACTAAAACATTTTAAAATGACAAATTGGACACCGAGGAATTAGAAAACTAATAGGGTGTCGGGGCGCAGTTCAAGGTACGAGAGCGGGCCTTTTCAAGGCGATTTCAAGAGCGTCGAGGTAAGTAAACCCACGAGAAAGTCAGCTTAGAATTTACTTATTTCCTTCGTAATTTATTTATTTCACTTTTACTTTTTGTCAATTTGGCTTGCATACTTACTTTATTCTCGCATATGTTTGTGTATAATCGAAGGGACGATATGATCCTTGTTCGACTCTCTCATATATGACGATTCGATCGTTGCTACAGTGTTAGTCATACTTTAGACTACGCGTGAGATTTCTCCCCGCATGTCGATGATCTCGAGAGTGAGTTAGCGTGAGGCTCGTCTCCGTCACAGAGCTCATCTCAACTGAGGTGTTGGGCGGAAGTCAACCTTCCGACCAACACAGTTCCTCATTTCGACCGTTAAGAGGAGGCGGAGATTACCTTGCCTCCAGGGCCTTCTCGATTTAGCATTTGCGTTCCAGAGCTCAGCAGCTATACACCACACTCACGTGCCATATTCTTGATTATCTTAGCGACTTATATTCATGCTTTACATTTCTGTTTATTTACTTTATATGCATGAGTTGTAGCCATTTTCTTAGATTTTCTTTGAATACTAATTGAATTCTTATGGGATTTACTCACTGTAACTTGTCATTATTTTTTGTGGCAAGTTATAGATACTACGTTGAGCCGAGAAAAGGCGGTGTTTGGTGACTACCTATTTGATCTAGAGCAACTCGACTAATTTCACTCGTAGGTGTTTATATTTATATGTATATATATATATATATTATTTTTGGGATCATTTTGGGAGACTTATTACCTAATACATCTATACTGACACATACTACACCTTTTTGTTACTTTTATTGATATACATGATAGCCTTATGTTGGGTTTCCACCCCATAAGTTGTTAATCAATGCAAAACTCGTTTGCATTACTTATAGGCATATTATTAAGACTTCCGCTATTAAAATAACATAATATGAACCGAAATAAACAAATTTAATTGTAAAACTTCATAACTTAATATATTTCAACAAAATAATCTTTTAAACATCGAGATTGACTAAGTCCGATTATTAGATGGTTAGTTCGCGGGTCATTATGGATATGTGTGCAAGTGATGTAGCATGACTTGGTGACGTGTTCGGCGACGTGGCGGTGCCCGGTTTGCCTCAAAATTTGGGGTCGTCACAAATGTCGAGTTAGCCTACTCGGAAAATGATTTGCTGACCCACTTATTGGTGTCTATTGATTTATGCACCGATGAATATTAAAAGAAGTCAACAACTAAGTGTTTATTTTGAGTGTCGAAAGTGGGGACACCTAGCACTACACTTTATATGCACTTTAGTCATTGAGTTTTTAATAATTTGTATATTGTTGGGTATGTTGTGAATTGAGTTGAGACTTGCTAAAAACTAGAGAAGGAAAATAGAAGACTAAGAACTTCTACTACTACAAACTATTACTACAAAGGAGAAGAGAAGAAATGGGGTAGTTGGAATGAGAAGTTTTCATTCAACTTGGTGTGTAAATTACAATGGAGTTGGCACCCTTTATATAGGCCATTTGGTGATGATGATAATTGTACTTATACAATGTGTACAAGTTATACATACACCACAAGTCATACAACACATCTCAAGCAACATAGACAATACATGGAAGAGTTGGGGTACATTGGGGAGGATTACAAGTTACATGACAATACATGGATAAGTGATTATGCATTGAAGTTGAATACAAGTTATGTAGAGTGTACAAGTTACATTCAATGTAGAAGTCATGCTTGATGTTAAAATTCAATGTGAAAGTCATGCTTGACAATGTGATCATTCATAAGCTTGGTTAAAGGGTCATCCAATTTACAACACTCCCCCTTAGATGACACTTGCTGAGAGAATATGCCTCGTTAAAACCTGTACTCGAAACTAGTACAGGAAAAAGAGTACAATGTTCTCGTCAATCTTGATTTGCAGTATAATATTATTGATTGCCTCATTAAAAACCTTACTAGGCAAATCCAGTGGGATCAAACCAATAGCGAATAGTGCAATACACTAATCAACCTTGATAAATAGTTTTAGTATTGTTAGAATTGTCTCATTAAAAACCTTTGCAAAGAAAACCCAGTGGGAAAAAAACAAAGCAAAGGGAAAAAGAATGCAATATACTAACCAATAACTCATTTTGATTCTCCCCCTCATGTTCACATGAGTGAGACATTTTGTGCATTTTGTTGCACATGGACATCGTTTTTTATATGAATCATTTAATGCTGAAGCATACGATTGTCACTCTTTTGTATATAGTACTTCCATCAAGTAATAAATTCATAACTTTGTTACTACTGAATGATCCTTTGAACTTCGAGTTCATATTAATTTAAACATGGATCATAATGCAACAAATTTAATGCAATTTGATGTGTTTCAAGCAATTTCACGCCATTCCTTTTGAATTGGCTTATATCTCCTCATAATGGTGGGAAAACTGCTTCATCAAAGTGACAATTAGCAAAACTTGCTATAAATAATTTCCCTATTAGGGACTCAAGGCATCTTATAATATGATTAATGGAGAGTAAATCAATATACGTCTCCTATTAATTTGCCTTAAGATAATCTCCAGCTGAAAAAAATTCAGTTCGATAAAGGATGTCCGTGCGAATTTATGATATTTTCGCATTATTGATGATTATAGATAATTAAATAGATCTTTCCACATTATGAATGTCATTTGATTTATGACGACATTCATTTTAATGTGTCTTATATATTTCAGAAGTTAAAGCCGAGAATATTATACTCAGATTAAATCATATAGATAAATTTTCTATTATTCTGAGTAGACTTCTTCTAAACAAGACTTTAACAATAACATTGTTGTATTAGATATTGCCAGAACATTAGCCTCCGCTAAGTTCGAATTCGAAAAATATTCACTTTTATATTATAATGTACATGCATGTAGCACGATACAAAAGACATAAACTCATCGCCCATATTTATGTCACGATTTAAACACATCTCGATGTGCTTGTTTTATCGAGCCATTTTCAATGATAAAATTCATAATATTTTGCCTTTGATTTTGAAGGCATGGTAAAGGTCACAAAAATATTCGGGTATATATATGAAAATATTTATGCAAAATAGCCTTTCATATATGACCAAAAAATGTCACAATTATGAGCGCTCATTGTCAATAATTATTTACCCTTTGTAGTGGTGCACCACTTTTGTTCCAATTTTTGGTGGAATTGTCAATACGACCTTTACCTGATATTTTCACATTTTCCACGTCCTTAAATTTATTATTGCGATCATGATCATTATATGCAACATAGGCTTCTTAATTTGAAGTTGAACTAATTGGACGGGAGCGATATTATATTTATAATATCTCATTATTTTACTCAGCTACCATGAGACAAGAAATCAATCATTAATATTTATTAGATTGACGTCCGCACTCGATATTTGTTGCAACAATAAATCGAGGCGGGCCACGTGACCTTATTTTATTGTCTCATCAGTCATATTTCCACATAGCCTCAATATAGAGGTAATTAAAATTGTGGAATTATAATTAATATTTGACTGATTAAATTTTGTAGCATGAGACCCAGCCACTCATTTTGAGCTTTTGGAGCATTACCCTTTTGGTATGTATATATATAACTCCATAAGGTGAAAAGATATATAAAGTGAAATATTCACTTTTCAAATCTCTAAAAAGAAATTGGCGAATGATTATGTATAATACAAAGTTTTGCATATATGCTTTATTCACAAATTATAGTATCTACTTGTCATGACAAGTAATTCTTGTCAGTAATATAATAAGGCAACAAGTTCAACTATGGTTGAATAATATTTTGAAAATAAATTTAATATAAAATAGTTTTTCGTTTTTATGTAAAAACATAACATATGATTAAATATATGTTCACAACTTGATTCATTAATAAACAAAATATACTATTCGTATGAGTTGGTGGGACAACCTCCTGGTTGAGTGGCGAGACATAGTCTACTTAAAACCATGCCTCCTCGAACGGGATAACTCGTCTCCCTTTGAATGTTTAGCTTTACCGGGGATAAGGCTTACCCACTATCAACTCAAACTTATAGCATTATTTGTATTATAAAATCAAGAATAGAACAATAACTAATCGTTTGTAGTTTTAAGAGAAAAACTATATGTCACACATTGACTTTTGATTTATGATGTAGAAGATCATACGAGACGCAACTACAGAGCATACTTTCGCAATCAGTGACGTTATAATGCATAGTATATGAATAAAGTATGCATATATAAGTGATGCATGTAATAAAAGGAAGCAACCATGATAATTTAGAAATAAATTGAACTTATTTAAATAACAAAAGTTATACCTTCATAGCTTCGTCTCCTTAACAAGTCTTCTTGAACTTCAAGATCTCCTTAATGCTAGAGCAAGCTCGTGCTGATAACGTGTTGTGAATTGAGTTGAAACTTGCTAAAAACTAGAGAAGGAAAATAGAAGACTAAGAACTTCTACTACTACAAACTACTACTACAAATGAAATGAGAATAGAAGAAATGAGATAGTTGGAATGAGAAGTTTTCATTCAACTTGGTGTGTAGATTACAATGGAGTTGACACCCTTTATATAAGCCATTTGGTGATGATGATAATTGTACTTATACAATGTGTACAAGTTATACATACACCACAAGTCATATAATACATCACAAGCAACATAGACAATACATGGAAGAGTTGGGGTACATTGGAGATGATTACAAGTTACATGACAATACATGGATAAGTGATTATACACTGGAGTTGAATACAAGTTATGTAGAGTGTACAAGTTACATTCAATGTAGAAGTCATGCTTGATATTAAAATTCAATGTGAGAGTCATGCTTGACAATGTGATCATTCATAAGCTTGGTTAAAGGGTCATCCAATTTACAACAGAGTACACTTTATATATATATAAGTTGAAGCTTAGAGAAAGTTCACATGCATCTTCCTTTCAACAATTTAATTTTTTAATTTTTTAAGTTTTTCTATTTTAAGGTATTTATTTATTTGTGTTAATGGTTGTTTCAAGGAATATATTCATTTCCCTATTTATTAGATTTATTTATAATTTGGATTTGATCGAGATAACAATTAAGTATATTCGGATTCTTTTTTGTTAATAAATGGTTACTTCAATGCATTAAGTATCCATTTCAAATCTTACACACCCTTTCAGTTACCACAACTTGATTTATATTGCTTAGGGCACCGAAATCACGTTAAGTGTATTTGAATTTTTTTCTTGGTTAATGAATGGTTGTTTCAATGTATTTAATATTTTTTTCGAATCTTGCACCATCATTTAGTTACTGACTACTGCAACATCATTTATACATATCATTAATCTTCTCTTATACATAGATCATAGGTTCACAAATACTGCAAGTCTAGCAACATTTAAGTACCTCTCTCAGAGTTTTTCACACACGAATGCAATATTGTAGTGATTGTTAAGCTGTATGACACTCCAAAACGTAGCAGAGATCTTACAGTGCGATCAACAACTTCACATCTCCATGTTCGTTATTGTAAAAGATTGTTTATGATGTTTGCTATGTGCGTGATTTACAACTAAATATTTTTTTACCCTCTATTGTATATTTAATTTTTTTTCTAATAAATATGGGTTGATTATTGTGAATTGTAAAAAATATTACAACATATTTATGTAAATTAATTTATTAACTTTCTCTTAAAGTTTTAATAACTTATGCATAGAGCACGGGAATCCACTAGTTACTAGTATCAGTTTGACATAGTTAATTAAGAGGGCCGCTAAGGGCACCCCACCAATTCATGAAGGCACCCGTGTATTTTGTAATTCTCCCAGCTAAAATGTAAATGACCATTTTGCCCCTTAATATATAGTGACTCAAACCCCACAAACCATTTTGAAACTGAAACTGGGGCACCCCACCGCCACAATTTTCTTCACAAGTGAAACCTAAAGCCACATTGTGTTTGTCGAGCGTGTATCAATTGTTGCGGTTTGACATCATCCGACAGCGAGGTAACAATATTTGCCAACTTAATGATGATTTGTAGCAACTGTAATTTTGGTCAAAAACTGAGAAAATGATGGTTTGGTTTGTCAACGTAGGGCTTGGTAAATTCGAGCAATCCGAGTTTGTTTGCACTATAAAATGGAAGATTGTACTGCATTGGTGCAAGAGGAGGTAGAACAAGAGGTAATTTTTGAAATTTAATGTGTTATATATGCAGTTTCTTAAATTTTCAGTCGATTTTTGCAAGGGCGCGAATGTCTCGGCCTCGCAGGACCAAGAGTTGTAGAAACGTCTCAGTCTACATCAACCGAGACTACTTCATAGTTCACGTCATACTGTGAACCTAACGAAGGCATAATCTCGGTATGGATCGACCGAGACAATGCTGTAGGTCTCGGTTGGACATAACCAACATTATGCATTTATTCGCGGATCTGTACAATCGAAAACGTGGTTTTTGGGGTTTTTGGTGAATTAACTGTGCATTTCGATTGATCATAATGTTACAATGTTTGTATTGCAGGTAATGTCGGTCTCTACTTAATTTCAAGACTACAAGGATACATTTACACCTTGTAGGCCATTCCCCTCTAGAGAAGCGGCAATTTCATGGCTTCAAATGATAGGTCGAGAGAACATGTTTGTTTTAGTGATGAAGCACTTTGATGTCGGGGGCATTAAGCGCAGAGGAAGGGTGAAACTTGCGTGCGAGAGGTCTGGAACATATAGGGGAATATGTCAAAGAGTTGGGAAGGGGAAAACGGCAAAAATTTCTTCGAAACCAAGAAATGAAGAAGAAGAGGAAAAAGGGAGGTCTCAAACTGGTACGAAGAAATGTGGATGCCCTTTCCTTATTAACATCAAGGAAAATGCGGACTCTTTATGGTGCGTTCCTGTCATATGTGGGAGGCACAATCACGAGCCCACGAAAAACTTGGACGGCCACTCATATGCTGGAAGATTGGATAAGGGGGAGCAGGAGGTTGTGGTGCAGATGACAAAGGGTAATGTGAAGCCCAGAGACATCTTCAATACATTGAAGCAAAGAGATGTTACAAACGTATCGACAATGCGGACAATATATAATGCAAAACAGAAAGTCCGAATTGAGGATGCGGGTGGGAGGACTCAAATGCAACAACTGTTGCACATATTGGAGAATAATAAGTGGAAGTTGTGTCACAGGAAGCATCCCGATACGAATGTCGTCACTGATTTGTTTTTGGCACATCCTGATTCAATCAAGTTACTAAGGTGTTTTCCTTCGGTAATTTTGATGGATTGCACGTACAAAACAAATAGATATCGAATGCCGTTATTGGAGATTGTTGGCATCACTTCTATGCATTTGACGTTTTCCGTTGGGTTTGCTTTCATATCATCGGAGAGTCATGCAAATTTTGTTTGGACACTCGAGAACTTGAGATCCATACTGGATAGGTGACCTAAACCTGACGTGTTTGTGACGGATCGGGACTTAGGCCTTATTAGTGCCATCAATATAGTATTCCCATCATCGTCTCAAATTCTTTGCTCTTGGCACATCAACAAAATAGTATTGGCCAAGAGTAAGAAGATGTTTGGAGATAACGAAGGCTTCACTCGTTTCATGGATAGGTGGACGAGTGTCATGTATGCTAAGTCCGAGGCCTTATTTAAAGTTCTGATGAATGACTTGCGTTCTGAGTTCAAGAATGTGAAGGGTCGTCTTGATTACTTGGAGAACACATGGGTAAAGACGTACAGGGAGAAATTCGTACCGCCTTGGACAAATCGAATCATGCATTTTGGGGAAACAACAACAAAGATGGTGGAGTCTACGCATTCCACTCTGAAGCTTCATCTTGGCAACAGTCAGGCAAATTTTGAGACTTTGTGGAATGTGGTTGATGACATCCATAGGATTCAACACAACAACATCAAGGCTTTATTTGAGCTCGGTTTGAATGTGGTCCAACATGAATGTATTGATGAGCTATATCGTCGATTGCGTGGTTATGTCTCTCAACGGGGGCTTAAGTTAATTCGAGATGAATTGGAACGTGGGGAGGACGTTGGACACGACTCAACTCGTTATGGTTGCGAGATACGTACAACACACGGCCTTCCTTGTGCCCACGAGCTAAGTTTCCATAAATTTGATGGGACACTCATCCCTCTCGAGGACATTTATGTGTACTGGCGAAAGTTGAGTATGATACCCGAGAATCCTGTGGATCCGTCTGGGTACAATGTGCACGATGAGATTGAAAGAGTCATGCAAAAGTTTCATGCTTGCACCGAAGAGGACGGTCGCATCAGGATTATTCAGCGACTCAGGGAGATTAGTCGACCTTCATCCACACCGGGAGTAGTGCCACCTACGAAGATAAAGACAAAGGGAAGGACACCGGGGTCTGCAAAGAGAAAACACGATGAAGTCGAATTTTCCACGACAAAATTTTCTAGCGGATTCGAGTACATTCTATCAACGGAAGAGGCTTCTAGGTCAAGGAAGAAAAAAAGTAAAGTTGGTCCTAAAATGTGTCGTACAAGTCGACGCACCCAAAGTGCATCTAAGGTGCCTTACTCTCATTGCATAGAACCGTCTTGGTTGCCTTGACAGCACTATCGATGTGATACGCGATGGACATTGTGGATATCGGTGTGTTGCCTCCGGGCTAGGTCCTCCCGATGTATACGGTTGGAGGAAAGTTCGTACAAGAATGTTTGATGAGTTAATCGGGTATGAAAGCCTTTGGCGTGAACTGCTTGGAACGAGTTACAAAAATGTCAAGATTGTCGTGCATTCTCCGGATAATCATGTTAGTGCCTCCTTCGAAGAATGGTTGACACTTCCAGACATAGGATTGCTAATATCAACGGCCTTTAATGTCATTCTAGTCAACCTCTCGCATGGCAGTGCCTCGACGTATTTTCCTCTACATAGTGCTCCACCGGCGTCGATACATAGCAGACTTATCATTGCCATGGTTAATGAAAGGAATATCCATTGGGTTAGGGTAAGTGTGTAGATTTTTTGTGAATTGGTTTTTCCTCATCCTTAACGTCGCATGTATGTGACAGTCGGTGATCTTTTGTACTTCTAACTTTGACAGGTGAAGTTGACTGTTAATGCACCGCTGCCATCCTTATATCCCGCGTGGGAACGATATGTTGAGGAGTGCGCAAAAAGATGGCGTGATGGAATTGTCATTCGTGAAATCGTGGCGGTCGTACCTTCTGAAGAAGGAGCTCTATCCGTGGTAGATTTAGATTCTCCATAGTTTGACATTCATGTTTGCCGAACCACCGCATTTTTTGTAAATATTATTAACTCTGACAATGGAAAGTGATGTAAAGTGGTGTCTATAATATAAAGTGAGTTTATATGCACTCTTTGTTGTTAATATCGTACGATGCCTAAAATGATGTTGGTACTACGTTATGGTTTGTAGAGTGAGGTGTGTACAATGTTATGGTACCTCGGGTTGGTTGGTTGTTGCTCCCAAATATTCCATCTCGGCAATTATCGGTCATTAGCTCAGCATACCTCTCGGCCGACATCAACCGAAATAAAACTACAATTCTCGGTAACCGAATACCGAGAATAATATAAACATATCGGTGTGACAAAGCCGAAAGTACGCTATGTTTGGCCGACAACACTTTTAGCATGTTCCAACCGAAATAAAATGACTAATCTCGGTGTTCTCAGACCGAAAACCATGAAAACTCCTCTTGATTAAAAGCCGAAATAAGTCTCGGTTTCGGCTTTTACATTAGCAAACTGATGTTGTCGGAGGGATATGGCCGAGACGTGTGAAAATATCTCAGCCCCAACATACCGGGACCTGTCTCTTGTTTTCGGTCCTGAACGACCGAAAACAATGAAAACAGTTCAGTTTCAGGACATGTATCTTGTTTTCCATAATTCAAATGCACAAACATTACACACATAGTTTTAATAACTCAACAGTTCAGTTTCGGGACAGTTCAATGTCATGGCACATTTTCCACAATTGTTAATGCACATTTTCCACAATGAAAATAGTGAAACAGTGCCAATAATTTTACAACTGTTAACGCTACAAACATAACAATTACAGTTTTACAACACCAATGAAAATAGTGAAACAGTGCCAAATATTCCATCATTCTCTCAAGTTTCATGCCACATATAGCAACGGTTCAAGAACCATTCAACAAAATAATGAATTAATTGTTCACCAATACAAGGAAAATTGATCCAATAATAGCAATGTCGATGTCCATGTGGCTTCATTCCTTTGGCTTCTTGACATTCATTCGTTGGTATTCCTTGCCATGCATCCTCTTTGGGTGGTGATCAACGACCGACCAGGGTGGTACATTAGCCGGGGTGGAGTGTGTAGAAGTGCTATCGTACAGGGACTGTCTACAGGCTGCTTCGGTAGGAACTGATGTGTCGGTTGCGCCGGTAGCGGTGGTGGGTGTCGTAGTGGAGGACGTGGGCCCGAAACTCCTCTCCGAGAGGAAATTGACGACGTCACTCGCCATTTGCCTTGCAGACTCCAACGTACACAACTCCGGCGACAATAATTTCCACCTTAACGCCGCGTCCAACGCCCTGCTATTACGCTGATCAAAAGAAATTTAAATCCGTTAATGTAATACATATCGACATTTGAAATGAAGGTTTTTCTAACACTTCTACCTAATACTATACCACAGTCAATACCTCAAGTATCTCATTGTTCACGACAGTCGTCGCAACCACATCATCGTCGAAGTACCTCGGGTTGGTGAGCAATGGGTGAGAGACTTTCAGGAGCCAAGGTAGATAGTCCGGTGTAGCCAGAAACTCGAACTCTGCCTACTCACCACGCACTTCGGGGGCCAACAAATGGTTGCGCCAACGTTCCCAATTCTCTGATTGGAAACCACACTCGATCGAGTATTTTAGTGCAGAAGGGCCTCTATGTGCTTCCAATGACCGGTACAGAGGATCTGGTATAGATTGCACGTGCCCAAACTGCCTCAGAATCCTCTCCGGATGGTAGGGCTCCACCACATCCATGTACTTCAGTGTGCCACTGTAGAAGGTCATCGCGTGCACAACGCCATTCTCCCGGTGATTAACATATGGGTCCCAAGTAACCTAATGAAACGTATACAAACATAATTAATAACCATAAACTAAATGCAACATTTAGTTTGAAGACGGGCGTAGAATCTCACATCACTTGGGCGCAATCGGTCCAACGCTCGCCTAATGGACCCAACCTTGTCTTGATTCATCGCGGTCTCGTGCCTTTGAACCCATCTGCAGACACTAGGTTGCACGTAGTCCATGTATTTTGCATTAGGTGTGGCGAGCCCAAGTTTGAAATGCTCGTACACCCATCCCTGCAAATAGATACAACGCTAGTTAGAGAGCAAATGAATAGTAATCACAAAGGCAATAATTCAGGTCAATTTAGTATAAAACCTCAAGTAATGTGAGGTATCTGGCAATTTGAGAAACTTGTACTCTCGTGGCCGAGCCCAAGTGTCGGTATAAGTATGCTAATGCAGCTGCACCCCATGCATACTTTCCCACGTCGCCCAAATCTTCGAGGAGCTTTAACAACGCAATAGACACCCGAGATCCACTCTTATCCGCAAACAGGGTGCAAGATAGTAGGTACAACAAGTACGCTCGGGCTGTGCACTCTACTGGAGGGTAAGTGGTATTCCTCGCACCTGCTTTGGGGCACCATCGACTCTTCAACCAACATTTTCGGACGGTGAGCCCCTTGTTGATGTTCACTTCCTCCTCGGCATCTTTAATGCTAACACCAAGTAGCTTCGACACCAGCTTAATTGCATCCGAGCGAGATTCGTCGGTGTACCTCGCAAAGTTTTCAACTGCCACCACCTTGCCCGTGACAGGAATCTTCAGCAGCATGCTCACATCCTCCAAGGAGATCGACATTTCACCGAATGGTAAGTGAAATGTGTTCGTCTTCGGCTGCTACCGCTCCACAAAGGCAGTGATAACCTTTTTGTTGGCCTTGCGGTATGAGCAGTCTATCAGCGTATTCAACCCAGAGCGCTGAATAATCCTCTGAAGGCCCGCGGTGTCAGGGTGGCAGGACTGTAAGTCCCATTCTTGGATCTGAGCACCGTGATTGATACACTTGAGTGTCGGCCGATCCTGCAACGACAAAAAACATTCCGTCAACTAATTGAACACCCAAAATTTTAAACTACACCAATGACCATACACGGAGAAATGTATGTAACTCATTGCTCCATATCGCTAAGGCGACATAATCTTTAAAGCTCTTCAACATCGATCCATCTTCGGGACCACCAGGGAAAGGAGCATACATTTCCCCCTGCCTATGTGACTATCCCTCATTATGGGCACCTCCACCACTAGTACTCCCACCCACATTACGATCACTACTATGGGTGTCTGCCGATGCTGATGAGTCACTACTGCTAGAGTCAGATGACTTAGAGGTTTGCGCCTCGTCTTCGCCTCGGGCAACGACAAGATCTGAGTGTCGCTGCGCGTCAATGTTGGAACCCTCATCGCGCAATTCTAATTTCTTTGCATGTCCTCCACCAATCTTACCCTTTCCCTTCACATCCACCTTCTCTTTCTCTTTCTCTTTCCGATAAGATGCAGTCGGGGGTCTACGGCCGCCTCGGCCACGGTTATCCCTCGACACGTCCATACCAACCTCCTCCCTAATCACCGGGGCTTTCGAACGAGCCATACCTGACAAGACTACAACACGTAAGCGTCTGCCGCACAAATAGAAAAGAAATATACAAAAAAATTAAATTCAAATCATCCATTCCCATAGTCTAGGTCAAGCACTACCAAGAACCAAATACTATTTTCGGTGTCATGTGGCCGAGACCTCAATCTCAGTCTCAGTCTCGGTCATGCACAACCGAGACATTAGAAATTGTCTCGGTTGTGCATGACCGAGACAATTTCTACTGTCTCGGTTGTAAATCACCGACATGACATCCACTACACACTTCGAATTACTCTCGTGCGATGGTACCCGAGAGCACTCACAACGTTACGCTATCTAACATGATAACACAATAATTATTTCGGCGACACCTGATCGATACACTAGATCAGTCTCGGCCACTCATTGTCGAGACTATAGCGTCTCCTCTCTAGCCGAGAACCACGATTCCAAAAAAACTTCCCTTAGGTCTCGGCTATGCTTGGCCGAGACTAAGCTATAGTTTTCTGGCCTGTGTGGCCGACAACCACGATTTTCCGTTGCACCTACCATTGAATGCAACGCTACACAAACTAAACAAATAATCGACCAAATGCAACTTAATTAGAATGTCAACGTACCTCCAGTCGTTCTATTCCACGTCTTGAGCCCGGGAACGACGATGATTCTTGCCGGCTGCTGTCGACACTAACTCTACCAATTTGGTGAGCCTCCGAACCCGAACGACGCAGCCAAAATCCGCCTACAACAGAGGAGAGAAGAGACGAACGAAGACAATCCGGCGAGAGACGAAGGAATAAGCTCAGTTTCTAGGGTTCAGGGTTCATATGGACGGTGGTGGGTTGGAGGTGTGGTGGGGTGCCTCCACTTTGGTGGCAGGGGTATTTTCGAAATTTCGCCTCTGAAATTTGGGTGCCCTTCGAAAACTCCTTTGTGCCCTTAATACATGGGTGCCTTCATGAATTAGTGGGGTGCCCATAGCGGGCCTCTTAATTCATTAAGGCGTAATTATAGCCCTTAAAGTGTGTTTAGCATTTTCTTTTTAATAATGTGTATATCATTGGCTCCACTCGATAGGCAGGTTAGTTAGGAATATGCTAGGATTTATTGTATCGTAAGCTCCACTCGTCGTATATATACCAGGTGTCTCTGCCAATGTTTGTTTTACAAAATACTACAAGTTTGATCTATCTTTAATATTATTGATTTATGAACTTTATATGTCGCTTTATTTCAACCACTTTATTCTTTAATCTTCGTCCTTACTTGATCTAATGTATAAATTAAATTATAAGTTTCATAAAATAAGCGACAATGACACTACGGACAGGCCTTCTATATGGATCAGCACTAAATATGACCCAATTTTCTTAATTATAAGATTACGATGTCTCTCTCTTTTTCTTTTTCTTTTTTTCTTTTTTTGAAAAAATGATGTCTTTATTTTACTTTATCTATACTTATTCTCTTAAATTAATTAATTCGATTAAAATTATAATAATATATTTTAATCATCGAAATTCTATCGTAAACGACAAATATTGTAGGACCCCTCAATTATATGTGCCCCCTCAATCAAACACAAACATTATCATGTAATCTTGGAGCCGACACGTGTGACATATTATTCATGATGAAAATGTTAAGTTATTAACGCCCATTGAATCTTACATTGAAATGTATGCAATTTTTTCTTGTATATCTAAAGGACTTTAATAATCATATAGCAAAAAGGTACAGCAAAAGGATCTAAAAAAAACTTGAAAAATGTTAGAATGACAACTCTAATGACATTTCGAGTAACACCCCTACGACGTGGCAGATAAGTCTAATGTAAAAATATGATATGACATGTAGGCCTACATTCATGAGAGTCGTCCTGCGCGATTCGAGATATACACCACGCGTGTTATGATGGGGCATGTGCCCTAGGTCAATCCATTAACTGTCTTTATGAATACTTTTAATTAATAAAATAGAGGATTTTATTTGATGTTTATTATAATTAATTTGCATGTTTACATTATAATAAGATCCATGAGTATTTACATAAATATCCTAAATGTCCCTAGTCGATCATTATACTGGGAACTATAATGAATTAAGACTAGTGTGAGTCTTGATTGATGATCATATGATGATTATACGTATAGGGATACGAATCAAGATCACGAGTACTTGTTAGGGAACAAAGTACTGGACCGACCCGCTATGAGAACATCACATGGATTAAGTCATAGTTGTTTCTCATGATAGGTATATTTTTCAATCCTCTGACTTGAGATTGCCAAAGACTTCAACATTAGGAACACAGTAATTTGACACAATCAAACGTTGTCTTTAACCGAACGATTATAAAGGTTGTGATTGGTTATCAAAGTGAGCAATGTGATGAAGTTGTGTAATCGAGATAGAATTTGTCCCTCTCATATAAAGAGAGATATCTAGTGGATCCTCGATGTGTTAGATCAAAAAGGCCTAATCTAAGTGAATTGATATTGATCAATGTCACTTGGATGTTTTCGATCTACCTAGAGATCGAGACTAGTACGATTGAACATGTTGGATGACAATTTCATGCCTTATGTTTGATCAAAAGGATATCGTGTGACAAAAGGATGTTATATACATTATTGATTAGGTTGTATCGATTTGATATTCGTACAACTTGGGTAGTCATAATGTCTTGCTAGAGACTGCTTATGACTTGTATACCAAAATGTGTTTTGGTACACTGCCAACGTTGTATGAGCCTATTGGGTCGCACACTAAGAATAGTTTTGCGAGATTTTAAGATGATTCAGAAAAACGAATTTTATGTGATAAAATTCATGACGAAACGTCTTGTGGTGTATTACACTTATACTTCTTTAAGTAAGGGTATATGTGTAATTTACTTAACCGTCTATATACAAGGGTTGTATAAATAGACGCTTTAAGTTAGAACACAGGTACGAAAGATCAAAAGGCCGAAGCTCTATTTTCGTTTTAGAAACGACTTAGGGGTTTTGGTATGCTCTGGATCGTTTTGGAGAGAAACAAAAGGTTTGGTATTCTCTCGAAGCTAGCACTTCAAATCTCGGCCACCGTTCGTGTGTGGACTACTGGTAGAGGGCGTTCGTCGTTGGCAGCGCCTTAGAGATCGATCAACCTTCAGAAATGTATATTGCGATTGAGGTATGATTAAGTTTTCATGGTTTAAACGTTTTTAATGGAATTAGATTCGGATCCTGTTGGGGTTTTTGTCAAAATTGTTTTGTAATCTCCGCTGCGTATAAACCCCAAAACCCAACATGTTATGCAGCAAGAACTATTTTGCGCACACTCATTTTTACCTGAGACCCACCCGTCACGTCATAAGTATGTCACTTAGAGTGTCATTAGGTGTGCCATTCTAACATTTTTCAAAAAACTTTACTTAGAGAGAGCAAATGATGTTGACATGGTTTAAGACTGAAAATTAAATGGTTTAAGACTGCGACTCTCTAAACCTTACTTTTCCTTTATGGTTCTCTTTTGTGTTTTTGCCTTTTGAACAATCGCATATTTATACTTTTTGATCAGCGATGGTTCTGATTACCTTTTCTATTACGCATTTATCAAATAAGTATTATATCTATTCAGATCTAACGAAATGATAAGTTTCATCTCGCGATCATCATATTGATTGTTGGCAACATTCGCTTTTATGCATTTGCATCATTCTCAAAGACTGTGTGGATTTATGTTTATGGAATTAGTACTTGTTACTAAGTTTTATTTCTTATGTAATTGTTTTCTTTCCATGTTGAAAAGTTTGGGTTGTTTTCCCTAATTGAAATTTTTGTGTTTACTTCCTTGATGAGAAGGTAGCAGAAATGAGGATGCTTAGGTAGATGTGTGATAAAACTCGTAAAGATAGAATAAGAAATATAGAAATTCAAAGACAAGTAGGAGTAGCACCAATTGATACAAAGATTAGGGAAGGACGGTTGCGATGGTTTGGTCACCTGTAAAGACGACCTACAAATGCCCCAACTAGAAAACTTGACTCAATAGAAACTGTAGAAATTCGACGAGGTAGGGGCAGACCAAAGTTAATATGGGATACATTAATTAAGAGGGATTTGAGTGGTTTGCAAAGCTCACCATCAATTGCACTTAATCGAACACAATAGAAAAGTTTGATCCATGTAGCCGACCTCAGTTAATTTGGGACTGAGGCTATGTTGTTGTTGTTGTTGTTGTTGTTGTTGTTGTTGTTGTACTTCCTAGGTGAGAAGTTTTATTTTTTGTTATGGCTAAAATAATGTGTATATGTGCTGCCGTGTTCCAGAACTTTATTAAGAGAACAGTCAATAATCAACAAAATCAATGCTCGGCCCGGCGATGGAGCAGTGGTTTCAGTTGGAAGATGATGGGCGACGAAAATGGGGTGCCCTTAGTCGAGGCGGGTGCCTTAGCACGAGAGGGGCAAATGTGCATTTTTATTTAAAACCAACATTAATTCAAATAAGCGGGGTGCCCTTAGTGGACGCTGGTGCCTTAATTGCCTCGTTCGTTTAAAGCTAGAACAACGTTTGGACGAATACAGAAACTGCGCCGAAGAGGAAGCGCTCCCCACCGGCGACGACAAGAGAGTAACTACAGATTCGATCCAGTTGAGTTCATCGATCACTTCTCATACTGATCTCTGCTTTGATCTCAACAACACAACTTTCTAGGGTTTATAGTTGCCAATGTTCAATTTTTTGATAGTTTTGTTTCTATCTCAACAGCGATTCGTTTGCAAGCGCTCAAGAATTTCAGAGGAGAATGGTATGCTCTTTCTTTTTTTTTTTTGTTAATTTTTTTTTATTCGGTGTTCTAGACTCTAATAATTCAATGTTTTCTTGTATTGTGTCAAAGCTTCCTCTCTCTTTGCTGAAAACCGCCCAAGGGCATCCTATGGTGAGTTCATGGGTTTTAAGATTTTAGGGTTTTGTTGTGAAGAATTGTGGTTGAGTGAATGATTTGTGTTTAATTGAGTGTTATGGTAGTTGGTGGAGCTGAAGAATGGGGAGACCTATAATGGGCATTTAGTGAACTGTGATACATGGATGAATATTCATCTCCGCGAGGTTATCTGCACGTCAAAAGTAAAGCTATCGAGAATTTTTAGTGAATTTTTCTGTTTTATGTTTGTGTATTGTTAATGCTTATGGTGTAAATTAAATGTAGGACGGAGATAGGTTTTGGCGAATGCCCGAGTGTTACATACGCGGGAATACAATAAAGTACCTCAAAGTACCAGATGAGGTATGCTTACAATATTCAGTTTTCGTTTTTATTTTATTTTATTTTTATCTTTTGCATTTGTTGGACATGCTATACCAGATTTTGATGTTTGGTTACCTAGCTATTGAACCTCTCTTGTTTAATTGATATAAATGTCTCTTCGACAGTTTTTTGCGGACGACTTCATTGTGAACTTTGAATAACTTAATTACCCCTCAAAGTGTTGCCCAGTCCTTGTTAGCTCGAGATGCTTATGATCATAAACCTGCTCAGTGCGGTCTGCTGGTGCTTGATTTTTTATGTTTTTGAAATTCTTGTTTTTTTTGAAGTAGTAACTACTAACTAGTAATTAATGAGGTTTGATCTGCCATGACCTCGAGCTTGCATTTCTATGCTAAAACATTGAGCAAATTAGTGGTGACACATCTCAGAGCACGAGTTTCCTCTAACCTGGTCGTATTCTTTTGTTGCCGAAACAACTAAGACTCACAATTGTTGTGAGAAACTCATTTGTATACCTCCAATTTTTTTTATTTAATATATGAAGAATTACCCTATTCTTTTCTGATGGATAAGAAGCTTTTATTGTTGTTAGACAATTCATATTCAATGCTAGTGGAGGAAGAGTCCTCAAAAACCATTTATCTAGGAAGAGAGGTCATCAAAACAGTAGCATATTGAAGTGATTTTAATCAACCCACCACCAGAATATTGGAGTCCGCAACATATTTGTTATTACTGCATAGGCCGGCAATTTCAAAAATTTTAAAATAGCCTATGTTTATCCTTTACATCTACCAACTAAACTTTATTTAACTTCAACTTTTGACGCCTATCAAAAGCAATCCACCACCCTTACTGTCACGGGCGCTTCGAGCGAGGGGTTTTCCCTAAGGAATATTTCTCACTCAATACTTATCCGTGGCGCCTAAGGAGCGCCTTAGTTCAGCACACCAACGAAAACGTGATCGAACAGCAACATGACACAAAGGAAGATTATTACTTAGTTTTATGAGAATACAACTCTAACATCCCATGCATGCTTTCTCAAGCCTACATCGCTTGGCTTTATATCAAAACAGCCAAGTTAGTTACATAACTACTGAGGACACATGTCCTATTTACATTACACGAGATTAAGTAAACCACCACACCCATGTAGTGCTCAAAACAACCACCTAACTGCCTCCTTCATTTGCTGCCACCTGGTTCCATAACTGTATTGACCGCCTAGTCAATAAGCACATTCTCCATGTGCCTGGGGCTTTGCCGGGACGTGCCTTGGTCATGCTAGGAGCCATGACCAAGGCAGTTACATAACCGCCTGAAACTGCATTTGACTTGGTCCATCCAAGCTAAGGTATGCATTGCTCTAGGGACGATCTGCTTGGTGGTGCCTAGCTGCGCGCCTAGGCACCCTTGGGTGCTAGTCGGGGCTCGGTTAAGTCCGAGTCCCACCGGCTCGGGGTGGCTCGCACCATGGTCCTTGGGGCATGCCCGCCCAAGGCATGCTCGAGGGTCTCCCTTGCCTTCATGCCCATGCCGCCCCTAGGAGAGGACACACCTCTCCTTGTAGTAGATGTTAAACCATTTTTGGAACTTTAATAGAAATCATCCAAAAGTGAGACCAATCATACTTTGACTTGGTCAACGCCCAAGTCAAGTTTTGTTAAACCTTGCCCCTGCCAAGGCGCTAGTGTGCTCATGCCAAGGAACGCGCCCATGCTCGTGCCAAGGAATGTGCCCATGCTCGTGCTAAGGAACGTGCCAAGGCGCCACAGTGCTCTCTGAAAGGGAACACGCTAAGGCGCCAAAGTGCTCGCGCCTAGGCGCGACATTATCCGCGCCCAAGCGCTGCACCTAGGCGCGTGCCAAGGCGCAACCTCGTCCGCACCCTGGTGCGCGCCAAGGCGCAACCTCGTCCGTGCCTAGGCGCGTGCCTTGACCTTGTCCGTGCCTATATGCGCTGCCTCATTCGTGCCGCGTGCAATTTACCCATGCGTATGCGCGAGCCTCCGCGCGTTATCCTGCAACCATCCGTGAGTGCACCATTCTGCAACTAAGTCTCATGAAACCTTTCGAGTCCACCAAAACCCGGATATTGCTAGGTTTTCCCGTTGCCTAGCCAGCTTACTCGGGTTATGCTATTGAGGGTGTAACAAACCTTCCCCAGCCTCCATATTCGATGCCCTCATCGAATGCCCCCAACTCTGCCTGGCCACCAGACCGCTGCCCACCAAGGCAACATTTCTCCATTTGACCAAGTACAGTGCCACCAACCTTGGTGTACTGCCTTTGCCCCTGCCTCGCATTGCTAAAACAAAGCACGACCCCTTTTCATCCATGATCTGCAAGCCACGAAGTGATGAAATCACGACGACTTTCCCATCCATTAAGAAATCATTTCCTGCAATGATCTCAAAATCATCCGATGGGGGTAGCAATCAAATTTACCTTACCCTCCCACGTGTCAATTTAAATGTCCATGTCCAAGGCTATGCCCATAGCCTTCTTTGCTTCTGAATTTACTGCCTTCACCATGCTTGCACTCTCTACAAGCTGCAAACCAAGCCTCCGAGCTAGGTTCTCTATAACAAACGAATGCGTGGCTCCCGAGTCAATCAACACCTTCACTGTTTGGATATTGATTTGAGCCTCCACAAACATCAAGCTCACTGATCCCACAGCCTTTTGCACCTGCACCGTGTTAAACAATTGCAATGGATTAATCCGTACCTTTGGTTCTTCCGCAACAATAGCATTCGACTTCACTTTCTTGAGGCAGTCCCTTGCTCGGTGAGGACCGTCACATATGAAACAACACCTTTTCGACGTCAATGCTTTGACACTAGCATCAATTTTTGAAGAAGGTTCCTCCTCCTTCTTCGATCCACCATCAAGATCCTTCTCCTTTACATCTTTTCTTTAAATTCGAAAGAAGCACCACTAGTCTTGTAGTCTACAAGACTATCCGCGCAATTGCACTCGACAAGTCCTTCACGCCTTGCCTTCGCAGCTCTGACTGCGCCATCTTTGCAATCCTGCAGTGAAATTGAACAACTTGTCATCCTCGGACATATTTTAAATGCCAAGCAGTAAAGAAGAGAATTCTTTCACATATTCTCTAACTGTCCCTTTTTGCTTCAATTGGCGCAAGGCTTCCCGTGCTTACCGTGCTGCGTTTGTGGGTAGGAATTGATCATTCGATTCCCGTTTCAGCACCTACCACTCCACGATCTTCAGTCGACCAGCAGCTGTATCATTATCAACTCTAGTTCGCCACCAAAGTTTCGCATCACCTTCTAAGCACATGGAGGTCAGGGTGACCTTTTGGTCTTCCGTCTGGACAGTAGAAAAGTTTCGCCACCAAAAGCTCTTTCGTGCTCCGCTTACATGAAAATTTCTTTGTCTTCGGCACCTTAGTTCTCAACTTTGCCGTGTTAGAAGCCTCCGAGGTTCGTCCCACGGTTCTCTTGAGACTCACCTCCACAACCATTTTCTCCACTGCCTCAATGGTGAGTCCACCCATTGCATGAACATCAACAACTAACTCCTTGAATCTAGATTCCCACGTGGATATCATAGCTTCTTGTGATTTTGTCCTAGCCACGACTCTGTCTTAGCCACCAAGGAAGCCACCAACATCTCCGAGCCTTCAATGCGCTGCGCCGACATTGAGGACTCCGCCGCCTCCACTGGAACACTCATTGTTGCCATCATGTGTTCTAAGTGAGCTATCATCTCACTCAAATCACTTGCTGCTCGGGTCGCTATCGTCTCCGAAACAAGGCTCTGATATCAGTTGTCACGGGCGCTTCGAGCGAGGGGTTTACCCTAAGGAATTTTTCTCACCCAACACCTACCCGTGGTGCCTAAGGACCGCCTTAGTTCAGCACACCAACGAAAACGTGATTGAACAACCACATGGCACAAAGGAAGTTTATTACTTAGTTCAATGAGAATACAACTCTAGCAACCCATGCATGCTTTTACAAGCCTACATGCATTGGCTTTATAGCAAAACAACCAAGTTAGTTACATAACTACCGAGGACACATGTCCTATTTACATTACATGAGACTAAGTAAACCACCACACCCATGTAGTGCTCAAAACAGTCACCTAACTGTCTCCTTCCTTTGCTATCACCTGGTTCCACAACCGTATTGACCGCCTAGTCAATAAGCACATTCATTATGTGCCCGGGACTTGCTGGGACGTGCCTTGATCATGTTAGGGCAGTTACATAATCGTCTGAAATCGCATTTGACTTGGTCCATCCAAACCTAAGGTACGCATTGCTCTAGGGACAGGGCCTGCTTGGTGGTGCCTAGTTGCGCGCCTAGGCACCCTTGGGTGCTACCCGGGGCTCGGTCAAGTCTGAGTCCCACTGGCTCGGGGTGGCTTACACCATGGTCCTTGGGTCTTGCCTTGGCATGCCCGCCCAAGGCATGCTCGATGGTCTCCCTTGCCTTCATGCCCATGCCACCCCTAGGAGATGACACACCCTTCCTTATAGTAGATGTTAAACCATTTTTGGAACTTCAATAGAAAACATCCAAAAGTGAGACCAATCATTCTTTGACTTGGTCAATGTCCAAGTCAAGTTTTATCAAACCTTGCCCCTGCCAAAGATATTGCCTTGCTCGTGCCAAGGCGCCACTGTGCTCGTGCCAAGGAACGCGCCAAGGTGCCCCTGTGCTCGTGCCAAGGAACGCGCTCGTGCTCGTGCCAAGGAACGTGCCAAGGCTCCACAGTGCTCTCTGCTAGGGAACGCGCCAAGGCGCCAAAGTGCTCGCGCCTAGGCGCGCCCCAAGGCACAACCTCGTCTGCGCTCAAGCACCGTGCCTAGCCGCGTGCCAAGGCGCGACCTTGTCCGTGCCCAGGTGCTGTGCCTAGGCGCGCGCCAAGGCGCAGCCTTGTCCGCACCTATATGCGCTTCCTCATCCGTGCCGCATGCGATTTACCAATGCGTATGCGCGAGCCTTCGCGTTTTATCCTGCAACCATCCGTGAGTGTACCATCCCGCAACTAAGTCTCATGAAACCTTCCGAGTCCACCAAACTCGGATATTGCTAGGTTTTCCCGCTGCCTAGCCAGCTTACTCGGGTCATGCTATTGGGGGTGTAACACTTACTCTAATTGTTACTTTGGGCTAGTTTTTTTATTCTAGATTTAGAAGATTATCATTTGTAAATTGAAGATATACCCCTCCACCAATTCCCTCCCAATCCTTAGCCTCTAAATGCCCGATGGTGCTAGCTTTTTCCAACATCTATCGAGGACATCAACTACCTGTATGAATGGAAAATAAGAAATCTTCTTGTTAAGCCATGAAGGTTGGAGTTTGACTTTTGGCCTTCCATTCTCAAATATTGAGTAAGCTATTGAACTAGGACAAACTTCAATATATATATATATATATATATTAGTTCAAAGACTTTATTTTTTAAATAATAAGATACAAAATTTCATTATGCAAGGCTATAGGCTTTTGCATGATCCAATTTCAGAATCGTGCGTCTCTTTCTTCTACTTCAATATTTCTCCACTTTCCCATTGGGTACCAGGAAAAATATTCACAACTGGTTCCTCTTTTTTTTTTTATAAAAGCAACTTGATTGAGTTCAACAGTGTCATGTAATACCTTCCAAATTTTTTCTCAAGAAAATTTTGGCTTGTAATGAAGTTTGATTGCTTATTGACTGGGAACTTGAAATGCTATCTGTTTGCTTCCTTTTGGAATCAATCAAATAAAAGTTTCATTATTTTCCCATTTCCAATGTTGGTATGTTGGAATTCTCTCTCTCTCTCTCTCTCTCTCTCTCTCTCTCTCTCTCTCTCTCTCTCTCTCTTTCTCATTCATTTGTATTAACACATTTTGCCTTTTTTTTAATGTTTCATATGCTACTTTCTCATCTTCTACTTCTTGAAGAACCTACCAAGTCAAGTTAGCTCACAATTTTCAATAGTTGTTATGATTTGATTTCAAAGATTTTTTTTTTCATAATAATATTAGATAATGTTGATCCATTCATCCTATACTTGTATTTGCCCTTGATTTGAACATAGGAATTCTTTGTAAACAGAAGAAATCTATAGCTATTATTGATATTAGCCCTTAAATAGCAATTACTATTGATTGCAACGGTTAACAAAAAAAATATTTAAAACATGTAACATATGACTAAAAACCACCTTAAAAGAACACATTTACAACAACAACAACAACAACAACAACAACAACAACAACATAGCCTCAGTCCCAAATTAACTGGGGTCGGCTACATGGATCAAACTTTTCCATTGTGCTCGATTAAGTGCAATTGATGGTGAGCTTTGCAAACCATTCAAATCCCTCCTAATTAATGCATCCCATGTTAACTTTGGTTTACCCCTACCTCGTCGAATTTCTACAGTTTCTATTGAGTCAAGTTTTCTAGTTGGAGCATTTGTAGGCCGTTTTTGCAGGTGACCAAACCATCGCAACCGCTCTTCTCTAATCTTTGTATCAATTGGTGCTACTCCTACTTGTCTTTGAATTTCTATATTTCTTATTCTATCTTTACGAGTTTTAAAAGAACACATTTATCTTGATAAATTCTTTGAATCTTTATCTCACAGATGACTAGAGAAATATTGCTATTAGAACAATAAAGTTGCTAATTCATCAATAAGGTAGTCACAGTCGAGAGGATAAAAATTAAAACAAGTTTTGGTTTCCAGTTTGAATCTCGTACTCCCAAAAGTGGTTTAGAGAACGATAACTATTTGTTGCTACACATTGCTTTCCTCTTCAAAGAAAAGGTTTTTCAAATACAGCATACAAAATGAACAACTGTATTCATAATTTTGGATACTGATAATAGTTTCCAAATCATAAATCAAACACGGGTTAAGATAATTTTATGCATGCTATCAAGGTTCGAAATTCGACTTCGCCTATGAATTCACTCACTCAAAATTCGGAATCATTTTGGGGAAGTGTAATTCGAAGTGGGGAATTTTGGTAAAATTCCAACATTATAGAGAAGTCTAAATAATTTCATTAAAGTGCTGGAGAACATCCAAGTTTCATCAAACAACACTAAAAAGTCCGTTTTCTGTAATTTTTCATATTTTTTCTCATTCTATACTTGATCTTAAGTTTTCAAAAATTCAATTTTGGCAAGATTGATCAATTGTTTACATTATTTTTTTCTTCTGTATATATTAGAATCCATTTCTATAAGTGAAGTAAAATTGTGGTTTTGGTATCTCATAACATGTTGTCATTCTTTAGATTATATTCTAACAAAAGCTGACTCTAGCCACATTTCCTTTTTCTTACAAGCGAGCACTAAAACTTGAAATGCTAGCATTTTCTAACTACGATGGAAGTTTTTTAAAACTTCGTTTACACTTAATTCGGTGCTTCAAAAAATCTAATTAATTCGGAGAAGATCGGAGAACTTCGGATAATTTTCAAACCAGGCATGATATTGACTGTTCTAAGAGGCCTGCACTAAGTATATGCTGTAGTGATGAATATGAAACCTTGCATCATATAACACTGCTTAATACATCTGGAATCTCTTTGTTCAGTGGATTTTGTTTACATCGTTGTGTGATGTCAAAGGTCTTAGAGGTTGAAATGTAGGAATATGGTTCTTTAGTGCCATTTGAAGAGTTTTGCGTAATGTGTCAAATAATTCTAGAAAATGCTTCTTTCACATTAAGGAGAAGTCGAATTGATTCCATCCAAGTGCTAGCAAGACTTAATTTTATCAAGGCACATTAAAGAAGGTTTATAACGTTTCTTGTCTTTTCTCTTTCTATACTTAATATAAAGTTTTTTTAAGTTCAATTTTTATTAGTTTTGATCCTTTATATTAGTTTTTTTAAAGTTTTTTTTATTATATTTTATGGCCAATAAGTGGAATTCTACTTGACATTATTTCTTAGTTTTGCATTATCTAATGTGTTCTTATCAAGTAAGAGTATCTGTGACAAAAAGACGTCAATTGCAATGTCTTTTTCTTGTAAGTTAACAGTAAAATTTGTTAAAATTTGCAGATCGTGTCATTTATTTTCTCCTTAATTCGATGCGATTTTTTTTTTATTCGGTGTTTGAAAAAAACCAATTAACTTGAAGAAGTTTGGGGAATTTGAATACCACGGGTGTAAGTGGAGGTCATGAGTAATGGTTGGTTCTGGCTATTTAAAAGCAAGCTTCATTGAAAAATCTCCTTTCTTTCACTAGAGCAATGAAAGGGGCTTGTTAATTGGAATTCAATGATTGAACAAAACTATGTTTTTTTTTTTTTTTTTTGTACCCATTTTTCAATTGTATGTTTTAGCCAAGTTATCATTCTTAAAAGTTATATTTTTGCTAGCACTCTCTGAACTTTCACTTTTTGCAATGCTTTTTTTCATTTTAGACATTTAGATCTCTGTCTTTTCTCTTTTTGAATGGGATGATGCAATTTAGCCAAATCAGACCTTTGTTTGCTCCAATAGGCAATCTTTTTTGAGATAGTGCTAGCTTGCTATTTGCTTGGGCTACCGACCCTTGTGATCTATGCTGAGCGCTTGATCAAGTTGTTTGCCTTTTGTTGAAGTAGACATCTCTCTGATGATAACAAAGAGATTGGTTTTATTGCTGCTGACCAAAAATCAGTTTCTTTCTGTTTTGTTGAACTATATGAATCCTATTTGACTCTAGTTTTGATAATAGTAATTGTTGTTTGTCATCTAATCATTTGGTGTGTAGTTGTCATATTAAATAATGGTAACCTGGTTATAAGCAAACATCTTTGGTTTTGAAGTTGTACTTAGTTATATAAAAAATGCGTTATTTGCAATAGCATTATATAAACAACCTTTATTTCCCCTATGTAGGGACTGTTTTCCAATAGCACTATATAAACAATGCGTCATTTATTTTTTTGTTTGAAATAAAACAATGCGCCATTTGCATGGCAATCACTCGTTTAAGTCTCTCATTAAGCTGTGTAGTTGAAGAACCCCCATTAATTATGTATGGTATGACTTGATGGTTTCATGTGGTGTTAATTATTATCTACTATAATTTTGAGCGAATCTCTCAGCATGAAGTTGAGCCATTGTCCAATCAAGTTCAAATGTACTCTTGCTCTCCTGAGATGTGTGCTTTGATTGAGAAAAAGGTGTATATTTGGCTTCAATTTGCTTGCAAACATTTACCTTTTTGTCAAAATTGTTCCGAGTATCAGATTGGAGCGTACTTTTGTGGATTAGTAGGGGATCAATCTATTCATCTATTTCGATGAAAAATCTCATATGCATATGTATATATTGCAGTCATTTTCTTCACTTGTCAATGTGTATGTTCTTTTTAGTTGTGCTCTCTGAAAGTGTTCTTGTGATTAATTTGAACATTGTTTCTCTTTCTAGGTTATTGATAAAGTTCAAGAAGAAACCACCAAGAGCCGCACAGGTATATTGCTACTTCTTTTTCTCGTCTTTATGGCTGGTATTTCGATATCTTTAGGTTTGCTAGGAAGTATCGTGTTGTGATATTTTTGGAGGCTGTTTTTATCTTAAAATTAACCATCTGTGTAGTTTTGTTCCTTCTAATAGTTTAATGTTTAATCAGTGTTGACCAACTTTCATGTTTATTGGAAAGATTATATATTTGGTTGCATATGCATACTATTTATGCACGTCGTTGGAGTAGTTATCTTCTATTTTTAGTTTCTTTTCCTTTTGTTGTTGCAATTTATAACACTAAATTCTTTTTCCCCTTGTTTAGATAGGAAGCCACCTGGAGTAGGACGAGGAAGGGGAAGAGGTAGAGATGATGGTGCTAGTGGAAGACCCTCGAAAGGCACTGGTCGTGGCCTAGATGATGGAGGTAGTAAAGGCATGGGAGGAGGCCGGGGCCGGGGTGGAGCCAATAGAGGCGGCAACAGAAGTAAGTGTACCTCCTTTTCTTCCTCACTAGACAGAAAGTATGAGATAGACACACACTAACCTCTTTATTTTAAATATTGAAAGGATGTAGTTAATGTCATTATTCGATATATTAGCCTGTGCTGAATTTGGGCGATCCAATTTCATTATAGTAAATTAATAATGTGCAAATAATCTTTGCTTATAATAACCTTATGGTGTTTCACAGGTGGAGGACGTGGGCGCGGCTAATAGGTCGGAATTTATTTTGCTCCAATTTGACTTTCCTCGTCTAAGAGTGGTAGCTGCAAAGATCTTTCTTTTTCAATTGCAACACCTTAAAGAAGCACATGCAATAGTTGTTAAATTTAAATGCTACGAAAAAGATTTTCTCTTCGTTTTTTTCTCAGCAGACAAGTGATAAGTAAGCTACGGACTCCTTTTTTGGGGTCCTATATATAGTGTAGATGATGTTGTTGATTATAGAATGTAAGTGGTAATACTGTTTTGAAAGCATACTGGGGTGATGGGGTTTTAGTAGTGTAGTTCATGTTTGCCATCTCCTTATATGCATGGCTGATAAAACACCATACCCTCCTTATTATCAAATGTACTATAAAATGTCATCTTATTATATATATATATATATATATATATAGACACCGGCTAACTCCAATAAGACAACTGAATAGGAAGTGCGCTTGTGCGTGTCCTTTCGATGTGCCTCAAGATGTATGAATGCATAAATATTGGTGTAAATAAAGGGACATGCACAAGTGCATGCCACCTGGGTGTCCTCTAATGGTCGCTCTAGCATTTCCACTTCTTCTTTGGCCTAATAGTGCAATAATGTAGCCCCCTATTTTTCATACTAATAATACAACTTTGTCATCAATTGAAGTTGATCAAGCGCCAGTTGGACCAGGAGGAAATAGTAAAAACTCAGTTCTACGCCTCTTGAGGGATGATGCTTGGGCCTCTCTGATTCGATACATGCTCATCAACACATCCAACTGTAAGGCTTGTACTGATGAATTTTGTCCAGCCAATGCTTGGATCATTGCATCACTATTATGGCCTGTTTGGTTCGTGGGATTAGCTCGGATTAGCTACACTGGACTAGTTAATTCGCTGTTTGGTTGGATGATTAACTAGGCCAGCGGATTAGTTAAGAGGCATGGGAGTGGATTAAATAATACCACTATTTTTGGTGGGATTAGCTAATCCATTGTAAGTGAAAGAGGAGATTACCACTTTACCCTCACATTAACCAAATCACAAACAACCAATCTCGAGACCGAACCCTCCCTGTTTTCAACTTCTTCTTCGTCTCGCTCGCGACCTGGAGAATCAACGCCGAACCCTCCCTGTTTTGCTATTCTTCTTCGTCTCGCTCGCGACCTGGAGACCACCGCGACTTGGAGACCACCGCAAGGCGATGCCCGAAGAGGAAGCGAGGAGGAGGAAGGCACCGCCCGAAGAGGAAGCGAGGAGGAGGAAGCGAGGAAGAGGAAGCGACCTGGAGGAGCAGCGATCTTCTTTTCCACGCAAGTCGATCACTGATGTGTTCAAGCGATTCCGCGAGCAGCAGCACCGATCTTCAGGAGGCAGCAGCAGCGACGATAATAAGCAGCGATTTTCATGAGCAAAGATGAGAAATGTGTGAAATGGGGGGTTTTGGTGTTATTTATCTAAATGGTACTTTGGTAAATGTACATGTACAACTTCATTTAATCCCAACCTTAAAACTTCCAACCAAATAAGATACACAAATGAGACTAAACTATCTAAACCCATGTGTTAGTTCCATCACTAATTAATCCCATATGTTAGGATTCACTAAATGTGAACCAAACAAGTCTTTAGTCTCGAAAGTAATCCATTCAAGCCCGTGTTCCAGCTTGAATTATGACTGCAGAACCTTGAAGAATCACCATCACTTCACTTGATCTTACTAGCCCATTAAAGACAGGTTGTCTGGTGGCACCGACAATCTGAACTCGGCCACCACCTCGAATTATGTACAAGACGGAGTTGGCGTTTATGATCGTATAGGGACCAAGCATGGCATTCTGCACCAATATACATGTATAGCATTAGTTTCAAGTTGGATCATGGTATATATCTATAGTATATATAAATTCATTAGGTTGATTGTAGATTGATCACAATATAGTCGTACAAAGTACAAAGTTAATATTCCATCAACCAAGGGGTAGCTCATTAGTTTGGTATGAGTTGCTTGTGTGAGGTTGACGGTTCGAACCTCAACAGAGGCAAAGTTGGTTTATTAATTTCTGATCAAAATATTCGCTTTGTTGCATGATTATATTTACAAAACTTAGCTTGCACATAAGAATTAAGAAAATGATACGATTTAATAATTTTTTTTGGCTGATTCATTTGTTTCATTTGCCAAGTGAACTTCCCAGGAAGTTGGTTGAGAATATAAAAAGGGGCAAAAAAATGACATAGCTTTTAAGAAAGGAGTATTGTTATCATTAATATTAAGAGAAATGACAAAGCTTGGGCGCTTGCAAGTTGTTTTTTTTATCGCACAAATTTTTCCCAAGAGAAACTGATGAAGTCCAAGAATTAGCTTGCAAATTCTTGATAGGATAATGATGAAGTCCAAGAATTAGTTTGCAAATTCTTGATAGGATAATGATGAAGTCCAAGAATTAGTTGCAAATTCTTGAAAAAATAGGAAAAGATATGACAGGATGACATTTTTGTAATTTCGGTGAAGTTCGGGCGTTTGAGTTTTGGCGTTCCGAGGGCATGGGTTTATTGGAAACGGCGTGGAGATCACGACACACAACTACGCTGTGACTACGACATTTTTCGGCGAAATTTCATCGTTTCGCCCTCCGAAACGGCAATTTTGCTATTTTAGGAAACTTTTGTTTCGCTTATAACTTTCATTAGGAATTTCCGTTTTTATTGCCGTTTGTGGCGTTTGTTTCTATTTTTTGTCTAGTTTTCAGTTTAGGGATTTTTGGATTTTTTACTATTTTTAGCAAATTTTAGGGTTTCGCTATTTAAGCGATCTATTGGGTGTAATTCATAGTTTTTTGGCTGAAATAAAAGAATTTTCGAACTTTGGCTTAAGTTCTGACCTAGATCGAGTTGTTCGTGGATTCGTTCAACTGGTTTAGAAGATCTCCGCTGCGTCAGTTGATATCAGAGCCTGCTTCAGCTTGATTGGAGAAATCATGCCGCCGAAGAGGAACTAGCAGCGTATCGAGGAGGTGTATGACCGTGAAAATATGAATCGACAAATTGGCCAAATAATTGACCAACGCATGGGCGCGGTGGTAGAACAATTAACTGCCAGAATCGATCAGTTGTTGGGTCAGAATATGTATCGTGTCCGTAACCATCGAAGGGAACCTGTTGGTGATGAACCAGTAGGAGATTCTTCTAACGAAGGGGAGGATGAGTATGTTGAAGCACCGAGGAGGCGCTACAGGTCGCGTGCAGTTGAGGATGATCACAGGCGGTGGGAGTCTGGGATGAAGACGGAGGTCCCAGAATTCCATGGCACCCTTCAACCAGAAGAATTCTTGGACTGGGTGGCGTCAGTTGAAGAAGTCCTAGAATTCAAAGGTGTGCCCGAAGACAAGCGTGTGCAACTGGTTGCGACCAGATTCCGCAACAGGGCCATGGCTTGGTGGCAACAACAGAAGTTGATGCGTAATAGGAATGGAAAGGCAAAGATCACCTCGTGGGAGAAGATGAAAAAACACTTACGGGCTGAGTTCTTGCCTTACAATTTCCAACGCCTTTTGTATCAGAGGTTGCAGAATCTAAGACAAGGGGCAAAGTCAGTAGATGATTACACTACTGAGTTTTATCAGTTAGTCGCTAGAAACGAACTGCAGGAGACTAACGACCAATTAGTGGCGCGGTATATTGGTGGACTGAGGGTGCAGATCCAAGATGTCGTCAACATGTTTGATCCGGCTTCCTTATCTGCAGCGCACTAGCGAGCATTGTTGGTGGAGAAACAGCAACGTCGGGGTGTGAGTAATGCTTCCAGTAATGTTAGTGTTGGGACATCCAATACTGAAGGTAATGCCACCGCAATTAACCCTGCTAGTCGCACGAACAGACCTAGCACTAGTGGGATTAAATGCTTCGGTTGTGGCGAAGTTGGTCACTGGAAGTCAGAATGTAAAGGGAAGAAGGCTCTCTTTATTGAGAACAAAGAGGAAGACGAAGGGGAAGAGGCCAACATCACTACAGAACCAGCCTTTGATACTTCTTACAACACAGAAGAGGAGATCGTGACTGGAGATGTGGGTACTGCCTTGGTTGCGAGGCGTTCTTGTATGACTCCTAGAGCTGTCGTTGATGATGAGTGGCTGCGGAGTAATATCTTTCAGTCCAAGTGTACCATCTTAGGCAAGGTGTGCAGGTTCATGATTGATGCAGGCAGTTGCGAGAATATCGTCTCAGTCAAAGCGGTTCAGAAGTTGGGCCTTGCAACTGAACAACACCCCAGGCCCTACAAGCTAGCTTGGCTGAAGAATGACGGTGAGGTGAAGGTGTCGAAGTGCGCCTTGGTGACTTTTTCTATTGGTGCTAACTATAAGGATTCAGTCTAGTGTGATGTTGTGGCTATGTATGCTTGCCACTTGTTACTGGGACGTCCTTGGCAGTTTGATAGGGGAGTTGTGCATGATGGCAGAGCCAATAAATACACCCTTATGTTCAAGGGAGTGAAGATTGTGCTAGTACCCTCCAAGGATCCGGAGGAAGTTAAGCATACTAAAGAATCTAACAGCTTGTTGTCTTTAGCAGTATTTGAAGATGAATTACAGGATTCTGAGGTAGTTTACATCTTGATGGGAAATGAGGTAGATAGAGATGTTGATGTTCCTGAAGCTGCAATTCCTATTGAGAAAGTTTTGTGATGTTTTCCCTGATGAGATGCCAGAAGGACTGCCACCATTGCGTGATATTCAACATCAGATTGACCTTGAACCTGGCGCGTCACTACCTAATAGACCACACTACCGAATGAGTACCAGTGAGCATGAGGAGTTGCGCAGACAGGTTGAAGAGTTATTGGCGAAGGGATTCATCCGTGAAAGTCTGAGTCCGTGTGCAGTACCCGGCCCTCCTTACACCAAAGAAAGATGGCTCTGGCGGATGTGTGTGGACAATAGAGCAATCAACAAGATTACTGGTCGGTTGTGGGCTATGGTGAACAGTAATTGAAATTTAGCAGTGCTTATCATCCGCAAACAGATGGGCAGACTGAAGTTGTCAACCGTTCGTTAGGCAATCTTTTGAGGAGCTTGGTGGGTGAGAATGTCAGAAGTTGGGACGTCAAGTTGAGTCAGACAGAATTTGCACACAACCAATCTGTTAATCGAAGTACCGAGTTTAGTCCTTTTCAGGTCGTGTATTCAGTGCTACCTCGAGGTCCTCTTGATCCGTTACCAGTGCCAAGTAAGACTAGATGACATGGCAAGGCAGAAGACTTTGTTAGTGGGCTGCAAGAGATTCATCAATCTGTCAAAGATAACTTGCAGAAGGCTGCTAACAAGTACAAACAATATGCAGATCGGAAGAAGCGTCACGTGGAGTTTGAAGTGGTTGACTTTGTGTGGGCAATTCTCATTAAATACCGGTTCTCCGTGGGTGATTACAATAAATTGTCAGTTCTGAAGATTGGTCCTGTGGAGGTTCTTGAGAAAATTAATCCTAATGCTTACAGATTGAAGTTGCCAAGTCACATTCGCACGGCTGATGTATTTAATGTCAAACATCTTGTTCCCTATTATGGGGATACGTCTGATGATGACAATTCGAGGGCAAATTCTGTCGACCCTGGGGAGAATGATGAAGTCCAAGAATTAGCTTGCAAATTCTTGATAGGATAATGATGAAGTCCAAGAATTAGTTTGCAAATTCTTGATAGGATAATGATGAAGTCCAAGAATTAGTTGCAAATTCTTGAAAAAATAGAAAAAAATATGACAGGATGACATTTTTGTAATTTCGGTGAAGTTCGGGCGTTTGAGTTTTGGCGTTCCGAGGGCATGAGTTTATTGGAAACGGCGTGGAGATCACGACTCACAGCTATGCTGTGACTACGACGTTTTTCGGCGAAATTCCATCGTTTCGTCCTCCGAAACGGCAATTTTGCTATTTTAGGAAACTTTTGTTTCGCTTATAACTTTCATTAGGAATTTCCGTTTTTATTGCCGTTTGCGGTGTTTGTTTCTATTTTTCGTCTAGTTTTCAGTTTAGGGCTTTTTGGACTTTTTACTATTTTTGATAAATTTTAGGGTTTCGCTATTTAAGCGATCTATTGGGTGTAATTCATAGTTTTTTGGCTGAAATAAAAGAATTTTCGAACTTTGGCTTAAGTTTTGACCTAGATCGAGTTGTTCGTGGATTCGTTCAAGTGGTTTAGAAGATCTCCGCTGCGTCAGAAACATACAATGTGCATTTTGGGAATTTGGGCTATTTTTTCAAAAGTTAAATTAACTAAGTTTAGGCCTAAAGAAATTGACTAGTATTTTAATTGGAAAAAAATAATTATTTATTAATTTCTTGATGTGACACATATATTGGAACAAGCTATAGTCCTAAATTGTGACAAACATTAGTAATTAAACTCAAAAAAATAATTAATTACCAACCAAGTGTGCATCTCAATAGCTTGATATGCAGTCCCTACAAATAAGGTTGAAGGTTCAAATATCCTCATATAGGGGGTATTATTATTATTTTTTTTTCTTCGGATAAGGGGGTAATAAGTTGGTTTCATGTTTCATGGCATGCATTTTTATTTGTGAACTATATATATAAGTAAATTATAATGAACTAGTATTAAAGTACTTACAGGGTAGAGAACTCCTCTTTGTGCACTCAATTGTAGTCATCCGAGAATAGGCAAATTGGTGCTATTAACAATGTTGATCCGTCCAGCTTGTGGATTGTACACCAGAGTGTTTAAGGGATTTTCAATATTTTCTATAACCTGTATGTTGCCAAGCCCAATATTATGTTTTTCTTGCTCTTCATCATCATCTGCCATACTCGACAGTGCAATTTGTGCTCGAACTATACTACCCCTCAAGTCATTCAAGCCTTGAATTGTACGAATTACGGTGTTGCTTGCATTGAAAGCATTTGCAAGTGGTTCCTCACTAAAGCCACTAAAGACATTAATGTTGGCTCCATTTGGTCCTCGTGGGTCTCCACCAAGAAAGTACCTCTGATTGTAGCATATATGTAGCGAGATCAAATATATTAATTCACTATATGATCATCATGCGCAAAAATATTTATTAATTAGGGGCTATATATAACTAGAATTTTGCTAAATTTTAACTTTATAGAATTCTAAGTGCACGCCACATCGCACGATGTATATACTAAGTGAAAGAGTGCGCAAATAAATTTAATCGATCTTTTTTATTACAAGCTTATGGTGAGCAACCCTCGCCCTCATCCTAAGATGTATTTTTGTCTCAATTACAAATTGTGAAGGAGCAATTACAAACTTAACGATGTTTAGTGAACATACCTAGCTAACTAGTTATATAGAAGACCCATATAACCTAAGTGGATCACAACGAGCTAACAAAGCTTAGTGATGAACATAACTCTGGGCCTGCATATATAACTATCAAGATTCATAATATGGATCTAGATTATTCTAACATGATTCATAATGAACTTGGACTAAATATAATCTAAAGGTATCATTTATTATATATGTATTAACCCACAAAACTCGAACCTTAGTAATTCTTTCCATGGAAATCGTAGAGTTTAGCCTCAACCTAAAAGGATCAAAACGAACCCACAAAGCTTAAGTGAGCATAACTCTGGGCCTACATATGTAACCGCCAGGATTCATAATATGGATCTAAATTATTTTACCAAGATTTATAATATACTTAGACTAAATATCAACTAAAGCCTAAAAGTCTAGTATTTATTATGCATATGTATTAATCCACAAAACTCGAATCTTAGTAATTCTCTTAGTGGAAATGCTAGAGTTTAGCCACAGTAGCTATTCTACGTATGTTGGTTTAATTGATTTTATCTTGATTACAAACTCATGAGTCATGAAGAGCAATTAATAACATTTCCATAATAGGTTTATAAAAACAACAAACATAAGTACAAATTTTTTTTGATTAATGATGAATATTCAAACACTTATCTCATTTTTTTCATTAGTACTGAGATTGCAAAAAGAATTCATTGGTAGTCGTCCGACGTTTGACTGTCACGGAGAATCAAACTACTCAAGATTATGCACCTAACCACACTGTCTCATCTTTGCCCTTATCACGTACTAAGTCAACCCGTCTAGATTAACTACGAGAATATTTTAATTTGGATTCATATATGTCTACGAGTGCTTAATGAATGAAACAAAAAACTGGTTGCTTACCCTAATATCCCTGCTAAAGGTAATAAAGACAAGAGGTCTGCGCCCATTGTTGTATAGCCACGAAGGCCGTCCTGCTGGCACCGCTATAACGTCACCCTGCTTCACCTCTCGGGTCCTATGGCGCATTAATTCTATTTCTGGCCTTTCAAAGGAATTGACAATTCCAAATAAACCATATCCTGTTGATTGGTACATGTACTGATGTACACACAACAAATTAAATCACAAGGAAGAAATACATATCTACATAGATACACATACGCATGTACTTACATTTGAAGAAAACATTGCAGCCAGTTTAACTAAAATCATGCAAATCACATTTGACTACCAACCGCGTGCAGTAGTAAAGAAATGAGCATTGATGACTTGATGACTGATTTGGGGCAGAGGTTGTGAGTCCAATATATATATATTCATGGGTAATCGGGCGAGTCTGGCTTCTCATGAACCTTGTCATAATCGGTCTTGGCATATTCAAGTGGTTTGAGTGAGCATATCATATCGAGAAAGTGAAATCGAGGTCGTGCGCTTAATTCACACAACTTTGCATTCGCTCTTATCATTGTGGTAACCCGACCGGGTTTGAGTCCAATATATTCTTGCTAGCTGCCCTTGGTATATAACAAATCGGCTTCTTTTGAAAATAAAAATATAAGAGTTCAATAATATTTAATGGACATGTAGTGCTGATATATTTTATAATTATTATGACTCCGTAGAAGTCTCGATTTTAGGCATGGGCACAAGATATATTGTTCTCACCCAATATCAAATTCTTAATATTTAGGAAGGTTTTTTTTTTTGTTTTTTGTTTTATTTTTGTCAAATAAAAGTCAGGGTCACTACACTATATAAAACTAGCTAGCTAGTTAACTACCATGCCCACAAATTTGGTAGAAATTGTTTTTACAATCAAATATATGGCTTGCCTTTCATAACGAAGGTGACCTCATCTTCCGTGGAATATGAAGGCAACAAAAGACCTCCAGAGTGAATATTTGAGGGACGCTATGGGAACCCCACCAATTCATGAAGGCACCCAGTTGTTGAGGGCACAAAGTCATTTACCAAGGGCACCCAAAATTGAGGCCTGAAATCCCCAAAATACCCCTCATTCAAAACAGAGGCACCCCACCACCCCACCACCGTCCTCTTCAACGAGCCATACTCTATTGAACCCACATTTTCTCGATTATTTGGATTTGTCTTCGTTCCTCTCCATCTCTCTCTTCTGTTGTAGGCGGGATTTCGAGTTTGGAGGCTCTGTGTTTTGTTCGATTTTGTCTCCACATTAGGGCTCGGTTTTAGGTTTTCGTTCACACACTCAAGTCGTGAAATCGATCGTTTGAAGGTACGTCGATAGTTTAATTAAGTTGCATTTGGTAGAGTAGTTGTTATGTTTGTTTAGCGGTGCATTCAATGCTTCTTTGATTGGAAAGTCGTGGTTCTCGGCCACACAGGCCATATATGTTATTTATAGTCTCGGCTAAGCATGGCCGAGACAGAGGGGAAGTTTTTGAGAACTCGTGGTTCTCGGCCACTCGTACTTAGAATAGTTTATACAGTCTCGGCAACGAATGGCCGAGAGTAATTGTATTATCTCGGTCACCACATCACGAGAGTAACCATAAGTGTATAGTTTATGTCCTGTCGGTGATGTACAATCGAGCATGTAGCATTGCTCTCGATTTTCCATTACCGAGACTATTATTGTTATCTCGGTCATGTGCCACCAACATTCTTATGGCTTTCTCAAAAGTGCATGACTGAGACTATAGAAATGGAAGATTTTGTTCTTTTTTTTTTTGAATTGTTTTAGGTAGCGTAACGCTGTGTTTGCTCTTGGTGGCTCTTGACCGAGACTTATGTATAAGTTTCGGTCCTGCGAGGCCGAAACAATCGCGCCCGTGCAACTTCGATTGAAAACATGAAAAACTAGAAAAAAAAAACACAATAAATTTCACCAAATACCTCTTCTTGTTCATCCTCTTGCACCATTGCAGTATATTCGTCCATTTTATAGTGGAAACAAGTTCGGATTGATCGAATTTACCAAACCCTACATTGACAAAATTGTGGCTTTAGGTTTCATTTGGGATTCAATATGGTGGGGTGCCCCAAAATTGATTTGAAAATGGGTTGTGACATCAAAGTGTAATTTAGAGGGGAGAATGACAAAAAAACCTAGGTGCCTTCATGAATTGGTGGGGTGCCCATAGCGGCCCTCAATATTTTTTGAGGGCCGCTAAGGGCACCTTACCTTTTCATGAAGGCACCCAGTTTATGTGGGCACAAACCAATTTACCTGGGGCACCTAAGAATTAGACCCGAAATACCCAAAATACCCCTCGTGAAAACCTCTTGCACCCCACCACCCCCACCACCATCTTCACCGAACTCCTTGTGGAAGAATCCAATTGTTTTGAACCGACCAGTGAGAGGAATCCCCGAAATCGTCTTTTCCGTCCCTCGCCGTGTGTTTCTCCTTCGTTGTACGAGTTTTTTGCAGTTTGTAGGGTCGGGTTGTGAGCCGATTTCGTCTCCAAATTAGGGTTCGGTTGAAGATCGTCGAACACACAAATTTTGCGCGAAACCGATCGTTTGAAGGTACGTTTATAGTATAATTAAGTTACATTTGGTAGAGTAGTTGTAATGTGTGTGTGGCGGTTTGCAGAATGGTAAAAAAATTGGGAAATCGCAGCTTCTCGCCACACAGCCGAGATCGTGTCAATCTGTCTCGCCAAGCATGGCCGAGACAGAAGCTAAATTTTTGGGAACTCGCAGTCTCGGCCACGAAGGCCGGAAGAGTTCACAGTGTCTCGGTTACGCATGGCCGAGAATACTTCAGTTATCTCGGCCGAGACATGACGAGAGCTACAATTAGTGATAGGTAATGTGGCGTCGGTGGTGTATAACCGAGAATTTTCTCCTACTCTCGGTTGTACACTGGCGAGAGGGTTAGAGTAGGCTCGGTCGTGATAGGACGAGAGTAAGGCGAATTGAAATGGTCAATCCATCTCGGTGGCGTACAACCGAGAACTGTCTATTGGACTCGGTTGTACACTTCCGATATGTTGGACTCCTTGTCGGTCATGGGTGACCGAAAATATGGGTTGTTGCACGAACCTGCTTGACCGAGACATCAGAAATGGATGAATTTGAACATTTTTTTTTTGTAAATTTTTTTTGGGTTCTGTTCCATGCGCTTATATGTTGTACTGTTTTTAGGTACGGCTCGTCCGAAGGTACCGGTGACTAGGGAAGAGGCTGGTATTGAGGTGCCGAGGCCCAACCGGGGGCGAGGTGGCCGGAGACCCCCGACAGCATCGTACCGGAAAGAGAAAGAGAAGGAGAATGAGGATGTTAAGGGAAAGGCGAAGGTAGATGGTAATCGTGGAAGGTTACAATTGCACGATGAGGGTTCGAACATCGATGCTGGGCGACCTGAGGATCTTGTTGTTGCCCTAGGGGAAGAGGAGGGGCATGCATCGGAGTCTAGTAGCAGTGACTCATCAGCGGCGGGGAACAGGATAGAAACTGATCGTAATGTGGGCGGGAGTAGTAGTGGTGGAGCTGACCATAATGAAGGAGAGCCAGAAGTGCCTGTTGAAGTGCGTGCTCCATTCCCCGGTGGTCCTATAGACGGGGCGTTGTTGAAGAGCTTTAAGGATCATGTCGCGTTCTCGATTTGGAGCAATGAGGTAATTTCAATTTCATTGAACGAAGTAACTTAATACTCATGGTTTTCACAAAATGACGAGATGTATTTATTTGTTGCAGGAGCATTCCGTTCTCAAGTGTATCAATCACGGAGCTCAGATACAAAAATGGGATTTACAGTCGTGCCACCCGGACACGGCGGGACTTCAGAGGATTATTTAGCGTTCCGGGTTGAATACGCTGATAGACTGTTCGTACCGCAAGGCCAACAAGGAGGTGATCTCTGCATTTGTGGAGCGGTGGTAGCCGGAGACGAACACATTTCACTTACCTTTTGGTGAAATGTCTATCTCATTAGAGGATGTGAGCTTCCTCCTGAAGATTCCTGTGACGGGCAAAGTTATGGCAGTGGAGAACTTTGCGAGGTACACGGAGGAATCTCGCTCGGACGCTATTAAGATGGTCTCGAACCTACTTGGGGTTAGCGTGGAGGAGGCTGAGGAGGAGGTGAATATCAGCAAGGGGCTCACAGTGCGCAAATGTTGGTTGAAGAGTCGATGGTGCCCCAAAGCTGGTTCGAGACCCATAACTTATCCTCCTGTGGAATGCACCGCCCGAGCGTACCTGTTGTACCTTTTTTCCTGCACTCTATTTGCCGATAAGAGTGGGTCTCGGGTGTCGATCGCGCTGCTGAAGCTTCTTGAAGACTTGGACGACGTGGGAAAGTGTGCATGGGGTGCGGCTGCGTTGGCCTACTTGTATCGACACTTGGGGGCCGCCACGAGAGTGCAAGTGTCTCAGATTGCTGGCTACCTCACATTGCTTGAGGTTTGTTATAAAATAGACTTAATTTATTTTTTGTATAATAATTACGCCATCTTGCATTTGTGGACTAACTAACATTGTATGTATTTGCAGGGATGGGTGTACGACCATTTCAAACTTGGTCTCGCCACACCCAATGCGAAGTACATGGACTACGTGCACCCTCGTGTCTGCAGATGGATTCAAAAGCACGAGACGGTGGCGAATGTTGACAAGCTTGGGTCCATTAGGAGAGGATCAAGTACATGGATGTGGTGGAGCCCTACCACCCGGAGAGGATTCTGAGACAGTTTGGCCATGTGCAATCTATACCAGATCCTCCGTACCGTCCATTGGAAGCACACCGAGGGCCATCTGCGAACAAGTACTCGGTCAAGTATGGGTTCCAGCAAGACAATTGGGAGCGCTGGAGGAACCATTTGTTGGCTTCTGAAGTTCGTGGCGACAAGGCAGAATTTGAGTTTTTTGCTACACTAGACTACCTGCCTTGGTTCCTCAAAGTGTCTCATCCCGTGATCACCAATCCGAGCCATGAGGACGAAGACATGCTCGCCACAACCATCGCAGACAACGAGCTACTGGAGGTATTGAAATGGTTATATGTATTATGCATGTTTTATTCATCCCGATATGTTTTACATTAACACTAACCCGATTATTTCATCAGCGTAATAGGCGTGCGTTGGACGCGACATTTCGATGGATGGACCTCCCGCCGGAGTTGTGTACGATTGAGTCTGCGAGGACAATGGCTAGTGACATCGTCAATTTTCTTTCGGGGAGGAGTCTAGGTCCCACCACAACGAGTACGACTCCGACGACCGTAACCGGCACAACCGCCACATCCGGCCCTACCGAAGCAGGCCCGCGACAGTCCCAGCATGGTAGCACTTCCACACACTCCACCCCGGACACAGCTCAGCCCGCCATGGTCGATGCTCGCCCTCTGAAGAGAATGCTTGGGAAGGAGTATCAAAGGAAGAATTTGAAGAAATCGAAGCAATGAGCAATGAGTGTTTGAGGAACATAGACATTTGTTTTATTGCTTGGCCGAGACTAGTTGACGAATCTTTGATGAACATGTTTTATGACAGCTTCATACATGGTTTTTTTTATTCATTTGAGTAATGTTTGTTGTGACATTTGATGAATATGTTTGATGAATGTATGATGAATATAGTTTGTAGTGACAGTATGGACATTGTTAGGTGCGAGCTACTTGCTGTTCTACATTTGATATAGTTGTATCTTGGAAAATTTTGGTCTAAATTACATGTTATTTTTGATTCAGAGGGTGTCTCGGTCAAGCAGGGCCGACACTGATTTGGAATTCTCGGTACTGAACAATCGAAACTTAACTCATGATTCTCGGTATGGCCTGGCTGAGAATCTCTGAGGATCCTGTTTTTTTCAATGTGTCGGTCACTGATGGACGAAACCTTTGTGAGACTTTCGGTGACTCATGACCGAGAACCCTTAAGTATGGTCGCGCATAGGTCGCCGATAAGATTTCATTTCGGCACTGTGCGACCGAGCCTTCACGTTAGTTCTCGGTGGAGTATGGCCGAGACTATACCGTCAGTCTCGGTCATTCAGGGCCGACACATCACTTTCAACCGAAACTTAACTCATTACAGATCGTCCGTAAAATTCAAACTAACTATACAAGGATGACAATCCAGCAAGGCAATTTGCACCGAAACTTGACTAATTATATATCAATATAACATTCAAACTCACTCTACAAGAATGAAAATGTACAACAATACAAGAATTTGCACCGAAACTCAACTCATTGTATATCCATAGAACATTCGAACTAAATTTCTAAATCTCAAAATGTACAACCATCAAGATTGGTAGGTACAAGTTTTACACTACGGTGTACCTAAATCTACAACGGATATGGTGGCTTCTTCAACAGTGGCAAGGGGCGAGATATCTCGAAATACGAATCCATCTCGCCAACCTTTGGCGCAATCCTCAACATACCGGTCCCACGATGGATATAAGGATGACAATGGTGCATTCACACGCAACTTCACCTGTCAAAGTGAACAATATAACATAGAAGATATTGTCACAAACCCACTCAGGGGGGAAACATAACAATTCAAGAAAATTATTAGAACTTACCCTAACCCAATGGATATTCCTGTCATTTATCATGGCAATGATAAGTCTGTTGTGCAACGACAACGGTGGAGCACTACGTAGAGGTAGAAATGTCGAGGCACTCCCATGCGAGAGGTTAACAAGAATGACATTGAATGCAGTGGATACTAACAATCCCATGTCTGGAAGTGTCAACCATTCTTTGAAAGATGCACCAACTTGATTCTCTGGGCAATGCACCGCAATCTTGACACTCTCGTAACTCGAGCTAAGCACTTCCCGCCAAAGGTTTTCATACCCGATAATCTCATCATACATCATTCTATGAACAATCCTCCACTCGTCTACATCGGCAAGTCCAAGTCCAGAGGCAACACACCGATATCCACAATTTCCATCGGCAACCACATCGATAATGCCCTCAACATGTGACAACCAATCCGGTTCTAAGCAATGACCGTAAGCCATGTTAGTTGCACTTTGCGTGCGTCGACGGGCGCGACGCATTTTAGGAACAACTTTGCTTTTCTTCTGCCTAGAAGTGGAGGCCTCATTTGTGGATAGCACGTACTCAAATCCGCTCGGCAACCGTCTCGTCGAAGAATCGTCATCATCATGTTTTCTCTTCGATACTGCCTTGCCTCCGATTGAAGACCCCGGTGTCCTTCCCTTTGTCTTAATTTTTGCCGGCGGCACAACACCCGGTGTAGATGAAGGTCGACTAATCTCCCTGAGCTGCTGAATAATCCTGAGTCGATCGTCCTCATCAGTGCAAGCATGAAACTTTTCCAACACCCGTTCAATCTCATCGTGCACGTTGTACCCAGACGGATCCACTGGATTCTCAGGTATCATACTCAACTTTTGCCAGTAAACATGAATGTCCTCGAGAGGGATGGGCGACCCAACAAATATATGATGTTTTAGCTCATGTGCATAAGGAAGGCCATGTGTGGCGCGTATCTTGCAACCACAACGAGTGGAGTCGTGACCAACATCCTCTCTACGTGTCAATTCATCTCTAATTAGCCTAAGCGCTCGTTGAGAGACATAGCCACGCAATCGTCGATACAACTCATCAATGTACTCATGTTGGACCACATTCAAACTTAGCTCAAACGATGCCTTGATATTGTTGTGTTGGATTCTTAGGAGGCCATCAACCACATTCCACAAAGTCTCAAAATTGGTCTGACTGTTTCCAAGGTGTAGCTTCAAAATGGAATGCGCAGACTCCACCCTTTGCGTTGTCGTTTCCCCAAAGTGCATAATTCTATTTGTCCAAGCGGGGACAAATTTCTCCTTGTAGTTCTTTAACCATGTGACATTCCCAAACTCACAACGCAGGTCATTCATCCTAACTTCGAATAAGGCATCCGAGTTGGCATACATCACGCTCGTCCACCTATCCATAAAACGCGCAAAACCATCGTCCTCCCCAAACATCTTCTTAGTCTTGGCCAATACTACTTTGTTGATGTGCCAAGAGCAAAGGAGGTGAGACGATGACGGGAAAACTTCTTCTATGGCACTAATAAGGGCTAAGTCCCTATCGGTAACAAACACGTCAGGTTTAGGCCACCCATCCAATATGGATCTCAAGTTCTCAAGTGCCCAAACATAATTCGCATGACTCTTTGATGATATGAATGCAAATCCAACGGAGAACGTCAAGTGCGTAGAAGTGATGCCAACAATCTCCAACAAAGGCATTCGGTACCTATTTGTCTTGTACGTGCAATCCATCAAAATTACCGATGAGAAACACCTTAGCAACTTTATTGAGTCGGGATGTGACCAAAATAAGTCGGTGACAACATTCGTAACGGGATGCTTCCTATGCCAGGACTTCCACTTATTCTTCTCCAAAATGTGCAACATTTGTTGCATTTGAGTCCTCCCACCCACATCCTCATTTCAGACTTTTTGTCTTGCGTTATATATTGTCCTCATTATCGATACGTTTCTAACATCTCTTTGCTTCAACGTATTTAGGATGTCTCTTGGCTTCACATTCCCCTTTGTCATTTGCCCCACAACCTCTTGCTCCCCCTTATCCAATCTTCCGGCAAATGAATGACCGTCCAAGTTTTTTGCGGGCTCGTGATTGTGTCTCCCACATATTACTGTGACATACCACAAGGAGTCGGCATTTTCCTTTACGTTGATAAGGAAAGGGCATCCACATTTCTTCGTACTAGTTTGGGTCCTCGCCTTTTCCTCTTCTTCATCATTTCTTGCTTTCAGAGAAATTTTGAACGCTTTCCCCTTCCCTACCCTCTGAGACATTCCCCTATATGTCCCAGACCTCTCGCACGCAAGTTTCACCCTCCCCCTGCGCTTAATGCCCCCGACATCAGAGTGCTTTGTCATTAGCACATACATGTTCTCGCGGCCTATCATTTGAAGCCATGAAATAGCCGCTTCTTTAGAGGGGAATGACCTACAAGGTGTAAACGTGTCCTTGTAGTCTGGAAATAGGGTAGAAACCGACATTACCTACAATACAAACAGTGTAACATTATAATCAACCAAAATGTACAGCACAATCACAAAAAACCCCAAAAAATAGGTTCTCGATTGTACAGGTACGATACTTTCTTTCGCGTTTCGCTTACGTACGACCGAGAGTTACGAAGTACTCTCAGTCGTACCATACCGTGACCTAAGTACGCCTCTCGGTCCTCTATGACCGAGACATTTCAATATATCTTGGTCCTGCGAGGCCGAAACAATCGCGCACATCGATAAAAACTTCGGATAACCTCATAAAAATCACAATAAATTGGCAAAATTACCTCAAGCTCAACCTCCTCTTGCACCGTAGTAGTACAATCCTCCATTATATAGTGGAATCAAGATCGGATTTGAGAAAATTACCAAACCCTAGGTTGACAAACAAATCATCATTTTCACAGTTTTACCCAACTAAACAGTTCTAAGAAACCATCATATGGTTGTCAAACATTGTTACCTCGCTGTCGGATGATGTCAATCCGCAAGAATCGATAAACGCTCGCCAAACGCAATGTGGCTTTGTGGTTCAAGCTTGGTGGTGGGGTGGCCTTTTTCTTTGTCAAAATGATTTGTGGGGTTTGAATCATTATATATACAGGGGCAAAATGGTCTTTTCCAGTTTTGCTAGAATTTTTACAAATAAATTGGGTGCCTTCATGAAAAGGTGGGGTGCCCTTAGCGGCCCTATATTTTTTTTAGTCACAACACCACCAACACATTAAAATTGATTGTCATCTGGGTTCCAAAAATCAGTCTCTCTAGCCTCGAACTCGATACACTGTATGGGTTGCAATGTTTGTAGCTTCTTGAATGAGCACTTGCTGCTTGATCTGACAAGCAATTGAGCTATAGAAGCGTGCAACAAAGATAAGAAGCAAACTCTCATCATGAGGCAAAACAAGAGATCAAGCTTAGCCATGGCACTAGCACAATTAATGTATATTAATTACTTAGATATAGGGAGCATACACCTACTGATTTATATAGGGAGTGACTATTAGCCCGCACTACCCTATATCAATTCCACATTTAATTTAATATATTTTTAAATTAAAATTTCATTAGACGAAATTAAATAAATAACCCCACTCTAAATCATGAATCCATTTCCTTTTACCCATCTACTTTCCACTCTCTACACCCCTTCTCAACTTTACGTTTCACTCTCTACGTGCATCCTTCTCTAAATGAAACTTAAACTCATCCCCAACTTTTATCCCATTCACTACACTCACCTTATTCCTTCTACTTAAACTTCACTTTTTATACCCCACCCCAAATTAAACCAAAAACTCGTTTGATTTTTTCTTATACTTTTTAATCTCTACACCCTTCCAATTTTTTTGTCCATAAACTTAACAACTCACCACCAAACGCTATATTTTGATTATAGTATTTGGTTGAGATTTGATTAACATTCTTGAATAGTCAAAACATTTATTTATGTTGAATCTTAGCTTTTAAAGATCAAAGAATAAATCTTAATTATAATGCAACATAGAGCAAACTAAGTTAAGGAGAGAAGAAGATGATATGTAATAAAGGACCGGAGGTTGGTGATTACAAAAATGAAAAGATAGTTCTCTTTTGGGGAGTGAGGGGGCAAATATAAGATAGGGGCACATTGGGGAGTTCACTAGATATTAGAGGGAGGGTGCTTAGAACATGAAGTAACGTATTGGAAGCTATAAATAACATTAAATTAAAGTTGGGGGTGAGGGAGGGGATAAGGTGCTAATAGTCATTCCTTTTATATATAGCTTGAGAGTTGAGCCAATCAAGTACCGCTAGCTCAATGATTAGTATATATGTTGTCATTTATAAATGAGGTCAAGGGTTCGAATCTCGATCAATGCAAGTTTAGAATAATACAAGTATGAGAAATGCTAGAATTGTGTACATCGAGATACATATATACATAAATCTCGATGCATAATATATAGGTCGAAGTCGTATAGAAGACTTTTGTCAGCAAATATGTTTTGTAGTGTGATATTGTTGTTGTTATTCTAATATTTTCCTATAAGTATTGGTTTCTATAAAGAAAAAAATTATATATATAAAAGCTTGATGAGTTAGGAAATTACCTATTGATAGAAAAACTTGCTAATAAAATTGGGATGTGAAATACTAGAATGACATCCCTATTTGTACAAAAGGTTCCAGAGCACGTCGATGAGGACCATGTCATATACCTCAAGATGTCTATGTTGGTCATAAAAAAAGAGGGTCGCTATGGGCACCCCACCAATTAATAAAGGCACCCATTTTTTGTCATTCTCCTCTCTAAATTACACTTTGATGTAAATGGCAATATATCCCCTTCATATAAACTCACTCCAACCTCACAACGCATTTTCAAACAAATTTTGGGGGCACCCCACTACATTGGTCTCCCATCTCTAACCTAAAGCCACGCATTTGTTTGCCGGGCGTGTATCGATTCTTGCATCTTCACATTATCCGATAGCGAGGTAACACTGTTTTACAACCATATGAAGATTTGAATGAACTATTTTTTTGTTCAAAATAGTGAAATTGATGATTTGGTTTGTCAATGTAGGGTTTGGTAAACTCGACCATTCCAAACTTGTTTCCACTATAAAATGGACGAATGTACTGTAATGGTGCAATAGGAGGTACAAGAATAGGTATTTGTTGAAATTTATTGTGTTTTTTTTTTTTTCTGGTTTTTCATCTTTTCAGTCGAAGTTGAACGTGCTCAATTGTTTCGGCCTTGCAGTACCGAGATCTATAGATAAGTCTCAGTCAAAAGCCACCGAAACTTATGCGTAGTTCACGTTCATACTGTGACCGAAACAAATTGTAAAGTCTAGGTATAAAATGACCGAGACTATTTCGTAAGTCTCGATTTCCATAGAACGAAAATCTGCTTATAGTCGCGGACCTGTACTACCGAAAAACTGGGTTTTTGGTTTTTTTGGTGAATTTGCTGTACATTTTGGTTGAGTCGTAATGTTACAATATATGTATTGCAGGTAATGCTGGTTTCAACTTTATTTCCAGACTACAAGGATGCGTTTACTCCTTGTAGGCCATTCCCATATAGAGAATTGGCTATTTCATGGCTTCAAATGATTGGTCGTGAGAACAAGTTTGTGTTAGTAACGGAGCACTATGATACTGTAGGGATTAAGCGCAGGGGAAGGGTCAAACTTGCGTGTGAGAGGTCCGGTACATATAGGGGAATGTCGCAAAGAGTAGGGAAAGGTAAAGCGACAAAACTTGCTTTGACACCAAGAACTGAAGAAGAAGAGGAAACGGGGAGGACTCAAACTGGTACAAAAAAATGTGGATGCTCTTTCCTTATTAACACAAGGGAAAATGTTGATTCTCTGTGGTATGTCACTATCATCAGTGGGAGGCACAATCACGACCCTGCCAAAAACTTGGATGACCACTCATTTGCAGGAAAATTAGATAAGGGTGAGCAGATGGTTGTGGTGCAGATGACTAAGGGTAATGTGAAGCCAAAAGATATCCTCAATACGTTGAAGCAAAGAGATGTTAAAAACGTATCGACAATGCGAACAATATATAATGCATGACAAAAATTTTGAATTGAGGATGCGGGTGGGAGGACTCAAATGCAACAACTATTGCACATATTGGAGAAGAATAAGTGGATGTCGTGGCATAGGAAGCATCCCGATACGAATATCATCACTGATTTATTTTGGTCACATCCTGATTCAATTAAGTTGCTACGGTGTTTCTCATCGGTTATTTTGATGGATTGCACTTACAAAATAAATAGGTATTGAATGCCGTTATTGAAGATTGTTGGCATCACTACAACGCATTTGACGTTCTCAGTTGGGGTTGCTTTCATATCATCGGAGACTCATGCAAATTATGTTTGGGCACTTGAGAACTTGAGATCCATATTGGATGGGTGGCCTAAACCTGACATGTTTGTTATGGATCGGGAGTTAGGCCTTATTAGTGCCATCGAAGAAGTATTTCCATCATCGTCTCACCTTCTTTGCTCTTAGCACATCAACAAAATAGTATTGGCCAAGACTAAGAAGATGTTTGGGATAATGAAGGCTTCACTCGTTTCATGGATAGGTGGACGAGTGTGTTGTATGCTAAGTCAGAGGCCTTATTAGAACTTAGGATGAATGACTTGCGTTGTGAGTTCGGTCATGTGAAGGGTCTTACTGATTACTTGGATAATACATGGGTGAAGATCTACAAGGAGAAATTTGTACCGGCATGAACAAATTGAATTATGCAATTTGGGGAAACAACGACATATAGGTTTGAATCTACACATTCCACTCTGAAGCTACATCTTGGCAACAGTCAAGCAAATTTTGAAACTTTGTGGAGAGTGGTTGATGGTCTTCTTAGGATCCAACATAACGACATCGAGGAATCATTTGAGCTTAGTATGAATGTCGCGCAACATGAATATTTTCATGGGTTTTATCGTCGATTTCTTGGTTATGTCTCTCAAAGGGCGCTTAAGTTAATTAGAGATGAATTGGAACGTGGAGAGGATCTTGGACATGACTCTACTCATTGTGGTTGTGAGATACGTACCACGTATGGTCTTCCTTGTGCACACGAGCTAAGCTTTCATAAATTTGCTGGTTGACCCATACCTCTCGAGGACATTCACGTGTACTGGTGAAAGTTGGGTATGATACCAGAGAATCCCGTGGATCAGTCTGGGTATAATGTGAACGATGAGATTGAAAGAGTGTTGCAAAAATTTCATGCTTGCACTGATGAGGATGGTCGCATCAGGATTATTCAGCAGCTTAGGGAGATTAGTCGACCTTCATCTACACTGGAAGTTGTGTCACTTACAAAAATAAAGACAAAGGGAAGGACACCTAGGTCTTCAATTGGAAGTTTGTTGAATAGAGGAAAGAAGATAGGATCAAAGAGGAAACATGATGAAGACGATACTTTGACGACAAGATTGCCTAGCGGATTTGAGTACGTACTATCGACAGAAGATGCTTCTAGTTTGAGAAAAAAGAAAAATAAAGTGGGGCCTAAAATATGTCGTACATGTCGGTAGACCCAAAGTGTATCTAAGATTGGTTATTCTCATTGCATAGAACCGGATTGGTTGCCATATGTTGAAAGCACTATTAATGTGATAGATGATGGTAATTGTGGATATCAGTGTGTTGCCCCCGGGCTTGGACTTCCCGATGTCGATGGTTAGAATATAGTACGTAGAAGGATGTTTGATGAGATAATCGGATATGAAAACCTTTGGCGGAAAGTACTTGGAATGAGTTACGAGAAGGTCAAGACTACTGTGCATTGTCTATATAATCATATTGGTGCCTCTTTTGACGAATGGTTGACACTTCCAGACATGGGGTTATTAATATCAACAGCCTTTAATGTCATTCTAGTAAACCTCTCGCATGGTAGTTGCTCAACATTTCTTCCTCTACGTAATGTCCCACCGTCATCGTTACACAGTTGAATTATCATTGCCATGATTAATGAAAGGAATATCCATTGGGTTAGGGTAAGTTTGTACAATTTTAGTGAATCGTGTTTTTTCATCTTCTGATCATATGATAATAGATTTCTTCTTCTACTTCAAATTTGACAGGTGAAGTTGATTGTGAATGCACTGCTACCATCATTATATCCATCGTGGGAAAGGTATGCTGAGGAGTGCGCTAAAGGTTGGCGTGATGGATTCGTAATTCGAGAAATCATGCCAGTTGTAACTTCTGAAGAAGGCACGCTTTCTGTAGTAGATTTAGCTTCTCTTTAGTTATAAATATGTATCAAAGGTAATTGTTATAAATGTTTTAGACTGTAAACAATGTAAGTTGGTTATATACAACGTTTTTTGGTTTCTAATTGTGCAAAAACCAACTCTCGGCAAAGCCTGTCCGTAACTCACGCATCAGTTTCGGCATCCAATAACCGAATATTATCCTACTTTCTCGGTATGACACTACCGAGAGAAGTGTTTCACTATGTAATCTGTTGGTTTACAAATACAACTCATTGACCCATGCACGATCCTTTTGGACCATTCTCGGTTCCTCCAAAGTGAAACTAAATGTTTAGTTTCGTTCGTGAATAACTGAGACACTTTTGAGTTTATTAGCGTAGTTGCTGTGAGTTATGGTCGATACCTTTCTAAGACTACTAGGTCATGGCATGACACAGCCGAGAACTTCACCATGGTCTCGATAACCAAATACCGAGAATATAATAATTCATGCAATTAGGTCTCCTCACGGTATGCTGGAATATATATTATGGCATTATTTTCGTTAGCAACTAACCGATATGTGATGGATATTTTCATTTGCATCTAATCGAGACATTATCTAATTTCGTTGTCTACTTAACTCTCGGTTAGAAGTCAACGAGGCTCATAGAAAGCTCTCGGAGTTACATACCTGAGAGTTTTGGAATGTTTCGGTTGTGTGGCATCGATAATTTCCTCACGGTCTCGTCTATGAAGAACTGAGACTCTTTTCCTGATCACAAAATGAACATGTATGTAAATGAGAATTTTTGAAAACAAATCTCAATACTAACAATAGCACCGAAACATAGATAACAGTCAAATATTAAATGAAAAACACAACAAGTTCCATAATCCCCCATTCAACATTCTAACAAGTCCAACATGCAAATAACATTCTACAAGTTCCTTAACCCAACAAAAACTAAAACAGTAAAAGTTCCATAATTCAACATTATACAAGTTCCCTCATTGCTTTGGCTTCTTCAAATTTTTTCTCTTGTATTCCTTGCCATGCATTCTCTTTGGGGGGCGAGTATCGACCGTTGGCGGTGGAGCATTAGCCGGGGTGGAATGTGTAGAAGTGCTATCATGCTGGACTGCCTAGGGCCTACTTGGGTAGGGGCTGATGTGTCGGTGGCGGTGGTGCCGGTTGCGGTGGTTGGAGTGGTAGTGGTGGTGGTAGGACCGAAACTCCTCCCCGAAAGGAAATTGACGACGTCACTCGCCATTTTCCTTTCAGACTCTATTGTACACAACTCCGGTGGGGTGTCCATCCATCGTAATGCTGCGTCCAACGCACGCCTATTACGCTGATGAAAACAAAAATAAATATGTTAATGTAAAAAATTACGAGTTTTCAAGAAATGGCAAAAACCTCTACATAATACTTATAACACATTCAATACCTCCAATAGCTTATTGTCAGCAATGGTTGTGGCAACCATGTCTTCATCTTCATAGCTCAGGTTGGTGAGCACTGGAAGACACTTTAAGGAACCAAGGTAGATAGTTCGGTGTAGCCAAAAACTCAAACTCTGCATTGTCACCGCGAACTTCGAGGGCAAGCAAATGGTTATGCCAACGTTCCCAATTGTCTTGTTGGAACCTATACTTGATTGAGTATTTGAGTGCAGATGGGCCTTGATGTGCTTCCAATGGGCGGTACGAAGGTTCTAGTATAGATTGCAAGTGACCAAACTGTCTCAGAATCCCCTCCGGATGGTAAGGCTCCACCACATCCATGTACTTCAATGTCCCACTATAGAAGGCCATCGCGTGCACAACTCCATTATCCCTGTAATTAACATAAGGGTCCCAAATGACCTAATCAAACATAGACAACCATAATTAGTAACCATAAACTAAAAGTAACATTTACCAACAAGATTGGCTAAGTAACTTACCTCACTTGGCCGCAACCTGTCCAACGTTCTCCTAATAGACCCAACCTTGTCAATATTCATCACGGTCTCGCGCATTTGAATCTATCTATAGACACGAGGTTGCACGTAGTCCATGTATTTTGCATTGGGTGTGGTGAGCCCAAGTTTGAAATAGTCGTACACCTATCCCTGCAAATACATACAACGTTAGTTAGTGGGAAAATGCATAAATTAATACTAATTATTCATAAAACAATGTAAGTGCATTTAATAATAAACCTCAAGTAATGTGAGGTAGCCAGCAATCTGAGATACTTGTACTCTTGTGGCAGACCTCAAGTGTCGGTACAAGTAGGCTAATGCAGCTGCACCCCATGCATACTTTCCCAGGTTGTCCAAATGTTCTAGAAGCTTCAACAACGCAATAAATACCTAAGATCCACTCTTATCCGCAAAAAGGGTGCAAGAAAGTAGGTACAACAAGCACGCCCGGGTTGTGCATTCTACAGGGGGATAAGTTGTGTTCCTCGAACTAGCTTTGGGGAACCATCGACTCTTCAACCAACATTTTCGCACTGTGAGCCCCTTGCAGATGTTCACTTCATCCTCATCATCTTCAATGATAACCCCAAGTAGTTTGGACACCAGCTTAATCGCATCCGAGCGAGATTCCTTGGTGTAACTCGCAAAGTTCTCAACTGTAACCATTTTGCCCGTCACAGGAATCTTCAAGAGAATGCTCACATCCTCCAAGGAAATCAACATTTTACCGAATGGTAAGTGAAATGTGTTTGTCTCCGGCTGCCACCGCTCCACAAAGGCAGATATAACCTCCTTGTTAGCCTCGCGATATGAGCAGTCTATTAGCGTATTCAACCCAGAGCGCCGAATAATCCTTTGAAGGCCCTCGGTGTTAGGGTGGCACGACTGTAAGTCCCATACACTTGAGTATCGGACGCTCTTGTAACAACAAAAAACATCTCATCAGCTTAGTGAAAACCCTAAGTTTTTAAGTACTCCACTCAATGAAACTTTATATACCTCATTGCTCCAAATCGCTAATGCGACATGATCTTTAAAGCTCTTCAATAATGATCCGTCTAAAGGACCACCGGGGAAAGGAGCACACATTTCCAAATGCCCTTGTGACTCTCCTTCATTATAGCCACCTCCACCACTAGTACTCCTACCCACATTACGATCAGTACTTGTGGTGTTCGCCGGTGCTGATGAGTCACTACTACTAGACTCTGATGCATGAGCCTCATCTTCGCCTCGGGCAACTACAAGATCTTTTCGTCGCCGCGTGCCAATGTTGAAACCCTCATTGTGCAATTGTAAATTCTTTGCACGATTTCCATCAATCTTACCCTTTCCCTTCACATCTACCTTCTCTTTCTCTTTCTGATAAGATGCAGTCGGGGGTCTTCGGCCGCCTCGCCCATAGTTACCCCTCGACACCTTAACACCAACCTTCTCCCTAGTCACCGGGGTTTTCGAACGAGCCATACCTGAAAAGACTACAACATGTAAGCACCTAGAGTAGACACAAAAGTACAATTCAAAAAAATAAGAACAAAATCTTTCATTTCTATAGTCCCGGTCAAGCAGGTTTGAGAAAACAATTAGAATTTCGGTGATGCGCGACCGAGATAACACAATTAGTCTCGGTAATGGAAAATTGAGAAAACTATTTCATTCTCGGTTGTACATCACCGGAATGAAATCAACTATACAATCCGAATTACTCTCGTGATGTGGTGACCGATAGCAATCACAACGTTACGCTACCTAAAATAATAACACATAAGAATAATCTCGGCTAACAATGGCCGAGTTTAAGCTAGGTACTCCATTAACATAGCTTGGTCAATTCATTCAACTCTTGTATTTGGAGTTGTCGTTGTGTTTGATTGATGTTGGGGACCCCCTACTAATGTGTATGAGGGTTCCCACACACTTGCCGTATGTCTCGGCCATGCTTGGCCGAGACTGTATAAACTATTTCTGGCCTGTCTGGCCGAGAACAACGACTTCCCAAACACTTCCCCTATGTCTCGGCCATGCTTGGCCGAGACCGTATAAACTATTTCTGGCATGTGTGGCCGAGAACCATGAGTTTGCAAATAACAATCAATTGAATACAAACTACACAAAAATAACAAATACTATACCAAATGCAACTTAATTAGACTATCAAGTACCTTCAATCGATCAAATTAATGCCTTGTGTGCGAGATCAAAAACCTAAAATCGAGCCCTAATGTGGAGATGAAATTCAACAAATCGGTGAGCCTCCAAACTTGAACAACACAACAACAAGCGCATACGACAAAGGAGAGAAACGAAAAAAAATTCGGGGTTTGAAGGTTGCTTGCAATGGATCGACAAAAAATAAAAAAAATCCGGGGTTCAACAAGAGCACGGTGGTGGGGTGGTGTGGTGCCTCTATTTTGAATGAGGGGTATTTTAGGGATTTCGACCCTCAATTTTGGGTTCCCTTGGTAAATGCCTTTGTGCCCTCAATAAGAGGGTGCCTTCATTAATTAGTAGGGTGCCCACATCGGCCCTCTAAAAAAAAGATGTGTTAAGTTCAAAGCATAATAAGGTGAATCTGGATTATTGGTGTAGGCCCGACATTTGTTTATTTGTGTGTCATTGTAGGTCTTCCCAAATATATATACAGTGGAAGAAAAGTTGGGAGAGTAAGAGTTTTACACAAATCCTCTTAGGTCATCTTTGGCTTTTGTGGGCTTATTCAAAGACAATGAGCAAGAGCACTTGGACTAAAATTATGCCAAGAATGTGTATATGAGAATAATTTGTCGCATGAACCGTCTTTTCATGAAGGGTTTTGACTGAGGAAAATGATTTAAGGTAAGAAAATTGCATTTTCATTTACTCATTTTTGGTGATGCACATTTGTTAGTTATGCAATTAATTAATGAGATTACATCATTTGAATGAGTCGTATTATGATGTTGATGTTTGCTTTTGCCAAATATTTGGTATAAATTAAAGGAGCGACTGGACCTCATTTTCTGTTGAACATACCTTATTACTCTAGCATCCCTATTTTAAAGTGCAATTGCTAAAAGTACCCCAGTCTTCTTCTAAAATATTCAAAATACCTTTCCTTCCAATGAATACAAACCCTTTTTTAATATTGGTTTGAAGTGGGTTAGTACTTAACCCAGATGGATTTGGGTTAACTTAACCCGATTAGTAAAATCTAATTATTAAGTTAATTAGACTCCTAATACAACATGGTTTGTCTCCTAGTACAACTCTGATACCTTAGTGTATAAGTAGGGTAGACCATTAAATTGGTAATGTCTTGAATATCTTGATCAGTTGTTGAGAGTGAGAGAGTTGGAGAGTTGACGTTGGTATAATCTTCTGAATTAATAAAATCTCTATGTTTTCTGCTGTGGACGTAGGCATATTGCCGAACCACATAATTCTTTATTTCGATTGTGTGTATGTGTTGTTTGTTTGCTACATTTGTTCTAACAAATTGGTATCGACGCTTTGAAGAAAATTGTGCAATTCGAAGATCTTGTAGTGTAATCTAGCAATTGGTGGCGGAAGGTCGATGATAAAGGTCTACGGTCTGAGAGAGGAATTGCGTGACTGTAGTCAATGATTTAAGAAAGAAGAATTTTATCAACAATATGACAAGAGCATCTCCAACCGAACTGCATTTTCCCCTTTAAAATGGAGATTTCGTGAATAGTGGAACACCAGATAGGGCCTTCCATTGTTCACAAATTGAATTTTGCAATTTTTTTGACTTTTTGTTTTTCAATTTTTAAAATTTGATTTTTTAATTATATTTATTTTAAAATTTCAAAATAAAAAATATTTTTTTGTAATTTTTTATTGGTTAAATTTTTTATTAAAATTAATATAAATAAATAAAGAAAATGAATAAAAATAAGAACTAAAGTTTTGGAGAAGAAATAAAGTTTGTGGTTGGATGAGAAATATAGTTTGATGTAACAAAATTGTAAAAAAAAGAGGAAAATGGAGTTTTGCGATTGAAGATGATCTAAGAGAAAAATAAGAAGATAAAGAGGTTTTGTCCTGTAGCACTTTTAACTTTTCCTTTGGATTAATTGCATTAGAAAGAAGAGTTCTTTTGGGAGTTTTTCACTTAATAAGGTGGCTTTACTTTTTTATTCACTAAATAAGGAGGGTTACTTTGAAATTACAAAAGTTATGTATGTCTCATTTTGAAAAGGAGCCATTGATGATGAGGTGGTGAGGTGGAAGAACTTGTATGAATGACTCCTTTTGAAAATGAGCTATTCATACACTTTTGTATTTTGTATGAATAACTCATTTTCAAAACGAGTTATTTGTTCAACTCAAATATGAGAACCCATGCAAACGACACGTGCATATCGAGGTGGAGAACCCATGCAACTTAATGACATGCACGTGTCTCGAGATGGACAACCCACGTCACACACGTATCTCTAAGTAGACAACCCATGTAAACGACACGCACGTATCTTGACATGGACAACCCATGCAAACATCATGCATAAATCTCGAGATGGAGAACTCATGCAAAAACCATGCACGTATGTCGAGGTGGGCGACCCATGCAACTTCGTGCATGCAAACGTTACGCACGTACCTCAAGGTGTGCAATCCATGCAAACGTCATGCGTGTATCTCTAGGTGCACAACTCCTACAACCTTGTGCAATCCATGCAAACGTCATGCGTGTATCTCTAGGTGGACAACTCCTACAACCTTGTCCAATCCATGCAAAGGTCACGCATGTATGTCGAGGTGTACAACCCATGTAACATCGTGCAATCGAAGTAAACCATGCAAATGTCATGCATGTGTCTCGAGGTGAAAAACTCATGTAAATGACACACATGTATCTCGAGGTGGACAACCCATGCAAACGTCACATACGTATCTCGAGGGGATAACCCATGCATATCCACTACAAACCATGCAAGCCATGCAAAACTACGTTATTTCTTTATCTAGAATTTAAAATTAAAACAATAAGATAGTTTTGAAAAATAAGTTCATTCCATGAAAAAGCTTGTATACAACTTCATTCACCTAAGGTATAAATTGAAAAAAATCACCACGACATCAAAAAACTCATCATACAGGCCTATCGACGGTTACGTTGATGCTGTTGCTCCGTGATGCAAACCGGACGTACTCTATTTCGAGTTGGAAGTCATGTTTTTACATCCGGTTGAGCTTGTTGAGGTTGCTGATCTTGCATTGAATTTCTTTGTGTCCATTGATGTTCTTCCTCTGCTTCACTCAACTCACCTCTGGTACTAATGCTTCCAAAAAATATAAGGTTGAACCGTTCTAAAATACTAACTTCCTGTATGTGGTTGGTCGAAAGGAACATGAGGCTGCGACATGCTTAACAGGTTCATGAATGAGCAATCTCCACTGTATGACATATTGTAATTATAACATGGTAGAGTAAATAGACTTGGCATGTATTAAGGCAATGAAGGATACATTGGATGTCTAGGAATTCCATGGTCGATATATGAAGACGGAGGCCCTTTTGCATAAGGATCAAAATGGTAAGGAGGAAGATTCATGATCGGCAGCCTAGATACAAACATTTGAGGTTCTGGTTGCATTGGGGACAATGTATGAATGTACCTATGAGAATAATGACATAGTGGGGATGAACATTGGCTACTCTCACCAACAGTCTTTGTTCTTCTCGCTCTCGGATGATATGAACATGGTGAACGTTTGCTACTCTCAGCAGTAGTCTTTGAATAAAACGAGATGGACTTGGTGGACGAGGACGTATGATGCTCTCACCTGTAGTCTCTGTTTGTGTTCTTCTTCTTCTCGTCTTTCTATTTGATTCGCCCTGATCATCTTCATTATTTTCTTCTTCATTCACCTCATTTATGGCCTGTTTGACATCAATTCCATCATTCCATATAGTAGACTTTGCCTTTTATCTTCATCTAAAATTTTGATGCCTTCATCAAGCGCAGCAAGACCTTGCTCGTACCCATCCTCAATGAACACTCGCCGTAGTCGATGCACCAAGTTACACTGATATAAAAAATAGGAGTTTAATATACACAATTTAAGATGTAACTCGTGAGGAAAACAAAATAATAGTTTCAAGGTTATAATAATAGTCTCGAGGTTATCGAATAGTCACGTAAAGCCCCGTCGTGTCTAATGAATCATCCAGTGACTGATTGATATCACGCCATGTAGTCTTGTTGATCGTGTCCTTCTTCTTGTTCCGCTGTGACTATGCTGTCACCACGATTTTCTCACATTTGTATAAAGTTTGCTTGAAAAGCCACACAACTTTCTTGAGTGCATCCTCGCAATTTGATGAGGGCAGTCGGGTGTCGTAATCACAGTTTGGTGGCACGACTTGTATCATTCCAAATTGTCTCATAACCCTTTCTGGTTGATGCCACTCGACTATGTGGAAACAAATTAGAGGACATGTCGATAGCTAACTATCGTGATCATCAGTACAGTATTCAGGAAGACCCGATGACTTCATCATAAGGTTGCCACACCACTTCATCCTCATTCTGCGAGTCGAGTGCATCATGGTAAGTTGATAAAACATGTGTCGCACTCTGCGTAACCAAAAATTTATCGATCCACCTCCGTCCCAATGAAACGTCAATAAGCATGTGTTCTCCATCCACTATTCGAGGTTGAACTCTAGGAACACCCAGATGCCTTGGTGCTATGAATGAAAATCTATCCCATGCCCACAGTTGTACAAGAATTAACGCGCCTGCAACCTTATGTCCACCCATGTGAGATCCGCTACACAACTCCCTGTACAAATAAGCCAAACACGCACTCCCTTAATTATACTGTTCAGCTATTTGAAAATCCTCGAGCAATGGTAGAAACATCAAATGTACATATCGATTTGACTTATCGGCGAATACACAACCACCGATAAGTTGCAGTATGTATGATCGAACGTAACGTCGCACCTATTCCTCATCGCTGTCGTCATGTATAGCTGGTACGTTATGTTCAAACTATTCGACTTTAAGTTTATTTCTATGAAGGTCATCTCCAATAGGAATTCCACCAAGTAGCCTCTTACACAACTCAACATAGTCTGTATCAATGGTTCTCGTCATAGGCATACATTCGATAGGTAAGCCGAGCTGTACCAGCACGTCCTGGAGTGTAATAGTGCACTCGCCACATTGCATGTGAAATGTATGTGTCTTTGGGTGCCATCTCTCAATGAATGCAGTAATCAAAGCCTCAAAGCTGAAAAATGATATGCGTGAAATCCCATAGAACCTACTAAAACGTAGATATGGGATCATTTGAGAATGATACTGCACCGTTCGATCAACGACACTACATCTTCGACGCATACGCAATGTTTCGTACACCTTATAATTGAAAATGTTTTAGTCGATATATATGTATATTATATGTTTACGCATGAACATTGGACATACCCATCTTAAAAAGTTTACTTCGAGCTGCGTGTAGATTGGAGATGTATCATTGAAGGATCTGATGGACTTGGATCCATTGGTGTACAAACTACAATTTGGGGATTTAAAAAAATTAGTCATGTTGTTCGAAAAGTAACAACAACTCATTATTATAGGTTCAAACAATAACGAATACCTAAATATTTCATGATGGAAAAGTTTAGGATACTTAAAAAAGTTCAATATAATCAAACTACCAATTTAAGCCAATTACAAACAATATACAAAATGGACTATTGGTTTTGATTGGAAGGTTGTGCTCTGGCTGGACAATTTTTTTTATTATGTCCCTCAGCACGACAAATGCCGCATCGGTTCTTCTTATTAAGGACTCGATCACGGTCTTTATTAGGACATGTTGTTCTTCTATGTCTTTCTTGATGACATATGCCACATCGTAAGGCTTTTGAAACATTAGGAAGATCCATTTTGTTTTGCTTTCGCGTTCCCTTTGGTCTCCCTCGGCTATGTCTGCACCTTGGGTTCGGTGTGATCTTCATTGCAAAAGTCGGCCAATATTTCTCATCTGGAATGACTTTGAAATTAGAGGAGTAACATTGCGCGTATACATCTATCATGTAGTATGAATCAATAAATTGCGAGCAGCTCACTTGAATAAAGGCACATACAGCTAATATGTGTAAGCAATGGAAACCAAACGATTGCTATTTATTGCAACTGCTCACCCGGTCCTTCAGGATGACGACTTGGGTATTGTTGCCTTTATGCATGCGATCTCCATGTCGTCCATTCAGCACTTCAATCTCACCTATGTCACGATTTATCAAATTAACTTGATTCATCCTTGCAGATTATTCATAACGTGTGAGTTTATCTGTGACATATTTTGTGTAGGACATGCCGTTTGAGACTGCTTCATTGATTTCCCGTTTACGTCGATCGTGATATGTCACCAATCTATAGTAAATCATTTGAGTCATCACTGTTATTGACAAGAGTCGTGGCCCCCTTCAATACACCATTAAAACACTCTACAATTGAAAATAAACTCATGTAAGTAATATTACTTTAGCGATAACTAAATTGTTGAATGCAAAAGCAGAACTCGCATCTCATACATACGAACACCATTAGAAGTCATCTATCCGTATTGCATGCCTCCGTCATGCGATTGAGTCTATAGTTCTTTAGGGATGACATTGAAATATTGCACACATTGAGGGGTTCATGATGATAAGTATGCAAAATGCTCCATGCACGCATTAAATTCTCGTTCTTGACTTTAAGCAATTGCTTGAGAAATGAGTTTTTTCAAGGGTTCATTTTGGAATTGAGTATTGAAATTACTGACCAAGTGTCGCAAGCAATAATGGTGGTATCCTTTTGAGGGACAAAAACCATTGGTCGATGTGTTGACCACCTCCAGAATGCCAAGGTGACGATAAAAAATAAGGCAAACACCATATCTATCCGTCACGTGTTTGCACAACATTCTCGAAAACCATCGCCATGAATTCGTAGATTCGATTTCTGTAACAGAAAATGCAACCGGTAGTATGTGTCCATTACCATAAATAGAGATGACAATCATTAGCTTACCACTATATTTTCCTTATAAGAAAGTCGCGTCAATTTGAAGAAGAGGCCTGCAAAACCCGAAAGCTTGTATTGACTCGTCGAATGCGAAAAACACATGACGAAACTGAGGATGCTCAGTCCTTACCTTATTAGCAGCCTATTATCTATGTGACCACTCGATTGTTGTCTCCGAACTCTTATTCTTCACAGCCGCTAACCATCTTGGAAATTTAGCGTATGACTCATCTCAATCACTAAATGCATTTGCAATTGCCTTCCTTTTAGCATCCTACATTTTCTTGTGGTTTACTTCGTGTCTGTATTTACCCTTAATTATTTGTATTAATGCCTTGATAGTTATTGCTTGATCTATCTAGACAATGTTTTGGATCTCTTGCGCAAACATGTTAGCGTCGAGTTGGGCATGATCGTGTTCTACGTCAGGATTTATACAGTTGTGCAACACCTAGTTGTGTGATTTCCCAAAATTGTGTTTTCTTTTGCAAAAAAGCACGAAGACGCCACGTGCACCTGTCTTGTGCACTTCTGCACTCAATCACCAATAGAGTTGTAGTCGATTCCATCACATGATATTGACAATGTCTATTAACATTCCACACTTTGATGGCATGTTGTAAGTCTTTTTTATTATCAAAGCACATCCCTATTTCCAACTCAAAATTAGCCATGTCCCATCCAGTCTGTTGATGAGAATGTTGTGTTGCAGTGGAGTTAGCCAACTTCCAATCGATTTCATAATACACCTGGCAATGGTTGGTGAACTTCATCATCATTTGTTTCCTCCATGAAATTCTTTTCATCGATAGCAAACTGCTCATCATCTTACACGTTTTTCGTCGCTGGAGGTTCATATCTTAGGTCATCCGTAACAACATTTAGGTTTTCTCAATTGACAAATGGTGCAGCATCCTCGGAGGGATGCACTTCCTCGTCCGTGTCATTAATTTCATCATTGAGGTTGGGTTCATCATCACCTTGTGGTGATTGCATATGCATTCTTTCCATCATTGATCTAGTGTCTGACGTGCTGACATCTTCATCTACTAGTTGTGTATGAACTACATGATTTTGAAAAGAGTCGATTGGCTCAAATGTTAAATAAATATCTACCCTTGCAGTTAAAGGTAGATTGGCCACTGTCACCCACATCAAGTCGAAGTGCCTCATGGCTTCCAGCAATACGGGGACAAAATACTGTGAACCCTAGGAAAGATGATCACATGACGATAAGTCATCCTTACTATTATTTCCGTAGATGAGATATTGAATGCATTACACACGTGATCCATCAATTATTGTCTACTCTTCCCAAACTTAAGCATCAACACTGACGATGGGGGTGCGTTGTACCCAATGCCATTCATACCATTTACAATTTCACCATTCGCATAAAAGAGAAATGAGATATTCCTATATTCCATGACCTACATAACTTATTGAACAATGATGATGTAAAAAGATTGCATATATATATATATATATATATATCAAATGCCAAAGTTGATAACATTGGGGATTTTTAACGCAATCAAACTTTCTGATGTAGAAAATTGCATTAATAGCGCAACTACATAGCATAACATTCGTCTGCATGAAGTACCAATTAATAACTCATATTTGCATCCTAAATGAGATTCATCGACGTTTTACATATTCGTACTGCATGTCTCATATTTAGCTCCATATATATACAAATCAAAGACAAAATCTATCACTAAATGAGGTTCATCGAGCAAGTAGTAAGCTTTTATCTTTCTACATTGTCAAGTTTTTTTTTTTAATTAAGGCATATGTTAAAATTATTGTACTTACTAATCTCCTAACAGTAAAATACCAAGTCAAACATAATAAAACTTAAAAAAATAAATTTTTGTACTTACAAATTTCCCTTTTTTTCTTGATCTTCAATTTGATATTCCCTGAAAAAAAAATTAAGTTAACTTTTATTTAAATAAATATTACTAATTATAATGCTATTCTTTAAAAATAAAATAAAAAAACCCGAATCTTTTAAGTTTTAAAAACTTCTTCAACCACACGAAACTTAACAAAAAATCCCCCTCACAACTTAATCGACCCAACTCACCCAACTCTATCACTACCCGACCACAAATCTACCAACTCTATCACTACCCAACCCAACCCAACCCTATCACTACCCAACCCACAAGTCACCCAACTCTATCACTACCTGATCCAACTCAATTACTACCCAACTCAACTCTATCACTACCGAACCTAATAAAATCTATCGGTATTTGACAAAATAAATTGACCCAACCCACAACCCGACCCAACCCTCTCTCTCTCACAGTGTACTCCCTTCCTCCTCTCGGCCTCTCAAGATCCCCTCACTCTCTCTCACGGCCTCCTTTCTCCCCTCTCGATCTCTCTCGAGACCCTGTCTCTCTCACGGTCTCCCTTCCCTATCTCGGTCTCTCTCGACACCCTCTCTCTTTTGGTCTCCCTTCTCCCCTTTCAGTCTGTCTTGAGACCTTCTCTCTCTCACAGTCTCCCTTCCCCCATTTTGGTCTCTCACAACATCATATATATATATATATATCTCGCATGGTCACCCTTACCCCTATCGGTCTCTCGAGATCCCCTCTATCTTTCTGTTTCTCCTTCTCTCTCTTTCTCTCTCTCTCTCTCTCTCTCTCTCTCTCTCTCGTACAGTCTCATTTCCACACTCTCGATCTCTCGAGATCATCTCTCTCTCTCTCTCTCTTTCTCTCTCTCGTACAGTCTCATTTCCCCACTCTCGATCTCTCGAGATCATATATATATATCTCTCTCTCTCTCTCTCTTTCTCTTTCGCATAGTCTGCAACTCGACCTCTCCCTCTCCAAGGACGGTGATGGTATCTCCCTGCTACTTTGCTCTCTCTCTACTGTTCTTCTCTGTCGCTATGCTCTCTCTTCACGAATGACTCACAACCTCTCTTTTTTCTTCTAAATACCCACCAACACTTCACTAACAACCACCCCATTCAATCCCTCTGACCGCCTACCTAAACCCCTAACCTTAGCTCGTATTCTCAAAAATGCAGGGAATATATTCCCTACGTTCTTGAGGAATAGGACGGTCTGTGACGATGGGTTATCACGGACCAGAATACAAGAATGGCGCATTCAGAAAATGTGCCATTAGTGTATTCTATTTAGTCCAATGTGGCATCCACGTGGAGGTTCATAATACATGAATGACGCATTTAGAGAATGTGCCATTCACGTCATGGAGCAATCCACGTGGATGCCACGTTGAATTGTTCAGAATACATGAATGGCGCATTTTCCGAATGCGCCATTCGTGTATTCTAAAACTCCATGTGGATGCCACGTTGGATTAAACAGAATACACGAATGGCGCGCATTCTCTAAATGCGCCATTCGTGTATTTTCAACACAAGAATTTTCTCATACTAATTACACGTTTTCAAAAGGTGTTTAAGCTTAGTTATGGAATAAAAAAATCTAACTTATTTTACTCATTTAAACTAATTTTTACTGTGCATTCGTAATTTTTGGCTACATTTTTATGATCAAGGAAGCAAGCCTTAATTTCTTATTTGAAAAGTCAATGGAAGAAAAGAAAGTGCATATGGTGACTAAGCATCCGAGGCCAAACACGTTTAAGGGTTTTCAATTGACGGGCTAAAATTGTTTTCTTGATTGCGAAGTCGTTTGGAGCTGGAACTGAGTGTAACGACCTTTCCTTAATTTAGAGCATCGCCTGGCCTAATCTTGCCACTCCTTAACTTCAACTGTGTAAGACTTAACAACGTATTAGTCAGCCTTCAGTCCTATTCTTTTCAATACATATGTCCATGATAAACAACAACTCCTATTGTTATAAAATTCTCAGAGTAAATTAAAACTTTTAAACAATTATTAAAGTAGTAGAAGTCTTAATGATTTAGCGGAAGCAATTAAATATAAATCCTAAGTGTGGAAAACCAGGAAATCACGATGACATATATATGCATATCAAAATGACAATAACCAGGGTAATAAACATGTGTTAGGTCATGGAACTAATGCTTAACCCATAAATATATACAACCTAAATATATCCGAAAGACATAATGTACATAATATAGCAAAAATAAAAAATAATAAAATTTAGGATTGGATGCATGCCATAAGCTCAGAGGTAGTCGTCAACCTTCTCCTTACCGGGCCTGCTAGTCGTTGGATCTGCACCCACTATCTTAAAAATGACGGTGAATACAGTAAAGTAGAAAGTAACATATGGAAATTCTCATCCACATTTCCAAATATACAAAAGGTATTCAAGAGCATAAAAATAACAAATGATTGCTGAAACTAAAATATGCCAGTAAATACCAAAGCTAAACAAGTGATACTAACACTAGGCTAAGTAGTGATGATCTAAGTCCGGTTGGCCGTAGGCTAAGTTACTTCAACCTTTAAGGCCACTTAAAAAGGATGTGCGTATTATTGCACAGTCTTGTGTCATTTGCCGACAACCCCAGAGATTCTAATCCCATATGGCGAGCCATAATAGTGGTGAGTGCCGACATCCCCAGGGATTCTAACCTCATGTGCTGCTCATGTCAAATATAGTACAATGGACCCTAGACACTTAGAATACTTTATATTCACAAGGAAGCATCATTAAGAACTATTATTTATTGCTTACAAAAGCACTATAAGTAAGAGTACAAGTCCATATCCAATTCATCAATACAAGTATCCTAATAATATGCTATCTAATTTTCAAATCAATTCATAAACAACTAAAAAGTACATTGGACAAGAATGGATTCAATGAATCAATTCAAGGAATGATATCATGACCAAAACAACTCACTTAGTGAGTAAAATCAACCAAAATTCATGATATCAGGTCACAAGGTACATACTAGTCAAAATACACCATATAACAATGATATATTGGAAATGAAGTATATACAAGAACCTAAACAGATTCACTTACATAGCATGTAAAGCTCCGAAGCTAATTCGGCCTCCCGACACTCTATAACACGTACAAGAGCTTATGAAACTCTCCTCTAAGTTCTTAAGGTTAATCATAGTGATTTAAGAATTGTACAAGCTATTCAAGCTAGTTTAAATGGTTGCATATTCCAATTTTTAAAATCAGTTCCACTAATAATTTGGTTGTCTAAATCTACTTTACTAAAATAGAGACAGTTTTGGTGCAACAAATTGTGAGTTGATTTCATACCAAAATGTTAAAATTATGTATTACAATATATATAGACGTTTTTAAAGCTATGTCATATCTTTCCAGAACTATAAGGTCTACGCAATTTCGATAAGAATCGAAGGAGATATGAGAATTTTACCGCAATAGCTCAAAACAGTTTTGGTTTTTGACCAACAACTTTGAAAAATTTATTTCTCTTAAACTATAGCTTGTAAATTCACGATTTTTTTAATTAAGTCTATAAACATAGCCTAGAACATCATCCTAAAAAATGAGCTTAATCCAATTTGAAATGAGGGAGTCATGCTCAAAACAACAGGACATTACTAAAACTGTGAAGCTAGAAATTGCAGATCACTAAAGTTGTAGAGAGTTTTTTGACATGAAAACATTAGAATTTTAAAATCTTTTAGTAGGCAAAAGTTGTTCCCCAGTGAGTTAGTTTTCAAATGACATTAGAATGAGTCCATTTTGATTTAATATGAAGAAATTATGACCAAAATATAGAGGCTAGTTCATAACAACAACATGCAGAATTTCCAATTTTATTTTACAACTTAAAAAACTCATAACTTTTTGATTTCAAAACCAAATTAAAAACTTAATAGTTTAATTATCAGCTTGAAATGAGAAATCCAAATATATAAACTAATTTCAATGACTCAAACATCTACCATCTAAAAATGACTAAAAATCAGAACTGATTTTAAACTTGAAACCCAAAATTCACAATTTTTGACAAAACTTTGCAAATTAGTTGTCACGGCCCAAATCTCTAGTTTGACATTAATCTTTTAATTAGGATCAAAGGACCCATGATGTGGGACCTCACCACTAAGGTTAGACGGTCGAGGTAAATGTTATATTTGTAATGATGAATGCCTAGTGTATCGTATATATGTAGACTACTAAGTCATTCATACTTGTGAATAGGTGTTGAGACATGTGTAAGAATATGCGTCGAGTTGCGTGCTAGCTTGGGACCGAGGTAGAGAACCATATGATGAGTTAGTATAAGCTTTATATTGCTTTTATAAGTGATATAATTTATTAAGTATCAAACCCACTTAAGTTAGTAAGTTAAAACAATAGCCACTTGATATTTCTCGAGACATGCATTGACCCATCTCAACTCCAATTGAGTTATTTATTAGTGTCATTTAGCATGAGTTAGTAGGACATGTGTGAATATGTGTACCATTAGATAGATCTTGAGATACATGTGCACATTAGGATCAATGGCTATCAATCAACAATATCTAATTCATGATTATAAAGCTTGTGGTTAACTTAAGCAACTCAACTCTTTCATTTTCATTTGCTTAAGAGAGAAGCAAAGTTGCTAGATAAGGAGGAGCTGCTGGAGAAGAAGAAAATCAACAAAAACTTGGTGATTTAGTGAAGGAAAGATCAAGTATAGCTAGTGTTCATCAAGTTAGGTAACTTCTCTACACTATAGAGTTAGCTCAATTTAAATGAATTCATGAATTTGATGTATGGGTTATTGATTTATGTTGTGGTTCATATCATGAAACTCAAGAAGTATGTATGGAGGTTCCATAGGCATTAACATGGCCAATGTGTAGAGAAAACTCGAAATTTTGATTTCGGAATTCTGGGTTTTACTGCACGTAGTGTGCTAGGTAGATTAGCTAGCACGCTAACTTGGATTAGCGCGTTAGATCAGGATTGGTAGCGCGCTAATGGGTCATTAACGCGTTGGATCTATGACAGCATAAAAAATGCAATTTTAAAAAATTCCTTAAACTTTATAAAAGAGTCTAATACCCTATATAAAGGTCCAAAGACACTCAAAAACCTATAATATCCACACGTATCTTGAGGTACATCAATACTTATCATTTTATTTTTCTAGCTTAGGCCACATTTATGTAAATTGAACTATAAGCACATTGAATTAGCTATTTTATGTCACATTAGCTTAAATTAAGATTTACCACATCACTCTCTACATTGGTCCCATGTTGATAAGCATGTCAAGGCATGTCCCCACTTACGTCTCAACATCTATATACAAGTAAAAATGTCTTAATAAGTTTACTTAAATACATTACACTATGAATACACTATAGAAAACTAAAATATACCTTGTCCACATACCTCAGTCAATGCACGTATGTCGATGCAGGTCCCACATCACAGGTCAGTGATCCTAATTATGGGAATAATTATGATTAAAAATCTTGACCGTGGCACTGAGCACCGTATTTTGCGTTGGGATCTTGATAGAGAGCTTAACATAATATTGGGTGCTGATAGTTGAGATGGCTCCCAAATACAAGGTTGAAAAATTCAAGATGAAAAATGCTTCAATTTGCGAAGGATAAAAGTGCAAGCCTTGTTAGTTCAAAAAGTGATGCAGAAGGTTCTACAAGGAAAGAATGCATTGCGGATATCAATGTCAGAATGAGAAAGACGTGACCATACAAAAAGTACGTAGTACAATCTTGTTGTGTTAGGGCGACAAAGTCTTGAGAGAAGGTTTAGAGGAGACAATGGTTGCGGGGTTGTGGTTGAAGTTGAAGAACTTGTACATAACACAATCAAACTCAAATAGGTTATATCTCATAAAACAACTACATTACTTGAGGATGTAGCAGGGAAGTCCATGAGAGAACATGTTGATGAACTTAACAAAATAATTATGGCACTGAGGAATACGAGGTGCAAGCTTAGTGAAGAACAAGAAGCTATGTAACTGCTATCTTCACTATCGGAATCCTTCGAGAAATTTATCGATACAATATTATTCAGTAAAGATTCTTTGTCTTTGGAAGATGTCAAGACTGCTATGTGTCCAAAGGAGTTGCATTGGATGATGATAGAACATAGAAGGAAATAGTCTAGGGAAGGATTGTCAGTTAGGGGTAGATCTAAGCAGAGAGCTAGAAGCCAGAGAAATAAATCCAGATCTAAGTGTAGGAGCAGGAAATTAAAGTGCTTTAGATGTAATAAAGAAGGGCACTTTAGGAAAGATTGTCCGGAACAAAAAGGAAAAGGTAAGCAAAAGGTCGAATATTTATGAGGTGCATCACTAATAGAGGAAGAAGGGGTTAGTATTCTTATAGTTAGCATGAGAAGATTAAAAGATGAGTGGATGTTAGATTTGGAATGTTCCTACCATATGTCCTAAGATGAATTGGTTTACCACTTATTATTCAATTGATGGGGTAAAGTTTTAATGGGGAATGATGCAACCTGTGAGGTTATAGGAATCAAAATAGTTAGAATCAGGATGCAAAATTATGTGAACATTGACAGATGTTAGATATGTTCCTAATCCGAGAAAGAATCTAATTTCCTATAGTTTGCTAGACTTAGTTGGTTATAGTATGAATATACAAAATGGTGTGATTACGATATTGAGAGGTGCTCTGGTCGTGATGAAAGGGTTGAAAGCGAATTGCTTATTAGTCGCAATCGCAAGTGTAACGACTCAATCATAGTGATAGTGTGATTAACTAATGTTGATTATGGATATCGTCTTTAGGGAAAGATGTATTTACACACGGTTCACTTAGTCAAATTCACTCTATTGCTAAGAAGATCTTTTTTTAATTGGTTTTAACTAAACTACTCTATTCGAACAAAATAATGTAAAATAACTTTGTACTCTTATATTGAGAAGATCTTAGTTCTTAACTTCACGTAAGTAATGAATTACTATGCTTTCCAACTTATGTTTCCTTCATCTTCATTATGTGTGTGCAATGCTCAATTAAAATAGACTGATTTCCTTAAAATTCATTTCAATCTACTGTCGTGGAGGAAAAGATCATAATGTGTAAATTAGAACTCCACCTATCGGCGTGAATAACATAAGTTCTACATTGCCTTAAATCCCGAAATTTAGATTCATAATCACTTAATTTTACTATCCATGCCTATCTAATTAATAACTATTTATCGACGTTGTATATTCTACGATTGTATTGCTCATATCCGGCTTAAAAAGCTTCATGGCCATGGTAACTCCTAAAACTTCTAATAAACAAGCACGTGATCAAGATGTTCATATAATTATGCATAAAACCAATACAAATTATAACCATTGCACTTTTTATTCATTATAATCAACTCATACTCCTTTTAGCATAACATTCATACAATAGGATCCATTGATCCATAAGATAAATAAACTACTCACTCATCATTGAAATCAACATTCACATCATGATATTCATTTTAATTAAAAAATAAATCAAATAACTTCAATTAAATCAAGGAAACAATACCGAATAACCACAAGTGGAGTATTCAATGTTTTCTCCAAAACAAATCTTCTCAATACTCAAGAATAATGTAAGACTATACTATTGTAAGGTTATCTATGATAATTGGTGGTAATCTATATGTTTCCCATGTTCCAATACCTATTTATATTCCTAAGAATACAATTAGAAACCCTAATTAGCTATTCCAATCAAACTAGAATTCTAAACTTTTTATTTTTTCTGTCCTGACGTTGTCAATAAGTGACCCACACCGTGTGTGTTAAGCCATGGCGTCGCCACAACTTTGACCTTTTTGTACGTGTTTTCTCCATTTAGTGAACTTGACGCCCTATGTATGTTATCCTGGTGCTATATGTACAACCTCGCTACGTCACTTCTTCTATGTCTATTTCTTGGTGCTCAAGCCTTCTCCACACCTTGCACTCTCTTCCCACACATTGGGCTTTCTTCCCACACCGTCAAGCCTCCATGCTATTACATCAAGTGTGGTTTTGTGATTTTCTCCTCATTTCATCATGATATCACTCCTTTATTTCTTTTATATCTTGTATGTCTGAAAATACATAAATTCCATCAATTAGAGCTTATTTTGAGATATTTATACTAAATATACTACTAAACTAATCCTATATACAAGTATAATTAATCACTTATCACTTGTACACATTGAAAGAAAGTACTATCATAGTTACTATAGCGGTATCATCTTTAGAGACAGAGACATACACCACCAGGTTATAGCATATAAGATTAGGTCATACGAGTGAGAGATGATTGACGATATTGAGAAAGCCATGCTAATTGGATGGGGAGAAGACATGTAAGCTTGATTTTTGTGAGCATTAAATGCTTGAAAAATAATGTAGAGTTAAGTTTAGTATCGCAGTGCATACAAGAAAAGGTAATTTGGATTACATCCATTCAAATTCTTGAAATCCTTCTTAGTTACTTCTCATGGTGGTGGTAGATACATGTTGACTTTCAGAGATGAATTATTAAGGAAAGCTTAGATATTCATCTTAAAGAAGAAAGATAAAGTGTATGAAACATTCAAATAGTGAAAAACTTTGATAGAGAAGCAGATTGGGAAGAAAGTCAAGCGGTTGAGAACTGATAATGGCCTTGAGTATTGTAGAGGAAAGTTTAATAGGTTCTACAGTAATGAAGGGATTGTGAGACATCACACGATCTGATATACTCCTTACCTGAATGGAATTGCAGAACGAATGAATAGAACATTGATGGAAAGAACACAGTGCATGCTTTCGAATGCTGGATTGCCGAATGAGTTTTGGGTTGGCTGAAGCTGTTAGCATAACTTATTATTTGGTGAGTGGTCACCATCCACAACGATTAAGTGTAAGACTCCTAAAAAGGTGTAGACTAAATCCTGATAGATTATCAGAATTTAAGAGTGTTTAATTGTCTGTGTATACTCATGCGAATTAGAGAAAACTTGAACCAAGATCAAGGAAATGCATTTTCATGGATTACAAGCATGAAGTGAAAGGGTAAAAGTTATGGTGTCCCTACATGAAGAAGATTTTGATAAGGAGAAATGTTATTTTCCATGAGGCATCATTGTTAATTCCTAAAAGTATGTAGAGTGCGTCAGAGAAAGGTCAGAGAGTCGAGGAACTTGTGGAGCTTAAAGTCGATAATCGGAGAAAGATGAAAAAAATGTTTCCGAACAACTGAGTGATGGTGGAATGCAAGACACTAGTCATATATCAGAGGCACCTATTTATGATAAACCATATAGTATTGCTAGGGATCGACCGACGAGGTAGATAAAGTCTCCGGATAGATACAGTCATGTGGATCTTGTTGCATTTACACTCGATGCGATAGATGAGGTTCAACGTGAAGTTCCATTGAGCAAGTTCAAGGACTGCCTGGACTTGAGTGGAGTTCGGAGACACTGAAGGTCCTCGGAGGAGGCATTAATTAGGAGAGAGATTTAATGAATGTTAGAGAACTCAAGCTAGGGTGGAGATTTTTTGATATTGGCTTGAAGTGGGTCGGTACTTAACCCCAAATGGGTTTGGGTTAGTTTAACCCGATTGGTAAAACCTATTTATTAAGTTAAGTAAAATCCTAATACAACATGGTTTGTCTTTTAGTACAATTCTGATACCCTAGTATATATATAAGTAGGGTAGGCCATTAAATCGACAATGTCTTGCTTAGTTGTTGAGAGTGAGAGAGTTGGAGACTTGGCATTGGTGTAATCTTAAAAATTAATAATATCTCTGTGTTCTCTTCCGTGGAAGTAGGCATATTACCGAACCACATAATTCTCTGTGTTGATCATGCGCATGTGTTGTTTGTTTGCTGCGTTTGCTCTAACACCCTTTCTCCTCCACCAAACGAATCAAACCCTACTCTTAGCCATTGACTTACTCTACCTCCTATTTTGTCATCTTGGCACGTATACTTGGCTCGATAGTGATCTAGGAGTGTTTATTTGGTCTGATCTGACATCAATAGTGCTCTAGGAGCGACGAACTACTATGACTCCCAAACCAGATTTGGGAAGGATTGGGTAAGTTCTTCACATTAAGAATTATAGGGTTTATTTCCCTATGTCTATGTATGCATTTTGGTGATTATTTGTACATTTTGGTCGGTCAAAATATTAGACTATAGGTTTCGGTTAGGGGTGTGCTTGAAGCTCACAATCTCACTAGGCTAAGACTTTTGAGGAGGCCTCAGGAATTGTTGCGGCCTAAATTCTTAATCATAGTTTGATTCCTTAATCAGGATCATTGACCCATGATGTGTGACTTGCATCGAAATACGCGCACTGACCGAGGCAATGTGGCCGAGGTACATTTTAGTTTTGATATGGCGATGCCTAGTGTATTGTATACGTGTAGACTGCTAAATCACTCGTACTCGTGTATAAATATCGATACATGATCGAGAATATGCCTCGAGATGCATGTCAGCGTAGGACCGGGGTAGAGAGTGATATGGTAAGTTTAATTTAAGTTAATGTGGTTTTAAATAGCTAATTCAATGTGCCTATAGTTTAATTTACAAAAATGTAGCCTAAGTTAGGAAAATAAAACAATAGCCTTTGATGTTATTCGAGATACGTGTGGACACATCATAAGACAAATTGGGTTGTATCGTGTTTTAACAAGGATGAGCTAGTGAAAGGTAGTGGATTGTAGATCAAGATGTGTCCATTAGATTAACCTATAGATGAGTGTACACATTAAGATCAAAGGCTATAACTCAACCTTATCAATATACATAAAGGATGAAATGGTTTAACATGCAAATCACTTTTAACTTGATCAAAAGAAATAGAAGGAGATCTGGAGAGGAAATGAACGAACTTCATGGAGAAATTTGACAAGTCAATAATTAGACATGTTTTATAGTGTAATTTAAGTTAATTTTAGATATAAATGATGATACTACACCATGTATTCTTTTGCTTTTATGATTTCAAGATTTAATTAGGAAAAATGAAGAAATGAAAAAAAAAAGAAGAAAAGCAAAACAATCAACTGGAGAATAAAGACAACGATACGAAATTATACAGGAATCACTATCTAAATCAGCAGCAGAGAGAATTCAATGAATTATTAGTGAATTAGAGTTTACACTAGGAGTCGCCAGATGAATTTGTGGAGCATAGAGATCTATTTCTGGTGATTAACTCAACCATTTGTGAATAAAATGGAATCACTGAAAAGTCGCTGAGGTCGATTACGAGTTTTTTAGATTAATACAAATAATTTAAGTTTATCTATAATTTGTATACTTAGGAAACAATAAATATGACTATAGGGCTTTGAAATTACTCTCTAAAACATCTCTCTTAGCCCTCTATTAGCCGTAAGTAAGTTTTTATTGAGTTTATGTTTGAAGCTACATTGGAGCATTGTTTATTTCATTAAGAAGTATTTATTTAATTATATTTTCAATTATATTATTGCATTGTTTATTTCCAGCATGAGTAAGAGTTTATTAATCTAAACAAACCCTAGACATATATATACTTTGGATTGTTATATAATTATAATTAAGGAATCATGTACTTAATGCTTTAAATCTAATCATACACAACAATCATGATTTTAGTAAGTTATTTTTGTGTATTATAACTAATTAGGATTGATATTATACGCATAGTTGCAAATATGTATTATGATATTTTGATTATGATTCTATGTTTATGATTATTGACAACAATTATAGAAGTAGTAACTAGGATTAATCTATAGGGCCATATTATACGAGTGGATGTTCTAGGTGATTGGGTTCTAAGTTATTTATCGATTAGCATTAAGTACATGATTCCTTAATTATAAGGATAATGTTATTTTCCATGGAGTGTTAATGCTATCGTTATTTCTATTTTATTAAGTTTTATCCAATATGTAGATTTACAATGATAAGGATAATGTTGTTTTTCATTGAATATAGAAAAACCGATAGTTTGCTAAAGGCTATCAACCTATTGCGAATTAAGATTTAATGATTCTGAGATTCCATGTGATATGATTATAACTAGGTTATGAGGTGATGTTATTTTCTAGTGTTTGAATATAATCCATGTATATTATATTTTTTAATGGGGGTTTGTTTAGATACTTAATTTATAGTGATTTATAGATTGTTTGTTTGAATTGCATTAAATTAGTTTATTTAATTGAAATTGTTTATAGTTTAATTATTTTTAATAATTGATTGTTTTGTTTTTAGATTGATAGCTTTTAATTCCCATTTTAATTAGATTAGTTAAATTAAAGAAAATTAAATTCAATAAAATCTTTAGGGTAGCTTTAATTCTGAAGCGATTTGAAAAATTCTTGTGGAGATGATATCCCATTTACTACTACTACAAATAATAGGAAAATACAAGAAACTATTGTGCATGCACGACACGTGTTTATTTTGGCACTGTTGCCGAAGATTCTTAAATAATTTCTTAGGATTTTAGACGTTATATGGTCTACACACTTCATCGCTTTAATTCTACAAGATCTTTACGTCCATTTGATCCTTAAATAGATAGAACTCTTAACCGAAGTTTAAGACAACGACAACTTAGGAAAAATTTAGCTAATAGGATGAAGGATAACAACGACAATAATAATAATGAAAATGTCATTAATAATAATGATAATAGAGTTATCAATAATAATAACAATAAAAATAGAGAACTCACTTTTAGACAAGCAAATCAAAATGTTACAGCATATGAGCCTATGTGCAAAGCATATCTCGATGAATTTTTTGAATTTGAACTTAGATCTGGATTTTCTGGTGTCTCACCTAACTTTTATGGTAAAGACAATGAAGACCCACATTAATTCATACGGGAGTATAAACATAAAGTTAAAGGGATGAAACTGAAAGAAGGTACCCTAGAACAAGTCAAACTTAAAGCTTTTCTTTTTGCATTAAAAGATCAAGCACAAAATTGGTTGTTCTATCTCCCCCAAGATTCAATAACTACATAGACTCAAATGAGAGAAGCATTCCTGGATGAATATATGTATGCTAGAAAAATTAGTTCCTATAGAAAGCAAATCACAGTTGCAAAGATGAAAGATAATGAGAATTTTAATGAATTTTGTGATAGACTCCAAAGACTAATTTTATTAAAATATTTTATGAATAACTCAATCACTTTGAACAAATGTTATTAGACACAATATGTGGTAGATATTTAATTGAAACAATACCTACTTTAACAAAGGAAGCAATTAACAAAAAGGAAACACAATCTAAGTAATATGGTGAAAAGATTAAATCCTCAAGAAAAAACTTTAAGAAGTTGATAATAGAAGAAATAATACGTCTAATGATAAAATTAATGAATTATCTAATATGGTTAATATATTAATTAAAGATAGATCTAATCAAGTTAAAGTTTGTAGATTCTGTAATGATGTTACACAACCTACGGATGCATTCCTACTATACATGAAGAGAATACTGAAGAGGTTAACGCAATGATGAACCTATTTTCTGGTCCTCCAAGAAATTAATATAATAATAATACTTATTATCCTGGAAGACAACGCCCTAATCTTAGTTATAGTCCTCAAAATAAAATTATAATACTTATAGACTAAGAGCTCAGTTACGACCCGAATTTCTAATCTCGCTTGTTATTCATAATCAAGATCATCGACACATAATGTAGGACCCACACCATGATATATGCATTGACCGAGGCGAAATGAATGAGGTATATGTTAGATTTATTGTGGTGTATGGCTAGTGCATTGTATATGTGTAGACTACTAAGTTACTCCTACTCGTGTATAGGTATCGAGATGATAGTGGAGATGTGCCTCGAGTTTCGTGCTGACGTAAGACCGAGATAAAGAATGATGTGGTAAGTCTATTTTGAGTTTAATATTGCTTATTTAGTGGCTTAAATGTGGCTATGGTTGGTTTAGAATTATATGTAACCTAAGTATGCATTTTAGAACAATAGCCGTGTGATTTGCATCGAGACATGTATTAGCATATCTAGAGAACCAATTTAGTGAGTGGAGGTAAATAGAATATGTGTTAAGAGGTGTACCATTAGATAGGTCTTGAGATACGTGTGTATAATTAGATCAATGGTTTTCATTCAACCATATCCATTTCATATATATAGTTAGAGATCAATTAATGCAAATCAAAATTTTCATTCTCAACAACTTAGAAGCTAAGGAAACTCTTGCTGGAGAGGAAGAAGAAGGAGAAGTCAATTTGAGTTGGTGAAGTTATGGTGTGGGAGTTGAGCTAGCTAGTGGACATGAACTAGGTAATCTATTTACACAAGTTTTTTAGTTTAATTTGATGAATTCATGAATTTGTTAGTATGTATGGCTATTTTTATGTTGTTGATGATGTCTTGGGGTTTTTGATGTGTTTGTGGAGGTCCCCAAGGCATTTGGGTAGCCTTTATGTGATGTAAACTCAAAATCACTATTGCAGAATTATGGGTAATCCTGCACATAGCACGCTAGGTACGCTAATCTCGGTTAGTGTACTAGACACAGTGGTTAGTGCGCTAATCAAATCACTTATTGCGCTAATTGCCCTGACCGCATAAAAATCTGCAATTTTGCCAAATTTGCCAAAACACTATAGCTATGCTTAAGACCCTAAGTAAAGGTCTAAACACATCCAAAAATATGTTATGTGATATTAGGAACCTAGGAAAAGGTTATGGGGGTTTGGATGTATGATTTGAGGTGTCGAGAGACCGGTAAAGCTAGGAATTTTCATTATTTGATGTGAGTACACCCGTTAATTTTTTATTTACATTTCATTTCTAGTCTTAACCTGTTTGTTATAGTCAAGATTGACTCTGTTTAGCATTATACTCCCATATCATGGACTTATTTGTAATTCATCACTTGTTGAGCTTGGTTTCCATGATATTTTGATAAATTAAATTCTTTTAAATCCATTCACGTGCTATATGTCATTTCTTGCTATTTTGTAGTAAATATAGTATAAATAACATGCTATTAGGGATTCGTGAGTTTTGAATGATTTTATGGACTTGTATTCTTTAGAGAATTTGTGCTTAGTAGTATAAACATTTCTCGAAATCCTTAATGAGTCATTTTCTTAGATTTATAAGCTAGTTATAGAATTTAGAGTCAATTGCACTATGAGTCGATCGACACCCGGGGTTAGAGTCACTAGGGACTATGATTAGGCACACGGGGTTAGAGTCCCTGAGATTTCCTATATATAGGGTTAGAGTCCCTGATGCTACCGGGGTTAGAGTCCTTGATGACACTGGGGTTATAGTCCCTAGCGATATTAGACTGTGCGACACCACACACGTCCTTTAGTGGTTAAGGCTTTAATGACGTAGTCCATAGCCAACCGGATCTCGATTATAACTACTTAGCCTTGTGTCAGTTTCATTTGTTTAACTATGATATTTTTTTAGCATAATTATGGTACTAGTCATTCTTTAATGAACTTATCCTTTTAAATACCATTTAGTTTATTTTGGAAATGTGAATAAATTTGTCAATGAGGATTACTGTTACTTTTTATACATCACCGTCCTTTTTATGATGGTGGTTGCAGAGCCGTCGACGAGCTGGCCGGGTAAGGAGAAGATTAACGATTAACTCTGAGCCAACGACATACCTCTGCATTGATATTTTATAGGTTTTGATATTTTATGTATTATACAATTATATTTTTGATATAGGGTTGTATATTAGGTTGAGCATTTAGTTCCCTGACCTATGATGACATCACATTATTTATATTCGCCATTTTATTATAATGCATGTTATCGTTATTTTAATGATTTCCACACACATAGGATTTTTAATAATTTCTTCTGCATAATTTGTTAAGACATTACGAGAAAATGGTGGAATAGTAACAATAAATAGTGACTGACATGATCAGTTGCAAACACAACAACAAATCAATTACAAATGTCCATCAAATAAGGCGTTTGACCACGTAGCAACTATTTAATGACAAACTTGTGACAAAACTTTCATGACAAATTTGTGATTGTCACATATTTGTTGCTAAATTTTCCCGCTATACAATCCCGCTCAATATTTGTTGCTAATTTGTCACTGATTTTAACGATAGATTAGTGACAAGCCTCGAGATTTGTATTTGTTTGAGATGGTGTTTGATATGTGAAATAAAGGTGTTAACAACAAATTTGCAACAAATCAGAGACAAACTTTAGTTTGTCACTGATTTGTTGGGAAATTGAAATAAGGAAAAAAAGAAAATGAGTTATCTTCCCCATTTCATATTAGCCACCATCACAAACCCCTCCCCCGCCAAAACCTTTTTTAGGGCTTGCTCTAGTACACATTCGCAACATCGTGAGGTTACGGAGGTGGTGATCTGTTTGCACATATCTACAACCATCTCTTCCGCCTACATTGGTTTTTGGTAAACGAGAAAGAGGTTAGTGCTCTGCTACTGCTAGTGCTCCTTACGCTCTCAGTCTCAGTTTGAGACCTCCTCGCTTTCTTCCATCCATAAGTTTCTTCTCCTCGGCGGTTATTCCCACTGCATTAGTTTGTGCGGCTATGGTCAGTTAATACTTCCCTGCCGCCCATGCATTTCTAAGTTTTTTGTTGTGAAAAAACAAACAATACTAAGATCTCAGTAAAGGATTCATAAGGGCATTCGTTCTTTGATTTTTACATTGGTTTATGTGACCACCTGATTTTTAGAATCTTTTCAGCATTTCCATGCTTTATGGTATGCTAAGTATCTTAGAATGTTTGATTTTTAATGGGCATTCTTTTTTTGATTTCAATTTCTTTTCTTTGTTGTGTAACTTATTAGGATATCTTTAAAAAGGGTTTCGTCTCATGCATCCTTTCAAGAACCTCTACGATAGAAAAATTGAATTTTAAACTCTCACTTCATGTATTTATGAACTCCTTATGTTAATGTTAGGAAGTTGTGTATGTGTGTATAAAAATTGTGTGAGAACCTTATTTTCCATGTTCCCATCGTGATATATCATGAAAGCAACACAATTACTTAGAAAATCTTTTCATGGATCATCATTTGTCACACTTCAAGGCTTGGCAATTCAAACAAGTTGCAAAAATGCTAAGTAATTGACTGACAATTAAGAGAGGGACTTCTTTGTTTTTCATGTTTGCTAATCTTGAAATTTAAGGATCAAGATAAATAAGTATATCTTGAAGGAGATAAAACAAAAAGAAAACAACTTCAATCCATCTATTGTAATTGTGGCATACATTCTTTCTAAAGGAAAAGAAGGATTATTTCCCAACTTTATACAAGTCTATTCTAATTTCTAAGTATCTTCAACTGCTTGTTTCACGGATGGATGAAGCCAATAACTTCAACAATGACTAATCATCTAGGCAGGCCAGTTGAAGCTACCCAACTAGTTCAAGGTGTTTGATTTGTAGAAATAAAACCTGGGCACTCTTTACCTTTCAAAGCAACAATACTGTTTAATTTGCTACACAGTCTGACTAACCATGCCATTGTTGAAACAAGTTCTACAACTTTTCCATAAATAATTTGCAATTTTTACATAATAATGTTTGGAAGTTGTTAAAAAATAACTTTTAGATTAGTTGCAATTATCAGCACATCAAATACTTAATTAGATAGAGGTATGAGATACTGTTCATCTTCCATCAATTGAGATACAAAGGCAATGGGAAGAAGACAAAATTAAACCTGACAAATTAAAATTCTACAATCTCATTTCCTTCCTATGATTAGTCAATGCATTTCCTACTTCTGTCTCTTGTAGATTCCCTAAGAGGGATTTCAGCGCTGCTTGCACTGCCTTACTTGGAAGTCATTGTGTTGACCAACCAATATTTTCTTGTTTAATTTTTTATTTTTATTTTTTGAATATACCTATAATTTTAAGTGGCTTCAATTTCGCCTTTGTTGCCTTGTTTGCAGATTTTGGTTAGTGTAAGAATTGATGATGATTTTTGTTCTATTTTTTGAGATTGATGATGAATTAGGTTTTTAGATTTTGGATTCCAATGTAATTGTGTTGACTTAATTTCTTATAGATAGAATGTGAAGTTTCCTTTTTTTTTCAAGTGAAGCTTACTAAGGTTGATAAGTTGATAATGGAACGTTGAGGATTATATGATTTTTGTTTTTAATGTTTGATAATAAAAAACATTCATTCGTTGTTGGATCTAAAAGAAAAATGTAATATTCCCTTATGCAAGCTCATTACAATTCCATTATATTTCTTATTACAAGACTGTAAGCATCACTTTTGCCTTGTTGCACTCAATCAGGTGAGTTCCATGCCTAACACCTCGAACATTACTTTTATACCTAAAACATTACTTTATTTGCAATTATTCATTATTTTTGGTAAGGCCTAAAATATCGTATGTAGATATACCCAATTTTGATGAATGACAACAATAACTTGAAACATCCATGTAGGTAAAATCGAATCGCAAGAATAGTTAAAGCAGGTCATTAAATTGATGTGGAACAACAACTATGTAAATCGTATTCTAAAGCTTATTCTGAAATTGAAATGGATGACAAGGATTACTCGAAAGATCCATATCCCTACACCAAGAAAAAGATCCATATATATATCTCACGCAACATTTTCTTTTAGTATTTTGTCATTGGATTCTAACCGTGTTGGTATTTTGGTTTCCACCACTTTATTCTTAGTTTCTCAACTCTTTCGTTCGTTTCAATCTTTTATTTTGGAATTGTTTAATTGTCGGATTTTGGGTGTTTCAATATATTATTTTTACTATATTCTATTATTTGGTTTATTTGGTAGATTTTGTGTTTTTACGAATAGGTTAAAAGATTGTGTTTTCACTTTGAGAATTGGGTTAATTTATTGTGTTGTGATAGTGTGTGAATAGTTTGCACTTTTGACCATGATATACCTCAATCTCTCTCTCTCTCTATATATTTATTGTTAACATACATTTCCCTTCATTTGTTGTTGATTTGAGAAAATAGTTTAATTTGATAAGTTATTTTCACATTTCGTAGCACCATACCCATTTACCTTCATTTCTACCATAGTGGCATAAAGAAAATTAGAAACTTATCTCTCGCACTTGGTCACTGAATTCTCTGTCACAATTGTGTTGAATTTGATGGTTTCTTCCTCAATCAAAGTAGATCTCATATCCCTTAAGTTCAATCGCACAAAATCTTGCCTTACTAGGTAGCTATATTTGAAACATTCGAGACTATATATATTAGGAATTGAAGAATATTTAGATAAATTTTAAAAATAATACAAACTATAATAATTTATATACTTCATTATCTAGAATTGATAAAACTTATCTAGTGATTGGTTGGAAAACTTAGGATCGAGATGTTTACTAACCAAGAATGGATGTATAGCTGTATAAAAAATGGGTATACATGATGCGAGCTCATTAACGGCATGAACAAGTTCATAGCGTATGCTAAGACGCACTATAGAACATTCGCTACTGAGGGGAGGATTCAGTGTCCGTTGAACCATACGAAGTGTTGTAATCATTCCTAGTATGATGTGGACTTTGTGGAATGTCATATACTTCATCCAGCCTTCGTTCCGAGATATCACTATTGGCCGAAACATGGGGAGGAAGAAAATAGGTACACTCAATATGTACATGGCGAACCTAGCAATATGATGAGATACGATGACCACGAAGAAACACATGTAGCCGAATCTTGTACATCGTATCACGAGATGGTGCACAACTTGGTAGGTCCAAATTTTAATTGGTGTCATGCTGAACAGCAACCTCCAAATCCATATCACAAAAGTTGTATGAAATGCTAGACGCAACAACTTATTGGCTATGGCCAGGGTGCGAGAACATGACCAAATTTTCAGTAATCATAAGAATCCTAAAAATCAAATCAGAACATCATATCTCTTAAAAGGCGTTCGATGAGATTCTTCAATTTTGTAAAAATGCATTGCTGAGTAACAATTGTTTAGTCGATAGCTTTTACAACACGAAATGACTAATGTAAGTGATGGGGCTACTAGTCAAGCAAATTGATTGTTATGAGTTTATGTGCATGATTTATTGGGGTGAGGATTCAGAGTCGACAACGTGTAAGTTTTTCTATGAGTCAAGATATGAGCAAAACAATTGTAAAGGACGGAGTGGCGTGCCACGACCTCAGAAAATAATGTATTATTTCCCTATAACACCTCGATTGTAGTATTTATTCACGTCTGAAGCGACAGCGAAGCAATGCGGTGGCATATAGAACATGTTTCAGACGGTATTGTAATGCAACATTGTTATGATTCTATTGCATGAAAGCATTTCAATGATGTGAACACCGATTTCAGCGTCGAAAAACATAACATTTGTTTAGGGTTATGTACGAATGGTTTCTAACCATTTGGCTAGTCAAGAAAATAATACTCATCGTGGCCTATAATTATAACTCCTTACAACCTACCCCCCTTAATGTGCATGAAGAAGGAGTTCATATTTTTAACGACATCATGCCCGGTCTGACTAATCCTACAAATCAAATTGATATCTTCCTACAGCCCTTGATAAAGGAGTTGCAAGATTTATTGCATGAAGGAGTACTTACGTATGACATTTCCAGTAAAACAAACTTCCAACTCCGAGCTGCACTTATGTGGACTATTGGTGGCTTCCCAGCTTATGGTATGTTGTTTGGTTGGAGCACACACGACAAGAGAGCTTATCCATATTATGGGGATGAAATTAATGCATTCCAATTAAAGCATGGTGGAAAGACTTCTTGGTTCGATTACCATCATCGCTTTCTACCGCATGGCTCCACTTTAAAAAGTGACAAAACCGACTTCAGACGCGGAACAACTTGTCAAAAAGGAACACCCCCAATTAAATCTGAGGACCAAATTTTAAGTGAAATTGAAGCTTTAGAATTGATGAAAGTAACTGAAATTGGATCCGCTGAGGTGAACAATAAGATTGGCAAGTATTCAAGGTGGAGAAAACGAAGCATTTTTTGGGACCTACCTTATTGGAAGACGAATCTCATTAGGCATAACTTGGATGTCATGCACATTGAAAAAATGTATTCGACAACATTTGCAATACACTTATGAGTGTTCCTTGGAAAATTAAGGATAATGCAAAGTCGAGACTAGATTTAAAAGAAATTTGTAATTGACCTTTCTTCGAATATGACCCTGATTCCAACTCATATCCTAGAGTGTGTATACACTCGATAAACGTAAGAAAAAAGTCTTGTGTGATTGGATATGACGGTTGTGGTTTCTTGATGGATATGCTTCAAATATTGGTCGACGTGTGGTTGCCAACAAATTAAGGATGTTTGCAATGAAAAGTCATGACTGTCATGTGTTCATGCAGAGATTGATTCCTATTGTTTTTCTTGAACTACTAGAGGATAAGGTGTGGATTGCAATTAGCGATTTAAGTTTGTTTTTTCGAGACTTAACTGCCAGGAACCTTAATGTGGGGCAAATCGAGTTGTTGCACTCCAACATTCTCAAAACATTGTGTGCATTGGATAAAATCTTCCCACCAAGTTCTTTGACTCAATGAAGCATCATCCCATACACCTAGCATGCGAGGCTCATATCGAGTGACCAGTATAGTTCTGGTGGATGTATCCATTTGATCGGTAATCTTTGTAAACAATAAACATTTATTGTTGTGAATAATCAATATCTCAGGTTATGTTGCTTAGAACTGCCTAGTTTAATGGATATACCGTCCAAATGTTTAACTTATCATATATGTATCTTAAACATTTGAAGAATAATGTTAGGAACAAGGCAAAAGTAGAAGGGTCCATATGTAATGCATACTTAGTTGAGGAATCAACTTATTTTTGTTCCTTCTACTTTAAGGATCATATTAGTACTACAAACAAATGACACCAACAAAATGATTATGGTTTGGTAGGTTTGAGTTTTGCTAACAATGATGCATTCTCTATTTTCACGCATCCGGGATGACCATTAGGCAAAGTAAGGAAACAATACTTTATGTTGTAGCTCATCAATACATTTTACTAAATTGCTCGGATGTATATCCGTTTATTAGGTATTAAATTTTGGTTTATTTTTTCTTTCACTGCTTCTTTATTGCAGTGTTTAATCTCGTATCATTATGCTGTAGCATATTCAAGTCCATAGTTCGTTTGCGAGAACCTAACATCACTGATCAAGTTATCGAGACCAAGCTTGAGAAATAATTTGCAATGAGTTTTTTTCAATATTTACGTAATATACTATACACACCTACTTTAAATTGATTTAGCTTGAAACATTTTATTTTGTAACACGAAATTCCTTTTTCCTTAATGTTACATATGAGGCTGATGAAAATGATGTGCCGCATATGATTCGTCAAATTTTCCAAGGACCAATGCGTTCATGCATAAGTTACTTTGCTTACCTCATTAACGGATATAAGTTTCACACCCTTTCATATGGTATAAAGAAGACAACACAAAATAGTGGTATGTGTGTCAAAAGCAGGAACTACACTGACTATTAAGGGGTACTCCGAGATATAATCCGAATCAATTACCATGATGGATCACTCCGTACAATATTGTGCAAATGTGATTTGCTTGATCCTACTTGGAATGGTACGTGACGACATCAAAAATTAAGTTTGGTTGAAATTCATAAAAATCGTCGATTCAATAGCTACGAGCCCTTCATTTTGGCGATGCAAGCATATCAAGTGTATTATCTTCCTTACCTTTCTATCGGGAGGAGGGAACATAGTGATTGGTTAGCTATATGCAAGCTTCAACCAAAGTTCATAGATGAAACCAATGTCGTTAGTTCATAAATTATTTTCACAGATAATGCATTTCATGCTGATCAAAATGATGATACCAATGTTGTGGAAGTTGATGTAGAGCCATCAATGTTGACATCTAATGATCTGACAGGTAAAATTGTGTTTGACAACTATAAATCTGAGATGAATGCAGATGATGAAGAAGATGATGAATTCACATCGTCGTCAGATAGTATTTACTGACAATGAGTTAGAGTGATTTGAGTGAGTTATTATAGTCTAACTTAGCATTTTGCTAAATAAATGATGTTTATGTACAACTTCTATATCTTTATGATTGTTATATATATCAATCAACTTATTTGTTTATGTGATTGATACATATACCATTATATATGGAGAGATGTAGGGGCGTGGTCATATGGAGGATGAGGATATGAATGACCTCAATGAAGCCACAAAGGAGATAAGGACACTTGAACGGGGATCGTTGTCACATCATGCCACACTTTTCCATCCGGATGATCGGTACTCATTATATCCAACTAATTTGTACTCACCACATCATATCCCTCTATCACTTTTGGGTTATTCCTACTCACATGACGACATCAGACCCTCACCACATCACACCAGTTTATATCTAGTTCTTCCATACCCACCTTATACTTTTGGACCGTCATCATCACATTATACCACCGCATTGCATCTTAGTCATCCATACCCACATCAGCATGCCACACTATCACCGAAAGGTACTATATACACACACCTCGGCATGGTGCTAGCCCTTCGGCATCACACTACGCCACACCATCTCTTTCAGGTCATCTACTCTCAGCTCAGCACGGTACCATTATATTAGGGCATGTGCCCTAGGTCAATCTGCAAACATTGTTTATCTTATAATTTTAGTTAATAAAATAGAGGTTTTATTTTTTGTTTTATTATAAGTGATTGCATGTTTATCTTATAGTATGATCCATGGGTATTTATTGAAATATCCTAAATGTCCCTAGTCGGTCATAATACTAGGAACTATAATGAATTAAGACTAGTCTAAATCTTGATTAATGGTCATGCGATGATCATGCATATAGGGATATGAATCAAGATCATGAGTATTTGTTAGGGAATAAGGTACTGGACCGATCTGCTATGAGAACACCACATGGATTAAGTCACAGGTGTTACTCATTATAGGTATATCATTTAGTCATTCGACTTGCGATTACCATAAACTTCAATATTAGGAATATGATAATTTGATACAATCAAATGTTGTCTTTAACCGGACAATTATAAAGATTGTGATTGATTACCGTGTGAATAGTATATGAATGTGTGTAATCAAGATAAAATTTGTCACTCTCGTATAGAGAGATATCAGTGGATCCCTCGATAAGATAGACTGATAATGGCCAAGTCCATGTAAATTGATATGATCAATGTCACTTTAATTTTTTTCAGTTTACCTAAAGATCGAGACTAATATGATTGAACATTAAGGGTGACTTTCCATACCTTATGTTTAATCAAAAGATATCACAGGACAAAAGGATATGATATATGCTATTAATTAGGTTGTATCGATGTTGATATTCATGCTACTTGGGTAGTCATAATGCCTTGCTAAAGATCGCTTATGACTTGTATACCAAAATGATTTTTGGTTCACTGCCAATGTCGTATAAACCTATTGGGCACATAAAGAATGGCTTTGCACAATCTCAATTGGTTCAGAGTAATGAACTTTATATGATAAAATTCATGACATAAAAGCCCTTACAATTTGTTACAAGATAACTTATTAATAGGGGCGTACATGTAATTTGCCTAAATTCAATAGTTGTATTACGAATATGATTTTAAGTATGGGCTTATCTACACATATAAATAAAGGGTGAAACCCTAAAAATGAAATAAGATTTTCATTTTAAATTTTTTTAGTTCTCTGGATTTAGGGAGAGAAAGAAAAATCATTTTCAATCTCTCTTGAGGCTAGCACTCCAAATTGTGGTCACCGTTTGTGTATGGATTTCTGATAGAGGATGTGCACTTGAACGTCTTAGAAATCGAACAATCAAAAAAGGAAATCACGGAATAAGGTATGATTTACTTTCGTAGATTAAATTTAATGGAACTTATTTTCAATCCTATTGAGGTTTTTCTAATTTTGTTTTGAACTTTTCGCTTGTATGAACCCCAAAAACCTAACATATTCCCTCTTCATCACATCACGCTACACCATCACCTCTAGGACATGTATCCCCACAAAAGCATGACATCAGGCCCTCGTTTTTATGTCATGCCACCACTTCACCTCATACTCCACACCATTCAGGTCATCTCACTCATTCTCCTGAGATAAACAGCCAACACACTCCTACATCACTTAGGCCCCCAGCATGACGTAAGACTCCATTCATGAGGTCATCCACTGACAGGTCACCATCATTGATACCACCTGCGATTGAGAAGATCACAAAGTTTTTCAGACCGTCGACCACCTCAGCGGAAGGCGAAGACCCTATGATTCATCTTTTTGCTGAGCATGGCTTGTACGTTAGTTTTCAAAATATATACTTAGTACAGAAAAATACTACTTTCTTAAACTAACTTAAAGGTTGAAATGATAGGTTACACCCTTTTTTCTGTGGCAGCTGAGAAGATGAGTTTAGTTTTCAAAAGTAGATATACGAAAGAATGATGGAAATGAGAATATGTTCCACAATCCCAATTAGACATATACTGGCTTAGGTGGAAGGTCAGTGACTTCCAATTACCTATGATGTACAAAAGAACATTTGGCATATCGTTGTTCATTACTTGTTTACTTTTAGGTGTTCTTCACTTGGGAGTTGCGGATGTCGTTTGCGATATATGAAGCATGGTGTCGGAAGGTAGCCATCTGGTACACCAGCAATATATATAACATCGTGAAGAAGAGAAGAGCACCTATTTAGCTGACAGACAAGGTGTTTGAGAATTACAAGAAAGCACGAGCGACTGCCGAAAAATTCAAGAAGAAGTCAGAGCAAATGACGGTGAATAGAATGTCAGAGGTAGGAGGGTTAGACACTAGTATTTCGTTGCACAGTGTCGGATTGAAGTCCATGAGACAATATGGTGATATGTTGGTACGTATTACATACATAAAATAACTTAATGATACTTAATCCAATCTATTTTTTTTTGTTTAAGTCAAGGAATGATGATAAACTACTAATCCTGCACCATGCTTGTAGGAGAAGAAGCTCAAACGCCGTCTTACACGCCAAGTGATGTTTCAACATCTCTACACCCATGACCACGATGGCTACACTTTCGTCGATCATAGATCAAAGAGGGTTGATGTAAGTAATGCGAATTGCATATAAATAGTTTTCGAGATAACACATGTAATACGTTCATTTCAAACAACATTGGAGTTAACTCACACTAATAATTGATTTAATGTAGGCTAAACTCTCTCAGAGATTGAAGGAGTTGTCCACTCAGTTCCTTGACGCACCAATTGAAGAGGATGCAGTTTACCTTGAGGAGGTGCCACTAGTCAAGGGTCATGTCTATGGACTAGGTTCACAAGGTTGTAATGTACACATTCGATCTAGAAGGGAATCAAGCTCATGTCGAGAACCATCATATGGACCTCATGAGTTAGAGAGCGAATGGAGTGGCAAGATGAAATGCATAGGTACAAGATGGAATGAATAGAAGAAAATCGAGAGATACAGAAGCGATTAATGCGTATGGAGGCATTATTAATGCAACCCATTCTCTCTTACTACACCCTACAGAAGGGTGCAGAATGTCTGGTGGAGGACCACAGTGGCGAGCAGAGGCAGTTTTACATCATGGGATGATTTTATGAAAATTCTTCAAGCAATACTTTCTAGCCTATATGGTGAAGAGAATGAAGAAGAGGTTTATGGTGTTGAGACAGGCTGAGGTTGAGACAATAATGAATTGCAGAAATAGATATGGCTACCTCATATAGTTTACCAGGGACTTAGTTGTAGATTATGCTGATGATGCTTTCTATTTTTGTGATGATTTGAGATGGGACATCACACGATCTTTTATTAGCACCAAAGCTAGATCTCTTCAGGAGATGTATGAGCACGCTCTCTCATGAGACATATGAGTTGTATAGAGAGGAAGATGGACGTGCTAAGTTATTAGAGAAATGAGACAATTTCTAGCAGAAAGGATAAATGGGTAAGAGATAAAGGAGAGGAAATAAACGATTTCAGAGGGGTAGAGTGCAGGGCATGTATGGTCGTCTAGTGGCACATGCACTACCACCAGCCCCCACACATGATACATATGGCAGACCTCCCTTACTTTCTTCCACTAGGCAAACATTACCAGCACCACCACCACCCTGATAGCAGTAATAGTAGGCTAGAGGCCGAGGTAGAGGCTAATATTTTAAACATGGACAGAAGCAGGCACCATGACAGGTCTAGTATGATCAGAGTTAGAGATAGTAACCTAGCTAGCGTGGACCCATTACATGTTAGAGTTGCGATCAGGTGGGGAACATGACCCGAGAGTGCACATAGCCAGTGATAACTTATCCACAACAGGGCACAGAGGGAGCCCATATGGTAGCACAACCAAATTCTAAAGCGACACGAGATCTTATTGAGGGTACAATTTTCATTTCCAGTAGATATGCTTATCTACTATTTGATTCTGGTTCTACTATTTCTTTCATTGCTTGTCGTATAGTAGACATCATAAGGTTGACATCCATTAGGTTTATCGTATAATTGATCTTGAGTACCGCAGCTGGGGATAGGTTTTACCCCAATCATTTTATCAAGGGATGTGCGATCGAGATAGGTAGGGTAGAGTTGTTGATTTTAGAGTCCTCGAGTTCTTAAAGTTTGATGCAATTTTAGGGATGGATTAGTTATGAGCATACCAAACACATATCGACTGTTTCAGTAAGAAAGTGATATTTAAGGTCCTAAAACATTCGATACTTACTTATAGATGTAGCACGGTGAGGACATTAGGCATGAGAGGTCGGCCTACGACTAGAGAGGAGATGGAGGCATTGGTTGTACTATACACAATGACAAAGAGTCGGGGACTTAGACTTGAGGATATATCGATTGTTAGAGAGCTTCTAGATGTGTTTCCAGAGGATTAGCCTTGAGAGGTTGATTTTATTATTGAATTGGTACCGGGCACCAGACTGATTTACATACTATCGTATCGCATTGAACCACGAGAGTTAGAGGAATTAAAGACTCAGCTTCAGGACTGGGGACAGAAGGGATTCATCACACCTTCTTTATTTTCATAAGGAACACCCGTCCTTTTTGTGAAGATGAAGGATGGTACTTTGAGACTTTGTATTGACTACAGACAGTTGAACGAAGTAACAGTTAAGAATAAATATCCACTGCCAAGGATCGATGATTTATTTGATCAGCTGAGAGGCGCACAATTTTTCTCGAAGATAGATATGCAATTTGGGTATCATCAGCTCAGGATCAGGGATAAGGATAGGTATAAGACAAATTTTAGCATGAGATATGGACATTTTCAGTTCATGGTCATGCCATTTGGGCTAACCAATGCCCTTGTAGTGTTATTAACTTGATGCATCGGGTGTTTAGACCATTTCTTGACTGCTTTATGATTGTTTTCATTGATGATGTACTGATATATTCGAGGACTAGGGAGGATCACAAGAAACACCTTAGGGAAATGTTGTAGACTTTGAGGGAGCATACACTCTATGCCAAGTTCAGCAAATGTGAATTTTGGCTTTTAGAGGTCAAGCTTTTGGGGCATGTTGTTGGAGCAACAAAGATAACAGTGTATCCAACCAAGATTTAGACAAGTATGGATTAGCCAACATTGACATCAGTCAAAGAAATCAACAATTTTTTTGGGCTTAGCAGGGTACTATCGCTAATTTGTAAAGAATTTCTCGAAGATTGTTTCACTGATTACTAAGTTGACCCAGAAGGATATCAGATTTGATTGGTCGACTGAAGAGATTGTTGACTACTGCACTAGTGTTAGTATTGCCAGAGCCTAGACATGGATTCCTAATGCACACAGATGTTTCTCATATGGGTCTAGGTTATTTGTTGATATAGGGTAGTGGTATGGTAGGTTACGCTTTCAAACAGTTGAAAGTACATGAGAAGAATTACCCCACACATGATTTGGAGTTGGCGGCAGTGGTGTTTTCACTGAAGGTGTGGAGGCATTATTTGTATGGAAAGAAATTAACACTTTTAACTGATCACAAGAGTCTGAAATATATCTTCATACAAAAGGACTTGAACATGAGACAACGTTGGTGGTTAGAGTTTTTGAAGGATTATGACTTTTCTATGGAGTATCACTTTAGAAAAAGCCAACATAGTTGTAGACACATTGAGTAGGATACCAGTTAGAGATGGTGAGGTTGTCAGGTGCCATACAACACATGAGTATATGTTATTTGAGGCACTATCGATGATGAATCAGCTAGATACTTCTACCGAAACTTGAGTGATGATTTGTGCACATATGTGACTTTGAATCATGTCTACACAAAGAGTGTCGGAGGGTCAAAGAGCTGACATTCTATACTTGAGATTCAGTAAGTTAGCCCAGAGTATTGATTGCACTAACTGGATGGAGATGATGGATCAATGTTTGATATTTAGAGACAAACTATGGATACCATCAGTGTTAGAGCTGAGAGATGAGATTCTTCAAGAGTTACACCGTTCCTGATTCATAGTTCATCTAGGTAGGACCAAAATGCACCATGACATGAAGAGGCATTTTTGGTAGTCTGGGATGAAGGCAGATGCATCTGAGTTCATTAGGAATTATGGGATCTGTCAGTAGTGAAGGGTGAATATAGTAGACCTGGAGGGCTCTACAACCTCTACCCAATACATGATGGAAGTGGGAAGACATTTTTATGGATTTTGAGAGAGGATTGCCAAGGACCCCCAGGAGACATGATTCTATCTGGGTTATTGTAGATAGACTGGTGAAGTCTACTCATTTTCTACCAGTAGCCACTCATTACACATTCGATCAATTAAATTTGCTATTTAAGAAAGAAACTATCAGGCTGCACAGAGTACCATTGACTATCACGTTTGATCGAGATGCTATGTATTCGTCCAAGATGCGGTGAAGCATGAGGAACAGTATGGTACGCGCTTATAGTTCAGCACAACTTTTAATCCTCAGATTGATGGGCAGATTGAGAAACTGATTCAGGTTCTCGAGGTTGCGTTATGAGCTTATGTATTGGAGTTTAGTGAATCTTGGGAGGAGTACATGCTATCGTGTGAGTTTGCCTACAACAACAATTATCAGGCCAATATTGAAATGGCACAATTTGAGGCTTTATATGGCAAACCGTGTAGCTCTCCATCGTGTTGGGCTGAGCTAGAGGACCAGGAGATTATGGGGCCTGATATTATTGTTTACCATACGAAGAAGGTCAAATCGATTTGTCAGAGACTCAAGAGAGCCCAAGATAGATAGAAAAAGTATGTAGACATATATCATAGTGATCTCACGTACACCTAGGGAGCCTTTGTATATTTGAAAGTTTCCTATCGGAAGGGTATTCAAAGGTTTGAAGTGAAAGATAAGCTTGCATCAAGGTTCATCGAGCCTTTTGTGATTAAGAAATTAGTTTGGAAAGTTGCGTATAAGCTTGAGCTGCCTCTACAGATGTTAGGGATTCATCCAGTTTTTCATATTTTGATGCTTCAATTAGCTAAGTCGAGAGCAGGTGATCGATCGAGTGTGGATTTTAGTCAGATAGACTTGAGTGATGACATTACTTATGAGGAGCAGCTTATTCAGATCTTAGATCGAAGGGTACAATAGTTGATGAACAATTCTGTCTCGAAGGTTCTCGTCAAGTGGTAGTTCCATGATAATACGAAAGTCATTTGAGAGTTGGAAGACTATATGATGGATAGGTTTCTATACTTCGTCGAGTCAGGTATTAATCCTAGCCTAAATTTAAATTTAGAGGATGAAAAACTTCCATTAGTTGGGAATATTTCTCACGGCCCAAATTTCTAATCTTGCTTATTATTAGTAATTAGGATTATCGACCAGTGACGTGGGACCCACACCGTGATATATGCATTGACCGAGGCAAGATGGCTAAAGTATATGTTAGATTTGTTATGGTGTATGCCAAGTGTATTTTAGATGTGTAGACTACTAAGTCACTACTACTCGTGTATAAGTATCGAGATGTGAGTAGAGACGTGCCTCGAGTTGCACTCCAACAAGGAACCTGGATTGATAGTGATGTGATAAGTCTGTTTTGAGTTTAGTATAACTTATTTAGTCGCCTAAGTCTAGCTATAGTTAGTTTATAATTAAATGTCACCTAAGTTTTCATTTTAAAACGATAGCCATGTGATTTGCATCAAGACACGTATTAGCATATCTAGAAAATCAATTAAGTTAGTGGAGGTAAGTGGGACATGTGTTAAGAGGTGTACCATTGGAGAGGTTTTGAAAAATGTGTGTGTAATTAGATCAATATGTATCATTCAACAATATCCATTTCATATATAGTTAGAGATCAATTAATACAAATCAAAATTTTCATTCTCAACAACTTAGAAGCTAAGGAAACTCTTCCTGGAAAGGAAAAAGAAAAAGAAATCGTTTTGAGTTGGTGAAGTTAAGGTGTGAGAGTTGAGCTAGCTAGTGCACATCGACTAGGTAATCTATTTACACTAGTTTGTTTAGTTTAATTTGATGCATTTATGAATTTTTTAGTATATGTGGCTATTTTTATGTTGTTGATGATGTCTTGGGGTTTTTAAGGTGTTTGTGGAGGTCTCAAGGCATTTGGGTAGCCTATGTGTGGTGTAAACTCAGAATTCTAGTTGCAGAATATTGCGTTTTCCTGCATATAGCGCACTAGGTAGATCAGCTACTGTACTAATTTCGGTTAGCGCACTAGAGACAGTGGTTAGTGCACTAATGAGGCCACTAGCGCGCTTATTAAATCACTTAGTGTGCTAATTACCATGATAACATAAAAATATGCGATTTTCCAAATTTGCCAAAATACTATAACTAAGCCTAAAACCCAAAGAAAAGCTTTAAACACATCCAAAAACATGTTATGTAATATCAAAAACCTAGGAAATGGTTATGGGGGTTTGGATATATGATTTGAGGTGTCGAGAGACCGATAAAGTTATGACTTTTCATTGTTTGATTTGAGTATACTTGTTGATTTTTTATTTACATTTTCCAGTTTTAACTTGTTTGTTATAGTCTAGATTGAGTATGTTTAGCATTGTACTCTCATATCATAGACTTATTTGTTATTCCTCACTTGTTGAGCTTGGTTTCCATGATATTTTGATAAATTGAACTCTTTTGAATCTATTCATGTGCTATATATCATTTCTTGCTATATTGCAGTAAATATAGTATAAATAGCATGCTATTATGGATTTGTAAGTTGTGAATGATTCTATGGACTTGTATTCTTTGGAGAATTTCTGCTTAGTAGCATAGCAAATTCTTGAAATCCTTAATGAGTCATTTTCTTGGATTTATAAGGTAGTTATAGAATTTAGATTCCATTGCACTATGAGTCAATCTACACATAGGGTCAGAGTCCTTAGGGACGTCAGCACTCACCACTATAATGTGGCACACGAGGTTAGAGTCGCTGGGGTTACCCATAAACGGGGTTAAAGTCCCTGATGATACCGGGGTTATAGTCCCTGATGATACTGAGGTTAGAGTCCCTAGTGATATTAGACTGTGTGACACCACGCATGTCCTTTAGTGGTTAAGGCTTCACTGATGGAGGTCATAGCTGACCAGATCTAGATCATAACTACTTAGCCTTGTGTTTGTTTCTTTTGTTTAACTGTGGTATATCTTGGCATAATTGTGGTACTAGTCATTCTTTATTGAACTTAAACTTTTAAATACCATTTAATTTCTTTTTGGAAATGTGAATGAATTTGTCAACGAGGATTACTGTTACTTTTTGTACTCACCGTTCTTTTTATGGCGGTGGGTGTAGAGCCGTCGACGAGCAGGTTATGCAAGGAGAAGATTGATGATTACCTCTGAGCCAGCGACGTACCTCTACATCAACATTTTGCAGGTTTTGATATTCCATGTATTATACATTTATATTTTTGATATACTTTGGGGTTGTATATTGGGTTGAGCATTTTGTTCCCTGACCTATAATGACATTACACTGTATATATTCACCATTTTATTATATATGCATGTGATTGTTGTTTTCTTGGTTTCCACACACTTATGATTCTTAATAATTGCTTTCGCATAACTTGTTAAGACTTCCACTGAATTTTATAACTTTTAATAAGTTTTTAATTAACTCCGAAATTCAATTGTAAAGTGACAGGTGTTTTATTTATCCTATACACAAGTAGTTGAGGAAACTTGGATATAAAGACTGACTAATGCGTCCAATGGGGTTGGGATTTGGGCTTAGTTATGGGATTATGCGGGCGGTGCCCTCGATTAGAGAAGGGGCCATCACAAGCTCAGATGCAATGTGCACCTAATCGACATCCTCAACATAGCCCTTCATCTTCAGAACATGAGGACTAACTGACGCACCCTCAGTCATCTTGCAAGAATGTAGGTTTTTGACTGTCTCGAACCTTTCTTGCCTAGCTTGCTGTTGGAACATTTCCTTCAGCGTTATAGCCATGTCGTAGGCTTCCATTAGTTCCTTGTCCTTCTGAAGTTCGGGAACCATAGTTGCCGACATAATACATGCAACATCAGTAGAATCATTGACATGCTTACTATGCGCATCCTTCACAACTTTCGTAGCATTGGCTGGTGGGTCCTCAGGGATTGGAGCATCCAGGACATACAACTTGCGTTCATGCTTAAGAACAATTCTCAAGTTTCTGAACCAGTCAAGAAAGTTAGTCCCAGATAGCTTATCCTTCTCAAGGATGGATCGTAGTGACAGGGGATTATTGTTACTTGAAGAGGCCATTGATCTACAATAAAGATTATGAAACGTTTATTTTAGTATAGAGGAATAGACTCCCACTAAATTAACAACCCTCCTAAAACATACTGTTTATTTAGGGGTCTAACATCCATATTTCACCTAATTCTATGACGGCTATGGCATGAAACACATAACTAGATTATTTAGGTAGGTAACAATTACCAATTACATCTTATGTAATTTTTAGATCTTTTTATGATATACGGGACATCTTAGGTCTTAGCATGTTTTTATCTCATCATTTGCCTAAAGCTCAAAACTATTTTGATGGCTTTATTAAGTCGGACCATTTTAAACATTTAGGTAACTCTTACCCAACTTGTCTCACCAAGACAACACAATACACCCAGCTATGGTTGAAACTATATTAGTGTGATCGAGGCCTTTGACAAGTGTTTAAAATGGATGACATGAGACTTAAAATTTAATAGAGGGATTTTATTCGGTTTTAGTGATTTTTATGTAAACAATGAAATATCATATATTCTATTGATTTGTTCAATCACTAAATAATTTGGAAATTTTTATACTATTCACTAATAAAAGAATTTCCGTGCGCTAGGATTCCATCAATGAAGTAGTGCGGTTTTATTGGCCATTGGCCGTCAATGCCCATTTTTTTTTTTTTTAGAAGACGAATCTCAATTCCGAAAATTGAAATTCGCTATAGAAAATCATATTTTTCGCTGATTTTACTATACTAAATTTACCCCTTAATTTATCCAAAATTAAGTCAATTAAAACATTTTTAATTAACCCGGGCCCACATCTAACTAATCATCTTATCCTAATCCAATTAGGACTTTAGATATTTGAATCCTAGCATATCACCAATAACAAAATTCTTGATATTTATCTCCCATCCAATAGGGATAACGAAACCGATTTTGATTATATCTCCTAATCTAATTTGTTATCTATCTTTATCAAATAGAAAGTTGATAACAAAATAGATATAACGAGATAAATAAATAATTTTGAAAATTAATTATTTGCAATTTCGGTCCTCATCCAGATAATCACAAATATGTCATTGAATCATGAACTACTATCCCAATCGAACCTAATCATATTAGTTTCGAATTAATATTCAGACTTGTACAATTCAAGAAACGTAAGACAATGTAACCTAAATATGCATACTGAATTACAAAGATTTTATCCATGCATCAATACAAGAAAAATAAAGATTATACCTAATGGTGTCATGGATCACAGAACACGAAATTCAATTCATTGAAATTATTTGAATTAACCTAACATGGTTACTAGCATGTAAGAAACTGATTTTAATTAAATCACGAATATATGTATCATATACACAAAACATGATAATAAATCTCACAGGAAACTTATGTATATCAAATATACATCAACAATTAACATGCTTTCAATCATATATCATGTATATATCAGAAGAAAACATGCAATGAATTTAATGGAATCAAACTCGAAGGCTCTGATACCACTGTTGGGTTTTGGGGTTCATACGCAGCAAAAATTACAAAACAATTTTGACAAAAACCCCGACAGGATCCGAATCTAATTCCATTAAAAACGTTTAAACCATGAAAAACTTAATCATACCTCAGTCGCAATATACATTTCTGAAGGTTGATCGATCTCTAAGGCGCTGCCAACGTCGAACGCCCTCTACCAGTAGTCTCCACACGAATGGCGATCGAGATTCGAAGTGCTAGCTTCGAGAAAATACCAAATCCTTTTGTTTCTCTCCAAAATGATCTAGAGCATACCAAAAACCCTAAGTCGTTTCTAAAACGAAAATAGAGTTTCAGCCTATTAATCTTTCGTACGTGTATTGTAACTTAAAGCGTCTATTTATACAACCCTTTTATATAGACGGTTAAGTAAATTACAAATATACCCCTACTTAAAGAAGTATAAGTGTAATACACCACAAGGACGTTTCCGTCATGAATTTTATCATATAAAATTCATTTTTCTGAACCATCTTAAAATCTCGCAAAACCATTCTTAGTGTGCGACCCAATAGGCTCATACAACATTGGCAGTGTACCAAAACACATTTTGGTATACAAGTCATAAGCGACCTCTAGCAAGACATTATGACTACCCAAGTTGTATGAATATCAAATCGAAACAACCTAATCAATAGTGTATATAACATCCTTTTGTCATACGATATCCTTTTGATCAAACATAAGGCATGGAATTGTCATCCAACATGTTCAATCGTACTAGTCTCAATCTCTAGGTAGACTGAAAACATCCAAGTGACATTGATCAATATCAATTCACTTAGACTAGGCCTTTTAACAGTCTAACACATCGAGGGATCCACTAGATATCTCTCTTTATATGAGAGGGACAAATTCTATCTCGATTACACAACTTCATCACATTGCTCACACAAGAACCAATCACAACCTTTATAATCGTCCTTAAAGACAACGTTTGATTGTGTCAAATCACTTGTGTTCCTAATGTTGAAGTCTCTGGTAATCTCAAGTCGAGGACTGGAATATATACCTATCATGAGAAACAACTATGACTTAATCCATGTGATGTTCTCATAGCGGTCGGTCCAAAGACTTTGTTCCCTAACAAGTACTCGTGATCTTGATTCGTATCCCTATACGTATAATCATCATATGATCATCAATCAAGACTCACACTAGTCTTAATTCATTATAGTTCCCAGTATAATGATCGACCAGGGACATTTAGAATATTTATGTAAATACCTATGGATCTTATTATAATGTAAACATGCAAATTAATTATAATAAACAGCAAATGAAATCCTCTATTTTATTAACTAAAAGTATTCATAAAGACAGTTAATGGATTGACCTAGGGCACATGCCCCAACAATCTCATGATAACCGCGTAATGCAAAGTATCAGTGACTCCAGCCCCTTAAGCATAATATAGTGTTCATAACCACGATATAGTCACTATAAGGAGACTCATAATGCCTTACCCTCCCAAACCGTGTATGCATTTACAAAAAAAATGCAATTCAAGGATCAATGCAATTTATACGAAATATAATCATATAATGTAAAGGTTACTATGTGATTTACTTAACCTTACAAACAACCAATTTCGAGCTTAATTTTCGAGGTTACCAGAACATTGGATCACCTTGAAAATGGTTCCAATAGCTTCCCTGCATACTCAATATATTATAGGTTAAGCTTCAAGTGAAATGATATCACAAATCCCAATGAAGATCACGATCAAAGTACGCTTAAAAATAGTTTCCAAAAATATTAATTCATATAACTATTTTAAGTAGCTTTCAACTAGCCAACTTGGGGCAGCTTTTTAACCTTGAAAACCTTAATATTTGTCATGATGACCTTAAAGAAACTTTTAGTAATCATGTCTTACTTTCCATAGACTCCAATAACACCTAAATCGGATCATCGACGAAGAAGTTATGAATTTTCCCATATAGCCTATCGACTTAGCAACTTTATATATTTTAAACTAAAAAACAAAATTCTACAAATTAATATTTTCACAATTAAACCCTTAAAACTCGAAAATAAACACCATGAAACCACCAAATACTAACACCAAAATATTTTCACAGCACATGGAGTCAAATTGGATTAAAACCAATAATCAAAATCAACTATTAAAACATCTCCAAAATAGTTATCAGCTGAATTGCATTAGTTCACCTCATCAAAACCCTGACCCACATCAATAGAATTTATCCCAAATTGACGCAAATCAATTCAATAATATCAATTAACAATAATTCCAACTAATTTCTATTAAAACCGCGCGAAAGAGATTAAAAAATCGTGAGAATTCAAATTGAATTGAGGAAAAATACGTGGCATTAAGAATTTACCAAATTGTAGGCGGAATAACTAGTTTCTACTACAAAAACTTAGCTCAAACTAACCATCTTGCAGTGCTCTACGATTTTACAGAAAGAAACCGAGCGAAAATCAGATGTCGGGAGCTCGCGAAATGAAAGATCAAATTGAGTGGGTTAGAAGAAAACATTTCGTTGAATATAAAAGGAATCGATTGATTTTTTTTTAAATTTTCTTTATTCATATATAAACGCTCAGCTGCTTATTAGCAGCTTAATTCATTTTTATTTATTAATTCCAGAAATCCCTATTTTGATGTGTTTTGACTTCTCATGCCCGTTTTCTATCCGGCTTTTCACCAAATTGAACAAAACTCTTGAGAAAACAATCCATCTTCACGAAATTTCCATAACACTGGTTTTGGTCACACCAAAACAACAAAAATCTTAACTTTGTTAATGACATACATAACCTTTATTGACCAATCTTCTTGCCATATTTATTCAAATTTGCCGCAGTTTGGACCAAATCTTAAACTCGACTATTGTCAACCGACGCCAAACTCGAAACAAGATCTCACATAACTTCGTCTCATTTCACACTGCCTCCAATCTCATTAAGTCCATTTAAGATCCAAATTTTAAATTTTGAATTTAAATTCAATTATTCGTTGCGAAATACAAAACTTATATTTTTGTTAATATTTTGACTATCTCAGCACCTGTCTTGACACGTATCTCGAGACAAAATCCCGCGAATCTCAAATATACTTAATCACCCAAATTTTACAAAATAAAATAATATAATACACAATACTAGGCAAACATCACAGATTAAAAATAATTAATTATAAATCTCAAATTCATCAGTATTTAGTCCTCGACTCGCGGCCAAAATCATAATTAAGCTTCATTAATCATGGATTAATCGCAATATTTTAGTGATTTAAAAATTTCAGGATTTGACATTTTAGGAATTTAATTCCTGAATAATTTCATATAAGAGGGGTTAATTGAGCCAATTTCTTCCGTATTATGTTGTCTTTATGCATTAGTTTTTATATTAATTGGTTATTTATAGTAATGAAATTATTATTTAGTACAAATCATAGTCAAATTCTAATAATTTTGAATAATTATATCTATTTTTATTGAACATATATGTGATAAATAAATGGAAAAATCAATTAAATTGATAAAACAATTAAAATAGGCAAGCAATTTCTCGACAATTCCAGTTTGTACTGGAATTCACTAAGAAAATCGGCGGTAGTTTGCATAAATTTTATTGTAATTTCAGGTCAACAATTTGTCCCTGATTTGCACTTATAACTATGGTTCACCGATCTAGTCGCTGAGCTAGCGAGGCTCATTTTCAGTGATTTAGGCATCGGTTTCCCATCGAATCCACTTAAACCCTGATTAGCTGAGACCGAATTAACATTTTTTAAAATAGAAGCCCAACACCACATTTATTAGCTTCACACTCACAAATCATTGCAACTTTTTAATCAAGAGACGAAAGTTTTGACTATACTCAACATTTGAAAGCTAGATTTTAATGTACTTAAGAGATTCCCACCTCAATCTTCACACATTCAACCCAAAATTTGGTAAGTTTTGAGAGTGTAGAGCCAACTAGGGCCTATAACTCAAAATTGGAGCTTGGGGGAATATTCTAGAGGAGTTTAAAGTTTCGATCTTGAAAGATTCACTTTCAATAAGGTAATCAATGAGAACCCTAGCCTTTTTTGATTATATTTTCAATTTTTCATTGGTTTTTGGATTTTTATTTAGGTTAGAAGCTAAATTTTGAAACTTTTACTCTAAATTGATTTTGACGTCGAATGTTTTCAATTATAATACTAGTATGGGATTGGTAATGGTATGATATTTTGTTTATTGATAACGAATTCTTGAACCATTTTTAGCATACAACGAACTATTTTATACGCAAACTAATTTGAGATTAAGTTTCAAATGACTTTGGGAGTTTTTATGTTTGTCTATCGCATAACTTGATTTATTATGAACGATTATTTTTATCAATGATGTTTTATCGATAAATTTTATATAAAATTCAAACGCTTAATTTATAAATGACTTTTTTCGATGAATTTCTCCTTATTAGATAGATAAATTGAATTTTATAGAACACTTTTATGATAATATGGTTTTAAATGGTTTTACATGCTTATTCTTTTGCTTGCACCTATTGAAATGGCCACAAGTGGAAGAGCTAGAAATTTGAGGGAGGAGAAAGGAAAGGGAAGTTAGTAGAGAAAGCCAATGATAAATCCAAAGTTTTCTCGAGAGTTTCTTTCAATACACCCAAGATTAGACCACAAAGAAAGCCTACTCTACATTTATTGTTTAGCTATAATTCTGAAAAAGAATATGAGGATGCAGAATAGGAAGTAAAACATGAGATATTAATGGGGGCGAAGATATATGTTCTTAGGAAGGAAGTTTTTATCAATGATAAGGCATTTGCAAAGATTAAAAATAATATAGTGAGAGAAATGAAGTTGACCTTGGAAAGGGGATTCAATGTGAAAAATGAGTTGAAATATAGGTCGAGGATCTTAGATATCATTGATGTGAGAAACTGGGGGTTTTGACTAGGGACTATCACCATTTAAAATTTGAGGATGTTCCTTGTGAGAAAGGGTGCGACAATTTAATGAGAGAGTTTTACGCGAATGCTTATAAAAGTGATAACAAAACAAAGTCATGAGTTAGAGGAAAAATAGTGGATTAATTTACTGCGAGAATAAATCGGTATTCTGATTTACCAAAAACTCACCAAAAAGAAAACGATGAGTACCCGAAGCTTGAATATTTGATTAAGTACCATTACCTTACCGAGGAAATTAGGGGAAGATCAGAGACAACCCATGTTGATAGACTCATTTTAGACACAAAAGGGGTACTCGAAACACATTACCACCAAGTTTTTCAGGAAGATCACGAAAGCATGGTGTTATTTTATCAAGGTCAGCTTACAATCAAGTTTGCAACATTAAGAGTTCGTGAACTACAAAGCCGTTTTGCTTTGCTACATTGTCATGGAATTAGGATATCTAGATGCTGGCAAGATTATCTATGAATATATAAGGAGTACCATCACAACAAAGAAGAATGACGGATTGCCTATTCCTTTGATGATAACAGGTTTTTGTAGAGGAGATCGAGTAAATATGGCAGGACTTGAGATGGATGTTGTTGGACTAAGTATTCCATCACGTAGACTCCGTCTTAAGATTTCGATGTTAACAAACAACAAGAAAGGGTACTAACATTTTTGTCAAGTATTTCTGTGCATCCAACATTGTTAGAATTCACAAGTTCAAAGGCTACTGATTCGAGTTCAAATGGAATAGATGGAATGAAACTTGAAGAGCTCATAATTTGATGAAGGCAAGAAAAGGCACCAAAAAGCATACATGAAGTTATGTACATCATTTGTCTGGTATAAGAGTTCAATAACATGAGCCAAATGCATTAAATTCATGCATTTCATAAATTTCATGTTTTCAAGAACCTAAAGTGATGCATTTCCTGATTTTCAAATCCACGAGTTTTAAAATGTATTTAATCATGCAAATGTGTTTTATGTCATAAACTTGAGGTGTACAGACTGTTGTAATCAATTTTGAATGCACCAACACCAATTTGGATAGTTTTTGAATGATAAGTAAAATATTTGTAGATAAGCCCCTACATGTTTCATGAAATCAAAATTTCTAATTTCTGGGATTTGTGGAATCATATGAGGAGTCCGAACGGGCCCAATTACTCATACTCAATATGTCTAAAGTATTCCTAGAGATTTACTTTAGTTGTAGTAGATAAGTTAGGGAGTCACTAACCTAAATCAAAAATTATTTCGTCTCTGGTCCTTGCTTGTTAGCACGCTAATGAGATTCATTAGTTTGTTACATGTAGTTAGCGCCCTAATGATTTCACCTAGCGCGCTAACCAATCTTCTGACAGGTTTTTAAAAAGCTTACATCTTTTGCTTTAATTTGAACTAATGATTGATTTTGGGCCCTTAGATCACAATAATGGTTAAAAATAGTCAAAAGGATATGGATAGAATATAATAAAGACATAGAACAAGCTTTTGATCTTATTTGCACATACACACACAAGGAGAGCTAAAACATGAAGTTTTTGAAAGAAAAGTGAAGCTCAAACACATACACTCACTTGAGGGATTTTTGGGGTTAATCTTATACAAATTAAGTGAGGCAAAAGTAAGTGTTCTTAGGTCCTAAACACGCTATCCAAATTGATCTAAATCATCTTCACATCTTGGGTTTTAAGATTTTATATTTCTTAACATTATTGTGCTTAATCTATATCTTGAATTTAAGGATTTATGTGGGAACCATATGTGACTGATCTTGACATGTTCATATAGCGTGTTGAGCCCATTATTAAGTCTAGGTAAGACCTAAACTGAATTTGCACCTATTTAGCCGAAACTTGAATCATTATTGTGCGTATGAAACTAGAAAAACACATAGAGCCTAAACTATACTCATGTTGGCTGTTTTTGTTTGAAATGTGTGTGAAACACCACTAATAGGGGTTTTGAGGTTAATCTTTATTTTATGTAAGCCCAAAGTATAAAGTGCACTTACTTAAGCTTAATTGTGATTTTTATTAGTGCATTAAATTAACTTGAAACCAACTTGTACTTAATCTAGATTTGTGTTTTTGGTTTCATGCCTATATTGTTTTGACAACATATTTATAGGGGGTTTTTTACTTAGTCATAATCTCTTTGCGAACTGAGATTTTGATTGCACTTACTTAAGCTTAACTATGATTTTTTATAGTGCATTAAATTAACTTGAAACCAACTTGTGCTTAACCTATATTTATGATTGTGGTTTCATGCCTACGTTGTTTTGATAACATATTTGCTAGGGTTTTATTCTTAATCTTAATTTATTTATGACCTAAGATTTTGATTGCACAACTTAAGCTTAAACTTTTATTTTGCATCGGTGCATCAATTAGCTATTCTTGGGAACCAACTTGAGCTTAATCTATACTTTTCTTTGTTGGTTTCAACATTGAGAGTTAGCTTATAAAAGTTGATTTACAAGGCATCTCAATTAGAAAAGTCTCACTTGCATTACTTCATTTTAAGATTAACATTTGGCTTTTAAGAGGTGAACATCTTATACCACTTTGCTTGTTTTAAATGACAAATCATTCTCAATTGTAATGGTTGTAAGGTCTATTGGTTAATAGACCAAGTTGTGAATCCTTTTGGTGTATAGGAGAGGTTTGTAAAGCCTATTGGGGAATAGGTAAGGTAAAGTCCTAGTTGCATCTAGGAAAGTCCAATTCCTAGTTAAGGCTAGGTGTTTATAAAAGTCCTTATTGCGGTAAGGCAATTATAAAAGACATAGTGGAGACTAGGCATTCCAAGCTTGTGGGCTTAGGTTTGTTCACTTAGTGGAATATAAGTGTTGGTTCAAAATCCTAACCAGGGAGTTTAGGTAATGGATGTAGATCTGAGGGATCGAACAACTATAAATCGATTGTGTACTTCCATTTCTTCTACCCCCTTCTCCTAGTGTAGCATTTCACTAACTTGAATCATTTCCAAACATTGCTATTGCTATCGCAACTACTTGCGCTCATCTAGCTTGACTTTTGAAGTGAACTTATGAGACTAACGAAGGAGTTTGTAAAAAGTATAAATTAACCATCGCACCTAATTCACCACCTTCTTAGTTGACCTTTAGATGTTTAATAAGAGAAGACCATCATAGAAGAAATAATAGAGAGATATGAAGAAATTGATGGATATGAAGACTCCAAAGATGAGAGAGAGAGAGAAGGCTGAGATAGCTAAAAGAGAGACAAAACAAAGAAGAAAAATTAGAGATGACACGAGGAGAGTTTTAGAAGAAATGTTGAGAACTAGAAATGATCAGAATGCGGAGCAACCTGCTAGAGACTGCAATAGACTTTACATGGAAGAGTCAGAGTTAGCCTTTATGGACACAATTCTGCACCATCAAATGAGCACTTTAAGGACTCAAGAACTGGTATTCGAGAATAAGAGGGCCTTCGCAAGGAGCATTCACATGATAGAGAGGATGATCTCTAGAATACATAAAAGAAAAGGATGTGCAAAGGTTCTTGTGCCGTCTACATAAATGAGGGTACGAACTAATCGTATTTTTGATGATCAACTACCTCGAGGCCATGACTACATCCTCTATGATCCCATTGTGAGTTACCTATCCCAAAGGATTGATCCAGTGGATGATGATGATGATGATGCAACTTCAAGATAACGACATTGACTTTTTTATTTTACTTTATCTTCTTTGTCTTTGAGTGATAATGTGTGAGATCTTATACGTAACTCTAGTAATGATACTGTATGATCCGTGGTGGTGATATACTATATTTGATATGTGCTAAGTGATTTGATACATTTAATACTATTCTTGATGATGTGATATTATGTGACGGTGATGATGATGCTACATTTGATATACATTGGTGATGTTTATTAATATTTTTAATGCATTCTATTTTATGAAATTTATATATTAAGTTTATTTATATATCGATTATCCAATTTATGATTATATCAACTCGTTTATACTTCACAAGGTATATTTATTTTGTTGAAAACCCAACTGAAAGCAAAGAAAGAAAGAAGGGTAGAAGATAAGTCAAGAACTGATCCAAAAAGTTCAAACTTTTGATATGATATTCAAGTGAGTTGATGAAAATTTTCAAAACTTTTTCCGAATTCAAGTAAGTATGAATCTCAATTTAATTTTTTTTGGTTAGGAATATAAACTAATATAATGAATATGAATATATAATAGATTTTGAATAGAAGTGATATTTTTATTACCCAAGTTAATTCTATGATAGAAGGAATCAATTTTTATACCATTTTTGATTAACTTTACTAGTTGATGTATACACTGGATTGGTTGCCTTGTGCTAGTCATGAGAACGAGTTGAATATCAAAATAATAATGCAAGATAAACAAGACAAATTTCTAAAAATATTGTGATTCAAAGGCTATTGATTAAGTATTATTATTATATATATAGAAAATTATTATGCCATAATTGAAAACATAAATGGGTTAGAAACTAATGAATTTTATAAGTTAGAATATTTTCTTCAACTTCAGTGGATAGTGAGAAGTGCTAACAAGAGTTTAAAAATATATAAAGTCTTATATATTCCATAGGAAATGGAGCAAGAAATCTATAGTTGGAAAAATGTGAGAATGTTCATAGGAAATTGAGCAGGGACTCAAAATTCAAATGAATATATATAAAATAAAGAAAAAATAATTAAATTGAAGTAGAAAAATGAAAGATGAAAAAGATGGATATTCTTAAATTCTTCACAGAAAAGATTTAGCTCGAGTGCTTGAAGCTAGGGTTGAGTAAAATATTTCTTAATCAAACATGTTTTAAATGATATATTCATTGATATCTAGGTAAAATTGGTTTTGATTGTGGTGCTATTATAAAATATTTTTTAAAATTAACATTAATCTAATGGTTTTTGTGTTTTGAGATTCTATACTAGTCATCATAAGCTTGACGCTTGTTAGTAGAGATTGAGAAAACCTATATTATGTACTGGCCTTGGTAATGAACTTTGTGTTTTAAGGGGTGTTGCATTAGGTGGTTGAGTTATCATTAATTAAGGGATGGTTCATTTTTTCTAAGTCATTCTATTCTATCATAATATCCATTTACTTGTGGGTAATATGTTTATATTTGAAGATCACTTCAATTTAAAAACTTCTATTATTTAAAGTTAAGATGAGTTAGGTTGAAATCAATTTATAAAGAATGTCAAATGAATATGATAGAGAGTATTCCTTTGCTCGGGATGGTAAAATATTGAGTTTGAGAGTATTTGACAAGTCAATAATTAGACATGTTTTATAATTTAGATATAAATGATGATATTACATAATTCGATTAGGAAAAATGAAGAAATGAAAGAAAAAGGATAAAAAGCAAAGCAGTCAACTAAAGTTTCTAAGTTAATGATGTGCTGGCTTGACTTTTACGAATCATCATCACTGAAGCTTCCTTAATAAGTCTAAATTAAGAAGCTCTACCAGTAGCTACATTCTCTCTGCTTATTCTTCTCGTACTCAAGGCATCAACAACCATATTTGCTTTGCCTGGATGGTACTCCAGAGTAAAATCATAATCCTCGAGGAGCTCAAGCCATCTACGCTACCTCATATTGAATTTACTATGAGTAAACAAGTATTTAGTATTTCAGACTATTATAATTTAAAAATACTCTAAATTTCTCATTGTACTAGTAGTGCCTCCAAATCTACAAGGTAAACATAACTGTAGCTAGCTTAAGATCATGAATTGGATAATTTCTTTCATGAATATTAAGTTGCCTTGAAGCATAAGATGCAACCTTGCTTTCTTGCATTAGCACACAACCCAAGCCTAAATGAGAAGCATCAGTACAAATCACTAACTCCTTCCTCGATTAAGGTAATGTAAGAAAATGCATCGTAGTCAAACTACTCTTTAAATCTTTAAAGGCAGCCTTACACTCATCAGACTAGACAAAATCAATATCTTTCAGTGTTAGTCGAGTCGTTGGCAGAGCAATACGAGAGAAACCATCACTGAATTATCTGTAATAACCTGCTTACCCTAAAAGAACTTCGAAACTTTGACACTGTGGTAGGAGTAGGCCAATCCTTAATTGCCTCAACCTTCGCCGGATCAACAGATATACCTTCATCATTAATCACATGTCCAAGAGATTTAACCTCTGAAGACCATAATTCGCACTTACTAAACTTGGCATATAGCCGATTATCCTTCAGAATCCGCAATGTAACTCTAAGGCGGTGCGAATGCTCTCCTTAAGTCTTCGAATAAATCAAAATATTATTGATAAACACAATGATGTACTAGTAAATATAAAGTTTAAAAACCCTATGCATCAAGTCCATGAACATAGCAGGAGCATTGGTGAGCCCAAAGAGCATCAATGTGAGTTCGAAATGCCAGTACAAAGTATTAAAAGCCATCTTCGAGACATCCTCATCCCTGATCCTCAATTGATGATAACCGAACCTAAAATCAATCTTTGAGAAATATTTAGCACCCTTCAGTTGATCAAACAAGTCATCGATCTTGGGCAATGTGTATTTGTTCATGATAGTCACCTGATTAAACTGTCTATAATCAATGCATATAAGTAAGGTTCCATCATTTTTTCTCACAAAAAATTGGTGTTCCCCACGGTGACTGTGACATCTGAGAATTTTATAAACTTGATTATGTGACTAATTAAGTATTTTTGGATTTAATTTGGGATTTAAGTATCTAAAGTGGGACCCACATATTACGAATCAGTGATCATAAATCTAAAATATTATTTTTGTGTGTCGCGTGACTAGTAGGTGTATACTTTATTCGATGCAAAATAGGATTAACTTGAGGTTTAGACGCGATGTCCGCGAGTATCGGAGCACGTTAGGAATTTTCTACAATTTTAGACGAAATTGGATATTTTCTGGGGTCAAATTTAGACTAAAAAATAAGAGATAAACATGAAATATAGAGAAAACGTGTAATAACCTAAAAGGGTATTGGTTTTGTTAAAGAGTAGATAACTATTGAGGGGCAAAATTGTCATTTGCCAAAACCCACAAATAAATCACTCAATCTCCCTCTCTATCACTCGATCTCAGCTCGTTTTCTCTCAAAGATGCTCCCTCTTTAGCTCGGCCTCTCACTCTCTCCATATTTTTCTCGAATAGTGGGGCAATGAAGAATTGAACCAAATCATTTTTAAATGTGAGTTTGAGACTTAAATTCTAGTTTTCTCAGTGAGTATTATGATTTGTTTAGTGGTAATTATGGTTTTGATTGAAAATTGTTGAGTGAGTTGTTGATGTGAGCTCGGTTGAGTGGGGGAGTCACAGAGACGATGACATTGAGGCATGACAGTAGAGTTGTTGTTATTGCAGTGTTGAATTGATAAGGGTTAAGGTTTGATTAAATTGATTGGGAGTAGATTGGGACTATTTTAATAGATTTAGGTATTCGATTTACATAAAAATAGTCCATGTTTTTACAGTTTTTCAGTTTTGTGGTTGACATGATTTCGGTATCGATTTTGAGCAATCAAATGATAGTTTTAGGTCAGTATTTTCGGTGAGATTTAATGTTTTTATGCTAAACTTAGTCCATGAGAATCAACGTGAGGTTTGATAGAAGTTTCGTGGTTTAATTAAATCAAATTGGTTGCATAAAAAAACTAGTTTTATAGAGCTAATATTGCAGTCCAGTTTTTGGGTTACTTTGAGGTAATAATCCGGGCAATCAGACGAAGGTTTTTGAGCAAGACTTTTTATGGGTTTTTGTGTTTATGTATCAAACTTGATCCCTATAAATCAAATTTTGGTTTGGAGAAGGTTTGATAGTGTTTTAAAGGCTAAAAGAAAGGCTAAAAACTAGGACTGCACTGTCATGTGTTTAACTATTTTGAGTAGGCATGTTGTTGAATTGATTCGAGACATCAAATGAGGTCCGATTGACTTGCGAGTAGGCTCATTTGAATCTTATTATAACCTACTTTTATGATCAATGAAGATTGTGGCTATTAGAATTTTTTTGATCATAGAAAAATAAGGTAGAACATAGAATGTTGATATTGTCCAAAACTGTCCAATTATGAAAGTTGTGACTTAACAACTTTGCTTAATGATTTAAATGGGTATTTATTATCCAAATGAAATAAGGTTGGAATTTTTAGAATCCCTATATACATATATATTCTATTTTGAATAACACTTAAGCTCGGACGTTAATTCAACTTTTAAATTGGTGAAAAATAGTTATGAAAATGACCAAAACCTGATGAACTAAATTAATTAGTTAAAAAAATGAATTGATGATTAAATGGAGGTGAATGAAATTGTTAGTAATATAATGACTTAAATTGAGAATCTAATTGAGAGATCAAAAACACGAAATGAGCTCTAAAAAGATGTGTTAGAGTTATTGAGTGGTTTGAACTCTGTTATGAGATTGAAAATGAGTTTTAATCTCATCGTAAGTTTCAATATGAATTTTTAGTATTCAAGTGGAGTTGTAACTCTTAAAATGTAAGTTTATGATTTAATAGGACTTATTGAACTATGTGAAATCAGGGAAATGTGTGAGGATTTGTAACCAACTTTGAGTTGGTTTGGTTATAAGTAAACCCTATAGTGTTCTTTACTATTGATTGAATATTTCTGTACCTGTAATTGTAACATAGTCTGCATTGCATTTTATCATTCTTAGTCATGCATACATAGAGTAAGTGAGGAGGATAAGCTTGTTTTGCTTGAAACCTGGTTTTAATCTTGCCTCTAAGCAGTCTAGTGAGACTGGCAGAGTCTAACACCAACAAGTTATCTTACATTTCATGATCTCTTAATACTGTCTTTGTACTATTTTTGGAAGTCGACGTCTGATTATAATTAGGAGACAACGACAGAGTGGATTGCATGTCATGTTGATTCATATATCTTATTATTTATTTGAAAATTCAATTACATGTCTCCATGTATCAGATTAGTAATTGCAGGAGTATATATCAATGTAGGAATTTGCTTACCTGACATCTTCGAGTTATTCTTGATGGTGTATGATTCTACATGAAGACAAGGGATGAAAGGAAAAGACTCAAAGATTATGGTGATTATCTTCATGTTATAAATTCATTTTTTTGGTTTTAAATGGTTTATATATTGTTTTGGTATTCTTGAGGGTGAGTGTAGGACGTAAAGTTTTGTTGAATGGTTATAAGAGTCTCCTAAGTTAATTTAAATTATGTTGAAAGGTTTATATTTCAGTTTTGGGTGTATTTGGAATTGTAAAGTTGGAATTAAGTTATTGGAGACTCTAAGATAGTTTAGGAGTTCGATTATGATATATATTATGAACTGCGAGGAATTATGAGTCCTTTTAGGCCTCTCCCCAGTTGTGCTGTCTATTAGGTGAGTTTTTCGGCAATCCATATTTAGGGGAGGTGGTGTTGAGATTTTTACTAAATATAGAATAAAGTTCGTATGATTTCTTAATTTGCTCCGATTGAATGAATCATGAATTCAATTTCATTGAGGAAATAACTTTAGTTTTGGAGTTTTATTAAGGATTGGATCAAAGTATTTTGAGACCAAAATTGAAAGATTAGATTAGGTTGACTAGATTATTAGAGGATTAAGATAATTTAAGCCGGTTAGTTGTCTTAATGACGAAGGGGGTTGACAGTGACATACTAGGATGGATAAAACCCTTTAGTAACAGCTCCTTAAGCTGTGTCTGCAACTCATGTAATTCCTTCAGTGCCATACAATAAGGAGGAATAAATGTAGGTTTGGTACCAAGAATAAGATCAATGATGAAGTCAATAACAAGTGGCAGTGGAAGTCTAGGTAAGTCAGATGGAAAGACAGCTGAAAATTCACAAACCATGAGTATCTCACTAACCTTTAGCTGCTGACTAGGCTTCCAAATGTAACAACATAATGGCTCAAACACGTTTCAATTTCAACTCATCAACCATTGGTCTAATAATAAACAAGGGTGAGGTCAACAATGGTGGTCATATATATATTGTCTCTTTTAAAATTGAGAGTAATATGCCTACTTTAGTTAAAACTATCATGAGAGGGGTAGTTAGATCTTCGAAAAAGAAGGAATAGATAAAAACAAATAAAGGACTTTACTGCCTTGTATTTTTATTTGTACATTCACCCGACCTACAATGTCCTACTAAGTACGTTTGTAAAAGAAACAAGAATTCTGCTTTATGCCATAAGAAAGGGAGTACCATGTGATTTGGGGGAGATAATGTTTAAGGCCATTATGAACATAACAAGCCTGGAAATCAATTTGAATATTTTTTCTTTCCCTAATTGATAATAAATCTACCGATATATCAAAATGTCAAGATAGATAGATATGATCACTATACTTCTACTCAGGTGAAGATGATATCTTCCAAGGTCACGAAGTACAATTCCACCCATACAAATGACCTTCCAGTCAATGAAGAACTGCCTAACACACCTCCTTACTCGATGCAACATGATGTGCTACTTAGTGAAATACATGACAGCGAGGGTGGCCTTTCAGAGCTTCGAAGGAAAAAAAGAAGAAGGCCAAGACAAATGATGCACCTTCCTTAGATCCAGCTAGACTTAGTAATGCTAGGTATGATCCTATAAATCTCAAAGAAGCACAAGATAGGGAACTACTAGAGGCTATTCAAGCACTGTCGGGTCGTCTCTTTCAATCCTTGTTCACCTTTATTCGAGCATTGAGCCCTCCTCCTCAGTGATGGTATGGTATGTTTGTTCTTTTATCCTATTTTGTCATTATGATCTCATAAAGGAGGAGAATATTTGACTGAGGGGGAGCAGTGGAGAATGGAGTAATGGACAATGGAATATGGTTGTTGGAGTTTATTTCTAGCTTTATTTAAGGTTGATATTTTTTATTTGTGGGTTTGTAATAACTTTTGCAACATAACGCAGACTATGACTTTGATGGAAGTCTAATGAAGACTGTTGCAACAACCCCTTATTGCAACTAAATTGAGAAGCAGAGATGCTGAACTGCTGAAAGTGACTAGTGATGATCAACAATATGGATATTTTTACTGATTATGGTCTATAAAGTGTTGGATGCTACTTTGATATATCCTTCACGATTAGCTTTATTTGGTGATTTTATTTTTTTTACCATATATGCTTCATCAGTCGTTTACCACGGTTGTGACAACATAATGATAAAGGGAGAGATTATTACTATCATTATCCTTAATTTCATTATTCGATTGACCGTCATTTTGTTGTTTTATGCAAATGACTTGTTTATGATGTGTTTTCAAGTGCTAATGAAACCACCCATCGATCAGTTATGAAGTTTTAATCTCCAAATAAGTTTTGGGACTTATCTACGAATCGATTTGAAACTATTATGAATGGATAAGGATAAGGCAGTTGCAAAAATGAGATTTATTGTTGCAATAAGGGCTCAAAATCAAACAGTTGTGGATATTGATCTTATCTATGACAATGGGAGATATGCTGATAACAGAGATAATTTGAGACACATTAACCTTATGAATATTATGATGAAATGTGGTTTGTTTTCGAAAATGAAGACGGATCAAGGATCGGTCGAGATAATTAAGACCAAATGTCTTCATTTATCTATTTATATTGTCGAGACCCAATATTTATTAATCGCGTTTATTCAAAGATTTCAGATTAGGACGCTAGGCCAGATCCACATGGACACTGTGGATAAGTTTATGACACATACAACTATAAATAATAGTTATTTTTGCATGATGGTTGTTGTATTATGGTGTTTAAACTGTTTTATTATCATATTGCATTACTTATGTGTACTAGAATGTTGAGATTGTGCGACGAGCGTTTGCCTCTTAAAACATGTAGATGAGGATAATTGGGTAGGTGAAGTATGGGTACACTATGGAAATGGGATTAACTCACTTAAAATGTTCATTTATTTAAGGAAATGATTAATAAAAGCATAGGATAAGTCAAACATATCAGAAAGACGAGCTATGACACGCCTCGAAATGCATGCTGAGGTGCAAGAGGTTGAATACCGGGTACTTGGGTGTTAAGTTGTACTAACTAAACTGAATTGTGTCCTAATGGAGTCATAAATTGGTGTTGGACAACATAAATATAGGCCATTAGATGTTCCTCAAGATACGTACGCATATTTGATCAACACCCAAATTATTTAAACCACACTTAGTGAATTTTTCATCACTTCCACCCATTTCACCATGCAAAAGAGAGAAATCCAGAGTTGGAGAAGGTTTTGAGTTCATTTTCAAGCTGGAAATTGAGGATTCAAGGATTCCAATTCATGTTAATATTCAAATACGTCATCAATTTCATATTCTTCAACTTGAGTTAATAGGAATGAAGCTCAATTTTGGGTGTTTCTCTTCAAAAATGAATTTTTGTCATAGCTTACTATTTTGTAAGGGTCTCCCATTTATTTAAAATCAATTTCAAAAGCAAACTTGGGTTTTAAAACTAGTTTTGTAGAAGTATAGGTTCTTAAGTTTTCTTCTTCATTGCGTGTTCAATGTCTCAACTGTGTTTTGGTGTTTGCGATTCCCTTATGAGAAGAGGGCAGGGTCGACGGCGTTGGAGATGGTCACGAAGGGGAAAACCTAAATTCTTAATTTAGGAAAAATCTTGTGGTTCAACTTTCCTAGCATGCTATAAAGGCCCTATAGCTAGCTATTCAGACACCAAAAATTAAATTAAAAACTTTTTAATAACATAGCTAGCTAAAACCCACTTTTGACATACCGATTCTTCGATTTATGGGTTGTTGACTTATTTTGAAGGAATTAAATCGATAAAAGAGTAGTTAATAATTTTTGGGTATTGTAATAAATATTGATTATATGTGTTAATAGACACTAAATTGGTCTTAAATCCATTGTATTTGAACTAATAAAACACCAAACTTAGGGACCATAGGTCAGGTACCGAGAGCGAGTTGGGGTTGAATTCGGGAGCTTCAGGAAAGTAACACATGATTTAGGTACGTAAAACCCATGAGAAAGCTTCATAGAATTCAATTTTCTTTTAAACTTTGTTTTCCGATTGCCAAACTGTGTTTACTTCACAGTTATTATGATTTATTATTTTTTGTTCATGTTGAATAATTGAACTTTATGCGTTCATTTTGGGGGTTTTGCTTTAAAGATCGATTGAATTGGTTCATCAGGCTTATGTTGTATTGTTGTTGTGTGACATAATGATTTACCAGTTGATTGGTTCATTGGGCTTTAGAAGGTGTGGTGTGGGAATGACTGATTAACCGGTTGAGTGGTTCACCAGGGCCTTCGGTTTTGCATTTCTGTTTAGTTACATAGTAGTTGTTATATTTTCCAATTATTTACCTAATGTTTTGTTTTTGCATTGTCTTACATTCATGCGAGTATGTATTTCTATTGCTAGATAGCATACTTGCATGTCTTATAGTTTATTTGATTTCTTGTTAAATATTTTGTGGACTTCTCTTGGGATAATACTCACTGGACTCATTACTATATTTGTTGGGTAACCGAGTGCAGATCCTTCTATGAGTAGCACTGAGGGAAATCTTGGGATATTATCTCTTTCTGCTGACATTCTTGGACATACTCATAAGTGTTTTGATATATTTTGCTTTGTTATGGGTATCAAGGGAATATAAGAGATACTGTACATGTATAAACCTACTTTTATATATCTTGTTGCCTTATATACCTGGTACTTTATTTTTAAGTTTTTCGCTACTTAGTAATTTTGATAATATGCATAAAATACTCATATATTTGAAGTCTTATGTTGTAAATTGATAATGAAACCTGATAGGTTAACTAACTAGCTAAACAAATTCATTAATAATTATATGAAGCATAATTGGCTAAACCATCAAATCTAGTCAAATTAGTGAACAATTCTTTATAGATATGGTCTAACAATATATAATTCATCCATTTACACCTAAAATCCAGAGATCTAATCATTAATTCTCGAAATTCACTAAACATTTCAAAAATTGGTTTATTAGAAAGTGGAGAAGATGAGGAAGATGATTACATTGGTTTGTTCTACAGATATGAACTTTAAGTGATGAATCTCTAGCTCCAAATTTTGTTTCTTTACACTGAGTTTCTCAGTTTGCATGAATTGTGAGAGTGTTTTGATCAACACTCCGCTCACCCTCTATTTATATGTTTGTTGGAATCAATTGTGTGTACATATCCCGAGGCTTATCTTGTGGTTCACAAGCCTGCTATCCTACACCTTCTGATGACTCTAATAGCCTACTCACGTCCTAGTACTAACCACCATGATGATCTAGATGTCCATCTCAAGGTCACTTTTATTTCATGCCAAACTATAAGCTTCATTTATTCAATTTATTCCACATTTTCTTTAGTCTAATCCAACCATAAGGTTAGTGTTTTATTTATCAAATTTAACCAATTCATGGTTACACTAACCTTCGGCTACCCATACTCGGTGACTCGCGTCTCGACATGCATTTCGAGGCGCGCCATAGCCTATTATTCGAATTTAGATTTTGGCTGCCCTTTGGTTACATTACCCATTTCAATTTGATTCCATAATAATTTTTTCTTGAGTTTATTGAGTTTCTCTTGTGTACTCGTACTAAGCCTCTCGATACCTGTGTTGACATGCACTTCGAGGTAGCTACCGATCACAAAACCTTGCATGCTCTCATTATTCAACATACACACATGCGATGTATTTAACAAATAATTTAATAAATTGCATCGCAAATAAGCAATCCAACACATAATTTAACTAGTGTACCTATGTCGACATGTATCCTAGCCTACCCGCGGCGACGTACATGTGGATCTAAGCTGATGTCCATGTCTGCATTTACGATATAAATAACAATGTTAATAAAACGGGCCGTTACAGTTCTTCCTGACTAAATAAAATCTCATTCCAAAATTTAACTGTAACTTAACAATCATATCAGGAAATAGCTGAGGGTATCGCTCTCTTATCGTGTATCGCTCTCTCATCATAGACTCGAGTTCCCAGGTGATTCCCTCGGTCCTATGATGCTGCCAACGAACCAGAACCTTAGAGATCTCCCTATTCCTGAAAATTTGAACTCTGCGGTAAACTATATCTATCGGTCTCTCTTCGTAAGTCACGACGAGCTGAACATTAATCTTCCTAAACTCAATAGTTGGTTTCGAACCTGACCTAGCTAGTCTTAACATCAAAATGTGAAATGTCCCCATCTGACTCAGCAGTTAACTCTAATCGATACGCAACATTACCCACTCCCTGCACGTTCCCGTATGGCCCAATGAATCTCGGCGCCAATTTTCCCTTAATACCAAACCTTTCTGACCCTTTCAAAGGGAAACCTTCAGATATACTATGTCACCCTCCTTATAGCTTAGTCCTCGCGATACCGATCCGCCTATTTCTTCTGCCTATCCTGTGTAGCACGTAACCTTTGTCAAATTTGTATGATTTTCTTTTTGTGATCAACAACTATCTCGAACCCAACTGTCACTGTATCTTCTGACTCCGCCCAACACGCAGGTGATCTACAAGGCCTCCCATACAGTGCCTCAAGCAGTGGCATGCCAATGATCGCCTAATAGATGTTATTATATGCAAACTTACACAAAGGCAGATAATCCTCCCACGAGCCCCCAAACTGCAATATGTAAGCCATAAGCATATCATCCAAGATCTATATCAAACGCTCTAACTGTCCATCTGTCTGAGGATGATAAGCCGTGCTAAACTGCAACCTGGTGCCAAACTGATCCTACATAGCCTCCCAAAGCTTCGATGTCAACTTGAGATCTATATCCGATAAAATGGAAATCGATAACTATTCAATATAATAATCACTTGCTCAAATAATATGCTCAGCTAAGGAAACGTGTATCTCATGGAAATCATAATGAAATGAGTCGATTTTGTCAGTCTATCAATCACCACCCAAACTGCATCGTGACGCCTCGTTGTCTGCGGTAGTCCACTAACAAAATCCATAGTGATGTGCTCCCATTTTCAATGTGGAATGGACAACGGCTGTGATAATCCACTTGGTCTCCTTTACTCAACCTTCACCTATTTTCAAATGTGACAAATCTTGACGTACAAGCCTACGCCAGCTTTCATCCCTGGCCACCAGAATAGTCATCTCAAATCATGGTACATCTTAGTCTGATTAGGATGAACTGTGTAGCGAGACCGGTGTGCATCCTTCAAAATCCCGTCCCGTATCTCCTGATCTGCAGATATCTACAACTTCCCTCATAGTCTCAAATACCGATCCGTAGTCTCTACCCAATCAGCGCACTTCAAATCCTGAGCTAGATCACTGAACCACTTGTAAAGCCCATCAGCACTCTGACATTCGACAGCCCTATCAATCGATACAATCAGCTATCTCATCTAACCACAAATGCGCTATTCGGCTGTAGTGGATAACTCTGTCATGCACATAACTGATGCTGCCTATAACGGACTATGCTCATGTGTCATATGTCGTAGAATAGTCTGACTATCAACCCCACTCTTGCTCAATGCATCCGTTACAATGTTCGCTTTCCCAAAGTGATACTCAATAGCAAAGTCTTTATCATTCAGTAGCTCAAGCCATCTCCTCTTGCGCATATTCAGATCCCTCTAAGTGAAGATGTTATGTAAACTCTGGTGATCTGATACAAGATGAACTTCTTTCCATAGAGATAGTGCCTCCAAGCCTTCATTAAAAAGACGACCATTACAAGCTCTAGGTCGTGCACTAGATGACTCCACTCGTAAGGTCTCAACCGTCTAGAGAGATAGGCAACTGGTCTACCATCTTGCATCAATATACCTCCAAGACCAATGCTCGATGTATCTGTATAAACTGTCAAAGTCTTGCCCGACTCTGGCGATATCAACACTGGTGCAGAAGTCAACCTCCTCTCTAGCTCACAGAAGGCTTGTTCATAGTCCTTTGACCAATCGAACCTAACATCTTTCTTGGTTAGTTTCGTCATCGGTGCTGCAATCGAAGAAAAATCCTGCACAAATCGCTGGTAGTATCTTGCTAGTTCGAGATAACTCCGTATATAGGCAATAGACTCAGGCGTTCTCCAGTCATTGATAGCTTGAATCTTCTATAAGTCTACATAGATACCTGGTCATTGATGACATGTCTTAAAAATCACACCGCACTCAGCCAAAAGTCACACTAATTGAACTTAGTTCGTTAGCCTCGATGGTTAAGGCAGTCGTTGGGAATGAAGAGATCTATGGATCAAATCCTACTCTTAATTTTTTACGGCTGTGACCTATGCTTATCCACCAGTGCTGATGTGATGGCTTCAAAATGTTGTCTCTCCTCATACTGGAACTGACTGCCCCGATGATCATCCCTGCGACTCCTATCCCATCTATCATCCCTTCGACATATATCCCAATGATCCCTCTTTCTCTTCGACCTCTGGTCGGACCGAGAACTCTACCTTGTCTTTACTTCTGATCATCTCTCTGCATGAGATATGTCTTATGTGCTAATGCTCTGTCAAATATATCCTGCAGAGTGGGTGCCCTAAAGGATACCACAACTAAAAAAATCATATCATCAACTCCTCTGGTGAAATAGTAGAACTGTAGACGCTTTGTCCCAGCGACATCCATCGAGAACTAAAGTAGGTACCGAAATATCTCCATATACGGCATCAAGGTTCGGTTACCCTGTCTCAGGGTCAAGAACTCCTTCCTCGGTCTCAGTTTAACCTCCATAGGTATGTACTGATGGTAGAATATCTTTCTAAACTCAGTCCTTGTCGTCGGCTCTAGATGCGTATCTTGATATGTGGTCCACCTTACCGCTGCATGGCCTCTCAGGCATGCTCCTGGCAATCGTGCCTATACACTCTTCTCATTCCTTATCATCTTATGGAATTGCTGATGAGATATAATCCATTTGCCCGCGGCCTCTGGGTCACCATCTCCGTAAAAGATGCATAGCTGAAACTTTAGAAAACCCTCAACATCTTCACCTCTAGAGCTAAGACGAATCTTAATGTAGTAGTAGTAAAAGTGGGAGTAGTCATCTGGCCCATTACTGTAAGTGGAGGCGTATGAGTGGGTGTCTCCAAGGGAACAATAATATCTATGGCTTTCTCTATCTGTGTGCCTTCTAATACTCTCTTAACGATGTCTGGGGAGCAACCGAGATGATGGTTGTCCCCATAAGTACCATAATTACTACTGGCTCTTTAGGTGTAGCGATTGCTGTAGTCGGTGATGTCAATGCGGCGGTCTGATTCCGTAGCAACTGTAACACCTTAGTTATCTGAGACTGTAACACCTTAGTTATCTGAGACTCCTAAGCATAGAGTCGATCCTCTATACTAGGTGCAATTAGGGAATCTCTAACTGTACCACCAGGCTGACAAGTCTCTTGAGGTATTGTCGACTGTCCATCCATGATCTGCATCGAGAAGCGTGTTTTGAATTAGTCTCAGTGAATATACGTATATCATATATAATGAAAATATAACACATATATAACTCTAACTTTACCCTCCTTACATCATTTTCCAACTAAAGTTCTAAGGCATAACATCGGGTTTCCACTACTAAGGTTATTTATTAATTCTTATGCTTTTTCATTTAAATTTTCAAGTTTCTACAATTTTCAAGTTCCTAGAAAACCTGGCTCTAATACCAACTGTGGCGGCCCTGCCACCCCGGGGTGATATGTCTCTGTGTACTCCTTGCCAGTTGGCCCATCGATACGTGTCCGACACCTGCCCTGCCTCTTCATGTCTCGTAAATCGTGTCTGCATATGTATTATCTGATAAATTAGTAAATTATCCTGATATTCTTTATCCATTCTCTGTGGGAATCTAACTGTTTCAACTGTTACTTAGTTGACAATTTATTGAGATCCTAACCATACTAGTAGGTTGTATCTAACAAATTATCATATTCAGTGAAAGTCTTAATTAATACCATTTAAATAAGGTAATTAAGCATGATAAACATTGTTCAAAGGCAAATCTTACAATGGAAAACTCTAAAAAGTACTATGTATATGAGCGACAATACCACAAATAAGGTATATATACATGTACGACGTCATCTCAAGTCTCACAATACCCTAAATATAAAAAATATAAAAAATAAACACGTACAAGTAGATCCTTGACAACGCGTAATCAGATGTAGTTGCTTAGGATCCCATTGCCGCTGCTGGTACTAGGATCTGCACTCAATCATCACAAAAAGACAGATGACCAGTATAGTAAGTAAAATCCCAAGGAACTCCTCTGAGAATTCATATAATAAAGTAATGGAAATGCAAGGAACGTTGTCAAGTAAACACGCGGAATATAAAACAGACAAATGTAAATGGTTCATCGCATGAATATATAACAGAAAAGCTAACAAATGTGTATGCTCGCTCCAGATGGGCTAGACTGTAATTCGGGTCACCAAGTTCCCACCAGTGGTCGCGTCCAACTGGTCCGACACTTGGTCCCTCGCGGTGCTGGCCAAATCCGCTGAGTCATTGACACGTGCACCAAGGGCAAGCTCCGGTCGCCATTCACTAAAGGTCGGGTCACACATGCTATAGTCAAGTGCATCACGAACGCAAAACCAGGAAATTCGAGGGAGTAACCTCAACCCACGTTCAAGTAACTGAATAGAATAATGAACAACAAGGAATGATATAAATGAAATGTAAAACATACTACATACTTAGAGTCTTTCAGTTGGATTTTACAAACCTCACACCCCTCTCCGATGTCCTCGAAATCCTGTACCTAACCTGCCAATCTCCTCGACACCGAGCCTCGGTCCACTAAATCCTTGAAGTCCATTTTTACAAGTTCAGGTTGTTTACAAAGTTTTAGATATGTATTAACTGAAAATCCCCAAAATAGCCCTTTATAATCCATATTTATCTATCATTAGCATGCTAATATGGTCTACCTAGCGCGCTAGATTGAGTTAGTGCGCTAAGGGGGTGTACCTAGCGCACTAGGGAATTTAACTAGTGCACTAATGTTCTTCGTTTTGAAGAACAGTTGCACACCCTAGATGATTAGCGCGCTGATCGTTCCAATTAGCGCACTAATTGCCTTCTGGGACAAAAATCTCGAATAGTTTAGAATTCTGTCCTAGCCCTCTCAATTAGCTACTCTAACTGGTTTTACATTCTTTCCTCATCAAAATAACTTGAATACATCAATTAAAACACTCTAGATCATTCAATTAACCCATTTTCTCCAAATTCATGCATACACTACATTTTTAAATTTCATCAAAACCATTAAATCTAGTCAAACCAGTGAACAATTCTCTATAGATATGGTTTAACAACATATAATTCATAAATTTACACCTAAAATCTAGAGATCTAATCATCAATTCTTGAAATTCACTAAACATTTCAAAATTGGTTTATTGGAAAACGGAGAAGATGAGGAATATGATTACCTTGGTTTGTTCTATAGATTTGACCTCTAAGTGATGAATCTCCAGCTCGAAATTCTATTTCTTTATATTGGATTTCTCAGTTTGCATGAATTGTGTAAGTGTTTTGATCAACACTCCACTCACCCTTTACATATATGTTTGTTGGAATTAATTATGCATACGTATCCCGAGGATTATCTTGTGGTTCATAAGCATGTTGTCCTACACCTCTTGATGACTCTAATAGCCCACTCACCTCTTAGTACTAACCACCATGATGATCTAGATGTCTATCTAAAGGTCACTTTTATTTCATGCCAAACTATAAGCTTCATTTATTCAATCAATTCCACAGTATCCTTAGCCTAATCTAACCATATGGTTAGTGTTTTATTTATCAAATTTAATCGACTCATGATCACACTAACCTTTGGCTACCTTTACCCGGTGCCCCACGTCTCAATACACATTTTGAGGCACGCGATAGCTATTGTTTGAATTTAAATTTTGGCTACCCTATGGTTACATTACCCATTTCAATTTGATTTGATAATCATTTTTCGAGAATTTATCGAGTTTCTCTAGTGTACCTATACTAAGCCCCTCAATACCCATGTTGACACGCACTTCCAGGCAGCTACCCATTACATAACCTCGCACGCTCTTGTTATTCAACATACACACATGCGATGTATTTAACAAATAATTTAATGAACTGCATCGCAAATAAGCCATCCAACACATGATTTAACTAGTGTAATTAGGTCGACGTGTGTCCTAGCCTACCTACGAGTCGTGCATGCCTATAATTATAATATAAATAATGACGTTAATAAAACGGGACGTTACATTGCGTACATGGCAATGCCTGAAGTTATAGTTATATGAAGAGCTAAAAAGTTGTATTATGAGCCTAGCAGGGCATATTGTGTGCAGGGCAACGCCTGAGGATACAGTTATGTGAAGATATGAAAAACTGTATGAAGGATCTTACAAGGCACATTATGTGTAAGGCAACGCTTGAGGGATATAATTATGGAGAAATAAAGAAGTATAGTCAATCATACGGAGGAAGTAAGACAGTGTTGTCAGGAATTTCAGGCTGCCAGAGGCAGATATAAAGCTATAGCAAAAGCTTACCCCGACGGGTCAGACGACCTAGTCCTATACTCCAATCTAAGATTGAAGATCAATAAGAACCTAATATTGAGGTTCGTTGTGCCATTAGATTACCATAATAGTTTTGCGATATGAGGTTTTGTTTACTTTAAATTCCGGGACGAGATTTTCCCTGATTAGGTCATCAATTTGCATCAATTTATAAGATTTCATGCATTCATTCCAATTTTCTCAATTTGGGCCAATTTCTCAATTTTGATGAAAATCAGTTTCAAAACTCAATTTTGTGGTTGAGAAATTGTAACGACCCAATATTCACCACAAAATTGAGTTTTGAAACTGATTTTCATCAAAATTGAGAAATTGGCCCAAATTGAGAAAATTGGAATGAATGCATGAAATCTTATAAATTGATGCAAATTGGTGTATGATTGTTGTTGTTGGATATTATTTGGAGGTGTTGATTCCCCTTTGAGGAAATGGCTTAGGCGAAGGCCACAAAGGAAGAAATCACAGAATTCCCGAATCAGAAATTTTGGGTTTCGACCTTGTTAGCGCGCTAATGGCTTTACTTAACGCACTAACCACCCCGCTGAAAATTCAAAAAAAAAGTGCTTTAATAACATAGCTAGTCAAAATTTATTTTTGATGCATCGATTTTTTATTTTAAGGTTTTTATGCTATTTTGAGGAATTTATAAAAAATAAGAATTTAATAATTTTTTAGATTTAGATCAAATTTAGTCTTAGGACTTAAATACACTAATATAATTTAAAACCACTATAATTTACCCATATATGACACAAGGGACTAGGGGGACCCTAGCTCAAGTATCGGACAGCTAGGCGTGTTGAATGTGAGCGTCAGGAAAAGTTAGAGCACGAGTTGTAAGGTGCGTAAAACCCATGAGAATACTCCATAATATTCAATTCGTTTTTCTTAGGCGTGTGATGGGTACAAAACTGTTTTACTTCACTGGTTTGTCTAACTGATTGAGTAGTTAATCGGGGTTTTCAAAGTAGGATATGTGGACAGACTTGAGCACACATACCATAGCACGTGTGACTCGGCCTTTGGTGAATTGGGATCCAAGCTAAACTAAGGTGCACGTGTCGATGTAGCGCTTAATATAGGCCTAGCGTCGCGATGACTAAGGTGATGAGACAGTGGAGGTTGCAGGAGACAAGATAAAATCCTCACATATTTTTAAATCTTATGAGATTCCACAAAATCAATTAGCATTCATTCCTTGAATAGATTTGTTGAATGAAAAGTGTTGCTCCTTTGAATGTTGAAGACACAAAAGACGTTTAATTATATCGAAGATGACATGTGTGTGTATTCTTTTTTATGTATTGTAACATATCTAAGTTCTTTCAAAATGAATTTCTTTATCAGTAATTGAACTACAGTTCACCTTTTTGCGTAGTAATCTTCTAGTAAAGGGGATTTGATAAATTGTTAAGGGGATCTTAGGTGAGCTCATTACATTCATAAAGTAATAAGTGAGGAATGTTGCAAGATTAATTAGCGAGGGAGTCATGGTTGTTAGTCTGTTGCATGCTCTCTTAGTGAACTTGACATTTAGGCATGGCCTTGCAGATATAGGACAAGACCCGAATTGCGTAAACAATGATCTCTGTCTCGTAGTTTGTTTGCATTTTAAGGTATTGCTTAACATTTTGGATTCCTTGGTTTTTTTTCCAATTATTATATATATAGCAAATGCAACAAAAGATCATGTTCTTGTGTATTACAATCTTACCCGGACCACATTAAGCCCAAGCTCTAGCTAGCTAAGACTCCCAAAGGCAAAAAAAAAAAGTATGTCGCGGTCTTACCAACTCCTAAGGCTTTGTTTGCACTACAATGACGACGTACATCTATGTCACACTATAAGACACACTAGCTCACAAGATCCATATATATATAGACATACACACACACACACACCTCGAGATGCTAGTATATACAAATCTCGATGTATAATGCATGGATCGAGGCCGCATGGATGACATTTGCAAGCCAAATGTGTCTTCAAGGCGTGACAAAATTGTCATTCTAGTATTTTGAATTCTTTTTTCTGTAGGAAACTCTCAAGGAAAATATTAGAACGACAACAACAATGTCACACCACAAGACACATTGACTCACAAATGACTTCCATATAACCTCGACTCGCTTGTTATGAATCAAAATCTGTGTATGCTCGTATCCCTAGCAGAGTCGATTCTGTCACTTTTTAGGCTTGGGATGAAACATTAAAATGGGTCCTTATACACACACACACCCAGCCACATACCTTTTTCCCTCCTTCTCCCTCCGAACTTGAGACCAACAATGAAAATGTAACATTTATCATCGGTGGAGTTAAAAAAGGGGGTTAGTTACAAGGCAAAATTGGTTAAAATATCCTTAATCTTTCACAACTTTTTATTTTATTTTTCGATCCTAATCTTTTTGAATTTGTTATTACATTTTAAGTTTTTCTAGATTTTTCATTTATGTTTTAATAAGTTAACTTCAAATTTGATGTGGCGACACCTAATAAATAACTAATCTACGTAATAAAACAATTCAAAAAGTTAGGATTTAATATAAAAAGTTGTGAAAGGTTAGATCTATTTTAACTAATCTCGCCTTGTAACTAAAAGAAGACAAAAAATGACAAAAAACAACAAATAATAATATAAATAATATTGAGGTTAATAACGAAAAAAAGACATATACTAAAAAAAAGACGTAATAGCATCAACATAAAAATCAAATAAGTAAATTCAAGGCCAATTACTCTATTATTGTAAAATTGCTCTTCGTGCATTTTGTGAAACAAACTTTTTTACAATCTCTTAATCAATATTCGATAATAAGTCTTCCTCAATCGATATAAAATCTAATCCATTCAATATCTCTTGTGACATTGTTGACCTCAAATATGATTTAATTAATTTTAATTTTGAAAAACTACTTTCAGCGGAAGCAACAGTAATAAGTATAATTAATAACACTCTGTATTCAATTAACGCATTTAGGTAACAATTTATCTTACTAAATGTAATTCAATATATCAAGTGTGGTATTATTTTCTTTTGGCAAAGTTGCTGATAAGACTCTTAATTCTAAAAATAAATTGTTTCCATCAAAATCAAAATTATAATTATAGATTAAGGTATTTCGAAGATTAATACAAGACTGTGTCAAACTATCTTCATCTATTGAATTTAACTTCTTGAAGTCAAATAAAAAATCAAAATTACTTTCATACAATTGAAATTGTTTAAATCTATTACTAAGTGAAAATGAAGCTTTATCTACTATATATAAAAAGTATTTAGTCCTAAATGATTCTTCTGGTGATTTATCGATATCAACATCGTTGTTTTCATCAAAATATTTTTTTTAATTTTAATTTCGAAATTTTATGTGAAATATTGGTTCAATCTCCATCTCACTCGCAAATATTTAGCAAGAGCCATGGCTGGTATGAATTCAGTTTCCCTATACCTTTCAAAAAATGAAGTCAAAATTTTTAACTGTTCAATTGCGACATCTATATGCATATCTCTAGATCGTAAAACTTTGCTAACTAAATTAATTGCATGTAATAAATCATACCAAATAACCATTCCTAATAAAAACTCAAAATTTCTAAGCTCACGTGATAAACTTTTTGCCCCACTTTTTATTATTGAGTCACCATAAGTATGTGTTAATTCTTTTAAAGCTTTACTTAATTTTGGAGCTTTGAATTTAATTGCTCTAACACTTTCAACTCGACTTTCTTACCGTGATTGTGACAATGATTTCAATGTTAAATTAAGGACATTATCAAGTAAGACGTTTCATCTTTTTGTAGAACTACCAAATATGTTATAGATTTGTAGCACAACTCTAAGAAATGTTGTAGCTTTGTTACAAGATAATGCCATATCACTAATTGTCAAATTAAAGCTATAACAAGCACATGGTGTATAAAATGCTATAGGATTGATTTTTAACAATCTTTTTTTTGCACTCCTTGATTTTTTCATTTCATATAAAACCCATTATCATATCCTTGTCCACTAATGCTATCTACATCTAAATTAAGTGTTTTTAAAATAAATAAAAATTTATTAAAAATGCCAAAACCTATTGTATCATCTATTTGTACAAATTCTATGAAGTATTCTTCTATTGTTAGGAGAATTTTTATCGAATTAACACACCTTATAACTAGAGGCATTTGTTCTTGGTGGCTTGCATCCGGGGTGCAATCAAGGATTATTGAATAATAATTTACTTGTTTAATTATTTGATTAATTATATTTTTTACTTCACATGAGAATACAATTATTAACTCATACTATGACTAAATAATGGTATTGAATTTCATTATTTTGAATATGTACGTCTAAGATGTTCTTGCATAGTTGGATAAAAAATCGCAATTATTTCAATCAATTTTAAAATGTTTCCATTACTATTTTGATAAATCTTTTCATTTGTTCCACGAAAAGCTAGAGAACTTTGGGCAAAAAATTTAACGGCATCAATTATTCTTAATATTACAATCTTCCAATGTTCTTTTTCTTTGTTAATTTGTTCTTGATTATGTTTATCTATTGTTTAATTTTTCTTGAATCTATTTTGCAACTCAATTCAACAAGTCATATTACGAATATGTTCCTTACTAGTTTCATGAGCTTTAAGTCTGTCACTAATATGTTTCCAATCTCTCAATTAGCCATCTTTTGCTAATTGAGTTTTTCTATTATTATCGTTTGTTTTAAGTATTTTACAACAAAAGAATATTATTTTGTCTAATTCTTTGGAATATACAAGCCATTTTCTATCTTATTCTTCTCCATTTGGTAAAATTCAATTACAATGTATCAAAGAAAAATGTCTACCATATTGATAGCAAGGAAATTTTACGCTAATATCTCTTAGAGGTCCACTTTCAGTTAATAAATCTAAGAATTTCTACCTAGATTATCCTATATCCTCGGATCATGAATGTTAAAAGTATTTGATGTACCAAGCCTCTCAATGATTACTTGTTCATCTTCATTATTAAAGTTAATATTCATGTCCAACATCTACATTTTTATCAACAAGCTCACTCTGATCAAATTTATTTGAGTTATCAACTATATCATCATTTTCACATTTAACATCTACATTTTTACCAACAAGCATACTATGTGAGTTATATATCAACTTGTTCATCTTTCTTATTAAAACTTTTTTTTTTTATCTAAACTTCCTTTTAATGAGTTTGATAATTCTTTTTGTTTTCTTTTTTTCTTTAATTTATCATGACCGGAAGGATTTTTTCTAGGCAACATTATTCCTAATCCTACACAAACAATAAATAAATAAAATTAAAGAAAGTTAGTCTCAAACTTGATTTTGAGACTCCTTAGTCCTAAATCAAAGTGAAATCTTTGCAAGTTTGTAATGAGAATCTAAAATAAAAGAAAAAAGTGTTGGGAAGATGGTGTTGACTATTGTGAAGGAAAAAGTGTTGGGAAGAAAGAAGGCGTCGACTGTTGAGAGGAAAAGTGTTGGAGGAAATGGTGTTGAGAAGAAAAAGCAAGAATGTAGAAAGTGTTGAGAAGAAATCGTTGCTTTTTGTTTTTTTCTTTTTTTTAACTACATGAAAAGTGATTAACGGGGTCATGATAGTGTCCATTCAAGATTGGAAATTCATCACCATGACACATGCCTAATAACTTATATACTACAAGTTTTCTTTTTCTTTTTTGACCTAAAAAAATAAACAAAATTTGAAATTATAAAAGTACCCTCAACTTTTTAGAAATTCACCTTTTAATATTTGGGGGCCTGGGACAATGACCCACGAGACCCCATATCATAACCAAGCCTCATTCTGAGGTGCATATAGATAACTCTTTTGAGCTAATGTGTTTTGCGGTGAGACTTGCTATTGTGATTCTAGCACTTCTCAACTCCCAAGGGCTTTTAACCACTCTATGACTAGCTGATCTAAAAAAAACCTCTATATATAACTAGCAAGATATCAAACTTAATCAGCTCAAGTTATTAGCAATTAACTAACATCTCAATTTTAATATATACGTTGCCTTCCATGGCTAAGCTTATCATGCTTTGCATCTACGTTCTATTTCTATTTCATTGTTCTACATCTCAAGACTCTCCAATTGGTGAAGGTGATCAGTGTTAGTTCTCCGAACTCAAGCCTCTCCGAGTTGATCCTAATCGAAGTGTTTCGTCTGAAGCTGGTGAAAACGCGGTTTGGCCATCCGACGAACCTTTTAGATGTCTTGATGTCGTTCTTACTCAAACAACCATTTTCCCTCAAGGCCTTTGCATGCCTTCTTACGTTGATTTAAACGAAATCTCATACGTTGTCCAAGGTATCAAAACCTTTATCACAAGTGTTTTTATCTAAAATAAAAAAAGCATTATCACACATTTTTTTATTAGAAAAAAACATCATAACCAACTAATTGGGTGGCCTAATAGTTGGTATGAAATTTGGAAGTAAAAGGTTTGGGTTCAAACTTTGGTGGGTGCAAAAGTTATTTTTTTTCCTTTATAAAAAATTAATAAAAAGAGTATCGCCTCCTCATAAAAAAAAGAATGAAAGAAAATAACATTTAACAATACATTTTGTCACCGTTTAAAAAAAACAATAAATTTTTTTACTGAAACTAATTTTTAACAACAAATTTTTTTTAAAAAAATTACAGATAAATGATCATGTAGTTGTTATTGTTGCTTTATTTTGTCAAAAGTTTTTATACTCTTTTATTTTTCTTAGAGCATCTCTAATGGTAATGCATGTGGATATAGACCATGGATTGGTGCCACATTAGCGCATCTCTAATGGTAATGTACATTTAGATCATGGATTGGTGTCACATCATGGATGTGGAGAAGACGTCTATCCAATGTGGCACTAGATAGACATTCACATCCTAAATGATACCATGGATGGATGAGTTGACACTTTTATTTTCAATTTCCATAATATTAATAAAGGTTTAAAAAATATTTTTTTTAAAGAATTAAAAATAATGATGTAGCAGTCTACCACAATGTCTAAAAGTAGACATTATGGTAGACACCCTCTAGTTTGATTCCATGCCACATAGAATGAACATTATGAATCCATAATCCAATTGGAGAGCATTTTTTGGGTTGGATGTGGATTGTATCCTAGGTGGATCCATTTCCACCTCAATCTATGGTCCCATTGGAGACACTCTAATAGATATGGAGATGATGTCTATCATATGTGGCACTAGATAGACATTCATCTTCTAAAATGGTCTCCAATGGACAATGAATTTAGACCATAGATTGATGAGTCGTCACTTTTTATTTTCAGTTTTCATAATATTAATAAAGACATGAAAAAACTTTAAAAGAAATAATTCTAACGTGGCAGTCTACCGCAATGTTTAAAAGTAGACATTGTGATAGACACCATCCACTTTGATTTCATGCCACATAGGATGGATATTATCAATCGTGGTCCCATTTGAGAGCATTTTTTAGAGATTTGGATTGTGTCCTAGGTGGATCTATTTTCACCCCAATCCATGGTCCAGTTAGAGCATCTCCAATGGGACCATGTATTGTTGTGGAAATTGATCCACCTAGGACACAATCCATATCCAGCCCAAAAAATGCTCTCCAATTAGACCATTGATTCATAGTGTCCATTCTATGTGGTATGGAATCAAAGTGGAGGGTATCTACTACAACGTCTATTTCTAGACATTGTGGTAGATTGCGACTTCAACATTATTAATTTTGTTAAGTTTTTATTTTTTCAAGCCTTTATTAATATTATGAAATTGAAAATAAAAATAGCAACTCATCAATCCATAGTCTAAATTCACATTACCATTGGAGAATATTTTAAGAGGTAAATGTCTATCTAGTGCCACATAAGATAAACATCTTCTCCACATCCATGATGTGACACCAATCCATGGTCTAAATCGGTGTTACCATTGGAGATGCTCTTACGATAAAAAATATCCCAACCTTTACAAGTTGTTTCAATTATATCATAAACTTTGAGATTTATCAATTATATCCTAATTAACTTTTAAAATCTATTATCAATTATATCCTCAATTAATTTGGGTCACTTTTAACTTATTCAAAATCAACTAAATCTTTTAACTTTCTTTTCACGATCACCTACATTGATCAATTTATATCAAAAATTTTTAAGCTTCATGTATTAATTAAGTTTAGGAGGACTCACAAAAACAATAATTTATAAATCAATGACATATTAATACTCTAACTCAAATTTAGTTATTCGTAGATCACCAATGATAAGTTGGAAATCATCTTTATATACATATGAAAATGTCATCTAATATTAGAAGGTTGCTCATAGTTATTTAATTTAAGCAAAAAATACGTACTTAGATTATGCATATGATTGAGTAGGCATATGTATACGCAACTATGTGATTCTATGCATGAATATTTATCATGAGTATTGAGCTCTAATGCATATGTATGAATAAATCATTGAAGGATGTGGAAAGAAAGTTGAAGTCAATGGTGTGGGGGCATACATTATGAAAGAAAAAAAATGCCCATAATTAATTGAGGATAGAATTAATAGAAAATAAAAAGGACTAAGATATAATTGATAAATTTCAAAGGTTAGGATATGATTGATACACTTTATAAACGTTAGAATACTTTTGATCATTAGGCCTATATTTTAATTGTTGATTTGCACTAGATCATTATACGAGTGATTCTACTATAGTGATTGGGGAAAATCACCATAAATAATTATTTTTTTAATCATTAGATTTAAATTTAATGGATAATATAGCTTCTTAGATTTAGTTCTACTTGAGATCCATTGATATGAATAATATTAATTAAATAATATTTTTTGTAACAATATTTATATATATAAATATTTAAATATATACATATATATATTGATGAATGGAGACGATACTCCTTTTATTAATTTTTTTATAAAAAAGAAACAATTTTTTCACCCAATTTTGCACCCGATTGGTGGGTTCAGAATTATATATATATTAACAATTTTGTAAGCTCAGGAACGGTTATTCAAGGGGTCATTGTCACGGGATGTCCTAAGATTAGACAAAGGTTGAATGTTGGTGACTTCGTTGTCTTACCAACTGGAACGGTTAACTGGATTTACAATGATGGCCACGAACTTCTAGTTCTCATTGTCTATAGTCAGAACTCGAGGGTAATTAAGCAAGAAAAAAAAAAAAAACATGCACTCATTACTCATAGTTTTGCAATAATATATATACATATATATTATTACTCATCTATCTGATTATAATTAATTATGTGCAACAACACTTTGCAGAGCGCTTGCTTGGTGGAACCTCAGGATTACCAAAAAATGAGAATCTACATGGATATGTTGCGAATAACATCCTTGCAGGCCTTGATGCGAAGACTCTTGTAGAGATTTACAAAGTAAACAAAGAGATAGTTCACAAAATGCAAGGTCGAGGTGACCCCAGGGGCCAAATAGTTCATGTGCTCGATCCATCAACAATATTGGAAGAAAACATAAGCGAAGAACAGTTTTGGCAGCAACATTCGAGCTCGAATAATGTTTGCAATCGCATTAAAGCAGAAGATCCAATGAATACCATTGTTAACAATGAAAGAGCTGGAGCACTTTATGTAGCCAATGGCGCAATTTACGCCATTCTTAACCAAGTCCAGTTGAGCGCATATGGAGAGGAGGAATCTAATATAGTGATTGGAGCATGCCTGGTGGAGTGCCCTACATGCAGGAGTGACTTAAATAACTAGTTAATAAGTTAATTAATGGCTTAGAAAACTAGTTAATTAATTCATAATAAATCTATCCGGACTCATGAGTCTGGACTTGTACGGGCGTTTTTTTTTTTTTTTTTTTTTTTTTTTTTTTTTTTTATAAATTGTTGTGTTCTTAGAGGGTCTTGTAGAAGGGTAATTAAATATCAACTAAGTGGATAGCTCACTAGTGTCATATGAGTCATTTATATAAGAGCTCAAGGTGTTCAAATATCATTACTTTGAAATGTTAATTTGGTTTCATTAAATTGAAATATTAAGTTGGGGCATTGTCCTAACGTGACGCCTATGCGGAGCTGACGCACGAGCCTCACTCGGTTGTCATGATCCCAAAACTAAAAAAAAGAAAAAAAACGCATTGACAGTCCAACTCTGACTACTAACTGATTGACAACTGACTGCTGGCTGACTTCATGTCATATTAGCTAATTAAGCCCAAAAATTTTAAATTTCCTTCTCATTTGAGGAGAAAATCAAATCTCACTCATTTGGCTCCCTCAAATGCTCCCGAGTTCTGAAACCTTAGAACCTATGTTCACCTATTGTTAGTATCTTTGGAGCTTGTTTTGGACAAGTTTATCTAGAGTTTTCATTCACGCGCAGTAGGATGACAGCAGGTTAGGTGTTCACTACAAAAAACAGCTGATTAGAAACGAAGATTTTCGTTGCTGATTAGCATAAATTCCATCTCTAAATCAATTCTGCAACGGAATAGAGACAGAATCTATCCCGTCTCTAAATTTGTCGTCGCTAATTTAGTTAGCAACAGAAATATGTTTCTTTTGTTGATTAGAGATGGATTAGAGACGAATTTGATACGGATTTAAACGGAACAGAGACGGAACAAAAATGGACATTCTTCTAAAGGGTACAATTCTAATTGCATTCCGTCTCTAATCAAAGACGGATCAGAAACGGAATTCAAGCATTCATTCTCTGATCCGTTGCTTATTAGAGACAAATAAGAGATGGAATGCAATAATTCCGTCTCTGATCCGTCTCTGATCCGTTGCTAATTCAAGAATTCCGTCTCTGATTCGTTTCTATTTCGTATCAAAGTTTAGTCTTATCCAGTTTGGCGCGGCTATTTCCTCGGAAATTAGAGACGGAATAGCAACATAATCTCTGAATTCCGTTGCTAATCCGTCTCAATTCTGCTTTGTTTAGTTTTCAAATCTAAGATCAATCCAATTGGTTCTCCATAACCTTTAAACCTGAAAATACAACCATAAGACCTGCTCCATCGCCTGCAACCCCTCCAATAACTCCTTGGGGGTGCTAACATCCCCCAAAAAAGCAGAATTTGACATACATACATCAACAATAGATATCAACAACAAATATTCAAATGAAAGAAAAAAATGTACAATTCGACATTGAAAAAGATTTATATATCCACGAAGGCTTGTCAAGTATAATAAATGTTCCAAATTCCTAAGTATTCACAAAAACCACTAATCCTATTGTTCAACAACCACAAAAAAAACTTCCAATCCTCTAAATGTGCACGAAAAGAACTATCAATATAAAAGTCCTATAAACAACTATAAAAATTATCTAAAAAAGTAAAATTATAATCTCAAAAGTTACACAAACAACAAGAAAAATACCTAAGTATCACCAAGTTGCTCGTATCTCGTAAGCCAATCTTGCATCTCTCGCTCAACATTGTCCTGTTGCTGTGGTGGATCGGCGGGATCTATTTGCGGCGGCTGCTGCTGGTCATGAGGTGGTGGTGGTGGTGATGGCTGTGGCTGAGATAGGCCTGCTCCGTCCATGGTCATCCCGAATTGCCTCTGCATAAACGCCACAACCCGTCGTAATTGCTCGGCAACGCTATCGAACTCTGAACGTGGCACCATCTCCGACATCTAGGATGTTCTAGCACCAGGATCTGCACATCTTCTATTCCTTCTCCCTAAAGATCCAAGACCGTAGACACGTCCTTTGGGACACTCACCCGCCACATTGAAGTACACCGCCTCATCATCCACCGGCTGGTCCGGTGTAGCCTGGGTCAGCTCTAGACGTCTCCTCTGGAGCTTAGCCTTCATGGATAAACAATAAACAACTTACATGATATGCTTTGAAGTAAACTTAGTACTATTTCGCATTTCACTTCTATACTTACATAGAATCGCTTTGATCTAGTATCGATGAATGTCACCCTGTCGTGATTTACGGTGTGGAGATGCAAATACACTTCATTCACAGTAGGTGGCATCTCAGATGTATTAGTCTGCATACTAAAGTTATAAAAATGTGAAATATGTCAATTAGTAGTAGGTCGGCGCACTCATATTCGCCAAACACAAATCAATTGCATAGTGAACAAGCCTAGAAATGTAAAAAATAAACAAGTGTGTAAAAAATAGTTACCAATCTTTCATTGGTAGTCACAAAAGACATCGAGCCACCACTGTGCTTCGAGGGTCCAGTCCCAGGTCCTTCGACCTCAGTGTTCCTATTCGTAGACGCTTACCTAGACCTGGCAAGAAAGTCCTCGCTCTCCCAGTACTCTAAGTATCTCCTCCATGCCTCATCTGTAACAAAGTTTGGTTGACCACGATTCTTCTTTAACTTGTGCGTCAATGCGGTGTACCTTGTTCCTGCATGTGTGTCGTACGCTTCACGAATGAGATCTTCGTGAATTGCGTCATCCCATCTAAAATATACCTATAAAATGGCGATTGCAATTGTTACGAGACATTGGAAAACTAGTATAAATCCTAAAACATTTATTAGTCCTGCGTACCTTCCATTGGCGCCAATAGTGGTCTTTATGATGATTCGGTACCGACTTCCAACAATATGGACAAGCCATCTTACCGTGTGTGCTCCGGACAACATACTATACGCAGGAAAATCACTAATAGTCCATAAAAGGGCCACTCGCATATGAAAATTCGTCTTTGTGGACACGTCGTAAGTAATCACCCTGTGTTCCATAAATCTTGCAACACTTTCACAAGCGGCTGAAGGAACATGTCGATTTTCTATTTTGGGTTGGTCGGTCCAGGAACGATAACCATTAAGAACATAAACTCGGATTTCATGCACATCGACAGTGGAAGATTGTACGGAGTCAAAATTACGGGCCATGAAGAGTACGATTTTCCTGAAATCCCAAATACTTGAAAACCATCAGTGCACAATCCTAAACAAACATTCCGAACCTCGGCGGCAAAGTCTTTGTTGACATCATTGAAATGCCTCCAAGCTATCGAATCAGAGCAGTGTTGCATAACATCTTTTGGCGAGGAATGTTCTCCATGCCATCGCATATGTTTTGCCGTTAACTCAAACGCATACAATCGTTGCAATCGAGGGCCCAAAGGGAAGTAGTACATTTTTTTGCAAGGGCGTTTTTTGGTGTTCCGGCCATGACCTCGTCGTTGTGCAATGTAGCTTGATTTCCCACAAAATTTACATGATGCAACTCAGTCCACTCCCCAATAAATCATACATTGGTCCTCACAACAATCTATTTTCTCAACAGGTAGACCAAGACCTCGCATTAGTTTTTAGTGGCATAAAAATCTTCAACCAATGAATTGTCACTTGGCAAACAATCCTTCATGAATTTTATGATTTCATTATACCCTCGTTCAGATATATGATGTTCTGACTTTATCGCAAGTAGTCTTTCCATTGTGGACAACATTGTCATGGTTTCGCAACCCGACCACAATTGTTCGCTACTAGCCTCAATCATGTCATATAGTTGGCGTGCTTGGGGGTTTGGTGATTCTTCCATGTGATTCCAATTGAAACTTGGACCTACCACATTGTGTAGCATCTCGTGGTAAGTTTTCGTATCAAAACCTCCCACATTAGCATCATCAATATGGTTATCAAATTGGTAGAAGTTTTGCGGGTCTTCATCTCCATTCTCACCATGTTCGTACCAACAGTCATATCCCGAAACAAATCCGTACCTACATATATGGTACTGAACCGTTTCGACGTCCAGGTACGGTACAAGTCTACATTTCTTATAATTGCACGAACATCTAATCTTCATTTCACTTTGGTATGTAGGACAATGTTACTTATGGTATGTAGGACAATGTTACTTAGCAAATGCTATGAATTCTTTAGCCCTCGCCGCGAATTCAATTCGAACGAAGCCGTTGTCGAGACGGTTGTACATCTAGTCTCGACTTGTAGACGACATTCCTATCATAATTGTGCAATTAAATTATTCAACTAGTTTCATAATTTCCGACGGTACAAGTCTACTTGTGTGTCCAACTAACACAATTTATTAGAAGGGGGAATCTGAGAACATTCATAACTACATGAACAAAAAGCTTTATTTTTATGCATTGAATAAATGTGGTTTGATACAAATAACATAAACCAAAACAAACTTTACATTCGTTGAGTTCTAACTTCATGTCTGTTTGTGGATTGAATGTACTACTCATTGCAAGGAAAAATGTGTCTAACTTCATGTATGTTTGTGGCTTCTGTTCCTTTTGTTGATTTCAACTTTCTTAAGACCTAGCTCAGTACATAACTGATACCAAATAGAGTAGGATACTTGGTCATAAAAATAAAAGCAACGAGGAGCTCAAAAAATATCATAAATCATAAGTTATAAGCGGCATACGAATACAACATAGTATCAAAGCTCCTAGTAGTTGTTCATTCGTACCTCCTTAAGGTTAGAGGTTAATTCAAATTTCTTGATGTTTTATGTGAAATAGCAACATTAACTCAAAGGGTAATCATAGTTTTTAGAACCCTACCTAGTAGTAGGAAATATATAATTATAGGTACTATTCATCTATACCTACTCTTTTGGTAACTTTATCTATACACACACATATACACACAATTGAAACAAATATAGTAGGAAATACATGAAAAAATGTGGCATAAATATATCAAAGAATGTAAATTAAAAATAAAATATAGCACAAAACCTTACCTCTCAAGAGCAACTAGAGCAGTATAATGCAATCCAAATAAAGCATGTTGCACTTCGACTACAAAGGATTTCTCGCTTCTGTATAACTCAGCCACTTCCCTCTTGCTACTTTGCATCAAAACCAAACCTAAAGCCAAAACAATTCAAAGTCCTTGGCGCAGCAGAAATAACATGCTATGTGCCCATTGTTGCACTAAAATTAAATTCCAAGAACACACAGCCAGAAAAAAAAATACTTGCACTAGTGCAACAATTGATCTAATAACAAAACTTAGTGCAAGTGAATCCTTAAGGCGAGGTATAGCGACGAACAGCGGCGACGACTTTGGGTGCGGCGAACAGCAGCGACGGCTTAGAGTGCGGCAAGCAGCGACGACGGCTTAGGGTGCGACGACGACTTAGGGCTTCGGAGGCTCTAATCTCTGGCAGACGGCGACGGCAGAGCCGACGGCCTCATCGCAGCCTCAATCGCAGCGACGATAGAGATTTAGGGTTTGGGAGAGAGATTTCGGTAAGAGAGAGCGGTGAGAGAGAGAGAGAGAGTTGGGAAACATCGGTAAGAGAGCGGTGAGAGAGAGAGAGAGAGAGAACAGAGAATGGTGAGAGAGAGAGAACAGAGAGCGGTGAGATAGAGAGCAGAGAGCGGTGAGCGGAGAGAGAGCAGAGAGTGGTGAGCGGTGAGAAAGAGAGAGAGAGTAGAGAACGGTGAGAGAGAGAGAAGGAGTAGAGAGCGGTGATCGGTGAGAGATAGAGCAGAGAGCGGTGAGTAGAGAGAGAGAGCAGAGAGCAGAGAGCAGAGAGCGGTGAGCGGAGAGAGAGCAGAAAGCGGTGAGCAAAGAGAGCAGAGAGCGGTAAGCGGTGAGAGCAGAAAGCGGTGAGCGATGAGAGAGAGAGAGAGCAGAGAGGGGTGAGAGAGAAAAAGAATTGAGAGAGAGAGATTTCAGTGAGAGTTGTGGTCGGTCCCCATTTTTGGGGCGTCTAGATCGAAGCACACACAAATCTCGAGACGTAATGGACGGTTATAAAAATGAAAGTTTTGGTGGGAATGTTGGTGCCATTTTTTTTAGACGAAATTTAATTCCGTATCGATTCCGTCTCAATTTTCGTCTCTGATCTCTCTTTCTATTTCGTCTCTGAATTATTCCGTCTCAATTCCGTCTCAAACCATTTTTTCTTAGCAACATAACTAAATTCCGTTGCTAATTTCATTTCTAAATATCCATTTTTTTGTCATGGTTCAAGTGGGTATTCTCTTCTATGTGTGCTTCTATTTTGGGTCTTCTTTTTAAGGTAAGCCAAAGGAATTTCGATACTTTTGAGGTGATAAATAGGACCTCCATCCCGAACCTGGTGGAAATAGTCTGTGCACAGCAAGAAGTTAACAGGTTAGGTGTTAGTGGAGGCTTGAAGAAGAGTCTTTTCTGTAGGGGTGAAGTGGGGAATCTCGATACTTCTGAGGAGTTAAAGAAGATCACCATCCCGATTCCTGGAAGAAGGTTTGAGAAGGCTTGAGGGTTTAGGGTTGAAATGCGGCTTAGAAAGTTGGCTTCAAGAGAAGGCTAAGCTCAAGAGTAGTGGTTTTTACAAGGTTCGATTCGTTAATCTAACATTCTTGATTATAAAATCCCTCATTTTGTTGGTTTGGTTAGATTCACGGGGTTTGGGGTTTTGTTTTGGATTTTAGTTTGAGAGATTTAGGATTTTTTTCATCGACATTTTTGGTAATCCATATTCATGTTCGTCACTTAGGGTATTCATTTGAAAATTGCAAACACAAAAGGTTAGGTTGATTTTGTAGTTGTAAGGTATATCACTTGGTGTGAGACTTCAACTGTGGTCTTGGATATGTAAGGTATGGATCTGAAATCATTCCAGAGGGTTTGTTACTTTTGCATTTTCCTTTTTATATAAAGTTTCTTAGTTGAGGTTTTCTCTTGAACTTTTAAAGCCTTGTATTATGATTTAGAATTTATCCCTCACGGTGCTACTTATCTCTCTGTATTCTCAATTTGTAAACCCTTGACTGTGAAAGTATTTTTGGGGTGGTGTTATTGATTGTTGAATATTCCATGCCACAGTTTCCTCCCAATGAAGAGAAGAACATAATACCAGGAGTGAGTTGGCGTTGTGCATATTTTCCACTATAGTTTCCTCCCTATGAAGATGAAGAGATGATTGAATGAATTAAAGGCTTAATAGGGCACATTGCGTGCAGGGCAACACCTGAAGGTACAATTATATGAAAAGCTAAAAAATTGTATTATGGGCCTAGAGGGGCACATTATGTACAGGGTAATGCCTGAGGATACAGTTATGTGAAAATATGAAAAATTGTATGTAGGGTCTTGCAAGGCACATTATGTGTAAGGCAACGCCTGAGGAATACAATTATGGAGAAATCATGAATTATAGTCGATCATACAGAGGAAGTCAGATAGTGTTGTCATGAATTTTAGGCTGCCAGAGGCAGATAGAAAGCTATAGCAAAAAGTCACCCCGACGAGTCAGACGACCTAGTCCTATACTCCTATATAAGGCTAAAGATCAATAAGAGCCTAGTATTAAGGTTCATTGGACATTAGATTACCATAATAGTTTCACGATATGAGGTTTTGTTTACATTAAATCTCGAGATGAAATGACCCAATATTATTAATCGCATATATTTGAAAATTTCGGACTAGGATACTAGCCTAGGTACGCGTTGACACCGTGGATTAGGTTAAATAAAATAGTTATTTTTGTGTGATGGTTGTTATATTGAGGTGCTCGAATTGTTAATTTTCATATTGCATCGGATGTGTATACTAGAATATTGTAATTGAGTGAGGTTGTGTGACCGAAGTTTGCCTAAAAAAAAGTATCATCGTGGATATCGGGTAGGCAAAGCGTGGGAACACTAAGTCTTAACAGTGCTAAAGGAGAATATCATGACTATATCTAGGTGAATGTGAAATTAAATGAATATAAAACCATATTTAAAGTCAAATTAATTGGATACACACATTATGGCACACACCTCGAGATGCGTGTTGGAGTGCGGGGCACCGAGTAGTCAAGAATTGGTGGGACTACTAATTTATCAATAAATTTACCTATGAACACCAATCATAAGTGTTAAATGACCTAAGTAAATTAAATTTGATCAAATAATATTAGGCCTATAGTTAAGAATGATTAATCTAGGACTCTAAATATTCATCTAAATGATCCTTAATGAGGATTCGTAGGCTAGATGTGTACAAATATGCATGTCATTATAGTGTGTGACTTAGTTAATGAGGATCCCTGGATTTTTCTAGAGATTGGTGTACACATTTAGATCAAGGGTTAAAATCTAATCTACACACAATATAAAATGAGGACTTAGTGGGTTCTTGATTCAAAAACCAACATGTGTAACCTAAGAATTTCAGCAACATTAGAGATAATTGAGAGCTAAAGATTGTGACTTGAAGGTGGGAAACTTTAGAAATCCATGAGCTCATCAACAAGGTAATCAATCTCTCCATCTTTTTCAAGCTTATACTCTATTAAAATGGTCAAATGAAGCTTAAATTTGGGGATTTATGGCCAAATAAAATCTTTTTATAGCTTGCTGATTTGAAGAAGTGTCCTATAGGTTTTAAGTCTAATTCAACCGCAAAATTGAGTTTTGAAACTGATTTTCAGCCCAAATTGAGAAAATTGGAATGAATTTATGAAATCTTATAAATTGATGCAAATTGTTGTATGATTGTTATTTTTGGCTATTATTTAGAGGTGTTGATTCCCCTATGAGGAAATTACTTGGGCGAAGGCCATGATGGAAGAAATCACAGAATTCCCGAGTTGAAAATTCTGGGTTTTGACCTTGTTAGTGCGCTAACCACCCCACAGAAAATAAAAAAACGGTGCTTTATTAACGTAGGTAGTAAAAACCTATTTTCGACACACTTATTTTTTATTTTAGGGTTTTTAGGTTATTTTGAGGAATTTGTACGAAAAAATAAGAATTTAATAATTTTGAGATTTAGATCGAATTTAGTCTTAGGACTTAAATACACTAATATAATCTATAATTTACCCATATAGGACATAGGGGATTAGGGGGACCATAGCTAGGGTATCGGGGAGCTAGGCGAAGTTAGATGCGAGAGTCAGGAGAAGTTGGAACCAGATTTTTAATGAGCGTAAAACTCTTGAGAATACTCCACAACATTCAATTTGTTTTTTTTTTTTAATGTGTGTGATGGGTACGTAACTGTTTTTACTTCACCGGTTTGTCTAATTGATTAAGTGGTTTGTTGGGGTTTTCATACTAGGATGTATGGACGGACTTGGGCACACGTATCATGGCACGTGTGACCAGGCCTTCTATGAATTGTGACCCAAGCTACACTAAGGTGAATGTGTCGGTGTAGCGTTTGATATAGGCCTAGCGTCGCGATGACTAAGGTGATGGAATAGTGGAGGTTGTAGGAGAAGCCTATTTGAGAGATCCTTAGCTCCAAAGTATAGTATAGTGTGCTACACGAGACACATCCATGGGTATTCATCTAAGTCATTTATGCGTATGTTGACATAACAATTGTATGTTTACATTTTCGTTTACCTGGTGAACTGCTACTTTGTTCAATTGTTGTCTGTTACACTATGTTACTATTATTATCTGCTACTTTAATCTTTTGTATTGCTTTACATTCATGGGAGTATGTTTTTTGTTGTCAGATAGTGTACTTGCATTTCTCGTAGTTTTATCTGATTTCTTGTTGAATAGTGTGTGGATCTCATTTGAGATTTTACTTACTAGACTCGTCACTGTATTTGTTGGGTGATTGAGTGCAGATCCTTCTAAGAGTAGCGACAAAGGGGAATCTTAGGTAACTATCTATTTCTGCGAACGGTCTTCAACATACCCGTAGTTGTTTATATTTTGATATATTTTGCTTTGTTATGGGTATCAGGGGACTATGAGAGACACGATACATGTATATGCCTGCTTTCGTTTATCTTGTTGTACTATATACATGGTACTTTATTTTTGAGTTTTCCACTATTGAGAAATTTTTTATAATATGCATAAAATGCTCACATCTTTTTAAATCTTCCGCTGTAAAATGATGATGAAACCTGATATGTTAACTAACTAGTTAAACACATTCATTAGTAATTATATCAAGAATAATTGGCTAGCTAGTGTTAGTTGGACACGTGTAAACTACTAGTTGGGTCGCAGGGCGTCATATATAAGTAGGTCATGACGTGGTAAGGCTTGGTGACATGTGAAGTGACATGGTGGTGCCCAAGGTTTTCTCGGGATTTTAGGGCGGCCACACATGTGTGACTTGTACATCTCCATGTTACATGTATCCCCTTACTTTGTATAGCTATAAGTGATTATGCACTTTTTTTCTAAGTAACTCGTAACACTTTCATATTGTACATTTTATATCAATGTATTATTTAATTTGTGTACGCTTTATATATTTGTAACTTACACACTTCAGATTACTTGTAAGTTATGTTCAAGTACATGTATTCATGATTATTAAGGGCCTATATAAAGGGGTGCCTTCACTTGTAAAATACACACCAATGTTGGAATGAAGATCTGTACACTTCTCAAGTCTAGCTTTCTTCTCTCTTGTCTCATCTTCTATACTTGTTCTTGTAGTCTTTAGTTCATGCTTCTCATATTTCAGTTCTACAAGTTCTAGTTGGCTTACAACTTAGTTTACAACACATACATATCAATATGGTCAATTTAGAACAATCTTAGTTTATTTAATTAACCTAACCTAATTAAAATATCTCACATATATAGGATTATTATGACCAATCTTAGTTGAATCCATTAGATAAATTTGAACTATATATATTGACTTAGGCCTCTTTATATAAATTAAAATAGACTTAGGTTAGTCTAAGATTCATTCATCTAATAATCACATAACTTAGGGACATAATTTACTAAAAATAAAGCTTAAGTTGTGTACTTACCTCCAAGTCTCGATCTACTTCACCGTCCGCGTGTGCATGCATCTCGAGGTGGCTCTCACATTCGTAAATTCCGTAGTCGAACCTATATAAATTGTGCATAGTATATTTTTAGGTAGATACAATACACGACATCAAATACAAATATAATTAATTAAATTATTAAATTTACCTCGATGTCGATACCTGAGTGTTGACCGAGATCACCGCAAAGGACTGTCTACCAAGTCATGTCCTTCAAAGCGTACTGCGAAACTAAATTATTCGGGTCGTTACATATTAAATGTGGAAGACACATTTGATCACATGTACAGGATGGATCTCGAGAAGTGTCTCACAATGGCAGATTGGACAGTTGGCTCTAGCTATAGTTCTTAAATTTCATATGATATTCCACTAAATCAATTAGCAATCATTCCTTAAATAGATTTGTTAAATGAAAAGTGTTGCTCCTTTGAATGTTGAAGACACATAAGGCGCTTAGTTATGTTGAAGATGTTATGTGTGTGTATTCTTTTTATGTGTCGTAACATATCTAAGTTCTTTTAAACTGAATTTCTTGATCATAAATTGAACTACGATTCACCTTTTTGAGTAGTAATCTTCTAGTAAAGGAGATTTGATAAATCGTCAAGGGGATCTTAGGTGAGCTCATTACATGTAAGTGAGGAATGTTGCAAGATTAATTGGTGTGGCCTTGCAGATATAGGAAGAACCCCGAATTGTGTAAACAATGATTTCCGTCTCGTTGTTTGTTTGCTATTTTCGGTTTTGCTTAACATTTTGGATTCCTTGGTTTTTTTTCAATTATTATATTTATATAGCAAATGCAACAAAAGATCATTTTCTTGTGTATTAAAATCTTACCCAGACCTATGAAGCCCAAGCTTTAGCTAGTTAAGACTCCCAAAGGCAAAAAAAAGGTATGTAGCGGTCTTACCAACTCCTAAGGCTTTGTTTGCGCTACAATGGCAACACTATAAGACACACTCGCTTGCAAGACGCATATATATATATAGACACATACACACACACCTCGAGATGCGGGTATATACAAATCCCGATGTATAATGCATGGATCGAGACTGCATGAATGACATTTGCAAGCCAAACGTGTTTTCGGGGAGGTGATAAAGTTGTCATTCTAGTATTTTAAATTGTTTTTTCTATAGGAAATTCCAAAGGAAAATATTAGAATGACAATAACAATGTCACACCACAAGGTACATTGGCTCACAAGAGTCTTCCACGTGACCTTGACCCGCGAGTTATGCATTGAGATCTGTGCATGCCGGTATCCCAAGCAGGGCCGATTCTGTTACTTTTTAGGCCTCGGGCGAAACATAAAAATGGAGCCTTATACATCTATCATATATATAAAAACACGAATACCAAATTTTTTAGTGGTAATGAAATTTACTTCTTTACCCATATATATCTATCATATTTATTTCTTTCCCCATATATATCTATGATATATATAAAAGCAACTATATATCTATCTATATACGCTACCTCTTCAACATCTTGAACACTATCTCTTCAAAATCGATCAACAATTCAACTGATCAATGACTTTCCTTCCTTTTCAAATCATTCATTCCCTGCTTTCCTTCATCGACTCATTCGTTGCTTTCCTTTGCTATTCGATTCAAAGGTGAGTTAATCATTTGATCTATATGGTTCAATTTGATTCATGGTTTTTGAAAGAAATTTGGGTCTAATCCATCCTTGATTCAATGTTGAATTTAACACAAAAAACCCTCTTTCATCTGGTCGATATGGTTCAATTTGATTCATGGTTTTTAAAACAATATCTTGGAAGCTAATATGATCAACCCCTCGTTCATTGTATGGTTATTAGAATTCATGGGATACATATATGTTTGACTATTTGTAGTGAGCGATTTCTTGAAGACATTAAGCCGAAACTGAATTGGGCTTTAAGATCTTGAATACTAGGTGATTGTTGAAATACCAAAATAATCTTCATCTTCTTCCTTTATATAAAAATATATAGATATTTGATTTGTCTGTCTTTTTACAAGTTGGAGTTAAAAAATTGCATCTTTTATATTAGCATACTTGGAAAAAAAAAGTACATGAAGTAATTTGAATCTTTGTTTGTTGAACTTGTTGTGTTGTTGGCAACGAACTAACCACTTGGTTCATTAATTTCTACACAAATGAATGTAAAGTATTTGTGCTCATTTGAGATAAATGAAAGCCTCGAATAAAAGCATGTAGGAGATGGAAAGTAAGCAATGCAATTCTTATGTCTTTTTATCTATATCGAACTTGCGGTCGATATTTTTTAATTTTTTTGCTAAATTATGTCTTTTATGTCTTGTTGAACAAGCTCTTCGAAGTACTCTTTGTGATACATAATTTATGGTGTAGAATTCTTTTGAGAGGTCACAACCACAATACATGCTAATCCTATTATAACTTGGAACTGAAGTTGAACTAAAAGCACAACTGTCTCCAAATTATATTTTCAATAATTGTGGTTTATCATATCATAATTTGATATCGATGAGCAAATCTTATTGCATTCGCTCGATTATGAAACATTATGATATATGTTCGACACTCTCGTATGCATACACTATTTGATAGCAGTTTTCAACCGATCGGTTAATTTCCATATGTACAGAAATACCATCTTAATTCATAGTTAAGATGAAATGATGGACCATCTTAGTTTTACAATTATTCTTGTCTACCATCTTAATTTTACAATTATGATTGACACGTTCTTCCTTGGTTTTATGTTTTAGTTAATTTTCTCAAAGTAGGTATTGACAATAAAGCGAGTAAAGGAATAATAAAATAAGAATAATCTGTAACATCAATTGAAGTATAATGAGAGAGCCCCTTATTGAGGCAGTTGTCATCCCTCTTTCCATTTTTTCTAGATTATTCTCGAGGTATCCTGGGATTTGCCCCTGCTAATTTTGGACTTGAGGAATGTAGGACTACAATAATTTGCAAGAGTTTTAAAGCTTTTCCATTCCTAGAGTTCTCATCCATCTTTTCACCCGATTTATATTTTGAAAATGTGTTCATAAGCAATTCTTCTTAGTAATCCGACTTCGAAAAACTCGTGATAAATCTTTTTTAATAGGTAATATGAACTCGAACTTGTAATTTGCTCTTTATATAAACCTACTTCCATTTGGTGAAGTTTTAAATATCTAATTAAGTTTTAATGTATTTAAGTTTTAAAGGTCTAATGAAGGTAAAGTTACACATAAGAAGTTCAATCCTCCAATGGGTGGCTTAAACTACTTGCATTTGGTGGCGGTAGTTATAACTTAACATAAGAAAATTGAAAGAGTTTCTTCTAGATTGAGTTAACTCATAAACAATAATTCCATAATCTTTTGTTTTGATAAGAAGCCAACTTAATTAGATACATCATAGTTGACTCCAAAATGAGTCAACCCCCAACCTTTCCTTTGACATCTGCATCAATATTAATTCATCTAATTAGAAATGCTTTGGCATAACTCTCTAATCTTTCATTCTTGCTTTCCACTTTATTCATCAAACAAGTCCAATTTGCAAAGTTGGTCATCTTTCAAAATTTAGGCTACTGTTTATTTTTTATTTTCTAGAACAAATAATTAAACATTATAAAAATTAACAAAACATATTTGCGAGTTGATCAAAAGTCTGTTGTATAGTTATATTTTTTTTTTCAAAAGAAGATATTTGCGAGTTGTGTGCTAATCTTTTGGAAGACTAGGGAGGACTAACAGTCAAAAATCATTAATCTCAAGGCTAAATATTGATGTATAGTTCTATTTTTTTTAAAAAAGGTAGTATTTAGATGAGCGGTTCATGTCATCAGTATATTTCATGTAATGTTTAACAATGTTTATAGTATATGTGTCCACAATTGTGAATTCAATTTTGTCACGTCTTTTGCTTTGATATTTCGTTCCTATGGATCCTTTTTTTCCTTTCTATTTTTTCTTCTTTGCTAAATGATGCTTCTTGAATTGCACTTTTACTTCTTACGTATTCAAATTATGTACGTTTGGATTTTATATTACATAGTTTGTTCAAACTCATACATATTATTTAAATTAAATTTTATATTTAGTTGCATATTAAATTAACATTATTTATTTTTTTAATTACTACTATAATGTTTGTTTCATTAGATTGTAGTTTAACAATCTCATCTAAAAACTCATTAAGTATAACCATCTTACCTTGCATTAGCGAGTTACTATGGTTAAAAACTTGGGAGTTATCAACAATAGTGAATACGTTGTAAGAAAAATAATAAATACTAATCGTAGGGAGGTGGATAATTTGAAACGTAAATTTGCAATGGAGGAAGAAAAAGAAATGAAGCGGGCTCGCCAAAGATAACTACGATGTGAAAAGAAATAGTTGAATGATCACAGTATGAATTTGAAACTTCACAAAATATTCTATGAAATATTGAGTAGGGTAAATGCTATGAAGCAAAATGAACGATTTTAATTAATAATTTAGAAATTAAGTTGCCTTTATTTTTTTTTTATGTATAGGTCCCCGGAATGCAAAACCACGTTATGTCGCTATGGGTTTTGAGCATGTTGCAAGTTCAGCAGATGTGTTACCATCTGTAAACTCTTGTCGAAATTGTAGTGCGAAGAGGTTTTTCATGAATCTAATAGTTTATGTTGTTCAAACGGTCAAGTAACACTCAATCCTAATGTTGTCCCTGAAGAAATGTTCGACCTATTCACTTCAAACACTGAAGAGACACGTGAGTTTTTGATGTACATATATACTTATAACATCAATTTTGATTTTACATCTTTTGGTGTAAAGTGCAAGAGAGAGTATGCCAAAAGTAATGTGGGTGTATATACGTTTAGAGTGCAAAGCCAAATTCATCATTTTATAAATAATGTACTTCATGACAAGGAGCATCCATCTTTTTTGCAACTGTACTTTTATGATACTGATCATGAAGTGCAAAACCGAATGCATTGCTATAATAGGATGAAAAAGACAATTTTGGCAAGGTTAATTAGTATGCTTGCGAAAAATCCATATGCAAGTCTTTTCCGCACTTTACAAAATAAGGAAGATTTAGAAGATCGTGTTGTTCAATTAGTTTTAAGTGTTAGTCGCCTTTTACTTATCGTTTTTCATGTTTTCTATTAATTGTAGTGGTTCTTTTCAATTTTGGTTAATTAACTAGAAGGGACAATCGTGCGTAGCACGCCTTGAAACTAGTGTATAAATATGTATATGTATATATATATATATATATATATATATATATATATATATATAGACACACACACACACCCATACCCACATACCTTTTTCTCTCCTCCTCTCTCTAATCTTGGGGCCGACAATGAAAATGTAACATTTATCATCGATGGAGTTAAAAAAAGAGATTAATTATAAGGCAAAATTGGTTAAAACATCTTTAATCTTTCATAACTTTTTATTTTATTTTTCGATCCTAATCTTTTGTAATTTGTTGTTACATTTTAAAACTTTCTAGAATTTTTCATTTATGTTTTTATAAGTTAACTTCAAATTCGATGTGGCAATACCTAAATAATTACTCTAAATAATAAAACAATTCAAAAAGTGAGGATTTAATATAAAAAGTTGTGAAAGGTTAGATCTAATTTAAATAATTTCGCCTTGTAACTAAAAGAAGAAATAAAATGACAAAAAAATATATATATATAAATAATATTCAGGTTAATAACGAAAAAAAAGACATGTACTAACAAAAAAAGAAGTAATAGCATCAACATAAAAATCAAACAAGTAAATTCAAGGCTAATTACTCTATTATTATAAAATTGCACTTCTTGTATTTTATGAACCAAAATCTTTTATAATCTCTTTATAATCAATATTCGATAATAAATCTTCCTCAATCGATATCAAAGCTAATCCATTCAATCTCTCTTATGACATTGTTGGCCTCAAATATGATTTAATTAATTTTAATTTTGTAAAACTTTTTTCAGTATTGTTAATAACAATCTATATGTAATTAGCACATTAAGGTAACCATTTATTTTACTAATGTAATTCAGTATATCAAGTGCGACATTATTTTCTTCTGGCATAGTTGCTAATAAGACTCTTAATTCTAAAAATAAGTCGTTTCCATCAAAATCAGAATTATTGTTATTGATTAAGGTATTTTGAAGATTAATACAAGACCGTCTAAAACTGTCTTCATTTAATGAATTTAACTTCTTGAAGTCAAATAAAAAAACCGAAATTACTTTCATACAATTGAAATTGTTCAAATCTATTTCTAAGTGGAGATAAAGCTTGATCTACTATATATAAAAAATATTTAGTCCTAAATAATTTTTCTGGTGATTCAACGATATCAACATCGTTGTTTTCAACAAAATAATTTTTTTCTTTTAATTCAATGTTTTATGCAAAATATTGGTTCAATCTCCATCTCACTTGCAAGTGTTTTAGCAAAAGCCAGGTTGATATGAATCCAGTTTCTCTATACCTTTCAAAAATTGAAATCAAACCTTTTAATTGTTCAATTGCGACATCTATATGCATATCTCTCAATTGTAAAACTTTGCTACCTAATTTAATTGCATATAATATATCATACCAAATAACTATTCCTAATAAATACTCAAAATTTCTAAGCTCACGTGACAAACTTTTTGCCTCACTTTTTATTATTGAATCACCACAAGTATGGTCTAATTTTTTTAAAGCTTTACTTGATTGTCGAACAAGCTTTACTTGATTGTGGAGCTTGTAATCTAATTGCTCTAACACTTCCAACTCGACTTTCCCATCGTGTTTGTGACAATGATTTCAATGTTAAATTAAGGACATTATCAAGTAAGATGTTCCATCTTTTTGTAGAACTACCAAATATGTTATAGATTTGTTGCACAACTCCAAAAAATGTTGTAGTTTTGTTACAAGATAATGCGATATCACTAATTGTAAAATTAAGGCTATGACAAGCACATGGTGTATAAAATGCTCTAGGATTGCGATTTCTAACAATGTTTTTTGCATTCCTTGATTTTTTCCTTTCATATTAGATCCATTATCATATCCTTGTCCTTTAATATTATCTACATCTAAATCAAGTGTTATTAAAATAAATAACAATTTATTAAAAATGCCTAAACCTATTGTATCATCTATTTGTACAAATTCTATAAAATATTCTTCTATTGTTATGAAAATTTTTAGCGAATTAACATACCTTATAACTAGATACATTTGTTCTTAGTGGCTTGCATCCGGGGCACAATTAAGGATTATTGAATAATATTTTACTTGTTGAATTGTTTGAATAATTATATTTTTTACTTCACATGATAATGCAATTATTAACTCATTTTGAATACTATAACTTAAATAATGGCATTGAATTTCATTATTTTGAATACGTTTAAGATGTTCTCGCATAGTTGGATCAAAAACCGCAATCATTTCAATCAATTTTAAAAAGTTTACATTACTATTTTGATAAATCCTTTCATTTGTTCCATGAAAAGCTAGAGAACTTTGGGCAAAAAATTTAACGGCTGCAATTATTCATAACATTACCTTCTTCCAATGTTCTTTCTCTTTGTTAATTTGATCTTGAATATGTTTATCTATTGTTTGATTTTTCTTGAATCTATTTTGCAAGTCAATCCAACAAGTCATATTACAAATATTTTCTTTACTAGTTTCATGGCTTTAAGTCTACACTAATTTATTTCCAATCTCTCAATTAGCCATCTTTTGCTAGTTGAGTTTTACTATTATTGCATTTGTTTTAAATATTTTACAACAAAAGCAAAATATTTTGTCTAATTCTTTAGAATATACAAGCCATTTCTATCATGTTCTCCATTTGGTAAAATCCGATTATAATGTATTAAAGAAAAATGTCTACCATATTGATCACAAGGAAATTTTATGCTAATATCTCTTTGAGTTCCACTTTCAATTAATAAATCTCTAGAACTTCTATCAAGATTATCCCATATATATCATCGGATCATGAATGTTAAAAGTATTTGATGTACCATGCCTTTCAATGATTGCTTGTTCATCTTCATTGTTGAAGTTAATTTTCATGTCCAACATTTACATTTTTATCAGCAAGCTCACTATGATCAAATTTATTTGAGTTATCAACTATATCATCATTTTCACATTCAACATCTATATTTTTACCAACAAGCATACTATGTGAGTTATCAACTTGTTCATCTTTCTTATTAAAACATTTTTTTTATCTAAACTTCCTTTTAATGATTTTGTTAATTCTTCTTGTTTTCTTTTTTTTTTCTTTAATTTATCATGACCGGAAGGATATTTTTTAGGCAACATTTTTTCTAATCCTACACAAACAATAAATAAAAAATTAAAGAAAGTTTCAAACTTGATTTTGAGACTCCTTAGTCCTTAATCAAATTAAGTGGAATCTTTGCAAGTTTGTAATGAGAATCTAAAGTAGAAGAAAAAAGTGTTGGGAAGAAAGTGTTAACTATTTAAGAAGAAATAAGTGTTGGGAAGAAAGAAAGTATTGACTGTTGAGAGGAAAAATGTCGGAGGAGATGGTGTTGTGAACAAAAAGCAAGAAGTAGAAAATGTTGAGAAGAAATCGTTGCTTTTTGTTTTTTTTTCTTTTTTTTTTATTACATGAAAAGTGATTGATGGGGTCATGACACGTTTCCATTCACGATTGGAAGGTCATCACCATGGCACATGCCTAATAATTTATACTACTAGTTTTCTTTTTCTTTTTTCACCTAAAAAATTAAACAAAATTTGAAATTACAGAAGTACCTCCAACTTTTTAAAAATTAGGGGCCTTTTAATATTTGAGGGTTTGGGGCAATGGCCCACCATGCCCCATGTCAAAATTGAGCCTCATCCTGAGGTGCACCTAGATGATTGGTATGACTTGTTATTGTGATTCTAGCACTTCTTAACTCCTATAAGGGCTTTTAACCACTATATAACTAGCAAACCTAAAAAAAACCTCTATATATAACTAGCTAGATGTCAAACTTAATCAACTCAAGCTATCAGCAATTAACTAAATGTCAAACTTAATCAACTCAAGCTATCAGCAATTAACTAACATCTTAAGTTTTATATATACGTTGCCTTCCATGGCTAAGCTTCTCGTGCTTTGCATCTACGTTCTATTTCTATTTCATTGTTCTACATCTCAAGATTTTCCAATTAATTGGTGAAGGTGATTAGTGTTAGTTCTCCGAACTCAAGCCTCACCGAGTTGATCCCAATCGAAGTGTTTCGTCTGAAGCTAGTGAAAGCATGGCTTGGCCATCCGACGAACCTTTTAGATGTCTTGGTGTCGTTCTTAGTCAAACAACCATTTTCCCTCAAAGCCTTCGCATGCCTTTTTACCTTTATTCAAACGAAATCTCTTACATTGTCCAAGGTATCAAAGCCTTATCACAAGTGTTTTTATCAAAAATAAAAAAAGCCTTATCATACATTTTTCATAAAAAAAAAAAAAAACAACATAACCAACTAATTGGGTGGCCTAATAGTTGGTATGGGATTTAAAAGTAATAGGTCATAGGTTCAAATTTTGGTGGGTGCAAAAGTTGTTTATTTCCTATATAAAAAATTAATAAAAGGAGTATTGCCACCTTTCTCTAAAAAAATGAAAGAAAGAAAAAACATTTAACAATACATTTTGTCACTGTTTTCAAAAAAACAATAAATTTTTTACTGAAACTAATTTTTAACAACAAAAAAAATTCAAAAACATTATAGAGAAATGATCATGTAATTGTTATTGTTGCTTTATTTTCTCAAAAGTTTTTATACTCTTTTATTTTTCTTAGAGCATCTCCAATGGTAGTGCATGTGGATTTAGACTATTGATTGGTGCCACATTAGAACATCTCCAACGGTAATGAGGATTTAGACCATGGATTGGTGCCACATCATAGATGTGGAGAAGACGTCTATCTTTTGTGGCACTAGGTAGACATTCATTTCCTAAATGATTCCATGGATTGATGTGTTGACACATTTATTTTCAATTTTCATAATATTAGTAAAGGCTTGAAAAAATAATTTTTTTTTAAATAATTAATAATACTGACGTGACAGTCTACCACAATGCTTAGAAGTAGACATTGTGGTAGACACCCTCCACTTTGATTCCATGCCACATAAGATGAACATTATGAATACAATAATTCTGTCTCTGATCTGTTGCTGATTCATGCATCTATTCCTCGAAAATTAGAGACGAAATAGCAACGGAATCTCTGATTCCGTTGCTAATCCGTCTCAATTCCGTTTTGTTTAGTTTTCAAACATAAGCTCAATCCAATTGGTTCTCCATAACCTCTAAACCTGAAAATACAATCATAGGACCTACTCCATCGCCTGCACCCCCTCCAATAACTCCTTGGAGGTGCTACCATCCCCCAAAAAAACAAAATTTGACATACATACATCAACAATATATATCAACAAATATTCAAATGAGAGAAAAAAAATGTACAATTCGACATTGAAAAAGATTTATATATCCACGAAAGCTTGTCAAGTATAATAAATGCTCCAAATTTCTAAGTATTCACAAAAACCACCAATCCTATTGTTCAACAACCACAAAAAAACTTACAATCCTCTAAATATGCACAAAAAAAGTTTCAATCTAAAAGTCATGTAAACAACTGTAAAAGTTACATGATATGCTTTAAATTCCTCATCTCTCACTTGAAAACTAGATTATGACAGGTCTTGTCACAGGGATATAGGCAATCAATTGCACTAACTCCCACTCGATCGAAGAACCAGTCACCTACTAATAGGGCCACGCTCTGCAAATATTGCAAAATGGATCAAACTCATGATAAACAAAACGAAACTGCAAAAAAACTATCTCCATTTACAGTGCAAAAGAAAACAATTTATTTTACCATAATTTTCGACGGTACATAACTACTTGTGTGTCCAACTAACACAACTTATTAGAAGGGGGAATCTGAGAACCTACCTAACTACATGAACAAAAAGCTTTGCTAAAGCATAATTACGAAAACGTTTTAAGTGCTAAAGCACAACAACGTGCCAGCAAAAGGAAAATTCGAATCATTTCATTAAAAATGACTAATGATCACAAAACTACATAAGGTGAAAACAAAGGGAATACAAAAAGTACAAAGATCCACAATATTGAGCAAAAATTAGAAGAGAACATAATACATTGAGAATTTACAGTATTATAGAGCAAATAATGAAAACAAAGCACTTAAAGTTCTTAGCCATCTATGCCTTTGGATACAGTTGAACCATTGAGTCATTGATTCAAAATAATGAAACATAAAATAAAGAAAATCTCGCTAAGAGAATATAGTGAAACTGATTACACAAAATAACCAGAACATTTGATATAATTTTTTTCTTATAAGAAAGCATCATGAAGAGAGAAAAAAAAGTCGGTAATTTATTAGTTTATCTAAAAAATTCCCTTTTATCAAGTGGAGGAAAGCTGTAATTCCGATACAATTACTAAGAGTGGACTTTTTCACCTTTATAACTCCATCAACAAAGGGACAATCATAGACAGCCCATGCAATTGATGTTTTCATGTTTTTACCAGCTCCAAATCCAACTTTTGCAGCTTCATAATTGCATAAGATCTGACATGAAATGAGCATCAAAGTTATTCAGTGGTTTGGCATACTAACTCGCTGTATGGAAGAGAGATAAGAAATTAAATATAGAACAGAAAAAACAAATGAAAAGCAGAATAGAATGGACACAACATTTAGTAGTAAATAAGCACCATTCCCAATAGTTGAATGGAACTTCAAATGAGCAGCACATTAACTTTTGTTCTTCAGGTTTAACATCCAATTTTCTAAAACATATATAAAAGTGAAGAATTTGAATATATGAGATACTACAGAACATGTAATGCATGAATACTAACATACCTTATTAGAAGCATATCTAGAAGGCATAGAAGAGTGCACGTTGGAGCACCAAGTTTCCTCCACAATATCCTTCATGAATTTCAATTCATTTAGGAACTGATTAACTTACAATCCTTGTAGGAGCAATGCAAATTGTCATTCTGTACTTATTCCTTTCTAAAGTTGAATGGTCAAGTGATTGATAAAAGGGGATTTTTTCACAAGGAAAGGGTAGAAATCAAAGTTAAAAGAGCAAGTGACACATAACTATTCTAAGGCTCACTGAAATTCACAAACTTGCATAGAACATCAAGAAACTATAGTAAGGGACATATATCATGTCACCAGTTAGCAAATGACCCAAACCATGTGAAAACTAAAGCAATTGAAAATTTTGCAAATAGTTCAAGTAAACTAATGAATGCAAAGTCTTAAAAGAAGAAAGAAACGAAGGAAAAAAACTCACCTTCTTGAAGTTGATTTGGAGTAAGTTCCTACAGAAAGGTTAAGTTAGTGAATGACCATTTGTATTATAATCCATCACTAATTTAATAACCATTCACAATAGGGTCACTGAAAAAATGCCACAGCTTAGATGTTGATCACATACAAATAAAATTTGGAAATCTTCCAGTCGCAACGTCACTAATAAATGTATAGACCTTAATTCTCATAAAGCCAGAGCTGGTTGTGGAGTTTTGAGAAAAACAACAAACGAAACAACAAAACTATAACCAATGCGCATTTTGAGTTCGATACACTAAAATGGGAATTGGGGTTCTTAAAATTGGTCTAGAAAACACTAAAACAGTACCTTAGTTGCTTGGAACTGCAATTTGAATGTGACTTTGATCTTGTTCTTCTCGTTCCTCCATATTGCAGCTTTGAACATTTTCATTACTATTCTTCTCCAATTCAACACCAACCCATCATCATCACAAAACCAGTCCTTCAGATCCCAATCACACCCACCAAAAACCTCAATAGGGTCTCCTCCGTTACCACCCAAAATCACAAAATGGGCAGTTTGAGATCAAACCCACATCACAAATCCATCAAAAATCCAAACCACACTCAATTACAACCACATTGGGCCCCAAATTATGGCAAAAAAGATGATCACAATAGCAGATCAAAACTACCCATTTGAGAAATAGAAGAAATTGAGCCAAATTGTGAGATTTAGAGAGAAAATCAGATCTGAAGAGGGGTTGTTGGTGATGTTTTTCTTCAATTTACCGTTGTTTAGTGTCTGCTGCAGAGGTCCCCGATTGATACTAGAAAAAAATGAATTAAAAAAGAACGGTAAAAAAGGGAAATGAATGAATTAATACAATGAAAAGGCGGAGCCGAAGCTTCTTTGAATGGAATTAATAAATAATAGTAGGGTAGTCTGGACAATAAAGGGAGTGTTGGTTGGTTGCGTAAGACCAACTCATATAACCTTTAACAAACGAAACAGATGCTTACAAGGCAATCAAAGATTGTTTGTGAAGTAAATTTAGTCATAGACACGGATACAAAAATAATCATCCTGAAGATCAAGATATTCAAGAACTCTCCAAAGAAGAGAAACAAAAAAAGGAAATATATATATATATATATATATATATATATATATATATATATATATATATTCCTAATGGCCATTGGCTTCATTATTCAAAAACTAATGTCCTAAATGAAATAATAAACTACCAAAAATGATGGGAAAGTTGGCTAAAATATAGAATAAGCTAACAATAAAATACATTCTTTGCATTTGAATCGCTATGCATATTGCGTCAAATTACATAAGTAAATTTCCAGGACCAATCAACGTGAAATAGAGCTTCCGGAATTTAAGTAATTCTAATTATTTAAGGGAAAAATGATGCATGTCTCATCCAATAATAAAAAAATCCTTTGCCAACTAAAATGTCCTTTCGCTTCACTATACTATATTAATATATACTTCAAAATTCACATGCTAATATGGAATTTTCCTACTCATCAGAAAGAGGACAATTAAACTCCAAAATATCTTCAATGTATTTAAGTTTTAGAGCTTTCATCGATTTATTTAAAATAACAGAAGGCTGTCACATTAAATCACCAAGACAAAGACCTATTTTCATAATTCTAACTTTATAACTTTATAAACCATGAAACGAACCATAAAAGTGAAAACACTTGAACTAAGAAAAAAAAGAACTATTAGCTAATACTATTTATAGTACGTACATAATTTCACATAAGTAACATAACACCATCATTCTCAATAAAACAGAACATCATTCTAAAAAGGTATAGTAGGCAAAAATATATCCTAACGTTTCAGCATTTAGCCAAAAAATCCTAACGCTTCAATTTTTGCAAAAAATATTATAACGTTTGGATTTGATGTAAATTGTATCATTGGTTCCTAATTACTTAATTTTAAGCTTGCTTAAGTGACATTATTAAAACCACTAACTTTGCCGCTTAGGGTAACACTATTAACCAAAACCAAAAAACAAAAAAAATACACAACCTAATCCAATTAAAATAAAAATTAAAAAAAAAACCAAAAAAAACTCATTCATCTTTTTCGTGGGGAAGAGCCCTAACAAGAAGCCAACTGGCCATCTCCGTTCGATTGATTTTTCCAAATTACAAACCCTCATTTTCTCTATAACCCTAACAATAAAAGAGAACTAGATTTGAGAAACCCTACAAATCAAAGCATAAATGATGTATTACAAATAAAAGAAGAAAAGAAAACTAGTTTTGAAAACAATGAAAAATGAGGAAGGATATATTGGGAATGATAACTGGAAACAGAAATTAAACTTACTCTTTAGCCTTTTGGAATTGCTCATCAAGACCCATAATAAATAATGTATCAAAAGAATCTACCAGGGTTGCTCCAAGACCACCAAAACTATTAACACCGTCCTTTGACTGTGGCTGATGAAAAAAAAAACTCAAATAGTTTAGTTGAGCAACTGATATGATATAGGTTCGAAAAATTCAGCATGAGTTGGTCCTTGGTATAGCACACCAAGTTTGGCTACATAAATCATATTAGAAAAGAAAATAAACAAATCCTAGTCAAGCTTAAGCCTAAGATAAACACTTTTGACACAAAAAGTAACAGATACAATACATTTTCTCTCATGCGCTTAATAGTTAATATCGCAAGAAAAGCATGTAACAGTCAACACTAGTCTGTGACTCTGTGATAAAGCAACATAGAGGAAGGGGATTCATGTAACCACAAATGTAGCTGGGATAACGCATAGTAGAATTGAGGTATCATATTATTTTTCGAGTATAAAATATCATTGGAAACTATGAGCGAGAATCATAGCTATAATGTACCAAGTAAATATAAAATAATATCATGAAAAAATCTTATCACACCAAAAACACAAAGCATAATATCCCTAATGCTTTTGGCAATTGAGATTTGCTCAACATAATATTAAGAAAAAATTTACTAGACCAACCCGAAGTTCATCTTGGCCCAAAACATACTTTTCATATGATGTCCATGCATGAAGCATTACTTCTTTTACTTTTTGTCTCCGTTGAACATTAACGGAATTCTCTTCTGCCTTCAATTTTAACTCTGCTAGCTGAAAAGAAAAGGTGGAAAGAAGAATATGACATAAAATCAAATATATAAGATTGCATGAGCATGCACACAAAACTAATACAAGTAAACACACTAAAGAAGTGGTGGATATGGACCTGATTGTGCAGTCTAGTTAATTCTTCATTTAACTTGTGGACTTCTTCCTAAGAACCGATGAAAACTTAGTTCACGAATAGAACATGAAACAACAAAATCATGTAATACACAAATTACAACATTCAACATCAACACTAATTCGGTTAATGAAATGCCCATCAACAAACCTTATTCAAATGTCATCATCAAAACCAATTTTCAATGAGAACTACAATCTTGGCCAATTATAGCTACTTTCCTTTTAATCAATTATGAATCTCGCAACAAGAGGGGAATAAGTGTAATGTTCAACTTCCACTACAACAGTTCCATGTCCAGTGCCATATTCTACATTTATGCAAAATCAATCATTTATTCAAAAGAATTCAGACTTTCAATAACATATGTTCACAGCCAAGAAAACAGGAAAACAATCAAAACCTAAAAAAAAATATGACAGATGAGTAATACCAAAATTAAATGGTTGTCGCTTCGGAGATGGTGAGGTACAACGGCGACGGCTTAGGGTGCGGCGACGGGTTAGGGTGCGGCGAACAGTGGTGACGGCTTAGGGCTTCGGAGGCTCCCATCTCCGGTAAACGGCGATGGTAGACCCGATGGCCTTGTCGCAACCTCAATCGCAGCAACGACAGAGATTTAGGGTTTGGGAGAGTGATTTCGGTGAGAGAGAGAGAGTTGATGGTGAGTGAGATCCGGTGAGAGAGAGCGGTGAGAGAGAGAGAGAGCAAAGAGCGGTGAGAGAGAGAAAGAGCAGAGAGCGGCGAGAGAAAGAGCAGAGAGCGGTAACGGTGAGAGAGAGAGAGCGGTGACGGTGAGAGAGAGAGAGCAGAGAGCTGTGACGGTGAGAGAGAGAGGAGAGAGCGGTGACGGTGAGAGAGAGCGGCGGTGACGGTGAGAGAGAGCGGCGGTGACGGTGAGAGAGAGCGGCGGTGACGGTGAGAGAGAGCGGTGAGAGAGAGGTTTCGTTGAGTGAGAGAGCGGTGAGGGTGACGGAGAGAGGTTTCGTTGAGAGAGAGAGTGCGGTGAGGGAGATAGATTTTAGGGAGAGAGAGAGAGTTTTTGTCCCCATTTTTGGGTATCTAGATCGAAGTACGCACGAATCTCAAGATGTAATGGACGGTTGTAAAAAAAGAAAGTTTTGGTGGGAATGTTGGCGCCATTATTTAGAAACGGAATTTAATTCCGTCTCTATTCTCTCTCAATTTCAGTTTCTGATCTCTATCTATTCCGTCTCTAAATTAGTCCATCTCAATTCCGTTGCTAATTCCGTTTCTAAATATCATTTTTCTTGCAGTGTAGGTAGTCAAACGTTGTAACATGAATTACAAAAGAAGTGGTGTTGAGTGAAAATTAGATATTAAGGAACTATAAGAGATTAGGAATGATGCATATGAGAATGCAATGATTTATAAGGATAAGATGAAAGCTTATCATGATCTTTATCTAACAAAGAAATCCTTTGTAATAGGTCAAAAAGTCCTCTTCGATTCTAGGTTGAAAATTTTCTACGGTAAGCTTAGGTCTAGATAGGTGGGGTCTATTTCTTGTTACTAATATCGTTTTCCATGGTGCTAATGAAATATCGAGTATGGAGAGCAGGAATACTTTAAAAGTGAATGGACATAGGTTGAAACCTTTCTATAAAGAATTCGACCGGACCTTAAAATACGGGATTGACTTGGAGCCAATTAAAACACCGACTGATCATATAGAAGTCATCGGTAAGGCTGTATATGTCATGACTTTGGATAGAAATACAAAATAGGAATAGCTAATGAAGGCAAAACTAGGGGAGAAGACTAAAGAGAACACAACAGGAAGTAAGAAAAAGGAAATTGCTATAGAGAAAGTTGAAGTCTTTTTCAAAAGGAAGCCAAAAGCACAAAATGCCTAGGTGAGAAATAAGCCTAAAAAAGGGACATCAATGCAGAAAGTAGAGCTATTGCTGACCAAGAAAATGAGGGATCCAAGCACTATAAAGATTTTTATGAGAAGCAATAGAGAAATTCTTAAGAAAGCACTTCTAGACATCAGAACTAAAATCAATGTCATGCTTTTATCATTCTTCAAGAGAGCTAAGATTTTGCCCATAAACCTAATAAGGTGGAAATTACCTTGGAAAATGGCAAGACCATCACCACAGTTGGGACGAAGAAAAATGTTTGCATGTATGTTACTCGATTCATTTATGAGGTGGAGTTCTACATACTAAACACTTCGGAAAAGGTGGAAATCACCTTGGGCTTAACTTATGCATATTGAGTATTTGACACTGAATTTGGACCAAGAAAAGACTTAGGAAGACCCAAGAGAAATAGAGAGTCAAAGAGTCAAAATAGACCCCAGCCTTAGCAGTGCCTTGGTGTGTGTGTAAGGCACCGTGACATTGCTGGACCCGATTCAAAACAAATTATGAAAAAAAACAAATCATTGCAGTGATCGAGCATCAATTCTTCAAAGATGTACTAGTTATACGTACGACGCTGAACCAATGTAAGGATTTTAAATCTTGGATTCAGTAGATTTGTTAGTTTTGGTGAATCTATTCCGTTGTGTTTTCAATACTTAGGGTTAGACGTGCAAAAAGAGGATCTCATCTTATTCTATCTCTAGTTATTAAGTTTGGAAGAGATGAGCTTTTTGGATTTTTGGTGCTTGTTCTTTTACTTTGAAGGTATTTCATTTTATTGTTGTATTTAGTTTATTTGTGTATTAATAACTAAGTCTTTAATGGAATGAGAGTTTTCTAGAATTGCAAGTATTAATGACATGATGTTTTGTTCTTTAAACTAAAGTTTCTTTTCATTGGAATCTTGTAACTTTGGTTGTATTGATCATAAATCTATTGGTTCTTCATTAGATTAGATTGAATATGCTTTGCTTATGTAGTGGCCAATACATAGGTAGGCGTGGGAGATCTAGATCAGTGAATCTATCGCCACTCGGTAAGAGAATTTACATTAGGTGACAAATAAAGTCTTGTCTGTTTGCTATCAATGTGCTTTTGTACATTCGAACTATAAGATGGATAACAGTTCATACTAGTTCTCATTTAGGGTAAGTGTGTTCATGGAACTTTAAGGCTGCTAGCTCTTTGAAAGCCTACGACATATCTGGTGGTTTTGCGAGTCTAGTTAGTATATGGTAGCGGCTCGTTCCTACCATTAACCTTGGAAAATAGAGTGACCACACTCGAACTTGTCTATGAGAATCCAAAAAAATGGACATCTTTTGTAACCAATGATTAAGTCAATTACTTGCCAATTGTGAAAGATCTCTCAATCTAAGATTTTGTTATATTATTGGAATTATTGTTTTCAATTAGTTTATCTTTTCTAGATGAGGTTAATTAGAAATCCAAACCCCCATTTTCTTTTAGTTGTAGCCTAGAAATCATTCTCAGTCTATTTGGGATCGACCCCGTACTTGCATCACTATATATCCAAGTAGTCAGTAAATCAGGACTATTATTGGTGTTGTACGACGTGACATCAAGGGGGCGCAAGGTGTTTTAATAGAGTTAATTCAATGATATTTGTTTTTTGAAAATTCCAAGTTTTTGTTGAAGTATATCGCCAGGACAAAAATCGGGGCAGTGAAGGTGTGATGTTTTTTCTAAAAGGGTTTTATATTTTTTTCAAGACATAAATGTGAATTTGAGTTTACTTACCTTAAATAAACATACTTATAATACTATGTCGGGGCCCATCTCACTAAGACTTGACTTAGCCTAATTCCCCTAACTAGGCGCCAAATCCATTCAATTTACTTTAAACTCAAAATAATTTTTATTTAAATACTTTATAATGCTCCAAAATTAAATTTATATCGTCAATTAAACTCAATTCATGATTTGTTTAATTAGAGCAAATTGGGAAATCATACGGATTATTCTTTGTATTTTGAAAAATGATTCGGTAGCATCTCCTCTAAGAGTGGCTTGCCGAAAAATCCACTTATTAGATAGAAGAATTAGGAGAAGCCTAGAAGAAATCACAACTCCCCACATTCACAATATATATATATATATATATATATATATAAATTTAAATCATTTAAACTAACTTAAGGTCTCTGATACCTTATTTACATCTTTACAGTCCCAAAATAGAGTAAAATTAAAACATAAGCTTTTCAACTTATTTTAAACCAACTTATGAGACTCTCATAAACTATTCGAGAGTATTTCATGACCTACACTCTCTGCGAAGGCCAAAACAATATATTTATATATAAAGTGATTTACAACATATAAATTAAAACTTTAAACTTGAAAAACATTTACGAAGATCTTTGAGCTATGTCATTCCCCCTTATCTTCATAAATAACCTGACATCATCAAAAACAACTCGAAGATATTAGGTAATTATTCTCCTACATTATTATGTACTCCTGAAAATGGTAGTCCGAATACATAGAGACGTGTAATTGCATTTTTAAATAACAACAAATTTATATAACAATGTGAATCCCCCATTTCTAGTTTGAAGCTCAATAATAGGTTGGCCACCCCAGAAGTGAACTAAAAACTTTACCATGAATTTAATGCACGCTCATAGGAAAACTTGCGTGCATTGGGTCTTCCTTGTTCTAGTCTATCTGGTTAGAAAACCTTCCTCCGAGTCATACTCGTGAGCTATAGCACAAATAAGCCATCATCCCGAACGACATGAATGCATGACCAAGAATGATGCGAAATGCAATGCAGACTGAACACAAATGTAGATACAAAGAGAAATTCAATAAGTAGTAAAGAACACTGTAGGGTTTACTTACAGTCCAACTAACTTAAAATTGATAATGAAGCCTTGGTCAAGCGTTCCCTGGCTTTCACGTACTTCCATATGTCCTTTTAAATCATAAATCTCACATTTTAGAGTTATAACTTAATTTCAACACTTTAAAACCATTTTTCAAGTTAAAGGGAGTTCAAAGTGCCTTTAAACTCCAACAACTCCCTTAAAGTCCTCAAAACCTTTCACACTCTCTCTTTATGTTTTTCAAACACTAAGTATACCCTTAACCTTTTAGTGGAATCCAAGTAGGATCTTAACCACCTATTAGCTTCACCAATGACCAACAACTTGTTAATACATTCCAAATCAGTATTTTCATCCATTTGATAAGTTTAAGCTATTTCATTTCCCTAACCTTTGATTAGAAACCTTATTGAGATATCATTTGACTTATTTAGTCACAAACATTGCCAACCATTTCACTACAATAAATGATAAACAAGAATAAAGTTCCATAAAAAATGAGCCGACTAACACCAATAATAACCTCTCAACAATAATGATACAACGGTTGTGATAATTCATAACTACCTATCGAACCATATATTGATTTAAATTACTAAAAAAACTTGAAACCATGAAAACTTAACCCGAATCATCAATAGAACTTTTAATGAGTCATAATTCAAATTAATTGGATCACGACACCATGTATTTCATTTCATTAGTTCAACCAACCGATAAGGTAATTCATTACCTCATTTGACAACTAAAGTAATTGCAATCATCAATGGACCTCATTTCGTTTCTTTTCTGAGGGTCATGCCCTACCCTGCCCTGCCAAGGCATGGTATGGAGAGGCCCTACCATCTTTGCTATTGTGCAACCCTTCATCATCATCATCATCAACTAACAATAACATCGACAATTCTAATGAAAAAACAAAGTTTCCTCCTATTCTCTCATTGTCCACCTCTCTTCCCTTCATAATAGACACAGATAAATAACCATACCAACAACCACAACCTCATCTACTTCCTCCTTCTCAACTGATCAACACCCACAACAGCATCAACATCATCATTGCCATCCCTCTTGAATATGATTCCCAACTACATTAACATAATAAAACCCAACTGAATTAACTAAATGAAACCTCAACTTTGAACCAAAAATCACCGACACCATGGTTGCTTCGATTCATCATCATCATCATCATCATCATTGCCTTAGACGTCTGAGACTAAGATAGAGACACTGTGAGTGAGAGATTGGAATAAAGAAAATAGTTGAGGAAAAGACAGAGAGAGGACTATCCATAGCCGAGAGGGAAAATCAATCAAGAAAGATGAGAATTATGGATAGGGAGTCGATGAGAGTGATAAATGATTAAACGTATATATAGGGTTAGTTTAGTCTTATATTTAATATAAATATCCTTAAATGAGCACTAAATCATGGTATTAGTACATTTTCATGGAATTAAGGTGTAAAATAAGGAATTAAAGAAAAAAGAGAAGAAACAGAGGACAAATCCATAAAACACCTTGGCGATGTGACTATGGGCGTTGACGTTGTAGGCATATAATGCACAGTGTGGGAAGGAAAGGTATGCCATGGGATAGATGAAATAGTGAAGAAAACCAACTCTAGAGGTCTAGCATAGCGGTGGCACTATAGAGCATAAGGGATGGTAGTGCTAGAAATGAAGGAAATAGAAAGTTAGAGTTTTAATTCAAGTTAAATTGTAAAGTAGGATTCCTAATTGTTATTAGGGAGTATAAATAGGTATTAGGACATGGTAAATATACCACATAAAAACTATTAGCCACCATTAGAGCAATTTAGCATAGGTTTTACATTAAGTTTGAATATTAAGAAGTTTATGTAAAGAAAACATTAAAGACTTCATGTTTTCAATTCAAGTTTGGTTTTATTTAATTCAGGGTAATATTTATATTCATCTCTTATTTATAATCATTTATATTATGAATTGTGATATATGTGTTTCAATGAAATGTTTGTAGTTTATTTATCTTAGGGATCAATGGATCTTATAATATGAATGTTATGCTTTGAATATGAGTAAAAATTAATAATAAAAAGTGCAATGGTTAAAATTTTTATTGATTATGAGCGTAATGCTTTAGACATACTGGCCACATGTTTGATGAATTTAGGCTTTAGAAGTTATCATGGCTATTGAAGCTTTTAATCTAGACATGAATGGTACGTCCGTAAAATATACAACATCGATAGATGGTTTTTGATTAGGGAGACGCAAATAGTAAACTTAGTTGGTTATGAATCGAATGATTTGAGACTCAAAGCAATCTGGAGGTTATGTTATTCACATTGATAGGTGGAGTTCTATTTTGTACATTAGAATATTTTTTATTAAGATAGTGGGTTGAAGTGGATTTAAAGGAAATCTGTCTATTCTAAGTACGTATTGCACAAAACATATTGAGATGTAAACATGAATACAAAGCATAGTATTAAATTACTTGAATAAAGTTGTGAATTAAGATATCATTAATATAAGAGTTCAAGTAAAGTTTAAAGTAATTTGTTATAGTAGTTTTGTTGGTATAAAACCAATTAAAAGTGAATCCCTTAGCAATAGTTCAAATTAAATAGCTCATTAACAACTAGCGCAAAAACTTTTCTCAAAAGACATATCCGTACTCAACGTAAGTTTATTGCACTATTACTACAAGCCAGCCGTTATACTTGCAGCACACATCAAGTTTTTAGTGCCATTGCCGATGAAAGGTAGCCATTAGTATTACGTACTTAGTTTGAATAGTTGCTAAGTTTTATATTCGGTACTTTACTTTTCAGTTCATAAAAGCAAAAAAATAACAAAATATAGGCTTAAGTTATGGTTTGACTTTTTGCACTTGATCTTTTTATGTTTTCTTTTTAGGGATACTTAGTGCATGCGTAGAAAAGGAGAGAAGGACCTAGTGCCTTACGACTTGGAGATTGATAGAATCAATGAAGGAAAAAACAAAGAACTCAAGATGGCTGAGGAGCAAGCTGGAAACCAACAATAGGGCAGCGAGAATAACCAACCCACAGGTGATTTTGTAATGTAAGATAGAGTGCAAGGACGGAGATGCCTTCATGACTACTTCAAGTTAGAAGTTCAGGAGACTTACAATGGAGTGGTGAGGCTTCCAACCAACACCAAAAAGTTCAAATTGAGATTGTCTTTGATAAACATGGTGCAAGGTAGCATATTCGGTGACCTATCCAATAAAGATCCAATTGCACATGCTGCGAACTTCTTAGAGAAGTGCAACACCGTGCATATAACTGCAGTAATAAAAAAGGTGACCAGAATGCAACTTTTCCCATTTTTATTGGGCAGAAAAGCCAAATTCTGGTTCCATGGGCTGAATCTGGAAGTATGATTTCATGGGTAGAAATCAATGAAAGATTTATTGATAAGTTCTTTTCCTTAGTGAAGGTCAGTGAAAGGAAACTTGAAATTAATTTGTTCAAGCAAGAAGACACCAAATCTCTTGGCGAGGCTTGGAAAATATTCAAAGAGATGTTGAGGAGATGTCCAGGACACGGATACATGAAATGGGTAAAACTCTTGATTTTCTACTATGGGATGTACCATACCACGAGAACGCTAATAGATGCCACATCAAGTGGCTCTCTACTTACCAAGGATGTGGGCATAACATTGGATCTCTTTGATCTTATGTCTCTAAATTCTACCGTCAGTACTCGTTCCATGGTAAGGAAACTACCAGGCGTCTACTAGATTAACTCACAAGCAACAATTATGACACATCTATCAAATTTGTGCAATAAAATGGTACAATTTCAGATGGGACACCAAGGTCCACAGGTAGCATAACAACCCCATGAATCACCAAGGCATAGTGGTTAACCAAATGGATATATAGCAGGGAATGGAACTTGAGGACATCAACTTCATGAACATCCAAAGCTATGGGAACAACTTCATGCCAAGAGAAATGGCTCCTTAATAGTTTTATCAAGGATACAACAACTATAACCTGAACTTCTCTTACGAAAATCTAATAATGAATTGAAGTTACCTCAAGGGTTCAATCAACAAGTCTAACATAGCAAACTGGGTCAGAGCGAATAGATAACTTCATTGAAGTCGATTGAGAAGTATTTGAAAGCTATAGTCATGAGAAATAAGGAGCGCCATGAGAAACATGAGAAAAAGATAGAATAAGTGAAGCTAGATATGAAGAGAATGGATAATGAACAATCATAATCCATTAAGAAATTAAAAAGACAAATTGGTTAGTTTACCAGTGATTGGAACTCACAAAATGAATAACAGTTTCTAAGTAACAAAATTAGCAATCACATGGCAAATGCATATGTAGTCCAGTTAAGGAATGACAGAAAAACTGATGATCCAATGAGGCCAAGAGATATAATAAATGACACAAGGAAGCGAATTAATGAGCAACTACTGAGAGATGTAGAACACTTGGATAATGATACCATTATCCAAAAAGAAGTAGCACCAACAGAAGAATTAGGATCGACTCAAGGGAAAATAAGGGGAGATAGGAAGAAAAAAGATGTGGTACTAGGGAGAGTCACATTTCTTGATAATCCACCACTTATAAGCCCACCTTTACTATATTTTCAACAGTTCAAAAAACAAAAAGATCAGGTATAGTTTAAAAAATTGTATAAATGTTTAAGAAACTGCGCATAAACATCCCTTTTGCGGATGCATTAGAACAAATGCCGAACTACACAAAATTATGAAAGGACATAATGGCAACAAAAAGGTGGAACTAGAAGATTACAAAATAGTGAATTTGGATAAAGAGTGCAATGCAATCTTATAGAGGAATTTACCACCGAAGTTGAAGGATCCATGAAGTTTTTCCATTCCATGCACGAGAGGAGGACACTTGTTCGATAAGATTCTATGTGATTTGGGAGCAAGAATAAATTTGGTGCCCTTATTAGTTCTCAAGAAATTAGGATTGGGAGAAGTAAAGTCAACTAATATGACTTTGCGATTAGTAGATCGATCAGTGACATATCCAAAAGGAGTGATTGAAGATGTGCTAGTGAAAATAGACAAGTTAATCTTTCTCATGGATTTTGTAGTATTAAATATGGAAAAAAAATCGAGGGTACCATTAATTTTAAGGAGAACTTTCTTAGCAACTTCAAGAGCATTGATAGATGTCCAAGAAGAATAGTTAAGGTTACGAACAAATGACGAGGAACTCTTATTTAATATTTACAAAACTTTAGAATTCCTGATTGATGGAAAGCATTACAAAAAGAATTGAAGTCAAAGATATAATTTATAATTGTGTTACTGAGATAACCCAGAAGTATACGCCAGAAGATCCACAAAAAGAATGTTTAGTCCAAAGTATAACAATAAGATCTACAGTGAAGGGTAAACTTCAAGAATCAGTAAATGCTTCAACACCAATAGGAACCCCTAATTTCATAAAGGTTTCAAGAAATTAGAAATGGAGGTGGAAAGCGCATTTATTGAACCAAAAATGGAGTTAAAGCATTTACTGAAGCATTTGAGATATGTGCATTTAGGAGAAGATTCAACATATCCCGTGATCATTTAAGCAACATTGACGGAGTTGGAAAAAGAAAAACTGCTTCAAGTTTTGAAAGAGCACAAGTCAACCTTGGGATTGACAATTAAGGATGTAATGGAATAAGCCTAATGGTTTGCATGCATAAGATCTTAATGGAAGAAAATCATAACCAATTGATTGAAGCTTAGAGGCGGTTGAATCCAGTAATGAAAGAAGTTGTAAAGAAATAGATCTCGAAATATTTGAATGTCAGAATCATCTATGCCATTTAAATGGTTCTTGGGTTTTGCCAATACATGTGGTACCAAAGAAATGAGGGATGGCCAATATTCAAACTGAAAAATGGGGAAACCTTGTCCACAAGAATGGTAACTGGCTGGAAAGTTTTCATTGATTAGAGAAAGTTCAATAAAGCTACGAGAAAGGATCACTTCTCATTGCCATTCATTGATCAAATGTTGGACAGACTAGCAGGATATGAATATTATTGCTTTTTAGATGGGTATTTTGGGTATAATCAAGTTTCCATAGCAATAGAAGATCAGGAGAAAATCACATTTACTTGCCTTTACGGAACATTTGCATTCAAACAGATGCCATTTAGATTATGCAATGCACTGACAACATTTCAATGATGTATGATGGTTATTTTCTATGATATGGTCGAAGATATTATGGAGGTATTTATAGATGAATTTTTTTGTATTTGAGGCTTCTTTCGATCTATGCATGCAAAATTTGGCTTTGGTATTGAAAAGATGTCAAGACACAGACTAGGTACTTAATCGGGAGAAATGCAATTTCATGGTTCGAGAAGGAGTTGTTTTGGGACATAGAGTGCTTGCTCATGGATTTGAAGTAGGTAGAGCAAAAATAACACTAAATGAGAAACTTCCTATAATGAGAAACATTAGAGACATAAGAAGTTTTATATTGCCTGCAAGTTTTTATAGAAAGGTTTCTAAAAGATTTTTCAAAAATCACTAAACCATTGTACACATTGTTGGAAAAAGATGTTACCTTTAAAATGAGCCAGACATGTATACAAGCATTTGATACCTAAAAAGTAGCTTTGATTTTGGAATAACATGTGATGCCAGTGATTACGTAGTAGGCCAAATTAGAGATGAAATGTTTAGAGCTATATACTACGCAAGTGGAACACTGGATCAAACACAACAAGATTATACTACAACAAAAAAAGAACTATTAGGAGTGGTGTTTGCAAGTGACAAGTTTAAAGCCTATATAATGGAATCCAAAGTTATTAAGTATATTGATCATGCAGCAATCTGCTACCTTTTTGCAAAGAATGATGCCAATCTAAGGTTGATTAGATGGGTGCTACTATTGCAAGAGTTTGATTTAGAAATCAAAGATAAGAAAAGAAGTAAAAAATTGGTTACATACCATTTATCTAGGTTACCGCATAAAGAAGTGATACATGGAAGCCGGTAACCGAAGTATTTGTGGAAAAACAATTATTTCAACTCTCTGAGTTGTAGATGGACTTTCTCGATTTAGACTCCATCTAAACGAGCTAAAAAGGCATCGTGATAATGACGTTAAACTAAGAGCTACTAAGAGGCAATCCATACGTTTTTTTAAATATTTCAACAAGTTAGTTATTAGTTTAATAATTACAATTAACACGTTTTAATTATATCTTTAGAAAATTTATATCAAATGTGTAGGAATGACCATTAGTCGGGTGAAAATTTATCAAAATGGATAACCATTAAGAATTGTCCCAATAGCAATGTAACATCAAGAAGTCACATTTGAGATATTTTGTTTGATTAATAGATTTATTTAAATTTGCACTTTTATTTGATGCTTATCTATTGTGTTATTATATATGTTTGTGTGTTTTAGTGTTTTCATGTTTTAGGCTTACTTTTAAACTTTGAGGATAATGTTTGGTTTAAGTTTGAGGGAATGACAATACACTGCACTGTGGGAAATGTTAAGATAGACTGAGAAATAAGGATGAACACTGCATGTATGATCATTTAAGTTTCAATTTGAAGTAGTTAAGGAGGAAAACATGATAGTGTATAAATTTTTCATTTTTCTTACTATTTGAATGTTTAAATAGTATAGATTAGGTTGTATATAGTAATATGTAATGAATAAGTAGTTCATTTGTATGTTCATGCCTTTAATTATGGATGAACAGATTACAAGCATCTTGTTCATATGAAACGCAAGAGAGTGTTTTTAAATTTTCAAAGAACAAACAATGAAATGTAGCAAACAATGGTGTGATTTCATGATTAGAAACCTAGAGTTAGGGAAGACCTTGAACTTGAAACAAAAGCAAGAAACATAACATTTCTTGTGAAAAAGTTAGATCTCAAAGGATTCTATAATAAGTGTGAATCTTACTTGAAAATACAAAGCAAATAAAGACTTAGTGCAAGAGGAGAAGAACTAGGCATTGTATATTAGAAGTTGGAGTTCACTTTCTTGATTTAGTAAAAATGAGAATTGCTAACAAGAGTTATAGAAATAAGAAAATGACAGAATCTCACCATTTCTACATGAAATGAAGCCGAGAATTTCATGGTTGCAAAAAAAGTAAGGAAGAATAAAGTCCATGGAATAAGGAGGAGGGACTGTAAAATATAAAAATGAAAAGAAGAAGGAGAAATGAGAGTAGAAAATTAATAAAAGATTTAGCTCGAGTATGATTAGCTAATTGAGATAAGTTTCCATTCCAACTATGTTAAAGTCATATAGACTCTTGAAATGCTAAAGTCTTCCAAAGATGAGTTTGATCTATGCTTATTTGTGAATTCCTAAGCTTAATAAGAAATCATGAGATTTTATACTTGCTACTTGAGTGTTAAAACGCAACAAACTTATAAGTAGTGATGGTTTTTGGTTGTAATCAAATTTGGTGTTTTAAAAGTGAAGTTTTATGAGTTGTTAAAGCTACCTGCCTTAAAAATAAAAGTTTTTGCAAAGAAAAACTCTTGATTGGATTATTAACTTGAAACTTAATTAATTGAAGGATACTCCATGAATAATGTAAATTGAATGAGAATTATTTCTTAGGATACTTAGTAGAATACACCTTTACTCGGGAGGTGCAAAATCCTAAGTTTCGGGGTATTCGATAAGTGATTATTGATACGTATATATAGGGTTAGTTTAGTCGTATACTTAATATAAATATCCTTGAGTGAGCTCTAAATCATGAGATTATTGCATTTCTAGGGAATTAAGGAGTAGAGGAAGGAATTAAGGAATAATGAGAAACAACAGAGAAAAAACCACAAAATACACTTAGCATGGTGGCTATGGGTGTTGCTGCTGTGGGCGTATAAGGCATAGCATGGGAAGGAAAGGCACGGCTTAGGAGAAATGAAAAAGTGAGAAAACCAACTCCAGAGGTCTGACACAGTAGCGACGTTGTGGAGTATAAGGGATGTCACCGAGTAAGTGACTGACAACACTGAGACACTAGGGAGAAAGGAAATACATATGTAGTGGTGATGCAGTGGGCTATGAAGCATGGTGCCAAACATTTAGTGACAACGCCTGTTGAATAAAGAATTTGTTTAAGAATGCAAACTCTAATTGAGGTTAGGGACGATGAAGGTGCAAAGGCTCAGATGAGAGAATATATTATTTATCTCATTTGTGCTTTCATTGCTTATATATTCACTGATAAGAATGAGTTACAACTCTTAGATGTATTAAATCTGAGCCATTCGATTACAGTAATATGGATCAATACAGCTCAGATACACACCCTCTCATCTTACGTGGACAGTATACTCACCATTCCACAATGTAAATTACACTAATAACCTCACTAATGATTCATTCTCATAGCGCCGGACACGCAAGAAATAGAAAGTTAGAGTTTTAATTCAAGTTAAATTGTAAAGTAGGGTTTTTAATTGTTATTAAGGAGTATAAATAGGTATTAGGACTTGGTAAATACACCATATACCAACTATTAGCCACTATTGGAGCAATTTAGCATAGGATTTACATTGAGTTTAAATATTAAGGAGTTTATGCGATGAAAACAATGAAAACTTCACGTTTGCAATTCAAGTTTGCTTTTGTTGATTAAATTCATGGTAATATTTATATTCATCTTTGATTTGTAATGATTTCCATTATGAATTATGATATGTGTGTTGCAAGGAAGTGTGGTTAGTTTATTTATTTTAGGGATCAATGGATCTTATGGTATGAATGCAATGCTTTGAATATGAGTAAAAAGTAATAATAAAAAGTGCAATGGTTAGAATTTGTATTGATTCTATGCGTAATGCTTTAGACATACTGGCCATATGTTTAATGAACTCAGGCTTTAGAGGTTATTATGGCCATTGAAGTTTTTAATCTGAACATGAATGGTACAACTATAAAATACACAACATCGATAGATAGTTATTGATTAGGGAAACGCAGATAGTAAACTTGGTTATGAATCCAATGATTTGAGACTTAAAGCAATGTGAAGCTTAAGTTATTCGCACGGATTGGTGGAGTTCTAGTTTGCACATTAGAATCTTTTTCTTCATGACAATGTGTTGAAGTGGATTTGAAGAAAATCTGTCTATTCTAATTAGGCATTGCACAAAACATATTGAGATGTAAACATAAATACAAAGCATAGTATTAAATTACTTAGATGAAGTTGTGTACTTAGATATCCTTAATATAAGAGTTTAAGTAAAGTTTAAATTGATATGTTAGAGTAGTTTAGTTAGCATAAAGCCAATTAAAAATGAATCCCTAAGCACTAGTTCAAATTAAATAGCTAATTAACAACTAGTGCAAAAACCGTTATGTGAAAACCATATTTGCAATCAACATAGGTTAATTATACTATTACTATAAGCTAGTTGTTATACTTGCAACACGCATAAAAAAGAAGAAGAGAGAGGTTTGATCTAGTGAGGCCAGAGAGGAAACAAAAGAGATAAAAGACCGAAATGGGGATGAGACCCCTGTGGGTTTTCACATTTTGTGATAAGAGGTTTAGACAGTCAATTACTTATTTACCTTTGACAAAATAACCTCTTCTTAAATTCTTCAATGTCTTTATTGGTCATTTTTTCCATTTTTCTTTTTATTTCTCATGTTTATCTCTAAATTTTAAGCCAAAATTGAACCCTGAAAAATACCCAAATTTCGTCGAAAATTGAAAACATACTAACGGTCTCCGAAACACGCGGACACTATGTTTCGACTTCAACTTAACCCTATTTCGCGGCGAATAGAGTGTAATACATCAATTATTCACGTGGGACAAAAAATAATATTGTATGTCATAGTCTTTAGTCCATAATACGTAGGTCGCACCTAAGATATTAAGATTCCAATTCAAATTCAAAAATCCTTTATTAGACTGTTAATCATGTTTATGAAATTCTCGTGTTTCATAATTCTTCCCAACTAATCAAAAATCTTGTCCTTGAAATTTAAACTTACTGGTAATTAAATCAAAAGAGATACGAGAAAATGCTTCTTTATACATAACTCTTCTAATCACAAACCTTGACACAAGTTGAACGTGCACAATAATTTTTTCGTGTTTTACCGTTAACTTGTAGTAGTGGTAAATAGGATATTGTCTCCACAAGGATATTTGAAATATGAAAGGAAAACAACTTTTTAATGTTTTTATTAACTAAATTAATCTTTTTAAAAGGGAATTGAAATACTTAATCAATTAACAAATATGATTACTAACTTAAATAACCAAACTAACTAAATTAATCTAAACAAATCATATTTAAACTAAATTAAACAATATTGAAATGCAATTCAATATAAATAAACAAACATCTAAGCAAACCCTCCACTAAACAATATAATATATTTGGATTACTTTCAAACATTAGAACATAATATTACTTCATATTATAGTTATAATTATAAAACATGGAATGTTAGAATCATTAAATCCTAGCTCATAAGAGGTTGATAGCCTTTAGTCAGCCACCGATTTTCTTTAACTAATGAAAATGCCACATTTTTATCATTGTAATAAATCTACCTATTAGATAAAACGCAACATCATAGAAATATGATTGTATTAAGTTCAATGAAGATTAGGCCTAATCTTAGTTAATATTATTGAAGCTGCATAATAAACAACTTAGAACACAATCATCTAAGACATCCACTTGGGAAATACCCTATAGATTAATCCTAAATACTACTTATATAATTGATGCATTAACTATAGACATAGGTTCATAATTTAAATACCACATAACACATTTGCAACTATGCATGCAATACTAATATTCTTTAGTTGTAATACGCAAAAAAAAAACTTGTTAATTTCGTGATTGACATGCATGAATAGATTTAAAACATTAAGTACATCATTCCTTAATTATAACTATCTAGTAATATAAAATATATGATATTTTCTAGGGTTTATTTAGATTGATAGACTATTCACTCATGCTGGAAATAAAAACACATAAATATAATTATAAGGCACAATGAATGAATAAATACCTTAATATTAATCAAAGCTCCAAAGTATCTCCAAACATAGAAAATAAAACTAAACTATAGCAAAAGGAAGAGAGTTATGATAGTTATTTTGAAGCTCTCTGGTTTTTTTTATAGTCTCCCTATGTATACATATCATAGATAAACTCAAGTTCTTTTATATAGTCTCCCTAACTTATACATAAATCGCTGAGCACATCACTGAGTTTAGCTCTTAGTGCTCCACCGATTCAGCTAGTGACTATAGTTCATTTTCCAATTCGCTGTGGATTCACTGGCCTTCTTCTGCTGCTGATTTAGATGACGATTTTTAGTGTTATTCCAAATCACTAGTGCATTTTTCAGTAAATACTTTTTCTTTTTTTTTCTCCTTTCTTCCATTTCTTCATTCCTATTTAAAACCTAAAATCATAAAAACAAGAGAGTACCTAGTGTAATATCATTTTTTGTCTAAAATCAACTTAAATTACACTATAAAATGAGTCTAAATATTACTTGTCAAATACTCTCAAACTCAACACCTTGCTGTCCCGAGCAATGAAATATTCTCAATCATATTCTCTTATTATTCTTTATAAAATGATTTCAATTTGATTCATCTTAACTTTAAATAATAGAAATTTAAAATCGAATTGATTTTCAAATGGAAATATATTACTAACAAGTAAATGAAGGTTATGATAAAATAGAATGATTTAGTCAAATTAAAATATCCTTTAATGATAACTCAACCACCTAATGTAATATTTCTTTAAAATTTAAAGTTCATTATCAAAGCTTGTGTATAACATAGGTTTTCTCAATCTCCATTGACAAACATGAAGTTTATGATAACTAATATGGAATCTCAAAACACGAAAACCACTAGATTAGTTTCAATTTTAGAAAATACTTTATAATAATACCACAACTAAAATTAATAGGAATTTTGCCAAGATACCAATACGTCATTTAGAACATGTTAGATTAAGAAATACTTCATTCAACATCAATTTCAAGTACTCGAGTTAAGTCTTTTTGTTTGAAGAGTTTAAGTACATCTATTAAAGAAGTTCTTATTGTAATAAGGATTCCAAACATCCTTGGGTTGGAACATTTCTTATGTATTTTCTTATTAATTAATGCAGACACTTTTTGTCTCAGATTCTTTTTAGATTCTTCTAAAGATTTATCTTTTGATTCAGAGAATTCTTTCAAAATGTCATCATAATTAGAAAATTGCATAATTGATTCCATTAATGGTTAATTGATTTCTATCTTCCTAAATGATTCAAGAATTTCTTCATTGATTTATTCCTCTCTAGCGTCAGTTAATCATTGTGGAACAATAGAATATGAACGCACATCTCCATTCAAATTATCAAAAATCTTCTCACTTTTATTCATTTCATTTAATTCAATTTATAAAGATTTTTCATATGCTTCAACTCTTGCTAAATACCATGAGTACAACCTTCCATGAAAAGGTGTAAGCTTTAATTATTTAGCCATCCATTGTCTAGTAGGAATGACATTAGCCATCATTTATTCTTCTTTTTCTTATTCTTCTTCTTCTTCTTCAATAGTCTTTTGAATCATTTTTATTACTTTGTTTAGGTGTTTTGCCAATTATAGTTGTGTCTTTCTTATCACTAAATATAATATTAACCTCCGCTTGATTAGTAAGAGCAACATTGGTCTTAATAGGTGTTTTAACTTGACCGCTCTCTTCAGTAGTTAACATATTTATTTGCAAATCCATTTAACTTAACTAATTTTTCAGATCATTAATGGTAGTGTAAGACTTAATTTGATTTTGAGAAATCAATGTAAAATTTTGATGACTTTGACTCATAAATTTGTGCAGTATTTGCTTAAAACTTAAATTCATATGTTGATTGTTTTGTTGAGGCTGCTGATTAAGTGTAGGTCGTATCTGAGCTTTTTGTCTATAAATTATAATTTTGATTTTGAGGACCATAGCTAAGATTTGGATTCAGTCTTCCAGGATAATAAGTATAATTAGCATATTGATTTTTTAGGGGGCCAGAAAATTAATTCATCATTACATTAACCTCTTCAATATTTTCTTCTTGTAGACTAGGACGCTCATCCGTAGAATGTGTAATCTCATTACAGAATCGGCAAGCCTTAACTTGATTAGATTTATTGTTAACTAACACCTTAACTATCTTAGATAATCCATAAATTTTATCGTCGGTTGCTTTATTTTTCTTACTATCTACTTCATAGAGTTTCTCTCTTGAGGATTCAACCTTTTCATCATACTATTTAGATTGTTTTGGTATTTTAGTAATTGTTTTTTTCGCTAAAGTATAAATTTTTAAAAAATAAAGACCCACCACATACTGTGTCTAGTAGTTCTTGTTCAAAATGATTGAGTCCTTCATACAAATATTCTAATAAAGATCTTTTACTATATCCATGTTGAGAATAAGAAGAAATTAGTCTTTGAAATCAATCCTAGAATTCATTAAAATTCTCATCATCTTTCATCTTAGCAATTGTTATTTACTTTCTATAGGAACTAATTTTTCTAGTTGGCTAATATTCATCTAGGAAAGCTTCTAAGATTCGAGTCCATATAGTTATCGAGTCTTGTGAAAGATAGAACAACCAGTCTTGTGCTTGATCTTTCAATGCAAATGGAAAAGCTTTAGTTTGAGTTGTTCTAAAGTTCATTCTTTTGGTTTCATCCCATTAATTTTATGTTGATACTTCCTTTTGAATTTTTGTTTATCTTCATTGTCTTTACCGTAGAAGTTAGGTAAGACACTAATAAATCCAAATCTAAGTTCAAATTTAAGAAATCCATCGAGTATGCTATATACGTTGGCTCATATGCCGTAATATTTTAGTTTGCTTGTCTAAAAGTGAGTTCACTATTATTATTGACTAGTCACCAAAGGTATGTGCTTCACACGTAAGGTAAATATATTAATTTTCTCATAATATATTGATATAAAATTAAACCTTTTTCTTCTTCCCTTTTCGATTTTGGGACCGGCAATGAATATTGCTTTCCATTGGTGGAGTTAAAAAGGGGTGTTAGTAAATTTCTTAACATACCAATAAAATATAATAAAAAATACAACAAAATAAATGTAGCAAAAATAAATGCAAAACCATGAAAGTAGAGAAAGTGAAAAATGTAACATCTAGTACTAATTTAACAAATGGTAGACATACTAATTTGAAGAACGACTATATAAACTACATTTCTAGCGTGTGTGCCTATGGTTCTATTTAGTTTACCAATTTTAACTAATATATTTGTTGACCTCGTTGATACTCCTCTAGATAAGACCACATATAATTGTCCATGACTAAAAACATGTTTCGGTACGTATATTCCAACATTTGGAATGGTTTGGCCTTTTTATTTATTTATGGTCAAAGTAAATGACAATTTAATTGGAAACTATTTTTGTACTAGAGTAAAAGGCAAATTTATATTCTCATACGGTTTAAGTGGAATTTGTGGTATAAATACTCGGGTACCCAAAAAATGACCGCTTGCGATCTCGACATCAATTACATTCTATAGAACAATTTTCATATTAAATAGTGAAGCTTGATATGATCAATTAGCTAAATGGACATGGAAAAACTCTTCTTCTCCTTATTATGATCGAGTTGATGAAATTTAAGAAAAAGAAGCAATTTAGGAAAATGAATCAAAATTAAAAGGTCCCCATTTTGAGATCATTGTTTAAAAATAAAATTGTACTTTTAAGCAACCTTAGAGTAGTTTGTTTGCTTGATTTATATAGATTTTGACTATGGAGTACGCAAAACATCTCAAACTCTTTGAAGGTTCCATGTTTCAAGTCTAGTGCACACTCTTCAGCCACTTCTTCTCTGCTAATCATTGCAATTATTGGTTCTAATCACCTATGCACATAGTGGTTTTTCAAAAAAATAAAATAGTTTTTTTTCTTAAAAAATTTAAATTGTTGAATTTGTGAAAAAACTTTCTCTGCAAAAATATCTCTCAACAAAAATAAATAATTTAATGATTTTACATAAACCTATATCTTGTTTTAATCATTTATACAAATATCACCCATTATAAATAATTTAAGCATAATTATATAAATAAAGTTAAAAAAATGAATGGATCAAAGCAGGGGAATTAACCTTGTATATCACACATATGACATTTAGTACCTCTCTGATTGTTGGAAGAAATTAGTATCTCTTTTTGCTAATTAAGAAAGAAACCAAAAACTAAGAAAAATAAATATATGAAAGCAATTCTTACATATGAAATTAGTTTTTGCAAAACCACCACATTTCTATAGTTGCTTGTAAATCTTAATTCTTCACTTTGCATTTCAAGCCTCCATATTCGCTCAACTACTAAGAAACTCAAACCAAAACCTTATATTTATCTCTTCAGATATTGTGCCAACCGTGAATGGTTTGAGATCAAGGCCTATAGTCTCTAACAATAGAATAGAAGCCTATGTACACAACAGGGATGACAAAGATCCGCCTCCAACCCATCCAAAATTAAGCTCCAGTATTATCCTCCCCATTCGAAAATGTAGTGGGAACCTTTTTGAAAACTGGAAACCAACATTCACGATCCACTCATGCCTACCTTTTTAGGAAACTAGTTAACGACTTTTAGTTCGTAATTCAAAATGTTGTGCCCCTTCAAATTGATTTCGAATCACTATTTTTTTGACATAAAGGTTGTGGAAACTGCTTGGTATTATGTTTTGTTTAATATATTTATTTTAAGTAGAAGTCATTTTTGCCCTTACTTTTTGAATGACTAAGAGTGGAAATAGAAAAGTTGAAAGACATGTTGAAAGGGAATATTTGTCATTGGATATTTTGCTTTTAATTGAATCGTAGGGAGGATTGGCATTATATATAGTATTGATAACTCTGTTGTTATTGTTATTATTAATGATATTGTCATTAATATCATTATTATTGTTTTCCATCGTATTAACTAAAATTTTCCTAAGTTTTTGTCTTAAACTTCAATTAAGATTTTTGTCATTCAAGATCAAACAGATGTAAAGATCTTGTTGAATTAACACGACGAAGTGTTTAGACCATACAACATCTACAATTCTTTAAAAATTATCTCAAAATCCCCGGCAATGATGCCAAAATTGACATGTGACGAGCGTGCACAATAATTTTTCTTGTTTTACTATTTACTTGTAGCAGTGGTAAATGAGATATCATTTCCACAAGGATTTTCAAAATCTCAAAGGAAAGCAACTCTTTATTGTTTTTGTTTAATTTTATCTTTTTAAATGGGAATTGAAATATTAAATAACTTAACAAATATGATTACTAACATAAATAATCAAACTAACTAAATTAATCTAAACAAATCAAATTCAAACTAAATTAAACAATATTTAAATGCAATTCAATATATATACATATATATATATATAACAAACCCCCACTAAACAACATAATATATTTGAGTTGCTTTGAAACACTAGAAAATAATATGACTAGTTATAATTATAAAATATGAAATTTTAGAATCATTAAACCCTACTTCATAATAGGTTGATATCCTTTAGCTAACTACCAATTTTCCTCAATTCAATAGATATGCCACATTTTATCATTGTAAATCTACCCATTGGATAAGACGCAACACCATAAAAATATGATAGCATTAAGTTCAATGAAAATCATGTCTAATCTAAGCCAATATTACCGAAGCCGCATAATAAACAACTTAGAACACAATCACCTAAGACATTCACTTGGGAAATTCCCTATAGATTAATCTTAGTTACTAATTCTATAATTTTTGTCAATAATTATAGACATAGCTTCAAAATCTTAATACCACATAACAAATTTGCAACTATGCATGCAATACTAATCTCCTTTAGTTGTAATATAGAAAATAGCTTGTCCATTCCGTGATTGACATTTATGAACAGATCTAAAGCATTAATTCCATGATTCTTTAATTAGAACTATCTAGTAATCCAAAATATACTACATTGTCTAGAATTTGTTTAGATTGATAAACCACTCACTCATGCTAGAAGTAAACAACCCATAAATATAATTATAATACATAATGAATGAATAAATATATTATTATGAATCAAAGCTCAAGATTATCTTCAAACATAGACAATAAAACTGTCAGACCTCACCTAATTACGACATCTAACCGGCCTAGATTATCATAACCCCTTGATAATCTGGCTACCTTCACCTCTCTATCAATAAATGATTAATATAAAGATATTATTATCACCAATTATAAAACTTTATTAACCACAATCGATTCTAAAGTGAATCTTAAAAATTAAAGTTTTTTAAGAGTTTTTCGACAACAATGCGTCTATTTTTAAGCCTAAATCGAAAAACTCAGCCTTCAAAAATCTTCAATGAAATTTGTTCACCTGTGATGGAAATGCTAAAGGACTCACAATCCACCACATAACAATATATATTGCATTCACAAAAATTATTTATTCATTTTAAACTATTTCAGGTTTTCAAAATCTTTAAACCCCTTTACCTTAGTTCAACAACATCTCATTCCGTCCTAACACAGTTCCAATAGTTCTAAAATTGATACTAATCACACTCGAACCCAAAAACTATTTATATAATATATTACATTCAAAAATAATATACACATAGAGAAAAGAACTAAACAAGTCATAAGTCGTTGGAAAGGTTTCCTTTTCCCTTATCGGTGCTAGAACCTGACATTATTTAATAAAAAAATTCAATAATGTCAGATAAGTAAATCCCACACTACTCAGTACACCTGTAATAATAAAATGCATAATAAAGTGATTGAACAAAGAATATAATCCGAAGAATTTAAATACAACCATGAATCTATCTTATTTTTATTATTCGATCATAATCAGATAACTTTCTCCGAAAGTGGTAAGTAAACAATAATAAAGACTCATGCTTCGAGAGAATAACCAATCGAGTCTTGTACCTCGAGTCTATTAATGTATAATCTCGGTCAATGTGATCTCATGATAATCACGTGATGTAAAGTATTGGTGACTCTAGCCCCTCAAGCATAATATAATTCTATTATGTACACATACAAGTAGACATTATAAGTTCTACCCTGTAATACACAGTTAGGTAGCTTAGTATACCCTTAGGCAGACACTAAATAGTTCTACCCTGTAATACAGTCAGGTAGACACTATAAGGAGACTCAAATTGCCTTATCCTCTCAATTTGTGTATGTATGTACAACAAAAATGCAATATCAAGGATCAATGGAATTCATACGAAATTATAATCATACAATGTAAATGTTACCATGGGATTTATTTAACATTACAAATAGCCAACTTCAAGCTTAGTTTTTAGGCTTCTCGGAGCGTCAGATCACCTTCAAAATGGTTCTAATAGCTTCCTGCATACCCAATTGTATTATGGGTCAAGCTTCAGGTGAAACCATATCATGAAACCCAATAAAAACCGCGATCAAAGTACACTTGAATAATTTCCAAAAATATTAATTTATATAATGGTTTCAACTAGCTTTCCACTATACCTTTTGGGGTAACTTTTTAACCTTGAAAATCTCAATATTTATCATGATTACCTAAAAAAACTTGTAGTACTCATGTGTTACTTTCCAAAGACTCCAAGAACATCGAAATCGGATAACCGATGGAGAAGTTATAAATTTTTCCATATGGCCTGTCAATTAGGCAAACTTTAATTTTTTTGAACTGAAAACTTCTCCAAATCAATATTTTAATAATAAAATCCTTAAAACTCAACAATTAACGCCACAAAATCACTTGATACCAACGCCAAAAATATTTTCACATCCTTTAGAGTCAAATTGTATCAAAATCAATAATCAATTCATCAAGAAACCCAACATAAATTAATATCACAATTAAAATATCTACCAAATAGTTATTAACTGAATTGCATTAGTTCACCTCATCAAAACCCTAACCCACGTCGGTGGAATTTATCCCCAATTGATGCAAATCAATCAAATATACCAATTAACAACAATTCATACTAATTTCAATTGAAACCCCGCGAAAGAAATTAAAAAATCACAAGAATCAAAATTGAATTGTGAAAAATGACCAACATCGAGAATTTACCAAATTGCGAGCCATATACCTCATTTCCACTGTGGAAGTTTAGCTCGAATTGACCATATCACAATACTCTATAGTATAGTAGAAAGAAATCGAGTGAAAATCGAACGTTGGGAGCTCGCGGAGCGAAACTCCAAATTGAGTGGTTTAGGAATGAACGAGTTCGTTCTCTCTGTAAAGTGAAATCAATTCATTTCATTCATTTTTTCTTTATATATATAAACCCTCAGCTGATTGTCGGCAGCTTAATTTTTTATTTATTAATTATCGAAATTTGTATTTTGACGTTTTTTGACTTCTGGCATCCATTTTCGATCCATTTTTCACCAAAATGAACCAAACTTTCAACAAATAGGCCATCTTCATAAAACGTCCTTAACACTGATTTTGGTCACACTAAAACTCTAAAAATCTTAACTTTGTCTTTAACATACGAAGCCTTTATGGACCAATCCTCTTGCCATACTTAACCAAATTTGCACAAGTTTGGATCTAATCTGAACCTCGACTACCGTCAATCGACCCCAAACTCGAAACGAGATCTCGCATAAACTTTGCCTCATTTCATACTACCTCCAATCTCGACTTACACGTAATCCGAGGAAAATCCCCACGTCGGCTCTTTAAGTCCATTTAAACTTCAAATTCAAATTTTAAACTTAATTTCAATTATTTTTGCAAAATTTGAAACAATAGTTCGAGTTGATATTTTAACTCTACCGGAACCTATTTCGACAAGTATCTTGAGATAATGCCTCAAAATTATCAAAATTGGAGAAAATTCTCCAACACGCTCTGAATCTCACGAACATCGTGTATACACCCCACTTGACCCTATTTCGTGTGAAAATAGTATACAACATATCAATAGGCACACAATACACAAAAATAATATTAAATTTATGATCTTCGATCCGTAACACATGGGTCTCACCTCAGATACCTAAATCCTCAATTAAATCCGAAAATACTTAATTAATTGCCTAATTAAGTTTATAAAATTCTCGGATGTCACGAAAAATAAACTAGAGCAAAAGTTAAAAGCAAAAGGAAGAGAGTTAGGAGAATTATTTCGAAGGTCTCTAGCCTTTTTTATAGTCTCCCTACATATACATATCATATATAAACTCAAATTCTTTATACTAATCTTAAAAACCATTAACGGACTTTAGCGATTTCTCAGCGATGCCTAACTTATACACTAATTGGTGAGTAAATCATTGAGTTTAGCTCTCAATGCTCCACTGATTTAGCTGGTAATTTATAGTTCATTCACCAATTCACTTTGGATTCGCTGGACTTCTTCTAGTGTTGATTTAGATGGAAATTCCTAGTATTATTCTAAATTGCTAACTAATCGCTGGTGCATTTTTCGAGTTGACTATTTTCCTTTTCTTTCTCTTTTCTTTCATTTCTTCATTTTCCTATTTAAAACCTGAAATTACAAAAATAAGAGAATACCTAGTGTAATATCATCATTTATGTCTAAAATCAACCTAAATTACACTATAATATGTGTCTAATTATTGACTTGTCAAACTTATAAATACCATTTCCAAGGTAAAACTGTTAATTAGACTCAATCACCTTCGTCATATACAACAACTCTATGGTAAAAAATCATAAACACTTCATCTATTCATTTTCATTTTGTTGATTTAATGAAAAGTAAACTCTTTTGGTGCTAATCCGAGCATCTTGTGAATTTCTGACGAGTTAATTGATTGACTTTGTGGAATATTTGATAAACTTTGCTTTATTTCACATTTCATGACTTGAATCCCATTCAAGAATTGACACTTAGAAAGATCTAGCATATCTTGCTTTTTAGAAAACCATTTTCTTTCTTAACCGAATACAATTCCACAAACTGTTGGTAATTCTTTCTATATCCACTAAATTTTAGTATACATCCCAGTTTACTTTTCATTAATGTTCACCTTTTCATCAGAATTGTCAACCGATCAATTTTTAGACTATCATCAGTCTAAATTTATAAATGATGTAAATAATATTTGAGCTCAACATCACATACAAAGTATAGTTGTGTGTCTAGCTGATTAATTACATTCCATTGTATCTCAATAAAACCTGAAATTACATAAGTCATCCCATGTCTATAACTCTCTCATCAAATTTGCCATCCGATGACAAGAGATCTCAAATCTCAATCTGATTAGAAAATTAAATCGGATACATCGTGCAATTCTCACTCATTCTTTATATGTCTACTCACAATATTATTTATATTGTGTTCTAGAAAACAATTACTAATTCCAACTCGTCAGCTAATTCACTTAATGTTGGGGCATGTGCCCTAGGTCAATCCATTAACTGTCTTTATGAATACTTTTAGTTAATAAAATAGAGGATTTCATTTGCTGTTTATTATAATTAATTTGCATGTTTACATTATAATAAGATCCATGGGTATTTACATAAATATCCTAAATGTCCCTAGTCGATCATTATACTGGGAACTATAATGAATTAAGACTAGTGTGAGTCTTGATTGATGATCATATGATGATTATACGTATAGGGATACGAATCAAGATCACGAGTACTTGTTAGGGAACAAAGTACTGGACCGACTCGCTATGAAAACATCACATGGATTAAGTCATAGTTGTTTCTCATGATAGGTATATATTCCAGTCCTCTGACTTGAGATTACCAGAAACTTCAACATTAGGAACACAGTAATTTGACACAATCAAACGTTGTCTTTAACCGGACGATTATAAAAGTTGTGATTGGTTACTGTGTGAGCAATGCGATGAAGTTGTGTAATCGAGATAGAATTTGTCCCTCTCATATAAAGAGATATCTAGTGGATCCTCGATGTGTTAGATCGTTAAAAGGCCTAGTCTAAGTGAATTGATATTGATCAATGTCACTTGGATGTTTTCATCTACCTAGAGATCGAGACTAGTACGATTGAACATGTTGGATGACAATTCCATGCCTTATGTTTGATCAAAAGGATATCGTGTGACAAAAGGATGTTATATACACTATTGATTAGGTTGTTTCGATTTGATATTCGTACAACTTGGGTAGTCATAATGTCTTGCTAGAGGCCGCTTATGACTTGTATACCAAAATATGTTTTGGTACACTGCCAACGTTGTATGAGCCTATTGGGTCGCACACTAAGAATGGTTTTGCGAGATTTTAAGATGATTCAAAAAAATGAATTTTATGTGATAAAATTCATGACAGAAACGTCATTGTGGTGTGTTACACTTATACTTCTTTAAGTAAAGGTATATGTGTAATTTACTTAACCGTCTATATACAAGGGTTGTATAAATAGACGCTTTAAGTTAGAACACAGGTACGAAAGATCAAAAGGACGAAACTCTATTTTCGTTTCAGAAACGACTTAGGGTTTTTGGTATGCTCTGGATCGTTTTGGAGAGAAACAAAAAAGGTTTGGTATTCCCTCGAAGCTAGCACTTCGAATCTCGACCGCCGTTCGTGTGTGGACTGCTGATAGAGGGCGTTCGTCGTTGGCAACGCCTTAGAGATTGATCAACCTTCAGAAAGGTATATTGCGATTTAGGTAAGATTAAGTTTTCATGGTTTAAACGTTTTAATGGAATTAGATTCGGATCCTGTTGGGGTTTTTGTCAAAATTGTTTTCGTAATCTCCTCTGCGTATGAACCCAAAAAAAAAACCCAACACTTAACTTTTCCTTCAACGGGTTAGAAAACTAATGCCTGTGCTAACTTCATCATACCATAATATATCCATGATTTTACAATGAACCTCATTACATTCGCTTAACTATCAATCACTTCCTAATTGGCTTAATACATTCTTTGGTTTCCATTATTTTATCAATTTCTCTCATTATCTGAATAGAGACGGTTATCCTTAACTTAAGTAGAAATACATTTCCAAACAGAGATCAACATACTTCTTGATTATACTCTCTAATATTACTTTTAACTTGTATTTTGATGTGTGTTGAATACGTCGAAATATAATAATAATGAGATTACCAAGTACTACAAGTACCACACTAGTGGCAATCAAAGGGGTCAACCCATGCAGACCATGGTTTTTAACATAGGCTTGTAAACAAGAAAGGAAATCATATGGTTTTTGAAAATGTTAGAGAGAACAATTAAGAATTGAAAGAATGTAAAAAAAAATTGGTGACAAAAAAGCTCAATAGAGGAAATAACCTAGGCTTTCATCTTCTGAATTTTAGTCTAATGGAACATGAAATTCATTAGTGTTCGATCCATACAAAGATATGAAATTCAATTATATTTTAGTCTAGGTAAAGAACCCAGTAACACACGTAGTTCCTCACACTTCCTATTCTCGGTAGTCAAGGTACGAAAATGACTACTTCCCTACTAAATACACAACCCTATATTAAGGTGAATTGGGTTTAACGTGTAGTTCACGTAGGGCTTTGTGAAGGCACTACACCTAGATAACCGGATTGCACAAGTACGGATGTTTCCAATTTAGCCCAGATTCATAAGGCACTTGACCGGTCCCAAAAAAGGCTAACTAATTAGTATGGTCAATTATTTCTTAGATGAGTATATCGCATAAGTACGGATGCTTTGACTCAATAACTTAGGGTAGTCAGTCTATTATGCACGCAAGGCCCTTCACAAACAAAAAAAAAATCTAACCCTATATTCAATTCAGTGCCAAAGGAAATAAAATATAAATGAATAGCAAAGAATATAGATTAGGTAGATATCACAATGAATCCATGAAACCAATGACTTGTTCGGTCCGCCTTTGGCTTAGATCCTTGAAACATTATCTAGACATTGTCTTGAATAACTTCATTAAATTATAAAGAAAGTAACTAGAAAATAAAAAAAGAAAAAGAGAAATCGATTGTGTAGAGTGTCTAATTAAAACCCTAAGTTCTATATATACGAACACATTTTAATTTGGTCTTTAAAGAGAAAGAAAGTGAAATTCGTGGGTTCTTAGTATCTCATCCACCTACGAAGATCTAATGGTTGTTGCTTTATTGCTGGGTCCAAGATACATGTCAGAAGTGGATTAAGGGCATTGTTGGCATGCTTGATGTAGTGAGCTCAAATTAGTGGAGTGGACTTGGTAGGCGAATGGAGTGGTGATACGTGGCATGTGAATTGGTGGAGAATTCGATCTATAGAAACTCCGAATACCTGAGAGGCAGAGTGACTACACATCTCAAGGCAAATCAAAAGATCTGAAGATGTTGTGTCTCAAGTGTGTCTCCTTGCTGCGTCACTCGGTGTCGCTCCTCTCTCTTGATCAACTATGTAGTGCGTATCTCGAGGCAAATCCGATGGTAACTTAACACACTATAGAATTAACTTATACTTAGTTATTTTTAAGATCTTTTCTCAACTAATGCACTACCAAATTTCTTCTTAACCACCATATATCAATGCGAACCAATGTGGGTGCCATAAAGTTGTCTTAAAGTGTGTTCAAGCTCACTTTTCAATGCCAAACACTATGAATACTTCAAAAAACCCTTATCTATTCCCTTTTCAGCAAATTGTCATTGAAACACTAAAATATAAATAAAAAAGAATTACTTAATAATGATAAGCATAGAGATCTAAAAAATAATAAAATAAACACTTAAAATATATTATTATTATCGACTGATCTTATTCCATACAAGTTATACATATGATATTTCTTTTTACCTTTACTCTATAAATATCTTTGGCTCTATTTGATTTACCATAGAAGAATATTCAATTCCTTAAACATATTAAGTTAGATATACTGTCATCTATTTAGTATTTTAAACCATCAGGGATAATACTGACTAAATGAGCTTTAAGTCGTACTTCTCTTTTCATTTCATTCGTATTTTCGCCGTCATACATATATCTTACATCAACTCCAACTTAATATAACTGGTGCTTCAAAACCTCACTAGTAATGTATCATGTGGTGTATTAATACATTTAGACTAATATATAGTGTATTCACTAATATCAATTGTATACTACTTTGGTTCAAGATTTTCAACATTTGGAGTTGACTTTTGGTAAGATCCTTGTGAAACTATATTTAATTCCATTAAACTTATAGTTTGACATCTTATATCTTATCGGGACTCGTTAATTTGAGATTTTACTTTTGCATACTTATGTGAGAATAAATTGACCATTTGTTTGCCTATAATTAAGCTTCCAATTGACTCCGAAGAAACTTCATAGAGTCTTATACCAGACCTCACAAATTCATTTGATTATTCAAAGATGGGTGGATATTACACCAATCTTCTACGCTGTGAACAAATCATAATTATAAAAGTGAGTTACTGAGACTTTTAGTCATGCATAACTACTCCAGTGCCTTACCTAGACTAAAGGATTATGTTCGTGTCACTTCTAGTAGTCACAAGTCATCTTAACGGCTCATTTTATTTTATACACAAAGTCGATTTCATTCAATTTTTGTTAACATTAGCTATTCTCATATTGATCTTACTTTTTAGCCCTTTTCAATTTTACCATAACTTTAGCTCAACACTTAAACAACTTACAGCTCATTAATTTTGACTTAAAAGACAATTTGGATCTCTTCACTTTTCGAAATACATAGCTATGGGGGACGTAACTTCATATGGTCATTCATCCAAGTAAGTCTTCCTTACCTAATATTTGTTTGAAACAGAGAAGTTTTGTTAGTCAAACAATGAACTATTTGTTATTGCCTTAATTTATTTCCATTAGTCTCAGATTTCTTGACTTTTCTTTTTCTAAAAAAAGAAATTGGGTACTTTTCAAGAGGCTGTAACATATCAAAATATCTTACATCTATCGCTTCATTATTATATTTTAAGTCATAATGAGAGGCATCATAACATAAATCTGGTTAAAAGTGACTATCATGTACTTTACATTTTTCCAACACTAATATTGGTGTTTTGTTTTTAATAACTAATCCTAGTTGTTTTCATACCGATTTCCCCAATCTTAATTTCTAACAAGTTGATCTTATTGAATAACAAAGATTTTTTCTAAGTCAGTATTTTCCATTCATTTTAACATTTCCTTATTCAACTCATAGAACCATTATATTCAATGTCACTTATGAATAAGTCACCTGAGTAATAACCAATCAAAATATTTCACTACTTCGTTTTAAAAGTCATTTGATTGTTTTCAACCATGGTTCTTTTCCACATTTCACTTTATGTTCATTTCGGAAAGGAAACAATACACTGTCTAAAATTATATTATTTTAAATTCTTAGAAACTGACTCAAACAACTTGACTAATAATATTACAATCCCATTATGATTTTCTACTCTAATTTAATTTTTCTTATCAATTTCTATATTCGAAACTTTGTTTCCTTTTTTTCACTGAGACTACTTCGAAAGCAACACTTAATTGATTATGAATCAAACCAATACTTTATAGAATGTGTCTTCTTGAGTTATTAGTTCAACTAGTACTAACCTTATTCTAAAAATTAAGATATTCACACAAGTCTCAATTCTAGTTTCATGATTACTAAATGATTTTCAATCGCTTGATGCTTAGTTTAAATTTGTGTTGAAATTTTTCTGAGTGTTCCATAATTGTAATAGTAAAATACTTTCAATTTTAAATGAGTCCATGTTCAATACTTACATACCTAAATTATTTGGACTTCTTAACCAATTACCTATTGGTTTTATAATTGACTATTTCCTTCAGTTATATTAGTATTAAACTACTTATCCCTTGTGAATTTAGACTTCTTAAGTTTATTTCACTTCAATTTATGCCTAATTTCATTTCACAAGTCTATTCTCTTTTTAATTTCCTATTCCTAATCTCTTCATATCTCGTGAGTTAAGTATTGAACATAAAATGAGATAAACTTCTTATCATATATCTAGCGATAATACATACTATACCATACACATATTTCAATTAACTAAATATCCCAACTCACATTCACTTCTCAACTAATCGCGTTCAATCACTCTTTGGTTCTCAGCCAAAGTTTTTGTCAATTGAGCTAAACCTAAGCTCTAACACCAACTTTTTCAATGCCCGCCTGCGTAAGTCCTCACTTAGCCTAATTCCCCTAATTAGGCAACTAATCCATTCAATTTACTTCAACCTCAAAATAATTTTTATTTCAATCCTTGATAATGCTCAAATAGTAAATTTATATCCTTAATCAAACTCAATTCATAATTTGTTTAATTGGAGCAGATTTAAAAATAATACATATTATTTCCCATATTTTGTAAAAATCTCGGCAACACCTTTCCTAAAAGTGGTATATTGAAAAATCTTCCTAATAGATAACAAAATGGGGAGAAGCCTAGAATGACTCACAACTCTCTGCATTTCGTAATATATATTTATTTATCAACTTAAATCATTTAAACTAACTTAAAGTCTCCGATACCTTATTTACAATTTTATAGTCCCAAAATAGATTAAAATGAAAACATAAGCCTCTCGACTTATTTTAAACCAAGTTAATAGACTTTCATAACCTATTCGAGAGTTTTTCACATCCTACACTCACCCAAAGCCTAAACTAATATATATATATAAAGTGATTTACAACATAGAAATTAAAACTTTAAACTTGAAAAGCATTCACCAAGATCTTTGAGCTATTTCGCTCTCCCTTATCTTTACAGATAACCTGACATCATTAAAAACAACTAAAAGATGTCAGGTAACTAATCTCCTACATTATTATGTACTCCAGTAAATGTTAGTCTGAATACATGAAGACATGTAATTGCATTTTCAAATAACAACAAATTCATATAACAATGTGAATCATTCAATTCCAGTTCGAAGCTCACTAATAGGTTAGCTACCCTAAAAGCGAACCAAAAACTATATTATGAATTTAATGCGTAATTGCCAAAAAATTCGTGTGCTTTGGGCCTTTGATCATGTGTCGCGCATGTCAAATATAACCTATAAAAGATTACCAATCTCACTTAGGTGTAGTAGTAACAAATACGAGGTCGAATCTACACGATTTAGTCAAACTGAGTTCAAGAAACAAAAAAGTAAATCTGGGGATTTTTGAAAGAGTTTTATCCTAAAGGTCTACTAACCAAGAAAGTAAATAATTGAAAATTCAGAAGTAGTAAAGCATACCTTAGTCTAGAAATCGATAATCTAGCCCTATGTTGTTTCCACATCTTGCATCATCGATTTTGAAAGATGGGTTTTAAAATAGTTTCCTTAGATAGGCTACAGAGGTTCAGGTCACCAACGCCCTGGTTCTCCTATTCTCCATAGAAAGGGCAATTGCTATTTAAATACTTATGTTACTTCATTGTACATCCTTGGGCAACCGTTCTGAAGACTTAGCACATGAGTAGCATTAATAGCTCTGTGCGAACAACTACCCCTAGATAACCTTGGGAATCCGCTCTCAAGATTTAACCTAGTTCTCGATGTTATTCAGCTATAACAAAAAGTGTGTTGTGTTTTTTGTTCTAGGTGATTGCCACTTCTCAATAGGTTTACGCCTAGAGATTTGCGATGAACTTATAAACTCTAAACTACCTTTGAGACATTGTTAAAAAGCATAACATAAATATAAAGAACTGAAACAAAACACTATTATTAAAGAAAACCTCAACAAGACATGAAAATTAACCAACTATTAGCTAGAGAGCTTCATCTTTGACCTAGGTATTAAAGAACCTAGCCAGACATGGCTACTTTACCTTGCTTTATTCCTAAATTGTTGGATTTTAGGGTTCAAACACAATGAAAAATTCAATTTTTTTTTAGAAAACCCCTAAAGGATCAAGATAAGTTCCGTTAAACCAGGTCTAAAGAAGTAAACCATAGCTTAATCTGTGATTTCTTTCTTTGATTGTCGATCTCTAAGATGTTTAAGTGCATGTCCTTTATCGAAAATCCATACACAAATAGTAACCACAATTTGGAGTGCTAGCCTCAAAAGAGATAGAAAGTATTTATATTTCTCTCCCTAAATCTAGGGAACTCAAAAATAGCAAAAATGAAATCTTATTTTATTTTAAGGTTTCAACCTCTATTTATATGCGTAGATAAGCTCACTTAAAAAACCTATTCGTAATACAACTATTATATTTTGGCATTTCAAGAAAATTTTACAAATGTCCTATTAATAAGTTATCATATAACATATCATAAGGACTTTTATGTCTTGAATTTTATATGGTAAAATCCATTACTCTGGATCAATTGAGATTGTGCAAAGTCATTCTTTATGTGCGACCCAATAGGTTCATGCGATATTGGTAGTAAACCAAAACCATTTTGGTACACAAGTCATAAGCGATCTCTAACAAGGCAATATGACTACCCAAGTAGCATGAATATTAAAATCGATACAACCTTATGAATAATATATATCATGTCTTTTCTTGCGTGATATCCTTTGATTAAATATAAGGCACGAAAAGTCACTCTTAATGTTTGATTATACTAGTTTCGATCTTTAGGTAGACCGAAAACTTCCAAGTGACAACGATCATATCAATTCACATGGAATTGACCATTATCAGTCTATTATATCGAGGGATCTACTGATATCTATCTATACAAGAGCGACAAATATTATCTCAATTACACACCTTTGCACATTATTCACATAGTAACCAATCACAATCTTTAAAAGCATCCGGCTAAATACAACGTTTGATTATGTCAAATCACTATGATCATAATGTTGATGCCTTTGGAAATCTCAAGTCGAAGGACTAAATGATATAACTATCATGAGTAACATCTATAACTTAATCTATGTGGTATTTTCATAGTGAGTTAGTCCATATTGTCCAGTACCTTATTCCCTAATAATTTCTCATGATCTCTATTCGTATCCCAATACGATTGATCATCGCATGACCATCAATTAAGATTCACATGAGTCTTAACTAATTATAGTTCTCAATATAGTGACCAACTAGGGACATTTAGGATATTTCAATAAATACCCATGGATATTATTATAATGTAAACATGCAATCATTTACAATAAAACAACAAATGAAAACCTCTATTTTATTAACTAAAATTGTAAGATAAATAATGTTCATAGATTGACCTAGGGCACATGCCCCAGCATCTCCCACTTGAACCAAGGCCAACCATTCATGTATCTAATACTTGAAATCACACCCAAAAGGGGTTAGTTGGGTGTATTGAGAGGTTATTGCCTTTTTAAATATTTCGTTGAACAATGATACTTTATGCACACACAATCAACAAGTATAGATGCAATGCAATTGTGGAGGAGGAAAAAGATATGGAAAAGTGACACATGATTTATAGTGGTTTGACCCAACCGATCTACATCCACTGCCTAACCTCCTCAGCTAGGATTTTCAAACCACCCATTTATATTATTGATAACTTACAACCTAGGTGCACAAGCTTATAATGCCTAATCATAAACTAAGACTTCCCACCTAGCTTCAACTAGGGTTTGTGCCTAGCATCAAATAGGTCTTTCCTTTACTTAGATCCCACTAAGTCTTACAATCAAACACTTGTAAAGAAATAGATATACAATGAAAATCAGCTTTACAAAGTAAAGCCTCAATAAGTTCAATTGCTCACAAGCCACTAACAACTCTAATGCATGCAAGTATGAATATGAATGAGATATAGGAATATGCTACCAATTTTGCTCCAATCTTAAACACAAAATTGATTAAGCCAATTCGATGAAAATGAAACTAGTTTTAAGTCTGATGAACAAGTAGTTTAATAAAAATTAAGTTTAAGACCTAACTTTTCTTTAAATCAGTCCTAAGGTTTATGAAATAAATTCTAAGTGCAAAACCTAAAACAAATGTATTCAAGAATAGAACAAATGATTTCCATACACCAATCATAATAAAATATGTAGTTTAAGCATAAAATCACTAGAAAATCAAACTTTCTTAGAACTCCAAATGAGAGTGATTAAAACTAGTTCTAGAGAAGTAGTTGCAAGCCTAGAACACCTCAATAATGCTAGCTTTGAGGATGATTCAGTAGCCTTGAAAGATTCCAAGTGGTCAAGGACCAAAATCTAGACTATTTGATGTGAAAACTTGGACACAAGTGAGTTTTTAAGCTTGAGAGGATAGTAGAATGTTCTAAGTGATTTGTTAATGGTTTCCAAGCCTATTTAAAAGTTTATGTTACTTATTTTGATCCAAGGGCCCAAAATCAATCATTGATTCAAATTAAAGCAAGAGGTGTAAGCTTTTTAAAAACGCTATCAGGGGACCGGTTAGAACGCTAGGTGACATCATTTGCATGCTAAGTGCAGATAGCGTGCTAATGAATCCCATTAGCGTGACAACTAGTAGGAACCAAAGACTAAATAATTTTTGGTCTCAAGTTAGCAACTCCCAAACTCACCTACGACTCAATGAAACCTTTGGGAATAGTTTGAGCATGTTTAGTCTGAGTCATTGGACCCATTTAGACTGTCTGGATGATTTCACAAATCCCAAAAATTGAAAATTTTGATTTCATGAAACATGTAGGGGATTTTTTGCAAATATTTTGCTTACTATTCAAAAACCATTAAAATTGAAGTTGGTGCATTCAAAACCAATCATAATAGTTTTTTCAAGTCCAATACATATTTAAAAACATGTTTTCATAATGTAAAACCATTTCAAGTTGTAAAGCTTAGATAGTGGAAAAACCAAAGCTAGAAACTTTGAAAAAATATGGAAAACGTGATATGCATGACTTTAATGTATTTGGCTTGTGTAATCAGACTTAAATACCTTACATGAGATGTATAAATGATATTATGAGCTTTTCGGTCCTTGTATCCTTGTACGAGCCAAATCTTGAGCTTAACCGGCTATATTTGACTTAAGCTTATGATAACTCATTCTTCCTTTTGAACTTGTGATTCCTAACTAAGTTAGATATTATGAAAAAACTCAACAAACTTATTAGAATTTTTTCATTTTGTTTGTTGTCAGTAAAATCTCAGGTGGATTATAAGTGACTAACCTTTAGTTTAATAATCTCTCCCTTTTTGATGATAACAAACAATGTGAAATTGACAAACAAAAAATTTATATTACATGCAAATTAAGTTAAAAAATCTCAAGTTCAAACAACAAATTTATCCCCTTTTGACGACATCAAAAAGTGGGAATGGAGCCCCCCTTTACAACATGCATCAATGAAAGACATGCAAGGAGAGTGAAAGCAATCCATACACAGGTAAGATAATATAAAGGAGAACAATATAACTTAGAGATACACAAAAAGGAACATCCATGTCATTAAATGCTTAAACGAATGATGAGTAAGAAAGTTAAGGCACATGCATAAAAAGACCAAAAGTACATGAATAAATATGTACGGATGTGGATAGGAAATGATTAATATAGTTGAGTCCAATGCCCCCCTTATCAAAGCTAATACTAGCCTCTCCTCCTAATTAGATGATGTTCAACATGTAGAGCTAGAAGCACGATTATCGCTTACTGGCCTAATTGACAGTAGGTGTCCTTCAATATGACAAAGACATCACCCTAATGATCAAGACGAGAGTCGATAGCTGTGAAGGTTCGCGTCATGTAGTTGTGCATGTGGCCTAGCGGAGTAACAATGTAAGCCGATGAGGGAGACATATCTGATAGAGGAGCAGTGCCAAAGTATGATAGATAAAGTAGAGGCTGCTATAGAGCTAGTGGATCCTGAAAGTTAGGGGCTCCTATTAAACCTCATATTCGTCGCCATTGCCGTGTGGGTTAGATAAATTTATAGTCCAAGTAGTCGTGCTTGTTGAAGTCCACTGGAGGATTAATCTCTTACAGGGACTCATAGCCCTCGTAATGCTCACACCAGGGATCTTCTCCTCAGGAATCCACTACTATTTAATGCATATGTAGCGGTATTTCATGGCCTTCAAAGTGGCACACTGGCAGTGTCAATATCAAAAAGTGGACAACCCCTAGAAGAAGATCCACTCGCGCAGCCTCAAGAAATGTGGTAATGATGTGGGCAAAAGGAGGATGGCGACTTGAGCCTAACGAATATGTCATATTGGTGATCATGATATGCGGTAAGCTGATGGGTATTTCTTACATGAGAGCCCCAAGGAGATAAAAGTCGAGAAGAGTGACGTAGTTTTTACTACTGCCACGTGGAAGAATGACCTTATAAAGGATCTTATGAATGAATTGAGGACCATGTGAAGGGATTGAGGAACTAAAGGCACTAGTTTGAAGTTAGTGTTTGTGACTTCTTATGGATACACGGTGATCTCTCTAACAGACCATGCGAAGGAATTGAGGACCTCAAGTCATTCAAACAACCATTCATGAATCTTACACCATAAAGTAGTAGTTAAGGTGTGAAGGGGAATGTTAAGGAGCTTAGCTAAACACTGAGGTGTGATTGTGATACCCGTCAACCATTGATCAAATGACATACTCATTGATGGTGGTAAGGTTCGAGTAAAAAACCCGAACCATTTGTAGGTATCCTTATACTAACAAAAGGATACACATCCTAGTTTGAAAAATACCTCATGCATCTGGAAGTATGCCTTGTCAAAGAATTTGAAATCGACAATGGCGGGTTTAACGACTTTAGCATCCATTAGCCATGAGCTAACCACCTCAAGAAAAGATTTAAAGGTTGAAGCACCATCGTGCTTCGATTTGGAGTGACCCTCATTGCGAGGAGGATCAGCTGGGATGGTGGCCGACACGTCAGTGACTTGATAACTAGATGACCTAGTCTCATGATGGGTGGTAGATTGGGAAGCAGTCATGGATGGAGTGGACAACTCAAAGTCGATATCGAATGACGGAGCGATGACACGATGAGTGGGGACGACGGGAGGATGACCCAAGAGCAGTACAGGTAGTAGCATATTGGGTGCGTTAGGTATACATTATATCAAACATTAGGTGCCCACTAGGGCATAATATTGTAGAAAGTGAAGGAAAAATGGAGAAAATGAAAACACAAAAGGAAAATGACACTAATAATAAAAAGAGATTGAAGAAAATAACCTAAAAAGTTCAAAGAACCAGTGGAAGTAAAATAAAGGTGATGTAGACTCGCAAGGAACCCAAAACAAAGAGAAAATGGGGTTTTCGTATGTTTTAGATGAATTTATAGCGTCTTGGCTTGAGCATACCTAGCATGCTAGGTAGGGCATTAGCTCGTCACTAATGAGAAAAATTGTACTGGACATGTTTTGCCTAGTACACTATGTAAATGTGATAGTGTGCTAATAGCTCGACCTAACGTGCTACTAAGTGGACCTAGCATGCTAATCAGAGTAGACCTAGTGCGCTAACTAGTGAAACGTAGCGTGCTAATTGCTCTTTGAGATTTTTGTGTAAGATTTTTGGATTTTTAGAGTACAACTCGGATTCGACTTATATTTCATAGACATCTCACTAACAACATATAAAAAGGTTCGAATGAGCTAAATCATGCTTAGAAGGTCCGATTCACGAATCATGCCTAATTCTCATTGAGTCTTTGAAAATCGATTTCTAGTCAATGGCTTAGTGAAAATATCAACTTGTTGGTTCTCAGTAGACACATGAATACGTTTGACATCCTCCTTTTGTACATGATCAGGAAAGAAATGGTGCCTAATCTCAATTTGTTCGATACGGAAGTGTAACACCGAATATTTTGATATGCTGATTGCAGTTGTGTAATCACCATAGATTTCAGCTCAACCAACTTAGATTTGATAATCCTCAAGGTGTTGCTTCATGTACAGTACTTGAGCATAACAACTTCCGACAGCCACATATCAAGCTTTGGTAGTGGACAAAGCAATGGGGTTTTGCTTTTTGCTAAACCATGATATTAATGAATTTCCTAGCAAATGACAAAACATCGATGTACTTTTCTTGTATACTATACTCCTCGCATAGTTATAATAAACAAAGCCTCTAAGTTCAAAACTTTTGGCTTTGTTAAACCACAATCCTAAGTCTTATGTGCCACTTAAGTATCAAAATATATACTTGACATATTTTAAATATGACTATTTGAGTTTGGATTGAAACCTAGCACATAGACACTTACTAAACATAATATTGGGTCTACTAACGACCAAGTAGAGAAGACATCCTATCATGACACGATATAGCTTATGATCTGTGGACTTTCCTAGTTGGTCTTTATCCATTTTTACGGTAGAACTACTAAGAGTGTCAGATGCGTTCAAATTGTCAAATTTTAATTTCTAAATCATGTCTCTTACATAATTCACTTGATTGATGAAAATCCCGTACTAAGATTGCTTAATTTTCAAACCCAAGAAGTATGTTAGTTCACCCATCATGCTCATTTCAAATTCATCAATCATTAAAGATGAAAATTCATCATAAAAATGTGTATTAGATGAACCAATGATGATATCATCAACATAAATTTGAACGAGAAGCATATCACGTTTTTTGATCAAAATGAACAAGGTGGGATCTAATGTTCATTTCTTGAGAAGAAATGCATTTAGCCTATCATACCAAGCTCTAGGAGCTTGTCTCAATCCATACAAGGTCTTTTGAAAACGAAAGACATAACTTCGATAAGCTTGGTCTTCGAACCCAATAGTTGTTCTACATATACCTCTTCATTGATGATGCTATTCAAAAAGCACTTTTAACGTTTATTTAATATAGTAATATTTAGAATGATGTCACACATAGAATTCAAGCTGGGTGGAAGAAATGGTGGAGTGCAACAGAAGTGATTTGTGATCAAAATATTCCTACTAAGTTAAAAAGAGAATTTTATAGGATTGCAATTAGGCCAGCTATGCTCTATGGAAGTGAATGTTGGGTGGTAAAGCAACAACAATTACATAAAATGAACGTAGCAGAAATGAGGATGCTTAGGTGGATGTGTGGTAAAACACGTAAAGATTGAATAAGAAATATAGAAATTCAAAAACAAGTAGGAGTAGCACCAATTGATACAAAGATTAGAGAAGGGTGATTGTAGAAAAGAAGAAGTTCAAAGAAAAATAACTGGAGCAAAAAAAAAAGAAAATATATGCAAATAATACAAGCATGACCTAGACATTCACTTATTCTTACACATATAATCTAACCAAACTTTCCTATTGTTATCATATTTCAAATTCACAAATTTCTTTCTCTTTGTCTTATTTGAAATGAAGTCATACACAAAACACCGCAAATCGCTACCCTCCTCTATGGTGCCTTAATTAACCATACGATCAATAATACTCATTCCTATGTCAATATAAGTATCTGATACAACTTGAAATCTGGCATAATTTTTCGTCTTCATAATTTCTAATGCCCTATTAGAATTAGAAAGCAAAGAGTTCAATGAAGCAGATAATATTATAGATCCCCTTCCTGATCATTTCCCTTTTCCGTTTGGGTTGAATAGGCTTATAAGGCTGGTTTGTAGGCCTCCTGTTATCACCTTCTCTAGACGCATGTTAGGAAATTGATTCCTACTTAAACTTTGATTGTGTTTCTGGGCACCTTTATAAGCTCTTACTTCATTCAAGAATTCATTGAAAATGTTGTCTGAGTCGAGTTATTGGTCATAATGGTTATATTCAGAATACACATCTTCAACAATATTTCCTGTAGCTTCATTCATGGCATTTTCATTTGCACAAATTTCTTCATTCTCTTTGGGTCTATGGAGGTGAAGAATTATTCTATCTGTTTGAACAACTATCATCAAATAGTTGACCCCATAAGTCTGAAAGTTCTTGACCTGAAGATTTGTTGCAAAACGCTTTTACTTCGGGATTTTCCTACAACCAATGAGAGTTTATATAAATGAGTTTATACTAAGTAAATTTTCTTTATTATTATATTAATGTTATTGATATAACAAATAAAAAACTAACCGCAATTTGTTTCTCCCAACACCAGTTTGAACAACTCAGTTGTCCTATTGCAGGATCCCAACCTAGACCAGTTTCATTAAACAGCAAAGCTTTCCAAAGTATCCATTGCTTCTTCATATAATCAAAGTTGTTCTTGTAAGAGGCAATCAACACTTTTATCTTTATTTCATCTTCCAACATTTCACTAATTTTGTTCCATTTAAAATTACTTCCTCGCCCATTGTGCATAATGTATTTGAGGCAAACTTTACATAAAATTTTTTCATAACCTTTCCATATAAATACTTTTACTCATTCCAGATCATCGTTAATCAAAGCCATTTCTAGCTACAATCATATTTAACACCAATAAACATAAGATATAGTTGAGGGTTGAAACATAAAAGATAGAGCAATGGAATAGATTAATAAAAAAACAAAACGAAAAAGAAAATAATCAGCTTGGCATGAAGCATTTGGATTTATACAAAAACAAGTATTTAATTAGAATAGAACATAAGAAAACATTGATATTCAAACAAAGCTCAAATAGATTAGACAAAAAACATCGTGTTGATATTTATCAAGGGACCTATGCACATTACAGTTATGACACAAACAATGCAGTAGGTGCAAAAGAACCTGTAATATGAATATGTTAGAGAAGGGATGTGTGAACCGATATAGTCCCATGTTAGTTAAGAACAAATTCAAATTGAAGAATATAGGTGTAGATGTCTCCCTAAATAGTACATAAGACTTTTGGAATAAAACCTACTCTTATGAGAGAAATATGATTAAGTTGGGGACAATATCAGTATTAGTAGAAATTCATGGGCATGACCGGCCTATCAGTTGGGTAATATAAGGAAAGAAGTGTTCATGATAAAGCATAACAAATCAAGAGTATAAGTCATATGATGGCTGTGAATACTTTCAAAAATCTCACAAAAAAAGGAAAAAGAATGAAATTTTTTTAAAAGAAAATAAAGCTCCATTAATAATATAAAAAAAAATTAAAAATAAGGAGTTTTGTGCTATTGAATAAGGAAAGAGGGGAACTATAATTGAGTTAGGTACACCAATAAACTAAACATTTTTTAGAAAACCTATTCAAAGGCATCTATAAGTTCAACTATGAAAAGTCTTGTTGAAGGTCTACTGCATCAATTAGTAGTGGTGCCCCCCCTAAGCTCACTAAGTTCAGAGTATATTGAAACTAAGTTTGCTAGACCAAGCTCAAGAAAAGATGGCGGCATAAGGGAGAGCATAACATATTTGCTTGGTTTGCTAGATAAAGCAATCGATGTGGTAAAGTTATATTCTCAGTAGAAGAAGTCATATGCTCTGTTTGTAATTGTCGAGAAGCCTACAATTCATTATATGCCAATGGAAGTTTAGGATTTTCAAATTTAAGCAATTTTACGTGCCCCCAACATGTAAGCAAATTTCTCCTTGTTATTAATGTTTCTTGATGCTTTTTTTAATTAAATGTTCTCTTAGTAAAACATGATAACACAACATCCTATTCATAAAAAAGGAATTTTGATTTTTGGAAATCAAAGATGAAATCATGTAGCAAAACACGATTGCACAACATGATCATCAAAAGTGAAATCACAATGAAATAGGATAAAAATTTAAGTTGTTGGAAATCATCCTTTAATTATCAAAGAAATTTGGCTCATCAAGCACACCAATTCCATTACAGATGCAACAGTCCTTAAATTAGGGAACAATCATCCCTGGATATTCTCATTCTTCAAAACAAGTTTGTCTCATCCGTCATGCTTTATATGCTCTTAAACAAGATCCTCGTGCTTGGTTTGCCAAGTTCAGTTCTACTGTTACACAGTTTGGATTTCAATCGAGTCCTCGCGATTCTTCCTTGTTTACTCGACGAAAAAACAAGGGCATAGTTTTTCTCCTACTTTATGTTGATGATATAATCATCATCGGAGACGACTCAACTGGGATATCTGACTTACAACAAAATTTCTAAAGTCACTTTGAGATGAAGGACTTGGGTATTTTGAGTTACTTTCTTGGTCTTTAATTTACTTATACTTGTGATGGATACTATCTTTCACGAGAGAAATATGCCTCTGATATGATCTCTCGCTCTGTGATTACTGATACTACTGTTGCATCCACTCCATTGGACATGAATATTAAGGTGACTCCATTACATGGTACACTACTTTCAGATTCAACCTTATATCGCCAGGTTGTGGGTAGTTTTGTTTATCTTACTATTATCCGTCCAGACATTGCCTATGCTGTTCATATTGTTAGTTAGTTCATGCCAGCACCTCGTACTGCTCATTTTACTGTTGTCTCCGCATCCTTCAATTTGTGAAAGGCACATTATTTCATGGTCTCCATTTCTCTGTCGACTCTTCATTGGTATTATCTGGTTACTCGGATGCAGATTAGGTCGGTGATCAAACCTACCGGTGATCTACTACTTGTTATTATTTCTTCTTGGACAACTCATTAATACCCTGGCGAAGCAAAAAAAAAGTAGTCACATCTCTTTCCAGCATAAAATCTGAGTATTGGGCTCTTGCTAATGCTACCTCTGAATTACTTTGGCTTCGTTGGTTACTTGAATATGTGGAGGTTACACATACCTCTACTATCATTCTACATTGTGACAATCAAAATGTGATCCAAGTTGTACACAATGATGTTTTTCATGAGCGAACCAAACACATTGAGAATGATTATCACTTCATCCGCTAGCATCTGGTTCGGGGCACTGTTCGGCTTTCTTCTGTTTCCTCTTCTATTCAAATGGCTGATATCTTCACTAAAGCTCATCTTTTGGGTTACTTTCATGCTTTGGTTAACAAACTCAAGTTGATTTCTACGAAACCATCTTGAGTTTGAGGGGGTGTTAAGGAAACTAAATATTGTATTTAACAATTAAAGAAATTAGTATCTCATGTATTTAGTAGTTTCTTTTGTAGTTTGCACTTTCCTTTTGTATTCTAGATCTAAGTGTATATATAGGTGACCATGTACATAAGAAAGATATACAATAAATATTATTCTCTTTATCAATTATCAAACCCCATTGTAGGATTCATTGAAGAGGTGCAAAAAATATAAAAATAATCTACTAACCTAAACAAGAAGAAATAAAAAGAGATCACTTATAAAATAAATAATTATAGAATTAACAATTGATATCTTACTGATATGATGCTTCAACCTAAGATTCCGATCTCTAATGCCCTATTTTTTAAATTAAGAAATGGTCAATCGCCAAATAGAAAGAACAAAGCCTTAAAAATTGAAAGATAGCATATTCCCAAAGAGAAAAAACAAACACGCTGGGAATTTCTAAATTGTGATATAGCAAATCGGTAATTGTATTTTCCCTATTTAGTTTCTAATTTCGCGGGGTTTTAATCGCGGGTTCCTATAAGTTTCTCCGTATTCCACTAATTTGCAAGGGCATGAATTTATAAATATCGAAACAATGAGGGAAGAATTGGGAGAAAACATCGAAACGACAGATTTTTTATTCAAACGCTAGCAAGAGTAGCGTTTCAATTGGGAACTGATCATTTAGATTATTTTCAAAATAAGCTACAAACCAAATGCAACTTAACAAATAAACTAGCTGATAAGCTAGTTTATGCTTACCAAACAAAGCCGTGGTCCTCATTGATGTGCTCTAAAGCCTGTTGTATAATTAGGGATGTCATTCTAGTATTTCACATTCCAATTTTATTAGCAAATTTTTCTATCAATAGTTAATTGCCTATCTCATCAAGCTTTTAAATATAATTCTTTTTCTTTATAGAAACCAATACTTATAGGAAAATACTAGAATGACGACAACAATTTCACACCACAAAACACATTAATTGGCTAAAAAAAGGCTTCTATGCGACTTTGACCCGTGTATTATACATCAAGATCTTTGTATGCATGTATCCCGAGACGCACAATTCTAGCACTTCTCATATATACTTAATTATATTACCCTAAACTTGCACCCAACGAGACTCAAACCCTTGACCTCATTTATAAATGACCACATATATACTAATTACCACATACATAATTGTCAACAACAATGGTCGTATCCTGAGGCATTTTGTTGTTTAAGGTTGTACCGCACTTTTTTTACTGTTTCTTGCTTTTACATAAATTTTTCATATATTTATATATAGTAATGAAGTTTGGCCTCCTTTTTATCAAAGAAACATATTTTTATTACCTGAAAACCTTGTTTGGTATGATGTGGAGATATTTTCAAGAAGATAACTCACAGTGAGTTAGAACTAATATTATTTGGTTGTCCAACTTGCCTGGAAGTTATCTTCTAACTTACACCCTAGGGTGAGAGTTATCTCTCCACCACCCCCTTAGGGAGTTATCTTCTAGGAGTTGTGGACACAATTACCCCTCATTAATGACTCTTTTACTACTCATCTCTCTCTTGTTCGAAGGTTATTTACGTCAATTCATATTTTTGTTGTTTACAAATTTTTAAACTTGCCTGCAAGTTTAAAGTTGAACCAAACATGAAAATATTAACTCGATCTAAGGAGTTAACTCCAAGGAGATAACTCCAAACTAACACTATAAGTTAGTAAAAACAAACCAAACGAGGCCTAGACTTGCACCAAATGAGGCTTGGCCCCCTTCACCTCATTTATGAATGACCACATATATACTAAATCATTGAGCAAACGGTACTTGATTGGCTCAACTCACAAACTATCTATAAATCAGTAGGTGTATGCTCCGTATATCTAAGTAATTAAAATACATTAATTGTGCTAGTGCCATGGTTAAGCTTGATCTCTTGTTTTGCCTCATGATGAGTGTTTGCTTCTTAGCTTTGTTTCACGCTTCTATAGCTCAATTGCTTGGTAGACCAAGCAGCAAGTGCTCATTGAAGAAGCTACAAATTAACATTGCGACCCATACAATATATCGAGTCCGAGGCCAGAGAGACTGATTATTTTTGGAATCCAGATGACAATCAATTTCAAAGTGCTGGTAGTACTGTGACTAGAAAAAATGTTCACTCTGGAGGTATTTTGTTGCCTTCATACTCCACCGGAAGATGAGGTCACCTTTGTTATGAAAGGCAAGCCATATATTTGATTGTGGGCATGGTAGGTAACTAGCTAGTTAATTATATTTAGTGTAGTGACCCTGGCTTTTATTTGACAAAAAATAAAAATAAAAAAAAGAATTTTTTTTAACCTAAACATTAAGAATTTGGTATTGGGTGAGAACAATATATAATGTGTCCATGCCTAAAATCCAAACTTTTAATGAGTCATACTTAATATAAAATATAACAGGACTATATATATGTCCATTAAATATCATTGAACTCTTATATAAATATATATATTTATATATATATATATATAAATATATATGGTGTTTCTACAATGGAGTTCAAATATATGCCGATGTCATAGGCACTACATATCTCACCATTGAATTACTATAAGATTTCAATCTAATGGTGATTGATATAGTGCATTTAATGCAAAATACATTAAATGCATAATAAGTGCTATGTAATTGAGTTCCATTGTAGAAGCACCCATATATATATTTTACTTTTTTTTTCAAAAGAAGCGAATTCGGTTGTTTTTTCTTTTTTTGAAATCAAGAAGCCAATTTGTTACATAGCAAGGGCAGCTACCAAGAATATATTGGACTCACAACCTCTGCCTCATTTTCTTTTGATATTGCACGTGCTTGGGGAAATAGTAAGTAGTCAAATGTGATTTGCATGAGTTTAGTTAAACAAGGCCCCCTAATTACACTTCTAACCTTTGCTACTATAACGTGAATGTGTACTGCAAGTTATGCTTTTTCGTCATAAATTTGTGTTGATTTCAAAGATGTCAACAGGCCCAGTTCGCTCTCTTTATCCTAATGTGTTGGAAACTTTCTCTCCTAATAAATGTCGATATGTTAATTACTAATCTACTTTCATATCTATATTTGCCACACATTTGTGGAAGTATTTAGATAAACATCGTTATTAGTACCCATACATCTCAATGCAAGAAATAGAAGTACCACAATTAAATGAGTAACAAAAGTACCCCAAACATTTTTCTAAATATTGTATATTTTTTATTTGTTTATATGAGAATTTTTTAAGCACAAATTAATTTGTTTTATATATTTTTTTTGCAAAAAATTGTTTTATATTTCAGTTATATTAAACTCAATAGTTTAGTAAAAAACCTCTATATGCAATAATGTAATTAATAATGATAGAATGACTCCTTTCCAAAAGAAAAAAATAATAATGATAGAGTGACGCCACGAAATTCATATGTCGATATTGTAAGTTATATGTTATTATCCTTTTATTTATTGCCCTTTTTTACTATTTATTTTTTTTATTTAAATTAATTTAAACTAATCAATTATTGAGGCCTCAATTTTTCGTTTCGCCCTACACCTAAAAAATGTCAAGTCCGTCACTGTAAACTGGCCGGCAATAATCTCTTCGAATTTACATACATATACCTATGTATGTACATGTATATATCTCTTTCTGCAATCTTAGTACTTATGGGACTAGTAAGATAAGTGTCTGAATACCCATGATTAATTAAAAAAAAATACTGGTAGTTATGTTTGTAGTTTTTAAAGACCTATTATGGGAACATTATTAATTTATGTTCATGACTAGAGAGTTTCTAATCAAGATAAAATTAATTAAACCAACGTACATAGAATAGCTATAATGGCTAAACTCTAGCTTTTCCACTAAGAGAATTACCAGGGTTTGAGTTTTGTAGATTAATACATATATAATAAATGCTAAACCTTAAGTTGATATTTAGTCCAAGTTCATTATGAATCCTAGTAGAATAATCTAGATCCAAATATATTATGAATCGTGCTAGTCATTATATATGCTGACCGGGAGTTTTGCTCATTTAAGCTTTTGTGGTGAGTTTGTTGTGATCCACTTAGGCTTATGGGTCTTCTATATAACTGGTTAGCTAGTTATGTTCACTGAACATCGGTAAGTTTGTAAGTACTCCTTCTGAGTTTGTAACTGGGACAAAAATACATCTCAGACGGGAGGCTAGGGTTGCTCTGTTGTCTATAATAATCTACAAAACACTTTGATTCAATCATAAAATAAATACATACCTCCTTCCTTGAAATTAAATTTGAGAATGATTTTGTCCTCTCTGCCTTCTTCCGTTAGATGGGATACCTTGATGGTACTGAGATACTTTGCTTTTATACAAATCATATCCCAATAACTATTTTTTAGTTACGTGTTCATTTCATTTTGAAGAGAGTAGGAAAAGAATTAAAAACCCAATACTGTAATCACTTATGCCCAAACTACCGTCAAATTGTGGACCCAAAACGTAGAGTACATAACAATATAATATGGGCCACAATTAATAAAGATTAACTAGGAAAAGATAATATAATAATCTCCCACTTGACCTATGTTATGACCTGGTGATTCAAAATAAAATATAATTGAGCACTCTATTGAATCTATCAAATCACTTTCACTGAATTAAAATAATCGGATCATGGCTGTCACGAGTCATTTAATCGATGTGATTCCTTCTATGTATCACAATTAACTCAATCAATATAACTTTGATAAGGATATTTTAATCCTCTAACCATAATGTTATCTCACTGAAACATAATAAAGATAACAAGTACATAAGCAAAAACAAAGCTTTAATTGAATTCGTAAGTGTCACGACAATAATATGAGCAATACAAATATAAATGTATGTATACATACCACAATATTATGCTAACAAGGACTTGTCTATAATGCCCATATGTTCAACATGGCCAATAAACATTTTGGGTGGTAATCCCTTAGTTAACGGGTTCGTTGTCATCATATCAATACCAATGTGCTCAATCAACACTCTATGTTTTTGCACTTCTTCTTTGAAAGACAAGTACTTCAAATTCATGTGTTTTGCACATTTTGAATACTTTTCATTCTTCCAAAAGAAAATTGATGTGGAATTATCACAGTATAGCCTTAACGATCTAGCTATACTCTCAATAATAGCAAGTCTTAACACAAAATTCTACAACCATAATGCATGAATAATGGCCACAAAGCATGCCACAAATTTAGCCTCCATATCGGAAGTAGCAATTATACTCCATTTCACACTCTTCCATGAAACTGCTCCTCCACCAATAAGAACATGTGAACGAATGTAGATTTCCTTGAGTCCACAAATCCGACAAAGTTTGAATCTGAATACCCAATCATTTCGAGATGAATCTACCGTTTGTAGGTTAATATGTAATCTTTGGTGCCTTTTATGTACCTAGGTACTTTATTTGTGGCTTTTCAATGATCCATTCTAGGATTACTTTGATATTGACTCAACATTGCAACAACAAAATTGATATCCGGTTGAGTGCAAGTTTAGGCATACATTAAGCTCACAACTACTGACACATAACGAATACATTACATTTTCCGACGTTCCAAATTATTTTGAGGACATTGTATTAAACTGAACTTCTCATCTTTATGAATTGGAACTATTCCTGTGGAGCACTTGTCTATTTGAAATCTCTCTAATACTTTATTGATATATATTTTCTGAGACAAACTTAACAATCCTCGTGTTCTATTATGGAATATTTCTATTCCTATCACATAGGATGCCACACCCATATCTTTCATTTCAATGTTTATAGAGAGAAATCTACTTACATCATTTAACTAAGCAAAATCATTATCAACATATATAACCAATATAATGAACTTGCTCCCACTGATCTTCATGTACATACACCAATCAATAGTGTTTTTTTCAAAACTATATGACATAATGGTATTATTGAACTTAATATACCATTGTTTGAAAGCTTGTTTCAATCTATATATTGACTTCTTTAATTTACACACCAATTTTTCTTTTCTCGTGGTCAAGAAACCTTTCAATTGGTCCATGTAAACTTCATCTTCCCAGTCTCCATTCTAGGGCTAAATCGTGTTATAGTACATATGATGTGGAGTTTTATGTTGTAGTGCAAGTAGTCAAACATTGGCATCGCTACCTTTTCCATCGAAAGTTTGTATTGTATACTAATCACGATGCCTTGAGACACTTGCACTAACGAGATAAGGTACCAACTACATATGCTTCGTGGGTGGCGTACTTGGAGCATTTTACTTTTGTGGTAATTAAAACACAAATTTGGTGTGACAAATAGGGTAACTTATGCTTTAAGCAGAAAAAAAAGTCTATTAAGTCAAATGACTATGGAGGTACCTAGCTTTTCATCTTTCTCTAACTTATTTGATATTGATCCTTTCTTTGCTGGTATTTTGGCAAAAGTGTGTAATGGTAACCGTACATATTATATATTGCATGATAGGTTTTTATTCAGAGGCAGCCAATTTTGTGTTCCAAATTGTAGTTTGATATTGCGAATCATGAAGGAGCTACATAGTGAGGGACATGTGGGTCGTGACAAAACTTTACAATTGGTTAGGTCTTTATATTACTAGCCTACTATTTACAAAGAGTTGGAGAAATATGTGTAGCATTGGCGGACATGTCAAGTTTTGAATGGTACATCGACTAATGCCAGTCTTTATATGCCACTACCAGTTCTAGAGCTACCATGGGTTTATCTTATCATAGATTTTGTGTTGGGATTACCTAGAACACAATCATGATTCTTCTTCTAAGATGGTTCATTTTATTCTTTGAAAGAAGACTATAAATGATGTGAAGGTGGCTCAGTTGTTCTTTCGAGAAGTTTATACACTGAATGGATTACCTACTTCAATTGTATTAGATCAAGATACTTAGTTCCTTAGTCATTTTTTGTGAAGCTTGTGGAAAATAGTGGATGCATAGTTGAAGTTTAGTAGTGCTTATCATCTACAGACAAATAGGAAAACTAAAGTGGTCAACCGTTTTTTGGGTAACCTTTTGAGCAGCTTAGTGGGTGATAAAAATTCGAATTTGGGATATGAAGTTGAGTTAGGCAGAATTCGCACACAACCATGTCGTTAGCTGAGTACATGATTTAGTATTTTTCTGTTTATTTCTTACTTCCTCAGGGTCCCTTTGATTTGATGCCATTACCAAGTAAGACGAGGTTGCATGGAGAAACAGAGGACTTTGTGAGTAGTTTGTAGGAGGTTCATCGAGCTGCTAGAGATAGTTTGCATGCAGCTAGTGAAAAGTACAAGAAATTCGCCGATCAGAAAAGATGTCATGTAGAGTTCGATGTTGATGCCTTTGTTTGGAGAGTCCTTACAAATGATCGTTTCTCTGTTGGTGATTACAATAAGCTTTCGATAAGGAAGATTGGTTAACTATAAATTATTGAGAAAATTAGTCCTAATGCTTATTGGTTGAAGTTATCGAGTCATATTCACATGACCAATGTGTTTAATGTCAACCATTTAGTTACTTTTTATAGAGATACATCAGAGGATATAAATTCGAGGGTGAATCCTATCCACCTTGGGGAGAACGATGCAGTCCAAGAAGTGGCAGCTACTTTCTTGGAAAAGTTTCGCCAATTTGAGTTTTGTTGACTTTTAGAATGTTCGAACAAAGAATTTTGGAGTTGCGAGGACATGTGTTTATTGGAAACGATATGGTCACCAATACTCACAGTTTTGTTGTAACAACAACATATTTTGCCAAATTCCTTCATTTAACTACATAGAGAAATTAAGGAGGGAACCTTAATACACTTGTTTGGTGGATTTGGTGGAGGAGAGATAACTCTCATCAAGATCTCACAAAACAAGTTAAATATTTATCTCATTTTCTTTAATATTATCTTCTTGATTACCATATTTGATCTTGGAATGAAATGATGATTTCTATTATATTTTTAAGATAGAAGATGAACCTCTATGCCTTGATTTGTGATTTCGGTAATCTTTACCTCATTTTCTTTGATTCATTCAATTAGACTGGTAGTTTAGATAAATTCTTTGATAGAATGGGAATGATCTTGTGGTCTCAAATGAGTTGTTTTAATACTATTTTGATCCGATTTGGACCCGTGGGGGTCAGATTGAGCTATTAAAGAATTTTAAAATTTGATTTCGGATTTGGAATTCCAAATTTTTGCCCACTGTCACGCCAACGCCTTGCTCACAGGCTATAGGGTGTTGGCCACGACGCTGCATGAAAAATTATAGAAGTCAACCTAGCAATTTCCCAGCGCCGTGGCATGTAATGTATGATGCTGGCAAATCGCAAAGACCAATTTGTGGTTCTTGACCTAGAGCAAGCAATTTTGCCCAAGCACTTTCTAGAAACCTACGACGTCGAGACGATGCAGGGGCTTTTTTTAACAATAAAACAGGACGTTTTGGTTTTTCAAGATTTATCACATTTTGTCTTGATATATCGCCGAGACAAGGATCGGGGTAGTGGTAACTAACCTAGAAAACTTTTGTTGTCGAGGCAAAGGCGTGACATTGATTCGAAAAGGGTTTTATATCGTTTTTCAAGATATTAACTCGAATTGAGTAAACTTATCTCAAACAAAACATGTAAATAATAAATTTATGAACTTATACCAATATAGACACGAGGAGAGTTGGATAGGAACTTCCAAGTTAGATTGAATAGGATAGCAGTGCTTCGAGATAAGTGGGGTTTGCTTTATCTTTAATCATGTCATGCTATTAATTATGCTAGGCTTCACGGTAGTGAATGGTCGATTCTTATTTTGAATCAAATTGAATATATCTTGTTGTTTTGCTTTATCCTGTCCTTCAGAGCTTAATATTTATAAATGCATGTGGAATTGATATGTTTGGAATGAATTATTGTAAATGGTACCTCGGATTGGAGAGTCATGCTTGGAATGAGTAATTGTAAATGGTACCTTGTGTTGGGTTTTGGGGTTCATACGAAGTGGAGATTACAAAATAATTTTGACAAAAACCCCAACAGGATCCGAATCTAATTCCATTAAAAACGTTTAAACCATGAAAACTTAATCATACCTCAGTCGCAATGTACCTTTCTGAAGGTTAATCAATCTCTAAGGCGCTGCCAACGACGAACGCCCTCTACAAGTAGTCCACACACGAACGGCGGCCGAGATTCGAAGTGCTAGCTTCGAGAGAATACCAAACCTTTTGTTTTTCTCTCCAAAACGATCCATTGCATACCGAAAACCCTAAGTCGTTTCTTAAACGAAAAAAGAGTTTTGGCCTTTTGATCTTTCGTGTGTGTGTTCTAACTTAAAGCGTCTATTTATACAACCCTTGTATATAGACGGTTAAGTAAATTACATATATACCCTTACTTAACGAAGTATAAGTCTAATACACCACAATGACGTTTCTGTCATGAATTTTATCACATAAAATTCGTTTTTCTGAATCATCTTAAAATCTCGCAAAACCATTCTTAGTGTGCGACACAATAGGCTCATACAACGTTGGCGGTGTACCAAAACATATTTTGGTATACAAGTCATAAGCGGCCTCTAGCAAGACATTATGACTACCCAAGTCGTAGGAATATCAAATCGATACAACCTAATCAATAGTGTAATAGCATCCTTTTGTCACACGATATCCTTTTGATCAAACATAAGGCACAGAATTGTCATCCAACATGTTCAATCGTACTAGTCTCGATCTCTAGGTAGACTGAAAACATCCAAGTGACATTGATTAATATCAATTCACTTAAACTAGGCCTTTTAACAGTCTAACACATCGAGGGATCCACTAGATATCTCTTTTAGTGAGAGGGACAAATTCTATCTTGATTACACAACTTCATCGCATTGGTCACACAGTAACCAATCACAACCTTTATAATCGTCCGGTTAAAGACAACGTTTGATTGTGTCAAATCACTGTGTTCCTAATGTTAAAGTCTCTGGTAATCTCAAGTCAGAGGACTGGAATATATACCTATCATGAGAAACAACTATGACTTAATCCATGTGATGTTCTCATAGCCGGTCGGTCCAGTACTTTGTTCCCTTACAAGTACTCGTGATCTTGATTCGTATCCCTATACGTATAATCATCATATGATCATCAATCAAGACTCACACTAGTCTTAATTCATTATAGTTCCCAGTATAATGATCGACTAGGGACATTTAGGATATTTATGTAAATACCCATGGATCTTATTATAATGTAAACATGCAAATTAATTATAATAAATAGCAAGTGAAATCCTCTATTTTATTAACTAAAATTATTCATAAAGACAGTTAATGGATTGACCTAGGGCATATGCCCCATCATCTCCCACTTGCACTAGGGCCAATCATACATGCATCTAATGCCTAATGATCTAACATGCCCATCATGTTTTGCTTGTGGAAGAGTTTTTGTAAATGGATCCGCAACGTTGTCTTCAATAGGTACTCTGCAAATCTTTACGTCTCTCCTCTCAATAATTTCTCTGATGAGATGAAAATGCCTGAGTATATGTTTGGATTTGTGGTGTTATCTAGGTTCCTTGGCTTGTGCAATTTCCCCGTTATTGTCACAATACAAACAAACAGGGTTAGCAATACTTTGAACCACACCTAGTTCAGAAATGAACTTTTTGATCCAAACCGCCTCCTTTCTTTGCATTGACGCCGCAATATACTCACTTCATTTGTAGAATCTCGCCACTGTCTCTTGCTTCGACCTTTTCCAGCTTACTGCACCCCCATTCAAAGTAAACACATATCCAGACTGTGATCTAAAATCATCTATATCAGTTTGAAAACTTGCATCTGTGTAACCATTTACAACTAGATCATTTTCAAAACCTCCATAGACCAAGAACACTTCCTTAGTCCTTCTTAAGTATTTAAGAATGTTCTTTACTGCTATCCAGTGACTCTCACCAAGATCTGACTGATATCTGCTTGTAGTGTTCGATTTCTCCTTTCAGAACCCCAAAAGGATAATGGAAGATCTGCATGACTCATCGTAGATCGAACCATATCTAATAAGGTTCGATTTCTCCTTTCAGAAACTTCATTCCATTGTGGAGTTGCTGGTGGAGTCAATTGGGAGACAATCCCCAATTTCTAAGATGATCATCAAATTCTTGGCTTAAATACTCACCACCTCGATCTGATCGAAGTGTTTTGATAGTTTTACCAAGTTGATTATGCACTTCATTTTGAAACGTTCGAAACATCTCAAATGATTCAGCTTTATGTTTCATAAGATATACATAACCATATCTGCTGAAATTATCAGTAAATGTAATGAAGTACTGATAACCTTATCTAGCCATTGTGTTTATATGACCGCATACATCAGTATGTATTAGACCCAATAAATCACTTTCCCTTTCACTGTATCTAGTAAAGGGACTTTCAGTCATCTTGCCTAGTAAATAAGATACGCACGTTTCATATGTTTCTAAATCAAATGAATCAAGAAGCCCATCTTTATGGAGCTTCGTTATGCGTTTCTCGTTTATGTGCCCGAGACGACAATGCCAAAGATAGGTTTAATTACATAAATGACAACTTTCTTCCTTTTCTTTTGGGTGTTTTGAAGCAGGAACAGGTTGGGGCTTGACTTGTTCCATAGGCTTTGCGACAGGTGCAGCAACAGCCTTGGCAACTCTAGCTTTGCCTTTGCCTTTCTTCTTCATTCCCTTTCCCTTTTAGATCATCAATATATTACTAGAGGGTTTTTTGATATTTTGTTCAGCAGTTTTGAGCATCAAATGCAACTCCGAAATTGATTTCTCCATATTATTCATATTGTAGTTCATCACAAATTGTGAGTAACTTTCTGGTAATGAATTTAGGATCAAATCCGTAGCCAACTCTTGGCTTATGGGAAATCCGAGTCTATCAAGCTGGTCAACATAGCCCTTCATCTTCAGAACATGAGGACTAACCGACGCACCCTCAGTCATCTTGCAAGAATGTAGGTTTTTGAATGTCTCGAACCTTTCTTGCCTAGCTTGCTGTTGAAACATTTCCTTCAGCGTTATAGCCATGTCGTAGGCTTCCATTAGTTCCATGTCCTTCTCGGAAGTTCAGGAACCATAGTTGCCAGCATAATACATGCAACATCAGTAGAATCGTTGATATGCTTATTATGCGCATCCTTCACAACTTTCGTAGCATTGGCTGATAGGTCCTCAGGGATAGGAGCATCCAGGACATACAACTTGCGTTCATGCTTAAGAACAATTCTCAAGTTCGTGAACCAGTCAAGAAAGTTAGTCCTAGATAGCTTATCATTCTCAAGGATGGATCGCAGTGACAGGGGATTATTGTTACTTGAAGAGGCCATTGATCTACAATAAAGATTATGCAAAGTTTATTTTAGTATAGAGGAATAGACTCCCACTAAATTAACAACCCTCCTAAAACGTATTGTTTATTTAGGGGACTAAAATCCATATTTCACCTAATTCTGTGACAGCTATGGCATGAAACACAGAACTAGATTATTTAGGTAGGTAACAATTACCAATTACATCTTATGTAACTTTTAGATCCTTTTATGAGATATGGGACATCTTATGTCTTAGCATGTTTTTATCTCATCATTTGCCTCAAGCTCAAAACTATTTTGATGGCTTTATTAAGTCGGACCATTTTAAACATTAAGGTAACTCTTACCCAACTTGTCTCACCAAGATAACACAATACACCCAACTATGGCTGAAACTATATTAGTGTGATCGAGACCTTGACAAGTGTTTAAAATGGATGGCACGAGACTTAAAATTTAATAGAGGGATTTTATTCAGTTTTAGTGATTTTATGTAAATAATGAAATATCATATATTTTTATTGATTTGTTCAATCACTAAACAATTTGGAATTTTTTTTTTTTAGAAGACGAATCTCAATTTCGAAAATTAAATTTCGCTATAGAAAATCATAATTTTCGCTAATTTTATTATCATAAATTAACCCCTTAATTTATCCGAAATTAAGTCAATTAAAACATTTTAATAAACCCGGACCCACATCTAACTAATCATCTTATCCTAATCCAATTAGGATTTAAGATATTTGAATCCTAGTAAATAACCAATAACAAGATTCTTGATATTTATCTCCTATTCTAATTTGTTATCTATCTTTATCAAATAGAAACTTTATAACAAAATAGATATAACAAGATAAATAATTAATTTCGAAAATTAATTATTTATTTTGGATTTAAGATATTTGAATCCTAGTATATCACCAATAACAAGATTCTTGATATTTATCTCATATTCTAATTTGTTATCTATCTTTATCAAATAGAAACTTCATAAGAAAATAGATATAACAAGATAAATAAATAATTTCGAAAATTAATTATTTATTTTGGATTTAAGATATTTGAATCCTAGTATATCACCAATAACAAGATTCTTGATATTTATCTCTTTATCTAATTTGTTATCTATCTTTATAAAATAGAAACTTCATAACAAAATAGATATAACAAGATAAATAAATAATTTCGAAAATTATTTATTTATAAATAAATAATTTCGAAAATTAATTATTTGCAATTTCGGTCCTCATCCAAATAATCACAAACATGTAATTGAATCATGAACTACTATCACAATCGAACCTAATGTTGTCATGGATCATAGAACACGAAACTCAATTCATTAAAATTATTCGAATTAACCTAACATGGTTACTAGCATGTACGAAACTAATTTCAATTAAATAACGAATATATGTATCATATACACAAAACATGATAATAAATCTCATAGAAAACTTATGTACATCACATGCACATCAACTATTAACATGCTTTCAATCATATATCATGTATATATCAGAAGAAAACATGCAATGAATTTAATGGAATCGAACTCGAAGGCTCTGATACCACTGTTGGGTTTTGGGGTTCATACGCAGTGGAGATTACAAAACAATTTTGACAAAAACCCCAACAGGATCCGAATCTAATTCCATTAAAAACGTTTAAACCATGAAAACTTAATCATACCTCAGTCGCAATGTACCTTTCTGAAGGTTAATCGATCTCGAAGGCGCTGCCAACGACGAACGCCCTCTACCAGTAGTCCACACACGAACGACGGCCGAGATTCGAAGTGCTAGCTTCGAGAGAATACCAAACCTTTTGTTTTTCTCTCCAAAACGATCCAGAGCATACAATAAACCCTAAGTCGTTTCTTAAACGAAAAAAGAGTTTTGGCCTTTTGATCTTTCGTGTGTGTGTTCTAACTTAAAGCTTCTATTTATACAACCCTTGTATATAGACGGTTAAGTAAATTACACATATACCCTTACTTAACGAAGTATAAGTGTAATACACCACAAGGACGTTTCTATCATGAATTTTATCACATAAAATTCGTTTTTCTGAATCATCTTAAAATCTCGCAAAACCATTCTTAGTGTGCGACCCAATAGGCTCATACAACGTTGGCAGTGTACCAAAACATATTTTGGTATACAATTCATAAGCGGCCTCTAGCAAGACATTATGACTACCCAAGTCGTACGAATATCAAATCGATACAACCTAATCAATAGTATATATAACATCCTTTTGTCACACGATATCCTTTTGATCAAACAAGGCATGGAATTGTCATCCAACATGTTCAATCGTACTAGTCTCGATCTCTAGGTAGACTGAAAACATCCAAGTGACATTGATCAATATCAATTCACTTAAACTAGGCCTTTTAACAACGATCCTAACACATCGAGGGATCCACTAGATATCTCTTTTTGTGAGAGGGACAAATTCTATCTTGATTACACAACTTCATCACATTGCTCACACAGTAACCAATCACAACCTTTATAATCGTCTGGTTAAAGACAACGTTTGATTGTGTTAAATCACTGTGTTCCTAATGTTGAAGTCCCTGGTAATCTCAAGTCAGAGGACAGGAATATATACCTATCACGAGAAACAACTATGACTTAATCCATGTGATGTTCTCATAGCCTATTCGGTCCAAGATACTTTGTTCCCTTACAAGTACTCGTGATCTTGATTCGTATCCCTATACGTATAATCATCATATGATCATCAATCAAGACTCACACTAGTCTTAATTCATTATAGTTCCCAGTATAATGATCGACTAGGGACATTTAGGATATTTATGTAAATACCCATGGATCTTATTATAATGTAAACATGCAAATTAATTATAATAAACAGCAAATGAAATCCTCTATTTTATTAACTAAAAGTATTCATAAAGACGGTTAATGGATTAACCTAGGGCATATGCCCCATCACCTTGGACTGGAGAGCCGACAGCCATCGGTCATGTCCTTTATTTATTAAATGATACCTTTGAAAGGCCAATCTATGACAGGCATAATCATTTTCATGCTAAGTGATGAGTCATTATTTATGCACTTTTATACATGTGTTTTCTTATGTAAATCAAGTCCAAAGTCGTGTTTTATGGTTTTATATGTTTACTTGAGCGATTTATAAGGTATTGAGTATTTGTGCATGAATTAGAAAAATCTAGAAAAGAAGTCAACTATCGGTCAAAGTATAGCATATTTAACGCCCCTATCTACAGGGTATTGAGTATTTCTAAATTATCGCATGAATCAAAAAATTTAAAAATTTGGATGGAATGGTTAAGGGAATTATTGAAAATCTTAGTCATAAATCATTGAAGGTTAAAAGTTTTTAATCAATTTATGTGGATTGCAATTTTCTAAATCAAGTCTAATGTAAAAAACTTAAATTAGGAACCAATTGGAGTTAAATAGATTGGATCTAATTGGATTTGGGATTCATGAACACCCCTAGATGTGATCAATAAATTTTATGTTCATAAAATTTTTGGTACAATTTTACATTACACGCAATGTTGTCAAGCTGTAAAGGAGATGTGAAGGAAATAAAAATTAAAATAGTTTAATAATTGTCGAGAATTTTTAGTCATAAACAAAATTAATTGTTTAAGCTTTGAATTAAAATTAGTGGTTTTGTAATTCACGAAAAGAAAAAAATAAGAATTAATATTAGTTGTACCTACATATATGTTGTAGGATTATTTTATTTCTAAGAAAAAATAAAATGTTTATCATAGTTTTGAAAAACTTAAGCCAATTAGATTGATTGGTATTGTAATTGAATTCATTAATTTATGCATTTCGTAATTTGTCTCCATGCCCTTGAATAAACGTTTTCTATAAAGTAGTAATATAGTGGGACTATTTTTAATAGAACTGCAATAAATCCTCTAATTTGACCCATTTTAATTTAATACTAGATACATTTGACAAAGAGTTTTAAAATTTTTCTTATTTCTAGGATCGAACTCAAGACATTTGATTAAGGAAATAAGGATCTTTGCCACCTTAATTACAAACATTAAGATGCACATGCATGCATACTTTTTCTTTGCACAATGCAAAACTCAAGGGACATAAACAATTGTAGGTATCGAATTCACCTCTATGAGGTTAGTTTGTCCAATCCTTAAAAATCACAAATTGAAACAAGTAATTCACAACCAAAATTAATTTTTAAAGATTTGAATCCAAAGCAAGTATATGAAGCTTTGAATTTTCTTATGACAAAAAAAAAATCTTTGAATGTTCCATGTCTAAGAAAATAAACATTATTCACAAACATTATTAGTAAAAAAAATACGCAATATTCAAGTAGTAATCAACCCAATTGATAAGATTAAAAAAAGAGAAGTATTTGTCAATATTGGAATTAATTCACTAATTATGAGAAGATGTGGTGAAACAAATGAAAGGAGAATTTTTAATAATTAAAAAAAATCATAAAGCAAGTATTTGAAGCTTTCATTTTCCATGTATAAGGAAATAAACATTATTCACAAATAATGAACAAATAAAATCCACAAATTGAAGCAAGTAATTCACAAACAAAATTAATTTTTTGAGATTTTGATCCAAAGCAAGTATTTGAAGCTTTGAATTTTTCTTATGATGAAAAAGAAGCTTTGAATGTTCCATGTCTAAGAAAATAAACATTATTCACAAACATTATTATTAAAAAATACGCAATACTCAAGTAGTAATCAACACAATTGATAAGATTAAAAAAAGAGAAGTATTTGTCAATATTGGAATTAATTCACTAATTATGAGAAGATGTGGTGTAACAAATGAAAGGAAAATTTTTAATAATTAAAAAAAATCATAAAGCAAGTATTTGAAGCTTTCATTTTCCATGTATAAGGAAATAAACATTATTCACAAATACTTAACAAACAAAATTCACAAATTGAAAAAAGTAATTCACAAAGAAAAATAATTTTTTGAGATTTTAATCCAAAGCAAGTATTTGAAGCTTTGGGTTTTTCTTATGACAATAAAAAGAAGCTTTGAATTTTCAATGTATAAGAAAATATAAATTTTTCACAAATATTATTAATTAGAAAAAAATATACACAATACATAAGATTCAAGTAGAAATCAATCCAATTGATAAGATTAAAAAAAGAATTGTTTGTGACTATTAGAATTAATTCACTCATCATGAAAAGGCGCGGTGAAACAAATGAAAGGAAAGTTTTTTTGTAATTTATACAAATAATTCACAAACAAAATTCACAAATCAAGTATTTGAAGCTTTGGATTTTCTATGTCTAAGAAAATAAACATTATTCACAAATAATTCACAAACAAAATTCACAAATTAAAGCCAGTGACAAGCTAAATTAATTTTTTGAGATTTTAATCCAAAGCATTTATTTGAAGCTTCGAGTTTTCTATGTTTAAGAAAATAAAATAGAAAACAAAATTAATTCACAAACATTATTACTAAAAAAATATAAGCAATACTTAAGATTGAAATAGAAATAAACCCAATTGATAAGATTAAGAAAAGAGAAGTGTTTCTCTCTATTAGAGTTAATTCACTCATCATGAAAAGTGAAAAGAACTATTAAAAAAAATATTCATGGTTGTTCTAAGTATGTTCATGTCCAAGGAAAGAAATGAGAAAGAAAAATTGAAAATTGAGTTTATGATATATACCTTGTTGCCAAGATAAATAAAATGAATGTTTGTCTTCAAGGAGACCACCGAACCTAATAGCAAATCATTAGTTTTTTATTGAATCGAACATGTAAGGGGAGAAATGGGGAGATAGATGACGTTATTTAAAAAAAAAAAAAAAAAAAAAAAAAAAAAGAGGAGGCAATGCGATTTTGAAGAAGAAAGTGGTTTTCAATAAAATAAACACATGGAGGAAGAAAACGTGAATAGAGTAGAGAGAGAATTGTGGAGGGGAGAGAGAGATGGAGAGACAACAAACAACAACAACAACAACAACAACAACAACAACAACAACAACAACAACATAGCCTCAGTCCCAAATTAACTAGGGTCGGCTACATGATTCAAACTTTTCCATTGTGCTCGATTAAGTGCAATTGATGGTGAGCTTTGCAAACCATTCAAATATCTTTTAATTAATACATCACATGTTAACTTTGGTCTACCCCTACCTCTTCGAATTTCTACAGTTTCTATTGAGTCAAGTTTTCTAGTTGGGGCATTTGTAGGCCGTCTTTGCAGGTGACCAAACCATCGCAACCGCCCTTCCCTAATCTTTGTATCAATTGGTGCTACTCCTACTTGTCTTTGAATTTCTATATTTCTTATTCTATCTTTACGAGTTTTACCACACATCCACCTAAGCATCCTCATTTCTGCTACATTCACTTTATGTAATTGTTGTTGCTTTATTGCTCAACATTCACTTCCATAGAGCTTAGCTGGCCTAATTGCGGTCCTATAAAATTTTCCTTTTAACTTAGTAGGAACATGTCGATCACAAATCACCCCCGTTGCACTCCGCCATTTCTTCCATCCAGCTTGGATTCTATGTGTGACATCATTTTCAATGTTACCATCATTTTGTATGATTGAACCTAGGTATCTAAAGTGGTTTACCCTAGGAACTTCTACTTCTCCTAATTTTATCACTCCGTCATCTCAATGTCTAGTGTTTCCAAACTCACAGTGCATGTATTCAGTTTTCGTCCTACTCAACTTAAAGCCTTTAGATTCTAATGTATTTCTCCAGAGTTCTAATTTCCTCTCCATCTTTAGTTTCATCCACTAAGACGATATCATCCGCAAATAGCATACACCATGGTATATCCTCTTGAATATGTCTAGTTAATTCATCCATAACTAAAGTAAATAGATATGGGCTTAAAGCCGATCCTTGATGTAGTCCTATCGTAATGGAAAATTCTTTTGTAGCTCCTCCAAATGTCTTTATACTCGTTACTACTCCATCGTACATATCTTTAATAGTGTCTATGTATCTAGCGTGCACTCTTTTTCTTTCTAGAACCCACCAAAGAACATTTCTAGGGACCCTATCATAAGCTTTTTCTAAATCTACGAATACCATATGAAGATCTTTTTTCTTTTCTTTATATTTTTCTAACAATCGTCTTACAAGGAAAATCGCCTCCATAGTTGACCTCCCAGGCATGAAACCAAATTGGTTCTCTGATATTGTTGTTTCTCTCCTTAGCCTATTGTCAATTATCCTCTCCCACAGTTTCATAGTGTGACTCATGAGTTTAATTCCACGGTAGTTTGAGCAACTTTGAATGTCTCCTTTATTTTTGAAGATTGGCACAAACGTGCTTCTTCTCCAATCCATTGGCATCCGTTTTGATTTTAAAATTTTATTGAAAAGCTTTTTCAACCAAGTCAATCCGATTTCCCCAAAGCATTTCCAAACCTCTATGGGTATTTCATCTGGGCCACATGCTTTCCCTATTTTCATTTTTTTCACTACCTTTTTAACTTCTACAATTCTAATATTGCGTGTGTAGTTTACATTTCTTTCTTGGTGTGGGTTTTCATCTATTATAGCATCAACTTGGCCATCATTAAATAAACTATCGAAGTAACTTCTCCATCTCTCCTTAATATCCTCATCGCGCGTTAAAACTTTTCGATTTTCGTCCTTAATACATCTTACATGACTTAGGTTTTGTTTCTTTTTATCTCTTAATTTAGCTAGCCTATATATATATTTTTCGCCATCTCTATTACCTAACTTTGTATATAAATCTTCCATGAAATTTGTTTTAGCTCGACTAACTACTTTTTTAGCTTATTTTCTAGCTTCTCTATATTGATTGTACGCATCTTCATCTTGACACTTAGGTATTTTCCTATACATATCTCTTTTAGTCTTAATTGCTCATTGGACATCCTCGTTCCACCACCATGTTTCCTTCTTTGGAGGTCCCAAGCCCTTAGATATACCTAATATGTTTGATCCCACCCTCCTTATGCAACTACTCATTTCTAGCCACATTGTATTAGCATCTAAGTCAAGATTCCAAACATTTTCCTTTAGTAGTTTTTTTCTAAGCTCTACTTGTTTACTATGTTTTAGGTTCCACCACTTTATTCTAGGGGTCGCTTTTATTCATATTTTTTCGTTGTGTTAGCTTAATATCAAGTACTACTAACTTACGTTGGGTAGTAAGTGCTTCACCAGGTATTACTTTGCAGTCTCTACATAGTTTTCTATCTATTTTTCTTGTTAAAAGAAAATCTATTCGACTCTTGTTATGACCACTACTAAAAGTAATTATATGCGACTCCCTCTTCCTAAAACTAGTATTTGCTAAGACAAGATCATATGCTGAAGCAAATTCTAAAATTGATTCTCCTTCTTCCTTTCTATTACCGTAACCAAAACCTCCATGAACTCTCTCAAACCCATCGTTACTTACCCCGACATGCCCATTTAAACCTCCTCCAATAAAAACCTTTTCATCTAATGGTATACTCGCATAAATCCATCCATATCATCCCAAAACTTGTGTTTGATGCTCTCGCTTAATCCTACTTGTGGTGCATATGCGCTAAGTATGTTAATTTTTTCGTCTCCAATAATTAATTTAACTAGAATCAATCTATCCCCCATTCTTTTAACCTCTACGACCTTATCCTTATAATCATTATCCACCACAATTCCTACTCCATTGCATTTTCTATCTATACCAAAGGTGTACCACAATTTAAACCTGTGCTTCCTATTTCTCTACTCTTTTCTCCTACCCATTTTGTCTCTTGGAGGCAAGCAATATTGACTCTCCTTCTAATCATGGTATCTACTAGTTCTATTGACTTCCCCGTAAGTGTTCCTATGTTCCATGTTCCTAAACGAATTTTTTCTCCCCTTTGTATTTGATTTTCTTTTATATTTCTATTTTGTCTAAAAGATCTAGTGTTCGTATCTATGATTTTGTTTATGTTTTCGTTTTTGTTTTGAACTAGCTTCTTTACCCACACCCGTCCTTTGTGTGGGAACCCTTTTCTTAAGAATCTAATTACTAATTTGAAAACTTTTTAAAACTAATTGAATTTTCATCTGCACATCTAAAATTAAAACTGCCTATTAATTTGTAGTTATCAATTAAATTACCATTTAATCTCGAATTTAAATATTTGTATTAAAACACTTAGGGTATTATTGGAAATTTTAGCCAAAAAGGCTTTACAGTTAACCGTTTCTGGTTTGCTATTATAATAGTATAGATAGATAGATAGATAGATAGATAGATAGATAGATAGATAGATAGATAGATAGATAGATAGATAAATAGATTGATAGATAGATAGATAGATAGATAGATAGATAGATAGATAGATAGATAAATAGATAGATAGATAGATAGAGAGAGAGAGAGAGAGAGAGAGAGAGAGAGAGAGAGAGAGAGAAAAAACAACTTCTCTGTTTTGTCTCTTGAGGAGGTAGGGGAAAACCCCTCAACCGGTCCGGTTGAGGGATAAACCCTCCCCTCCCTAGATATATATTTAAAGAAATTAAACGGAAAATAAAATAAAATAAAAATCACTGAAAAATTGAGAAAATTGAGAAAATAGGGTTTTTGGACAAATTGATGAAAATGAGGGTTTTTATAAAAATATGTATTTTGAATTTTTCTCGAGGATTTATACTAGGTATATTTCTCGTAATGCGTGTTACGATACCCGAATATGTCCAAATTTTTTAAAAAATTATTTTATGATCTAATCTAGGTCATTTTTTTTTATCATGAATCATAGTTTGTATTCAAAATTGAGATCCAAACATCCGAGGATATGATTTGGAGAGATTTTAGAGTTTTCTGTTTGAGGTTAGATCGATAAATATATAATAAATTGAAAAAATTATATTTAAGCCTAGACAACGTAATTTTCAATGCCGAATAATAATTTTGTGTCGAAAACGTGATCCGGGCATCAGATAATTTATTTTGGAAATGTTTAGAGGGTTTGGGACGTGATTGGGTTAATTTAACTACAATTAATTGGAATATAATTATGGAATGGTTATGGTATTGGATTTATAGATGAATTGTAGTACTGCAATTTGAACCTTGTGTGAATTAGCTTGCTAACTTAGAGCGCAAGGGAACATTGGTATCACATTTATAAGGTTAAGTGAATCCCATAGTAACTTTTACATTGTATGATTATATTTTTGTACAAATTGCATTGATCCTTGATATCGCATTTTGTTGTTCATGCATACACGGTTTGGGAGGATAAGGCGTTACGAGTCTTCTTATAGTGCCTTTTATATCGGGGTTATAGAACATTATATTATGCTTGAGGGGCTGGAGTCACTGATACTTTGCATCACGTGGTTATCATAAGATCACATTGAACCAGTTCATACTCCCATAGTCTAGAGGAATGAGACTCGTTTACTTACACTTTTGGAGGCTGGTCATCTGATCGTGTTCAAAAAATAGAAACAAGATAGATTGATGGTTATATTTAAATTCCTTAGATTATTATGCATTTGATTACTACAGGTGTACTGGATAATGCAAAATTTACTTATCTGACATTATCAAATTTTTATAATTGTGTAATGGCAGGTTCTAGCAGCGATAAGCGAAAGCTTTCTAATTATTGATTACTTGTTCAATTTCTTTCTCTCTATGTATGTATTATTTTTTATATAAAATATCGTATAAATGAGTCTTTGTGTTCGTGTGCGATTAGGATTTCCTTTGGAATTGTTATAATGGTTTTAGGATGGATTGGAATGCTATGAATTTAAGATAATAAAAAGTTTAAGGATTTTGAAAATCGTAGATAGGTTAGAATGAATAAATAATTTTGTGAATGCAATATATATTGTTATGGGGTAGATCGTGAGTCCTGCGACATTTTCGTTAAGCTGAGCAAGTTTTGTTGAATATTTTTGAAGGCTAGATTTTTCGATGTAGGCTTAAAAATAGAGGAGAAGCTGTCAAATTTTTTTTATAAAATAATAAGGATAATATAATTAATCCAATTGGACTTTCAGTTTTAAGATTAATTTTTAGAACCCTTTATAGTTGATTAAGAATTATATTTTTTAATTGAGGAGGTATATCTTAATTATTTATTGATGACAAGGTTAAGGCTACTAGATTATTAATGGATTAAGTTAATCTAGGCCGATCAGATGCCCTAATTAGGTAGAGTTTGATAATGTTGGTATTAGGGCCTAGGATTCTAAGAGAATCTTTTTATTTGAGGTATAATAAGTGATTAGTTGGGAAGTAATGTGACGAAATAGAGTTAAGAAGTTTAAAAAATTTATGATTGTGTTATTTGTGTTTTATATTATAAAGATATCGGTGGATATGTGCTTGTTGAACTACTTTTCTTGTAATTTTTGTTGCGAAAAATTATAAGTGGACAACAAGAGCTAGGTTAGGAATCTAGTGAGGATAATAAGGATCAACAATGTGTAGATTCGAATATGTATCAAAACATGGCTGGTCAGTGGTTGAGTCGATAAATACCTTACAAGCATAGGTGACAGCTCAGGCATTTGTGGCTCATGTGGGTTAGGAAGTTCCTATTACTACTCCAGCCGCTCAGGAAGAGCAGGCTACCATTGCAGTTTGTTTTAAAGTTGAATCAATTGTTGCGGTTCCTGTTTAGGCTAGTTTAGTTGTCACGTGAGAAAAAGTAGGAAGAGTTTTGTACCATTATACCAACTACTATACTGAACACTATGAGAGGTTCAAGATAGAAATAGAGCCTATGTGACTATACGGGCTTTTCGATGCAAATCACGAGGACATCAGGGCATCATGGAGTTAGGACAAGGCTTAGATTCTATGGGTAAAAAAATTCCTTTCAAGTTTAACCCAAAGTCTTGAAAGAAAGAGAAAAGTGGAGAACTATCGTTCTCGCCTATGATATCCGTCGTCTCACCATATATATGTCGTAATTCTTTTCTGCCTTTAGCTCATAGAGATACACCTTAGTTGCAAAGAATTAAGGGTAAGGGTCGAGAATATCATGGGACAAGCCTCGAATTAGCGATCGACAACCTATTAGGAATTTTTTCTAGGTAGTAAACTTATAGTTACATGTTTTAGGTATGAGGAACAATGTCACATTATTCATGATTGTCCTCAGAATTCGAGTGTAATTAAGCTTTTAGGGTTTGGAATGAAAGGACATTATAAGATTGTATGTTCACAACTCTTAAGAGCATCCTCTTGTATGTCATAGCCTCAACAACATATCAGAGAATACGTTCAGGTGGTGACTAAATGAGATTCATATGCAAATCGTAATCTTATTGAAGGTATAATTTTAGTTTGTGGTCGTGTGGTGATTGAATAAGGTTTAACTCCAGTGTGAGTCCCTATTCATCTTGTACTCAATACAATAGTTGGGGATAAAAGGGATCCTTATTTTATGTGTGAGAAATGTGTTGTTGAGATATACGGACATGAGGTGACCATTGATCTCTATGTATTACAGTTATTGGAGTTTGATGTGTTGTTGATAGTGGATTGGCTAGTCACTAGGAAAAAATGGAAAATCTTGTCAGAACTATAGTATTGAGGATAGATCTAAAATTAAACTAGAGGAGATTCATGTGGTTTGTGAACTCGTTGACGTGTTCCTTATGAATTACTTGGAGTTCCATCTCCGATAGCAATTGATTTTGTTATTGATTTGATTCTTAGAACTAAACCGATTATTTTTCTCCTTATAGAATGGGTTTGAAGGAAATGCAAGAGTTGCAAAAATAATTGGAGGAGTTAATGAATGAACGAGTTCATTCATCGAGGTATGTCGTCGTGAGTCTTTTTTGTGAAAAATAATGATGGTAGTTTGATACATTGCATTGATTATAGAAAGTTGAATAAGATCATTGTTTGGAATAAATATCAATTGCCTCAAATTGATGATTTATTTGATCAATGGAACAAAAAAGAAATTTTAAGATTAATTTTCTTTATGCTTACTATCAGTTAAAAGTTCAGGAATATGATGTGCAAAAGAATGTGTTTAGTACCATATATGGTCATTTTGAGTTTGTTGTTATGTCGTTTGAGTTGTATAATGCTCTAGCGCAGTGTATGAATTTGATGTGAAGAGTGTTGAGGTCGTATCTAGATCACTTTGTGATGAGGTTTATTAATGATATCTAGATATACTCGACTCACGAGGATCATGAACAATATCTTAAAGTTAGTCCCGAAAATTTGAGAAATCATAAACTACACGCCAAGTTTAGCAAATGCGAGTTTCGGTTGTTTGAGGTGAATTTTTTTGGTCATGTAGCAAGTACAAAGGAATTCTAGTAGATTCGGCCAAAATTGAGGCTATCATTAGTTAGTTGAAACCTACCACAATGATGGAGATACAAAGTTTTTTTAGATTGGTTGGCTATTATTTTAGATTTGTGAAAGATTTTTATGATATAGCTACGCCAATTACTAAATTAACTCAGAAAAATGTTTCATTTATTTGGTCAAAAGAATGCGATGCTGCATTTTAGAAATTGAAGAATAGTTTGACTTTAACACTAGTTCTAGTATTACCTCAACTGGGGAAATGTCTTACGATTTATACTGATATATCGAAAGTGGGATTAGGTTGCGTGTTAATTCAGAATGGAAATGTAATTGCTTATATTTCTTGTCAATTAAATATTCATAAGAAAAATTATCTCGTTTATGATTTGAAATTAACAACAATTATGTTTGTTTTGAAACTATGGAAACATTATTTATATAAGAAAGTTTACACTATTATCAAATCATAAGAGTTTGAATCATTTGTTCTCTTAAACAGAACTGAATATGAAACAATGATGTTGGTTTGAATATTTGAAAGACTTTGATTTTAGTCTTGGATATCATTCAGGTAAAGCTAACGTTGTTGTTGATGCATTGAGCATCAGGAGTCCTGAAACATTGCATGCAACTAGTCGATTGACTTATAAGTATAACTTATTTGAAAAAAGTCATCGTTACGACTTTGTCGGATATTCATTAGGATAATGATGAATCAATTTGTACTCAGCTAAGAGTACAACTTGTATCTATTTAGGAAGTTATAGAGTGTTAGAAAAGTGAAATGAATTATGAAAAGTTTAAGGGGTTTGCTTATAAGTATAATAATTCAAATTCGGTTGTGTTTGTGGCTTAAAGTTTGAGTTATAGAGGCAGATTATGGATTCCATTGGTGGCTAAGATTCGGGATGAGAAATTAAGAGAATTTCATTGGTTCGGATATAACATTCATCTTAGCAGGACCAAAATGTGTAATGATATGAGGCGATTGTAATGGTGAACAAAGATACGTTGTAGCCACTTACCATATCGTAATGTGAGATTTGCCAATAGGTTAAGGTTGATAGGCAAAAACCCGGAGATACGTTGTAGCCACTTACTATATCGTAATGATCATAAGAACATATTATGATGGACTTTGTTATTCATCTGCCTATTTCTTGGAGGAAACATGATGCAGTCTGAATTATTGTTTATGGACTAACGAAGTCTACTCATTTTCTTCCTATGTACATTACGGATACCTTTACACAGTTGAGCTTGTTGTGTAGGCGAGATGTGGCTCGTTTGTTTGAAGTGTCACTAATGAAATTTTCTGATGTGATGCTCGGTACACATTGGTGCTAGCTTCGAGAGAATACCAAACCTTTTTGTCTCTCTCAAAAATGATCCAGAGCGTACCAGAAAACCCTAATTCATTTCTGAAACAAAAATAGAGTTTTGGCCCGTTATCTTTCATACGTGTGTTCTAACTGAAAGTGTCTATTTATACAACCCGTGTATATAGACGATTAAGTAAATTACACATATACCCCCATTTAAAGAAGTATAAGTGTAATACACCACAAGGACATTTCTTTCATGAATTTTATCATATAAAATTCAATTTTTTCTGAACCATCTTAAAATCTCACAAAACCATTATTAGTGTGCGACCCAATAGGCTCATACAACATTGGCATTGTACCAAAACACATTTTGGTATACAAGTCATAAGCGGCCTCTAGCAATACGATATGACTACCCAAGTTGTACAAATATCAAATCGTTACAACCTAATTAATAGTGTATATAACATCCTTTTGTCACACGATATCCTTTTGAAAAAACATAAGGCATGGAATTGTCATCCAACATGTTCAGTCGTACTAGTCTCGATCTTTAGATAGACTGAAAACATCCAAGCGACATTGATCAATATCAATTCACTTAGACTAGGCCTTTTAACAGTCTAACACATCGAGGGATCTATTGGATATCTATCTTTATATAAGAGGGACAAATTCTATTTTAATTACACAACTTCATCACATTGCTCACACAATAATCAATCATAACGTTTATAATCGTCCGGTTAAAAATAACGTTTGATTGTGTCAAATCATTGTGTTCCTAATGTTGAAGTCTCTGGTAATCTCAAGTCAGGGGACTGAAAAATATACCTTTCATGAGAAACAACTATGACTTAATCCATGTGATGTTCTCATAGCGGGTCGGTCCAGTACTTTGTTCTCAAACAAGTACTCGTGATCTTGATTCGTATCCCTATATGTATAATCATCATATGATCATCAATCAAGACTCACACTAGTCTTAATTCATTATAGTTCCCAGTATAATGATCGACTAGGGACATTTATGATATTTTTGCAAATACCCATAAATATTATTGTAATGTAAACATGCAAATTAATTATAATAAATAGCAAATGAAATCCTTTATTTTATTAACTAAAAGTATTCATAAAGACAGTTAATGGATTGACCTAGGGCAAATGCCCCAACAGGAACAACTCGGCGCTCAGTTACATTTCAGTACTATATTTTATCCACGGGTGGATGGTTAGATTGAAATGTTAATATATGTGTTGGAGGAGATGCTCAGGGTTTGTGTACTGATTTTTGTAGGTTCATGGGAAGAATACATACCTTTGTGTGAGTTCTTTTATAATAATTGTTGTTAATCGTGTATTGAAATGACTTTCTTTTAGGAATGATATAAGATATCTTATTGATCTCCTACCGATTGGGTTGAACCGGAGGATTTGGTGAAGTTTGGATTACGTATAGTCGGAGATCACACTAAGGTTGTGCAGCAGATTTGTCTAAGATCGAAAATGGTTCGGGAAATATACAACAATTATTATGATCTCTATCGCCAATTTGTGATATATAGTGAAAGAGATTGGGTGTATTTGATAGGCTCCCCACGCAAAGGCCTTCATTGGTTTGGACTGTAAGGAAATCTCTCTATAAGATTTATAGGAATGTTTGGGATTGTGAAATGAATTGAAAAAGTTGTGTATAGACTTGCATTACCGCCTTAGTTAGTCGGAGTTGATGACATATTTTTAGGGTTTATGCTCAAGTAAAGGAATCTGATTCGCAAAGTAAAGTTGAATGGAATCAGTTTGATTAGCAGGATAATGTATTGTTTGAGGAATTAACATGGGAACGAGAGATGTGTATGAGGGAGAATTTTTTGTGGATATATTTTAGTCCAGTAAACTTTGGTTTTTAATTTTAATTTCAAAGAAGAAATTCTTATTAGTTTGGAAGATTGTTAAATCCTGAAATTTTTAAATCAGTAATTACTATTAATCTGGGATTAAGGGAGCTTAATTGAGGTTTTTGCTGCGGGTCGGGAGCTAAAATATCGATTAAATTGAGATTTATGATTAATTTTATTATTCTATGAAGTGTGCCTAGCGTTGTTTACTTTATACTATGTTATTTTGTAAAATTCTAGTCGATTGATTGAATTCGATATTTCGCTGGGTTTGGTCTCGAGATACATACTGAGACGAGTGTCGAGATTGTCAAAATATTGACATAAATATTAGTTTTGAGTTTCGTGACGAAAAATTGGATTTAAGTTTAAAAATTTAAGTTTTAAACTTTAAATGGATTTAACAGGCCGACATGGTCCCCACACCTCGATTTATGTGTAAAGACCAACGGTTCGGGAGTTTTGGTGCATGCTTTGAAAAATTCTTCAACTTTTGGCGAAAGTGAGGTGTTTTTCGGGGTTTAATTCGGACTTAAAATGAAGAGATAAGAAATAAAACAAAAAATTCAAAACGACCTAAAAGGGCATTGATATTATATGGAAATGATAATAATAGAGGGGCAATTCAGTCATTTGGCAACCCTTTTGAATCCAAATTAATAAAACAAGGGGTGTATTTGCTGTACATCTCGTTCACTGTGCATCGCCTTTATTGTTCCCATGTTCATCGATCTCGGTGTCTCTCAATCTCGCCTTTCTTCTCTCGTCTCTCGTCTCTCGCCTCTCTTCTCTATCTCTTTATTCCTCTCTTCATGCTCACAGTTCTGAATTGATTAAGGAGGAGCCGTGGGTATTGCTTCGATTGTGGAGCATTGGAAGGTAAGTGTTTCCAATTTGATTTTCAATTTAGGGATTGTTGTGGCGTGTATATGTGATTCGAATTTGAGGTTGTCGCTATTTGTTGTTGATTGTGTGAGAAAGGCGATGAATGACCGACTCATGAAAAAAAAATAGTTAAAGAAAAAAAATGTAACGCTGTAAAAATAGTGAAACCGAGGAAAAAAAAAGAAGAAACTGTGATCGTTGAAGATGAAGAGATGGAGAATCCATGGGATTAGGGAGGAAACGATGAGGACTTTTTTTTATTAAAAATAAGTACTTTGAGATTTTCTCGATGATTTATACAGAGTATGTTTCTCATAATGCGTGTTACAATATCCGAAAATGTCCAAATTTTGAAAAATTGTTTTATGACCTAGTGTAGGTTAATTTTCGATTTTAAATCATAATTTGAAGTCAAAATTGGGATCTGAACATCCAAGGATATGATTCAGAGAGATTTAAGGGTTTTTCGGTCTAGGTTGGACCGATAAATATATAATAAATCAAAAAAACTATATTTAAGCCTAGACAACGTATTTTTCGATGCCAAACAATAATTTTAAGTTAAAAATTAAATTCGCGCATCATATAATTTATTTTGGAAATATTTTAGGGGTTTCGTGACGCAATCGATTTAATTTAACTACAACTAATTGGAAAACAATTGTGGACTAGTTATGGAATCTTATTGGATTTATAAATGAATTGTATGAATGCAATTAGAACCTCGTGTGGATTAGCTTATTGACTCGGAGCAAAAGGGAACGTTGGTATCGCGTTTGTAAGGTTAAGTAAATCTCATCGTAACCTTTACATTGTATGATTATATTTTCGTATAAATTGCATTGATCATTGATATTACATTTTAGTTGTTCGTGTATACACGGTTTGCGATGATAAGGCATTACGAGTCTCCTTATAGTGTTTTTATATTGGGGTTATAGAACACTATATTATGCTTGAGGAGTTGGAGTCACTGATAATTTGCATCACGTGGTATCATGAGATCACGTTGAACCAGATCATACTTCTATAGTCTAAAGGAACGAGAATCATTTGGTTATTCTCTCCGTGCATGAGTCTTTATTATTGTTTACTTACCACTTTTGGAGGCTGACCATCTGATTGTGATCGGATAACAGAAATGAGATGGATTCACGGTTGTATTTAAATTCCTTAGATTATATTGTTCGTTTAAACTCCTTGGATTATTATTCATTTGATTACCAGAGGTGTACTGGATAGTGTGGGACTTACTTATCTGACATTATCGAATTTTTATAACTGGGTAATGACAGGTTGTAGCGGCGACAAGAGAAAGGGAAAGCTTTCTAATTATTAGTTACTTGCTTAGTTTCTTTCTCTCTATATATGTATTATTTTTTTATATAAAATAATGTATAAATGATTTTTTTTTGGGTTCGTGTGTGATTAGGATTTCCTTTGAAATTGTTATAATGGTTTTAGGACGGAGTGGAATGCTTCAGAGCTATGATAATGATAGTTTAAGGATTTTGAAATTCTAAGATAGGTTAGAATGAATAAATAATTTTTGTGAATGCAATATATATTGTTATGGAGTGGATCGTAAGTCCTTCGACATTTCCACCAAGCCGAGAAATTTTTTTTGAAAATTTTAAATGCTAGATTTTTCAGTGTAAGCTTCAAAATAAAGGAGTTGCTGTCGAAAATTGTTTACAGAATTATAAGGCTAATGTAATCAATACAATTGAACTTTGAGGTTTAAGATTTATTTCTGGAACCCTCTACGGTTGGTTAAGAATTATATTTGTTAATTGAGGAGATAGATCTTAATTATTTATTGATGGCAAGGTTAAGGCTGCTAGATTATCAGTGGATTAAGGTAATCTAGGCTGGTCCGATGCCCTAACTAGGTGGGGTTTAACAAAACTAGGATTAATCTATTGGACATTTCTCGAGTGGATATTCTAGGTGATTGTGTTCTAAGTTGTTTATTATGCGGCTTCGGTAATATTGGCTTAGATTATACATGATTTTAATTGAACTTAATACTACCATATTTCTGTGGTGTTATGTTTTATCTAATGGGTATATTTACAATTATAAGAATGTAGCATTTCAATTGAGTTAAGAAAAATCGGTGGCTAGCTAAATGCTATCAACCTATTATGAAGTAGGGTCTAATGATTCTAAGATTTCATATTTTGTGATTATAACTATAGTATCAAGTGATATTATGTTCTAGTGTGTGAAAGTAATCCAAATATATATCATAATGTTTAGTGGGGGTATGTTTAGATGTTTGTTTATTTATATTGAATTGAATTTGAATATTATTTAAGTTTAGTTCGCATTTGAATTGCTTAAATTAGCTTAGTTAGTTTGGTCATTTAAAATAGTGCTCATAGTTGTTAGTTATTTAATAGCTTAGTTCTCATTTAATTAGATTAACTAAATTAATAAAAACAAGAAAAAAACTACTTTCCTTAAGATTTCAACATAAAGTTAATGGAATGAAATCGAAAAAAGGAACTTTAGAACAAGTCAAACTTAAGGCTTTTCATTTTGCATTAAAATATCAAGCAAAATATTGGTTATTCTATCTTCCACATGATTCGATAACTAAATGGACTCAAATGTTAGAAGCCATCCTAGATGAATGTATGCATACTAAAAAAATTAGTTCCTACAGAAAGCAAAGTATGTGGTGGATCTTTATTCGAGACCACACCTACTCTAGCGAAAGAAGCAATAAATAAAATGGCAAATCAATCTAAACTATATGATGAAAAGGTTGAATCCTAAAAAAAAAAACTCTATGAAGTGGATAGCAAGAAAAATAGTGCAACCAACAATGAAATTGATGAGTCATCTAAGATTATTAAACCGTTAGTTAACGATAAATCTAATCAAGTTAAGGCTTGTTGATTCTGTAATAAGGTTACACATTCTACAGATGTGTTTCGTACTCTACATGAAGAAAATACCGAAGAGGTAAATGCAATGATTTATCAATTTTCTGGTCCCCCAAGAAATCAATATACTAAAAATACTTATTATCCTGGAAAATCGAATCCAAGTCTTAGTTATGTTCCTCAAAATTAGAATTATAATACTTAAAGACCAAGAGCTCAGTTACAACCTGCACATAATCATCAACATCAACAAAATACTCAATCTATGAATACAAATTGAAAGCAAATACTATATAACTTTATGAGTCAAAGTCATCAAAACTTTATACAGATTTCTCAAAATCAAATGAAGAATGATACTACTATTAATGAACTAAAAAAATAGTTAAATCAAATGACTTTACAAAAGAAATAGTTCGAGTACTCGACAAACTAGTCAAGCTAAGCACCAACTCTAGCCAATGTTGCTTATACTTATCAAGTACAAGTTAATACTATATTCAGTGATAAGAAATACATAAATATAATTGACAAGACATCTAAGCAAAGTGATAAAAAGAAGGTTCATAAGACTATTGAAGAAGAAGAAGAAGAATTGATGGCTAATGTTATTTCTACGAGATAATGGATGGCTGAACAATTGAAGTATACATCTTTTCTTGGAAGGTTGCACCCGTGGTATTTAGCCAGAGTTGAAGCATATGAAAAATCTTTACAAAATTCTGAATTAATTGATAAGGATAAAAACGATAAGCCTTCTCATTATTTGAATGAAAATATATTTTCATATTCTACCGTTCCACAACGATTAGCTGATGTTAGGGAGGAAGAAATTAATGTAGACATTCTTGAATCATTTAGAAAAACAAAAATCAACAAACCATCAATGGAATCAATTATGCAATTTTCTAATTATGATGAAGTTTTGAAAGAATTCTCTGAATCAAAAGACAAATTCTTAGAAGAATTTAAGGAAAACTTAGGACAAAAAATGTATGCTTTAATTAAAAAGAAAATACCTAAAAAGTGTTCTGACCTAGGGATTTTCGAGATTCCTATCACAATATGAACTTCTTTAATAGATTTTATTATGTGTGATCTTGAAGTATTAATAAACGTTATGTCACTCAATTTATATGTGTCAACGAAAATAGGTTCATTGACTAATACACTTATTAACCTCACATTAGCTGATAATACTGTAATTAAACCTTATAGTTTTCTAGAAGATGTCTTAGTCAAAGTGAAGGATTTAATATTTCTCTCTGACTTATATGTCATGGAAATGAGAGATTCAATATCAACTAAGTCCCAATCTAGGAATCTATACTTTTAGGGAGATCATTCCTTAAAATAGCTAAAATGAAAATAGATATCTTTGAAGGAACAATGTCTATAGAGTTCGAAAATAAAATTGTCACTTTTCATTTTAATGATGAAGATATCTATGGAAAGTCTGGTGAATTTTGTAAAGAACAAACTAAGGATAATAAATCTTTATAATTAAATCACCATGAAGCAGAAATATACGCTATTAATGCAGTAACAATGGAAGATGGAAATGCTAAAACCATGAACAAGCATAGTGAAGATACTTCTAATCAACATATAATAACCTAAGAATATAGGGTTAAACAATCAAATAATGTCTAGAATAATAACATTGGATGTACTTGCTTCCAAAAAAGTTGCCATACCAAACGGATATTCAATAAAATCAATTGCTATGGTTACTAATGTACTAATTCAAATTGACAATTATATTATTTCCACAAACTTTTTGATTATGCCACACTTCATCAATGAATATCCTCCATTAAATTAGGACGACCTTTCTTAGCCACTCGCAAGCTGTCATGGATCCTCTAAATTAGACAATTACTTTTCATGTGCATGACCAAGCAATCACTTTCTGGAATGACACAAGGGTAGATAATCCTACAAATAAGTTTCTTGAACCAGTTTATAACTGCGTGGTTCAATCGAGCAGACGACAGTAAATAAAAGTACTTTACGGGATGCGGTCCATACTCTATCTTTAATTTTAGTTTTAGTATTACGATTAGTTAATTTTTTATATTCTCTCAACTTTTGACTCTTATAATGGGGATATTTTAGAAATTCAATTCCGGAATAGTTTCATGTAAGAGGGTTGATCAAATCAATTTTTTTCTGTACTATATTGTTTTGTGAATTAGATTTATGCTATTTAGTAATTTATGGCAATAAAATACATTATTTAATACATATCGTAGTTAAACTCTAAAAAATTTGAATATTTCTACATTTATCGAATATATATATGCGATAGTTAAATGGGGAAATCAATTTAATTGGAAAACATTGAAAATTAAGCTAGTGATTTTCCAGCGATTCCACCTTGTACTGGAAATCATTAAGAAAATCGATAGCGGTATGCGGAATTTTCAGTGCATATTTGAGTCCGCAATTTATCATTGAATTAAGTTTACAACTAGAAATCGTTGGCCAAATTGTTGAGCCACTGAGGCTCATTTTCAACGATTTCATCAGTGATTCCTCAGTGAATCCACTTAAACCCTAATTCATTGAGAATGAATTCGAGTTTTTAAAAATAGAAACCCCAAATCATCACATTTAAGCCATTCCCACCCCAAACCCATTGCAACCTTTTGATTAAGAGAACAATTTTTTATTAGATTTGCCTTTCCAAAGCTTAATTTTAGTGTATTTAAGTGATTCTCACACCAATCTTCACGCATTCAACCCAAAACATGGCGAGTTTTAAGAGTGTATGGCTACCGAGGGCTTGAGCAAGGGATTTCGTATTGGAGCTTAGAGGAGAGTCACAAAGAAGAGTTTTGAGTCACATATTTAAAAATCACTTTCAAGAAGGTAATTAACTACAACCCTAATCTTTTATCGATTTAATTTTTGATTTTTTAGTCGATTTTGGATTGATTATTAGGATATTAACTCAATTTCATGTTTTTAATTTTAAATGGTTTTGATATCGAACGATTTCTATTATACTCATAATATGTGAGTGATGTGATGATTCATTTATGACTATCGAATTCTCGAACTATTTTTCATATGTGGCAAGTAGATTGAATTATATATGCAAGCTAATTTAAGGCTAAGTTTCAAATATGTTTTGGGTTTTTTGTGAATATTTATTGATTGATTTGAATTACATACAAAGTTATTTTTCCCAATGTTATTTTATTAATAATTCTCATATAAATTTCAAACTCTCAATTTCAAAATGCTTTGCCCAATGACTTCTTATTCGCGATATATAAGTTGAATTTCATTGAATCATTTTTTGACAAATTTGGCTTCAAATGATTTTACAGGTTAATTCTTTTACTTACAATATTCCAAGTGGCAGGAGGTTGTAAAGGTATTAATACACGAGAAGATAAAAAAGGGAAAGTTAAAAGAGAAATCGAAAAAAAAATAAGAGTTTCTCAAATCCAACCCACATCAATATCTTTCAACACACCTAGAATTACACCGCAAAGAGAACCCGTTCCACCTTCTTCATTTAGTTATAACTCTAAGGATGATTATGTAGATGAGGAGGACATACAAGAAGTTGAACGAGAGATACCGATGGGGGAGAAAAATTATGAACTAAGGAAAGAAAATTTTGTCAATGAAAAGGCCTATGAGAAATTTAAGAATGATGTAATTAAGGACATGAAGTTAATTCCAGAGAGAAGATTGAATGTGAAGAATGAATTAAAGTAAAGACCTAGAATCCTAGATATCGTATGTTGGTTTTTAGGTTCATATAAATCGAAAAATTCAAAAAAAATTTTGATAAGAACCCCAATAGGATCGAAAATAAGTTCTATCAAACTAGATCTACAAAAGTAGACCTTACATTAATTTGTCATTTCTTTCTTTGATTGTTCGATTATCAAGACTTTCGAATGCGTGTCCTCTATCAGAAATCAACACACGAATGGTGGCTAAAATTTGTGGTGCTAGCCCCAAGAGAAATAGAAAATATTTTTCTTCTCGTTCACAAAATCTAAACCCTAAACTCAAAAATAGTAAAAACATAAATGTTATTTCAATTTAGGTATGTTTCTCCTTTTATTTATATGTGTAGATAAGTCTTCACTTAAAATCTTATTCGTAATATAACTATTGTATTTAGGCAGTTTAAGCAAATTACACATACGCCCCTATTAATTAGTTATCATATAACGAATCGTAAGGGCTTTTATGTCATAAATTTTATCATATTAAACTAATTACTCTTAACCAATTGAAATTGCGCAAAGTCATTCTTTGTGTGCGACCCAATAGGTTCATGTGACAATAGAAATGAACCAAAATTATTTTGGTACACAAGACATAAACAATCTCTAGCAAGGCATTATGACTACCCAAGTAGCACGAATATAAAAATCGATGCAACCTAATGAAAAACATATATCATATATTTTTGTCGCGCAATATCCTTTGATTAAACATAAGACATGAAAAGTCACCCTTAATGTACAATTGTACTAGTTTCGATCTTTAGGTAAACTGAAAACATCCAAGTGATATTGATCATATCAATTCACATGGACTTGGTCATTATCAGTCTATCATATCGAGGGATCCACTGATATCTCTCTCTATACGAGAACGACAAATTCTATCTTGATTACACACCTTCACATATTATTCACATGATAACCAATCACAATCTTTATAATCGTCTGATTAAAGATAATGTTTGATTGAAGTCTATGGTAATCTCAAGTCGAATGACTAAATGATATACCTATCATGAGTAACATCTATGACTCAATCTATGTAGTGTTCTCATAGTGGGTCGATCCAGTACCTTGTTCCTTAACAAGTACATATAATCTCAATTTGTATTCCTATACGCATGATCATCACATGACCATCAATCAAGTTTCACACTAGTTTTAATTCATTATAATTCTAATATAATGGATGACTAAGGACATTTACGATATTTCAACAAATACCCATGGATCTTACTATAAGGTAAAAATGCAATCACTTATGATAAAACAACAAATGAAATCCTCAATTTTATTAACTAAAATTATAAGATAAATAATGTTTGTGGATTGACCTAGGGCACATGCCCTGACATCATAAAGGCAAGAAACTGAGGATTATTGACTAGGGATTACAATCATTTAGACCTAGAGGATGTTCTTAGTGAACGGGGTTGTGAACCCTTAGTAAGAGAATTCTATACCAATGCATATAAAAGTAAAAGTAAGACCGACTCCTAAGTTCGAGGAAGGATAGTGGACTATTCCGCGACAAGAATAAATCGATATTTTAGATTATTAAACTTTCACTAAAAACAAAATGACAACCTGATTATGGAGTTAAGCACCATTTCCCCACTGAGACGATAAGGGGAGGTTTAGAGACAATCCATGGAGATGGATTTATTTCTAATATAGAGGGGTATCCCAAACACAAAACCATAAAATGACAACTTAATATTTATACATATTTTATAGTGTAATTTTGGTTGATTCTAAGACTAAATGATGATATTACATTAGGTATTTTCTTGTTTTTGTGATTTTAGGTTTTAAATAGGAAAATAAAGAAATGGAAGAAAAAAGAAAGAAAACCAAAACAGTCAACTGAAAAAATACACCAGCAATTAGCCAACGATTTGAAATAACATTAGAAATCACTATCTAAATCAGCAGCAAAGAAGGTCAGCGAATCCACAAAGAATTTGAGAGTGAACTATGAATCGCCAGTTGAATCAGTGGAGCACTAAGAGCTAAACTCAATTATTTTCTTAGCGATTTGTTTATAAGTTAGGAATCACTGAGAAATCGTTACGAGTTTTTTAGATTAATATGAAGAATTTGAGTTTATCGAAGATATGTATACGTAAGAAGACTATAAAAAAAGATATAAAGCTTTGAAATAACTCTCCTATTAATTTTTTTTTCCTTTTGCTCTATATTAGTTTTATTGTCTATGTTTGACGATACTTTGGAGATTTGATTTAAATTAAGGTATTTATTCATTCATTACGTCTTTTAATTATATTTATTCATTGTTTATTTCCATCGTGAGTGAATAATGTATCAATCTAAACACATCGTAGATAATGTAGTATAGTTTGGATTGCTAGATAGTTATAATTAAGGAATCATGTGCTTGATGCTTTAAATTTATTCGTACACGTCAATCATGGAACTAGTAAGTTGTTTTTGCATATTACCACTAAAGCAGATTAGTATTGCATGCATAGTTGCAAATGTGTTATGTGGTATTAAGATTCTGAATCTACGTCTATAGTTATTAACAACAATTATAGAAGTAGTAACTAGGATTAATTATAGAGCATTTTCCAAGTGGATGTTATAGGTGAGTATGTTATAAGTTGTTCATTATACGGCTTCGGTAATATTGTCGTAGATTATGGATGATTTTCATCGAACTTAATGCTGTCATGTTTTTGGTATTGTGTTTTATCAAATGGGTAGATTTACAATGATAAAAATGTGACATTTCCATTGAATTAATGAACATCGTTGCCTGGCTAAAGGCTATCAACCTATTATGAAGTAGGATTTAATGATTCAAAGATTTCACATATTTTGTGATTATAACTATAGTATGAAGTGATATTATGCTTTAGTGTTTGAAAGTAATCCAAATATATATTATATTGTTTAGTAGAGGTTTGTTTAGATGTTTGTTTATTTATATTGAATTGATTTTGAATATTGTTTAAGTTTAGTTTGCATTTGAATTGTTTAGATTAATTTAGTTAGTTTGATTATTTAAGTTAGTAATCAAAGTTGTTAGTTATTTAATATTTTAATTCTCGTTTAACTAGATTAATTAAATTAAGAAAATTAAGAAAAAATTACTTTCCTTCAAGATTTCAAAAATCCCTATTGAGATGATATATGAATTACCACTACTACAAGTTAATAGTAAAATATGAGAAATTATTGTGCACGTTTGACACTTGTCGGCTTGGTGTTATTTTATCAACACCAGCTTACAACCGAGTCTGTAGTTTAATGAGATAATGAACTACAAGGCCGCCTTACTTTACCATGTTGTTATGGGAATATGATACTCAGATGTTGACAAAATCATTTATGAGCCTATTAGGAGTTTCATGACCACTTAGAAGAATGATAGACTTCATTTCCCCTTAATGATTACGTCTTTTTATAAGATGGACTAAGTGAACATGGTCGGCTTCGACATAGATATTTTATAGGAGATGACCATCACTGATGAGGTTATAGATAGATATGGAAGAGTGACTTGTTATGAAGAGACAAAGGATGAGATAGAAAGGGCTGAGATAGCTAGAAGAGAAACTGAGCAAAGAAGGAAAATCGAAGACGACATGAGGAGAATCTTGGAAAAAATGTCGAAAGCTAGAAATGACCCAAACGTAGAGTACCCTGCTAGGGATTATGACGAATTATTCATGAAAGAATCGGAGTTGGCTTTCTTAGTGCAATTTTGTGCAATCAGATGACCACTCTCCATAATCAAGAAGTGGTGTTTGAGAACTAGAGAGCCTTAGCAAGGAGCATTCACAGAATGGAGCGTACGAAGTCCAGGATAAACAAACGTCGAGGAGGAACATAGGTTCTTGTACCATCTACACAAATGAGATTACCACTCAGCAGTAATCTTGATGTCCCGACATTTCTAGGTCAGGAATACCATCTCTACGACCCAGTGATGTGCTACCAGTCTTAAAGGATTGATCTAGTGGAGGCTGATGACGATGCGACTTCTGGACACCAACATTAATTCCCTTATTCCATTTTATTTTTTTTCTTGGAGTGATATTGTGAGAATTCCTTTATGTAATGTCAGTAGTGTTTCCATGCTTTGTGTTTTATGATGATACTTTGTGTTTATGACAATATACTATGTGGTACATTCTATTTTGTTTTTTGTTATGATAATTAATTCACTTGTTATATAATGATGATATTTATTCATTAAATTTTTATGCACTTTGTCTTATTATACTTTTAAATGAAATTGATTCTTGATTGTCTAAATTTATGATTTTATCAATTCTTTTGAACTTAATGTGGTATGTTTCTTCTGTTGAAAAATCGGACTTTATTTTTAAACCTTGAGGACAAGGTTTAGAATAAGTTTAAGGGTATTTTAGGTAAAGTATGACATTGATGGAAATGAAACGAAATAAAGGTAGAAGAAAAGTTCAGGTTTATAATTACTTTTAATCTCATATTCAAGTGAGTTGATGATGAAATTTTTCAAATTTTCTTCCGAAATAAAGTAAGTATGAATTTCATTTTTCTTTACTTTTAGTGAAAAGAATGAAAATGAATATATAATAGATCTTGAATTGAAGCAATATTTTATTACCCAAGTGAGTTTTATGATAGAAGGAATCAATTTTATACCTTTTTTTTATTAACTTTACTAATTGATGTATACACTTAATCGAATGCATATGTTAATTATAATGACGGGTAGAAGATCGAAACAATAGTGCAGATGAACAAGATAGATTTCTAATGATCTTATAATACAAAAGCTATTAATGAAATATTTTTTTACAATATATATATAAAAGCTGTCATGCCACAATAGAAAGAAGAAATGGGTAAGAAATTGATGAATTTCTATAAGTTAGAAAGAATGCTTTCTTCAATTTTAGTAGACAGTGACAAGTGATAACAAGAGTTTATAAAAATATATAAAGTCCTATATATTCCAGAGGAAATGGATCTGGGAGTCTATAGTAGGAAAAATGTGAGAATGTCCAAAGGAAATGAAGCAGGGATTCAAAAGTTAAAGCAAAAGTAAGAGAATTATGTTAAAAATAATAATAATTAGAATGGAATAGAAGAAAAAGAATGAGATATGAAAAAGACGAACATTTGTAAACTCCTCAAAAGAAAAGATTTAACTAGAGAGCTTGAAGCTAGAGTTGAATGAAATATTTTTTAATATAATATATTTTAAAAGACATATTCATTGGTATCTTGACAAAATTCTTTTTGATTTTGATTGTGGTATTATTATAAAGTATTTCTAAATTGAAATTAGTCTAATGGTTTTTGTGTTTTGAGATTCTATATTAGTTATCATAAGCTTAATGCTTGTCAGATAAGAGTAAGAAAACTTATGTTGTGCACTAGCTTTGGCAATGAACTTTAAATTCGAAAGAGTGTTACATTAGGAGGTTGAGTTATCATTAAAGGATGTTTTTATTTGAATAAATTATTCTATTATATCATCACATTCATTTACTCGTGAGTAAAATATATTTTCATTTAGAAATCACTTCTATTTTAAAATCTTAATTAAAGTTAAGATGAATTATATTGAAATCAGTATATATGAATGAAAAGAGAATATGACTACGAGTATTCATTTGCTCGAGACAACAAAGTGCTAAGTTTGGAGGTATTTGTCAAGTTAATAATTAGACACATTTTATAATGTAACTTATGATGATTTTAGGCATAAATGATGATATTAAACTAGGTATTCCCTTGTTTTTATGATTTTAGGTTTTAAATAGAAAAATGAAGAAATGGAAGAAAAGGGAAAGATAAGAAAAATAGTCAAGTGGAAAAGTACATCAACGATTAGTCAACGATTTGAAATAACACTAGGAATCACCATCTAAATTAGTAGCAGAAGAAAGCCACCTAATCCACAGTGAATTGGAAAATGAACCATAAATCACCAGTTAAATCGGTGGAGCACTGAGCTAAAGTCGGTGATTTACTTAGCGATTTATATGTAAGTTAGGAATCGCTGAGAAAACGTTGAGGTCGGTTACTTTTAGATTAGTATAAAAAATTTGAGCTTATCTAAGATATGTATACATAAGGAGACTATAAAATGGATAGAGAGCTTCGAAATAACTCTCCTAATTCTTTCTTTTTTGCTTTCCTTTTGCTCTATATTAGTTTTATCATCTATGTTTGAAGATAATTTAGAGCTTTTATTTATATTAAGATATATATTCATTCATTATGCATTTTAATTATATTTATGCATCGTTGATTTTTAGCATGAGCGAGTAGTCTATCAATCTAAACAAACCCTATATAGTGTGATATATTTTGGATTGCTAGATAGTTATAATTAAGGAATCATATGTTTCATGCTTTAAATCTATTCATGCACTTCAATCACAGAATTAACAAGTTGTTTTGCATATTAGAACTAAAAGAGAATAGTATTGTATGCATAGTTGCAAATGTGTTATGTGATATTATGATTATGAATCTATGTCTATAGTTATTAACAACAATTATAGAAGTAGTAACTAGGATTAATCTATAGGGCATTTCTCGAGTGGATGTTCTAGGTGATTGTGTTATAAGTTGTTTATTATGCAGCTTTAGTAATATTGACTTAGATTATACATGATTTTCATTGAACTTAATGCTATCATATTTTTATGGTGTTGTGTTTTATCCAATGGATAGATTTAAAATGATAAGAATGCGGCATTTTCATTGAATTAAGGAAAATTGTTGGCTGACTCAAGACTATCAATCTATTATGAAGTAAGGTTTAATGATTTTAAAATTCCAAATTTTATGATTATAACTATAGTGTGAAGTAATATTATATTCTAGCGTTTAAAATTAACCCAAATATATATTATATTGTTTAGATGTTTGTTTATGTATATTAATATTGCTTAAGTTTAGTTTGCATTTGAATTATTTTAATTAGTTTAGTTAGTTTGGTCATTTAAGTTAACAATCATAGTTATTAGTTATTTAATAGTTTAATTCTCATTTAATTAGATTAACTAAATTAATAAAAAGGAGAAAAAAATTACGTTCCCTTGGGATTTAAAAAATCCCTGGGGAGACAATATGGCATTTTTCACTATAACAAGTTAACAGTAAAATACAAAAAAAATTATTATGCATGCTCGACACGTGTCAGACATCATAAAATTTTTTGCTTGATTATATATTCTTAGGTAACTTGTGATTCATTGAAGGTTATAGTCTTTGGAAAGCCTAGTATTTGGAAGAGTATTCCTCGAGAATGTTATTGAGAAATCTTGACTTGAAGTAAGTGGCTCTTCTTAAATGTTCTAGTCTCGATTTAGTAAATAGAAAGGTTGGACGAAATCACTAAGTTAGATATGGATATTTAAAAGAAGCTGAACTGAATTATGTTTATACAAATAACTTATTTTTTACTCATTTATTCAAGATGAGCACATATCTAAGTTTTGGAGTATTTAATAAGTCCATAAATATGCTATTGTTTAGGTTATATTTGGTGTATTTTATAAGATTATAGCTTTCATTATGACACTTATTTGTGTTTTTATGTGATAACATGGTCTAAAAAGGTTAATTGGAGAAAAGAAGCTAAAAACGGCCGTAAACAAGTTGAAAAAACCCTACTTAGTTTCCAGTGATTCCTAGCATTTTTTATCGCTAACATACAACGCTAGACATTATTGATGCTGATCTTTGAAAGTCAGAAAACAAAGCATCACAGCGCATTGCTCAGCGATCCTTAACATCTTCGAATGTCACACATACGCTGCTAAGATCGGTTAAGAGATTTAAATATGGTATTTTGCAATTTCAGAAGATTTTGGAGGAGATTCGTTCCTATCTTGCTTTTACCTATAAATAAAACCCTAGAGGAAAACCATATGAAGACACTACTCATTATTTATATAGGGAGAGATTTATTTTCAAGCGTATAGAGATCAGAAAGTTCTTCATTTTCTTTTGTTTGAAAGATCCAACTCTTTTCACAGTCACTGGTTTTCTTAATTTTCCATTATGGAATTATTGATGTTTCTATGGTCATGAGTGACTAAACACTCTGTCTAGATTAAGTGAGGCTTGATTGTATGTTTTGAGTTTTTATGAGGTTTTTTATTGAATGTCTTTTATGTTTTTTATTGATTCTTGTAATTTCGTTCTCATTGATTTATGAGGTTTTAAGCTTGCATTAAGACCTAGTGGTTTGGCTTTTATGTTGTATAAGTGTACGTGCATTATGATTAAGTTAGAACTCATATCTAGTAGTCTTACCACCACATGCTAAGGGAGACTGCATTGTTCGTAACTAGGATTGTGGATTGTTCACTTTTTTGGAGTCCTATGTGTTTATAAAATATAGGTCGAGTAGCGACACTCATTGGCTATTGCCTAGGTTAAGTGCTTTCACAAAGTTAATGTTGTTAGGTTTTTGTATTACAGAGCACTCGAAGTTGCAACCTTGTTAATATGTGGTTATGTCGCTCGTTCCTTCCATTGACATAAGGAAAACGAGGTGACAAGTAGTGGCCAGTCACTATAGCTTCCTTATAAGATTCTTTGAGAAAACCACTTTTGAATCTATCATTTTAATTCTATTGAGTTAACGTTCAATTTAGTTATCATGGTTTTGTTTTAAGCATTATTGCATTAAAGATTTCTTATGTTAGTTTAAAGTAGTTTCATTTTTTTTCGAAACCCCCATTTTCCACTTAAAGATATTTCCATAATCCCTATGGATTCGACCACGCTTATCATAACTACAAATCCATAGCAGTCTAGTATTTGAATTCGGGCATTACATGGACAACTCGATTGACTCAGACACGAGAATCGAGGGTAAATATTATTTTGTGGATAATGGTTGTTTATGTACGGTGTTTGAAAATTAATTATATTATTATATTGCATCGCATGTATGTAACATTGCTATTGGACTGGTTGATGTAATGGGGAGTTACGTTGGGAAGCATGTAGATGCGGGTATCGTGTACTAGTTACTCGGGGATGCTTAACTAGGCTAAGAACTAGAGTATAATGTCTAATTAAACCATAGCCTAAGTTAGTTAATTAAATATGATAAAAATAGGGGTGCCTCGAGATGTGTGTTGGTGTGCGGGGCACCGGGTGCTGGGTAGTCGGGGATTAATGAGATCGCAAATATATGAAGTATCTAACTAAACACACTAACCATATGTGATTATATGCATAATTTTCTATTATTCTAAATTAAGTTAATTAGGCCTACGTTAAGAAAATAAAACAATAAGCATTGATATGCCTCGGGATGCATGCTATCACCATCTCCATAAGACTTGGTGTACAAATGTGTTTTAGGCTTATTTGAATTAGTGGGCTTAGGATTGAGTTAGAATGATTAGATCTACATAGAGATGGATAGATATGCAAGAGATATGTGGTTGAAATTTTAGTCCATTTAATGATATATATAACAGCCCAAATTAATTAAACTAGGATTAGAGTTAATCTTGAGGACTAACGGTCGTAAATCGGACATTACGTGGAAAACTCGATTGACTTGGACACGAAAATCGAGGGAATATATTATTTATGGATGATGGTTATTTATATGTGATGTTAAAAAACTATTATTTATATTATTGCATCGCATGTGTGTACAATGCTATTAGGCGAGTTGGTGTGACGGATAGTTACATTGGGAAGTACATAGTGGATAATTGAACTATAGCCTAAGTTAGTTAATTAAATAAAATAAAATATTGTGTACCTTAAGATGTGTGTCGGGGTGCAAGGCACCGGGCACCAAGTAGTCGGGGTTAGTTGGACCGCGAATATGTTAAGTATGTGACCAACTATGCTAACCATATGATAATTGTACCTAAGTCAAGTAAATTAAATTAATTTGAAAACATATGCCTATGGTTTGATTGTAAATATAGTGAGATCAAAGGGCAACTATAAAGTGGATGGAACTGCACGTAATTATTTTAAAAGATCATGTGCAAAATGAGAAATGTACTATGTCTTGTGTATGTAGACCAATTGGAGACTAGGTCCATGCTAAGTGTCACATCAAAAAGGGACAAGTGGTTGCTAGTAGAGATGTAGTGGGTTATGCGTTGGAAATATATCAACCTTAAATGTGTCTTGAGATATCCACTTGAGGATCTAAATAAGGAATAATTACTTAAATCATAAGTTTGTCATTTCAACAAAAAGAAAGTAGAAAGGAAAGAGAACGTGGTATTAAGAGGAGAAAGACAATAAAGGTGAAGGATTTGGTGATAACTTTGTGATCGAGATGGTTGGAATTTTTAGGATCCAAAAGAAGTAAAATAAGAGTGACGACTCCATTAAAATTATAGAGATGTTCTTCGCCAAATTAATCTTAATAATGCATGCTCTAATATTTTTGTTCTTCATGGTTTTTGGTTTATGGAGGGCCTATAAGAGTAGATCGATCCTCAATGAGTAAGAATCCCTTGTTGAGGAACCATTTTTAAACTTGTTGTTGTTAGGTAGTGATTATGTACGGAAGAAGATGAATAGTAACTTTATTGGAAATTTGATTTAGTGTATTCTCTTATGTTTTAGCCCATTTTATTGCATGATAATGAAAAATAAGGTGCAAAACAATTTAGAAAGGATTATATAAGTATGAAGGCCGAAAGGGTCGAGACTTTAAGATGAACAATAATATTTTTTCGAGTTTTTACCATATAGAGTGTTTTGCCCAAAACGAATGCTCAAATTTATGAGCATACTAAAAGTTTCAAGTATGCTCGAACTTTGATTAAGCTCAAACATTGAGTAGATTCAAACTTTCAGTAAACTCAACTTTTAGCTTGCTCAAACCTTCAACATGCTCAAATCTTGAGCATGCTCAATTCTTACTGATGCTCAATTCTTAATGATTAAGTTAAATGACTTGAGCTAGCTTGTAACTGAATCTAAAACATACTCTAAATACCCTTTAATGACCACGGGGTGCTAAGGGACCATAGTACAAGGGTCTGGAACGAGTAGGGGACACATCCGGGGCGTGTTCAGGAGAGTTGGAGCATGGGATTGAGGTTTGTAAAACCTAAAGACTTTGAGTATTTATCTAACTTCACTGTTGTTTTACTCTATCTAGTTCAGTATATTCATGTTTCACTTCTTATTCACTTCAGTTATTTATGTTCGTATTATTGTTTTGAACGGATGGTCTAGTTTACTCCCTCTGGGTATTTCATTATGTGTTTATGGCATGCTAGAACATAGCTTGTGTATCACGAGCCCTTGATGAATAACAACCCAAGCTACTTTGTCGGTACATGTGTCGGTTTGTCGTGGGACTATGCCGGCCAACGAGAGGACCAAGTGATGGGTCAATTGGGTGTAACCACTAGTGGGATCCTGGGGAGAGCATCCAAAATATGGTCTAGTCTGATTAGGACGCCACATACGCTTGCGTTCTATTGTTGCTTACACATGTGATGATCCATTTACAGTTGCATGTTTACATTCCGCATGTTTATTTAACAATATTTAGTGGATTTCCTTTACTTTATCATATGAATGTTCAGTGGATTTCCTTATATACAATGTACTATATTCTTTGTTTTCCACAGTAGGACTTGCTCATACGAATGATGCTATAAATTATGATGAACTTAATGCTCTACTTACTCTAATTAACACACAAATGAACACGAATATTGAGACATGAGATGGATGGGCAGGTGTCGAACGCATGTAGCAAGGCTCATCAAGTGAGGAGTACATGACATGATGACACCCCGGGGCAGCCTCGGGGCTCGGGATGCCACATATATATGAGTACATGTAGTGCTCATTCTCTACATGCAACACAAAGCAACACTAGAGAAGAAGAGAATTCAGAACTCCCTCTCTTGCTGGAGTCAAAGATTTCAAGAGTAGGATCCAAATATTTCATCAATTTCATGGAGCATAAGGACAAGAAGGTATTGGGCGACTACATCTGAAATAGTGATGCCAGCTTGTGTTTGATTATTGTATGTATATATTTACTTTTCTTTAGATTTTGGGGACTACAGAGCACTGAATACATGTATATGGATCTTTTGTAGTACTCATTTTGCCTTCGATATATACATGGTATCTTTTTACCCGATTTTTTCACTACTTACGATTGTTAAATATTGCATAATTTATTCACTTAAAGACTTCCACAATAAAATTGTAATATAACTTGATAGATTGACTAACAGACTAATTAAATCATTAATAATTTCATGAAAGTTAATAAGCTAAGCTAGGATTTAATAAAAAAAAGTGTAAGCAACTAATTATGTCGCAGAGCGTCGTGGATAGTAGGCCACTGCATGGCAGGGCTAAGTGATGTGCGATATGATTTGGCGGTGCTCAGGGTTACCTTGGTATTTGAGGTCGTCACAAAGTGCATCATTTCCTTTGAGTTTTAGTGGAAATCATTTTCTTATTAATATATATTCTCCTAATATTTGTCTTGAAGTCTAGATCTAATCGACCTTTCTTCACTGATTATAATTAATCAAACAATATCAGTGAGAATAAAGACTTTTAGAGACCATTACATAAAAGAATAGTTTACTTTTTCTCTTTGTAATATTTCTTATGTCTTTCTTTTTTCCATATACCATTGAGATTTAGGTTTTTATAAACCCAATCCTCAATAGTTTCTCAATTTGTGAGACATTTATGGATATAAATCATCGTATGACATTTATATTGTCTTCCTTTGTTGGAACATCATTGAAGTCCAGGTTCCCCAAGAACTCTCACCATCTATTTATTGGATTCCAACATAAAGATGGGAGAGAAATCTTTCAAGATAATGTATAGGAAAGACATTATAGTTATATCCATCGCATAGATACAATACATCACAACACATAACATGACTCAAGCTTTTATCTTTCATTACTCCCTAAAACATTGACAAGAAACATTTATTAAGTCCTCGGTTATTAATAACTTGAGAACCCATCTCCAAGTTAGTGAACCTAGACTTCTATTCAGATTACAAGTAATGAACTCCAATTCTAATACTAAACTATGTTAGAGCTATTCCTTGATTCCACTAAATCTCGTAATAGTGAGACCAAACTCTATAAGTTTTGGCTCTCATGCCAAACTGTATCAAAGCTATTACTGGAAACAAGCTTTGACTAGACTGTGATACCAACAAGAACATCCCCTAACTAAATTAGGGTAATACCTGGCCTGAAACCCTAATTAAACTGCAGTACACTAATCGGACTCAATTAGAGTAATAGTTTAGCCATCCTTCGTACTTTATAATCATAATATAATATATCATATATCGAATAAAGAATAAAGAAATGAAAACACGACGAAATTAAAAAAACTTTGATAATACAAATTATATGCTAAACTATACTAATCATAGTCTAAAATCGATATCAACTTCGATTTATAAAATAACCCCAAACCTTGTGTTAATACAAAATGTAACTCAATTCAAATATATATAAGACAATCGAGAAATCAATTCACTGTAGAGAATATTATAAACTCCTAATCTTCTTCGTTCCTGAGTCAAAATGCACGTCGATATTCCTAAAATGCTAATTGGGATGAGCGCTCCAACTTACTCAGTAAGTGACTCACAATTACAATATGAAGAGTCTATTTAATAATCAAGGATTATGAAACTAAAAATATATATCAGGGCATGATAAATAATAAAACAATAAATAAACGGATGCAAAACTCTAGTTTCATAGCTCCTTTATATGTGATGTCAATTATCATTTATTTATGAAAATCATATCTCGATAACGCAAGAATACCACTAAAACATCCACGCATTGGCCGTTTGTGTGATTTCATCAGTGTATTCAAGAATAGTTGAGTCTCCACACTCTATAGGATATGAATGTCAATACTAAGCCATGGTTAAAAAAAAATAAAAGAGAAAGGCTAATCCTTAATGCCTCATAGCCATTCCTTATCCAGTTAGGAAGAATCAGCCCATTTCCTGATGTTCGTTACATTTTATTCTCGTCACCATGTAGTGCTCCCAATCCTAATTCATAACCTACATGAATTAGATATACTAAAATAAATAGCATAAATGATATTCCTAATTGAGTTCCACTAACCTATATAGAGCTTTCCTAACTTTATACCAACTTATACGATTCTCGAAATCCATTAACCTTTACTTGTCGATCAATAACCTAAAACCAATCAATTGACATCAATTTAGGTTTAATAGTCATTAATGAGAACCCTTGAACTGGTTCTAATCAAATTCAAAACTAATTTGTAGATTTTAGGTCAATATGACCATTTCGTGTTTTTTGAGGTAAAAACCCCAGTATAAAGTGCCACACAAATCCCGAATTCTTCATTTTTCATAGAAATTCAACAATTTCAATTTATTTGGTCAAAATATATTTATTATTTATTTCCTATTTTTGGAATTTTTATGAATTTTCAGCATTTTTTATTTTGTAAAAAATGTGGTTTGATCCCCCGAACCGGACCCGGTTTAGTCCAGTTCGGGAAATCAAACCCCTTTTCTTTTTCCTTATTCCTTTACTTGCAAATAAAACGAAATTCATGTTTTTAAATCGTTGACTCACTGGGCAGGGGAGACAACCCCTTGTCGCCTCCTTCATCGAACCCATACTTCATCTCCATCAAACCTCCATTAACAACAACCACAACAACATGCAACAACTATCAACAATAACAACAACAATAACAACAACACCAATCACAACACATAACACATATATTCCTTATATCTACCCATCTCACCTCTCTTACCAATTAGAAATCTAGGTAAGTCCTTTAGGTTTCCATACCTAAAGTTTATTCATCAGGTTTATCCTCAAATTATACCACAAATGTAACCGTATCAGAGTTAACTTTCAATTCCTTGAGGTTCATTAACCACACTTTGATACCAAAAATGTAACGACTCATTTTCCAAATGGACCGCCATGGGGGCCAATGCAGGCCCACAACTTGGCCTACCAGCGCCAGCTATGTCCCACACACTATTTACTCCACCATTTAATCATATAAACAACAATCTCTTATTAAAATTGTTACTAAACTTAAGTCATCTGTTAAGATCATTTTAATCCTTAAAAAATTACAGCGGAAGTCTTTTATCATGACAACCAAAATATGAACATTATATTCATGCATTTAACTCTGATACGTAGTGTGGAAAACCCATATGACATCATATATCAGATATAAACATCAAAGAGCTCAAAATATCAGTCTATAATGTATCTCACAATTCCAAATCCCAGTATAAAACAAAATATGCATATACAATACAAACTTACAAGCCTAGGTTTATGCCTCTGAATCACAAATATTTTGGTAGCTTGCCTTTGCCACAGCTCATATTAGGATCTGCACTCAAGCCACCGCAAAAGGCAGATGACGAGTCCAGAGTGAGTATTCTCAAGGAAATTAAGTGAGCAATACGGGAAGTAAATACTGGAATTTAAACAAAACTATTAAATAAACATGCAGGAATAAAGAAATAGGCAATTGTGCTCATCACATGCATAAGTAATAATGAAAGCTCATATTGTGTGTTTTTAGAGCTTAGGGGTCAGACTAGCACCATACTTCAAACTCCCAATAGATTATTACCGTCGAGTAGCACTCAGGCAAGGCCAGTATCTGGATCTACTAAGTACTCAGCGTGGAACCTATGATGCACCCACACGTGCCAGACACGAATCTCGGGTTGACCTATTCACCGAGATGGCACACGTGTTATGGCCTAATGGACGTACACACAGATATGGCGTGGAGGGAGAGCCTCAACGTCCGTCCATTGTAACATACTAAGAATAGAGTGATGAAAGGCAGAATATGAGTTCAAAAGAAAAATAAAGTACTGCTTAAGAAATTTTAGTTAGGATACTACATACCTCAAACCGCCTGAAATGGCCTATTTCCATTTATAATTGATTTTTAGCCAATTGGATGTGTTATAAATCACATATCAAAATTAATGTTAAAACTATAGGATCTAGCGTGTTGGGTCTAGGAATTAGCACGCTAGACTCCTAAGCAGTTATGCATTCTCCATCATGAAGAACATTAGCGTCATATCCACTTTTCAGACGCTCCAACCGTCAACTAGCGAGATAGATGACGTCATTAGCGCGCTAATCGCATTCTAGACAACATGTCTATTGAAAATTCTTGGTTTTAAACCCCACCACCACCACCACTAACAACAACAACAACAACAACCACAACACCAACCATACAACTTCATACCATTTCAAACCCATTAAAACAACAACTCAACAACCTCTAAACAATCCCTAATGGAGTCACACCAGCACCTCCATAATTAAGATCAAAAGATAGAGAAAGTTGAGGCGTTTGTGATTCTCACAATGCTTTTAATGATTAAACTACTCCAAGCTCCTCAATTCACCACATTTGGATCTCCAGAACCCTGGTTTATTGGTCAGTTTCAGATTATGAGATAAGGAGAGAGAAAAGATGGTGAGTTTGAAGTCAAATAATACTTTTTATAGTTAATTTGGCATCACATCTCACTTACACATCTCAAAGCAATCTAAGGACCTCGATTTACTCCATTTCCAACCTCTCATGACTCTGAAATTAACACCAATGGCACACTCGTCCTTGTATTTAACCCAAAAAAATGGTGTTTCGAGTGTTCCGATGCCCGGTTTCTAGTCACGAGCTGCGACATAAGCGCACTACCATATTCCTAACCATCATATATACATTACACATTATTATTTAACTCATTTTATTCATTTAATGTGTTTATTATTGATAGGTCATTATTTATGCATATTATATATAGTTTATTTATGTATTTTTATAGTTGAATCTCCGAAATATATGCCTAATTATCTTTATTTATTATTTTCATGGTTATTGGAGTGCACGGTTGAGTTCGAGGCGAAAAACTACATAAAATCGATTATTCATATATCCGGATCTGTTCAACATCAAAAATCGCGTTAGTGCGTATCTCGAGGTAGATTTGGTGGGTCCACATGTGTCATGGTATTTGATGAAGATAAGTGGAGCACGATGGCGTTGATGAAATGATGCATGATTTGGTTTGATGTGCATTATATAGGGAAATATATATCTATCGATATATATATATATATATATATATATATATATATATATATATAGAAAGATATGAAAACTGGGGAGATATGCATATAAAAAGCAAACAGAGAGTGAGAAATAGAAAGTAGAACGTCCATACAATTTCTCCTTTCCAGCTGATGTTGGATCCACCTCGAAAGCGCATCAGCACTTTCTCCCACTAATTCGGAGGGCCGCTAAGGGCACCCCACCTATTAATGAAGGCACCCAGTTAATATGGGCACAAATCGATTTACATGGGGCACCCAAAAATTAAACCCAAAATACCGAAAATGCCCTCGTGCAAAAAACGCTCTCACCCACCCTCTTGCAAACCCCCGGGCACCCCACCACCACCACCACCACCACCACCCTCGTTCACCGAATTCCTGGTGAAAGAATTCATTTGTTTTGAACCGAGCAGTGAGAGGAATCCCCGAAATCGTGTTCTCCGTCCCTCGCCATGTGTTTCTCCTTCGTTCTTCTAGGTTTCTGCATTTTGTAGGGTTCGTCGTGTGAGTCGATTTCGTCTCCAAATTAGAAATTTGGGGTGAAGATCGACGAATTAAATTACATTTGGTAGAGTAGATGTAATGTGTGGTAGAGTAGATGTAATGTGTGTGTGGCGGTTTGTTAAAATGTAAAAAAATTGGGAAATCGTGGTTCTCGGCCACACAGGCCAGAGACTGTGTCAACCGTCTCGGCCTTGGCCGAGACATAAGCTAATATTTTTCGAACTCGCGGTCTCGGCCACGTAGACCGGAAGAGTTAACCACGTATCGGTTGTCCACTTCCGAGAGGGTCTCCGTAGGCTCGGTCGTCATAGGACGAGAGTCAGGCGAATTGAAATGGTCAATTCATCTCGGTGGTGTTCAACCGAGACATTTAAATGGGACTCGGTTATACATGACCGATATATTGAAATACTTGTCGGTCATGGGTGACCGAAAAATATGGTTCGTTTCACGAACACGCTTGACCGAGACATCGAAATGGATGAATTTGAACATTACGCTTTCAAAAAATCTCCGTAGTAGTCAAACCGACAATACAAGATTGAAAATCCAAAGACGACAATTTGCACCGAACCTTAATTAATTATAAATCTCCGTAACATTCAAACTGACTATAAAAAGGGTCCATCCATAAGTAAACAACAATTAAAACACAACACAACATTTGCATATACATAGAACATTCGGATGAATTGGCAAAATTTCACGACAATTAGCCGTCTAGGTACAAGCTTACACCTACGGTGTAGCTAAGTCTACAACAGGTATGGTGGCTTCATGATCAGCAGTTACAATGGGCGCGATGTCTCGAAAAACGAATCCATCTCGCCAACCTTTGGCGCAGTCCTCAACGTACCGATCCCACGATGGATATAAGGATGGCAGCGGTGCATTCACACGCAACTGCACCTGTCAAAGTGAACAGTAGAACATAGAAGATATTGTCACAAACCCGATTAAGGGGGAAACAAACCATTTCACAAAAAAGTCATAGAACTTACCCTAACCCAATGGATATTCCTTTCATTCGCCATTGCAATGATAAGTCTCTTTGCAATGACGACGTTGGAGTACTACGTAGAGGTAGGAATGTGGAGGCACTCCCATGCGAGAGGTTTACGAGAATGACATTGAATGCGGTGGATACCAACAATCCCATGTCCGGAAGTGTCAACCATTCTTTGAAAGATGCCCCCTCTTGATTCTCCGGGCAATGCACCGCATTCTTGATAGGCTCGAAACTCGAGCCAAGCACTTCCCGCCATAGGTATTCATACCCGATAATCTCATCGTACATCCGTCTACGCACAATCCTCCACCCGTCCACGTCCGCGAGTCCAAGCCCGAGGCTATACACCTATATCCACAGTTCCCATCGGAAACCACATCGATAATGGCATCAACATGTGGCAACCAATATGGTTCTAAGCAATGACTATAAGCCATGTTAGATCCACTTTGCGTGCGTCGACTGGCACGACGCATTTGTGGAACCTTGCATTTCTTCTGCCTAGAAGCTTTTGTGGAGTGGGAGGACTCAAATCCGATTGGAGATTGGGGTGCCTCCCACACCGGGGTGCCTCCGGTTGGAGACCCCGGTGTCCTCACACCCGCATCCTCAACTTCCCGCTCGCACTCCACAAAAGACGATGGTGGACTAATCTCCCTGAGCTGCTCACTTTCACTCCTCCCCCCCGCATCCTCAACTTCCTCCTCCCTCTTATCCAATCTTCCCGCGGTGTCGTGATTGTGCCTCCCACAAATCACAGTGACATACCATAAGGAGTCGGCATTCTCCTTGACGTTAATTTGGAAAGGGCATCCACATTTCTTCGTACTAGTGTGAGTCCTCGCCTTTTCATCATTCCTTGATTTCTTTAAAAATTTTGCCGCTTTCCCCTTCCCAACTCTCGAGCCGGTCCCCTATATGTCCCAGGACACTGTCACAGTGCAATTTTCACCCTTCCCCTTCGCTTAACGCCCCGCATCCGAGCGCTTCGTTACTAACACAAACTTGTTCTCGCCACCAATCGTTGAAGCCATGAAATTGCCGCTTCTCGAGAGGGGAATGGCTTAGAAGGTGTAAAAGTGTCCTTATAATCTGAAAATTACAAGATAACGGCATTACCTCGCAATACAAACAAGTGTAACATTATAATCAACCAAAATGTACAAAGACAATCACAAAAAAACCCAAAAAATCGGTTCTCGGTTGTACAAAGGTCTTGAAACTTTCTTCATAGTCTCGTTTACGTGAGACCGAGAGTTAGCGAACCCTCGGTCGTTCCAGACGTGACCAACCCTAAACATCTCGGTCATCCGAGACCGAGACGTAACCATACATCTCGGTCTGCGAGGCCGAAAGAATCGCGCACCCGACGGATATTTCGGATAACCGCAAAAAAAACACAAAAACATTTGCAACATTACCTCTAGGACGACCTCCTCTGGCACCGAAGCATTACGATCCTCCATTATACAGTGGAAACAACTTCGGATTTGAAGAAATTACCAAACCCTACGTTGACAAACAAATCATCATTTTCACTGTTATACGCAACTAAACAGTCACAAAAAACCCGAAAATGGTTGTCAAACATTGTTACCTCGCTGTCGGACGAGCAAGAATCGATCAGCTCTTCGCCAAACGCAATGTGGCTGTGGCTTTGTGGTTGAAGGTTGCTGGTGGGGTGCCCTAACTCCTTGTCGAAATGGTTTGTGGGGTTTGAACCATTATATATATACAGGGGCAAAATGGTCTTTTCCATTTTTTCTGGAATTTTTACAAATTAACTGGGTGCCCTCATTAAATGGTGGGGTGCCCTTAGCGGGCCTCCTAATTCGCCGATCCTTGAGAGTTTCTTTTCTCCACCAGCTTGCGCCATGTGTCATGTCCTCACCAGCCACTACGTTCACAACAGCCACCTCCTCAAATCATTGCTCGCCACGTCACCATTACCAGCCTGCATAACAAATCACACTGTGACACGTGGCAGAGACCCTATTTACACCTCGAAACAGCCCCACGATTGTCCTCGGTGCACGTGTCGCAAACCCAATTGGGCACCTAATTTTGGCAATTTTAATTAGGGGTTTTTGCCAGGGGATCAACATACATTGTTTTGTTTTTCTTCTCCGCGCCTTTTAGTGTCTTCTTCTCCTTTTCTCTCCCACGAACAATTGTTTTACAATTTGTTTTTGGATTTTTATGGAGTTTTTGGTGACGATGGCTGGCTAAACTCATCAATCTGAACCTGAGGTGGATCAAATCACCTTTTGGCATAAAAACATATGCGAGATCTATTTATTTGTTTATTTAATTTGTTTTTCATAGTATTTTATTCCATTTGATATTAGTTGAATTATTGAGATTAAACACTTTTTAAAATCTTGATTTACATGCCTGTAGGTAGTACGCACCTGTACTTATGCAATAAGACAATATTAGTGGTATCCGACCATACCAATTGATTAGACCCTTTTGGGACCAGTTGAATACCATGGGATCTGGGCTAAACTGGACGCACTAGTGATCCAGTTGTCTAGGTGTAGTGCCTTCACAAATCCATTTATGGCCAGCGCATTAAACCCAATTCGCTTGAATATAGGGTTATGTGTTTGACTAGGGAAGTGTTCATGGTCGTACCTTGACCACTGAGATAGGGAAGTGCGGGGACCCGTATACATTACAAGGTCTATAGCTACATTAATTTACTATGAATTGCATGTTTTGATTAGATTGAGGACCGTATGTAAAATTATGCCAAATTAAAGAGATTTGTGATATCGATGGTTTTTTCCCTTGATTGATATATTCGCTTGTTATTTTTAGTCTGGTTTTAGTTAATTTAGAAATTATTCATGTGGACACCCCGAGTGATTTTTAGTTTTATAGTACAGGTCAGAAACTTGGTCTTCGTGGTTCGACCCTTTGCTTGCCACTACTACAATTCTTGTGTTCACCTTTATGTCCCATAATCTTCGTCGATCGATGTCTGCCAGATCTTTACTCCCTTCTGATCTGGAGATTGTAAAGACATTGCATCGAAACTCGAAAGAAACTTAGTAGAGGAACCAATACTCGAGATTTCAATTGAACGATGAGCAACCCCTTCTGATGGCTGACAACATTAGCATACCACATGCACTATATGCACCCGTTGCACCATGTGAGGGACGAGAGGAACCCCTAATTATTCTTCCCCAACAATTTGTCGCACCATCTGTACCACATGTGCCATTGGAACAGCAGAGGCCTATAGTACACCAGTATCAACAATTCAAACAAAAAGTGGTTGATCTCATTCCACAAAGGCCACAAGCTAACCTTTGGGCATAACCTTGGGCCGATCATCGCGTTACCATTGGGTGGAGAACGATAGGATACATGATCTTCTAACTCATCAACCACACTACATCGCATTCCCAGCCTATAGGGGCAGTTTGAGCTCAGATCAGGTTTCATTAAACTGCTCCCTGTCTTCCATGGAATGGATCATGAGGATCCAATCACCTTCATCAAGGACTTCCACTCTAAGTGTAGGACCATGATTCCTCCTCAAGTCGATGAAGACGAAGTCGAACTTTTAGCTTTTCCTTTTTTCCTTAAGGATAAAGCTCAGGTCTGGCTCTTTTATCTTCCCTCTGGTTCCATCAAAAATTGGAATGACATGATTTCTACATTCCTCAAAGAGTTTTTCCCTGAATCTAGAGCCTTCCAACTTACTAGAGAGATATGCAGTATCAAAATGAAATGGGGCAAATCTTGTGCAATGCCCCCAACATGGCCAAAGTAACCTCTCCATTGTTCGTTTCTTCTATATGGGATTTACACTCCTTGAGAAATGGATGATTAACAATGCTTGTGGAGGCGACATTTATGTGAGACTACTAAGGAGATGTTTAATATGTATGACTCTATAGAAAGTCAATCACGTCATTACATTGATGACGAGGAAGAATGACCCTCATAAAGTCTTTATGACGGAGTAGGGTCAAATTCTGCGAATAGCAAGCTTAATAAACTCACTGATCTCATGAAGCGATTTCTCACCTCGGGAAAATCTCAAGTTAAAGTTTGCGACTTTTGCAAAGCCAAAGACCACTCCACTGATGTTCCCTACCTTGTTCGAGAATGAGCAGGCGAACGCTTTAGGTGACGAATTCCAAGGGCAACTAAGGAATCAATACAACAACAATAGTAACACTTATAATCATCTCGTTAAAAGCCCCTACCATAGTTATGGTCCCCAAAACCAGAACTTCCTCAAGTATGTTCCAAAGGGACAACATATTCCTTAATAGTCTCAACCCACTCAGAATTCGGGGTCTTTAGAAGAAATGATGAGGACACTCATTGTTAATCAAGACAGATTCTCTATAGACTTGGCCCAACTCAAAAATGAAACAATCGCGAGCCATGGTTCTAGCATTAAAAGTCTTGAGGTGCAATTAGGGCAGCTAGCCCTGCATGTAGGGCGTACGGATGAGAAAGGCAAGCTGCCATCTCAACCACATCTGAATCTTAATGCGAATGTTAATGTCCTCACACTTGGTAGCATAGAGAGATAGAGGAGACCTTTAAAGAACCAGAGCCTAATTAAAGAGGTTGCTTTTAAACCCAAGTAAGTCGAGCTGGAGCTCGAAGTTCAACGGTCCCACACTGAAATGGCCAACTTGGATAAGGAATCACCTTCTCTATAAATCCTACCCCCCCCCCCGTTCCCTCAACGCCTCGTTAAGAATAAAAGGTGGGATAAGAGAAGGAAATTCGAGAAGTCTTTAGGAAAGTGGCGGTAAACATCCTACTTTTTATGCCTTAGCACATATGCCTGCTATGCTAAGTTGCTCAAATACCTATGCACCAACAAAGGTCGACTCAAAGGTAATAAGAAAATCATCGCTGGTGAGAATGTCTCAGCTATCCTACATAAAAAGTTGCCCACCAAGTGTGAGGACCCGAGCATGTTCATTGTCCCTTGCACAATTGGTGAATTTGAGACCTAGAAAGCCATGTGCTACCTTGGAGCCTCTATTAATGTTATGCGACTATCCATATATGAGACATTGAAGGTTGGCCCTCTAAAGGATACTGAAATTTCCATACTGGTTACTATTAGTGAGCTCATATTTCCTGCTAACTTCTATATCATCGATATGAAGACTCAACTATGCCCCTATTTCTCCTCAATCTTACTCGGTAGGCCTTTCTTTAAGACTGCGAAGACTAAGATTGATGTTCACAGTGGTTCTCTGACCATGGAGTTTGATGGTGAACTTATTAAGTTCAACATCTATGATGCGATGCGCCATCCCTGCGATGCCTCTTCTATGGTGCTTACCATGGATAGAATGGACTCACTTTTCCATGATTCCTTTCTAGTGAAACGTGATGATATGAAAGTGGTTTTAGAGAATCATCTCGACATCAATTCTTTGCGAGAGCAATGTTTCGCCCTCGATACTGAGATCGATGAGCTAATCTCTAAGTCGGACTCTGCTCCACTCTATTTTTCAACTCTATCATATCTTGACTTACCAGCTTCGAACTCTACACTTCTCCCTTCTATGGAGTGACCCCCTACACCGAAGCTCAAACCACTACCCAGCCACCTCAAATATGTGTTTTTAGGTGAGAATGATACTTTACTAGTGATCATCTCCACTAAACTGACATTACTAGAGGAAGAGAAGTCGATTCATGTGCTTCAAGAGTTCAAAGAAGCCCTAGGGTAGATGATTGTTGACATCAAAGGTATTAGCCCTTCCATATGCATGCATCAAATACATATGGAAGAAGGGTTAAAACCTTCACGAGAAGCAAAGTGGAAACTGAACCTACCGATGATGAATGTGGTTAAAAAAGAGATTCTAAAGCTCCTTGACGCTGGGATGATCTAACTAATCTCCGACAGCAAGGGGGTTAGTCCCATTCAGGTGGTTCCTAAGAAAATGGGGATCATAGTGGTCACGAACTCATGAGGTGAGTTAGTCTTAACTAACTTCCAAAATAGATGGCGGGTTTGTATCGATTACAGGAAGCTTAATGCTTCTACTAGGAAAGACCACTTCTCGTTGCCTTTCATCGATCAGATGTTAGAGCGTTTAGTAGGCGGGTCTTACTACTGCTGCATGGATGGATACTCTGGTTTTCACCAGGTTCCCATAGCACTTGAGGATCAGAAGAAGACCACCTTCACCTGTCCTTTCAGTGTTTTTGCTTACTGATGCATGCCCTTTGGACTGTGCAATATACCTGCTATTTTTCAGAGGTGTATGGTGAGCATATTCTCTAACTTCGTTGAGAACTTCATCTAAGTTTCATGGATGATTTCACCATTTACAATGATTCATTCGATTTTTTCCTTAGTCACCAGGCTAAGGTTCTTCACCGATGTATCTAGAAGAACTTGATCCTCAATTACGAGAAATGTCACTTCATGGTATATGAAGGTCTTATCTTGGGTCACATCGTGTTTGCTAGGGGTATGGAGGTAGACCCGGCAAAGATTGAAGTAATTCAAAAATTGCCTTACCCCATGACTATACGAGAAATCCGATCATTTCTTGGCCATACCGGTTTCTATCGGCAATTTATTAAGGATTTCTCCGAAATTACACAAACCATACGTCGCCTTCTTTAGAAGGACGTGCCTTTCCATCTCGATAAGGCATATAGGAGTGCATTCAATGCACTTAAAGACTCTCTCATCTCTACTCCTGTGATTCGAGCTTCCGACTGGGAGCTATTTTTTGAGATCATGTACGATGCTAGCAACCACGTTATGGGTGCTGTGCTTGGGGAACGAGTTGGGCATTATTCTCATGTCATATTATATGCCTCCCAAACTCTTGATCCTGCCCAACTGAATTACACCACTACAGAGAATGAGCTTCTAGCTGTCATCTTCGCTTTGGAGAAATTGCGTCATTATCTCTTGGAAACTAAGGTGGTCGTCTACTCTTACCATGCTGCCTTAAAGTACCTTATGGCCAAAAAGGAAATTAAACCTCGTCTCATTGGATGGATACTATTGTTACAAGAGTTTAATATCGAGATTAAAGATAAAAGTGGTGCAAAAAAATTTATTGCCAACCATCTCAGTTGTATAGAGAATGGTGAAGCACCTGTCCCTCTTCGAGATGATTTTCCTAATGAGCATCTATTAGCAATTTCTAATGAACTCCCTTAGTTCGTGGATCTGGTAAATTACCTTGTTACACGAGAGTTTTCACCTCGCCTTACGCTAGCCCAGAAGGATAAAGTCCGGAGCGATTCCAAACACTATGTATGGGATGACTCATACTTGTGGAGGTTTTGCTCATACCAGGTTATTCGTCAATGTTTCTTCCAGACTGAGATACAATATATACTGGCATTCTGTCATTCGTACTCTTGTGGTGGCCATTTTAGTTCATGTAGGACAGCTATGAAGGTTTTGGACAAAGGATTTTATTTGCCCATAATTTTTCACGATTCATATCTATATGCCAAGGCCTGTGCCAAATGTCAGTTGACCAGTACCTTAAGTCATAAGGACCAAATGCCACTGACCTCGATCCTATTTTGTGAGATTTTCGATGTTATGAGGATCGACTTCATGGGGCCATTTCCATCATCACATGATTTTCTTATATCTTACTGGTGGTGGATTACGTGTCTAAATAGGTGGAAGTTAAAGCCACTCGCACCAATGATTTGTCGGTGGTATACGATTTCTTGAAATCACAATTTTTCTCGAATTTTGGCACTCCACAGGCTTTGATTAGTGATCAAGGTACCCATTTCTACAATCGCAAGGTTGAAAATCTCCTACATAAGTATAATGTTACACACCATACGTCTACGACCTATCATCCTCATACGAATGGCCAAGCAGAGGTGTCAAATAGGGAGATTGAATCCATTTCGAAGAAGACTGTAAACCCGTCATGAAAGGATTGGAGCACACGCCTTAATGACGCGGTATGGGCTTGTCGAACGACATATAAAACGCCAATCAGAATGTCTCTGTATCGCTTAGTATTCGGCAAATCATGCTACTTTCCATCAAGTTAGAGCATAAATCTCTATGGGCTGTCAAACAACTCAACATGGAACTCGACGCAGAGGCAAAAAGAGAAAGTTTGACCTCTAAGAATCAGAGGAGATTCATAACGATGCCTACGAGTCCGCTCGAATTTATAAGGATAAAACCAAGGCATTCCACGATCGCAACCTATCCCGTAAGACTTTCGTAGTCAGTCAAAAGTTTCTACTTTATAATTTCAATTTAACTCTCTATCCAGGGAAATTGAGCTCACGATGGCTCGGACCTTTTATTGTTACTGATGTGTTTGGACATGGTGCAGTTGAGATAAGGAGCATAAATACAAGGAAAGTCTTCAAAGTGAACGGGCACCAACTAAAGTCGTTCTATGAGAACTTCCCACAGCACGAAATCGAGAGCGGTTGTCGAGTACTTTGACTGAGAGAGAGTCTGACAAAGTCGACCCAATGACATTAAAGCGATGCGCTCTTAGGAGGCACCCCAAGCTTCTATCTCTTTATTCTTTAATTTTTATTTTGGTATTTTTGTGGCATTCTCACTATTATCTCCTTGTGACTTTACAGGTTTTGCGACCTCTGCATAACACACTTAACTTTAAGATCCTAGCATTGCTCCCGTGGCTCATCACATGTTTTCACTACAAAAAAAATGTAAATTAGAAACGGAAATAGCAACGGAATTTAATTCCGTTTCTAATCAGAAATGGTTAGAAACGGAATTGATACGGAAATAGTCAGAGACGAAATAAAGACAGATTAGAGACGGAAATAGAGGCGGAATTAGAGACGGAATTAAAATCTGTTTCTAAAAAAATGGGGCCAACTTTCCACCAAAAATTCAGTAGTTTATAACCACACATCACATCTCGAGATTCGTGCATCAATAGATGAAATATTTATTTGTTTCAAACTCTCTCTCTCTCCTCAAACTCTCTATCCCAACTCTCTCTCCTTGACCGAACTCTCGACCTCTCTCCTCGACTTCTCTCGAGCTCACCGACAGCTCAACAACTGCTATCTTCACCGGTGGCTTAGCAACTCCTCTCTTCACGGCTCTGCAAACCCTCAACTCCCTGTCTCGTCTCTGTTGGGTTTTGGGGTTCATACGCAGCGGAGATTACAAAACAATTTTGACAAAAACCCCAACAGGATCCGAATCTAATTCCATTAAAAACGTTTAACCCATGAAAAGTTAATCATACCTCAATCGCAATATACCTTTCTGAAGGTTGATCGATCTCTAAGGCGCTGCCAACGACGAACGCCTCTATCGATCAATTCAGTCCACACACGAACAGCGACCGAGATTTGAAGTGCTAGCTTCGAGAGAATACCAAACTTTTTGTTTCTCTCCAAAACGATCCAGAGCATACCAAAAACCCTAAGTCGTTTCTAAAACGAAAATAGAGTTTCGGCCTATTAATCTTTCGTCTGTGTTCTAACTTAAAGCGTCTATTTATACAACCCTTGTATATAGACGGTTAAGTAAATTACACATATACCCTTACTTAAAGAAGTATAAGTGTAATACACCACGAGGACGTTTCTGTCATGAATTTTATCACATAAAATTTGTTTTTCTGAATCATCTTAAAATCTCGCAAAACCATTCTTAGTGTGCGACCCAATAGGCTCATACAACGTTGGCAGTGTACCAAAACACATTTTGGTATACAAGTCATAAGCAGTCTCTAGCAAGACATTATGACTACCCAAGTTGTACAAATATCAAATCGATACAACCTAATCAATAGTGTATATAATATCCTTTTGTCACACGATATCCTTTTGATCAAACATAAGGCATGGAATTGTCATCCAACATGTTCAATCGTACTAGTCTCGATCTCTAGGTAGACTGAAAACATCCAAGTGACATTGATCAATATCAATTCACTTAGACTAGGCCTTTTAACAGTCTAACGCATCGAGGGATCCACTAGATATCTCTCTTTATATGAGAGGGACAAATTCTATCTCGATTACACAACTTCATCACATTGCTCACACAAGAACCAATCACAACCTTTATAATCGTCCGTTAAAGACAACGTTTGATTGTGTCAAATCACTTGTGTTCCTAATGTTGAAGTCTCTGTAATCTCAAGTCGAGGACTAGAATATATACCTATCATGAGAAACAACTATGACTTAATCCATGTGATGTTCTCATAGCGGGTCGGTCCAAAGAGTTTGTTCCCTAACAAGTACTCGTGATCTTGATTCGTATCCCTATACGTATAATCATCATATGATCATCAATCAAGACTCACACTAGTCTTAATTCATTATAGTTCCCAGTATAATGATCGACTAGGGACATTTAGGATATTTATGTAAATACCCATGGATCTTATTATAATGTAAACATGCAAATTAATTATAATAAATAGCAAATGAAATCCTCTATTTTATTAACTAAAAGTATTCATAAAGACAGTTAATGGATTGACCTAGGGCACATGCCCCAACAGTCTCGAACTCTCTCTCTCTCTCCCAAGCCCTAAATCTCTGTGAAATAGTCACCGCAGACAGCTTTATGTTCACCGGTGCTCTCCAAATCTGATGTCTTCATCGTCGAGGGTAGTTACAGCTTTGTTGGATGGAGATTGGAGATCTAGTTTGGGAGATTTGGTGTCGTTTGAAGAGATTTGGAAATGGGGGTTTGGATTTGGTGGGTTTTGGTGGTGGTGTTTAGAGCTTGAGTTGCTCTCTACCGGAGCTCGTGCCTTCTGCCGTCACCGTCGCATAAGCCCTCGCCGTCGTCTGCTTTGTATGTCGCCGTCTGTCCCTCGCCGTCGTCGTCTGCGCTGTCCCTCTTTGTGTGGCTTTTGAAGATGTTACTCTGTTGGGGGAAGTTCTGGTGTTTTCAAATCGACAACTGATATCGAGTTTAATGTGTTTTTTGTCCGTTGTTCCATGAAGAATCAACGTTCTTGTAGTTGATCAATGCTTCTCATTCGCTGTCTTTTTTTTAGGGGGGTACATGCAGAATGGTCTTGATACCAAGGTGCAGAAGTCAAGAAAGCAAATGAAGGAAAGGAAGAACAGAGCCAAGAAGATCCGTGGAGTTAAGAAGGTGAACTAATGTCCACATATCTATCTCGCATTTTTGTTTTTTCCATTCCAATATTTGGTGCTTAGCCTTTCTTTTACCCCCTATTTGCAGACTAAGGCCGGAGATGCTGCTAAGGCTGGAAAGAAGAAATGAGGTGATTGAGGATAATCTGGTTATCATATTTTGTATTAGTTATGTTTGAGTAGCTTTCATTTAGTTTTGAGTATGGCATTTGCGGGATAATATTTTTGTCGTATTAAATACAATTTCATTTCCAAATGAACTTAATGTCGAAATACCGATCATGAAAGTTTCTAAAGTTGGAGAAAGACCCCATGGTTTGAGATCTTCCCTAATTTGCTTTTTTTTTTCTTGACATTCCTGTTTCACTTGTTAAATCATAAAAATGTGTGGTAATTAATGTTTGTTGAGGTGTTTTCTTGGTTTATAAGTTTCAGTTTCAGCATTATGTTGGAATTAGAGTAGAGTTGACAAAGCACACAATCAAACCTTAGTCAGTTTTGCAATTGATTGCTTTTATTTACTCTCTATTACTTTGTATGGATGTATGTGGCTGATCCACTTTGTCATTTGTTATTTTTGCACTTCCTTTCTTATGACGAGATTTTGAGATTTTGGTGCTAGCTTCGATGTTGCTTCAAAGGCTAGGCGTGTCCTCTAAAATCTTTTGAAACAATAAGTCTCCTTGTGCGCTTTCGACAATTGAATGTTGAATGTTTTGATAACTATGAGTCTTCTGCATACCTCTTTTTCAGGATGGACGTCGAGTGAAGAAATATAGAGGCATGGGATCCCTAGAGGCCATGATGAAAGGAAGTGACGCACGGTATTTAGGTGATAAGTCAAAGTTAAAGGTGGCTCAGGGAGTTGTGGGCGCCGTTTCAGTAACATGCATTCCAACTACTTTTTTTTCTTTATCTATATTTAATTATGGCTTTGATGCTTAATTATAGCTAGCTAACATTGGTTATTAATTAATATATATGTTGTTTCAGTAACTATGTTGTGCAAGGTTTAGTCGACTAGAACATGTTTGGTTATGCGGATCGCACGACGGAAAGATTAAAAGGAAATTTTGTAGTACTGTCCATGCAGAAATTCAGCAGTAATGTGGTAGAGAAGATACATTAAGTTCAAGTTACATATATTTCTAGTTTGCATTGCATTTAGTGTTTTTTCATCTATATATATATATTGCAATGTTGTTATTTTGTTTATTTTCTTGACTTTTGTAATATATATTTTCATGCAGTGGCCAAATAATATCTTCGATGCTATAGCTGAAGTGATTGGAAATAACTATTCGTGTCACTGATTGAAAATAACTATTCGCCTCTGATCGAGTTCAAATTTGGGCTTCAAATCAGTCCGTAGTTAATCGATTCCCTTGTGCCAAACGTAGCTTAATATTTTTCCACTCTTTCATTTCTATGATTGGTCATTTTCTTAAAACTTAGGAATTTGTAGTATGGTAAAACCTTCTTCATGTCACTAATTTGCATTTGCACACTTATGTCTCTCAATCATATGCATGACCTCTGTTAACATGTATCAATCATGTGTATGCTCCATAAATTTATTGATCTTCCATTGTTTTTTGTTCTTATTTTTTTGTCCTTGTCCATTGCTTTGCCATATAGGTCTAGCTGCTGGTTCTGTTCTAGTTGCTCCATAAATTTATTGATCTTCCATTGTTTTTTGTTCATATTTTTTTGTCCTTGTCCATTGCTTTGCCATATAGGTCTAGCTGCTAGTTCTGTTGCAGTTGCTGCACCACTAGGAGGTAAATAGGCGGCATTTTTTTTTAATCTTTAATATATGATTCTGTTACCTGTTAATTTTTTAATTATCTCACTACCAGTCTGGCCATTTAATTAGTTGTAACTTGTTTTGCAATATATTTGAGTAGTCATTCTATTAGACTAGATTGAATTGGAAACACAAAATGATCAGATGAAATTTTCGAAAGTATTGAGGTTTGAAATCCCTAGTAAACGGCCAAGAGGCATAAGGTCTTACTCTTTAGTTTCCGCATGAAATCCCTACTAAATTGCTTTTGCTCATGTTTATAAGCATCTTTTAATTTTCTCATACAGAAACATAATCAAAGATTTACACGTAGCGCGCGTTTTAGAATGTGTAGCAAACTGACTCGCACCACACAAGACTCACGTAAGTCTTATTGGTGTTAGGTGGGCTTTGAAATTGAGGATAATCAAGAGCCACCTGCATAGTAGTGTATTTCTTGATGTGCAGTGTTGATCAGCCAAACTCAAGACTTATTTATTAGCTCGCATTAGTGAACACTTTGAACTGACCAAGTTCAATGCCTAAAGTAGCCACCTTAGGAACCAAAATCTAGTTTCTTATCCAAGTAACTTCAACATACACTATATAGACCATCACACTGTTGTCCTTCTTGGTCATCCTTGGCATTAAAAAATAGGTTTGCAAGGCTCTCCACTTGATTTCACTTGTGGTTAGAGAAAATGTATCTCATTCATTTCCGCCCACCATCCAACATTATTGAATATTGCACTTTAGAAGTAAAGGTATCTGTCAATTTAAGCTGATTGGAAATTAATTGACCCTTATGATTTCTACCTTGCTTCGGACAGTTTGTGATTAATTCATAGTTGATGCACATGTCTATGTATATTTTATTGATTTGGTTTTCTCAGCAAAGTAACATTGACTTGGATGACAAACCGAAATGTTTATAAGTAGCAAATCACAATGGCTGCTGATAATTGAAATAAAAATAAAGAAACTGATTACTACTAGCTTCCTATATTGTTGTAATCAAGACTAGCAATTGTCAACTAGCTGAGGTGCCAAAAAAACTTTAACATTCAAGACATTACTTTGGTGAACCAGGCTTAAATGGGGTGGTTCAGGTTATGTCCTTACCAATTGGAATATGGTGAACTCATTTACCATACAGTTTGATTTAAAAATTAGCAAACATATGGAAGGGTCGAAAACCTTGTATAATTTTATCACATTTACATATCTTTCTTTTTCTTCATGTTGTATAGTTGTTCTTATTGATAGTTCTAAGTGCAATGTATTTTTTTTCCGACGATTAGTGCAGCGCGCATTATACAGCACTTTCTATTGGTAGCAATTTTTTGGTTTAATTGGAAAGATTGGTTTCTCACTTTTCTTCAAATGTTGTAGATGTTCAATGATAAGATATTGAAGATCAATGTAAGAAGATGCATAAGCACAGCTATTAAACTTCGAAAGAAGTACTTATACAAGGTCAGGCCATTAATTTTATCATAACTTTCCTTCTTTCTTTCTGCATGATTTTTTTGGATTGAATGCGCATCAGGTACAAGGTTTTTTCCATTTACTTAATAAAACCATTGCCTCTTTCGCATGAACTGCATGGATTTTCTTTACTGGTTTATGCCAACATTTTCTGCTTTACATATCTTTATATTATCATACACAAAGCCAGCATCTGATGAATTCGTTGCAATGCTAATTTGTGATGGTTTTTAACTCTACATTTTTTGCTCATTTATCAATTCTCGACCTATAGGCTTGTAACTTAAATCATTAGGTATGGTTTAGTCACACGTGGGAGTAGCTATTGATTTTTCTGCAATAATATTCATGTGTACTGTGCTGTCTTTTTTCTTGAGCGACGAGTAAGTGTTGTCCAATTCATGGCCACATATTCTCATTTTTAGCAAAGTTTTTTGTTCATGTAGTTAGGTAGGTTCTCAGATTCCCCCTTCTAATAAATTGTGTTAGTTGGACACACAAGTAGCCATGTACCATCGGAAATTATAGTAAAATATGTTGTTTTCTTTTGCACTGTAAATGGAGATAGTTATTTTGCAGTTTCATTTTTTTTATCATGAGTTTGATCTATTTTGCAATATTTGCAGAGCGTGGCCCTATCAGTAAGTGACTGGTTCTTTGATCGAGTGGGAGTTAATGCCATTGATTGCCCATATCCCTGTGACAATACCTGTCATAATCTGGTTTTCAAGTGAGAGATGAGGAATTTAAAGCATATCATGTAACTTTTATAGTTGTTTACATGACTTTTAGATTGATAATTCTTTTTATGCATATTTAGAGGATTGTAAGTTTTTTATTTGGTTGTTAAACAATAGGATTGGTGGTTTTTGTGAATACTTAGAAATTTTGAGCATTTATTATACTTGACAATTTTTCGCGGATATATAAATCTTTTTCAAATTTTGAATTTTACATTTTTTTTCTCTCATTTGAATATTTGTTGATATATATTGTCGATGTATGAATGTCAAATTTTACTTTTTTGGGGGATGTTAGCACCCCCAAGGAGTTGTTGGAGGGGGTGCAGGCGATGGAGTAGGTCCTATGGTTGTATTTTCAAGTTATAGGTTGGAGAACCAATTGGATTGAGTTTATGTTTGAAAACTAAACAAAAAGGAAAATTAGAGACGGATTACCAACGGAATTCAGAGATTCCGTTGTTATTCCGTCTCTAATTTTCGAGGAATAGATGCATGAATCAGCAACGGATCAGAGACGGAATTCTTATATTCCATCTCTGATCCGTTTCTAATCAAAAACGGAATCAGAGACGGAATGCAAAAATTCCATCTCTGATCCGTTTCTGATTAGCAACGGATCAGAGACGGAAATAATGCATTCCGTCTCTTATCAGTTGCTAATCAGAGACGGATCAGACACGGAATGCAATTACAATTGTACCATTTTGAAAAATTTCCATTTCTGTTCCGTCTCTGTTCCGTTTCTAATTTTCGTCTCTAATCCGTCTCTAATCAGAAACAGAATTTATTCCGTCTCTAATCCATCTCTAAATAAAAAATGGAATCACATTTTCGTTTCTGATTGAATCAGCGTCGACGATTTCAGAGACGGAATTTATTCCGTCTCTGTTCCATTGCAGATTTCAATTAGAGACGGAATTTATGCAAATCAGAGACGAAAATTTTCGTTTCTGATCTGCTATTTTTTTTGTAGTGTTTGTACTTACGGTTAATCACATTGAGATCTGGAAAGGTTGCTCATATTCATTATGTTTCTAGATTCAAGGTTAGTTTCAGTCCTCTACATGATTTTGTATCATTTCCTTGCTTCTATATCTATCATGTTCTTTCGCCATCTTGTATGTTTTCATATGCGCCTCTTAATTTGTTTTGGACCTTAAGGACAAGGTTCAGAATAAGTTAAGGGGTACTTTAGGATTTGTGGACTGAGTTGGATGGGTTTCCATGCGATAGACAATGGTTGAGATCATTTAGATTTTTTCAATTATATGCAGTTGTCGGACGATATTGGTGGTGTTTTGTATCTCTTATTCACTCTTTTCTTCCATTTGTTTTCCCTCCATATCTCACTTTTTCATTTCATTAGGAGTTGATATATTTTCATGCAAATTTTTAGTGTAGTTTTCATTTTCTTTTCATTTAGAGTCGTTTTATATTTTGTTTCATGCCTTTTGTTGTGGATGAGTATTCTATGGTTGCCCTGTTGACTTGAGACTCAGGAGAAATTAGGTGAAACACTCACTCGAACCCCGTAGCCCAACATTCTTATGATTTCACGATTAGAGACTTAGTATGTTGGTTGAGCCTTGTGTTAGATACCAAAGGGGGAAAACGGTTAAAATTGTGTAAGTCATATTTCTAGGGTACTAGAATAAGGATGTAACTCACTCCAGGCTAAATTCTTACGACTAAAACAGTTTTAGGGAAATGATTTAGGCTATTTTTAAATTTAAACCCTTAGCCTTAGACCTACCCTTCATTTTACCTCTAGTTAGCCCATTTGAGCCGAATTAAACTTGATTTCCTTGATTAACTATCATTAAACCCTCAGCTATTAGCCTTATATCTTATACCTAGTTGGAAACTAAACTTAGATTTAATATCCTTAGAATGAGACATAAGGAGAAAAAAACCAAAGGAAAGATTGTTTACCTGCCCGATTTAAGGGAAAGTTCATGATTAGAGACTCCCACCTAAAATGACATCCACAGGAAATGGAGCAGGGAGCCGGGTGGTTGAAAAAAAGGCGAGGACTGCACATTTTGAATGAAAAATGGATTTTAGTGTAGTTTAGTCACATTCATGTTCTCAAGTAATCATTTGATAATCTAAGTTTTAGTTTTTCAACGTTTTGCATACCCTTTATACCACTTCCTTAGTACCCTCCCCTAGCCTTGTTATAGCCTATTAAAGCCCATTTGATTTCCATTGGTCCTAAGTCTACAGTAGTGCAAGGTGTGGTTGCATTTCTTTTATATGGTACTTTAGATGCGTTGATGCACTATTTTTGTGGAGATTGTGAACTTGCGTGCTTGAATGTATAGACCAATAAAACTCGCGAGTAGTTGATGGCTTTTGTCTTAACTGCATCTTTGTCTTGAAAGAGCGGTCTTAATTGTGTTTAGGTTGCGATTCTTGACATATCATAACTCAGAAATTTTTTGAGTGATTTATTATCTTTGCGACTATGTAAACAAAAGGAACTCTATGAATTTTTTAATCGGGCATAATTGAGTCAGTGCATAGTTATATAGGAGTCCAATTTGTTTTTGTGTACGTCATTACACCTTTGCTCGGGACGTGCAAAGTCTTAAGTTTGGGGGTATTTGATAGGTCATTATTTATGCATATTATATATAGTTTATTTATGCATTTTTATTGTTGAATCTCTGAAATATATGCCTAATTATCTTTATTTATTATTTTCAGGGTTATTGGAGTGTGCGCGGTTGAATTCAGGGCAAAAAACTACGTAAAATCAAGTATTCATATGCCCGAATCCGTTCAATATCGAAAACCGCGTTAGCGCGTATCTCGAGGCATATTTGGTGGGCCCACATGTGTCATAGTATTTGATGAAGATAAGTGGAGCATGATGGCGTTGATGCAATGATGCATGATTTCGTTTGATTTGCATAATATAGGAATATATATATATATAAAGATATGAAAAGTGTTTTTCCAAAACTAAGGTATGTTTAAAATTTTATTCACAAAATAGTGAGGGTTTTTTTTATTACGGAAATGGCCAATAACGCCCTTTGGGAAGGCGTTATTGGAAGTAGTTGATTTTGTTGGCGCTGACGTGGCGTCCATGTGGCGTCGATTTGTACAGATAGCGCCTTTTGAAAAGGCGCTATCTGTACATGTGGCTGCCACGTGGACGCCAAGTCAGCGCCAACCCACATTTAACTGATAACTCCTTTTCAAAAGGCGTTATCAGTTAAATGTTTATTTTGAGCTGGCTTTGACGTGGCGTCCACGTAGCAGACCAACTGAACTTAATTAAATTGGGCTTAACGAAGTGTCCGCCACCACGTCACCGCCACCTCACTTCCATGTCACTGCCTTGACTTAATAAACTAGCCGTCACCGCGAGCTGCTAGACCGCGTCGTCCTTGGCCGCTCCGTCCCTCGCCGCTGGTCGTCGTCGTCGTAGTCGAGCGATATCGATAATTACAACCAAATTTGAAAATGCATATGAGGAGTTTATATTTGTATAAAAAAGAAACCAATTTTGAATATTTATATATATACATTGGTTTCAACCTTCAACTCTCTTTTTTAAACTAACTAACAATAACTAACCTAACCAATTAACCTAATAACTAACTAACTAACTAAACTAAACTAACTAAGAAACTAACTTAACTTAACTAACTAACTAACTAACTAACCAAAGTAAACTAAAATAAATAATCTTAACTAACCTAACCAAACTAAACTTATTAACAAACTAAACTAACTAACCTTAACTAACCTAACCAAACTAAACTAACTAACCTTAACTAACCTAACCAAACTAAACTAACTAACTAACTAACTAACTAACTAACTAACTAACTAAACTAAACTAAACTAAGTAACCTTAAGTAACCAAACCAAACCAAACTAAACTAAGTAAATAACTAAACTAAACTAAACTAACTAACCTAACTAAACTAACGAAACCAAACTAAACTAACTAACTAACGTTAACCAAAGTAAACTAACTATCCTTAACTAACTAACTAACTAAACTAACTAACCTTAACTAACCAAACCACCTAACAATACAAACTAAGTAAACTAAAATAACTAACTTAACTTGCTTAATTGCAAACGAAGCATACTAAGTAAATGGAACTAACCAAACTAAACTAACTAACATTAACTAACCTAACTAACCTTAATTAACCTTAACAAACCTAACCACCTAAACAATACAAACTCAAGTAAAGTAAAATAACTAACTTAACTAACTAAACAAACAACCAAAAAATGATCTACGTTAACCACCAAACGAAACTAAACAAACATAACCTCAACACCTAAACTAAAGTAACTTAACTAACTAACCTAATTAACCTAACCAAACTAAACTAATATAACCTAACCACCGACACCTAACTAACTAAGCTAACCACTTAAGTTAAATAAAACATATAACCTAAACTAACTTAAAAAACTAAACTAACTATTGAAGAGTAATCAAACTACACATTATAATAATATGGAAAACATGACAAATAAGTTTATTCAATGAGAAGGTTGAATACACGTACTTCGTGAACCCAAAATATAATTTATTTACAAATCACCATGACATCAAGTAAACTCATCATGCAGGTCTATTTCGGCGGTTCCGTTGACGTTGCTGCTCTGTGATGCAAACCGGACGTACTCTTTGTCTAGTTGGACGATGTGTTTGTACATCTGGTTGAGGTTGTTGAGGTAGCTAGTCTTGCGATGAATCACGTCGAGTAGATTGATGCGTTTCCTCTGGTTCTTGACTCGACTCGCCTCTGCTACTGATGCTACCAAAAATAGGAGGTGGAACCATCCCGAAATACTGACTTCCAGCATGGGGTTGGGGGAATGGAACATGAGGTCACAGGCATGGTCAACAAGTTCATGAATGAAGGGTCTCCACTATACGCCATGTTGTAATTGTATGGAGTAGGAGTATATGGACTAGGCATGTATGGAGGCAGTGATGGATACGTTTGATGATGAGGCATTCCATGGTCGACATATGAAGACGAAGGCCCAGGTGCGTAAGGATCAAAATGGTAAGGAGGAAGATTCACGCTCGGCGGCCTGGGTACAAACATTTGAGGTTCTGGTTGGGGTGTGGAAGATGCAGGAATGTACCCATGGGAAGAATGACTACTCTCGCCAACATTCTCTGTTCTACTCACTCTCGAACGAGATGAATGTGCTGGAGGAGAACGTCTGCTACTATCTGCAGCAATCTCAGTCTGAGTAGATGGACGTGGTGGACGAGGACGTCTGGTGCGTTCCCGCACAGTCTCTGGTCGTGTTCGTCTTCTTCTCACCTCTATGTTTGGTTCGCCCTGATCGTCTTCTTCATCTTCTTGTTCATTATCCTCATCTATGTCTTGTTGGACGTCAATTCCGTCATGCGAAATATTAGACCTTTGTCGTTCATCTTCGTCCAAAATTTTAATCCCTTCATCAAGGGCAGCAAGACCTTGCTCGTACCCATCCTCAATAAACACACGCCTAAGTCGATGCACCAAGTTACGCTGAAATATAAAAAATAAGTTCTCAAATCACGCAATATATAATATTAAATGTTTGAGGAAAATTAATAGTTAGCAGATTACCGAGTAGTCACGTAACGCCCCATCGTGTCCTATGAATCTCCTAGTGACTGATCGATACCACGTCATGTAGTTTTGATGGTCATGCCCTTCATTCAATGCCGCTGTCGCAATGGTGTCCCCACGATTTTCCCACATGTTTATGTAGCTTGCGTGAAAAGTCACCCAATTTTCATGATGATGTCCACGCAATTCGATGCGGTGCAGTTGGGCGTCGTAGGCACAATTAGGTGCCACTACTTGTACCATGCCGAATTGTCTCATAACCCTTTCGGGTCGATGCCACTCCACAATGTGGAAACAAATAAGGGGACACGTCGAGAGCCAACTGCCTTGACCATTTGTACAGTACTCGGGAAGAAACCCCATGAGTTCATTATATGGTTGCCAAACCACGTCATCTTCATGCCTTTGCGAGTCGAGTGCGTCACGGTAAGCCGATACGACGTGCGTCGCACTATGTGAAACGGAAAATGCATCGAGCCATCTGTGTAGAAGACAATAAGTTATGATCATGAAATTGGACAAGATTTTTATGCTAATTAATGACAAATCGACTTTAATACCTGTGTCCGAGTGGAACGTCCATAAGCATATTTTGGCCATCCACAGTAAGCTGATGAGTTCTAGATACACGCAGGCGCCGCGGTGCTATGAAAGGAAATCTATCCCATGCCCAAAGTTGTAAAAGGATTGACGCGCCAGCAACCTCATGTGCCCCTGCGCGAGATCCGCGACACAATTCCCTGTACAAATAGGCCAAACAGCACTCCCCAACTATATTGTCCAAATAGTTGAAAATCCTCCAGCAATGGTAGAAACATCAAATGTACAAATCGATTGGACTTGTCGGCGAAAAGACAACCACCAATGAGTTGTAGTATGTATGAGCGAACGTAACGTTGGACCGACTCCTCATCGCTATCATCATCTATTGCTGGTACGTGCTGCTCTAGCCAATCGACCTTAAGTTTACAACCAACAACGTCATCTCCACCATGAGTTCGTCCAAGTAGCCTCTCGCAAACATCAGCATAGTCTGCGTCTGTCGTTCCCGTCACAGGCATACCTTCAATAGGTAATCCAATCTGCACCTGCACGTCTTGGAGTGTAATTGTGCACTCCCCACAATGCATGTGAAATGTATGTGTCTCAGGGCGCCATCTCTCTACAAACGCAATAATCAAAGCCCAATCAAGGCTGAAAAATGCTACCCGGGATATCCCATAGAACCCACTGGAACGAAGATATGGGATCATCCGAGAATGATACTGCATCGTTCGATCAACGACCCCACGTCTTCGACGTACGCGCATTGTTTCGTAAACCTTGGAATTGATAATGTATTAATGTATGTTTTTGATACAATATTGTTGTAAATATGATGCATTCATGTAAATTGGCCTTACCTCGCCCCTCCAGGTTCGCGTCGATCTGTGAGTAGATTGGAGTTGCAACAATAATGGATCTGAAGGACCTGGATCCATTGCAGTACAACTATATAGAAGGTTAGAAAAGGAAAATGAGTATTGTACGAAACCTAACGATAAGTATTTACTAAGTTTTCACACAAAAACATAATTAACTAAACTAACTAACTAAACTAAAACAAACTAACTAAACTTAAACTTAACTAATCTAACCACTCTTAATTAACTTACTAAACTAACGTAATCATACTAAATTAACTTAAACAAACTTAATTAACTACACTCGCTTAACCAAACTTAAAACTAACTTAAACAAACTTATTTAACCAACTAAACTAAAACAAACTAAGTAAACTTAAACAAACTTAAACTTACTTACCACGTGGACATAAATACATATACTAAACTAAAGTAAACAAACTAAACTAACTAAACAATTACATAAACTTAACTAACTAAACTAACTTAAACAAACATACTAATCTAACCACTTAATTTAACCACTTACATATAACCTAAAATAACTTAACAAACAAAACTAACAACCACAAGTTACTAAACTACACTAGCCTCCACCGTTCTCCTCGGCTGCTGTCCCTTTCACCTTCTCCGCTGCCGCCGCCGGACCTCCTTCCTCCGCCTCCGCCGCCGGGCCTCCTCCCTCCTCTGCTGCACAGTCGCTGCTTGGGTATCAACCTTCACTGCCGCTGCTCACTCCACGTCCCACAGCCCAACCGTTGATCACGTCAGCGCCCACAACCTTCTGTCTCCACCGCGTCTGTGCACCTCCGTCCAGCAATCTCCGCCGCGTCCTTTTTGAGTCCGGTCTCTCTCCACCTTGCTCCTCCCCGTCCCCTCCTTTTATAGTCGCTGCGTCTCCCTCTTTTGGTCACGGGAATGTAATCCCGTGACCCCTACCTCCCCCTACCTAGCTCCCCTACCCCTGTATCCCTACCCCTGCGGCGTTGCAGTCGATCACGGGAGGAAGATAAGGGTTTGCGCTGATAGCGCCTTCTCAGAAGGCGCTATCAGCGCACCCCCCTCGAAAGGCCACGTGGATCCACGTGGCCCTAGGGGATCGGTTCCATAAGGAATAGCGCCTTCGGAGAAGGCGCTATTCTTTATGGCTGTCCACGTGGACTGTTCGAATTAAGTTTTGTCAACGTGGCATCAATAGCGCCTTCGGAGAAGGCGCTATTGATGCCACGTGTTACACAGACCCAATAGCGCCTTTTGAGAAGGCGTTATTGGGTATGTCTGTTGCCACGTCAGCAATAACGCCTAATGAATAGGCGTTATTGCTTAGTTTTGGGAAAAAAAAAAACCACCCCTATTTACCTCTTTTAAACTAAATAGTATTGTACTTTAGGAAAAAATTCTATAAGTATAAAAAGAAAACAGAGAGTGAGAAATAGAAAGTAGAACGTCCATACGATTTCTCTTCATTTCACATGATGTTGTATCCGCCTTGAGAAGCGCATCAGCACTTTCTCCCACTAATTCACTGATCCTTGAGCAATTCTTTCCTCTGTCGGCTTGCGCCATGTGTCACGTCCTCACCAGCCACCACGTTCACTACAACCTCCTCCTCCAATCTTTTCTCGCCATGTCACCGCTCCCAGCTTGCTCAGCAAATCACACTGTGACACGTGGTAGAGACCATGTTTGCACCTCAAAACAGCCCCATGATTGTCCTCGGCGCACGCATCACAAACCAAACTCTAAAATAGGCATTGGTCACCTAATTTTGGCAATTTTAATTAAGGGTTTTTGGCAGGAGATCAACGTACATTGTTTTGCTTTCTTCTTGTGGGCTTCTAGTGTCTTCTTCTCCTTTTCTCTCTCACAAACCATTGTTTTACATTTTGTTTTTGGATTTTTATGGAGTTTTTGACGATGATAGTCGGCTAAACTATTAATCTGATCCAGAGGTAGATCAAATAACCATTTTTTGCATAAAAACATATGTGAGATCTATTTATTTGTTTGTTTAATTTGTTTTTCATTGTATTTTATTCCCTTTGATATTGGTTGAATTATTGAAATTAAACATTTGTTTAAACTGTAATTTACATGTCAGTAGGTTGTAAGCGCCCGTACTTGTGCAATAAGACCACATTAGTGGCATCCGACCATATCAATTGATTAGACCCTTTTAGGACCGGTTGAATACCATAAGGATCTAGGCTAAATTGGACACACTAGTGATCCAGTTGTCTAGGTGTAGTGCCTTCACAAAACCCATTGCAATCAGCGCATTAAACCCAATTCACTTGAATATAGGGTTATGTGTTTGACTAAGGAAGTGGTCATTATCATACCTTGACAATCGAGATAGGGAAGTGCGAGTACCCGGCTACGTTACCGGGTCTATAGCTACACTAATTTACTATGAGTTGCATGCTTTGATTAGATTGAGCACCGTATGTAAAATTATGCCAAATTGAGGAGATTTGTGATACCAATGGTTTGGATTGTTTCCTCCTTGATTGATATATTCGCTTGTTATTTTTAGTCTAGTTTTAATTAATTTAGAAATTATTCATGTGGACACCCCGAGTTATTTTTAGTTTCATAGTACAGGACAGAGACTTGGTCTTCATGGCTTGACCTCGTGCTTGCCACTACTACTGTTCTTGTGGTCATTGGTAATCTTATCGGGAGTATATATTTTGGCGCATTCGACCAGCATCAATTATTTCCCCTGACCTATTATTTAGTTTTTTAGACTATCCAGTACCCACGTCGACATTCATATCGAGGCGAATACTTAACACATAGTCTCGCATGTCAAATGTGATATAATCACACATTACGATGTCATTTAATCAATGTCAATGTACACATCGTAAATTAGACAAATTAGCGCACAAAATAACTATTTACTTAGCTCCATATGCGCACTAACCTAGTTGTTGGTCTCACGAGCGTTCGAGCTGTCAGCTACATTTGCAACCACGTCATTAATAACGGTAAATTAAATTCAGACTGTTACATGGTTGATTATTTAAGTTATAAAGTAATTAAGTGTAAATTATTTCTTCAAAAAAGAGACAAATTATAAATAGCAATGTCATAAGGAGTTGTATTAAAATTTATTTTTAAAATAAATTTTATTATTGATATTGGGTAATGCACATTTGCTAGTAAATTCTTAGCTTGAAGGTTACAAATAAATTTAAAAAATGCATGTCTTTATCTTCCACAAATTAAAAAAGAAATAACATTTTTAATGTTTAAGTTTTTTATTAGTAAAATTAAATAGCAAATGGTCAAACTTGTGGTTTTTTTTTTTATAGAAAATGCATTTAAAGGTCATTAATGATATGTGGATCACATTAGTGTACATAAATTAGTGTTTTACAACCATTCTCTCTTTTGATGTTAATCCAATGGTTGAGAATTTGTACCCATGCTATGGGTATTTATTTGATACCTATGGTAGAAGCACCCTATATAAATATTTATCCAGTTTATATAAATATATATATACACGCCTATATTCGTACACCTAAAATCTTGTTGTGCATGCTAACGAGTACATTCGGGCTTGTACATTACCCCCACGACTCATGTGCGTCACCCTTTACCCACACACGGTATTAAGCTTCCCATAATTTACTAATTATTCAATTATAGGCTAATTAATTCAGTTATTTCTATAAATAGTAATACAATTCATACAAACACTAAACGGCATGCAAATTTACGCATATGCTAATCAAAGCAAACCGGGCTTAACCATGAGTTTAAATTGAGTTAATTAACTTTCAATTTAACACTAGTCAACTGCCTAAGGTAACATATCGTTACAAGCAGGCTTTGCGACATGGGTGGCGTCGTGCGTTCATGTCCACGGCGATATGTAACATCATGATCCATGTTATACTCAGTTTTGAATTGTGGTTAGAACTAATTTTATGACAAAAACACTTAGTTTCTTAATGACAAAACTTTTAATATTTCTCTATTATAATAATCCCTCCGTTTCTATTTAAGTGATGTTTTAAAATTGTTCCCAATTTTTGAGAAAGTTATTTAATTATCTTAAATAAGGAGAAAGTGGCAGTTAATTGATTAAATCACACTCTTTATATTTTTTAACCTCACCACTTTTACATACACTAATTATTAATGTATAATTAATAAATATTCTTTTTTTCTATGAAGGGTATAAAAGGTAATTAAGTAATTAATGTGTATTGAGATTATCAAATGACAAATATTGTGAAATATTTTAAAATAACTAAAACGTTACTCATTAAGAAACGAAGGGAGTAAAAAATAAGCTTTTATTACCATTCATTGTATAGTGCGATGTCGAATTTACCCTTTTCTATTTAGTTATTTGTATAGTGCAATTAATGGTTGTTTTACCTTATTTCATTTCTCTATCCCTAAAAATCATAGGCTTCCCCTCACCCATTTTTCCTTTCGTCGTCGTACTCACGTGTCCACACTTGTATATCATTAGCCTTTGGATCTGGCAATTAATACTTTCTCTAGGCTAGATCCAATGACCGACATCTTATATCTAACTTGACGCTCAAGTTCTCTCCCAACTTTTTCTCTTCCACTTTCAAACACGAACAACAACTCCAATGCTTCTTTGACAACTATTTGGCCAATCTTTGGTGGAGATTGTTGGGGTTTCTAGTGCAATTGCTTCCAGTGGATGACCTCCGTGGTTTGGAATTTTGTTTCAGTTGTCGTGCATAAGGGTTTGTTTGAATTTCCACAATGTTTGAGGCTCGCGTAAGGATCTTAACTTTATATTTCATCAATTGTAATTTGATCCAAATTGTAGGGTGTTGAATGCATAAATCTCGATCAATTTGGAGTTGATTTTATGGTTTTGTGACTGTTCCTTTTAATTTATACGAGTGTGGTGTCGAACCGGTGATTATTTGATGGCTATTTGTTTGTTTGTTTGGTTGGTTAGTTGGTGATTGGTAGAGTTGTTACTAATGTTATTATGTTCAATGCCTTCAGTAGTGAATAGGAAAAAAAATGCTAAGGGTAGGAAACAGGAGAAGAATAACGTGGGATCTCAAACCACCCTACAATTTGGATTAGACGTATGATGTGCAACTTTAAAAAAAGCCCTAAAGTCTCCCCCCTACTCACTTTCGTCTCGTCCACTGAAACGCCTTCTACATCGAGTGAACTTCACTGCACTAGATCAGGTTGGGATGTCTCTCTCTCCCCTATTCTCCATCCTAAGCTCACCCTTTGGCTCTGTGTTGATTTGTTGGGGCTTAGTGATGCTTTGTCTGCTTTTATTTATAGTAGTTATGGGGAACTCGATCAAATTATCTAGATTTGAATTCTATAGAACAATGTGAATAGATGAATTAAAGCCACTTGTCCCGATATAATGAATTATATATTGTGGGTTCTTTTTAAATCCTATTTATGTGGTTAAGTGTTTCATTATATGTGATTTAAAGCACTGATGTTTTGTATTGCTTCAGTGATGATGTATTTCATATGAGGTTATTATGTTCATGTGTCTAAGTAGCTCATTTTTTTTTTCATAATTCTATTGCATATTAGATTTGTTTTCCTTAGGTTTTGATTAATAGTTGAAGATGATGAACAACTATCCTTGTTATTTTATATGCTATTTTATATGCAAGGATCGTAACTTGAATAAGCATGCAAAATTATTTTAAATAGTAATGTTTTTTTGGAGTTTTTGGATTTCAGATAAAGATTTCATTTCGGGTTTATTTAATGTTACCTCTTTCAATTGTTTCTCTAGTCTTCATTTTGTGTAATTAAAAAGAATATGGCTAGCTTTTTGAAAGAATTTTAAGGTGGAAGTTCAAGCTTTCATTTTATTTTTTTTTGTTATACTCTACTCTTAAATGTGTCTGGTTGCTACAATGTTAAACGTGAATATTAAAGTAATGGATGCAACATAAGTATCTCTAATTATGGGCAACCTTTAAACGAATTGATTCATATGAGTGATTGAGTTCATTTTCATCAATCTCTATAGCTTAAAATTCTTTTCTTTTTTTTTAGCTTAGTGAGTATGGTAAGGATAAACTTTTGCATCTATTGGTTATGTATAAAATTTTTGTGGTTTTCTTTTATGCTTGATCAAACTGAAGTTTCAAATTTTAGCATGAACAGTCGTCTTACCTCTTAGAGTTGCCAGTTGAACAAGGACTATCATTCCAATATAAATGAATTAACTTTATGGACATTCTCTAAGTTTATGTAATTCAGCAACATCATCTCCTCCTTGTTGATTTAGCATATTCATATGTGGTCAAAAAGAAAATCCTGATATCCTTTATTTTTTTACTTTTAAGTTTCATTTAAAAAGCTCAAATTCTTTCTCAAGTAATACTTCTTTCCGTTTATTTTATCATAATAAAGTTGACCCTTTTCACTTTCTTCAAATGAAGAATTCTTAAAGGTTGTTTTCAACTTGTTAGAGTTGTTAAGGTAGTGCAGGATAGTAAACCAATTGATTACGATTTACTTCAATGCTCTTTTTGGTACAAACTTGAAATTTTTAGCCTGAAATGTTTAAGAAGCTTAAGAATAGAGAACACACATTTGTTTGAAGTCAAGGAGTTATTGGTCCATCATGCTATCATTTAGAATCGTCTATTATTTTTATTTTTATGGTGAAATAGAATCTTTTATTTTAAAAAGTATACAATCTACTGACGCGTGTCGTGCGTGCCAAATATAACCCGTAAAAGAGTTACCAACCGCAAGGGTGTAGTAGTGGTAAATACGGGGTCGAATCCGCAGGACTTGAGTTTACTCTAAGTTAACTAAATATGAGAGTTTTCAAATAAATATTAATTAAACTAATTAAATAAAATAACTAACTACTTTTAAACTAATTAATTAATAATTAATTAACACCTAATTAATACCTAAATAATACCTAAATCTCCACTTCCGCTAATCAGAATCAAGATTCAATGACAATCATGGTCTTCAATCTTTCCCAAAAAAATTATTAATTTAATTCTCCTAGATTAGTGATGGAAAATCGACAACCGCCAGAAATTCTTAATTCCCCTAATTTTGATAATCAGGACATCCGCCACTAATTTCCCTAATTAATGTATAACCCTAGACATCCGCCAATAAGGTTTAATACACTAACCGCATTAATATAGATCTATGGGAACACTAATCCTAGATAACCGGTCGCGTCCGCTCCCGATTTAACCTAGATCCAATTGTTGCACATTCAAACACCGAAAGGGTTTTAGGGCAAACGGGTGAATGTTTGTTACTTTATTGGTCTAAAAGCACAATTACACGGATACTAATATTCCAAATAACAATAGATTATCAATCTAAAAGCATGCACAGGCCTCATACATACCCTAGATCTAAATCATAATCATTAAAGCAACAACAATGAAATAGGAGAAATTAAATTAATTTAAATAATAAAATAAAAGATCTCACATAATATGCCATGAATCCATGATTCCAACTCACTTGCCCTTCGACTTAGGCGAGAAATTGATTAGTCGGGCATTGTCTTCAAAAATCTATACTAAAACTAATTGATCTCTAAAACTATACTAATTTATTTATTTATAGCCGCCTAATACCACCGTTCTGCCCAAAATTAAATAAGCGGACACTATTTTAGGGTTTTGGAGGTGACTCGTGCGTCGAGGAGCATCGTACGGCTGTTTTTATATCAAAATTCGGACTCTGCCACTTGTAAATAGCCGATTGGTTGCAAATCTGTTGTCGCGCCACATGTCGCGCTGAAATTGCGCCGCCCGCTGCACCGCCTCTGATGTGTCGCCGTCTCATTCGCCGCGCACTGTGCTTTCTATTTTGTGTGTGCCGACTCAGCGCTACGTGGCACGCATTGATGCGCTGGACCACGTCAACGAAACGCGCGGGACGAGTGAATGATCGCCACGTGGCACCCACGTGGCTCGAAAAATCGCGCGACTCTCGACCGAAAATCTGGGAGTTTATGTGAGTACAGATCTCGAGGCATATCAACGTATTCTGAAACGAAGAGAAGATTGATCTCTGGTGATATGGCTTTGCTGCTTACGCGGCACCACATGGCGTCCCCTGATTCGCGCGCTGGCGGTCCCGGCTCTACGTGTTCCAATAGGCGCGTGACACGTGGCTTTTTAAATGTTGCAAACCGTTGACGTGTCATCTTCTGATTGGCTAGAACACCCTGTCTGCTTTTCGACACCCCGCACAATGCGTATTTCGAGGCAAACTGTCCGGCATCTGATCACTGCAATTAAATACTCCATTTTGAGTATTTTTTCGCCACGAATTCAACTGCGCACGTCGTTTCACCTAAAAATGACCAAAAAATATTATTAAATATATATTTTAAATACTTTTAATAATTAAACATATTAAAATAGACTATTAAATATATAAAAATACTAACTTATCATCTACCTTTTAACGTTATACGTCAATGGTTTATTCACAAATCACACCTACAACAATAACTAAGCCTTAGTTCCAAAATTAAAATAGGTCACATTATATGAGTATTTTCTTTTATGCTTCTTTAAGGGATTATGTGACGGCCCCAGTTCCACAACCTAAATTGGGCCCCTCCCGGCCTAGACTTACGTTGGTCCAGAGTCATCCTCGCAACGTCAACGCAAGCCTAGTCAGACTTCCTAACCATTTATCATTACATTTTAGTAAGTTATTCAAAGTTGTATGTTATCAAAGTTTATATGGAAGCGATTTCAAATTAACAAAAATCGAAACAACTCACACAAATCAGTTAGGACAGCATAGAGTATGGAAACCCCGTATGTACTCCATGTAAATATATCACAAAACTCATATATCTCATGTGTCAAATTGAACCAAACTCTTGACAAAATAGTCGATATTCATAAAATGTCCAAAATACTGGTTTTGGTCACACCAAAACCCCAAAAATCTTAACTTCATCCATGACATACCCAACTCTCACAAACCAAATCTCTTGCCATATTTAGCCAATCTTACACAAAATTAAACTCAATCTCAACCTCGACTACTACTAGCTGACACGAAACTTGAGGTAAGATCTTACCTACACATTTCTAAAATTAATTATTTTAAATTGTTCAATCTTTTGTATAATAAATAATACTAGCATCACACAAAAATAGCATATATCAGTGTCTACACCCGAGATTTGGACATACAAATCACGACGAGTGGGTTCGACATACAACCCTAAAATGACATGTGGCATGAATTATATTTTAGGTTCGTTATAGTCTTCCCAACTAATTAGAATTTCGTCTTCGAAATTGAAGCAATTCACAAAGGAAGAGTTTTTTTTGTGAAGGCCCAATGTGACGACCCCAAACTACGAGACAAAACAGGCACCGCCACGTCGCCGGACACGTCACCAAGTCTTGCAACGTCACCGGCATGCCTGTCTATGACGGCCCGCGAACTTACCACCTAATACTCCAACTTAGTAAATTTTGATGTTTAAATGATTATTTTTGCAAAATATACTAAGCTATAAAGTTTTATAACTTAATTTACTTATTTTGATTTATTTAAGTTATTTTAGTAGCGGAAGTCTTTTAATAATATGCATATAATTAATTTAAACAAGTTATGCATTAATTTACAACCTATAGTGTGGAAACCCGGCATTAGATACCATGTATATTAATTAGCGACAAACGTACAAAAGGTGAACATATACATGTATCAGGTATACAAGTCCTCCCAAAAATTACTAAAAATAGTAAATAGATACATACAACACCTACGCGAAAATGACGGGCTCTCCTAACTCAGGCGTAGTCGCCAGAGACGTCCTTGCCTTGGCTCGTCGCAAGATCTGTGATTTGTCACCAAAAACAATGACAAATCCTAGGTGAGCAAATCCCAGAGAACGTTAGCTAATATTCACAAAATCCAATAAAACGGCTACAATTCATGCAATCTAAATAAATTACATGAATAAGGAAATTCATGTGAAGATAAGTCGTTGAGAAATCGAATTTGGACACGAGTGTAACGTGACAGAGAACCCTAGTCGACATCCGGGAATCGTCTTAGCTAAACTGAGAGGAACCATTGACGACCACCTTGCCAAACATCTCACGATCGAATGAGAGGAACCATTGAACGGAAGAAACCCCACCCAAACATCTCTCGAGAGGAACCATTGACGAAGACTTAGGTCTTCATCAAACATCTCTCGACCTACGGGTCTCGTGAAAAATATCACCGCATAGCCCTAACATGACCAATTACTCGAACAGCGCGGGGTAGCTAGCCCCGCGTGTGAGTCTGTGTCATGCCTGACCCCGTCGACAAACACACATACACACGTGGGAGTGGTTGAACAGTGAATGAACAACAATAGAAAGCACAATGGAATAATTGAAATGCGAAATAAAGTTAGTGCTATAAAAGAATTTTAACTAATTTTCTCGTGGGTTTACTTACCTCAATGCCTTCGAAACGTCCTGAACTCGCCTCGAGATACGCGCTCAACACCCGACTATGGTAGCATAACTCCTTGGTGTCCAATTATACAGTTTTTATCATTTTAGAGTTTCATTAAATGAATTATAATGTGATACCAAAATTTGAGATAATAACTTTTATTCCAAAAAGTTTAATATTTTGCACACTTTCCGAACCATACTGGGGGATCGATTGTTCCGGCAATATGCCATCGTGCCGTTGCCGGCGTCGCCACCGCTCGTCACCACCGTTTCCACGTCGCGCGTCGCCCCCACCGCCTTGCTGACATGGTCGCTGCTGCCGGCTCGGTCGACGCTGCCGTGTGCTGACGGCGCGCTGCTGGCGTCGCTGCCAACATCGCGCTATCATCGTCGCCGCCCCCGATCTTTCACCGCCGTCGTTGCTCTCTCTCTCCCTCTCTCATTTCTTCCCTCGCCGCTGCTGCCAAATGTCGTCCGTCGTTGGTGGGCTCCGCCGTCCACCTTCGCGCCGCGCCTCCCCTCGCATGGTTGTTCGCGTCGCCGCGAGCCATTGTCTGCGGGCGGCTGCTGCTGCCACTGCTGGCGCCTCCAACCCCCATCGCGAAGCTCGCATACACGTGCGTCCCCGTTCGACGCTGCCTCCTTGACTGCCCCATTCTTCCGCTGGTCCTCGCTGCTGCAATGACGTCGTCGCAGCTGCGTCCGACTCGTCCTCACCGGAGCTTCCTGCTCTCTCCGCCACCCTACCGTCTTCTCTCCATCTCTTTGGTTCTCTCTCTCTATCTTTCTCTCTCTTCTTTTCTTACTCTCTATTTCTCTTTTCTTTCTTTCTCTTCCAGATTTAAATGAGAAAAATATTTTTTTGAAAGAAAAAAACAAAGTGAAATGCTGAGGGATGGGTTGATTTGATGTGTGATGTGATGTGTGATGTGATGTGACAACACAACCCCATACTACCCCATACACCCGCGTTATGTGCACACCGCGAAGTCGTACACTCTCGTCACTACTCGCGCACAACGCGACCAAACAAAATTCCAATTAACGCATCATGAAATATTAAATAATCATAAAATAATTAAACACTCTCCATACAAAAATAACATATTTCCTCGATTAGGCGTGCCATAGACTTTTCCACGACGTCCACGTGGGTCTGAGCTTATGATTTTAACCTGTAATTTATCACTTAATCGGGTTTGGTTAAAATGGGCTGTTACACCCAAGGCCATACCCTACACTGGGTTGGGCTCCTCTGAGACGAGTTGGGCTCCTCTAAGCCCTCCAAGTAGTGTGTGACTTAACTACCCACATCATCTATGTCCTCCTCCAATATATGCCAGGGAAATATCCTCGAGATATATATTGGGAACAGTCTTTCGCCTCTCTAGACTAGAACTCGCTCCTTGAGGGTTTAAGCATGCATGTTTGGCAAGTCTAATACCATTGGCCTGGTCTACCGTCTCTAACACACACATCCTCAATATATCTGTGAAATATGAATCAGCCTTTTTGACTGTCTGTCGATCTACTGGTCTAGTGGATTTCAAACCCAACTCATCGACCAAGCAACCGAAAATAAAAGATATCGTAGCACCAAAATCTAATATAGTGCACATAAAATGAATGCAAATATAAAGCATACCCTCTATCAGGTTACTGGTAGTAGTCGGATCTGGCGTGACAACAACATGAACTTGCTCCCGGCTCTACTATGGCTGTCATTTGCCCAATCGTGGACACGTATTGGCGAAGTGACCTGGCTGTCCACATTCCCAACAAGTACGCTAAGATCTTGATCCAAATGGAATACTCTGTCCCCATCCATACCTTTGCCTCTGATCACTCCCTCTGCCCCTACCACTGCTACTGCCACTGCCCTCAGTCCTCTGATATTGTTGTCGTTGAGAACCTGATGATGCCGGTAGTTGTGGGTGAGATCAGGTCTATGGTGGTGACCACAGCTCCAGGGACTTTACAAGATCGTATGAAAGGAGTTTGGCCAATGAGACTTTTCTTAGCACGCGCACTGGTACAGTAGTCGCAGCTCCACCACCAACATAGCCAGATGTCAGACCCTGAAGTGACAGGAGGATGAAGAGACCTAAACAGTAGATGTCAAGGGATCGAGCTCGGATTGTGGGGTCTATTACTTCTCCACCTCCTCCTCCGGCGTATTGCGCCAATACCATCTGCTCTAATACAAAGTTATATTAGCACAAACATGAAATGAAAAATCAAAAACTCATTTCATTGTTTCAACACAACATTTAGTTCGTTAGTTCCTAAACCCCTCGATTTGGGTTTTCGCTTGCAGAGCTCTTGACATCCGATTTTCGCCCGATTTCTTTCTGCAAAATCAAAAAGGGCCGCAATATGGTTAATTCGAGCTAAGTTTCCACAGAAGAAATGAGTTATTCAGCTTGTAATTTGGTAAATTCTTAACGCCGAGCTAAATTAAGTGAGTCAGCGGTGGTCCTTAGAAGGAGTGGCAGGCTAAATTAACATACCAGAGTCATGACCTCGGGATGCAATGCATTGGTTACTGATTTTGACGGGTGTGAGTTATTAGTGTGGTTGTTTCGGGAAGTCTCACTATCTCATGGGTTTAGTGCTTGTGAGTGTACCAAGACCCAGAACCCGTGTCTGGATGTTTTGCCAAGACTCAACGACCTATTGGTTAAAACTACTTACGCTTCTCTATTTGCATATTTGGACACTCATGTATCGATTGCTTTAAATTTATTTACAGTCTTTTATTTATTCATGTGTCTTTCTATCTTTCTTGTCGTTAGTATGAATATGGACTGATTAATTTATTTTAAAATTTTGTTTAGTATCTTACTAGCGTTACTTACCTGGGCTCATTATTCTTGTGCTTAACTGAGTGCATATCAACAATTGAGTAAGGGAAAAGGACTACTGCTATGAGATTTATTATGAGGACTTTGGAGCAACCTTTCCTCTCACATTTTGAGTAGGTTTTGTTTTATTTAGGTATACCTCTGATTGAACCTATTCTTGAATTCAGCCCAGTCTTTGGGCTTCCCCTTCGTAGCCACCATGCTACGCCACCACACATCAACCTCTCCGAACAATGAAGCTGATGAGATGCTCGGCCTCATATGCTCTAGTGTGGCCAAGACATCATGAATCTTCTCATGACTCCTCATGAACTTCTCTGTTGTTTCGAGATCCATACCACCGTGAAGCTTTTCCGGTGATGTTGCTTAAACTCACGAGACTACCTCGCCTCAGCTGTCGCTCAAGGGCTCCCATCAGTGGTCGTGCTTGGTATATCGTCCACCGGTGTATCAAGAGTAGATGGTACTCTTTCAGCCTGAACTTATACTCCCTCAGGTCTGGTCAGCGTTGTAGCAATTGTAGCAGCGGCCTGTACTATCGGCACACCCCCGACTTGAATGACTGGTGTTGCGGCTATAAATGTAGAAGGCGATGTTGTAGCATGTGCTCTCAAAACTCGAAAAATCTCTTGAAGTTGCTAACCATGTGAAGTGACCAGTTGGGACATCTCATCGAGCCTATCATGAATGTTACCCGAAATGGTATCGCTGGTCTCAGGCTGATCGACCATCGCAATCTTCAAATAATGCAATTTCTCGATCAGGATATAGCTATCGATAGTAGTAATATATAATACATCAAGTAACTCATATAGTCCAATTTTACTTCCCCAACTCTCCTACTTCCCAACTAAAACTTAAGTCAAGATCATAGGTTTCCACTTTAAGTTCCAACCATTGCTAACTTTTGTTGGTTTGTGTCTTAATGGATTGTGATTTAAATATAGAGTCGAGTATTTAAAACTTTGGCTTTGATACCAAGTGTGTTGGTATCATATTGCCCTAAACAACCTAGGTCTATAAACCTAGGCTTTGATACCAACTGTGATGGCCCCAGTTCCACAACCTAAATTGGGCCTCGCCCGGCCTAGACTTACGTGGACCCCAAGTCAGTCCTGACAACATCAACGCAAGCCTAGTCAGCCTTCCTAACCATTTATCATTACATTTTTAGTGAGTTATTCAAATTTATATGTTATCAAAGTTTATACAAAAGCGATTTCAACTTAAACAAATCAAAACAACTGACACAAATCAGTTAAGACGACCTAGAGTGTGGAAACCCCGTATGTACTCCATGTAAATATCTCACAAAACCCATAAATCATATGTGTCGAACAATATACCTAAATAATACAAAACCTATACAAAAATGTGAGAGGAATGGCCGCTCCAAAGTCCTCACAATAAATTTCCTAGCACTGGCCCCTTTCCTTTACTCAATTGCGGATCTGCACTTAGTTAAACACAAGAATAACGAGCCTAGGTAAGTAACGCCACTAGGATACTAAACAGTATTTATAAATAAATAAATCAGTCTATATTCATGCAGATTACAAGAAAGATACAAGGACACATGAATAAATAACGACTGTAAATAAATTTAAAGAAATCGATACATGAGTGTCCAAATATGCAAACAGAGAGGTGCAAGTAGTCCCGACCAATAGATCGTTGAGTTTTGGCAAAACATCAAGACTCGGGTTTTAGGACTTGGTACACTCATAAGCCCTAAACCCACGAGATAGTGAGACTTGTTGGAACAACCATGCTAAGAACTCACGCCCTGTCAAAATTAGTAACCAATGCAATGCATCCCGAGGTCATGACGCTGGTATGTTACCTCAGCCCGCTACTCCTTCTAAGGACCACCGTCGACTCACTTACCCTCGGACAACTCAATTAGAATGGAATTCCAAGGATAAATATCAAAGCAATGAACAACACTATTCAATAGCTTAAAATGAAGTTATTGTACAATTTCCTAGCTGGTTTACTTACCTCAATCCACAGGCTTATTCCTAACCTATCTGGCCTCCCAACACTCCAAAATGCAATCTCGAACCTCCGTATCTCTTCCTTAGATTTCCTGATATCATTTAGTATCAATTCAATTCCGATATCCTTGGTATAGAACTCTTAAACCATACAAATATTGCGACCAAAGTACGCTCGAGAGCTATTTCTAAAAAATACTACTTTATAATAATTTCAAAGTATTATCAACTAGCTCAGTAGAGTTTCAATTTTGACTCTAAAAACCTTATAATTTGTCATGAAAACCAAGAAGGAACTTGTAGTACTCATGGCTTACTTTTAATAGAATCCAAGAATACTCAAATCGGATTACAAATGGAGAAGTTACAAATTTTCTAATATAGTATGTCAACTTGACAAACTTTATTTATTTTCAACTAGAAAATGTCTCCAAATCAATGTTTTCGCAATTAAATCCTCAAAACTCAATAATAAATGTCATGAAACCACTCGATACCAACACCAAAATATTTTTACGGCTCGTGGAGTCAAATATCAAGTATAAAACATCTCCAAAATAGTTATCAACTGAATTGCATTAATTCAGATCATCAAAACCCTAACCCACGTCAATGAAATTTGTCCCAAATTGACACAAATCAATCCAATACACCATGTAATGGCAAGTCGTACCAATTTCTATCGAAACCCCGCGAAAGAAATTGAAAAATCGCGAAAATTCAAATTAAATTGAGGAAAAATGTTCGGCATTAAGAATTTATCAAATTATGGGCTGAATACCTTATTTATACTACGGAAACTTAGCTCGAATTCACCATCTTGAGATCCTCTATGATTTTGTGGAAAGAAATTTGGGAAAAATTGGATGTCGGAAGCTCCACGAGCGAAAACCCAAATCGAAGTGTTTAAGAACCAATAAACTAAACATTGTGTTGAAACAATGAAATGAGTTTTGGATTTTTCAATTCATGTTATATATATATATATATATATATATATATATAACCCTCATATTTATTTTTATTTATTAATCCCCAAAAGTCCTATTTTGACATGTTTTGACTTCCGTTGCTTGTCTTTGATCCCTTTTTTTACCCAATTGAACCAAACTCTCGACAAAATAGTTCATCTTCATAAAATGTCCAAAATATTGGTTTTGGTCACGCCAAAACTTCAAAAATCTTAACTACGTCCATGACATACCTAACTCTCACAAACCAATTCTTTTGCCATATTTAACCAATCTTACACCAAATTATCTCAACCTCAACTACTGCTAACTGATACAAAACTTGAGGTAAGATCTTACTTACATATTTTTGAAATTAATTATTTTAAATTGTTCAATCTTTTGTATAATAAATAATACAAGCATCACACAAAAATAGCATACATTGTTGTCTACAACAAAGACTTGGACGTACGGATCACGACGAGTGGGTCCCACGTACGACCTTGAAATGACATGTGGCACGAATTATATTTTAGGGTCGTTATAGATTATTTAGAAAGTAAATGGTAAAGTCAGTGAAGCAAAGAGTATGTCGATTTAAGTGTATATATGTCTTCATTTATTCCTTTATAAAGGGAATACAACACTTTCAACATATTGGATCAAACTTATTTAGGACATATGATTCAAATTTCATCAGTAGCTAGGAATATAAATGCATATCAATTCAAATTTATAAATTCATAAGGAATAGACAATGTGGTTTGCTTGGTGTGAGGCGATAGGTCTCACTTTCTTTAAAGAGTATGAAAAGTTTTAAGGAAAATTTATCACAGTTCTTGAAGTTTACTAATATGATCAATTATTGAAAATCATCTTCAACAAGGAATATCGAAAGAAAATGAGAAAACAATCATTTTAAGCTTCTTAGTTGTTCTAAGTTACTAATTGTTAGAAACTTTACTAAAAACTAATTGAACATTGTCCTTGGTTAAGCAATTCGATTCTCAAATTTGAGTATTTTTTTAATCCACCAAATTTAGGTTTTTCAATTATTAGAATGATAAGTAATTAATCTTTTTCCATAATATCGGGTAGGTAATTAAGAAGTTTTAAATTTATGCATAAAAATATAGGGTGCTTACCGCTTTCCATCTTTTTGCGACATTTTAGCAGATTGTTAATTGCAACTTGCATGTGGACAACATACTATAATATTACTCAAAAGCTTCTTAAGTTATTAGATTAATATTTTTGGCATTGTTAATAAAGTTACAAACCTCTTACTCTTTTAAGACAAATGTTTCTTTTAAGAAGTGAAAAAACATGTTAATTGAATAAGCATGGTTGTTCATGGAAATTTTAAAGCATCTTTGATAAAGGTACAAAGTAATGACAATGGGATTAGATCTTAATTATGTGCCATAATATCCTTTGGTCAAACACTCTTGTAACTCTTACAATAAACTTTTGTTAAATAATGACAAGGCTCATGTGATTTTGTAATGGCCCCAACTTTTAAATAGGGCACCGCTCGGTCTAATCTCATACTCAAGCCTTAATCCTAACCACTTAAGACTTAAGTACGTATTAGTCAGCTTTTCATCCTTATATTCCTCTAAATCCATGTATTGATATATTACGCAATTGAAAGTTAATTCTGATGTCATTATCATGTTAATCGGAAGCATTCATTCTCTAAAATTCCTAAATGTGGAAAACCAGGAAAAATACAATATCACATGCAAGTATATATATATATATATATTATTCACTCAACCCAATGTACAACTCAAAATGACATAAACACTATTAATACAACAAAAGTCGAGAGATACAAAATGAGTGAGGAGAGTCGTCAAACTGCTCAGAGGAAGTCGTCGATCTTCTCCTTCCCTGGTCTGCTGTTGTTCGACGGACCTACACCCACCATCATAAACTAGATGGCGAGTATAGTGATATTTAAGTACTAACTAGGGAATTCTATACCACATTTCCAAAATAAACGAATGGTATCTAAAAGCATAACGTAGCGAAATAAATTGTTGATACAAGTAATGCACGTAAATACCACGGTTAAAGATGTAGAGATAGACACAGGCTAAGTCGAGATGATCTACGTCCGGTCGGAGGTGAGATTGTAGGGATTTGGGGTTCATGCGCAGCGGAGATTACAAAACAATTTTGACAAAAACCCCAACAGGATCCGAATCTAATTCCATTAAAAACGTTTAAACCATGAAAACTCAATCATACCGCAGTCGCAATATACCTTTCTGAAGGTTGATCGATCTCTAAGGCGCTGCCAACGACGAACGCCCTCTACCAATAGTCTACACACGAACGGCGGCCGAGATTCGAAATGCTAGCTTCGAGAGAATACCAAACCTTTTGTTTCTCTCCAAAATGATCCAGAGCATACCAAAAACCCTAAGTCGTTTCTAAAACGAAAATAGAGTTTCTGCCTTTTAATCTTTCGTACGTGTATTCTAACTTAAAATGTCTATTTATACAACCCTTGTATATAGACGGTAAAAGTAAATTACACATATACCCTACTTAAAGAAGTATAAGTGTAATACACCACAAAGACGTTTCTATCATGAATTTTATCATATAAAATTCATTTTTCTGAACCATCTTAAAATCTCGCAAAACCATTCTTAGTGTGCGATCCAATAGGCTCATACAACGTTGGCAGTGTACCAAAACACATTTTGGTATACAAATCATAAGCGGCCTCTAGCAAGACATTATGACTACCCAAGTTGTACGAATATCAAATCAATACAACCTAATCAATAGTGTATATAACATCCTTTTGTCACACGATATCCTTTTAATCAAACATAAGGCATGGAATTGTCATCCGACATGTTCAATCGTACTAGTCTCGATCTCTAGGTAGACTGAAAACATCCAAGTGACATTGATCAATATCAATTCACCTAGACTAGGCCTTTTAACAGTCTAACACATCGAGGATCCACTAGATATCTCTTTTATATGAGAGGGACAAATTCTATCTCGATTACACAACTTCATCACATTGCTCACACAGGAACCAATCACAACCTTTATAATCGTCCGATTAAAGACAACGTTTGATAGTGTCAAATCACTATGTTCCTAATGTTGAAGTCTCTGGTAATCTCAAGTCAGAGGACTGAAAAATATACCTATCATGAGAAACAACTATGACTTAATCCATGTGATGTTCTCAAAGCGGGTAGGTCCAGTACTTTGTTCCTTAACAAGTACTCGTGATCTTGATTCATATCCCTATACGTATAATCATCATATGATAATCAATCAAGACTCACACTAGTCTTAATTCATTATAGTTCCCAGTATAATGATCGACTAGGGACATTTATGATATTTCTCTAAATACTCATGGTTCTTATTATAATGTAAACAGACAAATTAATTATAATAAACAGCAAAGGAAATCCTCTATTTTATTAACTAAAAGTATTCATAAAGACGGTTAATGGATTGACCTAGGGCACATGCCCTAACATCTCCCACTTGCACTAGGGCCAATCATACATGCATTTAATACCTAATGATCTAACATGACCATCATGTTTTGCTTATGGAAGAGCTTTTGTCAATGGATCCGCAACATTGTCTTCAGTAGGTACTCTGTGAATCTTTACGTCTCCCCTCTCAATAATTTCTCTGATGAGATGAAAACACCTGAATATATGTTTGGATCTGTTGTGTGATCTAGGTTCCTTGGCCTATGCTATTGCCCCGTTATTGTCACAATACAAACAAACAGGGTTGGCATTACTTGGAACCACACCTAGTTCATAAATGAACTTTTTGATCCAAACTGCCTCCTTTGTTGCATCGGACGCTGCTATATATACTCACTTTCACATTGTAAAATCTGTTGAAGTCTATTGCTTCGAACTTTTCCAGCGTACTGCACCCCCGTTCAAAATAAACACATATCCAGATTGCGATCTAAAATCATCTATATCAGTTTGAAAACTTGCATTTGTGTAACCATTTACAACTAGATCATTTTCAAAACCTCCATAGACCAAAAACATTTCCCTAGTCCTTCTTAAGTATTTAAGGATGTTTTTTACTGCTTTCCAGTGACTCTCACCAGGATCTGACTGATATCTGCTTGTAGTGCTCAAAGCATATGATACATCAGGTCGAGTGCATAGCATGGCATACAAGATAGATCCAATAGTCGATGCATATGGAATCTTATTCATACGGTCTCACTCATCATTTGTCCTAGGAAATTTCTTGCTGAGACTTATGCCATGAGACATTGGCAACAATCCTCTTTTAGAGTCTTGCAAACTGAACCTATTCAGCACCTTGCCTATGTAAGCACTCTGACTTAGACCGATTAGCCTCTTAGATTTATCCCTATATATTCTTATCCCAAGGATATAAGCTGCATCTCCTAAGTCTTTCATTGAGAAACATTTCCCTAACCAAGACTTGACATTTTGCAATGTTGGGATGTCATTTCCAATGAGTAATATATCATCAACATACGATTTAAAAAATAACTCGCCTCCCACTGACCTTCTTGTATACACAAGGCTCATCTTCGTTCTTAATAAAACCAAAATCCTTGATTGCTTCATCAAAACGAAGATTCCAACTCCGAGAAGCTTGCTTTAATCCATAAATGGATCTTTGAAGCTTGCATACCTTCCTAGAATTCTCAGGATGTACAAAACCTTCAGGTTGTGTCATATACACGTCCTCAAGCAGCTTTCCATTAAGAAATGTTATTTTTACATCCATTTGCCATATCTCATAGTCATAATATGCAGCAATTGAAATTAAAATTCTTATGGATTTAAGCATGGCTACGGGTGAAAAAGTTTCATCATAATCAACACCTTGAGTCTGCTTGAAACCTTTTGCTACAAGTTTTGCTTTAAAAGTATGCACATTGCCATCCATGTCAGCTTTTTTCTTGAAAACCCATTTACATCTAATGGTCTTACCACCTTCAGGTAAATCAACCAAGTTCCAAACTTGGTTATCATACATGGATTGCATCTCAGAGTTCATGGCACTTAGCCATTTATCTGAGTCTGGTCCAGACATAGCCTCCTGATAAGTGGTGGGCTCATTTTGATCCATAAGCAACACGTCACGACTATCAGTAATGAGAAATCCGAATCTCTCTGGCTCATGTCTTACCCTACCAGATTTACGTGGGCTTTGTGTCACTTGCGGAGGTTCAACTGGTTCAGAACGTTGTTGAACTTCCAGTACCGGTTCAGGGTTTTTCTGTGATTCTTGAACTTCTTCAAGATTTATTTCTCTCCCACTAGTGTCTTTTGAAATAAACTATTTTTTCATAAAGGCCCCATACTGAGCAACAAACACTTTGTTCTCAGCGGGATTATAAAAGTAATATCCTTTTGTTTCCTTAGGATACCCCACAAATAAACACTTGTCAGATTTAGGTGCTAGTTTTTCTGAGACTTGTCATTTTACGTAAGCCTCACAACCCCAAATCTTAAGGAAAAACAAACTAGGTCTCTTCCCGTACCATATCTCATATGGTGTTTTATCAACCGCTTTAGAAGGAACTCGATTTAGAGTGAAAGCTGCAGTTTGTAATGCATAACCCCAAAAGGATAATGGAAGATCTGCATGACTCATCATAGATCGAACCATATCTAATAAGGTTCGATTTTTCCTTTCAGAAACTCCATTCCACTGTGGAGTTGCTGGTGGAGTCGATTGGGAGACAATCCCATAATTTCTAAAATGATCATTAAATTCTTGGCTCAAATATTCACCACCTCGATCTGACCGAAGTGTTTTGAAAGTTTTACCAAGTTGATTATGCACTTCATTTTGAAACGTTCGAAACATCTCAAATGATTCAGCTTTATATTTCATAAGATATACATAACCATATCTGCTGAAATCATCAGTAAATGTAATGAAGTATTGATAACCTCATCTAGCCATTGTGTTTATAGGACAACATACATCAGTATGTATTAGACCCAATAAATCACTTGCCCTTTCACTGTGTCCAGTAAAGGGACTTTTAGTCATCTTGCCTCGTAAACAAGATACGCACGTTTCATATGTTTCTAAATCAAATGAATCTAGAAGTCCATCTTTATGGAGCTTCGTTATGCGTTTCTCATTTATGTGCCCGAGACGACAATGCCAAAGATAGGTTTGATTCAAATCATTTGACTTAAATCTCTTTGTATTTATGTTAAAGACTGGAGTATCAGTGGACTTGTTCATGCTTAGAATATAAAGACCATCACATAAATCAGCATTTGCATAAAATATTCCTTTACGAGAAATGGAACATCTATTATTCGCAATAATAAAATCAAAACCATCCATATCCAAACATGAAACATAAATGATGTTTCTGCTCAAGGCAAACACAAAATAACAATTATTTAAAGTTAAAATAATTCCACTAGGTCAGACTAAGTCATATGATCCAACGGCTAGGGCAACAACTTTTGCTCCGTTCCCTACGCGGAGGATGACTTCTCCTTTCTTCAACTTTCTACTTCTGGTGAGTCCCTGCACATTTATACAAATGTGAAATCTACATCCGGTATCTAATACCCAGGAATCACTAGTAGATAAATTAATTCCAATAACATAAATACCTGTAGTGGTAGTCGCACTACCCTTTTTCTTCTTTAGATCTTCCAGATAGAGTTTGCAATTTCTGAACCAATGTCCAGGTGCATGACAGAAATGACAATTTCCTTCCTTTTCATTTGGGTGTTTTGAAGCAGGAACAGGCTGGGGCTTGACTTTTTCCACTGGCTTTGCGACAAGTGCAGTAGCAGCCTTGGCAACTTTAGCCTTGCCTTTGCCTTTCTTCTTCATTCCCTTTACCTTTTGGACCATCAACACATTACTAGAGGGTTTCTTGATATTTTGTTCAGCAGTTTTTAAAATCAAATGCAACTCTGAGATTGATTTCTCCATATTATTCATATTGTAATTCATCACAAATTGTAAGTAACTCTCTGGTGATGAATTCAAGATCAAATCCGTAGCCAACTCTCGGCTTATGGGAAATCCGAGTCTATCAAGATGGTCAACGTAGCCCTTCATCTTCAGAACATGAGGACTAACTGACACACCCTCAGTCATCTTGCAAGAATGTAGGTTCTTGACTGTCTCGAACCTTTCTTGCCTAGCTTGCTATTGGAACATTTCCTTCAAATTACATGCCATGTCGTAGGCTTCCATTAGTTCCATGTCCTTCTGAAGTTCGGGAACCATAGTTGTCAGCATAATACACGCAACATCGTAGAATTGTTGACATGCTTATTATGCGCATCCTTCACAGCTTTCGTAGCATTGGCTAGTGGGTCCTCAGGAATTAGAGCATCCAGGACATACAACTTGCGTTCATGCTTAAGAACAATTCTCAAGTTTCTGAACCAGTCAAGAAAGTTAGTCCCAAATAGCTTATCCTTCTCAAGGATGGATCGTAGTGACAGGGATTATTGTTACTTGAAGAGGCCATTGATCTAAAATAAAGATTATGCAAATTTTATTTTAGTATAGAGGAATAGACTCCCACTAAATTAACAACCCACCTAAAATACACTGTTTATTTAGGGGACTAAAATCCATATTTCACCTAATTCTATGACAGCTATGGCATGAAACACAGAACTAGATTATTTAGGTAGGTAACAGTTACCAATTGCATCTTATGTAATTTTTAGATACTTTAATGAGATACGGGACATCTTATGTCTTATCGTGTTTTTATCTCATCATGTGCCTAAAGCTCAAAACTATTTTGATAGCTTTATTAAGTCAGACCATTTTAAACATTTAGGTAACTCTTATCCAACTTTGTTGGACTAAGTGGTTAGTCATTCACATTCCGACCGAGATTTTGATGGAAACAAACAAGGTGAAAATGTACTAATCAAGTATTTCAGTTTGTGTTAAAGGATGCAATGCAACACATCAGGAGTACTCAAGAAATATGGAGAGATTGTTGGAATAAGTGATGCGATACAACACTTCAAGAGTATTCAAGAAATACAAGTTCAAGACTCGGCATAAATGAAGAAATGAAGAAGAAAAGTCCAAACCATAATTTGTAATATCAATGTAAGGTATACAAATTCTTTCACGCAAGCCAAATGCATTAGTTCATGCATACATCAAGTTTTCGAAATCATTTCTCAAAGTCATAAGTTTATTTCAAAGTTTAAAAGTGGATTTTAAACACTTAACTAGGTAAATGAGGTTAAACAATGTGAAACTTTGTGTGAATGGTCATTTACATATTAGAAGATCATTATAAATGTTTTCGAAAAAGAAAAACTCGTTTTTCAAAGGTATTCAAAAAGAAAACAACAAATTTGCAGAAAAGCCCCTAATACATTATGAAATCGTGAATTTCCGTTTTCGGGATTTGTAAAAATATCCGGACCACCCAAATAGGCTTAATGACTCATAATAAACATGTATAACATGTTATATAAGGGTTGGTTAGGTCCCGGACAAGTTTAAGGGTCGCTAACACAAAGGGATAAATTAATTATTCTCAAGTCCCTGCAGCTAGCGCGCTAATAATGTCATTAGCGCGCTAATACAGTGTTAGCGCGCTAACCCACAGTATTAGCGCGCTAATTGCACTCTGCCTGCAATTTTTGACTTTTGGAAATCAAGCTTTGAATTTGAATTTTTGATTTCCTGGATTCCTAGAACGGTCACAAAACGGTCATATGGAATACCTAGCACTATAAAACCACCAAGAACATGGTGTTAACAATAAGAAGAAGATCTACACTCAAAAACAAAAGATCTACATAGAGAAATCTGATTTTGTGTAGAAGAGAAAGAGAGATCTTTGAGGCTGTTCCTTAGCTCACAAATCCAGCACATTTGAGGCTTTCAAAAGGAGTTCAAGAATCACTCCAGAGCTGATCTCTTCTGTCATTCTTCTGGTTGTAAGAAATTTCTAGATCTAAAATCTTACTTGTGCTTAATCTACATATTTTGTGTATTTGATTTGAAGATCATTTTGTTGTGTGTTTAAACAACTTCTTCTCTGGTTTTGCACTTAAATTTATATTATCAAACTCTGAGATTGATTTGAACAAAAGTGTTGCACTTAAACTTGATTCTTGCTAAACTTTTGTTCTTAGACTTGAAATCGGTTTCACACAAATATATTAAGTTTTTGAAACGATTTCAGATTTGGAATTTGCAACAACATCAGTGACATATTTTCATATTCCATTTATACTTACACTTGCATGCATAAGAGTTGTTAGGCTCTAGGTGGCTTGCTTGTGTTTGAATTTGATACCACTTTTGTTGTAAAGTGTATCTCTGTTTTTCCAGCAAAATTGTTGTATTTGAATGATTGTAAGACTTAGTGGAATCTAAGTCGAAAGGGAAAATCCTAGTTGCGGCTAGGTGGGAAAAATCCTAGTTGAGTCTAGGTGGGAAAATCCTAGTTGCGGCTAGGTGGGAAAAATCCTAGTTGAGGCTAGGTGGGAAAATCCTAGTTGCGGCTAGGTGGGAAAAATCCTAGTTGAGGCTAGGTGGGAAAAATCCTAGTTGCGGCTAGGTGGGAAAATCCTAGGTGATGCTTAGGTTGTAACACTTATTGGTAATATAAGTGGGGTTGAAATCCTAACTGAGGAGGTTAGGTAGTGGATGTAGATCGTTGGATCGAACCACTATAAATCACGTGTCATTTTATATTTCCTGCATTTCTTTTACTTGCATAGCTTATATATATATATATATATACATCATAATTGTAAATTGCGCATAAAATTTCAAAAAGGGCAATAACTACTCGGTAACCCAATTCACCCCCCCTCTTGGGTGACCTTCAAACTTGTCTCACCAAGATAACACAATACACCCAGCTATGGCAGAAACCGTATTAGTGTAATCGAGGCCTTGACAAGTGTTTAAAATGTTTGGGCATGTGCCCTAGGTCAATCCATTAACTGTCTTTATGAATACTTTTAGTTAATAAAATAGAGGATTTCATTTGATGTTTATTATAATTAATTTGCATGTTTACATTATAATAAGATCCATGGGTATTTATAGAAATATCCTCGATGTCCCTAGTCGATCATTATACTGGGAACTATAATGAATTAAGACTAGTGTGAGTCTTGATTGATGATCATATGATGATTATACGTATAGGGATACGAATCAAGATCACGAGTACTTGTTAGGGAACAAAGTACTGGACCGACCCGCTATGAGAACATCACATGGATTAAGTCATAGTTGTTTCTCATGATAAGTATATTTTTCAGTCCTCTGACTTGAGATTACCAGAGACTTCAACATTAGGAACATAGTGATTTGACACTATCAAACGTTGTCTTTAACCTAGGACGATTATGAAGGTTGTGATTGGTTACTATGTGAGCAATGTGATGAAGTTGTGTAATCGAGATAGAATTTGTCCCTCTCATATAAAGAGAGATATCCAGTGGATCCCTCTATGTGTTAGACTGTTAAAAGGCCTAGTCTAAGTGAATTGATACTAATCAATGTCACTTGGATGTTTTCAGTCTACCTAGAGATCGAGACTAGTACGACTGAACATGTTGGATGACAATTCCATGCCTTATGTTTGATCAAAAGGATATCGTGTGACAAAAGGATGTTATATACATTATTGATTAGGTTGTATCGATTTGATATTCGTACGACTTGGGTAGTCATAATGTCTTGCTAGAGGCCGCTTATGACTTGTATACCAAAATGTGTTTTGGTACACTGCCAACGTTGTATGCGCCTATTGGGTTGCACACTAAGAATGGTTTTGCGAGATTTTAAGATGGTTCAGAAAAATGAATTTTATATGATAAAATTCATGACGGAAATGTCCTTGTGGTGTATTACAGTTATACTTCTTTAAGTATGGGTATATGTGCAATTTACTTAACCGTCTATATACAAGAGTTGTATAAATAGACGCTTTAAGTTAGAATACACTAACGAAAGATTAAAAGGCTGAAACTCTATTTTCGTTTAAGAAACGACTTAGGGTTTTTGGTATGCTTTAGATCGTTTTGGAGAGAAACAAAAAGGTTTGGTATTCTCTCGAAGCTAGCACTTCAAATCTCGGTCGCTGTTCGTGTGTGGGACTATCATTGATAGAGGCGTTCGTCGTTAGCGCGCCTTAGAGATCGATCAACCTTCAGAAAGGTATATTGCGATTGAGGTATGATTATGTTTTTCATGGTTTAAACGTTTTTAATGGAATTAGATTCGGATCCTGTTGGGGTTTTTGTCAAAATTATTTTGTAATTTCCGCTGCGTATGAACCCCAAAACCCAACAGTGGTATCAGAGCCATCGAGTTCGATTCCATTAAACTCATTGCATGTTTTCTTCTGATATATACATGATATATGATTGAAAGCATGTTAATAGTTGATGTATATGTGATATACATAAGTTTTCTGTGAGATTTATTATCATGTTTTGTGTATATGATAAATATATTCGTGATTTAATTGAAATTAGTTTCGTGTTCTATGATCCATGATACCATTAGGTTCGATTGGGATAGTAGTTCATGATTCAATTACATGTTTGTGATTATTTGGATGAAGACCGAAATTGCAAATAATTAATTTTCGAAATTATTTATTTATAAATAATTAATTTTCGAAATTATTTATTTATAAATAATTAATTTTCGAAATTATTTATTTAAAAATAATTAATTTTCGAAATTATTTATTTATCTTGTTATATCTATTTTGTTATGAAGTTTCTATTTTATAAAGATAGATAACAAATTAGAATAAGAGATAAATATCAAGAATCTTGTTATTTGTGATATACTAGGATTCAAATATCTTAAATCCAAAATAATTAATTAATTTTCGAAATTAATTATTTATCTTGTTATATCTATTTTGTTATGAAGTTTCTATTTGATAAAGATAGATAACAAATTAGAATATGAGATAAATATCAAGAATCTTGTTATTGGTGATATATTAGGATAAGATAAGTCCTAATTGTATTAGGATAAGATTAGTCCTAATAGGATTAGGATAAGATTAGTCCTAATAGGATTAGGATAAGATGATTAGTTAGATGTAGGCCCGGGTTAATTAAAATGTTTTAATTGACTTAATTTCTAATAAATTAAGGGGTTAATTTATGATAATAAAATCAGCGAAAATTATGATTTTCTATAGCGAATTTTAATTTTCTGAATTGAGATTCGTCTTCTAAAATAAAAATAAAAATCTCCAAATTGTTTAGTGATTGAACAAATCAATAAAATATATGATATTTCATTGTTTACATAAAATCACTAAAACTGAATAAAATCCCTCTATTAAATTTTAAGTCTCGTGTCATCCATTTTAAACACTTATCAAGGCCTCGATCACACTAATATAGTTTCAGCCATAGTTGGGTGTATTGTGTTATCTTGGTGAGACAAGTTGGGTAAGAGTTACCTTAATGTTTAAAATGGTCCGACTTAATAAAGTCATCAAAATAGTTTTGAGCTTTAGGCAAATGATGAGATAAAAACATGCTAAGACATAAGATGTCCCATATCTCATAAAAGGATCTAAAAATTACATAAGATGTAATTGGTAACTGTTACCTACCTAAATAATCTAGTTCTGTGTTTCATGCCATAGCCGTCACAGAATTAGGTGAAATATGGATTTTAGTCCCCTAAATAAACAGTACGTTTTAGGAGGGTTGTTAATTTAGTGGGAGTCTATTCCTCTATACTAAAATAAACTTTGCAAAATCTTTATTGTAGATCAATGGCCTCTTCAAGTAACAATAATCCCCTGTCACTGTGATCCATCCTTGAGAAGGATAAGCTATCTGGGACTAACTTTCTTGACTGGTTCAAAAACTTGAGAATTGTTCTTAAGCATGAACGCAAGTTGTATGTCCTGGATGCTCAAATCCCTGAGGACCCACCAGCCAATGCTACGAAAGCTATGAAGGATGCGCATAGTAAGCATGTCAATGATTCTATTGATGTTGCATGTATTATGCTGGCAACTATGGTTCCTGAACTTCAGAAGGACATTGAACTAATGGAAGCCTACGACATGGCTATAACGCTTGAAGGAAATGTTCCAACAACAAGCTAGGCAAGAAAGGTTCGAGACAGTCAAAAACTTACATTCTTGCAAGATGACTGAGGGTGCGTCAGTTAGTCCTCATGTTCTGAAGATGAAGGGCTTTGTTGACCAGCCTTATAGACTCGGATTCCCCATAAGCCAAGAGTTGGCAACGGATTTGATTCTGAATTCATTACCAGAGAGTTACTCGCAATTCGTGATAAACTACAATATGAATAATATGGAGAAATCGATTTCAGAGTTGCATTTGATGTTCAAAACTGCTGAACAAAATATCAAGAAACCCCCTAATAATGTATTGATGGTCCTAAAGGGAAAGGGAATGAAAAAGAAAGGCAAAGGCAAGGCTAGAGTTGCCAAGGCAGTTGATGCACCTGTCGCAAAGCCTATGGAACAAGTCAAGCCCTAGCCTGTTCCTGCTTCAAAACGCCCAAAAGAAAAGGAAGAAGATTTTCATTTCTGTAATCAAACCTATCTTTGGCATTGTCATCTCGGACACATAAACGAGAAACGCATAACGAAGCTCCATAAAGATGGGCTTCTTGATTCATTTGATTTAGAAATATATGAAACGTGCGTCTCTTGTTTACTAGGCAAGATGACTGAAAGTCCCTTTACTGGATATAGTGAAAGGGCAAGTGATTTATTGGATCTAATACATACTGATGTATGCGGTCCTATAAACACAATGGCTAGATAAGGTTATCAGTACTTCATTACATTTACGATGATTTCAAAGAGATATGGTTATGTATATCTTATGAAACATAAAGTGAATCATTTGAGATGTTTCGAACGTTTCAAAATGAAGTGCGAATCAACTTGGTAAAACTATCAAAACACTTCGATCGGATCGAGGTGGTGAGTATTTAAGCCAAGAATTTGATGATCATCTTAGAAATTGTGGGATTGTCTCCCAATTGACTCCACCAAAGAAACTCCACAATGGAATGGAGTTTCGAAAGGAGAAATCGAACCTTATTAGATATGGTTCGATCTATGAAGAGTCATGCAGATCTTCCATTATCATTTTGGGGTTATGCATTACAAACTGCAGCTTTCACTCTAAATCGAGTTCCTTCTAAAGCGGTTGATAAAACACCATATGAGATATGGTACGGGAAGAGACCTAGTTTGTATTTTCTTAAGATTTGGGGTTGTGAGGCTTACGTAAAGCGACAAGTCTCGGAAAAACTAGCACCTAAATCTGACAAGTGTTTATTTGTGGGGTATCCTAAGGAAACAAAAGGATATTACTTTTATAATCCCGCTGAGAACAAAGTGTTTGTTGCTCACTATGGTGCCTTTATGGAAAAACAGTTTATTTCAAAAGACACTGATGGGAGAGAAATAAATCTTGAAGAAGTTCAAGAATCATAGGTAAACACTGAACCGCTACTGGAAGTTCAACAACGTTCCGAACCAATTGAACCTCCACAAGTGACACAAGGCCCACGTAAATCTAGTAGGGTAAGACATAAGCCAGAGATATTCGGATTTCTCATTACTGATAGTTGTGATGTGTTGCTTATAGACCAAAATGAGCCCACCACTTATCAGGAGGCTATGTCTGGACCAGACTCAGATAAATGGCTAAGTGTCATGAACTCTGAGATGCAATCCATGTATGATAATCAAGTTTGGAACTTGGTTGATTTACCTGAAGGTGGTAAGACCATTGGATGTAAATGAGTTTTCAAGAAGAAAACTGACATGGATGGCAAAGTGCATACTTTTAAAGCAAGACTTGTAGCAAAAGGTTTCAGCAGACTCAAGGTGTTGATTATGATGAAACTTTTTCGCCAAGAGCCATGCTTAAATCCATAAGAATTTTAATTGCCATTGCTTTGCATATTATGACTATGAAATATGGCAAATGGATGTAAAAACAACATTTCTTAATGGAAAGTCTGCTTGAGGACGTGTATATGACACAACCTCAAGGTTTTGTACATCCTGAGAATTCTAGGAAGGTATGCAAGCTTCAAAGATCCATTTATGGATTAAAGCAAGCTTCTCGGAGTTGGAATCTTCGTTTTGATGAAGCAATCAATGATTTTGGTTTTATTAAGAACGAAGATGAGCTTTGTGTATACAAGAAGGTCAGTGGGAGTGTAGTTTTTCTGGTACTGTATGTTGATGATATATTAATCATTGAAAATGACATCCCAACATTGCAGAGTGTCAAGTCTTGGTTAGGGAAAGACTTAGGAGATGCAGCCTATATCCTAGGGATAAGAAACTATAGGGATAGATCTAAGAGGCTAATCGGTCTAAGTCAGAGTGTTTACATAGACAAGGTGCTGAATAGGTTCAGTTTGCAAGACTCTAAAAGAGGATTGTTGTTAATGTCTCATGGCATAAGTCTCAGCGAGAATCAATGTCCTAAGACAAATGATGAGCGAGACCGTATGAATAAGATTCCATATGCTTCAGCTATTGGATCTATCATGTATGCCATGTTATGCACTCAACCTGATGTATCATATGCTTTGAGCACTACAAGCAGATATCGATCGATCCAGGTGAGAGTCACTTGGATAGCAAGAAAAGAACATCCTTAAGTACTTGAGAAGGACTAAGGAAGTGTTCTTGGTCTATGGAGGTTTTGAAAATGATCTAGTTGTAAATGGTTACACAGATGCAAGTTTTCAAACTGATATAGATGATTTTAGATCGCATTCTGGATATGTGTTTACTTTGAATGGGGGTGAAGTAAGTGGAAAAGTTCGAAGCAAGAGATCGTGGCGGATTCTACAACGAAGCCGAGTATATTGCGGCGTCCGATGCAAGAAAGGAGGCGATTTGGATCAAAAAGTTCATTTCTCGAACTAGGTGTGGTTCCAAGTATTGCTAACCCTGTTTGTTTGTATTGTGACAAAAATGGGGCAATAGCACAGGCCAAGGAACCTAGATCACACCATAGATCCAAACATATACTCAGGAGTTTTCATCTCATTAGAGAAATTATTGAGAGGGGAGACGTAAAGATTTGCAGAGTACCTACTGAAGACAACGTTGTGGATCCATTGACAAAAGCTCTTCCACAAGCAAAACATGATGGTCATGTTAGATCATTAGGCATTAGATGCATATATGATTGGCCCTAGTGCAAGTGGGAGATGTTGGGGCATGTGCCCTAGGTCAATCCATTAACCGTCTTTATGAATACTTTTAGTTAATAAAATAGAGGATTTCATTTGTTGTTTATTATAATTAATTTGCATGTTTACATTATAATAAGATCCATGGGTATTTATGGAAATATCCTCAATGTCCCTAGTCGATCATTATACTGGGAACTATAATGAATTAAGACTAATGTGAGTCTTGATTGATGATCATATGATGATTATACGTATAGGGATACGAATCAAGATCACGAGTACTTGTTAGGGAACAAAGTACTGGACCGACCCGCTATGAGAACATCACATGGATTAAGTCATAGTTGTTTCTCATGATAAGTATATTTTTCGGTCCTCTGACTTGAGATTACCAGAGACTTCAACATTAGGAACATAGTGATTTGACACTATCAAACGTTGTCTTTAACCAGGACGATTATAAAGGTTGTGATTGGTTACTATGTGAGCAATGTGATGAAGTTGTGTAATCGAGATAGAATTTGTCCCTCTCATATAAAGAGAGATATCCAAGAGATCCCTCGATGTGTTAGGCGTTAAAAGGCCTAGTCTAAGTGAATTGATATTAATCAATGTCACTTGGATGTTTTCATCTACCTAGAGATCGAGACTAGTACGATTGAACATGTTGGATGACAATTCCATGCCTTATGTTTGATCAAAAGGATATCGTGTGACAAAAGGATGTTATATACATTATTGATTAGGTTGTATCGATTTGATATTCGTACGACTTGGGTAGTCATAATGTCTTGCTAGAGGCCGCTTATGACTTGTATACCAAAATGTGTTTTGGTACACTGCCAACGTTGTATGAGCCTATTGGGTCGCACACTAAGAATGGTTTTGCGAGATTTTAAGATGGTTCAGAAAAATGAATTTTATACGATAAAATTCATGACGGAAATGTCCTTGTGGTGTATTACAGTTATACTTCTTTAAGTAGGGGTATATGTGTAATTTACTTAACCGTTTATATACAAGAGTTGTATAAATAGACGCTTTAAGTTAGAATACACTAACGAAAGATTAAAAGGCTAAAACTCTATTTTCGTTTAAGAAACGACTTAGGGTTTTTGGTATGCTCTGGATCGTTTTGGAGAGAAACAAAAAGGTTTGGTATTCTCTCGAAGCTAGCACTTCAAATCTCGGTCGCTGTTCGTGTGTGGACTTCTGATAGAGGGCGTTCGTCGTTGGCAGCGCCTTAGAGATCGATCAACCTTCAGAAAGGTATATTGCGATTGAGGTATGATTATGTTTTTCATGGTTTAAACGTTTTTAATGGAATTAGATTCGGATCCTGATGGGGTTTTTGTCAAAATTGTTTTGTAATTTCCTCTGCGTATGAACCCCAAAACCCAACATAAAATAGATGGCGTGAGACTTAAAATTTAATAAAGGGATTTTATTCAATTTTAGCGATTTTATGAAAACAATGAAATATCATATATTTTATTGATTTGTTAAATCACTAAACAATTTGGAGATTTTTATACTGTTCACTAATAAAAGAATTTTCGTGCGTTAGCATTAGTTAGACTTGGGTCCATTGGTGAGCAATGAATGACGAGGTAAAAGGGGCGCGCCCCCCCCTTTTTTTTTTTTAGAAGCCGAATTTCAATTTCGAAAATTAAAATTCGCTATAGAAAATTATATTTTTCCTTGATTTTATTATCCTAAATTTACCCCTTAATTTATCCAAAATTAAGTCAATTAAGATATTTTTAATTAACCCGGGCCCACATCTAACTAATCATCTTATCATAATCCAATTAGGACTTAAGATATTGAAACCTAACATATCACCAATAACAAACTTCTCCATATTTATATTCTATCCAATAGGGATAACGAAACCGATTTTGCTTATATTTCTTAATCTAATTTGTTATCTATCTTTATCAAATAGAAACTTCATAACAGAATAGATATAACAAGATAAATAAATAATTTCGAAAATTAATTATTTACAATTTTGGTCCTCATCCAAATAATCACAAACATATAATTGACTCATGAACTACTATCCCAATCGAACCTAATGGTGTCATGGATCAGTAAACATGAAACTCAATTCATTAAAATTATTCGAATTAACCTAACATGGTTACTAGCATGTACGAAACTAATTTCAATTAAATCACGAATATATGTATCATATACATAAAACATGATAATAAATCTCACAGAAAACTTAAGTATATCACATATACATCAACTATTAACATGTTTTCAATCATATATCAAGTATATATCGGAAGAAAACATGTAATGTTTTTAATGGAATCAAACTCGAAGGCTTTGATACCACTATAGGGATTTGGGGTTCATGCGTAGCGGAGATTACAAAATAATTTTGACAAAAACCCCAACAGGATCAGAATCTAATTCCATTAAAAGGTTTAAACCAAGAAAATTTAATCATACCTCGGTCGCAAAATACCTTTCTGAAGGTTGATCGAGCTCTAAGGCGCTGCCAACGACGAACGCCCTCTACCAGCTAGTGCACACACGAACGGAGGCCGAGATTCTAGCTTTAAGAGAATACCAAATCTTTTTTGTTTCTCTCCAAAACGATCCAGAGTGTACCAGAAAACCCTAAGTCATTTCTAAAACGAAAATAGAGTTTCGGTCCTTAATCTTTGGTGTGTGTGTTCTAACTTAAAACGTCTATTTATACAACCCTTGTATATAGACGATTAAGTACATTACATATATACCCCTACTTAAAGAAGTATAAGTGTAATACACCAGGAGGACGTTTCTATCATGAATTTTATCATATAAAATTCATTTTTCTGAATCATCTTAAAATCTCGCAAAACCATTCTTAGTGTGCGACCCAATAGGCTCATACGATGTTGGCAGTATACCAAAACACATTTTGGTATACAAGTCATAAGCGGCCTCTAGCAAGACATTATGACAACCCAAGTTGTACAAATATCAAATCGATACAACCTAATCAATAGTGTATATAACATCCTTTTGTCACACAATATCCTTTTGATCAAACATAAGGCATGGAATTGTCATCCAACTTGTTCAATCGTAGTAGTCTCGATCTCTAGGTAGACTGAAAACATCCAAGTGACATTGATCAATATCAATTCACTTAGACTAGGCCTCTTAACAGTCTCACACATCGAGGGATCCACTAGATATTTCTTTTTATATGAGAGGGGCGAATTATATCTTGATTACAAAATTTCATCACATTGCTCACACAGTAACCAATCACAACCTTTATAATCGTCCGGTTAAAGACAACGTTTGATAGTGTCAAGTCACTATGTTCCTAATGTTGAAGTCTCTGGTAATCTCAAGTCAGAGGACTGAAAAATATACATACCATGAGAAACAACTATGACTTAATCCATGTGATGTTCTCATAGCGGGTCGGTCCAGTACTTTGTTCCCTAACAAGTACTCGTGATCTTGATTCGTATCCCTATACGTATAATCATCATATGATCATCAATCAAGACTCACACTAGTCTTAATTCATTATAGTTCCCAAAGATAATGATCGACTAAGGGCATTTATGATATTTCAAATACCCATGGATCTTATTATAATGTAAACATGCAAATTAATTATAATAAACAGCAAATGAAATCCTCCATTTTATTAACTAAAAGTATTCATAAAGACAGTTAATGGATTGACCTAGGGCACATGCTCCAACAGAGACCTATCACCTAACCTTTTCAACTACTATATGGAGTTGCGCTCAACATATCTCACACAAATAGCGGAGCTGCGCTCTCTGCTTTACAACATCAATCTCATGCTTGTCGACCCCCCTGAGTCCCATAACTCGTGTGTCGTGCAAGTGTAGTGGTGAGTGTCGGAACCCCAGTGACACATGTCCCTGTGAACCACGCATCTCATGTGCAATGGACACTAAATAATCCCTACTTTAATTTCAAAGACAAATAATTTCAAATTTGTAGGATTCCAAGACAAGTTAGGCTATAAAGCCCAAAGGAAATCGAATACAAGTCTAATTTAATCCAAAATATCTCATTAGCATGTTTTTCATTAATCTTTTCAAAAATGACATCAAGTGTAGGAATCAGAGTCAATGAAATAATTCACAGGACATCATGTCACAATATTCACACATGAATAGATACAAGAACAACATGATGTGCGAGTTCAAGTAGTAATATCGACCAAGAGACCAATAAATCAATAAAGGTGAATGAAATGAAATATAAAATTTTCACAGTTGTACTTGCACTTCACATGCTTATCATAATTTATCCGATCCCTCGACAATTCGAAATGTGTGCCCAAAAGTCTGAGTTCTCCCCTTAGTTTCATAACATTCAATAATGTAACATTATAGGCCAAATCGAATTCGATACCAATTTCTAACTTTTTTTAGGCCAATCCGCCCATTTTGTACTTTTCGAGGTAAACCCCCCGTAAAATGCTCGTTCGAAATTCCAAATATTTAATTTTTCATAAAAAATCATTACTTTCTATTTATTTTATCGAAATATAATTTTTTGGAATTTTTTCCAAATTTTCTAGAATTTTTTTCCATTTTTTTCTCCATTTTTCTTTTTTTTTTTTTTTTTTTTTTTTTTTTTTTCTTTTTTTTTTTTTTTTAATTTTGGTCGGGTCAACCTAAACCCTGGCCAGGGCGCTGGGCCTGGCTCGCCCCATGGGCCGAGCCTATCTCAGGCCCTTGGCTCGGTCCGCTTGAGGGAAGAGGTGCACAAGCACGACACGTACGTGTCCCCCCTTTTTCGCCACCAACGAACCAGGGACTCCCTGGTTCGTTGGGGGAGTAATTTTTTTCCTTTCACGAGCTTGGGTTGGCGATCTAACCCAAGCTCATTTAGGGAGGGGAAATAACTCTTTCGATTCGTCTCCTTCCTCAGAAGCATGGGAGCTCCCGAGTTTGCGAGCTCCCAAGCTCCAAACCCTCAACGCGACAACAATTGAAACACACCACACTCACCTTGATTTTTTCTGGTTCTCTCCATCACTTTCTCCTCCGCCTCCACCGACGATTTTTTTTCTCTCTTCTCCTCTCCCAATTGATGTTGGGGATAAGAAACCCATTAAGTGTGACTTATATATACAATTATTTTGGTTTAAATGATAGCCTTTTATTATGGTGTGCACACGTGTCCCGAGGCTCATCACATGGAGCACATTTTCCCACTTGTCCCCCAAGTCACTTGTGAGTGACTCAACAAAGTGACATTTTGCCTCATGATGGGTTAATGCGTGTCTCGATGCACATCTAATGCACCTTATTTTTTTTCACTAACTTTAAGACTTAGCTAAATGTGTCCACACTAAAGCCACTTATGAATCCAACATAAATTCATATTTAATTCAAATAAATTAAACTTACCCCACTATGCCGCTACCTCAGTCCTACATCGACACGCAACTCAAGGTACGTCCCCACTCGTCTCGATACCTACACACCCGTAGAAAATTAACTTATTAGTCTACACATATACAATACACTAGGCATACATCACAACAAATATAAAATGTACATTGCCCCTTGCCTCGAAAAATGGACATATCACGATGTGGGTCCTACAGTACCGGTCGTTAAGCCTGTTTAAATACGTAAATGCAGTTAGAAATTTTGGATTGTTACAGATTCATTGCTTGTGCTCCAACTGATTAGATAGACGTGGTATTGGTTTGGATAATATTTAAGATTTATGACTGATTCAATGCAGGTTTAACTTACGATATTTTGCTATTTAGATCGAGGGTCATTTTATGGTATGGCTTTCCTACTATCGATACTTTGATTCAATTATCTTGTCTACTATCCTTATGCCTGGTGAGAATTCATACTTTTATGGTTGATAATATTAGGCTAAACTTGATCCTTATGACTCACCTTTATTCTTAAACTCGATTGTTCAAACAATTGCTGATAATTCACACTTTTTACAGGTGATAATCTTTTTAGTTATGTCAACCTAATTAGTCTCTATTTTTTTTCTCAATTTTGTTTATACTTTTCGTTATTGTATATTTTAGAAAATAATTAAACCGCTACCTTGTAAATACAATTGACATCAATTTAGTTCATCAATCTTGAACTTCGAAAGTTCTTATTTTGTTTAGTAATCTTTATCCTTTTTTTATTCTTCAGATGTTATACAATTGGAGTCTAAGCTTAAAACCTTATTTTAGTTGCTTGAAATTTTTATTCGTTGTCCTTCTTTAAGTGTCAAATTGGTGATTAGCTTAAAAGAAATTCCAAATTGTTGAAGCAAGCTATAGAGATAATTGGTGCATTTCTTTATCATATTCTATTAAACTATTGCATACATTGCATAGTAAGTGACTATACTTTTTTATTATTTACCTATCATTGAAGGCATGAAAAGGGAGCGAAGCACCAAAACTCATCCAATTACCATCTTAGAATTTCATATACTTGATGAGAAAATATGCAAGAGTTAATTTGAGGGAATATCCTGCATATTTCCCCACAAAAAAATCATGCATATTTTGATATACTTTTGGATTTGTCTTCATCGCCCTTCAACTATTTTCTATTTAGATATAGTTGTCAATAAATTAATTTTACTTAATGTTTTGTCCACTATTTATTTTACAATGGTTGCGGTTTTGGATTTTTTTTTAGAGAAGTGCTTGTCTAAGCTTTGAAACTCTCCGGGATTAGAAGGCCAAATGATCAAAAATATCCCAACCCTTACAAGCTGTATCAATTCTATCATAGCCTTTGAAATTTATCTATTCTATCCTAATTTTTTCAATTTACTATCAATTTTATCCTCAATTAATTTGGGTACTTTTACTTTGAAATCAACATAATCTTTTAACTTTATTTTCATGATTATCCACATTGATCAACTTATATCAAAATCTTTTAAGCTTCATGTATAAATTAAGTGTATGAGGCTTCACAATAAAATAAAAATAAAAATTATAAATCAATGATATATACATTAATAATTAATTAGTTTATAAATCACCAATGTAAGTTAAAAATCATGTGTATGTACATATGATGAAAATGACATGTAATACTAATTAGAAGTTTTGTTTAATTTGACAAAAGAAATATATCTTTAGATTATTTATTTGTAGGCATATGTATATGCAACTATATGTGTATTGTATACAAAAGTATTTATTATGAATATTGAGCTCTAAGCCTCTAATGCATATGTATGAATAATATTTAAAGGTGTAAAGTTGAAGAGAATCATGTGCGGACATATATTATGTTAGAAAAAAGTGCCCATATTAATTGAAGATATAATTGATAATAAAACAAAAAGGTTAGGATAGAATTGATACATTTCAAAGGTTATGATATAATTGATACAATTAAGGTTAGGATATTTTTAATCATGAGCCCGAATTAGAAAAACAAAGTAAAACATTTATATATGTGGTTGTCTTGAAGGTACATATATGCAGATTCAATATTCAAGGAAATATCACACTGGTTGCATTCTCGTTCTTAATTAAGAAGATCATTTCTAAGGTGCAACATCTTAAATGTTATTCCATATAGATTGTCAAAATAGTGCAAGATATTCCTACTACTTTATATTGTGTTTAGATTTTGCACGTTAAAAATCTTTTTCATTTTTATATTAGCCATATGAATGAGAAAATAAATATTTGCAACATCTGCAAATAATACAGGGTGAATTCTATAAGAGAGAGTTTGCAGTGGAGAAGCACGAGATTCTTTGGCCGATGGAAAGAATGGTGTCTTATAGTAGAAATTTCAATCAATTGCATCTTGATCATTATGTTATGTAAGATGAAATCCAATGTACAACTATATGGCTCCAAAGTTATTTAAACTGAAGTACTCCCTCCATTCCATATTATCTGTCACATTTGAGCTTATAACGTACAAGAGTTAAGGTGATGATTGAAAGTCTTAAAAAGAAAGACATTGAGACTAAATTACCCCTCATTAATAGCCTTTTTGAATGAGTTTTTGCTTTAGTAATTAATGCGAACCCCCAATTGACATTAATGACATTACTTTAAGTTAGGGGTAAGATTGAAAAAAAAGATAATAAATGCACCCTTGATTTCCTAATGTGACACATATTGGGGAACAAGAAAAAAATTCAATGTGACAGATAATATGAAACGGAGGGAGTATATGAATTGAAAACTTGTAACACACTTTAAATGAATTAGAGTTATCTTGTTGATGTAAATAATGTTGGTTTTGTTAATGCATTTGCTATTAGTTCCTTGGATTCGGAGAGTTTACTCTAGTTTTGTTAATGTTGGTTTTGTTAATGTATATGTCCACCTAGCTGATTCAAAAGGGTGCGAGGTGGTTCATCAATTTTAGAGGTCATTTACATCTTTAGGGGATGTCCTATTTGATTTGGAAACAACTTTTTTTTTATATATATTCATAGTTTAATTAAGTAATGGTCAATACTACACTTGTGAACACATTCGTTTAATCACAATTGCTTATGTGACAAAGCGTTATGCATCTAGGGATGTGTAAGATCACTTCTCAGGTGATGCTATATAGACGGGTGTGATTTGGTGAGTGTATTCATCAAGTAAGTGTAGCATTTTTCTTGAATAATATTGTTGGTTTCCTATAAAAAAAAATTATTTATGACATACTTGTAGAAGTTATGTTCCTATGTAGTGGAAGTTAATGAAACTATAGAACTTGATGAAATTAATGTTAATGATATTGTAAATTGTAATCCATATGTCTTGATCAATTTTAAGTAATTCCACATGATTATGAAGGACTCTATAAAATTATTAATTGAATACGTTTATATTTTGGGTAGTGGTAGCCTGCTAAGGTGACACCCACTTTGAAAACATGGCTCCTTCAAATATACATATATTAATTTGTGTGCGCACAAACATCGATGCACAAAACGACTAATAAATAAGTATTCATTTTGGGTGACTAAAATTGGTACCCCAATAATTTTCATTACAGTGAAACTTAAATTCATTTAATTGATCAATTTGTATCTTCCTTTTTTATTTTTTATATAAGAGACCTTTCCATTTTTAGCACGTTCAAAAAACTAGTTGTCATAAACAAGCCGACTTATCCATAACCATTATTGAAAGAGCGTTGTTCGGTATTTCCTACAGATTGCATGCAAGTAACGTCAATTTGGATAGTTTTATCCTTATTTTTGCATTATTAAAACAACGCTATTTGGTATTTCCCACATATTCCATGTAACATTAATTTGTACAGTTTTATCCTTGTTTTTGGTTCCATAAAAGACAAATTAACTTTTTTAAAAGGACTTGCTAAATACACACCAAACAATGCCCTTATACACACCACTTAAACTCTCTCACACACACTTTTTAATCGTTTTGACAATTTTACCCTCCCACACACACCACACTTATCACACGGTACACAATACCGCCACCCCTCCATCTTCATTGCCACACCACCGGCGCCCTCCCCATCGCCACCGCCACCGCCACCGCCGTCACTCCCACCTCCCTCCCATCATAGCCGCCACAGCCCTCCACATCGTTCAGATATGGCTGAGAAGAGCAGCCAGATCTTGGAACCCTCTTGCCAGGGAGATGGGGGAGGAGTTGATGCCCCACCTACCATGGCCTAACAGAGAAAGGCGGGGCAACAAGCCATCTTCCTAAAAATAGAGAGAAAATAGAGAAGGTGATAACGATGAGGCACGGCAACGACGATGGGAGGGACGACGTCGGTGGTTGCAATGAAGGTGGAGGGGTTGTGGTGATGGTGTGTACGGTGTGGTGAGAGTGCGGGGTATGTGTGGGAGGGTAAGATTGTCAAAATTCTTTAAAAAGTGTGCGTTCCTATTTATGTGGTGTGCAAGGGCATTGTTTCTATTACTCTTATAAAAGGAAAATGTTTGGTGACACAAGAGGGCGCACATCAGCCTATGTAGCGCCTCTTTATATCATTTCTTGCACCTTTTTCAAGTGTGGGGCCTCGAAAAATGACATAAAGGAGGTGCGCCGCATAGGTTGTGCGCCCAATGTGAGCCCCTATGTGTCAACGAATCACTTCCCCTTATAAAAAGGGCATTAAACGGTTGTTTCAACGTGAATGTCCTTAACTATCATGTGCATCTCACGTGATATCTATTTCTTTCTTCTCTTGGTATATCACCATCTCTCTTCATCTTTGTGAAGCGTAAGGTTTGCTATGTACTCTCCATTTCTTTTTTCTTTTGGTGTATCGCCATCTCTTGGTGCATCTCACGTTTCTACTTTTCTGCAATTGGGCATACGTCGCTTTTCTTTTCCTCTCGGTCGCTTCGTCTCTACGAACGGCACGTCGTCTCTTCACTTTTCACGCTACCGGCATGCACGTCCATCTCGGTATACATCGATTTAAGCTCCCATTTTTATTGAGTTTTGGGGTTCATACGCAGCGGAAATTACAAAACAATTTTGACAAAAACCCCAACAGGATCCGAATCTAATTCCATTAAAAACTTTTAAACCATGAAAAACTTAATTATACCTCAGTCGCAATATACCTTTCTGAAGGTTGATCGATCTCTAAGGCGCTGCCAACGAAGAACGCCCTCTACCAGTAATCCACTCACGAACGGCGGCCGAGATTCGAAGTGCTAGCTTCGAGAGAATACCAAACCTTTTGTTTCTCTCCAAAACTATCCAGAGCGTACCATAAAACCCTAAGTTGTTTCTAAAATGAAAATAGAGTTTCGGCCTTTTGATCTTTCGTCTGTGTGTTCTAACTTAAAGCGTCAATTTATACAACCCTTGTATATAGGCGGTTAAGTAAATTACACATATACCCCTACTTAAAGAAGTATAAGTGTAATACACTACAAGGACATTTCCGTCATGAATTTTATCATATAAAATTCATTTTTCTGAACCATCTTAAAATCTCGCAAAACCATTCTTAGTGTGCGACCCAATAGGCTCATACAACGTTGGCAATGTACCAAAACACATTTTGGTATACAAGTCATAAGCGGCCTCTAACAAGACATTATGACTACCCAAGTTGTACGAATATCAAATCGATACAACCTAATCAATAGTGTATATAACATCCTTTTGTCACACGATATCCTTTTGATCAAACATAAGGCATAGAATTGTCATCCAACATGTTCAATCGTACTAGTCTCGATCTCTAGGTAGACTAAAAACATCCAAGTGACATTGATCAATATCAATTCACTTAGACTAGGCCTTTTAACAGTCTAACACATCGAGGGATCCACTAGATATCTCTTTTTATATGAGAGGGACAAATCTTATCTCGATTACACAACTTCATCACATTGCTCACAAAGTAACCAATCACAACCTTTATAATCGTCCGGTTAAAGACAATGTTTGATAGTGTCAAATCACTATGTTCCTAATGTTGAAGTCTGGTAATCTCAAGTCAGAGGACTGAAAAATATACCTATCATGAGAAACAACTATGACTTAGTCCATATGATGTTCTCATAGCGGGTCGGTCCAGTACTTTGTTCCCTAACAAGTACTCGTGATCTCGATTCGTATCCCTATACGTATAATCATCATATGATCATCAATCAAGACTCACACTAGTCTTAATTCATTATAGTTCCCAGTATAATGATCGACTAGGGACATTTAGGATATTTCTAGAATACCCATGGATCTTATTATAATGTAAACATGCAAATTAATTATAATAAACAGCAAATGAAATCCTCTATTTTATTAACTAAAAGTATTCATAAAGACAGTTAATGGATTGACCTAGGGCACATGCCCCAACACTTTTGTCATATCATCTCTTTATGAAGCGGGGCATCGGGTCTGCTTGAGAGAGACGCAAAAACGATATGACATCTGCAATGTCGAAATTCCATTGAAGATTTATTTATGGCAGGATTTAGTTTTCTTCGGGGGAATTTTAATTTTGATTATGGCTTTCAATAGCCATTGATTTTATTGTTTTTTATCCTCTATTTTACCTCTCAATTTGATTGATTTTTTTTTACTGATTCCACCAGTATAGTGTTTCTTCTTGTTGATTAAATAGTTTGATTTTTTTGGTGATTTGGGGCATGAATATTTGGAAATGGATATGATCAACGCGAGTCTTTTACGCTCTCACGGGATTCAATTTGAAGAGGCATTTTGGGGTATGTGTAATAAAAATTTTTGAATGATGTGATCTCGCTGGTCATTGAAATGTTTGTTGTTTTCTTCTTGGTTATATTGTGAAGAAAAATCCTTGATAGGGCTTCTTAGCGATTATAAGACTTGCTTCTTCCTTTTAATCATAACTCATAAGCCCTTGTTTATTGGTGATATTCACCTTTCTTTCTTAGATTTTAGAGAAAATTATGCCTTTAATCTAGCATTTCTTGGGGCCATCCAATTCGATTAGTTACTTAGTATATTGAAATTGTAAAAGCATCAACAAATTAAAAGTTATTGCAACTTGGAGCCATGTGAATCGCATAAAGGCATAGATAAAATAGCTAAATTCTCTTACTTAGATCAATAGCCAAAATTAATAACAACCTAAATTATGTCAGATATCTACCACCTATCTCTCTTCCATAGGATTTTTTTTCTCTCCAACTTTGGTTCCTATCTATTAATTACTCTCTTTCTCAATTGATTTTTAAGGCTTCATGAGTTTCCATGTACAAGTCTATGCCCTGCGAGGAGGATGTCTATTTAAATGTCTAACGATTAATTAACTTAATTTTTCTACCGATTTACTTTTTTTATTTCTTAATAATGGTACCCATGTGAATAGCTCTTATTTGAGATTTTAATTTTTTTTTATCAATTAACTTCACTCCAGACACTAACCATATATTCTTGTGTTGCGCATTTTGCTTACTAGAGGAAGTGCAACATTCAGTGTTACTCCATCATCTAAAAATTTAAAATTGCAATAAGTAACTTGACCAGTTTGAAAATCCCATTGCATTGTCATCCTTGAAAGTTGAAAAAAAAAAAACATGAATCTAAACTATTTACCAGATTGATACATTGCATTTTATAGATTGTCCACTCTTAAAAAGGTGGTACAATAAGTGGAATAATAATTGTCTTAGTTTGATTTTCAATTGCCAAATTATAATTAGGTTGAAAAAACCTTTTTTCTTAAGTATAATTAGAGCGTGTTTCCCTCTTGCTTAATAGTTTTATATTTAGCTAAATTGTAATTGTCTTTAGTGTGCTTTTTAGTTTATAAATGATTACTTTCACGTATTACTTTTTGTGACTCAATATACTCGGAGATGCATGTAGACTCGGAGATGCATGTAGACGTGCAGTCATATTATCACCAAACTGATAAAGTTAGAGATACTTAGCCATTGAGAGCGGGTATTGGTTTCTTCAAGATTTTGACAAATAAGAAGAAAGAGAAATTGAAAAAAGTGAGCTATGTGGAAGATGATGCTATCTTTTATGATCTTTGGAACGTGGAAGAGTTCATGAGTGTCAAGTGCTGAAGTAAAATGTTGGGAATGCTTCTATTGAATTGATGATGTGGAAGCTAATCTCATATTGAATGAGGTTTTTGTACTTTTTGATACACTTACTTGCCATTTGAATAAGAGCTTCCTAATAGACAATGATCATATGCTTTAAAGTAATTAATGGTTGCTAATTAATGACATTTTTATATTTGTCAATTCATATTTGTTATCAATTTGGCAAATGTCCTCCAATGTGTTTTTTAATCGTTAAGTTAGACTCAAAGGTAGATTGACTGTTGAATATGGTTAATCTCATATTGAATGAGGTCGTTATACTTTGATCAATACAATCATTGTCATTTGTCATTACTGCTCGTCAAAGGCAGATTAATCTGCAGTTGGAGAAGGCATTATATGAGTCTCATTAATTTGTTAGGGTTCTTCCCAATCTATGATACAATTATATTGAAGATGAAGTTGTTGTGAACCTTGAAGAAATAAATGACAAATAATTGGACGTTTACAAAATGCGTGTTTGGGGCGGTCCACTAATAAATGGTCTGAATTTCGACACTTACCATATTAGTAATTTATTGTAGTATTTCTTAATCTTTATATAAATTGATTGATATACATGATCAAGTTGTTTTTTTTTTTTTATATATATTACAGGTCGCTATAAAAACACAACAATTTGTAAAAAAAAATTGGAAAAAGTTCTCATAGGTCCGAACACATAAACCTGCATAGATTTATTATTTTATTTTACTACTCATTGTATATCTTAATTGTTGGTTTTTATTGATAGAGACGAAGACTTTTCCTTTTTTGTTTTGTTTCACCTTACAAGGACTTTTTTTTGGGGGGATTGATGTATTTTTATATATCTTTAAAAATTTAGATTCACATTTTTCGAATAACAAAAACATGTGATAAATGAATCAACTCCTGTGAGTGTAGCAAGCGACTCGATTGTGCAAAGTACATTCATTAAACTAATACTTTTAAAAAGTACGTGTGAGAGTTTATGTGGTGTATAAGGGCATTGTTTAATGTTTGTTTAGCAAGCCTCTTTTTAAAATGACACTTTAATTACTTGATTCATTCTTACACATTAATTAAGATTTGGTAATTTTTGACATTTCAACAAAAGAGGAAATGCTTTCTTCATTCCTTTCACACTTGCTCATCTATTCATCTTTCCTGTCCCCGACTCTTTTCTAACCTTTTTATCAAAAAGAAAGATGGACTTGTATACTTATGTAGCTACGCTTAGTAAATCTTAATATTAGCACTATCTTCAATTATAGGCATGATTTCTAATAGTAGGTAAAATCAGTTTCAACAAGTAGTGTACTACCCCTTATTACTATTTATATTCAAAGATTATGTTTGCTAACGCTATCGAGAGAGACTCTCATTGTAACTATATCTTGTTTATAATTTAATTTAATGTTCTAACAATTATGTTACATTTTGATTGATTGATCTGGCTGGACAGTTGTGCTACATAGAAATATATTAATTACAAAATGCACCAATAAATAAAAAATTAAAAGCTTGCGAATATTGTTTTTTATTTTTTAAAACATTAAAATAACTAAGAGAAAGGTTAGGAGATAGGGAAATCATGATCTAATATTGTAACTTTTTTATTGACAAAAAATTGTAGAATTGAACTCTCTTCTTGTAGAACTTAGCAATATCTTATTAATTTATATTGCAAATCATTACGCTTATCTTTTTATTATTCTACTTTATTTTTTTATTAATATAAATTTTATGCTATGAGGTTTGCTTAAGCCCAATAGACGTCGAGCTTAACTAGGTCTAGGTGATTCTAACTCGAACTTGGCCTTCGATAACTTATTTTGTAAATTAGAAACTCGTTTATCCTAAAGTAAGTATCAAAATATTTTATAAGTTATATGGGGCGTGACCATGGCCGAAAAATACAAAGCTATAGGACTGCCAATCAAATGATTGAGCTTAGTGAATATATCTATAGTATTTTACAACTTAAGTCTGATGTATGTCTCGGGTATATATATATAATAAGTCAAGGTTAAAGTTTGTCATCCCTAACTAAATTTTCGGACTCCATACTCATAACAACGCTATAGCATGTAACAAAAAGGACAAAAAAAAAATATCCTAATTATTTTATATTTATTTTATTTCATTATGAAACGTAAATATCATTATTAGACATATACATAATATATACTGAATTACCAAACCACCTACGTATGGTTTTGGCATTTATTGCACGTTCACCCTTATTTAATTAGTACCTATAAATTGGGTGAAATCTAGTAAAGCTAGCTAAATATTCAAGCGCGCGAGGGTGGATATAATCCAGACTCAGTCCAATTGCCCTTGAGATCCTCGACTTGGTCTTTATTAATTCGGTACATGTTCATCAGCACACCCGTGGACAACCCTCGCATCACAGAAGTTCTACCGGAAAAAAATAGCAACGTCGGGTCACTGTTGGTTTTAAATACAACCCATTTGAACCCATCTTTTCCGCCTTGTGTTGTTGTTGTACAACCTTGTGGTAGCAATATCATTTCGCCTTCTCTTAGTTGCCCATCATAAGCAGGAGTTGGGGAGTTGCCAACAATTTGAACCCGACCATTTCCTCTTATGCCATATATTATAGAGTAAGCATCTGGGTTCATTGCAAGACCAGCGAACGTATTCTGCAATAATTTAATTTATATTATATGTAAAATAAACCAGATTTTGGTTGGGTTAGTGGTAGGGATGAAAGCGGGACTATGAGGGTTAGGCTCATAGTCTCGAGTTCTATTATCCAAGATAGCCATAGATGGCTACTTTTCGTAATTCCAAAGCTCATTGGATACCCATGGTTAATAAAAAAAAATACAATATTTAAAATAGAAAAAGATATTCTTACACATTTAACTTCACACACTTAAAATTGACAAGAATAAAGCTTATATTAATGTCACATTAGGAACTTCATTTTTTTGAAGAAATTAATTATTAGGAACTTCATTTAAGATCATTAGGCTAATTAAAATACTTTTATTGGAATACATGGGTGATAAATGCTTAGCTACATTGTACGTTAATACAAAACTTTGGTTCCTATCACAATGTATAATTAGCAAAATCCTCTTAGCCCTAAATAGCAATGCCATCTCCAATTAATTATTTGGCAACATGGTGAAGGTTTCGGGTCTCCTACCTATGAGAGTTAGGGAGGATGTAATTGCACATTTTTTAAGAAAAAAAATAATTAGGGTTTAATAGCTTATTGAATCTAAATCTTAATTTGCAAGTCTTATTTCTTTTTCTATTTCAGTAATAGTTTTTTGCATCATTCGCTACTAATTATAACATAATGTTATTTAAAAATAAATAAAAATATAATTAATCAACCTGTTAAAAAAATTATATATATTCTGAAAATAAATTATATATTTATTTATCTTTTTAGTTAAACTAATCAACCGGCATTTTTTATACTAAAGAGTAATTTGCCCACAATGAACTCTTACTCCAAAAGCCTGTATCAAACCAATGAGCTATTCAATTAGTTGGTATTAACCCTGAAGGTTAAATTGTGATTGATAAATTTTAATAGTTTTACTTACGTTGTTGTCATATCCTGTTGTCCCGCTCAGCTGGAGTCGCTTAAGAATGGGATAATGTGTGCCATTGACTGCATAGATTGTTCCGCCTTCGTTTTTAACCAAGATATTCGTTGGATTTTCGCCTTTTATGTGAAAGGTTATGTTGCAAACGTTGTTCGAAGGCCGATGCTGCTGCTGCCGCCAAAATTGTTGTCTTCGTTCATCGCGTTGTTCCATTGTTGATGGATCGAGTACATGAACTGTTTGGCCCCTACAGTCACCTTGACCTTGCATCTTGGAAACAATCACTTTGTCTACTTTGTAAATATTTTCAAGTGTCTCTTCATCAAAGCCTGCAAAGATGTTGTTGGCAGCATATCTTTGTAGGAGCCAATTAATACTATTTGGTAATCTCGAGGTTCCACCGAGTGAGTGTATCTACAAATTTTGATATAATAGTGTAGTTAGTAGGTTAATAAAATGATGCGTGTTGTTTTTTTATTTTATTTTATTTTTTGCTTACTTTGGATATTCCTTGACGAAAGCTAATGAGAACTAGAGGTTCTGGTCCATCATTGTAAATCCAGTTAATCGTTCCAGTTGGTAATGCCACGAAGTCACCGACATTCAATCTTTCTCTTGTTTCAGAACATCCGGAAAGTATGGCACCCTGAATGCCCGTTCCTATGTATATATAGACAACAATATATATGGTACGTAGGTTTCTTATAATATATATGAATGTTTGAGTCAGCAAGATCCTATATACGTACAATTTCAATATTTAGCTATAAGAATCAATATTTTAGAAACACCTTTTTTCTTTTTAGGATTTAATTGTTTTTAAAACAGTTTTAATTATATATAAATATTTTTTTTAAGAAGTATTGCTATATATAGTGCTTAAGGCTCAATCATGAACTATGAATCTATGATGAAATGTGATCTGCACTATTCTTTTTGATTCCGCCATATATCATGTGAGACGTCAACCATGCACATGACTAATATGTTCGGATACTGTCGAGCCTCATTATTATGGAGCGACTTCTAACTCAACTTTTTTCATTTATGATACTTAAACTTGAGACATCCCTTAATTAAGGTGAACGGAGTCCCATGCCACTCAAACCAACTAGTCATTGGTAAATTTGCACTATTTGATTTTAAGCTTATTTTGTATGCAAAAAGTATTCTTCCTATAAGTGCATATGTGTATATGCGTTTTGATGTAGCGTAGAATTTTCGTACCTTGAACTACATAAGAGAGTTCGCTTGTAGCAACATAAGAAGGCAAGCTAAGCCCTTGAGATGAAATGACTCTCCGAATGAGAACAGCATCAATGCAACTAAGTTGTTTGTCTAGTGGGTTCCAGATCGCGGTTTCACCAGCTTCCGAAGCAACACTTAGATTGAGATCAAGTTGGAGAGGCTTTAGTATCAAGAATCGACACTCATCACCATGACTTGGAAAATAATATTGTGCAGTAGAACCATGAAACAAAAATAAGCAGCAGATGCAGAACAAGAGAAGCTCAGCCATGGGCAAGCAATGCAGATATATATAAATTACTCAATAGCTTGATGATTTGTTGGAGCAATTAAGTCTGATTTCTCTCCCGAGTTATTAATTATATATAGTGGTAAAGCCTTGGAGTGGGTAAGGGCGGTTGACATGGATTTTCAATATCTTATGTCTTTGTCTCTGCTTTCACTAGCTAAGCCTAGTGATAAGTTAGATGGGGTTTAAGTGTGGTAAGATTGTATTACAAAAAATTGCTCCTTGTAGCATTTTCTTCAAATTGAGGCGTTCGCCTATATATAAGATGGCGCCAGAGATATTTTCCTTTCTTTAAATCTTGGGTGTAGCTATTATTTGGAGGAAGACCTACCCTATAAACAAAGAAGATGTGGAGTAGTGTTCAAGCAAAAGCTCTAACCGTCGCACTCTTTTTCAACTGAGCTCAGAAGCTAGCTTATTAAGCGTTTTGTATTTTGAGAAATGCTAGAATGATAATATGTCACACCACAAGAGAAGCTCACAAGAGCCATGCTTGTTTCGAGATGCGAGCATACACAGATTTCGATGCATAACACGCGAGTCGAGGTTATATGTAGGGCTTTTGTGAGCCAATGTATCTTGTGGTGTGACACTGTTGTTGACATTAATCTAGTATTTTCCTTGTGTTTTTCATGGGTCGATCTCTAGGTGTTTTTCCAAAAGTAAGGCACATTTACAATTTATTTCACAAAATAGGGTGGTGTACTTTGAATTAACAAAAGTAGCTAATAACGCCTTTTGAAAAGGCGTTATTGCTTTTGTAGTTTGTGAGGTGGCGGTGAGGTGGCGGGGCAAATGTATAGATAGCGCATTTTCAAAAGGCGCTATCTATACATTTGCCCACCTCACCGCCACCTCACGAACTTCCAATAACGCCTTTTCAAAAGGCGTTATTGGCTATGTTTGAAATTTGTGAGGTGGCGGTGAGGTGGCGGGGCATTGGGGACATAATTTGTAAAGGTTTGTATAGATAGCTCATTTTCACCGCCACGTCATTGCCACGTCACAAACTTCAAAAATAGCCGATAACGCCTTTTGAAAAGGCGATAAAGCCAATGTAAACGTCACGCACGTATTGCGAGGTGGACAACCCGTACAACCCATGCAACCCATAGGCGTTATTCAGGTGTTGGAAACGCCACGTCGAGGTGGGCAACCCATGCAACCTCGTGCAACTCATGCAAAGTCACGCACGTGTCTCGATGTGATAAAGACAATGTAAACGTCGCGAAGGTATCTCCTGGTTGACAACACATGGAAACGCCACGCACGTATGTCCGCCTCACGATACATGCGTGACGTTTGCATGGGGTCCATGGTCTGTAGCGGATATGCATGGCTGACCCACCTCGACATACGTGCGTGGCGTTTCCAGGGGTCGTCAACCAGGAGATACGTGCGCGACGTTTACGTTGGTTTTACCACCTCGAGACACGTGCGTGACGTTTGCATGAGTTGCACGAGGTTGCATGGGTCGCCCACCTCGACAGACATGTCTGACATTTGCATGAAATCTCCACCTCGGCATACATGGGTGACATTTGCATGGGTTGTCTGCGTCGATATGCGTGCGTGTTGTTTACATTGGTTGTCTACCTCGACATACGCGAGTGGCGAGGGTGTGAGGTGGCGATATGCGTGCGCTTTATATCACTATTTGTAGGATTCATGGGTGTGAGGTGGCGGTGAGGTGGCGTTGAGTTGGCGAGGCAATTTGTATAGATAGCTCCTTTGGAAAATGAGCTATATCTATACAATTGTCTTCCACATCACTGTCCACCTCACTGTCCACGTAGGACGTGCAGATTACACAGATAACGCCTTTTGAAAAGGTGTTATCTGTGTAATCCGTCCCACGTGGCCATGACACATGGATAGCGCCTTTTCAAAAGGCGCTATCCATGTGTCCAAGTCAGCAACAACACAAACCCATTATGATAACGCCTTTTGATTAGGCGTTATTGTCTATTTCCGGAAAAAAAAAATCCATTTTCACCCCATTTCCCTCATTTAAAGTAATTTTATATGTACTTTTGTAATTTTTTCCGATCTCTACGCTTTCTTAAAGAACATAGGGCTCATAAAATTTTTCATGGAATAAGGGTTTGTTGAATGAACTAAGTCATCCGACCCGCCCCGAAAGCAAGATCAAGTATCATTGTATTAGGTACAAACTGATAATGTAATTTCCGATAAACTCAAGCCGAGAATATCATCAAATGATTTCTCGGAAAAAAAAAAAAGCAAATATACATAAAGATAATTTTCTTATACATATATCTACTTAGCCAATGTTTTTAAAAATTCGATTCTTCCCGAGAACTATAAAGTTGCTCCAATCACTTCCAAGACCTTAAGAACTAAAAAATAACAATTAATTAATGACTCCTGACTTACATAATAAAATAAAATGCCTAAAAATAAAAAATAGCCGATCATCACCTGAATTATCTAATGTTGGATTTTTTTTTATTTTATAATCTTGGAATTATGAGAGTATAAGTTGGAGTAAAAAAAAGAGAATTAAAGAATTCAAGTTTAATCTTGGAGATTTATATAAACCATGAAAAAGAAGATCTGAAAAAGAGAAAGAAAAACGAAAAAAACAAGAAAGAACTGAATATAACATCAGATAAAAAAGAGAATTAAAGAATTCAAGTTTAATACGCTATTGATAATATTTAGGCTATTAATTAGGCAAAAAAGTAAAAATAAATGAAAAATAGGCGAAAAAATACCCAAAAATATGCCAGTTCCCCAACAAATTTCTTCTAGGAAGCTGCTAGTAACCGACTTTGAACACCGACCTAGTCAATTGTTGCACAATACATCTCATGATGAGTTAACGCGTGTCTCGATGCACATCTAATGCACCTTATTTTTTTCACTAACTTTAAGACTTAGCTAAATGTGTCCACAATAAAGCCACTTATGAATCCAACATAAATTCACATTTAATTCAAATAAATTAAACTTACCCCACTATGCCGCTACCTCGGTCCTACATCGACACGCAACTCAAGGTACGTTCCCACTCGTCTCGATACCTACACACCCGTAGAAAATTAACTTAATAGTCTACACATATACAATACACTAGGCATACATCACAACAAATATAAAATGTACATTGGCCCTTGCCTCGAAAAATGGACATATCACGATGTGGGTCCCACAGTACCGGTCATTGAGCCGGTTTAAATACGTAAACGCAGTTATAAATTTTGGATTGTTACAGATTCATTGCTTGTGCTCCAACTGATTAGATAGACGTGGTATTGGTTTGGATAATATTTAAGATTTATGTCGATTCAATGCAGGTTTAACTTACGATATTTTGCTATTTAGATCGAGGGCCATTTAATGGTATGGCTTTCCTACTATTGATACTTTGATTCAATTGTCTTGTCTACTATCCTTATGCCTGGTGAGAATTCATACTTTTATGGTTGATAATATTAGGCTAAACTTGATCCTTATCACTCACCTTTATTCTTTAACTAGATTGTTCAAACAATTGCTGATAATTCACACTTTTTATAGGTGATAATCTTTTTAGTTATGTCAACCTAATTAGTCTTTTTTTTTGTCAATTTTGTTTATACTTTTCGTTATTGTATATTTTAGAAAATAATTCAACCGCTGCCTTGTAAATACAATTGACATCAATTTAGTTCATCAATCTTGAACTTCGAAAGTTCTTATTTTGTTTAGTAATCTTTATCCTTTTTTTATTCTTCAGATGTTATACAATTGGAGTCTAAGCTCAAAACCTTATTTTAGTTGCTTGAAATTTTTATTCGTTGCCCTTCTTTAAGTGTCAAATTGGTGATTAGCTTAAAAGAAACTCCAAATTGCTGGAGCAAGGTATAGAGGTAATTGGTGCGTTTCTTTATCATATTCTATTAAGCTATTCACTATAACATTTTAGGTCTTTAATAAAGGTTTTAAAACCCCTATTAAATAGAGTGTTATTAAATGTCATGTAAAAATGTGTTATGTTTTAATTTTTAATACATGTATTACATAGATGTTTTTTGAAACTCCTATCAATTAGGTGTTATTTAATAACACCCCCTTTAATAGGGGTTTAAAAATCTCTATTAAATACCAAAATTGTTCTAGTGATTGCATACATTGCATAGTAAGTGACTATACTTTTTTATTATTTACCTATCATTGAAGGCATGAAAAGGGAGCGAAGCACCAAAACTCATCCATTTACCATCTTAGAATTTCATATACTTGATGAGAAAATATGCAAGAGTTAATTTGAGGGAATATCCTGCATATTTCCCCCACAAAAAAAAATCATGCATATTTTGATATACTTTTGGATTTGTCTTCATCGCCCTTCGACGATTTTCTATTTAGATATAGTTGTCAATAAATTAATTTTACTTAATGTTTTGTCTACTATTTATTTTACAATGGTTGCGGTTTTGGATTTTTTTTAGAGAAGTGCTTGTCTGAGCTTTGAAACCCTCCTGAATAAGAAGGCCAAATGATCAAAAATATCCTAAGCCTTACAAGTTGTATCAATTATATCCTAGCCTTTGAAATTTATCAATTCTATCCTAACTTTTTCAATTTACTATCAATTTTATCCTCAATTAATTTGGGTACTTTTACTTTGAAATCAACATAATCTTTTAACTTTATTTTCATGATTATCCACATTGATCAACTTATATCAAAATCTTTTAAGCTTCATGTATAAATTAAGTATATGAGGCTTCACAATAAAATAAAAATAAAATAAAAATTATAAATCAATGATATGTTCATTAATAATTTAATTAGTTTATAAATCACCAATGAAAGTTAAAAATCATGTGTATGTACATATGACGAAAATGACATCTAATACTAATTAGAAGGTTTGTTTAATTTGACAAAAGAAATATATCTTTAGATTATTTATGTGTAGGCATAGGTATATGCAACTATATACGTATTGTATACAAAAGTATTTATTATGAATATTGAGCTCTAAGCCTCTAATGCATATGTATGAATAATCTTTAAAGGTGTAAAGTTGAAGAGAATCATGTGTGGACATATATTATGTTAGAAAAAAGTGCCCATATTAATTGAAGATATAATTGATAATAAAACAAAAAGGTTAGGATAGAATTGATACATTTCAAAGGTTATGATATAATTGATACCACTACAAGGAAAATGAAATTTAGAAACGGAATTAGAAAGGGAAATAATTTCCGTTGCTAAAAAAATAAGTTAGAGACGAAATTGAGACGGACTGATTTAGAGACGGAATTGAGACGAATCAGAGACGGAAATCGTCTCTAAAAAATGGCGCGAACATTCCCGGCAAAAATTTCGTCTCTGATGACCGTTCATCAAATCTTGGGATTTGTATATGCTTGGTTCGAGGTTCCCCCATCCCACCCCCAACACCCCCCCCCCCGCGCGAACAACAAAAAACCCCCAAACACTTCTCGTCTAAAATCACCCAAAAAACCCTAGCGATCGCCCCTCCCCAAAATTCGTCTCGTTCGATCGTCCCCAAAAATCCCCAAATCCCGTTCGATCGTCCCGTCCAAAACCCCCAAATCGGTCTCCTTCTTTGCTCTCAACTCTCGTCTCTCCGTCTTTGATTCCGCTGGTCTCTCTGGTATCTCTGGTGTCGCCGTCACTCTCGGGTCTCTCCGTCTCGTCGCGGTGGTCTCCGTCATCGGTTCTCAACTCTCTCTCTCTCTCTGGTCTCTCCGTCTCTTGCTTGGTGACGGATCTCCGTCTCTCATTGGTAAGATCAGCACTGCCCGTATGTATTTTTCCTTTCTGTTTTTTAGTTTAGTTTTGTATTTTCTTTCATGAACAAACAATACAATATCATTTTCTTTAACTTTGTGAAATATTTTTTCCTTCATGCACAAGCATTACAATTTCTTGAATTTCTCAACTTTTTTTGTGTTGATCGATATTTGGTGCATGGATTATCAGATAATGATTGTGGTTGATTGCTTTTCTTAGGAAATAGTTGTTGATTGATTTGTATAGTTCCAAATGCACTCTATTAGATATGGGTTATATTCTACTTAGGGAAATTTGCATATGTAATTGTATGGAATCCTCAATAACGAGTGGTAAGTAATTACTTTAATTGGTTGGCCTTTTAGGGGAAATCACACAACTAACATGTCTAGGTTAAAGTAATTGTGCTTGGCGCGTTAATTGTCTAGCGTTATTGACTCCATCGACTTTATTGCGACAATTGTGTTGAATTATAGTGTGCTTCACCTAGGGGTTATACATTTGCTAGGAAGTGAAACAATTGTCATACTTTGTTTGGCATAACTAAGGAATGCAGGGGTTTATACACAATATTGAACCTTATAACTAACCTAAGAATTGATTTGGAATGCTTTTTTTATGTGAAAGTTGATGATTCTTAGGTCTAAGTGTTGAGTTGATCTTGTGCATCACCGTGGCATTTGTTAGTTTCTTATAATTGATTGCATCGCTCTATTAACATTCATTTATTAGTGTTCATATCTGCTTGTTTTTTTTGCTTGTGTGTGTGTTTAAGTTGTATACAATAGTTTAGTCTCACACATCCTCCATTAAAATCGGATTTTTCATATATTTGTCTCCTAAACTAACAAAATTCCATGTGGTTAGGTCCCTTGACTTTTCATTATTAGTATGGAAAATGGTATCCTAATAAGGGTTTTATTATTTTTGACGCTTTTGGTAAGCATCAAGATGTTTGGTTCCATGATGTTTTGAACTCATGTGTTTATAGAACACTGATTCGCCTTGATAAATATTGGGATTTCCACATTTTCACATCACCAAAGTGCCTTAAATCACTTACCACTTGCCAAACATTTTTTTTTTCATTTTCATTCATATCTTCATTGCCCAAAAAAAATCTTTTATTAGCTCATAACTTAAACATTTGTGAAAATATATCACATTATATCATTCTTATTGCTTAATATTCTAAGTCTTATCGTGACTCGTTACTATGGAACTTCTATTTCAATAAACATGGGATAATTTCTAGTCAAATCATTTGTCTATAGTTAAACATTTAATTGAATTCAATAATACTTTACAGACTCAATTATATTGTTCTTCGCCAATTCATTCAAATATTTCAAGATAATAAGACGGGTCGCACCTATTTTTTATATTGTGATTGAATCATGATTATGATATTGAGTTACTTAGACTTTTAGTCTTGCTCAACTACTCTAGTCCCTTCCTTACATTGATTAAAGGAGCCTTTTCCTTCCATTTCCATCAATCACAATTAATCTCTACATCTCCTTTCTTTATGCAAAGTTTACTCAATTTCAATTCTTGTATCTAAGTTATTCTAATGTTTATATCACCTTTAGTCCCTCTTACAAATTTCTCAAGGCTTTGCTGTCCACTTAGACCACTTAAAATTTTTTTATCTCAATTGACACATGCAATGTTCAACTCTTATTTTTTGAATTGGCTATGAACAATATAAATTCGTAGAATCTTGTAATCAATTGAAGTCTTTCGTAGCTAATTCAGTTTATAGGTCCTATCACAATCTCATTTTGATTTTACAACTAATATTTATGTTTTTGAAAACAAGTTTCTATTTCGTGAAAAAGTTGTCTCCTTTCACTTTTATTGAGACTATTTCGGAAGCGACTTTAATTAGTTACTAATTTATACCAATATTTTGTAGAATAGATATTCCCATGTTGTTGGTCCAACTAATACTAACCTCATTCTAAAACTGAAGATATTCATATTTTTTGCTACTTAAAAGTCTCAATTTCACAATACATTTATCAGAGTATTTATATTCAATTGAGACTTTCACTTTATTTTAAAATGACACTCTCCTTAATGTTTTAATATAACACAATTCGATATTCTTAATATGGTGAATCACTGTGTAATAGCTAATAAATGAACAACTTGAATTTGTTTTTATATTGATTATATGTTTTTAAATATCATGTTAGCATTAATTTGTTGATATTGCTATTACGTTTCGTTATTAAATATTATAGGGATTGTTGAAAGTTAGGTGAATCTGAACTTATTGAGCAAGTTGAAGTGTTGACCCTGTGACAAGTGATAACCCAAACCCATATGAAGACCCTTGTTTATGACATAAAAACTAAATAGATAAATAGTATTAGAACCTACGCATAGAAAAAAGATCTCTTATGTTATAACCATTTATTTTTCTTTTTTTAGATCAACAACTGAGGTACTTAAAAAGTAGTCATTTTAAAGAAGTTCATCACTTAAGTATTTTCATATGAGGAAATAAGTCTTAGAAAAAATACTTTGATCCTAGAAATCTCTACAACAAGTCAAAATTATCCGGCAAACGGAGTAAGTGAGGTTTAAACTATTATCAATCCTCCCATGCTAGTTTATATGCTTGGTTTCATTTTAGTAGTTATTGATGTTTAATTTGGAATCCATTATGGTATTTCTTCATTAAGATTTTTTTAGCAGTTCCCTTTTAAACTCCTTATCGTTTAAATGCCTGTGGAACTGATATAACGTTGGATAATTTCAATTAGTACCTTGTAAAGTATGGCCAATGACCACCATTAAGTCTCCTTTGCTATTTTATGATATCTTGATGTGTATAACTATTCAGATATCATAAGTGATATCTTGATGTCTTTGTTATATGTTTGGTGTCTCTCTTGATGTGCTATGTAGGTGTTCAACTAACAATTATAAAAAGAACAAGTTTCCACTTCCTTTCACTCTAATGCATTCATGAATCTTCGTTCAGTATTTTTGTTCAAATTTATCATGTTAGGCATTGTTGTTTTTTATCTTGCTATTTTATTATGTTTGGTTATGCTATTCTGAAATGCCAAAAAAATGATAATAGGTGCGATGATCTGAAATATGAAAATATAATTCTGAATATACTAGGTATTACTTGGATGATTGATGATTTATTGGTATTTTGTTAGGTTTCACGGCGGGAGGTGATCATCCCCCACGTCGAGGTATACCATTAGGAGGACATCGTCCAGTCGGAAGAGGTGCGGCACCGACCTCTGGATGCGAAATACCGACTGGGCTTCATGGTCAGGCCACACGAGGGGTCCATATAGGTCGTGGCGGTCGACGTCGTGGGTCGATTCCTGCATTATCGATTCCGACTTCTCGTTCTCTCGAGTACGATCCAGCCTCAGCGTCACCTTCGCCTTCCATACCATCGGCGTCGTCTGTACCATCATCTTCGTCATCAAGGACTATACCAAATTCGCAGCTCCAGTCACCATCGCCGACAGCTAGACATGTCACTCTTTTACCCACGAGGCCTGCACCCCCAGCCACCGCATCACCGGCAGCAGCCCCACAATCCGACGGCAGAGCAGGACTGGAGGTGACAGGCCCTCCGCGGGCACCTCAGAGGACAGGGATGGAGCCCCCTCGCGTGCAGGGGATCCCGATCAGACTAATTGCCAATGATACGTAAGTTTGAATTTGATTCATATATGTCGTTTTAAATATGGATGTAAATTATTAAAGTAGTTAAGATGTTATGCATTTTCATGAAACCCAGGGAGTTGCATCCTTCTCATTTTTGTGCACGGAGGATGACAAAAGTTTTCAAAAGATGGATGATTCCTGAAGGGTATTGTTGGAAGTCGGTACCGACTCATCATAAAGACCAATACTGGCGCCAATGGAAGGTAAAGAGGACTACTAAATGTCTTATGATTTTTACTATTTTCTCAATGTCTCGTAACAATTGCAATCGCCATTTTGTAGGTATTTTTTAGATGGGATGACGCGATTCCCGAGGATCTCATTCGAGCGGCGTACGATAGGCTTGCAGGCACAAGGTACACCGCATTGATGCATAAGTTAAAAAAGAATCGTGTGCAGCTAGTTTATGTTACAGATGAGGCATGGAGGAGATACTTGGAGTACTGGGAGAGCGAGGACTTCCTTGCCAGGTCTAGGCAAGCGACAGCGAATAGGAACACTGAGGTCGAAGGACCTGGGACTGGACCCTCGAAGCATGGTGGTGGTTCCGTGTCTTTTGCGACTACCCATGAAAGATTGGTAAGTTTTTTTTAACCTCTTGTTTATTTTTTACATTTATACACTTGTTCACTTTGCTGAATTTATGACTGGTCCTGTACGCAGACTGATTCATCCGAGACGCCACCTACTGTGAATGATTTGTATTTACATCTACACACGGTAAATCACGACAGGATGACATTCATCGATACTAGATCAGAGCGGTTCTATGTAAGTATAGAAATGAAATGTTAAATAGTATTAAGTTTACTTCAAACCCTATAATGTATGTTGTTTGTTGTTGATACCTGCAGGATAGGCTCCAGAGAAGACGTCAGGAGCTTACCCAGGCTACACTAGACCAATCGGTGGATGATGAGGCGGTGTACCTCAACGTGGCTACGATCTCGGGTCTTTAGGGAGAAAGAAGAGGAGATATGCAGATCCTGGTGCTAGCACGTCCCAGATGCCGGACATGGTGCCGCGTGCAGAGTTCAATGTCGTTGCCGAGCAATTACGAAAGGTTATGGAGTTCATGCATCGGCATCTCGGGATGAACATGGATGGAGCCAGCCTATCTCAGCAACAACCACCACCACCACCACCACCACCACCACCACCACCTCATGACCAGCAACAACTGCCTCAAATAGATCCGATCGATCCACCACAACAAGGGGACAATGTTGAGCGAGAGACGCAAGAGTGGCTTACGAGAGATGAGCAGTTTGGTGATACATAGGTAATTTTCTTATTGTTTTTGTAAATACTGAGATTAAACTTTTGCTTTTGTAGATAACGTTAGCAACTCTTCGTATGACTTTTTGAGTGACACTTCTTTTTGTGCATATTTAGACTTATACTTCTTTATGTTTCATTGCATAGTTGTTCAGAAATTTTTCCCATTCCATTTACTTCTTTTTTCTTACCCTACTGCAGATGTTACATTTGCTTGGGAGGTTCAGTGGTCTGCCCAAGCTACCCGATCTGTTTACAAATAAAAGAGTGCAAGGTTATGGGAGTATTTGTATCTGGAGTAACTAAAGTAAGCTAATTTTCTCAATCATGTTTTATGCTAATATACTTTTTTGGTGAACTAAAACAGCTTCTTTATATGTGGATTACTGTTTTGCATACTCTTATCAATTATGATAATCGATACTCAGTTTGCCATTGTTGGTGAGATTTCTTTGTACTTTGGGGCAACACTGATATTTGACTTCTGCTCATGCATATTCTCAATCATAAATATTTTTAGTCATAGATCAGTAGATAGGATGTTATTGGAAGTATCTGAAATATCAATCTTGTATTACTTCAATTTCTGTAACTGCACCTCATACATATGAAAACCTTTTGCTTTTCTCGTTTTCAGATCTCTATCACGGATGCTGCAGAAGCTTTAGTGCATATTTACAGCAAGATGCATTGCTTAAGCATATATTTCAATTTTCTCCATGTAAGAGAGAATTTTCTAATTTTGACCTTGAAAATGCAGAATGGCATCTCTAATAGAACAGTTGGAGAGATTGGAAAGCTGATTCTTCTGGACTTGGCTGGATCTGAAAAAATAGAGAAAACTGGAGCTGAAGGAAAAATTCTTGAAGAAGCAAAAACCATCAACAAGTCCCTTTCTGCTCTTGGTAATGTGATCAATGCTTTGAAGAATTGATCATGACATTTATATCCTTATTGATACATACTTTAATCCTATGTATTTATACTAGAAAAGTAGAAAGCACACCATAATTGATTCCTCCTTCTTTTTCCTTATTGATACATACTTTAAACCTATGCTTAATTAGCCTTAGTTCTATCATAATCTATTTCAATATTTGATCTTAACTAATTCTTCTAGGTTTGGGCATTCGGGCATGTAAATCAACAATTTGATTTATGTGAAAGCTGCCTACTAATTAAGTGACCAGGAACATTTGCTTCATCTTAAGCTTTGGTAGGAGTATTTTATATTACTGTTTTTACTTTTACAATTTATTCGATGGAGAAAAGAAACAAGCTGGTCACAGTTGCATTTTGCAAATCTAGTGGGCTTCTACTGCAGTTGACATTAATTTTTAATCCATCTTAATGTTGTGTTGTAAACTCGTACTTGCTTCTCAATGCCTCTCCTTGCCAGAGCTTATTTTTTAATTAAACAAATTCGATGTTCTAAATTTTTATACAGGATGTCAACTACTAATGTAATCATTTTCGTATACTTGTTTTGGTTTGGGATCTTTTATCTACAAAACTCAAAACCTGTCAGGTTAAAATAACTTGACAAACCGAAGTAGGTTGATTCATGTAGTGAATTCCATTTAATACTTGATTTTCTATTTTCACTTTAGCAGTTAGCAAGTGTTGATCCGTGCAAAAAATTGAAGCTTGTTATTTGGTGGTCTGCTGCTTAAATAGAATATGCAATGAACTAATTTGCTGCTAAATAAGCTTGTTATTCTCCATCTTTTGTCTAATTTGCTGCTTGTTATTTGGAAATATATGTATATATGTTTTATTTGCATTGTTTCCTCAAAACCTCATGCCCTTACCTCCGGAATTTATTCTACAGCAATGATGCCTTTGAGAACACATGTATGGAATTTGATGAGGTAAACTTGAAGCCAACGTACAAGATACTATGGGGGATACCAGGTTTTCTTTGTAACAATTAAAAGGGTCTTCGTTCATTTTGTTTTTGCAACGTCATGTGCACGAAAGGCTATGTTAATTTGTTTAAGAGACTTTAAAGAATTTGATGCAACTGGGTAACTTTGAATTTTCAGGTGAAAACAATATTTAGCAGTCAAATGAATTTTTTTTTTCATCATGGCATATTAAATTCTTGCTTTTGTTATTTCTTGTTTTCTCATGCCTGAGTTTGCTAATAGGAGTTTGGAACAATTCACTGGTCGTTCAAAAGCAATTAATATTGCCAACATATTGGGTCTCCCCAAAATTATCATAGATGATGCACTTTTACTATACGGAACAGCTAGTTCAGAAATTAACGAGGTACGTCAATATTCATGGCTGTTGGGTGTTAGGATTGTTGTTGATAAAAGTTACTTAGTGCTTCAAAGTTACTGAAATTTCGACACCATGCAGGTGATAGTTGATACACGTTAGATGCTTCAAATTCACATCTAAATGTACCTGTAGATCTTATTGATATGCCATGATGGGTATTTTCTTGCATTTCTTCCTTGAGTTGTAACTTGTAATTCCCAAAATTTAAGCAAATAGAACACATCAATGGCCATCTCGTATTCAATAAAATCAAAAAAAGCCCATTAGTTACTGAAAGTAAGGATTTTGTGCTGTGACTTGATGCAATTCTATCTCTTCTTCTTCTCTCGTACTTGTCTTAATTCATATTGTGCCATATATTGCTTGCATTCCTTTTGGTGTATTGCTTTTACGACGACGTTGGAGCGGATCTGTTCCTGCGCGCTATTTATAAGCTCTCTATTTGATTCAGGACTGCTCGGAAGGAACCCTGTGAATATGCATTATCACTGGTTGTTGTCCTCAGATGGAGAATCAGAAGTGCTTCAAAGCTGCGTTATAGTGTTGTGAGGTATTGTACCAAATCTCTATCTCCTCTTTCCTGTGTTAGCAAGCATTCAAAAACTTGCCATTTCCTAGCATGCTTCTTCTGATGTATTCCTACCTCTGCTGTCATGTTTATTCATGTCATATAGCTTTTTAGCTTAGTTATTGATATACGATATTTGCGATTCTCTTACTCATAGCAGTCTTAAACCTGATCCCTATGCTCGAATCATTTAGTACCATTTGTTAGAAAGGACTGAACTTTTTTCTTTTTGTTTTGGTCATTAGGAATTGAAATTAAATGCTCACTTTCGGTGGACTTCTCTGTCAATTGCAAAGAATTTACAGCAACAACAATGTTGCTCATCTTATTTAGCACTGATTGCCAAACGAATTAGATGATACGATGAGAACAAAGAGTGGCATGTTTACTAACACTTATGCAAGTTAATGCAAATTTGTGATTAGAATTGCTAAGGAACTCATCTAATTAACTCCACACTTATTGTCAATCATGTTTTCCCTGTGAAGATCTAGAGCTTGTGTTAGTGATGTGATATAATATATATATATATATTGCAACTTAGTGAGAGACTCTTTTTCTCAATATTGTAACTTAGTGAGCTAGAGACTCATTTTTCCCAATCTAGTATTCTTGTCTCAAAGAATTCTTATTTTGTGTTAGATGTATGTATTTAGGCTGTGAACAAGGTAATTTTTGTCTTGTGATCTTATCTGTGCCTTGATGTTTTAGAAAGATGTTTGAATTGATTTAGAGGTTACACATGAAATAGGGGAATGGTACAATTACATGGTTCGATTACACATGTCGATTTTCAAGATGTTTGAACTGATTTAAAGGTTCCTTGAAAGCTCTTGATGTTGTGTGGTGTATTGCTTTTACGACGACGTTGGAGCGGATCTGTTCCTGCGCGCTATTTATAAGCTCTCTATTTGGTTCAGGACTGCTCGGAAGGAACCTTGTGAATATGAATTATCACTGGTTGTTGTCCTCAGATGGAGAATCAGAAGTGCTTCAAAGCTGCGTTATAGAGTCCTTATTGCTCTTCTTATTCTAACCAGTCATGTTGGAGTTTTGGTGATTGGAGGTGTTGAACATTAGATGGATTTTGTTCTTGGTTATTAAGCTTAATTCTTTGTGTGCATATTTATAGGATTGTAAGTTTTCTTTTTTTGTGGTTGTTGAACAATAGGATTGGTGGTTTTTGTGTATACTTACAAATTTGGAGCTTTTGTAATACAAGACAAGTTTCCGTGGATATATGATTTTTTTCCAAATTTTGAGTTTTACATTTTTTTTCTCTTTTGAATATTTGTTGATATATATTGTCCATGTATGAATGTCAAATTTGCCTTTTTTGTGGGATGTTAGCACCCCCAGGGAGTTGTTGGAGGGGGTGCAGGTGATGGAGTAGGTCCTATGGTTGTAATTTCAAGTTATAGGTTGGAGAACCAATTGGATTATGTTTATGTTTGAATATTAAACGAAAATGAAAATTAGAGACGGATTACCAACGGAATTCAAATATTCAGTTGATATTCCATCTCTAATTTTCCAAGAATATATACATAATCACAAACGGAATCAGAAACGAAATAAGAATTTCGTCTCTGATTCCGTTGCTAATCAGAAACGGAATCAGAGACGGAATCAGAAACGGAATCAGAGACGGACATTTACATTCCGTCTCTGATTCCGTCTCTGATTCCGTTTCTGATTAGCAACGGAATCAGAGACGGACTTCATAAATTTATTATTTCCGTCTCTGATTCCGTTGCTAATCAGAAATAGAATTAGAGACGGAATGCAATTACAAATGTACCATTTCGAAAAAAATTCCATTTCTGTTCCGTCTCTGTTCCGTTTCTAATTTCCGTCTCTAAATCCGTCACTAATCAGAAACGGAATTTTTCCGTCTCTATTCCGTCTCTAATCAAAAAAGGAATCTATTTTCCGTTTCTGATCGAATCAGCGACGACGTTTTCAGAGACGGAATGGATTTCGTCTCTGTTCCGTTTCTGATTGCAATTAGAGACATAATTTTTGGAAATCAGAGACGGAAATTTCCGTTTCTGATTTGCTATTTTTTGTAGTGTACAATTAAGGTTAGGATATTTTTAATCATGAGCCCGAATGAGAAAAATAAAGTAAAACATTTATATATGTGGTTGTCTTGAAGCTACATATATGCAGACTCAATATTCAAGGAAATATCACACTGGTTGCATTCTCGTTCTTAATTAAGAAGATCATTTCTAAGGTGCAACATCTTAAATGTTATTCCTAACAGATTGTCAAAATAGTGCAAGATATTCCTACTACTTTATATTGTGTTTAGATTTTGCACGTTAAAAATCCTTTTCATTTTTATATTAGCCATATAAATAAGCAAATAAATATTTGCAACATCTGCAAATGATACAGTGTGAATTCTATAAGAGGGAGTTTGCAGTGGAGAAGCAAGAGATTCTTTGGCCGATGGAAAGAATGGTGTCTTATAGTAGAAATTTCAATCAATTGCATCTTGATCATTATGTTTTGTAAGATGAAATCAAATGTACAACTATATGGCTCAAAAGTTATTTAAACCGAAGTACTCCCTCCATTCCATATTATCTGTCACATTTGAGCCTATGCACAAGAGTTAAGGTGATGATTGAAAGTCTTAAAAAGAAAGACATTGAGACTAAATTACCCCTCATTAATAGCTTTTTTTAATGAGATTTTGCTTTAGTAATTAATATGAACCCCCCAATTGACATTAATGACAACTTTAAGTTAGGGGTAAGATTGAAAAAAAAGATAATATAAATGCACCCTTGATTTCCTAATGTGACACATATTGGGGAATAAGAAAAAAATTCAATGTGACAGATAATATAGAACGGAGGGAGTATATGAATTGAAAACTTGTAACACACTTTAAATGAATTAGAACCATCATGTTGATGTAAATAATGTTGGTTTTGTTAATGCATTTGTTATTAGTTCCTTGGATTTCGGAGAGTTTACTCTGGTTTTGTTAATGTTGGTTTTGTTAATGCATATGTCCGCCTAGCTGATTCAAAAGGGTGCATGGTGAGGTGGTTCATCAATTTTAGAGGTCATTTACATCTTTAGGGGATGTCCTCTTTGATTTGGAAACAACTTTGTCCTCTTTGATTTGGAAATAAGTTTTTTTTTATGTATTCATATTTTAATTAAGTAATGGTCAATACTACACTTGTGAACACATTCATTTAATCACAATTGCTTATGTGACAAAGCGTTATGCATCTAGGGATGTGTAAGATAACTTCTCAGGTGATGCTATATAGACGGGTGTGATTTGGTGAGTGTATTCATCAAGTAAGTGTAGCATTTTTCTTAAATAATATTGTGGGTTTCCTATAAAAAAAAAATTTGTTTATGACATACTTGTAGAAGTTATGTTACTATGTAGTGGAAGTTAATGAAACTATAGAACTTGATGAAATTACTGTTAATGATATTGTAAATTGTAATCCATATATCTTGATCTATTTGAAGTAATTCCACATGATTATGAAGGACTTTATAAAATTACTAATTGAATACGTTTATATTTTGGGTAGTGGTAGCCTGCTAAGGTGACACACACTTTAGAAAAATGGCTCCTTTAAATATACATATATTAATTTATGTGCGCACAAACATCGATGCACAAAATGACTTATAAATAAGTGTTCATTTTGGGTGACTAAAATTGGTACCCCAATAATTTTCATTAAAGTGAAACTTAAATTCATTTAATTGATCACTTTGTATCTTCCTTTTATTTTTTATATAAGAGATCTTTCCATTTTTAGCACGTTCAAAAAACTAGCTGTCATAAACCAGCCGACTTATCCATAACCATTATTGAAAGAGCATTGTTCGGTATTTCCTACAGATGGCATGCAAGTAACGTCAATTTGGACAGTTTTATCCTTATTTTTGCATTATTAAAACAACGCTATTTGGTATTTCCCACATATTCCATGTAACATTAATTTGTACAGTTTTATCCTTGTTTTTGGTTCCATAAAAGACAAATTAACTTTTTTAAAAGGACTTGCTAAATACACACCAAATAATGCCCTTATACACACCACTTAAACTCTCTCACACACACTTTTTAATCATTTTGACAATTTTACCCTCCCATACACACCACACTTATCACACGGTACACAACACCGCCACCCCTCCATCTTCATTGCCACACCACCGGTGCCCTTCCCATCGCCACCGCCACCGCCGTCACTCCCACCTCCCTCCCCATCATAGCCGCCACAGCCCTCCACATCATTCAGATATGGCTGAGAAGAGCACCTAGATCTTGGAACCCCCTTGCCAAGGAGATGGGGGAGGAGCTGATGCCCCACCTACCATGGCCGAACAGAGAAAGGTGGGGCAATAAGCCCTCTTCCTAAAAATAGAGAGAAAATAGAGAAGGTGATAACGATGAGGCACGGCGACGATGATGGGAGGGACGACGTCGGTGGTGGCAATGAAGGTGGAGGGGTGGTGAGAGTGCGGGGTATGTGTGGGAGGGTAAGATTGTAAAAAATCTTTAAAAAGTATGCGTTCCAGTTTATGCGGTGTGCAAGGGCATTGTTTCTATTACTCTTATAAATGAAAAATATTTGATTGACACAAAGAGGCTCACATATGAAGCGCAGCCTATGTGGCGCCCATTTATGTCATTTCTTGCACCTTTTCAGGTGTGGAGCCCATAAGAAATGACATAAAGGGGGCGCCATATAGGCTATGCGCCCAATGTGTGGCGCTCATTTATGTCATTTCTTGCACCTTTTTTAGGTGTGGAGCTGATGAGAAATGACATAAAGGAGGCACCATATAAGCTATGCGCCCATTGTATGCATCCCTTTGTGTCAACGAATCACTTCCCCTTATAAAAAAGGCATTAAACGGTTGTTTCAACGTGAATGTCCTCAACTATCATGTGCATCTCACGTGATATATATTTCTTTCTTCTCTTGGTATATCACCATCTCTCTTCATATTTGTGAAGCATAAGGTTTGCTATGCGCTCTCCATTTCTTTTTTCTTTTGGTGTATCGCCATCTCTTGGTGCATCTCACGTTTCTACTTTCTACTTTTATGCAATTGGGCACACGCCGCTTTTCTTTTCCTCTCGATCGCTTCGTCTCTAAGAACGGCACGTCTTTTCTTCACTTTCCACGTTACCGGCATGCACGTCCGTCTTGATATACATCGATTTAAGCTCCCCTTTTGTCATATCATCTCTTTATGAAGCGGTGCATTTGGTCTGCTTGAGAGACGCAAAGAAGATATGACATCTGCAATGTCGAAATTCCATTGAAGATTTATTAATGGCGATATTTCGATTTCTTCGGGCGGATTTTAATTTCGATTAGGGCATTCAATAGCCATTGATTTTATTAATTTTTATCCTCTATTTTACCTCTCAATTTGATTGATTTTTTTTTACTGATTCCACCTGTGTAGTGTTTCTTCTTGTTGATTAAATAGTTTGATTTTTTTGGTGATTTGGGGCATGAATATTTGGAAATGGATATGATCAACGCGAGTCTTTTACGCTCTCAGCGAGATTCAATTTGAAGAGGCATTTTTGGGGTATGTGTAATAAAATTGTTTGAATGATGTGATCTCGCTGGTCATTGAAATGTTTGTTGTTTTCTTCTTGGTTATCTTGTGAAGAAAAGTCCTTGATATGGCTTCTTAGCGATTATAAGACTTGCTTCTTCCTTTTAATCATAACTCATAAGCCTTTGTTTATTGGTGATATTCACCTTTCTTTCGTAGATTTTAGAGAAAATTATGCCTTTAATCTAGCATTTCTTGGGGCCATCCAATTCGGTTAGTTACTTAGTATATTGAAATTGTAAAAGCATCAACAAATTAAAAGTTATTGCAACCTGGAGCCATGTGAATTGCATAAAGGCATAGATAAAATCGCTAAATTCTCTTCTATAGCCAAAATTAATAACAACCTAAATTATGTCAAATATCTACCACTTATCTCTCTTCCATATGATTTTTTTTTCTTTTTCTCTCTAACTTTGGTTCCTATCTATTAATTAGTCTCTTTCTCAATTGATTTTCAAGGCTTCAAGAGTTTCCATGTACAAGTCTATGCCTTGCGAGGAGAGGATGTCTATTCAAATGTCTAACGATTAATTAACTTAATTTTTCTACAGATTTACTTTTTTATTTCTTAATAATGGTACCCATGCGAATAACTCTTCTTTGAGATTTTTTTGGTCCAAGCTAGAGCATCCAATAATTAACTTCACGCCAGACACTAACCATATATTCTTGTGAAGGGCTGCGCACTTTGCTTACTAGAGGAAGTGCAACATTCAGTGTTACTCCATCATCTGAAAATCTAAAATTGCAATAAGTAACCTGACTAGTTTGAAAATCTCATTGCATTGTCATCCTTGAAAATTGAAAAAAAAAAAAAAAAAAAAAAAAATCTAAACTATTTACTAGATTGATACATAGCATATTATAGATTGTCCACTCTCAAAAAGGTGGTACAATAAGTGGAATAATAATTGTCTTAGTGTGCTTTTCAATTGCTAAATTATAATTAGGTTGAAAAAACTTTTTTTCTTAAGTATAATTAGAGCCTGTTTCCCTCTTGCTTAATAGTTTTATATTTAGCTAAATCGTAATTGTCTTAGTGTACTTTTTAGTTTATAAATGATTACTTTCACTTGTTACCTTTTGGGACCCAATACACTCAGAGATGCATGTAGACATGACAATTGAATATCTTATATTACTGTTATAGTCATATGATCACCAAACTGCTAAATTTAGAGATACTTTGCCATTAAGAGCGGGTATTGGTTTGTTCAAGATTTGAGAGCTATGTGGAAGATGATGCTATCTTTTATGATCTTTGGAACGTGGAAGAGTTCATGAGTGTCAAGTTCTGAAGTAAAATGTTAGGAATGCTTCTATAGAATTGATGATGTGGAAGCTAATCTCATATTGAATGAGGTTTTTGTACTTTTTGATAGACTTATTTGCCATTTGAATAAGAGCTTCCTAATAGACAATGATCATATGCTTTAAAGTAATTAATGGTTGCTAATTAATGACATTTTTATATTTGTCAATTCATATTTGTTATCAATTTGGCAAATGTCCTCCAATGTGTATTTTTTAATCGTGGAGTTAGACTCAAAGGTAGATTGAATGTGTTTTTTAATCGTTGAGTTAGACTCAAAGGTAGATTGACTGTTGAATATGGTTAATCTTATATTGATTGAGGTCGTTATACTTTGATCAATACCATCATTGTCATTTGTCAATACTGCTCGTCAAAGGCAGATTAATCTGCAGTTGGAGAAGGTATTATTTGAGCCCCATTAATTTGTTAAGGTTCTTCCCACTAGAACAAATTCTACTTTTCATAGAGGTTTTTGACCTCTATGAAAAGTGTTATCTTTTAAGGTGTTATAGTATCTTCAAAGCTTACATAGGGGTTTCAAACCTCTATCAAATATTGGCTATTTCATAGGGGTTTGAAACCTCTATAATATCTTCAAAGGCTTACATAGGGGTTTCAAACCCCTATCAATTGTAGTGATTTCATAGGGGTTTGAAACCTCTATATTATCGTTAAAGGCTTACATAGGGGTTTCAAACCCCTATCAAATGTCATTTTAAAAAAAAGATTAATGGATGAATGCCCATAATTAATTTTCATTTCCGTTTTCAATTGAAAATATACAAATCTACAATTCCATGAAAGTAAAATCTCTAGAAAAATCAGTCCAAGAAGCATACTTTATTTAACAATGTGTTAAGGGGCTGTTGCATAGATATGACCATTGAAAAATGACCAGCGCCTTGAATGACGATAACTTCCTCGAGTAAGGGGACATCTTTCTTCAATCCACCACCATGTATGAAACTTCTTTACGCCCGGGCTATTATGAGTCAACTCAAGATCCCCTACTATAAACTTCATACGCACCTTAACCCGTGCTCCTGTCCACGCCGCTGTGAATTCCCAGTTCCAGTCCCGGCATGAGCAAACTCCGCTTCCATCTCCCCTGGCTCCTAGAGTACATGAAAGGATATGCAAATTAATAAGATCATAATGCCATGAACTTATAGAACTTACAGACTTAGCAACACTTTTTTGAATCTGCCCAAGTAATATATCATTTTTGTATGGTTAATGAGACTAGCTTACTCACCACCGCATAGATGCAGGAAAAGGGATTTCATTGCGAGTTGGATAATGAGCTTGCATAAGACATGATAGTGCGAAGCCAAAAAAAAAAACTTAATTTATAAGAACTGATGATCTGCATTCAAAATATTAGCCAGGAGAACTGCTGGACAAGAAATGAATATTAGTAAAACATAGTGGTAGCAGCTATATGTGATGTAGCGTCACTGGCGTGCTTAGAAATAACATTGTTATATTCATATAAATCATTCAAATATAGAAGTTTTACGACTGTGCGTCCCTATCTCAGTCCAATTTCGCTCAAGACAAATGTTCATTTTACTAAGGCAGAGGACAATTCTAAGAGTTGCCTTCCAATTCATGAAACTCAACCAATTTTCCAACTCGACAATAAATCTAAAAATAAGAGTAAGTTGAAGTCCAAGATGTAAACATCACATGACTGATAAATACCTTACTTGATTAAATTATTATGTTCTAAGGAATTGAAAAAATAAATACTCATGTGTCACCTGGGTCTCCGGTCCACCATCATGTGAGCCAAATTGTCTTCTGATTGCGCTATATCTTGTTGCAATACAAACCGCTCTTGACAAGGCAAGTAAAAGCTTCGAGATACAATAAATTTTCGCACATAAACCATCGCTCCATAAGCCACCGCCGTGGGACATTAGATTCCAAAACTTTTCCTTCTCTAGTGACTTGAGAAAGTCTGCGACATTTGAATCAAAACTTTAACTAGCGAGTCCGGTTCCTCAAGAGTTGTTGAAAAGAGCGGCGACGAGATGATAGCAACAAACACAACAAATGCAAAATCTAGATGGCTTAGAGCACTATAAATACTAGCCGGTCAGACCAGAGTTGAGCGCACTGTGAACATCTATACCAATCTGATTCTTGGTATACATCATGTGACTCATTGCCATAAAAGTTTAGTATTCTAGAATGAAATGAAGTCAAATAAATGATATTTCGATTCGCTGAAAGACTTCACATTGAGTAAACATGCACCAAAGAAATGAATATTCAAGAGTTCCATCTCTAGAAACTTATTCCTTCTAAAAATATGGCAAAACACGAACAAGAATGAGTACTTAAGAAAGGAGATGAAATTAAGAAGAACTAACCAAGCATTTCCACGCATTGATAAAAGAGGCATCACATCATGTAGGGAAATGTAGAGTTGTAGAAAGGAATTAAGATGTCGGCCTCAAGCTGGTAAAGTTTCTTTAAATAACACAATGCTCCAAATAAATATTCAGAATTAGCATTAAGCACATAATTGGGGCACATCTAATTAAACAACCAACATGATAGTTCTCAACAACATAAGCGATGACAGCTTCAACTGCCTCGTATCTTCAGCAACACAATAAAAGGCCCTAATCCAGTTAATACAAGAAAATATAGAAGCATGCCACAGACCTAATGAGCAGCATCTTCTTCCTCGCAGAATTTTGTGTACTCCTTTGGTCCCAATAAGGAATCCAACTCTGCTGGATTACTGGGTTTTACTTTGATCATCCATCCTTCTTCAAAGGGGCTGGAATTAATCTGCATGGTAGAATGCAGAATTTAGTCTATTTGGAAATTTTAATAAAGTTTTAAGAAAGATTGATCAGAAATTTACTACATAGTCAAGTGAGTGAATTACCGTGCCAGGTTTTTCGGTGAGCCTGTATTGATCTCGACCACCTCACCTTGAAATGGGGAGTTTACATCACCGGGTTGCTTTTACACTTTCCACTTTGCTCCAAAACTACGCCTTTGGAGACCGAAGCACCAGTTCGGAAGCTCCACAAACACGACTTCTCCGAGATGCTCCCGTACATCGAATCCGAAATGACCAATGAATCAAAACACTACAAACTTACATATATAGGTCCCAATCCAAACACATTTAACCTCGCCAATATATAATAAATTGACATTCATACATCGACAATATATATCAACAAATATTCAATTGAGAGAACAAAAATGTAAAAATCAAAAATTGAAAAAGATATATATCAAAAAAAAATTGTATAGTATTACAAATGCTCCAAATTTCTAAGTATTCACAAAACCACCAATCCTATTGTTCAACAACCACAAAAAAAAAAAAAAAAAAAAAACTTACAATCCCAAACATGTACAAAAAGAATTATCAATCGAAAAGTCTTGAGATGTTCTTCAACACCACCGCACACTGCCAAGGGACATTTGAAACAACTTAATAATTGAATAGTTGAACTTAAATTTTTCAGGGACATAAGCATCATAGAAGATAGAGCTAAGGTAGAAGAGCAATGACTCACATCGAACTTATAGTGACGATCCCTGCACTCGACCATCAAAGTCTACAAACAAGCAAAAAGATTAACATTAATTCATTTGAGATTTAAGAATCCACAAACGATGATAAACACTTTATATACTTGATTTAAGTAAATTAAATTCTTACCAATTCAGTAGGAGGAAGATAACAATGTTTGTCATTTTCACTTTTATCTTCATTTTCTAAAAACATATAAGAGAACAAAAATATGCTACCTCATAGATAGACCAAAAAACTCATAAGACTATTTTCAATCAATCCACTTTCACAAGCTACAAAATTTATCATAAGCTCACTCATCTCATTTCAAACTGAGCTTTTTTAACTTTTAAGAACCAAACAATAAACCTATCAGTTTCCTACAAAGTTCCAAAAAAGAATACATTGTAAGCAAGTAGCAAATTTCTAATAAAATTCTAATAAATTGTTTGGCACATTGAGCTGAAACTATAAAAGATAAAATCCGAATAAATAGTTTCTAATTACTACTCATTAGCTACTTATGTCATAAATCCATCATGCATCAAACAACTAAAGAGAACCATTTTCAAGTCCCTAAAAGGAAAAAGAATGATTCAAATTCACATCAATAGTTAGTCTAAAAAACAACTAAAGAGAAACATCTAACATACCATTGCCACTGAATTCTCTAATATGCTTGTTTTTATAGGCTTGAAGGTTAACATAGAAAACTTTACCTTTTTCTCACTACAAAGTTGCTTGTATGGGAGAAGCATTTTTATCGGCTTTCCATTCCATTCCCTTCTTGTATGCACCATTACATCATCCCGTCTTGTGCGAAATTGGAATATAGTTTCCCACTTGAAGGACAACAATTTCAAATGGCATTAAAAATTAAAGGATTGACATAATGCGGACATGAGCTCAAAACATGGTTTAGAGCACAATATTTGGAGAAGTGTTACTAATTTGCAAAAACGAAAGAAAGAAAATGAAAGAAAATTTACTTGGCATCTAACCGTAGTGATCCTCGCACAAACATGCAACAACTTGAATAAAACTTTACCCTCATTGGAGTAGACTGTCTCATCACAATAATGGTCATCACTTATTATGCACCACTTGCATTGGAAACTTCTAAAGTCAAGGTATATACGATACTCATCTAATAGGATCTGTTCATTGCGTAGCAGTCAGCTAAACTTACACAACATTCCGAAAAACTCAACACAAGATCTACCAAAGTCAAGATGTATCAAGCATCCATAAATTTATTCAATAACCTACTAATTTTCTTAAAACCAAAGTATACATTTATCAAATTTGAATAAAGTCCGCCACATGAGGAAAACAAAAGACTCAATGAACATTGAGGTAGAACCATAGAATATAAGCAAACTAAAATTGGATGTCTAAATGACCTCACAAGGCCTTTCGAAGGTAAATGAAGGACCTACTACGAAGCAAAGAAGGGTTGAAAAAAAAAAAAAACCTCAAATACAAACTTACACAAATTGAGAAATAATAGGACATATACCTAAAGACTACAAGTTCAAGATATTCAATTAATATAACCTCACATGCATGTGTAGCAAGATCCATAAGAAATTTAGATTCACAACCATATATCCCATAAGATTAATCACCAATTACTTTGTAAGTAAGAAAGCCTACCAAAAGAGGTTTTCATATTAAAGGTTTGGAATCACAAACAATTCTTCAAACAAACACTAGTCAATCAACAAGCTAAAAATCAAACGAGCGCACACAATGCAACAACCACATCCAAATCCACATTAGAAAAAATACAACAAAATTGTCCATCTCCAGATCAAACCAAACTAATTCTGATGAATTTCTCCAATCAAGACAAGAACAACATCAAAATCAATAGTTTATCAACTCGGACCCTCACAATTCGATCGAAACAACAAAATTGCATCCTTAGCAATAACTACCATAAATCAAAATCGAGATCGAAACAGACTGAAATTGATTACCTCGCTTTCGAAGGCCAAGACGAACCTCGTCCCCATCGCCGCGCCCACCATGAAATCCCCATCGGCCCCCAACGACGGCGGCCCAGCCTCGAAACCCCCGAATCCTCTCCACATCTTTCGCACTGAACACATCCACCACCTCCCCATCCTCCCCGCTCACCAACGGCGCCTAATCCACCACGTTTCGCGCCAGAAAGCTCGCCGCTTTATCAAAATCGTACCGCGAAGACCCCGCCGCCGCCGCCGCCTCCATACAATCCCCAACCCTAACCCCATACGACCTCGAAACAAGCCCTAGAAGCTCGGACTTGGAGTCCCCGTTCTGGGTGACGAAACGCAGGGGAGGAGGCGAAATCGTCACCGGAATCGACGAAATCCGAGGGAGATTTGAAGATGGTGTCGGATGCGAAGGGGATGCGGCGGGACTTGGCGGAGCGGATAATGGAGTACTGGTCGAACGGGGTGTTGTTGTAGTGGACGATGGCGATGCCTCCGAGGCCGAGGCGGCCATGGAGGACTCCGAGACGGTGTCCGTCGGAGAGGCGACGCAGGGGATGGAGAGGTCGACGTTGAGAGAGAGAGAAGAGCGCAAGAGGAGAGAAAGAGAGTTGTGAGAGACGGTTTTTTTTTTTTTTAATTTGGACAATCAATTTTTGGGCGGCCTTGGTCCAAGTGTACACAAATCCCGAGATTTGATGAACGGTCATAAGAAATGCAATTTTTGGCGGGAATAGTGGCACCATTTTTCAGAGACGGAATTTAATTCCGTCTCTAATTCCGTCTCTAATTCCGTCTCTGATCCGTCTCAAATCCGTCTCTGAATGTTTCCGTCTCAATTCCGTCGCTAACTTTTTAATTTAGAAACGGAACTTATTCCGTTTCTAATTCCGTTTCTGATTTAGAAACGGAATTTATTTCCGTTTCTAATTCCGTTTCTGATTTGCTGTTTTTTTGTAGTGAAAATTGTTTATAAGACTGATCAGCTATAAACAATTAATCAATGCAATGAATTACAAAAATAAGCATAAAAAATAATAATTGAAGGCAATTAAATTTTTTAAAGATCCACAATCTTTTACAATACTGCTTCACAGAGGAAGACTTGGAAACCTACGAAGAACATTACAAGAAATCCGACTTCCTCACTCCAATGCAAGTTCCATATAGATAAAGGATTATGGGTTTGTTTAAATCCATCTAATTCAAATCTTTGATTTGCTAATTTCAGGGGGGCTAGTCGATAACAAGAGTAAATAATGTAGCAACCAAGAATTAAACCTAAGACTGCCTCAGTCAGAGTTTGGAACTTCTTTTTTTGCCATTGCACCACACCACTAGGGGGCGGTTGGCGTTAGATAATTACAAAAATAGTAACAACATGTATGTTTTACTTACAGGTCACTGCGTGAAAACATCGATGTGAGCAATGTAGTTGTCGAGATTCCAGCTTTGTTAATCATGGGCAAGAAGGATTATACGCTCAAGTTTTCGAGCATGGAAGAGTACCTAAATGAGACAAAGACAAAAGTTACTTAAAACTTCTATGTATTAGGTGTTATTAAAAGCCTACATTGTTCGAGTGACAGATCTATGGAATTGGTAACATTTAATCAATCAATGCGATATCATGTAAATGAGCATGACCCAGTCTACCATTTACCTATTCAAATGCATCTCTCTATATTAGTATTGTGCACAAAAGGCACAAAACATAAACAAGTGCATATTACAATAATAGATTATAAAAATAAATTACCAATACACCTTATGAAATAAAACTCACACTTTGCCATCGAAATTGTACATTGAATTAAAGTGGAAAAGCACTTGAGAAATCTCTCTTTGATTTTCGTTCTTCCAAACAAATGAACATTGAAAGACATAAAAATCAATCTAAAAAGGCAAAAAGTCTTGCTTAGATAGATATTACAACCACAATGAAAAACACAAACATATAACACACAATGAGAGAAACAAATTAATGGTACCAACTCTAGAATGCAATCACCGATTTCAAAAAAAAAAAAAAAAATCAGAGACTAAGAACATATATAATAAAAGCAAATAAATATTAATTCACAATCGTAAAAAAACATTAATTCACAACATGAGACCTTACCTAAAACATGACTTGGGTTCCTGTAATCCTGTCCTACTTTCCTTCTCCTGTAGCCGCCTTATTTGGCCTACAAAAAAATTCAAACTCACATGACTATAAAAAAGGGAAAATTCAAACTCAAAGACGAAGTGGAGGAGTCAAAAGCTACTTCCACCACTCGAATTGGTGCTTTTAAAATGACCTCCACTCGAATGCTAAAGCTTTGAAAATCAATAAACATTTAAAGCAACAGTAAATTGTTATCCATCCAATGCAATCACTTTAATGTTTTCAAATCAGGAACTGACTTCTATGGATTTCTTTTTTAGATAAAATCCCTTTCCTTTCAAAAGAAAAAGAAAAAAGAAACATTCCCCGATTTAATCAAGAACTGGCTTCTATAGTCATCATCAAATCCTAAACTTGTGCTAAGACTTAACAATGACAAAATGCATACCTATATTCATTGAAATACCATCCAAAATCTTCATTGCCAAAATCCTCTCTGAATACAATCTAGAACAACAAAATACAACTCAACAATGACAAAATACATACCTATATTCATTTAAATGCGGTCTGTGAGCTTCATTGCCAAAATCCTCTCTGAATACAATCTAGAACAACAAAATACAACACAACGAAATCCTTAAGATCCTCTTTTGCTGAGATTTAAGCAAATTTAAGTAAATTCACATCAAGTTACAATTTTTCCTTTCAATCACAAAGAACCAACTTTATCAAGAACAGTTGCAATGCAAAGATAGTTTCATCCATAATAATCATTCTCAAATATGTACCTAATCGCAATGCAATAATCGTTCGGCATAATAAAAAAGAAACAATCATTCACAAATCTGTGCCTAATTAACCAATTATTGATCCAAAACAACCAATTCACGTAGAACGCAAGGTCAAGTGCAAAGACTGCACTGGTCGCTGGAATGACTTGAGTCAAATGATCGCCCCAACCTTATGATTTTATTATATATCTATATTTTTCATCTTTTTTTTGATAGGAAAAGAAGGTACAAAGAATCTAGTACAAAATTATCATACCTCTCGATCGATGATGGAGCAGCAGAGGCGATTGAGAGTGATAGAGCAAAGACAGATCAAGATGATGGAGAGCTTACCGAATCTAACTAGGAAGATTGAATTTCCATCTCCGCGAACTCGCTTTGATGATCCATCAAACAACCCTAATTATGGAACTCGTTCGATGATGGAGCAGCAGAGGCGATTGAGAGTGAGAGAGCAAAAACAAATCAAAATGATGGAGAGCTTACTGAATCGAACTAGGAAGACTGAACTTCCATGTCCGCGAACTCGCTTGATGCTACCACAAACCTAAATTACAAAACTCGCTTTGAGAGTCGTGGAGCCGAAAACGGAGATGGAGAGAAAGAAAACCCTAGCTAAGATTTCAAATCTTTGATCGAGAGGTGAGAGAATGGGTTGGAGATCAAGAGATCGAAAGGGTTTTTGATTGAGAAGGTTTTGACGAAGGAGAAGGTTGGAGATCGAGAGATCGAAACCTAGATAAGATGAGATGTTAGAGTTTTAATTGCTTAATAGATAGGGGTTTCTAAAAATCTCTATGAATTAGGTGTTATAAAAAGTCTAATCACCTAATACATAAAGGTTACTTAAAAACCTCTATGAATTAAGTGTTATAAAAAGTAATGCATAAGGGTTATCGAAAACCTCTATGAATTATGTGCTATAAAATGCCTAATTTGTTCTAGTGTCCCAATCTATGTTATAATTATATTGAAGATGAAGTTGTTGTGAAACTTGAAGAAATAAATGACAAATAATTGGACGTTTACAAAATGCGTGTTTGGGGCGGTCCATTAATAAATGGTCTGAATTTCGACACTTACCATATTAGTAATTTATTGTAGTATTTCTTAATCTTTATATAAATTGATTGATGATTGATATACATGATCAAGTTGTTTTTTATTTTTATATTACAGGTTACTATAAAAACACAACAATTTGTAAAAAAAATTGGAAAAAGCTCCCATAGGTTCGAACACATAAACCTGCATAGATTTATTATTTTATTTTAGTCATTGTATATCTTAATTGTTGGTTTTTATTGATAGAGACGAAGTCTTTTCCTTCTTTGTTTTGTTTCTTCTTAGAAGGACGGGGATTGATGTATTTTTATATACCTTTAAAAACTTAGATTCACATTTTTCGAATAACAAAAACATGTGATAAATGAATCGACTCCTGAGTGTAGCAATTAAGCGCTCGATCGTGCGAAGCACATTCATGAAACTAATACTTTTAAAAAGTACGTGTGAGAGTTTATGTGGTGTGTATAAGGGCATTGTTTAATGTTTGTTTAGCAAGCCTCTCTTTAAAATGACACCTTAATTACTTGATTCATTCTTACACATTAATTAAGATTTGGTAATTTTTGACGTTTCAACAAAAGAGGAAATGCTTTCTTCATTCCTTTCACACTTGCTCATCTATTCATCTTTCTTGTTCCCGACTCTTTTCTAACCTTTTTATCAAAAAGAAAGATGGACTTGTATACTTATGTAGCTGCGCTAAGTAAATCTTAATATTAGCACTATCTTCAATTATAGGCATGATTTCTAATAGTAGGTAAAATCAGTTTCAACAAGTAGTGTACTACCCCTTATTACTATTTATATTCAAAGATTATGTTCGCTAACGTTATCGAGAGAGACTCTCATTGTAACTATATCTTGTTTATAATTTAATTTAATGTTCTGACAATTATGTTACATTTTGATTGATTGATCTGGCTGGACAGTTGAGCTACTTAGAAATATATTAATTACAAAATGAACCAATAAATAAAAAAATTAAAAGCTTGCGAATATTATTTTTTATTTTTTAAAACATTAAAATAACTAAGAGAAAGCTTAGGAGATAGGGAAATCATGATCTAATATTATAACTTTTTTATTGACAAAAAACTGTAGAATTGAACTCTCTTCTTGTAGAACTCAGCAATATCTTATTAATTTATATTGCAAATCATTACGCTTATCTTCTTATTATTCTACTTTATTTTTTTACTAAAATAAATTTTATGTTATGAGGTTTGTTTAAGCTCAATAGACATCGAGCTAGGTCTAGGCGATTATAACTCAAACTTGGCCTTCGATAACTTATTTTGTAAGCCAAAAACTCGTTTATCCTAAAATAAATATCAAAATATTTTATAAGTTATACGAGGGCGAGATCATGGCCGAAAAAGTACAAAGCTATAGGACTGCCAATCAAATGATTGAGCTTAGTGAATATATCTATAGTATTTTACAACTTAAGTCCGATGTATGTCTTGAGTATATATATAAAATAAGTTAAGGTTAAAGTTCGCCCTCCCTATATATATGTTCGGGCTCCATACTCATAACAACGTTGTAGCATGTAGCAAAAAGGACAAAAAAAAAACAAACAATATCCTAATTATTTTATATTTATTTTATTTCATTATGAAGCGTAAATATCATTATTAGACATATACATAATATATACTGAATTACCAAACCACCTACGTATGGTTTTGGCATTTATTGCACGTTCACCCTTATTTAATTAGTACCTATAAATTGGGTGAAATCTAGTAAAGCTAGCTAAATATTCAAGCGCGCGAGGGTGGATATAATCCAGACTCAGTCCAATTGCCCTTGAGATCCTCGACTTGGTCTTTATTAATTCGGTACATGTTCATCAGCACACCCGTGGACAACCCTCGCATCACAGAAGTTCTACCGGAAAAAAATAGCAACGTCGGGTCACTGTTGGTTTTAAATACAACCCATTTGAACCCATCTTTTCCAGCAAGTGTTGTTGATGTAAAACCTTGTGGTACCAATATCATTTCGCCTTCTCTTAGTTGCCCATCATAAGCAGGAGTTGGGGAGTCGCCAACAATTTGAACCCGACCATTTCCTCTTATGCCATATATTATAGAGTAAGCATCTGTGTTCATTGCAAGACTAGCCAACGTATTCTGCAATAATTTAATTTATATTATATTTAAAATAAACCCAGATTTTGGTTGGGTTAGTGGTAAAGGATGAAAGCGGGAGTATGAGGGTTAGGCTCATAGTCTCGAGTTCAATTATCCAAGATAGCTACAGATGGCTACTTTTCATAATTCCAAAGCTCATTGGATACCTGGTTAATAAAAAAAAATATAATATTTAAAATAGAAAAGGATATTCTTGCACATTTAACTTCACACAATTAAAATTGACAAGAATAAAGCTTATATTAAAACGAGAATATAAATATTAATGTGACATTAGGAACTTCATTTTTTCGAAGAAATTAATTATTAGGAACTTCATTTAAGATCATTAGGCTAATTAAAATACAATTATTGGAATACATGGGTGATAAATGCTTAGCTACATTGTACGTTAATACAAAACTTTGGTTCCTATCACAATGTATAATTAGCAAAATCCTCTTAGCCCTAAATAGCAATGCCATCTCCAATTAATTATTTGGCGACATGGTGAAGGTTTAGGGTCTCCTACCTATGAGAGTTAGGGAGGATGTAATTGCACATTTTCTAAGAAAAAAAATATTTAGGGTTTAATAGCTTATTGAATCTAAATCTTAATTTGCAAGTCTAATTTCTTTTTCTATTTCAGTAATAGTTTTTTGCATAATTTGCTACTAATTATAACATAATTTTATTTAAAAATAAATAAAAAATATAATTAATCAACCTGTTAAAAAAATTATATATATTCTGAAAATAAATTATATATTTATTTATCTTTTTACTAAAACTAATCAACTGGCATTTTTTATACCAAAGAGCAATTTGCCCTCAATGAACTCTTACTCCAAAAGCCTGTATCAAACCAATGAGCTACCAAATTAGTTGGTATCAATCCTGCAGGTTAAGTTGTGATTGATAAATTTTAATAGTTTTACTTACGTTGTTCTCATATCCTGCTATCCCGCTCAGCTGGATTCGCTTAAGAATGGGATAATGTGTGCCATTGACTGCATAGACTGTTCCACCTTCGTTGTTAGCCACGATATTCGTTGGATTTTCGCCTTTTATGTGAAAGGTTATGTTGCAAACGTTGTTCGAAGGCCGATGCTGCTGCTGCCGCCAAAATTGTGGTCTTCGTTCTTCTTTATCGCGTTGTTCCATTGTTGATGGATCGAGTACATGAACTGTTTGGCCCCTACAGTCACCTTGACCTTGCATCTTGGAAACAATCACTTTGTCTACATTGTAAATATTTTCAAGTGTCTCTTCATCAAAGCCTGCAAAGATGTTGTTGGCAGCATATCTTTGTAGGAGCCAATCGATACTATTTGGTAATCTCGAGGTTCCACCGAGTGAGTGTATCTACAAATTTTGATATAATAGTGTAGTTAGTAGGTTAATAAAATGATGCGTGTTGTTTTTTTATTTTATTTTATTTTTTGCTTACTTTGGATATTCCTTGACGAAAGCTAATGAGAACTAGAGGTTCCGGTCCATCATTGTAAATCCAGTTAATCGTTCCAGTTGGTAATGCCACGAAGTCACCGACATTCAATCTTTCTCTTGTTTCAGAACATCCGGAAAGTATGGCACCCTGAATGCCCGTTCCTATGTATATATAGACAACAATATATATGGTACGTAGGTTTCTTATAATATATATGAATGTTTGAGTCAGCAAGATCCTATATACGTACAATTTCAATATTTAGCTATAAGAATCAATATTTTAGAAACACCTTTTTTTCTTTTTAGGATTTAATTGTTTTTAAAACAGTTTTAATTATATATAAATATTTTTTTCAAGAAATATAGCTATATATAGTGCTTAAGGCTCAATCATGAACTATGAATCTATGACGAAATGTGATCTGCACTATTCTTTTTTATTTCCGCCATATATCATGTGAGACGTCAACCATGCACATGACTAATATGTTATGGGGCGCATTCTAACTCAACTTTTTTCATTTATGATACTTAAACTTGAGACATCCCTTAATTAAGGTGAACGGAGTCCCATGCCACTCAAACCAACTAGTCATTGGTAAATTTGCACTATTTGATTTTAAGCTTATTTTGTATGCAAAAAGTATTCTTCCAATAAGTGCATATGTGTATATGCGTTTTTATGTAGCATAGAATTTTCGTACCTTGAACTACATAAGAGAGTTCGCTTGTAGCAACATAAGGCAAGCTAAGCCCTTGAGACGAAATGACTCTCCGAATGAGAACAGCATCAATACATCTAAGTTGTTTGTCGAGTGGGTTCCAGATCGCGGTTTCACCAGCTTCCGAAGCAACACTTAGATTGAGATCAAGTTGGAGAGGCTTTAGTATCAAGAATCGACACTCATCACCATGACTTGGAAAATAATATTGTGCAGTAGAACCATGAAACAAAAATAAGCAGCAGATGCAGAACAAGAGAAGCTCAGCCATGGGAAAGCAATGCAGATATATATGAATTACTCAATAGCTTGATGATTTGTTGGAGCAATTAAGTCTGATTTCTCTCCCAGTTATATATTATATATAGTGGTAAAGCCTTGGAGTGGGTAAGGGCGGTTGACATGGATTTTCAATATCTTATGTCTTTGTCTCTGCTTTCACTAGCTAAACCTAGTGATAACTTAGTTGGGGTTCAAGTGTGGTAAGATTGTATTACAAAAAATTGCTCCTTGTAGCATTTTCTTCAAATTGAGGCGTTCGCCTATATATAAGATGGCGCCAGAGTATTGTCCTTTCTTTAAATCTAGGGTGTAGCTATTATTTGGAGGAAGACCTACCCTATAAACAAAGAGGATGTGGAGTAGTGTTCAAGCAAAAGCTCTACCCGTCACACTCTTTTCAACTGAGCTCAGAAGCTAGCTTAGTAACCGTTTTGTGTTTTTGAGAAGTGCTAGAATGACAATATGTCACACCACAAGAGAAGCTCACAAGAGTCATGCGCGTTTCGAGATGCGAGCATACACATATATAGATGCATAACACGCGAGTCGAGGTTATAAGTAGGGCTTTTGTGAGCCAATATATCTTGTGGTGTGACACTGTTGTTGACATTAATCTAGTATTTTCCTTGTGTTTTTCATGGGTCGATCTCTAGGTGTTTTTCCAAAAGTAAGGCACATTTACAATTTATTTCACAAAATAGGGTGGTGTACTTTGAATTAACAAAAGTAGCTAATAACGTCTTTTGAAAACGCATTATTGCTTTTGTAGTTTGTGAGGCGGTGAGGTGGCGGGGCAAATGTATAGATAGCGCATTTTCAAAAGGCGCTATCTATACATTTGCCCCGCCACCTCACCGCCACCTCACGAACTTCCAATAACGCCTTTTCAAAAGGCGTTATTGGCTATGTTTGAAGTTTGTGAGGTGGCGGTGAGGTGGCAGGGCATTGGGGACATAATTTGTAAAGGTTTGTATAAATAGCTCCTTTTCAAAATGAGCTATCTATACATTTGCCCCGCCACTTCACCGCCACGTCACTGCCACGTCACAAACTTCAAAAATAGCCAATAACGCCTTTTGAAAAGGCGATAAAGCCAATGTAAACGTCACGCACGTATTGCGAGGTGGACAACCCATACAACCCATGCAATAGGCGCTATTCGGGTGTTGGAAACGCCACGTCAAGGTGGGCAACCCATGCAACCTCGTGCAACTCATGCAAAGTCACGCACGTGTCTCGAGGTGATAAAGACAATGTAAACGTCGCGCAGGTATCTCCTGGTTGACAACAAATGGAAACGCCACGCACGTAAGTCCGCCTCGCGATACATCCGTGACGTTTGCATGGGGTCCATGGTCTGTAGTGGATATGCATGGCTGACCCACCTCGACATACGTGCGTGGCGTTTCCATGTGTTGTCAACCAGGAGATACGTGCGCGACGTTTACGTTGGTTTTACCACCTCGAGACACGTGCGTGAAGTTTGCATAAGTTGCACGAGGTTGCATGGGTCGCCCACCTCGACAGACATGCCTAACATTTGCATGAAATCTCCACCTCGGCATACATGGGTGACATTTGCATGGGTTGTCTGCGTCGATATGCGTGCGCGTTGTTTACACTGGTTGTCTACCTCGACATACGCGAGTGGCAAGGGTGTGAGGTGGCGATATGCGTGCGCGTTATATCACTATTTGTAGGCTTCATGGGTGTGAGGTGGCGGTGAGGTGGCGTTAAGTAGGCGAGGCAATTTGTATAGATAGCTTCTTTTAAAAATGAGCTGTATCTATACAATTATCTTCCACCTCACTGTCCACCTCACTGTCCAAGTAGGACGCGTAGATTACACAGATAACGCCTTTTGAAAAGGTGTTATCTGTGTAATCCGTCTCACGTGGCCATGACAAAAGGCGCTATCCATGTGTCCACATCAGCAACAACACCAACCCACTGTGATAACGCCTTTTGATTAGGTGTTATTGCCTATTTCCGGAAAAAAAAATCCATTTTCACCCCATTTCCCTCATTTAAAGTAATTTTATATGTACTTTTGTAATTTTTTCCGATCTCTACGCTTTCTTAAAGAACATAGGCTCATAAAATTTTTCTGAGCTCAATTGAAAAAATTGCTCCTTGTAGCATTTTCTTCAAATTGAGGCGTTCGCCTAAATATAAGATGGCGCCAGAGATATTTTCCTTTCTTTAAATCTAGGGTGTAGCTATTATTTGGAGGAAGACCTACCTTAGAAACAAAGAGGATGTGGAGTAGTGTTCAAGCAAAAGCTCTACCCGTCACACTCTTTTCAACTGAGCTCAGATGCTAGCTTATTAAGCGTTTTGTGTTTTGAGAAATGCTAGAATGACAATATGTCACACCACAAGAGAAGCTCACAAGATCCATGCGTGTTTCGCGATGCGAGCATACACAGATTTTGATGCATAACACGCGAGTCGAGGTTATATGTAGGGCTTTTGTGAGCCAATGTATCTTGTGGTGTGACACTGTTGTTGACATTAATCTAGTATTTTCCTTGTGTTTTTCATGGGTCGATCTCTAGGTGTTTTTCCAAAAGTAAGGCATTTACAATTTATTTCACAAAATAGGGTGGTGTACTTTGAATTAACAAAAGTAGCTAATAACGCCTTTTGAAAAGGCATTATTGCTTTTGTAGTTTGTGAGGCGGTGAGGTGGCGGGGCAAATGTATAGATAGCGCATTTTCAAAAGGCGCTATCTATACATTTGCCCCGCCACCTCACCGCCACCTCACGAACTTCCAATAACGCCATTTCAAAAGGCGTTATTGGCTATGTTTGAAGTTTGTGAGGTGGCGGTGAGGTGGCGGGGCATTGGGGACATAATTTGTAAAGGTTTGTATAGATAGCACCTTTTCAAAATGAGCTATCTATACGTTTTCCCCGCCACTTCACCGCCACGTCACTGCCACGTCACAAACTTCAAAAATAGCCGATAACGCCTTTTGAAAAGGCGATAAAGCCAATGTAAACGTCACGCACGTATTGCGAGGTGGACAACCCATACAACCCATGCAATAGGCGCTATTCGGGTGTTGGAAACGCCACGTCGAGGTGGGCAACCCATGCAACCTCGTGCAACTCATGCAAAGTCACGCACGTGTCTCGAGGTGATAAAGACAATGTAAACGTCGCGCAGGTATCTCCTGGTTGACAACACATGGAAATGCCACGCACGTAAGTCCGCCTCGCGATACATGCGTGACGTTTGCATGGGGTCCATGGTCTGTAGTGGATATGCATGGCTGACCCACCTCGACATACGTGCGTGGCATTTCCATGTGTTGTCAACCAGGAGATACGTGCGCGACATTTACGTTGGTTTTACCACCTCGAGACACGTGCGTGAAGTTTGCATAAGTTGCACGAGGTTGCATGGGTCGCCCACCTTGACAGACATGCCTAACATTTGCATGAAATCTCCACCTCGGCATACATAGGTGACATTTGCATGGGTTTTCTGCGTCGATATGCATGCGCGTTGTTTACATTGGTTGTCTACCTCGACATACGCGAGTGGCAAGGGTGTGAGGTGGCGATATGCGTGCGCGTTATATCACTATTTGTAGGCTTCATGGGTGTGAGGTGGCGGTGAGGTGGCGTTGAGTTGGCGTTGAGTTGGCATTGAGGTGGCGTTTTTTACATCGGTTATCTATACAATTGTCTTCCACCTCACATTCCACCTCACTGTCCAAGTAGGACGCGCAGATTACACAGATAACACCTTTTGAAAAGATGTTATCTGTGTAATCCGTCTCACGTGGCCATGACAAAAGGCGCTATCCATGTGTCCACGTCAGCAACAACACCAACTCATTGTGATAACGCCTTTTGATTAAGTGTTATTGCCTATTTCCGGAAAAAAAATCCATTTTCACCCAATTTCCCTCATTTAAAGTAATTTTAAATGTACTTTTCTAATTTTTTCCGATCTCTACGTTTTCTTAAAGAACATAGGGCTCGCAAAATTTTCTGAGCTCAGTTGAAAAAATTGCCCCTTGTAGCATTTTCTTCAAATTGAGGCGTTCGCCTATATATAAGATGGCCCCAGAGATATTTTCCATTCTTTAAATCTAGGGTGTAGCTATTATTTGGAGGAAGACCTACCCTATAAACAAAGAGGATGTGGAGTTGTGTTCAAGCAAAAGCTCTACCCGTCACACTCTTTTCAACTGAGCTCAGAAGCTAGCTTATTAAGCGTTTTGTGTTTTGAGAAGTGCTAGAATGACAAGATGTCACACCACAAGAGAAGCACACAAGAGCCATGCGTGTTTCGAGATGCGAGCATACACAAATTTCGATGCATAACACGCAAGTCGAGGTTATATGTAGGGCTTTCGTGAGCCAATGTATCTTGTGGTGTGACACTGTTGTTGACATTAATCTAGTATTTTCCTTGTGTTTTTCATGGGTCGATCTCTAGGTGTTTTTCCAAAAGTAAGGCATTTACAATTTATTTCACAAAATAGGGTGGTGTACTTTGAATTAACAAAAGTAGCTAATAACGCCTTTTGAAAAGGCATTATTGCTTTTGTAGTTTGTGAGGCGGTGAGGTGGCGGGGCAAATGTATAGATAGCGCATTTTCAAAAGGCGCTATCTATATATTTGCCTCGCCACCTCACTGCCACCTCACGAACTTCCAATAACGCCTTTTCAAAAGGCGTTATTGGCTATGTTTTAAGTTTGTGAGGTGGCGGTGAGGTGGCAAGGCATTGGGGACATAATTTGTAAAGGTTTGTATAGATAGCTCCTTTTCGAAATGAGTTATCTATACGTTTGCCCCGCCACTTCACCGCCACGTCACTGCCACGTCACAAACTTAAAAAATAGCCAATAACGCCTTTTGAAAAGGCGATAAAGCCAATGTAAACGTCGCGCACGTATTGCGAGGTGGACAACCCGTACAACCCATGCAAAAGGCGCTATTCGGGTGTTGGAAACGCCACGTCGAGGTGGGCAACCCATGCAACCTCGTACAACTAATGCAAAGTCACGCACGTGTCTCGAGGTGGTAAAAACAATGTAAACGTCGCGCGGGTATCTCCTGGTTGACAACACATGGAAACGCCACACACGTATGTCCGCCTCGCAATACATGCGTGATGTTTGCATGGGGTCCATGGTCTGTAGTGGATATGCATGGCTGACCCACCTCGACATACGTGCGTGGCGTTTCCACGTGTTGTCAACCAAGAGATAAATGCGCGACATTGACGTTGGTTTTACCACCTCGAGACACGTGCGTGACGTTTGCATGAGTTGCATGAGGTTGCATGGGTCGCCCACCTCGACAGACATGCCTAACATTTGCATGAAATCTCCACCTCGGCATACATGGGTGACGTTTGCATGGGTTGTCTGCGTCGATATGCGTGTGCGTTGTTTACATTGGTTGTCTACCTCGACATACGCGAGTGGCAAGGGTGTGAGGTGGCGATATGCGTGCGCGTTATATCACTATTTGTAGGCTTCATGGGTGTGAGGTGGCGGTGAGGTGGCGTTGAGTTGGCGAGGCAATTTGTATTGATAGCTCCTTTTGAAAATGAGCTATATCTATACAATTTTCTTCCACCTCACTGTCCACGTAGGACGCGCAGATTACACTGATAACGCCCTTTGAAAAGGTGTTATCCGTGTAATCTGTCTCACGTGGCCATGACAAAAGGCGCTATCCATGTGTCCACGTCAGCAACAACACCAACCCATTGTGATAACGCCTTTTGATTAGGTGTTATTGCCTATTTCCTGAAAAAAAAATCTATTTTCACCCCATTTCCCTCATTTAAAGTAATTTTATATGTACTTTTGAATTTTTTTCCGATCTCTACGCTTTCTTAAAGAACATAGGGCTCATAAAAAATTTTGAGCTCAGTTGAAAAAATTGCTCCTTGTAGCATTTTCTTCAAATTGAGGCGTTCGCCTATATATAAGATGGCGCCATAGATATTTTCCTTTCTTTAAATCTAGGGTGTAGCTATTATTTGGAGGAATACCTACCCTATAAACAAAGAGGATGTGGAGTAGTGTTCAAGCAAAAGCTCTACCCGTCACACTCTTTTCAACTGAGCTCAGAAGCTAGCTTATTAAGCGTTTTGTGTTTTGAGAAGTGCTAGAATGACAATATTTCACACCACAAGAGAAGCTCACAAAAGCCATGCGTGTTTTGAGATGCGAGCATACATAGATTTCGATGCATAACACGCGAGTCGAGGTTACATGTAGGGCTTTTGTGAGCCAATGTATCTTGTGGTGTGACACTGTTGTTGACATTAATCTAGTATTTTCCTTGTACTTTTCATGGGTCGATCTCTAGGTTTTTTTCCAAAAGTAAGGCATTTACAATTTATTTCACAAAATAGGGTGGTGTACTTTGAATTAAGAAAAGTAGCTAATAACGCCTTTTGAAAAGGCGTTATTGCTTTTGTAGTTTGTGAGGCGGTGAGGTGAAAATGCGCTAGCTATGTTTGAAGTTTGTGAGGTGGCGGTGAGGTGGCGGTGAGGTGGCGGGGCATTGGGGACATAATTTGTAAAGGTTTGTATAGATAGCTCCTTTTCAAAATGAGCTATCTATACATTTGCCCCGCCACTTCACCGCCACGTCACTGCCACGTCACAAACTTCAAAAATAGCCAATAACGCCTTTTGAAAAGGCGATAAAGCCAATGTAAACGTCACGCACGTATTGCGAGGTGGACAACCCATACAACCCATGCAATAGGCGCTATTCGGGTGTTGGAAATGCCACGTCGAGGTGGGCAACCCATGCAACCTCGTGCAACTCGTGCAAAGTCACGCACGTGTCTCGAGGTGATAAAGACAATGTAAACGTCGCGCGGGTATCTCCTGGTTGACAACACATGGAAACGCCACTCACGTATGTCCGCCTCGCGATTCATGCGTGACGTTTGCATGGGGTCCATGGTCTGTAGTGGATATGCATGGCTGACCCACCTCGACATACGTGCGTGGCGTTTCCATGTGTTGTCAACCAGGAGATACGTGCGCGACGTTTACGTTGGTTTTACCACCTCAAGACACGTGCGTGACGTTTGCATGAGTTGCACGAGGTTGCATGGGTCGCCCACCTCGACAGACATGCCCGATATTTGCATGAAATCTCCACCTCGGCATACATGGGTGACATTTGCATGGGTTGTCTGCGTCGATATGTGTGCGCGTTGTTTACATTGGTTGTCTACCTCGACAAACGAGAGTGGCAAGGGTGTGAGGTGGCGATATGCGTGCGTGTTATATCACTATTTGTAGGCTTCATGGATGTGAGGTGGCGGTGAGGTGGCGTTGAGTTGGCGAGGCAATTTGTATAGATAGCTCCTTTTGAAAATGAGCTATATCTATACAATTGTCTTCCACCTCACTGTCCACCTCACTGTCCACGTAGGACGCGCAGATTACACAGATAATGCCTTTTGAAAAGGTGTTATCTGTGTAATCTGTCTCACGTGGCCATGGCAAAATGCGCTATTCTTGTTTCCACGTCAGCAACAACACCAACCCATTGTGATAACGCCTTTTGATTAGGTGTTATTGCCTATTTCCGAAAAAAAATCCATTTTCACCCCCATTTCCCTCATTTAAAGTAATTTTATATGTACTTTTGTAATTTTTTCCGATCTCTACGCTTTCTTAAAGAACATAGGGCTCATAAAATGTTTCTGAGCTCAGTTGAAAAAATTGCTCCTTGTAGCATTTTCTTCAAATTGAGGCGTTCGCCTATATATAAGATGGCGCCAGAGATATTTTCCTTTCTTTAAATCTAGGGTGTAGCTATTATTTGGAAGAAGACCTACCTTATAAACAAAGAGGATGTGGAGTAGTGTTCAAGCAAAAGCTCTACCCGTCACACTCTTTTCAACTGAGCTTAGAAACTAGCTTAGTAAGCGTTTTGTGTTTTTGAGAAGTGCTAGAATGACAATATGTCACACCACAAGAGAAGCTCACAAGAGTCATGCGTGTTTCGAGATGCGAGCATACACAGATTTCGTTGCATAACACGCGAGTCGAGGTTATATGTAGGGCTTTCATGAGCCAATGTATCTTGTGGTGTGACACTATTGTTGACATTAATCTAGTATTTTCCTTGTGTTTTTCGTGGGTCGATCTCTAGGTGTTTTTCCAAAAGTAAGACACATTTACAATATAAGAAAGGAAACTGGGATGTATATACCAGAGTTTGGTGGATAGGGAAAGAATTATCAAAAATTTATGGAATTGTATATAGTTAAGAATGGAAATGGTTTTATGAAAAGCAAGATATCATAGATATTGCTAACATTTATGCTTGAATGAGATTCAAGGCATGAAATGAGTAGTGTAGAAAAGTAAGGTTATTGGATAGACTACAAAATTGATCTTTTAGCTCGTCAGCAATTAACAAAATACCAAGATTGTCAGAGAAATTGTTATGACTTTTTATTAAACCAAGAAGATAGAAATGAAAAGTTCAAATGTTTATGACCTCTACCAATGAGTTTTTTGCTATAACAAAAGCGATTGATTCAACTTAATGGTTTCACCTTGGAAATAATTTTTATGAGTTCGGATTAAAGGAGTTGTATATGAAGGATCATATTCTCATATCTCCTTTGGTTCAGTAAACCTGTAAGTTTAAATTTTGTTAACGAAACTTTTAATTAGTTAGGAAGAATTGTGAAATTCAAAAATTTCATAAACTTGATTAGACAACTAATTAAGTATTTTTCATATTTTAATTGGAGTTTATGTATCCAAGGTGGGACCTACGCATTACGGACCGGAGATCATAAGGTAAAATATTATTTTTTCGATAATGAATGCCTACTGTGTGTATTATATGGTATTTTGTCACGAAGTCAAGGTGTGTTGAGGTGTATCCTCAATTTGTTATAATTGGGGTTATAAGAGTGTGTATGAAGGGCATAAGTGCAATAATGATTATTGGTCACTCAAAAACTAGTAAACAAGGGTTAAGTATCACGCAAGGATTTTCCCTCGGTTTACGTGCAAGTTGAGATTGGTGGCAGTGTAAAACGAGAATGAAATTTGTGTAAGACCTTACCTTGAGTTTTGTATCATTTGGTGGTGGTTAAGGTTGAGATTGAGTCCAAACTAGTGAATGTTTTGCTAAGTATGGCAACAAAATTGGTTCGGTAGACTTTAGTATATCATGGACAAAATTAAGATTTTTAGGGTTTTGATATGACCAAGACCAGTGTTATGGCCATTTTATGGAGTTTGACTATTTTGTCGAGAGGTTGGCTCAATTTGGTGAAAAATTAGATCGAAAATGAGCACTGAAAATCAAAACACATCAAAATAAGGATTTTATGAAATAAATAAATAAATAAGAAATTAAACTCCTGACAAGTAGCTGAAGATTTATATATAAATATAAAAAGTAGTAATCAAATGAAATCAATTTCATTAAACATTCAACGAAACATTTTCAATCCTTCTATACCTAAACCTATTAATTCGGTCTTTCCGTTCGCAATCTCTTGACGTCCGATTTTTGCCTTATTTATTTTTGTAAAACTGCAAAGTGTCGAAAGATGGTCAGTTCGAGCCAAGATTTCACAATGGAGACGAGGTATTGGGCTCAGAATTGGGTAAATTATCAATTCAAGGCATTTTTCTTCAATTCAATTTGAATTCTCACGATTTCTCAATTTCTTTCACGGGGTATTGATAGAAATTGATAGGAATGGTTAACAATTGATGTATTTAGTTGATGTGCACTGATTTGGAATAAATCCCACCGACGTAGGTTAGGGTTTTGATGAATTGAACTAATGTGATTCAGTTGATAACTGTTTTGGAGATGTTTTTTATAGTTGATATTGATTTACTTTGGGTTTTTGAATGATTTGATTAATTTTTAATCCAAATTGACTCCGCGGGCTGTGAAAATATTTTGATGTCTGTTTCGAGTGGTTTTGTTGTGTTTGCTGTCGAGTTTTGATGATTTAATTGCGAAAATATCAATTTGGAGAAGTTTTAAGTTCAAAATAAATGAAGTTTGCTTAATTGGCTTGTCATATTGAAAAATTCATAACTTTTCCGTCAATAATTCGATTTAAGTGTTGTTAGAGTCTATGGAACGTAAGATATGAGTACTACAAGTTCATTTTAAGTCATCATGGAAAATATTATGATTTTCAAGGATAAAAAGTTACCCCAAGTTGGCTTGTTGAAAGCCAATTGAAATAGTTATATAAATATTTTAGGGAAATGTTCTCAAGCGTATTTTGGCCGCAGTTTTCATTGGATTTCGTGATTTGGTTCCACTTGAAGCTTAACCCACAATATACTTGGTATATAAGGAAGCTATGGAACCATTTTCAAGGTGATCTGACATTTCAAGGACCCCGAAAAGTTAGCTCAAAATTGGTTGGTTGTAAGTAAACCTTACAGTAGTCATTACAATTTATGGAGTTTATCTTTGTACATGTATTTGTGTTTATCCTGCATTGCTTTTCGCATCATTCTTGGTCATATATAGATGGCATCCGGATAGAGTTGCCCCTACTTCAGACATAAAAGTGTGAAGTGCATCACTCCAGACTAGGCGTACTGTAATCGTCTAAGGCGGGTAATGTCAACTCCGGGGTAGCATGCATTGAACTCATAGGGCTATTCTAGGTTTTATGGCGGCCCTAAATTCTAGACCGTCTTGCTATCCACTATGTCACAACCCACGTCAACTAGCCTTGCCAAGTCATGGCCCACTTCTCCTTGACGCATCGCAACCTAACGAGTTGCTTACACTTTTCCAGCTAACCCTAGTTACGCTAACTAACCTTTACATAAGCACTAATAATTCAGTTAGCCGGTTACTCAATTTATTAGGTTATATTATAATTTTACAGCGAAAGTCTTTTAATGAGTAACTTATGCAATATTTGACAATCCTAAGTAGTAGAAAATCTGGCAAAAGATACCATGTATATATCAAGGCGAGATAAGTATAACAAAAGTTCCATATACATGTAACCAACGTTCTTTGGTCCCCAAAACCCAAGAAAACTGAAAATAAATATATATTGATATCACACGCGAGTTGGCTCCACAATTTCAGAGGTAGTCGCCCAGTACCTCCTTGCCCTTACCCTTGCTCGTCGAAGGATCTGCTCAGTCACCCAACAAATACAGTGACGAGTCCAGTGAGTAAAATCCCAAGAGAGTTCCACACAATATTCATGAAATAAAACTAATAAACTATGAAACATGCGAATATAATATCTGGCAACAATACATCATATTCCCGTGAATGTAGGCAACATACGACAAGCAAAAGCAATAGCGTGAAATAAATAAACAACATGTACCAACTAAACTAGCTTAAAAATAAAGCATTAATCGGTAAGCATACGTGTAATCATGAGAAAACCCTGGCCCATACTAGCCAGTAATCAATAAATCGAGTACAAACCACGTATATACTTACGGGCTTACAGTGACTAAACCCCAACTACGGTTACCGGATGAACCCCTCTAGACGTTACTTCAAGTCAAGGGAACACTCTAAATCCCTCCCGATGGTCGTAAGTATATTCTACTGTCGTCGACAGGAGCACTAAAGACAAGTAACCCATGCAAGCTATTTAGCCACAACCAACATATACGTAAATCGAAATAGAAGATAAACCTCATGTGTACCCATCGGTAGTCACTCATTAAATGCAATATCGATAAACCAAAACCATGAATTCCGTGAAGCATTCTCAATGGATTTACGCACCTCAATCTGCGCTTTGACTTCCCCGGACTCTCTATCCGACCTGTCTAGCTCTCCGATACCCGAGCTTCAGTCCTTGAAGTCCAATTTTACATGTTTAGTATGTTTATAAGTGTTTGGGGTATGTATTAAGTCAAAAATCTCGAATCAGCCCTTAAATTCAGTTTTTTGTCTATCGTTAGCGTGCTATGGACTTGGTGCAGCGCGCTGTGTAGATGTAGCGCGCTAGATAATGTAGCGTGCTATGGGTATGTAGCACGCTACTGTTCTTCATCCTACAGAACAGTTGGGAAACCCATAATGATTAGCGCGCTAACCGTTCTAGGTAGCCCGCTACCTATCCTCTGGGACGGAATTCTCAAGTCGAGAGTTCTATTTTTTCCCTTCAATTTTGACTACTTAAACCTATCTAACACTCACTCCATATCTAATTAACACCAAACAGTAATCAAAGCACTTCAGAACATCTATTTTACCTAAATTCACTAAATCTCATGAATTCACCAATTTTTTTTCCAATTTCCTCCAAAACTCTAATTCGTACCAAACAATTGTGAACTCACTATGAACATGATCCATAAACATGTAATTTATTAAGCTTTCACTAAAAATCATCTACCTACCCTCAAACTTGCACCTCACCAAAAACATATAAAAATGGGTTCTTTAGATAGGCTAAATGATGGAGATGATGATTACCTTGGTTTAAATTCTCAAATTTGCCTCCAAAGTGGTTGAATTCTCTCTCCAGCAATCTCCTTCTTCTTCTCCTGCAAAATGTGTAGATGATTTGGTTTGCATGTTGTTTGATCAAACCATCTTATATATTAAGTTGATGTGTATTTCTAGCCCTTGATCCTTATGTTGTTACGTATCTCGAGGTTCATCTAGTGATCCATCTCTTGCCACTAACTCTCACTAACTCAAACTCAAGTGACACCAATTTGTTACTCACATGGTTCCTAGATATGCTAATGTGTATCTCAAGAACAATCCTATAGTTTACAATTAATTAACCAAACTATAGGCCTTGATTTATTTGGTTTAATTACTTAGCTTATGCTCATTATAATACTTATGGTTAGTGTTTTTAGTTACCAAAATTAAACAACTTATGGTCCTACTAACCTTCGGCTCTCGATACCCGGTGCCCCGTGTGTCGACACGCATTTCGAGGCACGCCATAGCCTAGTGTTTTAAATTTTAATTTACTTGGCCTAGGGTCACATTATCCATTTTAATTGATTAACTAGTCATCCTAATATGGATTAGTCGAGTTTCCTAGCATTACCGTAGTTCGCATACTCACTGCCCGTGTTAACATGCCCTTTAAGGCGAACACCCGTCACAAAAACTTACCCGATAGCAACATACACACATGCGGTGCGATATAATAATAATGATTTTTAAACACCACATATACATAACCACCATCCATAAATAATAAATTTCATTGATTTTCGTGTCCGAGTCAACCGAGTTATCCACGTAACGCCCGAATTACGACCTTTAATCTTTGAGATTAACGTTAATCCTTGTTTAATTAATTTGGGTCGTTACAAGTTCATTGTGAGTGGGCCCGCTTGTTATAAGCTTAAAATAGGAAATGAGGGATCCAAGTTGTTATATAAATTTGTTGTTATTTTGAAATGCAGTTACATGTCTCCATCTATTCAGACTAACATTTGCAGGAGTACAGAGCAATGTAGGAGTTTACTTACCAAAAATCTTTGAGTTGTTTTTGATGAAATCGGGTTTTTTGTGAAGATCAGACAGAATGGGAAACGCTCGAAGATCTTTGGTAAATGCTTTACATTTAAAAGTTTCATTTTCTTGTTGTAATCACTTTATATATATATATATATATATATATATATATATATATATTTTGGTTCTTAGTGTGAGTGTAGGTCATGAAATACTTTTGAATAAGTTATGAGAGTCTCCTAAATTAGTTTTAAGTAAGTTAAATGGTTTATGTTTAAGTTTTAGTCTATTTTGGGATTATAAAGTTATAACTAAGGTATCGAAGACTCTAAGTTAATATTTGAAGTTTGAATTGGATATATATTGTGAACTGCGGGGAGTTGTAAGTCCTTTTAAACATCTCCCTAATTTTGTTGTCTATTAAGTGAAAGTTTTTTGGCATGTCATTTTTAGGACAGTTGCTGCCGAAGTTTTTATAAAAATATGGAGGATAATTCGTATAATTTGCTCGAACTAAACAAATCATGAGTTGAGTTTCATTGAGGATATAAATTTGGTTTTGGAGCATTATTGAGGATTGAAATAATAAGTATTTTGATATCAAGCTTATTGAATGGATTAAGTGCCTAATTAGGGAATTAAGCTAAGTCTAGAATTAATGAGACGAGTCCTGACATATCTTCATATGGGCCGAAAGGCACCCCAAGTTGATTATAGGGCACCCTAAACATGTCTGAGCTTTGTATCACTCCCATCACACCTTTATTCTTTATTTTCCGCATTCACTGATTTACTAGTTTACCTTGGTGACTTCCTGCATTCGTTTCCTTTTGACATGCTTTTAGTTACTTGTATTTCTATAATCGAAATGTGGATGAGTGGCCTTAGGATCTACTCACTGGAATTGTCATATTTTGTGCATATACGTCTAGTAGCAGGCTAGACAAGGAAAAGATAGGCGACTACCTCGAGCCTGAGGCGAACCAGTTTTGCTACTTTTGTGGGTGTACATTGTTATATTTACTTATGTATTCCTTGTACTTTTTGGGATATTTTGATGGGTTGAGAGACTAATTACCGGCTGATCCATGTTATTACTCAGTTTATCGCCACTTTTGATATATACATACGATCTATTTCCTGGTTTCCACGTTTAGGTGTTTTAATTTGCTTACGTGATTTAATTAAGTCTTCAACTAAATTATTAAACTATTAAAAAGTTTTAATTAACTCTGAGATTCATGAATAACGAGATATGAGTAATACTTATCATGAACACGAGTTACGAGACAAATAGGACAAAAAGATTAACTATACGTTGTTAAATCCTACGTAGCATGAATTAGGGCTTAATGACAGGATTAGGCAGGGCGGCACCCTGTTTAGATTTTTGGGTCGTCACATCTTCACTTTTCATACCTTCATGAAGATGATGGCGAAGAAATATTAGTGCTTTTCGCACGGTCTTGCATTGATGCTTTATTTTCTTCCATAATAGTGTCTTACAAGTTTTTAGCTTGAAGGTGTATCTCTGCATCCAGTTGCCATGACTATTAATTATTGCCAGTGATATCAAGGGCAACAAATTCAAGTTTTTGAAGGTTTATTATAATCTAAAAATATGTAATGAAGTTAAAATTAAGTAAATAGTTTTTATCCTTTTATATAAAATAAATAATATACGATTAAATATATGTTCATAGCTTTATTATTAACTAGTCGACGTTTGGCACGTTGCACGGGGAATTAATTATATTTTTTGTTGGTAAGTTGGTAAATATGTTTTTTTTTTCTAAAAAAATGTTATTCTTAATTGATATAATTGTAATTTAATACAAATACAAAAAGCATTAGAATCATGTAAAAAAAATTTACTATCTACATTAAATAATGTTATTAGCCAGCTAAAGTAAAAAAAAAATATTAAAAATCTTTAAGGAAAAAAGTTAGAAACAAAAAAAAAAATTAGAAAGATGCCATATTATTAAATTATTAAATTTAAATATGTACTCTAATCACTAAAAAATAATTGAAGATAATTCAAACATACAAGACATACTAAAAGTTGAAAAATAAACATAATATAAATGTATATAATTCTTACCACCCAAATTCTTAAGGGTAGACCTCGAGCCTCTGATGTTAAAGGACCCAAGATATAAACACCAATTGCTTGCCAAGAATCAGAGTAATGGCAATGCTTATAAAATTAGATATTGAAAGAGAGTTTGAGAGGTGAATGAGTGATTGAAAAGTATTGACTTATATAGTGAAGAAAATGACTATGTTACACTCTTGTGTAGGAAGATTAAAAGTCAAAAATTAAATAATTAAAGTATAATTATTGAAAAATAGTTACATAATAATTATTTGAAGTAGTGGTTACATATATAAATAAATATGCTTAATCAAATTAGTGGTTGCTCAGGAAGATCAAGAGACCTAAAACAAATAATTAAATTAAATTGAAATGAAATGAAATATATTTAGCCAGTAATGGTTACAAAAAATTAAGATTATGAGTTGGAGTTGATGATGTGGCGTAAAAGTTGATGATGTGGCAAGAAGGAAGCTTGAGAAGAAGCAATGTGGCAACCGAAGATATTACTTTACTCCCATTAGAGTTGGAGTTATGACGTGGCATAAGAGTTGATGAGGGAAGACTTTGGGATGTGCCACATGGCGCTATAAAAATGTTGGGAATCACCACATGGACACCCCGAGGTCTTCCTTTAATATATATATATATACATATTAGAGTTAGAGTTGATGACGTGGTATAAGAGTTGATGAGGGAAGACTTTGGAATGTGCCACGTGGCGCTACGAAAAGGCTGAAAATCGCCACATGGACACCCCAAAGTCTTCCTTTAATATATATATATATTATACATGCAAATGTACTACTTATACGAGTTGATGAGACAACCTCTAGGTTGAGTGACGAGACAAAATTTACTTAAAACCATGCCTTTTCGAATGAGATAACATTTATCCATTTCAATGTTTAGCTTTATGAGAGATACAATTTACCCACTATCAACCCAATCTCATAGTACTATTTTGCATTATAAAATCAAAATAGAGCATAACTAATTATTTTTACTATAGAGAAAAAAATGATATTTATGTTACATATTGACTTTTGATTTTTGATATAGAAGATCGTCCAAAATGCAACTACAAAGCATACTTTCGTAGTCGGTGACGTTATAATGCATAATGTGTGAATAAAGTATATATACATGAATGAAGCATGTAATAAAAAAAATTTACCATAATAACATGAAAATAAATTTAACTTATTTAAATTAATAAAAATTATACATTCCTAGCTTTTCTCCTTTGCAAAGACTTCTTAAACTTCAAGATCTCCTTTGTGTAAGAACAAGTTTGTGTCGACAACATATTTTAAACTAAATCGAGACTGAGCTAGACTAGTAAAACTAAAGCAAGAAAAGTATGAATTAAGAACTACAAGCACTTTGGTGATTATGAGAAATGTATTTTAATTATATATATAGCTATCAAATCACATTTCATATCTTCTGTTTTTTGGTAGATAATTTCATATCTTTTTTCACATACAAATGTGCAGCACATATCCTCACGTTTACAACCGTACCCGCGCAGACCAACAGCAAATAGCAATCCAGGCCCCCTTAGCCGCTAAAAAGCAGATTTTTCCGATGAGAAACAAGCAGTCAAATGCATCTACTTTACATATAACCATGGATAATGCTCTTTCGGATGAAAGGCTCTGCTTCTTTCATCAATTAATTGTATACCAGTTCCGATAACACACTAATTCATTTAAGCCGCACGCACATCTTTTGCAGAACAATCAAACAGAATAGAGCCTTAGAACTTGGTCTATGTTGGCGCGGCAAACAGGGCAACCCCACTTCTTGGTTTTGATCTCGTTCAAACAAGACATACATCCGGCCATATGACCACATGGAATGCAGGCTCCCTCTATAGGAGCATCTAAACATATTGCGCATGAAGAAGAATCATCGGTGTCTTTTTTCACTTTCGTTTTCTCTGGGATGTTTTCTACACTGGATATCGTCAAATCAACAGGGCTGGTATCAACCGAGGGGTACTGAACTAGTTGCTCATCATCTGCTGACTCGAGAACTAGTGGAGCCAACGGAACAGAAGCTGGCTCAAGAATTGTGTCAGCAACTGGGACATCAGTTAGATCATGCGGAGGTATGCTTCTGCTTGGACCAGCTTCGGATGCACTACATCCATGATGAAAATTTTTATCTGGCTTGTTTAACGATCCAATGTCAGCTGCACTTGGAGGAGGCTCTGATGTGCCAGCTGTGTCACTAACATTTTGATCAATCTGAATGGAACCCTCAAAACCATTTGAAGTATATACAAGTTGTTGCGATTGGTTGCCGCTTGGTTTGGTAGACATTGTTCCCCAGCCATTGTATTTATGTATGGCTGGTTGATCAATCCAGTGGCTGCTACTTGCTCCTCGAGGAGGCACAGGTTGTATCCAACCATTTCCATTGTGGTAATTTGCTGATCCCCAACCATTTGTATTGCTTACCTCAGATGTCAGATGATCATCAGAAAAAATTGGCACCCCCTCTTGCGTTGCAGACTGAATGGAGGCACTAATTGCCATTGCTAACTCAATATCTTCATTAGTTAATGATGGCGCAGGTGCAGTTGCAGGTGCAGTTGCAGGAGCAGGAGCAGGCCCAGGAACCACTGGAGCATGGGTGTCATGACTCAATGAGGACTGCCTTGCCTGAAGAAAAAAAAAAGAAACAAAAACTTAGACTAAAATTCTTAAAAGAGTTGATGAATGAAGGTTTAGTGAAGTCTTTCTATTCAATTGAGTGCAGAACGCAACTTCCAATGGACTCCGAGTACACAGGTTTCTTTTCAGATCAAATGCATTTCTAACATTGTAAAACTAACGAGAACTTGCCTATTTAGCTAAAGTTACATCCAGTCCAGCAGCCATAACTAAAGACGACACTGTACTAAATGTTTTCCAGTAACGATGGGAAGCGTAGAAGATTTCATTTTCCTAATAACATTGCTTTCACCAAACTTAGATTCATCTTAGTATCTTACACATTAAGTTTTTGCAGTCAAAGTAATTCACAAACAACAACAAAGCCTCAATCCCAAGTTATTTGTAGTCAAAGTAATCAATAATAATAATAATAAATTGTTGCAGTTAATATGTCCGCTGTTTTCTTGAGACTGTACGCTGCACCATGAGCTTAGCAAGGAAAGGCCAAAAGAAAAAATGTGAGTGACATGATCATAAACAATTGAAGAAATATGAAGCACTGATCCTTTCAATGTTATGTAGCTTGTCAAGTATAAAATAGTAGGGAACTCTGGTCAGGTGGAGGTGTCTCCATCTCCAACCCTTTTTCACTGCAGGGACTAAGATCTTCCTTGGATAGACTGGAAGGGAGGAGCAAAAGGAAGCATGTAAGTGGGGCAGCTATAATTTGTACCCTTTGGGGTGTATGGGTTGAGAGGAGTATTTCAGGGTTTTTGAAGTTAAAGCCAATTCAGTTGATAAAGTATCGGATTCCACAATATTCTTGGCAGCTAGATGGATATCATCAATCACTTTAACAAGGTCAAAAAGTTCAGTTTTATCATTGGCAATGGATTGCGTAAGTAGGATAATAATTCACTTCAACAGCTTAGTATGACGGACTCTATTTTGTTTTGATCTTGGTATATCAGTTATGAGGCTTGTTTCGGAGTAGTCAGGTGAGGACTGCAGGTTCTCCATTCTATTATACTACCTTTTTCAAATAAAGCTTCTTTTACTATCGAAAAGAAGAAATACGAAGCAGTACTCCTTTTGGAGATGTAGCTTAAAAGAAAAACCTAGGCAGTCCATTTCAAAAACTCTGAAGAATCGATATTTTTCTTACCATCCTTCAAGATAATTGTTGCTAGAAATATGAATTTTTGGTACGATGTCATCTAGAAAACGTAACCCTACACTGTTTTCGTTTCTTTGGGTTACCCACCTGCTCCTTTCCAAAGCATCTTCATTCCACTATCTTGATGTAATGCCTCTTTTGTGAAACAATTTTGTCCTAATTCTATTTTCACAGGAATAATTGTATTCCAAGAGGTGAATCATATTTGTGGAGGGTCGATTGATTTTATCATTAAGACCGCCCCACAAACAATGCTCCAAACCATCATCTTCTATCCACTAAAGCTAGAAGTTTATAAACACGCTCACATAAAGGTCGGGTACTATCCAAAGACACAACACTTGATCCTTCACTTTTAGTATATCACATAACATGCACATATACAGCCAAGGTGAAAGATATGTATATTGTTCAACTAGGTACCTGACAAATTCCTCTACAAGCGTTATAAAAGCACTGTAGTTGCTGTTTGTCCCCTTCATCTGCAGGTGCTAGCTTCACTTGTGTTCCTGCAAAGAAAGCACAAATCAAAAGCACAAACTCAACACCAGTGAATGCAGTTACTACCAAAAAAAAAGAAAATGAAATGTATAAAAGAAATAAAAAAAAATTAATATGAGCATCAACAGAAGTACTATTCTTCCTAAGATTTATACTGGTGCCGGCTATTTTTTAACTGTCATAGTTACGTTTCAGCCCATTTTCGATTTTCTGTTAGTGTGGTTATGCTTCTTTCCAAAGCACAGCTCATGGTTCAGTATTAATTAGATCGTCAACTCATATGAGCATGATATTACTTTAAGGAGAACAAACTTTTCTTTCTTTCATTCTTGTTTTAGGTGGGTTTCAGCCACCTACATCAAAATCAGAAGTCAGAACCAAACAAGTTCAATTCATCATGCTTTGAACAAGGACTCTACAAAAATAGACCCACAGTTATCCTCAGGTTTAACGTCTTGAAGAACATACAGAAGTTGCTTATAAGCGCTATTTTATTTGAGTATCAATATAGATAGATTGTTAGAATTTGTTGTAAACTAAAGTTGGACTTGCTAAAGACTTAAGCATGGAAGGCTTAAAATTAAGAACTAGAAGAACAAGTACAGAAGGGGAACAAGAGAGAAGAGAGTTAGAGAGAATGTAGAGATTGTATTCAACTATTGGTATATTCTTTACAAATGAAAGAACCCCCTTATATAGGCCCTTAGTCATGATGAAAATGAGTACTTGCACAAAGTGTGCAAGTTACACCAAAAGTCTTATGTCATACAAGATTACAAGTTACATGACAATACATGGACAAGTGATTATACATTGGAGATGAATACAAGTTATATAAAGAGTACGAGTTACATTCACTGTAGAAACCATGCTTGATGTAACAATTCAATGTAAGAGTCATGCTTGACAATATGATCATTCATAAGCTTAGTTAAAAGGGTCATCCAATTTGCAACACTCCCCCTTGTATGACACTTGCTGAGAGAATGTCTCGTTAAAACCTCTACTAGAAAAATCATTTGGGAAAAAATCTAGTATAGAAAAAAGAGTATAATGTTCTCGTCGATCTTGCTATGTAGTGTAATAATGTTGATTGCCTCATTAAAAACCTTGCTAGGAAAACCCAGTGGGAAAAAACTATAGCTAAGGAAAAGAGTGCAACACATTGATATACTTAGAGAAAATATATATGCCTCATTAAAACCTCTACTAGAAAAATCTTGTGGGAAAAAATCTAGTATAGGAAAAAGAGTACATTAATTGCTCTCATAATTTTTTTTTATATATATATGGAGTATAATAATGTTAGAATTGCCTCATTAAAAACCTTGCTAGGAAAACGGAGTGGGATAAAACCATAGATAAGAAAAAAAGAGTGCAATGACTAATCAATAACTCATGAATCTCCCCCTCATGTTGACAAGAATGGAACACCTTATTGTTTTGCAAATAACCTTTGCAAACTCAAATTTTCCTTTTGAACAAAATAAATTATATGATGTATAACTATTTTACTTAATCTTATTTTTTCAAGATCTTCCATATTGAATTCATTTTTCAGGTATTCGAATGATATAACGATGTTGCCGTGATTTCTCACAATATTTGAGTCGTCGACATATAATGATATTATAGTGAAGACATAGATAATATAGATTACTTGCATATCGTTTTCGAAGGAAATAATCATTGATGTTTTGGTACGTACGTTCATCTGACCAAATTGTTTTAAGTCTAACCAGCTTTATAGCGCACAATTCTTGTAGGCTATTAGTCCAACAACTTCTCGTTTCCTTAATGAGTTTAGCTCGGTTAGGATAACGTTTTTTGATAATTGTGTCTTCTATGACATTTAACCATATACTATTTATGATATTGGATCATCATTTTCAAATGATACATTGAATTCTTACCAAAGAATTCTTATATTAGGAGTATTTTATTTATTTTTACTTCTAACATCTTTTTCAAAGGTTTATATCATTTGAACCAACTGGTTTTTACACCTTAAGCGTTTTGTTGGTTCTTGTGCATTTTGCTACACAAGGGCATCATTTCATATATGAACCTTCAATAGTGGAACATATGAGGTGGTCACATTTTTTATATTAGTGATTGTATCAAGTAATTGATTCATAACTTGTTGCTGATGAATGATCATTTAAACTTCAAGTTCATATTATAATGCAACATTGTTGATGCGTTTCAAGCAATTTCACGGCATTCTTTTCGAATCGGCTTTATCGATTTCCCCCTAATGGTGGGAAAATTGCTTCATCAAAGTGACAATCAATAAAACTTGTTGTAAGCAAAACCCCTATTAGGGGCTCAAGACATTATACAATTGTTGGAAACCGACATAAATCAAAAGTTTTCTTTGTAAACTCATTTTTAGTTTTATTTAAGCATATGAAATAAAACATAAGCTTTATAATTGAAAAACTCAAATGTGAGATATTTCGTTGTTCATCTAAAATGGGTTATAAAGGACTTTGAATGAAATAAATATGTTGAGTAAATGTCTCAAATCTAAAATCAGCACCTCAATTTTTTATTATTATTTTTTAAAATCAATTAAATGCTAGCAAATGCATAAGTTAAATATATATATATATATATATACGTATGCATCTACTTGGCCGAAACATAAATTGAAAATATTTAATATAAGATTGAATATGTCTAAAGGTATTCATAAATAAATTATAAGCAAAAATGACGATTTCCATGACATATTTACTTTGGTACGATTTAACCAACAATTTGCCTTAAGACTAGCAACACAACTGTAATTTTCAGTTGATAAAATCTTTTGATTCCACAATTGATGCCCACACATATTTTCAATATTATTCTCGTAATTGATGATCATGAACGATCAAATTGATCATTTCGTCTTATGAATGTCATTAGATTATATGACGACATTTATTTCAATATGTCTTATTCAAGTAAAATCCCGAAGATAAAGTTGAGAATTTAAGTTCTAGGATGAAACAAAATCATACTTAGTAACTTCTGGATAAGGCATTGACAACAATATAGTTGTACCAAATATTGCATGGACATTAGCCTCTGTTAAGTTTAGGTTCGAGAAATACTCTCTATTTTATATTATATTGTGTACATGGTACAATATGCAAGAAATGCAATATTCCACCTCTATTTAGCTCATGAATTTAAGTATCAACATAGAGGTAATTACAATTGCGGAATTATAATTAATATTTGACTGATTAAATTTTGTAGCTTGAGACCCAACTGACTCATTTTGAGCTTTTTGGAGCATTACCTTTTTTGGTATTTATATATATAGCTCCATAAGGTGAAAGCATATATAAAGTGAAGTGTTCACTTTTCAAATCTCTAAAGAGATATTGGTTAGCGATTGTGCTTGACAGACAGCCTTGCGCAGATATTTTATTCATTAATTGTAGCATATATTTAATTGCCACGACAAATAATTCTTGCTAGTAATACCAAGGCAACAAATTTGACTATAGTTGAACGATATTTTGAAAACATAGGTAATACAAAATAGTTTTCCTCCTTTATGTAAAAATACATAATATATGATTAAAAATATGTTCACAACTTGATTATTTAATAAACAAAATGTATTACTTGTATGAGTTGGTGGGACAACCTCCAGGTTGGGTGGCGAGACAAAGTCTACTTAACAATCATGTCTCCTCGAACGGGATAACCCATCTCCCTTTCAATATTTAGCTTTACCGGGGACAAGGCTTACCCACTATCAACTCAAACTTATAGTATTATTTGTATTATAAAAATCAAGAATATAACATAATTAATTGTTTATAATTTTATGAGAAAATTTTTATGTTACATATTGATTTTTTATTTTTGATGTAGAAGATCGTACAAGACGCAACTACGAAGCATACTTTCGCAATCGTCGTGACACATATATAATCCATGAATAAATAATATATACTTGACAAAGTATTTGAATAACTTAGTTCAAAACAAAATTTTAAAGTTATTTCAAAGCTGAAGAGATGGGCTAGTTCAAACCATGCAATAACCAACTATATTCTCTATCAATAAGGATATAACACTTGGCAAATTATTTCAACACATAAAATTCATGCAAGACTGCCTAGAAAGTCTTGACAAAACGTTGGCTTAAACAAGAGAAAATATATGATAAATATGTCTATGTCGAAGTTGATGTGAAACTTACTTAAGCCAAGGGTGCTCATTGGTCGGGTGTTCATTCTCATTTCGGACCAACTAAACTAAGGGTGCACCTTCTTATGCGAGACCAACTGATTCATTTTGGCATGGAAGTGCACTACCCGAATGTATATTGCTACAAAATAATTGTGGGTACATCATTTCACTTGTAAGGTAGTAAGGTATTAAGAGACCAAACCTTATATAAGCTTGTCTCCTCCTTCCTCATGTGCCACTGATGTAGTGCATGAGAAACTTTGTTTAAGGCAATGACAAAAGAGCAAGCATGCAACCAATATTTAATGTGGTCTTATGTAACAAATCCCGGTTGTTTCTTTTGGATAATCCAAATTAATAAAGTAATGTTACATATATTTTAGGTTATCCGAGTCTTAATATTACAACAACTAGAAAACAAAACCCAAATATGCATATATTGGTAATTAAAGGACATGAGTTTTAGAGGTAATGCTCAAAAGTTTCTTTTACACATTCTCATATTCAAGTTTCACATGTAATTTATGATCCCTTTTAGAAGGAAATTAGAGGGCAATGACCTTTTTTTATTTTAAGAAAATGAACTTCATTTTAAATAAAATTAAGGTTGTACTTAAATTAAATTAATAGAAGGATAGAAATAGAATCACAAAACACCACCAAATTAAATTCATATAAATTAATTATACCTTCCTAGCTTTGTTTACTTGAAAGCTTCTTGAACTTCAAGACCTTCTTCTTGTAGAGCAACATCGTGCTATTGTAAAGTAAAGTTGGACTTGCTAAAGACTTAAGCATGGAAGGCTTAAAATTAAGAACTAGAAGAACAAGTAGAGAAGGGGAACAAGAGAGAAGAGAGAAGAGAGTTAGAGAGAATGTAGAGATTGTATTCAACTATTGGTATATTTTTTACAAGTGAAAGAACCCACTTATATAGGCCCTTAGTCATGATGAGAATGAGTACTTGCACAAAGTGTGCAAGTTACACCAAAGTCTCATGTCATACAAGATTACAAGTTACATAACAATACATGGACAAGTGATTATACATTGGAGATGAATACAAGTTATATAGAGTGTACAAGTTACATTCAATGTAGAAGCCATGTTTGATGTTACAATTCAATGTGAGAGCTATGCTTGATAATGTGATCATTCATACGCTTAGTTAGAAGGGTCATCCAATTTGCAACAGATTGATAGTTTTCTAAATACTCAAGTTACTTTATATGTATGTTCTGTGGTCCATTAGTATGAAACCTAGATAGGTATGGATAATAGTAGTTAACTATTGTCTTGTGTAACATGTTACTAAGATGTCTTGCGCAACAAGTTACCTTTATGTATTGTGTGGCAAGTCTTATATATGAAGTAGAGAATGAAAAACATGTATGTAGTTCTTCCCTTTCGAAAAATCAGATTTCTGCAACTCTTCAAAAACAGAAATACATATCACTCCTCTCCAATTTAGGGCTTTAAGAATCTCAAGGGCTTGTGAGTGAAGAAACAAACGAGGGCTTCCTATCCAAAAGATCAAACACAAAGAAACCTCAGATTTTCAGTTCATGTGGCTTCCAATGTGTTAGCTCTTTCACCTCCACTCTTCAATGGAGAAAATTATCTAGTTTGAGCTGTCAAGATGAAGGCTCACTTGAGAGGTCTAGGTTTGTGGCAATGGGTCCAAGTGGAGAAGCAAGTACCACCTTTTGGAGATAATCCAACTCTCAACCAAATCAAGGCTCGTGAAGAAGAAAAAGGTAAAGCTCCAAGAGCTTTGTCTCACATACATGCTGCGATTTCAGATTCCAAATTCACAAGGATAATGGCTTGTGAAACACAAAAAGAGGCTTGGGACAAACTTAAGGAGATCTATATGGGAAGTGACAGAACTAGGCAAATGCAAGTTCTGAATTTGAAAAGAGAATTTGAAGACTTGAGGACGAAGGAAAATGAGTCCATCAAAGAATATGTTGATAGGCTCATGGAAGTTGTCAACAAAATTTGTCTCCTTGGTGAAGCTCCAAATGATCAAAGAGTTGTAGAAAGTTTTGGTGAGTCTACCCAAAAGATTTAAGTCCAAGATTACATCTCTTAAAGACTCAAAGGACTTCATCAAAATTTCTTTGAGTGAGCTTGTCCATGCCTTCCAAGTTCAAGAACAACGAAGATCAATGAGACAAAAAGACAACAATGAAGACGCCTTTCTTACAAAAGAAAAAAAGAAAGCCTTCTCAAGGAGGAGAGAAGAAGCAACATGAAGAAAAGAAAGATAAGGAGAAAAATGAAGGCCAGAAAAGATATCCTTCATGCTTTCACGTATTTTGTTTTTGATGAAGAAACATGATGAAGAAACATGCTTTTATATTAGTAAAAATGTTTAACATACATAAAATCATAATTCTTCGGCAATCTATGACTCTAACAAGTATCAAGAATGAGAGCAAAAAGCAAGGCATCAAGGGCATCACCGTCCACATAATGTGGTGGTCAGTTGCAACCTCCCAGTATTCCCAATTATAATCAAAGGCGTGTATGTTCAGGATAATGTTCAGACCAAGACATTAATGTAAATCACTTCTAAAAATTTGATAAATAAAACAATCATCAGATACCAAGATAAATTATTGAGTTCGACAACAAATGGATTCATAATAAGATTTAACTATTTTATCAAACTTAGTATAAAGCAATTCTAGCAAATGGACTTTCCAATCCATTGGTCTCAACAATTCAAACTAAGGGTCAGGTCCTAACAACCTTGTTCTAACCAAACAAAAGAAGAACAAGTGAACAATTGGACAAAAGGTTTACTGGGAAAATATCACTTCATGAGCAATTCCGGCATTACTCAACCCTACAAAATATGGGGAGTCTCTACATGAAGATTGATAGCGAGGCAATATAACACCAACTTACCACCCACAATTGAAGTTTGAGAGAGGGAACTTATATGGTCTACAGCTTTTTCCGAGGTTCATCTATGCGTAGCTAGTAGCTACCATCAGATCTATGCATCCAGGTAATGAGTGAAATTAGCCTTCAAGAATTTTTTTTTTATAGGAAATGGCTTTTGTATTAGTAAAAAGTTTTTACACTTACAAAAGCAAATCTATATAATTAATAAGCAATGAAAACAAAAATGATAACACAATCATAATATCTAGCCCATCCTCCCAATAAACATTATGTGCCTCTCATTCCACAATGGATCTTCAATTTCTTTCCCATTCATTGATTGAGAATCCCAATTTCTCCTGAGCAACCACCCAAGCCGCTACGTTGTGCTTTATCCCATCCCATAGCTCCTCATTGGCATAGGTTTTCCCTTCGAATAACCTTCTCTTTCTCTCGAGCCACACATAACAAAGGACAACCAAAGTAGATGTCTTCTAAGCTATTTTGAAGATCTTGAAAACTCTTGTGAGATTGATGTATGAGAAAATATTGTCCCAATCAATAGACATACCATCCGCTTTGCCAAACTCAATAAGCACGGCCCTCCAAATCCTTTTGGTATAATCGCAGTCCAAAAATAGATGCTCCATGGACTCGCACTCCCTTTGGCATAGTATGCACCAACTAGGGAGAAGGATAGCTTGGGTCATTCTCCTTCATAGTTTTTCATATGTGTAAACTTTCTTAAGAGACACCGACCAAGCAAAAACTTTAACTTTATGGGGTATAGTTGCTTTCCAAATGTAATTATGGAAGATGAATGATTGGTCATGTTCATTATGGATGCGGTGATGAAACATGGGCTCACATAAACAATGGCCACTTGCACTTAGACTCCCACTTGTGTAGTCATTGATCCCAGGAAGATCCTAGTAGGCTCAATAATGTTGAAAAGTTGTGACATCTCAATAGCTTCCCTAATCGTTAAAGGTCGGGATAGGTGGAAGTTCCAACTTGTTTGGCTCCACCGACAACAAATTCTAAAATGGTTGCATGATAATTTTTGGGAACTAGCTAAGATTTGTTCTCCACACCAAGGGTCTTCCCAAAAGAATATATGATTCCCTTTTTCCCACTCAGTTTATAAGTAAAGGTTTTATTACCTGTTATGAGGAGAAAATGAGTTTCCACAGAATTCTGTAAGTGAGTTGATTTGGAATCCTGACAAACAATTCGTTCTCCATCGTTCCATGTCTACTAGCAATCCCTCTGGCCCATAGGTGACCTCTCTCTCTCTAAAAGCGCCAATGCAATTTTGCTCGCATTGCTACGTTCCTCTGCTTGATGTTTTCAATTGTTAGGCCTCTTTTATCCTTTGGTTTGCAAACATTCTCCCATTTGATGCGGAACGGAATGCGAATTGCCCGAACTCAAAGTTCAATCAACTCAAAACGAAAAAGAAAACAAGAAAAGGGTAAATTGAATAAATTGGACTGCCACGAACAAAGATGCTCGATAAGCCTATTGAAAAGATCACCATAAGCAATAATTTTTTGATAAGATAACGAACGCCACAACCTAACACAAGGATTGATAAGTTCTCACACACACTGGTGTAAAGTTCTCACACAGAGAAAACCTCAAACTCAAAAACTCAACTCCTTCTTTATTGAATGATAGAAGTGCCTTTATATAGGCTTACATCAAGACTCAAAAATAGAAACTCCTAATTCTAATAGCAAACTTCTAATTTCTCAACCTATAACGAAATAGAAATAACACACTAGGAAACTTCTTAGTTTTTCTCTTAAAATAAATTAGAAACAAACCTTAATAAGAACTTACTAAATATCAAAATTCTTACAAAATAGTAACTTGGCTCTTAGAAACTTCCATCCATGGATCATATCACCATTTCACCAGATGCATGACACGATCCCGATGTGTTCCACTCCATAGGATGTCCTTAATATGTTTTTCCAATGTCTTGCCTACATTTTTGGGCATTCCGAAGATCGATAGGTAATAAGTAGGAATAGATGTGACGACTGCTTGAATAAGTGTTGTCTCCTCCCTCTAGATAACATTGTACCTTTCCATCCCACCAATCGTCGAGTGATTTTAGCATAATTGGTTCCTAAAACGATGCTTTATTTGGGTTTCCTCCCAGTGGCAAGCCAAGATACTTAATCGGCCACAATCCCGGTGAGCAATGTTAATACCTAACACCTCACTTTTTTCTAGGTTGACAGCTAATCTTGTTACTATGCAAAAGGTTTTAACCACTTCCAATGTATACCACAAATTCTCCTCACCGCCATCCAGAATGAATAATGCGTCATTAGCAAACTGCACGTAGCCTTCAAGATGAAAAAACAGATAGGCAACGTGTTTTGAATGACATCACTCTTAGTAATGTCATAAAACCATAACATCCTAAGCACCTTTGCATAATCTGACAAGCTATGCCACCCAATCTCAAGTATGGGTATTGAGTGCGGGTGTGTATCTAGAGGTTGGACAGGGACTCGGCAAAAAGTGTCCAAAATCTTGAACTCAGGTACTGGAACACAGAAGTAACTGTAAAATATCAATATAGGATAATTTTACAATAGAGCCAACAAATGTACCCACGTGACGGGAACTATGTTTTTATGTAGGCATTAATGTTCTTAAGCATTTGTGATCCGTGTGTTATGTACAAGTGTATTGACCATTAGATTAAGATCTAACGTTCCTAAATAAACTTCTCACGGCATGTATCAAATAAATTAGAAAAAAAAAAAAATTTAATCAACACCAAACACTTCCCTAAATATGCTAAGTAAAAATGTGTACGATACAAGGGTTCGTGGAGGAAGAAGAGTCATTAATTCAAGAGATTGAGATATTAATTTAATAGAGAGAGAGAGAGAGAGAGAGAGAGAGAGAGAGAGACTCCATCTCTTGCCCTCCTACGCGTCTCCTCTGAAATCAGATTACGTATTGAGAAAGTGAGATAAAGAAAGAATCGGTAGAGGAAGACTCATGAAAAATAGTGGTTGCTTTAAGCTCGCTCTCTGCTCTAGTTGCAACTCTTTGCTAGTGCACATTCTTTTTTGTTGCCTTTGACGTAAGAAACCCTCTCTCGTTCTCTTTCTCGTAAGAAACCCCATCTCTTTCCCTAATTTTAACACAGTCGCGTCTTGGTTTTTTTTTTTTTAAGGTCAAACACATACCATGAGTCGGTGTGTGTGTCATGTCGTGTCAACACGAACACTTGACCCAAAAGGGACCGGTCTAGGTATCATAGCTCACAAGTTATGGGATAGGACGAGCTATCCAACATTATGTAGTTCTAATTTCTTATTTTTAAGAGATTATTTAATCAAATGGTCCAAAAAGGATAGTGATTCCATATACTTTTGAGAATACGTGTTACACAGTTGGAAAACTTTGGGATGCATGCTCACACATCTAGATGCACAATCTAAAGACCAGTAACCATCATGTGACAAATTCACCTATCAGAAGTACGTCATTCAATCTTCATCTTTAAAAAATTGACGCAACTTTTAACATTTTGTCCATGCCTTCGCAAAATGCTTTATTCTAAGTTTAACTCATGACATTGCTTTTCTTATTTATTCATTATCATCATTATTTGGATAATTGTAGGTCTTAGACCCTTTTTCAGCAACTTCTTACTTTGGTTCAACTAATCCCATGACAATATAATGTAACTACCACGATTCAACCCAAGTATTATGTGCATCATTTTTCCATGCCTACACAAGATGCTTCATCTCATCTCGAGTATAACTTGTGATGATGCTTTTATTATTTATTATGTGCATCTGTATCCACCATATATTTCTAGTTCTACCTAAACTTTCTATAGAAATTATCTTCTTCAAGAACTCATACAGAGAAATATTCTTCCTGTGTTTTGCTTTTCTCTTTTTTTCTGATTGATTAATCAAGAACAAACAAATTTTAATTTTGGAAAGTGAAAATTATTCTATAAGCTAAAAAGAATAAGGAAAAAAAAGAGACACATTTTACATTTGTTAGTCAAATGGAATCGCAATGGCAAGCCTCAAGCAATTAGAAGCACAAAGTTCTCCATTTGAGCTACAAACAAGTTCTAAGAAGAGCCTAAATTCAAATAGTTTACACGATTTTTTTTTTTAAACGGCTTTACAGAAAGTGTCATTCAATGGTGTTAAATTAGTTTTTTTGTGGCTTCAAAAAAAATTGTTTTTTGTATAACTCTACACTTAATTTTGAAACTAAGATTTAAATCAAATCACAACAACAAACAACGAAGCCTAAATCCAAATGGTTCGGGTCGTCTACATAGATCAAACTCTTTCATTGCGCTCAATTTAGTGCAATAGATGGCGTGCTTTCCAAATCCTTTAAATCCTTCCTAATCAATGCGTCCCAAATTAGCTTCGGTCAACCACTACATTGTTGAATTCCTAAATTGTATATGGCTCAATCTTGATCATGCTTAACAAGAAATGTTATATCTTACCTAAGCATGGTCATTTCTAAAATCTTTTAGAACAAGCCACAATAGCACTGTCATTTTGATTACTGGGGCACTAAATGTGTTATATGTTCTCATTTATTTCTAGATGAGTATCAATGAAGGCTCTCGAAAGTGACAACTTCCAAGGCATTAACTCAAGCATCTCGAGAATTCATTTCGAGTATGAGTACTTACTTGTCGCTTTGCAAAAAATGATTATTGCGGGGTCCGGCTGGTGGAACATTGGTTCTTCAATTTGGGCCTTCCAAAGTGGAATAGTTGCGAAAGGCCGGGCATCCTATCCATTTACCAAAATTTGCACATTATGTTTCAAATTGTTGAAAATGTTATCATAATAAAAAGGGATCAAGAAGAAAACATGTTGAATGCTTAAAACTTGCAATAAAGTAAAAGCAATAATTAAAAGGAGTCAAGACTAGATGGGTTAAACAAGCCATTAGCAATGTCACATTTTGTACATGTGTGAGCACACATTTAAGGTTGGGAATGTATGTGAGAGAGAGCAAGAGGAGCAAGAGGAGCAAGAGAAACAATATATCTATATATATAACTATATCAAAAGCACCAATATCGACCATAACAAAATGTCTATTCTACCCTTTTCATAGTTTCCGAAATCTCGGAGTCTTCGTTTCCTCACTTAAGTTCCCAAATCCCAAAAAGCGTATTCATTCACAGTTCCTCTCCAATTAGAAGTCCTTCTTTTCTCTTCTAATATTGAAATCCCTTTTCCATGTGATGCAACTCTCGCTCTCTCTCTCACGATTGCAAGTGTTGCAACTTTCTCTTGGTCGTCTCTCTCCCGAACATAGATAACGTCCAAAATGTGTTTCCTTTGAGCTCTTCTTGTGATCGAACTTAGTTTTTATCTTTGATCTGAGTTTTCGTATTTTTTGTTGCTATTGATAAGATCGCTCTCTCGTCTGCTACCTTCTCATATGGTACATCAAGCACTAGATACCCCGTGTCCCCTAGATAAACTCTGTCGCCCCTTCACGAGGTTCTTTTTAAATCTCAAATTAAGGCACTTGATTTCTTGAGATATTGATTGATTGTTAACCTTGTTTCATTGATCTTTTTTATTATGATTGACACATGTAATGACAGCTTGCTTGGCAAAATAACATAATCTAAGGTTACGGTACTAAATCTGGGTTTTGTTCAGAATTGGGATAGAGTGTTTTTTGAGATCGCAAAGACTGAGAATTAGCATGAGAGAGTTTTTTTACTTAAATTTTCATATTCTTTTTGAATTAAAATAAAATATTCATTAATAACCAATTGGTTCTAGGTTTTTTATTGCTTTTGTTGGTTGTTGATTATTATGTTTTCTTCAATCATATTTTTTTTTCTTTAAAATAAAATATTTATTAATTAACAACAAATGTTGAGGTGCATAGAATTGGTTTTGTTTTCCACTTTAAATATGTGAATACAATCATATTTTTTTCTTCAATCTTCTTGTCATGAGAATTTAACAGTACTGCTACGTATGCTGGGCTTTTTACTCAGTTTTTTGGGGTGATATTTAAATAGCTCGGTTATTGTGAATTTGGTTTCAGGATATGGCGGGACTGATAACCAAAATAAAATGTTCCTCTATTGGGTATTTGTTTGGTTGTTATTCCTCTCCCTTTAAGTCATTGCTCTAAGTTTTCATGACTATTGAGCTTTTGTAAATTGAGTTATGTGAGGATATGAATGAATGTTTTCATATTTTTTTTTTTTCCTTTGTGTTGGGTTTTGTTTCTTCGATGCTATATGCCTTTGTATATACATACTATGATTGGTTTTAATAAAAATCTTCATTGTATTTGATTGTGGACACTGATAAAAAAGCATGCTAAGAAAGAACCCATATCATTGACTAAGTGTAAGCATTGTAACTTCTGCAAATAAGTTTTTACAAGTTTGATGCTCAAGACATAATCTGACAGTAGTGAGAGAAACAATTTGAAATTGTTTTTGTTTAACTGCAATCACAAAACATCTAAAGGACTGGTGACTCTATGGACAATTTAGTTGATGTTGCACATGCCATTTCAAATGATGATCATTGAGCTAAAGTTCATTTAGTTAAAATGGATCAAATCCTCTTGCACTGAACAAAGATTGAATCAAAGTAACTTAAAATCATTAAGAATATTTTAATGGCCCTAAAAGAAGAGGGTAATGCTAGAGAAAACCGTTCTCTTAGAAGCAACCGACTTAAGGTTGGAGGTGGCCTAAGCCAAAAAGTTAATGCTGATACTGTTCCTACGCTCCCCAAGTCCTCTATTGTACCTTCTAGTGTAAAATTGAATATGGGCACGACCAATGATATACCAGATGAACTCATCTTTTTCAAAACTATATTTATTTTTTCTGATTGCTTTTGAGATTTGGAAGCCATCTCATGGCCTCTACAAGTTTTTTAAGCATTCTTGGAAGTGCATGTGAAATTAATTGGTGGACTGAGGCATTGCTCATTCACATCATATAAAGCATTGTATCACATTAGATGCATCCTCTTAGAAATGGTGAATATAAACATGATGTCTCGACACTTTAAATTTGGCAACCCTTTCAATTTATGACTTCGAATCATTGAATGATTCATGAGATTCATATGCCATATGAGTCACGTACATAGTTCTTAGTTAATATAACACCAAGAAAAAAAAAATGCTACTGTGTATAAACAACACGAATCATATGGGGCCCAATAATGTCGGATAGTGGATTAGTCGGTGCGGTTGGCGTCAGACACCACGTAAGAAACCAAAAAAAAAAAAAAAAAACACGAATCATATTTAATATTTAGTTAAAATATATTGATATTTAAGATATAGTAATTAAATTGAATTTCATTTATATTAAATAAATTGTAAGAATTTATAATACATAAAAATATGACCTCTTGATTTTACGTATCACTATATTTTAAAAATACAATAAAAATAACATTTAGAGTATTTGCTAATTTTTAAAATTTTTATTTTTAATTTTTAATTTTTGAATTTAGATCACGTTGTGTGTGCGAAGCATGCTAATGAAACTAGTGTATATATATATATATATATTCTTGTTGAGAGAGAGAGAGAGAGAGATTTATTCTTGTTGAAAAAGCAAAACCGCAATAATCCATGCTTGTGATGAAAACATTTAACTTTTTTTCTTCATTGACATCCAAACAGAAGGTTAGATTCCATTGACCTCATACACTAACACGCGCTAGAAGAACCATCTTCAAATCTTCTACGTTTAGACCATTTATTGAAAGGACTTAGTTGATTATTCGCGAAAAGAAATTAGAATCGAAGTAAATCATGTCCTCATGAGTCATGTCGCGTGCTTGATTGAGAACATTACAGAATTTGACGGTTAAAAGGTAGCTTAAAAAATCTTCTAGTCTATCTTTGTTGGAAACACAAAGTGTTTTTTGTAAAAACAAAAAACAAAAAAACAAAAAACAAAAAAAAGAATATTCCACATATTTTGAAAAATCTAAAGAACGATGGAACTCACATTTGAATTAATGTTAAAAAAATAATTAAGGTGCAACTAAGACCTATTAGCCAAGTGAGTATATGTGATCATCAAGATGATACGAGGCATATAACCCTGGGTGTTTTGTTATAAGAAATGCTACAAAAAGAAAACAAATAAAGTGATGTCAAAAACATAAATATAATTAGCAGACATGTCTCAAAATTCATAATTCATAATTAACTAGGCAATTTAAGTCGGGTAGATTAGTAAAGAGGGCACCCATTTATATGTAATTAGTCTATAGGGCGACTTGAAAAATAATTAATCTTCATAACATATCCTATTACCCCTAAGTACAACCTAGTCTATATGAGATTAGACGCCTTAAACAAGGGCTAAATTGTGACGCAATATGACCTACCTACCTTTAGAGTCAAGTAACAACTCAGTTTTCTCACTGCGAATAGTTTGGCGAACTGGTTACCAAATGTTTACTTAATAGTAATGAAACATTACCAACCAAGTGGTAGCTTAATGGTTTGGTATGTGGTCAGTTGTTACCTTTAGATGAGGCTGAGTATTCATATCTGCCTGTGCGCAAGTTTGGAGGTAATAATTAATAAGTTGGTTGCTTATTTTAAAAAAAGAAAGAAACGTTACCAAACACCATAACCATTCACTTGCAGATGATCCGATAATAGGCCCCAACAATTTGGTGGCATGATGTATATTGATGAGGTATTTGAAAATTAGATAATTAGCAACATATATCATCTCGAGGGCAGTTACTTGGGACAGTTAGGAAGTGGTAAGTAAAATTGACATGATAGTTAGCAATGATGGCTTGAGGGAACCATTGCAGTTCTTAAATTCCATTTTGGAGAGCAAGACACCATTCTAGACGACAAGGGACGAAGAAGAAGAAGATTAAGTGGTCTCTTTCATTCGATCACGACCAACGTTGGACCATAATAGGTGTTATAGGCGTGTTTTCCATGAATGACGCTAAAGCAAAGTCATATTCGTTAAGTTACGTTTCTTTTGTGGTTTCTCAATGGTTAGATACACATATTGCTAGCAAGCAATGGTTAAATCTTTTGATTACTAGTTTCTTATTAGTTAGGTATATCTAGTTTGTTATTGTAGAAACACTATGAACATCTTTTACAGCAATTAGAACGGAGGAAGGCTATGCAAGACAATGGGTTGTTCGAGCCCCCACAGAAAGTGTAAGACCCATTTATGAACAAAGCACTGATGCACTCCTGGATAGAGGTGTGCGTTTGCTATGGAGATTTTGAGTTTGGGCGCCACATTCTAACATTCCAGCCCAAAGACGTGTTTGTTATTCTTGGTTTGAACTTCATCTAGTGCGCTGCCTCTAAAGTTTCCACTAATATTTTTATAAAGAAAATTGCATCCACGGTGGACCTTCTTAACACATAGTTAAATCGATTTTTCGAAACAGTGGTTTCCTTTCTCACCCATTGTCAGGTATCCTCTCTCAAAGTTTCATGGTATGACTCGTAAGTTCAATTCTTTGATAGCTTGAGCAACTTTAAATGTCTCCTTTGTTTTGAGAAATCTGTACAAGATTGTTTTAAAGCAACTTCAAACGTCTACTTTGTTTTAGAAATCTGTACAAGATTGTTTTTTCCATTCCATCCATTAGCATCCTTTTTTTTATCAGCATCCTTTTTGATATTCAGATTGTTCAATTTTTGTAATGTAGGTTCAAATCCAAGGTGAGAAGGGTGTGGTGGGCTTTAGTGCGAAAGTGGGGGTTCACTCAAAAATGCCAAGGCAAGATGGAGTGTCCACTCCACACATATAAGACTTATTATTGTATTCTAACTAATGATTGCAAGGTGACGCCTTAGGTGTTTCTAGGCAAAAATCCCAGGGTGATGGCTTAAGCGATTTTAGCACATTTTTGAAGTCTTGAATAAGGTCTAAGTAAACTTCTATAAAGATAAGGAGCCTCTTTATAATTAAATGTTCATATATATAAACAACAAGATTTAACCCAAGTCTCCACCACTTTCACAATCCTATCTCACCTCACCATTTTTTATGCCCCACCACCATCCTTTTTTTTATCTCTGACGAGCTTTCGACACTCCGACAACTTTCTAATGACTCCGAACAATATTTTATCCTCTATTTTACTTCTTTTTAACAAAAATAATTATTTACTTATAATTTTTAAAAATCAATTTTTTAATTTTATTTACTTCTGCTTTTTTAAGAAAACAAAATTTCTATTTTTTTACTTTTGTTTTTTTTTTTTACAAGATTTAAGATTTTTGCATGACTTGCACGATTATGGTTTATGATTGCTTTTTGTGAATTTTATGATTTTGCTAGTTGCTTGTTAGAAATTTGAACTTAGAAGACCTTTAAATGAACATTTTGAAGTTGAATTATTAATGGTAATGGTAGGACTTGGGATATTCATTCATTTGAATATGGTAATGCATGCTTCATTTGATTTTTCAAAGTGTCTTAAGTTAGTATTTTTAGTTTTTTTAAGTTAGAATTTTTTGAAGGATGAAGCTTCAATTTTTTTTAAAGAATTATTTTATTTAATTTTTTTTTAGGAATGAAGCTTTATTATTAATGCTTATGATGTAGTAGACAAATAGTGAGTAGTAGTGTAATAGGCAGATGGACAGGTATAAAAATTTAAATTAATTTCAGGGCATCTAAATAAATATTTTTGTTGGCTAGGCATCGCCTAGGCAACGCCTCGCCTTAGCAAGGAAAACGCCTAGGCATCGCCTTGATACCTTGCAATCCTTGATTCTAACTAGTCGATGTGGGACTATCCCAACATCACCAACACTCGCCCTCAAGTCTAACTAGAACTTGACTACATGCCATCATCAACTTGGAGGATGGGTCTAGCTTTATCTTTTTTACTAGCCCATATTAACCTCATGTTAAAATCCTACATTTTTGTTGGATGTCTACCGGGCCCTTGGATCTTATAACCATGGGTTCTGATACCATGTACAATTTTTGTAATATTGGGCTCAATCCAATGTGAGAAAAGTGTGGCGACTAATTTATGTATGGCTTTAGTGTGAATGTGGAGTTCACTCCAAAATGCTAAGGCAAGATAAAGTGTGCACTCCACGCATATAAGCCTTATTATTGTATTCTAACTAGTCAATGTCGTCCCCAACTTAACCATATTCAACTCATTGACGTGGAGTTTTAACTCAAAAAAGATTTTGTTAATTAACTTTTGTCAACCAAGTCAATCTTAGTTCTCCTAAGAAATTCAAAACCTCTTTATGAACTTCATCAAGAACACATTTTATTCATAGCTTCATTTTTTCAAAGCCTCTTTAACTTTTGGGATCATAATATTGTGTAGGTAAGTTAAAGTGCGGTCGATCGCCTCATCTCGACGTGATGGATAGCCCAGAGAGTGAAGGAGTAGAGGGATCTAAGCAGGAGAGAAATCCCTAGTCACTTCGTCGCTCCATAATCTTTTGGCAAACTCCAAAGCACCCTGATTTTCAATTTGTTGATGCGAGTTTCCATCTATTAAATCATTAACTTGGTTATTGTTAAATAAACGAGGTTAATAGACTAATATATCCAAAACTTTGCTCGAAGGTTCAAGCTCCCAAAAACAAAAAAAAAAATCGAATATATCTAAAATTATTGGGTCTCAAGTTCATGCCATTAAGATTTGGGTGGCTTACAAGTGGCACAAAAGAATTAGTAAAAGTGCTTCAAATTGTTGAGAGACTAAAATAGAGGGTTAGGCTTGAGGCAAGAGACAATGTTTGAGTGTGTTTGTGCAAGCTAGGACTAAGATTTGGGGATTTCGATCAAGGGTCAGATTTTAAAATGTTTATTATGAAGCCCCACTTTTAGTGACTCGGCAATTTGAGCACTTTTATCATAAATCCTTTTTTTTTTGTTTCTCATGTGGTGTCCGGCGCCAACAGCACCGACTAATCCATGCTCCTGTCGGGCCCCATACGGGAAATATCCATAATTTACACCCAAATCTTCATTGACTAAAATTGAGAACTAATGTTTGGGATAGATTTCACAAAATTTCTTTGTTTGGAGTAAATATGTAACACTAAGAGAAGTTTGGAGATTAGTCTATAAACTTTCAAATAAACAATTCTCTATCCTTCCTTCATGACTTAGATCTTGTTTCGCTTTATCTATTAATTTGGTTAGCCGACAAATATATTTCTCCATCTCTATTATGAAATATTTATATAAGTCTTACATGAAGTTTGTTTCTATCTTCTCTATATTGATCATACACATCTTTATCTTGACACTTATGTATTTGTAGCAAAAAATAAAATAATACTAATATGAAAACTACTAGATTAGATAAAAATCATAAATTTGAAGAATATATATTGGAAAAGTAACAAATACAAAATTTGATAGTAAATTGTGAAGATAGTAAAATTATGAACTACTATAAATATTATGTTTAAACTTACTTTATATACTAATGAATAACACATCGGAAATTAACACTTTTTCATACATACTTCCACTATTGATTCTTACTTTCTCCCAAGTCAATGTTTCGATCTCCATCGAAAATCATTTCCATATCCATTAAAATACAAAATCAACAATACGAATAAAATGTAGACATTAAAATAATGAAGAAACAACATATCCATAAAGCTTTAATGACGAAAATAATTTTTTGCAAAATAAAAAAATAATGCCACATCTTTTATTGAGGAAATAAATTTAAATATCTAATTTTTATTACCTGTTGGCTCGAATATAAAGCAACCACATACTTCAAAGACTTCCCTCGCTTAACAGAAGGCAACACAACCACCCAACTGTAAATAATGCAGAACGAATGAGCGCATGGATGAAGTTGCCAAAAAGAATTACAAATCGAATGACCTAATTTTTTTCATTATCAATTTAATGTTGTATACTAGATGCATTACCTGAATGATCACTAAATAAACATAATCAAAACAATCTATGAAATACTATTAATTTGTCCAACAAGAATTGAGAGCTAGGGTATGATACCCACATTTTTCTTGAGAATAGCTGAGGAGCTAATGCTTGAAGAAAGCCCACCCCATAAAGTTGTCGAAGCCATCCAGAGAACAAGCTTATATGGCTCTAAGAACCAACTACCACAACTTCAGCCAAAGAAAACTTCATATAGCTCAAAGATAAACTCCAAATAAAAGAATTATACCTCAATGGTTCGGACAACGTTGCTATACCGTTTTACTCTAGCAACATCTAATGGAGTCTGACCAGCATCGTTCATCCGTAAAGCATTAGCTGAAACATTTTAAGACAATTCATCCATTTGTTAAAAAGAACCAATGGCAATGGCAAGTTCCGACATAGCTTTTAATTTTACAGCTATATAGCAGCCCGATATTGAATTCATGGCGTTCACCCCACTCACCTCCATGGGTAAGAAGTAATTTAACTGTTTGGTCAAGGCCTCTTTTTGCTGAATGATGTAGAGGACAACCAGCATGACGTCCTAAGTTCAAAAAAAGGAATATATTAGAAAACAAAGTTGTCTTATTGACTAAACAAGAGAGAGTGGATTTGTCCGTAACTTACCAATTCTCCAAAAGTTGGAAAAAAAAATTAAAAAAATTAAAAAAAATTAAAAAACTATGCCACAAACTCTAGAATGGTCATAGAATTGTGAGTTAAATATGTCTACTAAAACAATTTCTTGTGGCCTTCTAGAAAGAAAATAAAAATTTAACAAAAGCAATGTTTAAAAATCGAATTGAGGTGCACGCACCAAGGCGCACCTCTTATTTTTGGAGAATCTGTAACCATTTCTGTTTAGAACAAAATAGACCCCTCAAAAACAAACCATTTGGGTAGAGGAATTTTTTAAAGCCCATGGAGCTGCTCGCTAAAGGTTTCAAAACATTATAGTTTGCGTGAACAAGTTCACAAAGGGTAAAGCACATAACTACTAAACAGGGAAATTTAAAAGAGATTCATTATAGAACTGAAATTGATCGATCATTTGACCCAATCAAAAATCATAGAACAAACATCTAAGAGATTTACAAAGCCTAACACCGCGTTATTGAACAATTCTTCACTTAATTGAAATACCTAACCTGGCCTATAAGCATTGACATTGGCACCAAGTTCAATCAGAGTCTTAGCAACATCATAGTGGTGAGGATTCATACACGCCAGAATCAGAGGCGTTTTTCCATCCGCGTCAATCCACTGAAAATTCAACAACAACAAACATAAGATTAAAAATTCTACTAATTACATGCATCTAACAATTCAATCGACCGCACAAACTGAATGAATTTGCAACCAAGCAGTTCCGATTCTTGGATACCTCAAGGCTTGCGCCTTCTCGGTGAAGAGCCTTGATCGCTTCGACGTTACCGCCACTGGCGTGCTGGAACACAAGCTCGCTTTTGGATACTTGTTGCCCCATTTTTCCCCAACTTAAGTTGCCAAAAACAGTGATTAAATCAAAATCGAAACCCTAGAACCCAATTGCTTTGAGTCTTTTGACCTTTCTTTTTTTTTATAGAGATTTGAAAGCGAACAGATAATCGAGTCACGAAAAACGGATTTTAAAAGACCAGAGGAAAATTAAATAATTTAGGCATGAAATTCCACGAAAGCCTTAAGTGTTAAGGTTTAAACAGAAAAATTGACTAATAGCTCCCACTTGTGTTTGCATTACGTTATGCTCCTATCAACTACCAGAACGTAAGCTACGCACACACTGCTTTTTGTCATCGGATTTGTCTCGAATCACGTAAACCGTACTTTTGATGCGAGTCGGACAAAAAATGTGGATTGTGTGTGGCTGATAGATCCATTTGTTGTTGATTTATTATTTTTGTTTGTTGTTCAACTCCATTGACAACTTCATAACCATGCATAATGATTTTTTTGTGTACCGCGTAAATGACGTGGCAAGATACAAATGCTCCACGTGGGTAAGGTCGTTGTAGCGATCCATTGACAATAAAATCGGAGACTTAATGGAGATTTAATGAGTGAATTGCCATCTAACAACACATGAACGCGGGGCTTGAGAACGTGTTACTTTGTTACTAGTACTAATTGGTAAGATTATAGCGTAGATATACAGAGGTAGATAAGCACGCTAATAATAACAACAAAGTCTCAATTCCAAGATTAATTGGGTTAGTTTTATGGAACAAACTCTTCTATTACAACCAATTTAGAGTTCATTTGCATATATCACTCTGAAAAACTCAAAAGACACGAATGAATGTCTTTTATTGTTGGTTACATAATCGTTTTCAATTGGTTATAGTAATTGGGAGCAACTATTTTTCAACAATGTGTTTTGACCATGTCTCTACTTAAAAAGGTGCTAACTTCACCAATAAAATGATATATGTTATGCCTTCTATACTTAAGTCTCTAGCAAGTCCAACTTAAGTTCTAGTTGGCTTACAACTTAGTTTACAACACGTTATCAGCACGAGCTTGCTCTAGCATTAAGGAGATCTTGAAGTTCAAGAAGACTTGTTAAGGAGACAAAGCTAGGAAGGTATAACTTTTATTATTTAAATAAGTTCAATTTATTTCTATATAATCATGGTTGCTTCCTTTTATTACATGCATCACTTCTATATGCATACCATGCATTATAACGTCACCGATTGCGAAAGTATGCTCTGTAGTTGCGTCTTGTATGATCTTCTACATCATAAATCAAAAGTCAATGTGTGACATATAGTTTTTCTCTTAAAACTACAAACGATTAGTTATTGTTCTATTCTTGATTTTATAATACAAATAATGTTATAAGTTTGAGTTGATAGTGGGTAAGCCTTGTCCCCGGTAAAGCTAAACATTGAAAGGGAGACGGGTTATCCCGTTCGAGGAGGCATGGTATTAAGGAGACTATGTCTCGCCACCCAACCTGAAGGTTGTCCCACCAACTCATACGAATAATACATTTTGTTTATTAATGAATCAAGTTGTGAACATATATTTAATCATATGTTATGTTTTTACATAAAAAGGGGAAAACTATTTTATATTAAATTTATTTTCAAAATATTATTCAACCATAGTTGAATTTGTTGCCTTATTATATTACCGACAAGAATTACTTGTCATGGCAATTAGATACTACAATTTGTGAATAAAGCATATATGCAAAGCGTGTGTTATACACAATCATTCGCCAATTTCTCTTTAGAGATTTGAAAAGTGAATATTTCGCTTTATATATATTTTCACCTTATGGAGTTATATATATACATACAAAAAAGGTAATGCTCAAAAAGCTCAAAATGAGCGAATTTGAGTCTCATGCTACAAAATTTAATCGATCAAATATTAATTATAATTCCACAATTTTAATTACCTCTATGTTGAGGCTATGTGGAAATATGACTGATGAGACAATAAAGAGGTCACGTGGCCCGCCTCGATTAATTGTTGCAACAAATATCGAGTGCGCACGTCAATCCAATAAATATTAAGGATTGATTTCTTGTCTCATGGTAGCTGAGTAAAATAATGAGATATTATAAATATAATATCGTTCTCGTCCAATTAGTTCAGCTTCAAATTAAGAAGCATATGTTGCATATAATGATCATGATCGCAATAATAAATTTATGGACGTGGAAAAGGTGAAAATATCAGGTAAAGGTCATATTGAGAATTCCACAAAAAAATTGGAACAAAAGTGGTGCACCACTAGAAAGGGAAAATAATTATTAACAATGAGCTCATAATTGTGACATTTTTTTGGTCATATATGAAAGGCTATTTTGCATAAATATTGTCATATATATACCCGAATATTTTTTGACCTTTACCATGCCTTCAAAATCAAAGGCAAAATATTATGAATTTTATCATTGAAAATGGCTCGATAAAACAAGCACATCAAGATGTGTTTAAATCGTGACCTAAATATAGGCGATGAGTTTATGTCTTGTGTATCGTGCTACATGCATGTACATTATAATATAAAAGTGAATATTTCTCGAATTCGAACTTAGCGGAGGCTAATGGTCAAGCAATATCGGGTACAACAATTTTATTGTTAATGTCTTATTCAGAAGAAGTCTACTCAGAATAATAGAAAATTTATCTATATGATTTAATCGAGATAATATTCCCGGCTTTAACTTCTGGAATATATAAGACACATTAAAACGAATGTCGTCATAAATCAAATGACATTCTTAATGTGGAAAGATCTATTTGATTATCCATAATCATCAATAATGCGAAAATATCGTAAATTCGCACGGACATCTTTTATCGAACTGAGTTTTTTTATCAGCTGGAGATTATCTCAAGGCAAATTAATATGAGACTTATATTGATTTAACTCTCCATTAATCATATTATAAGATGCCTTGAATCCCTGATAGGGAATTTATTTATAGCAAGTTTTGCTAATTGTCACTTTGATGAAGCAATTTTCCCACCATTAGGGGGAGAGATAAGCCAATTCAAAAGGAATGGCGTGAAATTGCTTGAAACACATCAAATTGCATTAAATTTGTTGTATTATGATCCATGTATAAATTAATATGAACTCGAAGTTCAAAGGATCATTCAGTAGCAACAAATTATGAATCAATTACTTGATGCATGTATTATATACAAAAGAGTGACAATTATATGCTTCAGCATTAAATGGTTCATATAGAAAACGATGTCCATGTGCAACAAAATGCACAAGATGTCTCACCCATGTGAACATGAGGGGGAGAATCAAAATGAGTTATTGGTTAGTGTATTGCACTATTTTTCCCTTTGCTAAGGTTTTATCCCACTGGGATTTCCTTGCAAGGTTTTTAATGAGGCAATTCTAACAATATTAAAACTCTTTATCAAGGTTGATTAGTGTATTGTACTATTTTCCTTTCGCTATGGTTTTATCCCATTGGGTTTTCCTAGCAAGGTTTTTAAATAGGCAATCCTAACATTATTATACTCTGTATAAAAAATAATTTATGAGAGCAATGTACTCTTTTTCCTATACTAGATTTTCTCCCTCAGGGTTTTTCTAGTAAAAGTTTTAATGAGACATATATAAGTGTATCAATGTGTTGCACTCTTTTCCTTAGCTTTGGTTTTGTCCCATTGGGTTTTTCGAGCAAGGTTTTTATTGAGGCAATCAATAATATTATACTAAAAATCAAGATTGACGAGAACATTGTACTCTTTTTCCTATACTAGATTTTTTCCCACAGGGTTTTTCTAGTACAGGTTTTAACGAGGCATATTCTCTCAGCAAGTGTCATCCAAGGGGGAGTGTTGTAAATTGGATGACCCTTTAACCAAGCTTATGAATGATCACATTGTCAAGCATGACTCTCACATTGAATTATAACATCAAGCATGACTTCTACATTGAATGTAACTTGTACACTCTACATAATATATGAGTTTTCTAAAATATTCCTTTCATAATACTTTTCCACATACCCATTTGACAATCATTATATTTTTTTGCCCGAAAAATGCTATAACGCACACTCCTAGAATGCACACCCCTATCCAACCGTGTTTTGAATATCGAAATGCATATGCTCGCATCCTAGGGTGGACAAAGATGATTGGAGTTGGAGATGTGTGTTCCAGCCACTACAAAAAAATGGATGATCAAAGACGGAATTTTTCGTTGCTGATTATAATAAATTCCGTCGCTGAGTGTATTCTGCAACGGATCAGAGACGATATAATTTTCATCTCTAAAACGGTCGACGCTAATTTACTCAGCGACGAATTTCGATTCCGTGGCTGATTAGAGACTGAACATAGACGAATTTGAGACGACTTTAGACACAAATCAACAATGGAACAACAATGAAAATTATTCGTAGGGGAAAACTGCAATCACATTCCGTTGTTGATCCGCCGCTGATTAACAACGGAATAGCAACGGAAATCAAAGAATTTGTTGCTGATCCGTTGATGATCTGGATTAATACTGCTGCTATGATCTCTGTTCGAGATAAACGTCATCTTGATTATCTCGATTCTTTATTAGGAATTGTCGAATGAAGCCTGGCTGAAGGTCCCTTATACTTCGATTGTTTTCCTTACTTTACCATTGATTTGCATAATGACCTTTCTTATAAGGCTGCTGTTTTAGGCATTTATACAAAAGGTTTTAAACTATCTAGCATGATTTCTAATGTTGCGATTGTGTATCGCTTCTATTATAAATTAATGCATACTATTATTCCTAAAGTAGCTTACACCAAGCTACAAACTGGATCATCAACTGTCTTTTTGACAAATAATAAAAATAAAATTATTGATAGAAAACAATTAAACTGGAAAGAACTTCCAAGTCCTCATCAGTGGACTATCACTGATACAAATTATGAAGAATCTCGACAGAGACAAGTGTCTCAAGAAATTTCTCAAATTATTACACATGATGATGGTAAAGTTGATATTATTTTTGCTCCTCGAGCTTCAACATCAACTTCTACCACTTCACTCCCTCCTCGAACCATCCATACTCCTACTATGAAGCAAGCTTCTCCTGTTACTGAAGTTGATTCTGCACCACCCATCGATGTTGCTTATCCAGTTTATAAATCTACTTCTGCGACCAATGATGATAATGTCAACATCAATGAATTTGCTGAGTATCATATCAATGTTGTTTCGCTAGAAGAAGCCTCTCCTGAATTTATTATGGACTATGACTCTCTGAAACAACAGTTTTTAACACATCCATTAAAACCTTCTTTTTGTAAACTAATTCCTTTTAATCAACAAGCAATTTTTCGTGAGAAATACTTTGACTATGTCAAAACCAATCAGGTTAATATCGCTTTCTTTGATTGGTTAACTCTCAAATGTCCTAAAGTTTCTCTACAAATTAATGCCATTTGGGAAAGTATCACTGGCACAAAATTTAATCAGCCTCATCCGCCTTTGGCGCCATTCAAAATCAAAGAAGACATCGAAGCCTCTCCTTTTAAATCCACCTTCGACGATACAGGTCCGATCTCGAAAAGAGATTTATCTCACATAATTGAACAAAATAATTTTACAAATATGTATTTATCAACATTAACAACGTCAAATATTTCCAAGGCTGGTATTGCCACATCTTCGACTCACACACCATCAAAAATTCAAAAATCTTTCTTTCCACCATCTTCCTCTCCACCCTTACCTTCGTTTGCTCCTAAATCTTCTAAATAGTCAGATGAATTTATGGATATTATTACAAGCAAACTAGCCCAACTACAAGTAAACACTACAACAAAAGTTCAACCTTCGTCCCCAAAGCCTTCTACTTCTAAGGATAAAGCACCTGTTGTTGCAACATTATCTCAAGTTTATGATCATAAGACTGATGACACGGAAGTAGAACAATCAGTTAGTAACAATACAGATTCTGACTCGACACAGTCTATTGATATTCATCGCATTATGCGAAACCGCAAGCCTTCTACGACTCGATATCCTTTGAAAAAACAATTCTATACGCGACCATCACCTCCTAACCTTATTCTGGAAGAAAAGGTTAAAAGAAATCAAAAATAAGATGGATCCACAATTTATGATTGGAGTATAGATGGATTGTCTGAATATCAAATCCTTGATCTTGTTTTAAAAATGCATATATATGCTCGCGCTTGCGCTATTCATAAACATGCATGAAGCTGACATTGCTAAAGCCATTACCTCTGGTTTTACTGGCCAATTATATGGTTGGTGGCATTATGTCATGACTGAAACTGAACGACAAGATATTTACAATCACATTAAAACAGATAGTTCTAGCCAACCTGTTTTAAATCACGAAGGACGCCAAATAGCTGATGCTGTTAATATACTAATGGCTAATATTGTTTGGCAATTTGTTGGTCATATTGACTCCATTAATGCAAAGATCCGTGATTAATTACAAAATCTACGATGTAGAACCCTAAATGACTATCGCCGGTATAAAGATACCTTCTTTTCTAGATTATATTCCTTAACTGAGCAACATGATACTGTGTTTTGGAAAGAACGGTTTATCGCTGGATTGCCTCCCTTCTTTGCCAATAAAATCAAAGACTACCTCAAAGATCATTATGATAATACCCTAGAGGAATTATCATATGGTGATGTAACTCAAGCAGTACAAACATGTGCTATTTCTATTTACAATGATATGCGATTAAATCGCCAACTCAAAAAGGAAAAGAATACCTTGAAACATGATCTTGGTAATTTCTGCTATGACTATGGTCATGATTTAGATGTTACTAGATATGTTACTCCAAAGCGACATGCTAAAACTTTCTCTTACAAACAAGACCCATCATCTTCTCCATATTACAAGCGTTCTGGCAAACGTAAAAGTTTTAAACACAAGAGGATTGTTAAACCTAAACCCAAAGACTCCCCATCTTCTTCTAAAAAGGGTAATGTATGTTACAATTGTGGCAAACCTGGGCATTATGCCAACAAATGTCATTTAAAAACTTTCAAATGCAAAATTCAACATATAGGCTTTTCTGATTCCTCTTTTCCTTTGAAGACGAATGTCACTGTGTGTCTAATCTTCCTAACACTTCTTCATCGTCTGAGCCTGACATTAATGTTTTAACTGCTAATGAAGAATTAATCCTTTCTATTGGTGAAAATATTTCTGATCCTTCTTTAAAATATAAATATTTCACTGAAATTGTTTCCTCTCCATCTTCTATCGAAGCAACTCCATCTAGGTCGACAGAAGACCTATCGGGTTTATCTGCTGTGCAGAAAAAACAATAGAAGTTCAAAGAAAAATTACACTTTGATGATACAAATTATACCTTCGCTAGTTTAATGCAAGTTGTTGGTAAAAAACCACAACGAGCATCTATTTCATCCTTGCAAGCAGAAATTAATCAGTTGAAAACTGAAATCAAACAGTTATCTTCTAGAATAACTACTTTGGAAAACATTAATCCTGAAGCTAGTTATATCTATGATCCTAATAATGTCTTTATTGACTCCATTACTCGTTATGAGTATTAACGATGGTTTACACCGATTACATTTGCACTGAAAGGATTTTCATCCAAATGTAATGCGTTGATCGATTCAGGTGCTGATCTAAATTGTATACGTGAAGGTTTACTTCCTTTACAATTTCGTGAACGCATCAATACGGATCAACATATTTCTGTTGCTAATGGGCAACAAACCCGTATTAAATATAAAGTTCCTCATGCTCGCATTTGTCATTAAGGCATTTGCATTCCTTTATCCTTTATTGTTATTAAAGGATTAAAACATGATATGTTATTAGGAACTCCCTTTTTACAAAAAATACAACCATTTTTTTTTCTACCACTGGTATTTCTACCACTGTTCAAAGAAAATCATTACATTTTACTTTCCTTGATCCACCTAAAGCATCCTTCCTTCATTATATCATCAATCAAATTGAATATAAAACAAATCACATTCAGTTTTTGAAGCATGAAATTCTTGTTCTAAAAACAGATCAAGTAGTACATTCTCTCTCTTTTAAAATCAAATTACAAACTTTTCAGAGTAAACTTCAGAAGATATGTTGTTCTGATGTTCCCTCTGCATTCTGAGAAAGAAAACAACACATAGTTAAACTTCCTTACATTTCTGACTTCCATGAATCTCAGATTCCCACAAAAGCAAATCCTTCTCAAATGAATTCGCGTCTGCGAAACCTCTGTCAAAATGAAATTAAGGATCTTCTTAAAAAGAAATTAATTACCCCTTCCAAATCTCCTTGGAGTTGTACTGCATTCTATGTTTTAAATGTTCCTGAATTAGAACGAGGTGTTCCTCGATTAGTAATAAACTACAAACCCCTTAATAAAATACTCAAAACAATTAGATACCCTCTTCCTAATAAGGCCGATCTTATAAAAGCTACAACCTCTGATGTTGTGTTTTCTAAGTTTGATCTTAAGTCTGGTTTTTGACAAATACAGATTCATCCTACAGATCGCTATAAAACTGCTTTTAACACTCCTTTTGGTCAATACCAATGGAATGTTATGCCTTTCGGATTAAAGAATGCTCCTTCTGAATTTCAGAAAATTATGAATGATATATTCAATCCATATCATTCATTTATCCTTGTTTATATTGATGATCTATTGGTTTTCTCCTCTTCCATTGATCAACATCGAAAACATTTATATACCTTTTAGGCATTAATCATAAAAAATGGTCTTGTTTTGTCCCAAAAGAAAATGCATATGTTCCAAACTGATGTTACTTTCTTAGGATTTAAACTTTCCAATCAAACAATTACTCCTGTTAACAGGGTACTCAGCTTTGCTGATAAATTTCCTGATCATTTAACTGATAAACATCGGTTACAACCATTTCTTGGCTGTCTCAATTATTTATCTGATTTCTATCAAAATGCAGCCATTGATCGTCAACCTTTTCAAGCATTACTTAAAAAAGACGCAAAATTTATATGGACTCCTGATCATACCAAAGCTATTCAGCTAATAAAACAAAAGGTCAAAGCCCTTCCCTGCCTTCATGTGGCAAATCCCAATTACTTTAAAATTATTCAAACTGATGCTTCAAATATCGGATTTGGTGGCATTTTACTTCAAAAAATCCCCTACCGGTCTTGAACAATTAGTATGTTTTACCTCCAAACTCTGGAATGAGACGCAACTCAACTATACTACTGTGAAAAAGGAAATTTCGGCCATTGTATTATGTGTTCAAAAATTTCAAGCTAATATCTTAAATCAAAAATTTTTGATTCGTGTTGATTGTCAATCGGCAAAAGACATTCTTGAAAAAGATGTAAAAAATTTGTTTTGACCATGTCTCTACTTAAAAAGGTGCTAACTTCACCAATAAAATGATATATGAGTTTTCTAAAATATTCCTTAATAATACTTTTCCACATACCCATTTGACAATCATTATATTTTTTTCCAAGAGATACAGAGAGGTAGATAAGCACTAATTGGTAAGATTATAGCGAAAAATGCTATAACGATTCCAAGATTAATTGGGTTAGTTTTATGGAACAAACTCTTCTAGAATGCATTTGCATATATCCCCCTAATCGTTTTCCATTAATTGTTTTTTCAACAATGAATATGGAAATGCATATGCTCGCATCCTAGGGTGGACAAAGATGATTGGAGTTGGAGATGTGTGTTCCGACCACTACAAAAAAATGGATGATCAAAGACGAAATTTTCCGTTGCTGATTATAACAAATTTCGTCGCTGAGTGTATTCTGCGACGGATTAGAGACGATATAATTTTCGTCTCTAAAGCGGTCGACGCTAATTTATTCACCGACGAATTTCGATTCCGTGGCTGATTAGAGACTGAACATAGACGAATTTGAGACGACTTTAGACAAAATCAACAATGGAACAACAATGAAAATTATTCGTAGGGGAAAACTGCAATCATATTCCGTTGCTGATCCGCTGCTGATTAACAACGGAATAGCAACAGAAATCAAAGAATCAGTTGCTGATCCGTTGATGATCTGTGTCTGATTAGCAACGGATCAGCGACGGATTAGAAACGAACTGCTTCAAGTTCGTTTATAATCCGTCTCTAATTTCTGTAATAATATCAGTTGCGCCGACTATTTCATTCGCTATTTAGAGACGGAATAGCAATGAAATATCTGAATTCCGTTGCTAATCAGTCTCTATTCCGTTTGTAATATTCTTCTTCCCCTAACTGCCAGCAGCACACTACAATTGGTTCTCCATAACATGTACACCCAAACAGATCACCTACTCTATCGCCTACACCCCTTCCAACAACTCCTTGGGGGTGCTAACATTCCCCAAAAAACCAAAATTTGTCATACATACATCAACGATGTATATCAACACCAAAGATTGAAATAAGGGGAAAAAAGTGCAATTGGACATTGAAAAAGATTTATGTACCCACGAAAGCTTCTCAAGTATAGTAAATGTTGAAAAATGTAAGTATTCGTAAAAACCACCAATCCTATTGTTCATCATCAACCACAAAAAACTTCTAATCTTGTAAATATGCACAAAAAGGAACGTCGCTATAAAAGTTATATAAAAAACTGTAAAAGATATGTACAAAAGCAAAATTATCATCTCAAAAGTAACACAAACAACAAGAAAAATACCAAAGTATCACCAAGCTGCTCATCTCTCGTAAGCCAATCTTGCGTATCTCGATCAACATTGTCTTATTGTTGTGGTGGATCAACGAGATCTGCTTGCGGTGGCTGCTGCTGCTCATGAGGTGGTGGTGGTGGCGGTTGTGGTTGTGGCCGAGATAGGCCTGCTCCGTCCATGGTCATCCCAAATTGCCTCTGCATAAACGCCACAACTTGTCGTAATTGCTCGGCAACACTATCGAACTTCGAACGTATCACCATCTCCGGCAACTAGGATGTGCTAGCGCCACAATCTGCATATCTTCTCTTCTTTCTCCTTAACGACCCGAGACCATAGACACGTCATTCGGGACACTCACCCGCCACATTGTAGTACACCGCCTCGTCATCCACCGGCTAGTCCAGCGTAGCCTGGGTTAGCTCATGACGTCTCTGCTGGAGCTTAGTCTGCATGGATCAACAATAAACAAATTAAATGATATGCTTGTAAAGTAAACTTCCTACCATTTCACTCGTATTTCTATACTTACATAGAACCGCTCCGATCTAGTAACGATGAATGTCACCCCGTCGTGATTTATGATGTGGAGATGCAAATACAATTCATTCACGGTAGGTGGCGTCTCGGATGTATTAGTTTGCATACAAGAGTTATAACAAATTTTAAAAATGTCACTTACTAGTTGGTCGGTGCACTTACATTCGCCAATCACAGAGCAATTGCATATAAGTGAAATGAACTTAAAAATAATGAAAAATGCAATTCAGTTAAACTAGCATCAATATGTTAGAATTATAAAAAACCAGATTACTAACAAACACAAGTATAGTGAACAATTGTAAAAATGAAAAAAATAAACAAGAGTGTAAAAACACTTATCAATCTTTCATGTGTAGTCACAAAAGATACCGAGCCACCACCATGCTTCGACGCTCTAGTCCCAGGTCCTTCGACCTCAGTGTTCCTATTTATAGACGCTTGCCTAGACCTGACAAGAAAGTCATCGCTCTCCCAGTACTCCAAGTATATCCTCCACGCCTCATTTGTAACGTAGTTTGGCTGCACACGTTTCTTCTTCAACTTGTGCATCAATGCGGTGTACCTTTGTGCCTGCATGCGTGTCGTACGCCGCACGAATGAGGTCCTCGTGAATCGTGTCATCCCATCTAAAATATACCTACAATATGACAAGTGCAATGGTTACGAGACATTGAATAACTAGTATAAATCATAATACATTTGTTACTCCTGCATACCTGCCACTGGCACCAGTAATGGTCTTTATGATGATTCGATACCGACTTCCAACAGCCCTTTTGGAATCATCCATTGCTTGAAAACTTTTGTCATCCTCCGAGCATAAGAATGAGAAGGATGCAATTATTTGTGTTTCATTAAATTCCATAACATCGTCAAAACTTTTCTAATAATTTACATCGACAATTAGAAATACATATATGAATCAAATACAAACTTAGTAGGGATATCTAGTGAATCTTATTCATATTTTAATAACATTACATATGTTTTGTATAAAGCGTCTATTTATACAACCATTGTATATAGACGGTTAAGTAAATTACATATATACCCCTACTTAAAGAAGTATAAGTGTAATACACCACAAGGACATTTCCGTCATGAATTTTATCATATAAAATTCATTTTTCTGAACCATCTTAAAATCTCGCAAAACCATTCTTAGTGTGCGACCCAATAGGCTCATACAACGTTGGCAGTGTACCAAAACACATTTTGATATACAAGTCATAAGCGACCTCTAGCAAGACATTATGACTACCCAAGTTGTACGAATATCAAATCGATACAACCTAATCAATAGTGTATATAACATCCTTTTGTCACACGATATCCTTTTGATCAAACATAAGGCATGGAATTGTCATCCAACATGTTCAATCATACTAGTCTCGATCTCTAGGTAGACCGAAAACATTCGAAGTGACATTGAGCAATATCAATTCACTTAGACTAGGCCTTTTAACAGATCTAACACATCGAGGATCCACTAGATATCTCTCTTTTATATGAGAGGGAAAAATTCTATCTCGATTACACAACTTCATCATATTGCTCACATAGTAACCAATCACAACCTTTATAATCGTCCTAAAAGACAACGTTTAATAGTGTCAAATCACTATGTTCCAAATGTTGAAGTCTCTGGCAATCTCAAGTCAGATGACCAAAAAATATACCTATCATGAGAAACAACTATGACTTAATCCATGTGATGTTCTCATAGCAGGTCGGTCCAGTACTTTGTTCCCTAACAAGTACTCGTGATCTTGATTCATATCCCTATACGTATAATCATCATATGATCATCAATCAAGACTCACACTAGTCTTAATTCATTATAGTTCTCAATATAATGATCGACTAGAGACATTTAGGATATTTATGTAAATACCCATGGATCTTATTATAATGTAAACATGCAAATTAATTATAATAAACAACAAATGAAATCCTCTATTTTATTAACTAAAAGTATTCATAAAGACAGTTAATGAGGTCCTCGTGAATCGTGTCATCCCATCTAAAATATACCTATAATATGACAAGTGCAATGGTTACGAGACATTGAATAACTAGTATAAATCATAATACATTTGTTACTCGCGTACCTGCCACTGGCGCCAGTAATGGTCTTTATGATGATTCGGTACCGACTTCCAACAGTACCCTTATAGAATCATCCATCGCTTGAAAACGTTTGTCATCCTCCGAGCACAAGAATGAGAAGGATGCAATTATTTGTGTTTCATTAAATTCCATAACATCGTTAAAACTTTTCTAATAATTTACATCGACAATTAGAAATACATATATGAATCGAATACAAACTTACGTATTATTCGCAATCAGTGTGATCAGAATCCTATGCACGCGAGGGGGCTCGGTCCTTGTCTTCTGAGGTACCCGTGGAGGGCCTGTAACCTGCAACCCCGCTCTGCCGTCATAAGATGGGGATGCTGCTGGTGATGCGGTGGCTGGAGGTGCAGGCATCGTCGATACAGGAGTGTTATGTCTCGATATCGCCGATGGTGATTGCAATGGTTGATTTGGTATGGTTCTAGATGACGATGTCGATGGTACAGGCGACACGGATGGTATGGAAGGCGAAGGTGACGCTGACTGTAACTCACGATCGAATGAACGAGAAGTCGGAATCGATAAGGGAGAAATTGAACCACGACCTCGACCGCCACGACCTCCTCGACCCCCTCGCGTCGCCGGACCATGAGATCCAGTCGGTATATCGCTTCCGGAGGTCTGCGCTGCACCTCCTACGACAGGACGAGGTCCCCCTAAAGGTAGCCCTCGACTGCCCTGAGGTAATGTGCGACCTCGAAGTGGGGGAGTGATCACTACGACCCATGAAACCTAAAAAACAACAATCGTAAACTATTGTGAAGAAAGATTTTAAAAATTCTCGTAACGTCGATCAAACAATGACATAACATAGACATACATTACTCGTTGTCATCCGTTTCAAATTCAATCTCATGACTAGAAGTTGATGATTCTTCTTCGGAATCATCTCCACCATCGACAATGAAGTCATGTTCTTCTTCACTTCGACCCACTTCCACTATGACGCGGGTCCCATTTGGGTAATCCAGATTGTTTAAATCCTGAGTTGCATCGTCGACTCTACATGTGGTGGGTTCGCCATCTTGGAATGCAATCTCTGCCAATGTATGGTCATTATCGTATTTGCTCATTGCCTCGTCGGTGAATTTTGGTTGACAATAACAAACCGCTAGCCATTCTTGCCGCTCGTTACGTAAAGAAGGGTACGAAAGGTAGTACACTTGATTGGCTTGCATTGCAAGGACAAATGACTTGTACTTGTTATATCATCGATTTCAATGAACCTTTACTAATTGAAGTGTTGGGTGAGTCCTCATGCCATGATTCGGTGTAGGGTCATACCATTTACACTTAAACAACACTACACACTTGAGGCTAGTATATTCAATCTCTACAACCTCTTTCAGTACTCCATAGTAGTCATGGGAAACATCGACATAGTTAGAACCCTTAACCAAAACACCGTTGTTCTGCATCGATCTATTAACGTCATTTGTTGCAGAGTGGAACTTGTAGCCATTCACTAGGTAACCAGGGTACACATTACAAGATTGACTAGGACCAACCGAAAGATCAACAAGCGTCTCATCTATGATAGAATTCTGAGCCTATTTATGAAAATTTTGAAATGTAAGACACATTACTTATGAAAGAAATTAACGAATGAATAACTTACAATAGTAATAACATTACATATGTTTGAAACCAAATGGGGAAGTTGCGCTCCAGACTAGTATCGACATCCGACTCCCTCATTGCTTGAGTGATTTCATCGATGAAGATCCTATAAGAAACGATCATGTAAATATCAGGAAGGGCTACGAGTAATGAATGTACTACATTGTTGAATGAAAGTGACGGACTTACTGGATGTAAGGAGCGATCTCTAGACAATTGAGCAGTATGTACGAATGAGTGGCATTATACTCCTGCTCTGTTAAGTACCGCTCCTTTGACTTGCCCAAGGTCGACCAGGATAAATGAAAATTGAGAAATTGCCTACAAAATGCGGTGTGGGCCGGACACCACCATCGTCGTTTCATTGCACTTTGTCATGCAACGTAAAGACGTGATCTTCGAAGTAGTAAGAACAAAATGATGTGACTTCTTCGACCAAATAAGCATTGCACATCGAGCCCTCAACCTTCGCTTTGTTCCGAACATTATTTTTCAAATGTTTGAGATACCTATTGTGACACCCAAAATCCCGAGGTCGCCACGTGGGGAGGCGCTGCCCCAGCGGTCCTGTCGGATCCTTGACTCACTAGGTCCCACGCACCACTGACGCCTTTTTTTACATCATTACTACTCATTATGCGTGTTAAACTCATTTAGTTGATCAGTTAGATCATTTAACAGCGGAAGTCTTAATTTAAAGCAAGTAAAAACATTAAATTTATCATCGTAATAAGCATCATTTTAAGAGCAACACCTATTATGGAAAACCCGGGGAAAGTACTCTGTATATAGACGACAATACTAAGCAGTAATATAAACAAGTACAGTGTCTATCCAGTCTCTCAATACCCAAAAGTAAAGCAAAATATCAAAATCGCACGTACTAGTAGGTCCTCGATCATGGCGATCGATAAAGTCGCCCAAAATCCCCTTGCCCCTACTAGCACTGGGGTCTGCACTCGACCATCACAAAAAGCAAGATGGAGAGTACAGTTAGTAAGATTCCAACGAAGTACACCGAGCATTTATAAGAAAATAAACAGATACCAATAAACATGTCAAATAATCATGCGGAAACTAAACAGACAACTGTGCTAAGATCATCACATGAATAAATAACACGAGAGAAACAAAATGTGTACTCGTCCTAGTCAGGCTAAACTGTACTTCGGACCCCCAGGATCCTTTCAGTGAGTGCCCCCACTTCCTTTCACCTGGTTCCTTGTGGGGCTTGCCCGACACGTGCACCCTTGCAACTCGAGTTGCAATTCACCGAATGCCTGATCATACGTGCTACATCATAGTGTGCCATAAGTACACAACGAATATCAGGTGGGAGTAACTCGACCACCAACCCAAATGTATCACGAAATAGAGTACAATAACAAGGAATAGGAAATCAACGATGGAAAAGAAAACCCTCAGTGAATTTTAGATGAAATCTTACGTACCTAAAAAAGCACTCCAAATTCCCACTCACATCTCGAGATACGTGCCCGACTCCCGATTGTGGTATCCTAAGTTCCTGGTGTCTTATTAAACCATTTTAACTAGTTTAGAGTTAAATTAAGTGAATTTATAATGTATGGCCAAATTATGAAAATTTTCATTTCAAAAAGTTTTGGTTTGACACCATTTTCGAGTTATACCGGGGTGTCAACGGCCGAAAAATTCTCGAATACCATTTTTCTACCTTTTTCTCATTTTTTATAATTTTTCCTGATTTTTCTGGATTTTTCCATAATTTTCTACATATTTTTCTATAATTTATTAAATTTTAAATTACTTTTAAATTATATTTTAATATTTATATTATTTAAAGTAGATGGGTGGTCCCTGGACCGGGTCGACCTGAACCGGTTTGGGCCCACCCGGGTCGGTCCAATTGGGCCCGGCCTGACCCAACCGAGTTGGGCCCGGACCGGCCCAACAGCGGTGCGTGCGTGCAGCCCTCCCCACCCCATCTTTTTCTTCTTCCCAAAGACGTTCTTTGGTTTTTTTTTTTTTTTCTTCCTTTTTCCTATTGTGGTTTGGGTTGGGGTTACCCTCCACCCCAACCCCGGTGGACTCGATGGCAGGGGGAGACATCCCGCCATCTCCACCTTGACCTGTTCGACCTCCATGGCAGAACCTCCTCTCGGCTTCCATGGCCGATGCCCCAACAACAACAACAAAAAGCAATGACTTACCTTCTTCCCGGCTCTCCGCGCTCTCTTCTCTCCTTCCCGCCTCCTCTTTCTCCTCCTCCTCTCTGTCTCTTCTTCTTCCTCTCACTACCGCGTGTGTGTGTTTTGTATGTATGGGTTTGTGAGTGCGAGAGAGAGAGAGAGTGACGTGAGGGAGGTGTGAGAGGGAGTGACGTGAGGGAGAGGGGAAGATGATGATGGAGTGTGGTGGAGTGTAAATGGGGGTAAGCTAGTGACCTTGTGTCTTTAACTCCAAAATGCGACACACCTGGGACATTCGCCTGTGTTTTTCGGCGTTTCGACGCACGGGTTACGCGTCCGAATCGCGATGTACGCGCACTACTGCGTCACTAGCCACCTAATATCTATTCCATATTAATTACTTGTCCATTATTTATTTATTTATTTAATTTGTGTGTTTTAGTTTCCCAGACCTAGTGTACCCATAGTTCGCTCCTCAGTACCCGTCTCGACACGTTTTTCGAGGCAAACCCGTTACACTATCTCGCTCGATTCGATGAAATAAATACACATATGCGATGTTAAGCGAATAACTCGATATACAACATCGCAAATAGGCAAACAATCACATAAAATCATTATTTACCTAGTCAGGCGTCACTACAAAAAAACAGCAAATCAGAAACGGAAATAAGTTCCGTTTCTAAATCAGAAATGGAATTAGAAACGGAATAAGTTCCGTTTCTAAATTAAAAAGTTAGCGACGGAATTGAGACGGAAACATTCAGAGACGGATTTGAGACGGATCAGAGACGGAATTAGAGACGGAATTAGAGACGGAATTTAATTCCGTCTCTGAAAAATGGCGCCAACATTCCCACCAAATTTTTCATTTCTTATGACCGTTCATCATTCCTCGAGATTTGTATGTGCTTGGATCATGGCACCCCTCCTCTTTCCCCCACCCCACCCCCCACAACAAAACACCCGAAATCCCTAAATCATTCTCACGAAAAAACCCCAAATACCTAAATCTGTCTCTCCGTCTCGTCCAAAATCATTCGATCGTCTCGTCCCCAAACGTTCATCCCGTTCGATCGTCTCGTCTCTCCGTCTGGTCGTGCTAGCTGGTCTCTCTGCTGTCTCTGGTCTCTCCGTCTCGTCGCGCTGGTCTCCGTCTCTCCGTTTGGTCGTGCTAGCTGGTCTCTCTGCTGTCTCTGGTCTCGCCGTCTCTCTGGTCTCTCCGTCTCGTCGCGCTGGTCTCCGTCATCGGCCCTCAACTCTCGCTCTCTCTGGTCTCTGATTCTGTTTGTAATGGCATTTGTAGTTTTGGAGTCTTACTACATTCTGATATAATCTCTTTCTTTTTGTTTTTTCTTTATAATGCAGCCAACACTCATGATCAATAGGTCTTCAGCTTTCATAGAGATCATTCACCTTGTGACGGTTTTGAGGAAGTACTGAACTGCTACAAACAAATTGCTCAAAATGTGCGTCTGTCAGGTTGGCATTCTAGTCCCCTTGTTTATCTATTTTAAAAAAAATTATGGAAAACCAAAGGTGACATGAGAATTATTTAAGTTTCCGCTATGGTTCATTTGATAGTTCGATCTTCTAGTAAAGATCGGAGTTGAAGGCAAGAAGCTTTTTTTATCTTGAAAGATTTTCCAATTTAAATTAAGCGTGCAGACTTCATAAATTTCCATCTATCAATAAATATTCGGGGTGTCCTGTTCCTACGTACCTTATCTCGGCATCCGAAATATTAAAGTCCTAATACTTGTTAGCATTGCAAATATTATGCTCATGAATGAAATATGTTATAGTTTTTCACTTGAACTGAAGCTATTTCTGCTAGGCAAGGCAGTCATATATATGCCTTGATGTTCAAACATAGGAAATGAACATAATGTGGCTGACCATTGTGTATACTAGTTTTTCTTAGCTGCTCAGCTATACTAGTCTACTAAATAGATAAAAAAAAAAAATTATTTTCTTGAAAGGTCTTAGCTATTCTGCTCATGGAATCTTTTATTTTTTTTTTTAAAATTCGTCTTGGCAATGGGCGGTGTTATAGTACTACCTTATTGTCTATGAACTGTGAAGGAACAAACTCTTGATCAGGTGACATATTTAAAGAGTTCAGTTATTTTAATTGTTATTACTTTTCGAGGTTTTATTTTAACTGTTCTTGAGTGATTTGATTTGTTACGTGGTTGATTGTGCAGTGAATGAGTGCACATCGTTCTGATTCTTTTTGATTTTCGATCTTGAATCTCCGTCACTTTCATTGCTCTTTGCTCTCTGGTCGCTCTGTGCTTACCGCTCCGCTCTCTGCTCGTCAAGGTAACAAAAAAAACAATTTTAACACCCGAATTCTCTTCACATTGTATCTGCTCACGTTTTCCCCCGGATTGGCTTTCATGTGCATTAGTTGGTGTTCTTCACTTGATCTATTAAGTTAATGTTGTGTCTACGGACTCGGGTCCGTAGGGAGAAAGAAGAGGAGATACGGAGCTCCTGGTGCTAGCACGTCGGAGACGCCGGATGTGGTGCCGCGGGCAGAGTTCAATGTCGTTGCGGAGCAATTACGAAAGGTTATGGAGTTCATGCAGCAGCATCTCGGGATGAACATGGACGAAGTAGGCCTAGCTCAACGAACAACCACCACCACCGCCACCACCACCGCCACCTCATGACCAGCAACAATAGCCGCAAATAGATCCGGTCGATCCACCACAACAAGGGGACAATGTTGAGCGTGAGACGTAAGCGTGGCTCTCGAGAGATGAGCAGGTTGGTGATACAACTGCATTTCACTTGTTGTTTGTGGAAATTCTTAGATCAAACGTTATATAGTGTAGACAACTTTAGCAATTCTTCGAATTACTTTATGATTGACACTTCTTTTTGTGCATTTTTAGGTTGATATTCCATATTTTATCGTGGATTTTAATTTTTTGACCTTTTGCTCCCCCAAATTTTTTTTTGTTTTTAAGTAAAATATACTATAAGTACAGAATGTTTGCATAATCCATGGGAGAAGAAAACATGCTTTGGGTGTTGTGTGCAAGTCTTATGGCGGTGCAGGTTATCTCGAGTGCTATGATGAAGAAAGTGGTAGAATTGACAGGGAGCAACATCTTCATGCAATAGCAAATGAATTTGGGAAGTCGATAAAGGCTTGTTTTTCGTTCATCTGTGTTGAGCACATGTAGGCTCTTGTTCTTCTATTATCGCATGTCCCTAGAAGAAGAATAGCCTACATGTACTCAACACAGATGACCGGAAAATGACCCTTTATCGATTTCCCAAATTCATTTGCTATGGCATGAAGATGTTGCTCCCTGTCAATTCTACCACTTTCTTCATCATAGCACTCGAGAGAACCTGCAACGGCATAAGATTTGCACACAACAGCCAGCATGTTTTCTTCTCCCATGGATTAATTCTGCAAACAATCTGTACTTATAGTATATTTTACTTAAACTGAGGTAAAAAAAAAATTTTTGGGGAGGATAATGTATAAAGAATAAAATCCATGATAACTTATGCATGAAATGGGCTTCCAAGGCAACTAAGATATACAGAGGATAAATGAACAATGAATGTACCTGCAATTCATGGTGGTTTGTTGAAGCCTGATGTAGTGGAGGGTACTGATGATGAAGTTCCTTATTTCATTTTTTGCAGTTTTCAACATGTTGCTATTTGTTAGTTGTTGAAGTAACAGAGAGTTTGGAGATTGCCTTGCTGGGACCTCACTGAGACAAGCAAGAGAGATGATGGCATTGATCTTTTGAAAGACAATCAAGCACTTCAGCGCCTTATTGGGACTGATGACAAAGCTAAGATGAACCTTTCATCTTTGACTCAAACCAACATTAGGTATTGAACATTTTTTCTTTATGCTGCCTTCTTCTTCATTTCGTTTTACATTAGTGATAGTTGAATGGCCTTTTCTGCACCTCATCTTACTCGGCTAAAGTATATTAGGTTTCTAGAAAGTTAATGTTTTCAATCATCTGGCTGTGTTTTAATTTGTTTGGTTTTTGTGCTCATTGTTTTGTTATTGGGCTAAACCCCATTCAAGAAAATGTAATTCAAAAACCCAACTCATTCACAAAGATGCCTATTTTAAAACTCAAATTATTGTAAATAGAGTCTTTGGGGTTCTATGATTAAGAATATATGTTATGATATAATATGATTGCAATGCCATGGGAGATTCGAACTCGCGTACTAATTAGGACATTTCCATTTAGTCTTAAATGCTTTTTTTACTAGCCAAGTAGATATAGGGGATTTCTTGAATCTCAGTTGTGTAAAACAAACCAGTTCAATGATTAGCAGTGGTGGCTTTTATTCCGAGGCAAGGACCTTCATTTATGCTGCTTTTACTTTGGATTTCATTGGGTTCTGTCTATGCAAATATTTCAACTAAAAGAAATGCCCTTCCTGATCCCAAAATATAGTGATTGTGGCTTGATTGAGGAAGCTGGCCCATGTGATGCGAAGACCAATCTAAGTCTTTTCTATATAGCATAGATGCAATCTCATTCCTAATGTGTCCTAAACAAGTTTATACTAAGTCCACATAGTCCCAAATTGCTCATTGTTGCTATATACGAAGGCTTGATGCGAAGGAATAAACCCGAGAGGCGTCGTTTACTCATTTTAAATACCCTATTGCTACTTAACTTAGCACAAATGTCCAAACTTGGTGTTACAAGTTTGTAGACACTTTCCCTATTATTTTAAAGTATTATTGAATAATCAAAGTCCATTGGAAGACATTTCAAGTTAGTTTAAGGCAAGGCTTTGTAAGACAATCCCTTATGGAAATTAATTTCTTAAATATAGAGGTTTTTGTGAAACTTGAATTGCGTCATAACAATCATAGAAGTTTACTGCATTCTCGACTTTTTTCTTTTCTTCACTGTCTATTAACTTTAAACTGAGGTTGTTGAGTGATAAAATCTAATGGATATGTTCAAAAATATAATTTGAAACTCAAAGTCAAACTTTAAGTTGGTAATTATTCTTGGTTTTAAAGCCAATGAAAGATAGAAATTACAATTGACTTGTATTCTACACATAGGAGAGAATGAACAAAGGAGTCCAAAATACATTGTTTTCGTTCTACTTAAAAACTGTTGCACACACAACTTGAAAAGTAATTTTGGTCTCTTTATTTCTTGAATTACATAAACTCATAAATCTTTTATCTTTCCTAAGAAGTATGAGCTTCCCCAATTTAAAAAAGAAATAGGAAGTTTCTAAATCTTGAACTGCACACATCATAATTAAATAATTAACATAAATAGAAACTATGTAGGCTAAAGCACTAATTTTAACACTCTTATTTGCTTTTGGTGTTCTTTGGTGAAATGGTAGGATGGTGGAAGTGATCTGGTGAGCTTTTGGTGTTATTTGGTGATGAAATGTTTCTTTGGATTCGGCATGAAGGGCTGTTGATCCTCTCTCTTCTGTTTCAAATGGAATCAATGAGTAACTCTTTTCAATTTTGACTGCATTAGCTATCCCTATGGATACAATGCGTAGAAAAATGGCTACAGTAACACCACAAAGTCACAACAACAACAAAACTTCATTCCTATCTCAGTTCTGCTTGCTGCTGGTGAGCTTTTTTTTTGAAGCTTTCTCTTGGTTTTTGTGAGTTTTTTCTTTTTCTTCACTGCAAGAGAGGACCTCAGCTGGTTTTTTTTTTTTTTTTGTGGGGAGTAGGAACACATGGTTGGTTTGTTATTGGAGCACACAACAGTGTTGGTGGATGAGATGATGACTTCCTATCTAGCATGATGGGAAAATAGAGAGGCTGGGAAAATAGAGAGGTTGGTGGATGAGATGATGACTTCTTATATTCAACATTGTATGGTTTTTTTTCTTTTCTTCACTGCTTTTCTTGAATCCCAGCTGGATTTTTTTTTTTTTTTTTGAGTAGGAACACATGGCTGGTCACTTTCGGAGCACACAACAGTTTTAGATGGGATGAGAGGATGAGTTTAGGATCATACTTACATGATAGGTTTGTGCTTAACTTTTAGTTTTTTCCTTTTAGCATTCTTGCACTTCACCATTACTTATCATATACATGTTGAAATGCAAGCCTTTCAAAGCTTGATAAATCATCCAACTCAACTTACATGATAGGTCCATCTTATAGATACATTGTTCGCCATCTCCTATGCGTAGGAAAATAGCAACAGTGACACCCCAAACTCACAACAACAACAACACTTCATCCTTCACCGCATTTGCTTGATGTTCATGTATTTTTTTGGAAGCTTTCTTATTCAACATTGTATGGTTTTTTTCTTTTCTTCACTGCTTTTCTTGAATCCCAGCTGGTTTTTTTGTTTTTTATTTGAGTAGGAACACATGGCTGGTCACCTTTGGAGCACACAGCAGTTTTAGATGGGATGAGAGGATGAGTTTAGGATCACACTTACATGATAGGTTTGTGCTTAACTTTTAGTTTTTTCCTTTTAGCATTCTTGCACTTCACCATTACTTATCATATACATGTTGAAATGCAAGCCTTTCAAAGCTTGATAAATAATCCAACTCAACTTACATGATAGGTCCATCTTATAGATACATTGTTCGCCATCTCCTATGCGTAGGAAAATAGCAACAGTGACACCCCAAACTCACAACAACAACAAAACTTCAGTCCTTCACTGCATTTGCTTGATGTTCATGTATTTTTTTGGAAGCTTTCTTATTCAACATTGTATGGTTTTTTTCTTTTCTTCACTGCTTTTCTTGAATCCCAGCTGGTTTTTTTGTTTTTTTTTTTAGTAGGAACACATGGCTGGTCACCTTTGGAGCACACAACAGTTTTAGATGGGATGAGAGGATGAGTTTAGGATCATACTTACATGATAGGTTTGTGCTTAACTTTTAGTTTTTTCCTTTTAGCATTCTTGCACTTCACCATTACTTATCATATACATGTTGAAATGCAAGCCTTTCAAAGCTTGATAAATAATCCAACTCAACTTACATGATAGGTCCATCTTATAGATACATTGTTTGCCATCTCCTATGCGTAGGAAAAAAGCAACATGATGACACCCCAAACTCACAACAACAACAAAACTTCACCCCTTCACCGCATTTGCTTGATGTTCATGTATTTTTTTGGAAGCTCTCTTATATTCAACATTGTATGGTTTTTTCTTTTCTTCATTTGCTTTTCTTGAATCCCAGCTGGTTTTTTTTTTTTTTTTTTGAGTAGGAACACATGGCTGGTCACCTTTGGAGCATACAACAGTTTTAGATGGGATGAGATGATGAGTTTAGGATCATACTTACATGATAGGTTTGTGCTTAACTTTCAGTTTTTTCCTTTTAGCATTCTTGCACTTCACCATTAATTATCATATACATGTTGAAATGCAAGCCTTTCAAAGCTTGATAAATAAACCAACTCAACTTACATGATAGGTCCATCTTATAGATACATTGTTCGCCATCTCCTATGAGTAGGAAAATAGCAACAGTGACACCCCAAACTCACAACAACAACAAAACTTCAGTCCTTGACTGCATTTGCTTGATGTTCATGTATTTTTTTGGAAGCTTTCTTATTCCTCATTGTATGGTTTTTTTCTTTTCTTCACTGCATTTCTTGAATGTCAGGTGGATTTTTTTTTTTAGTAGGAACACATGGCTGGTTTGTTTTGGAGCACACATCATTTTTAGATGGGATGAAATCTGAGTTTAGGATCAAATTTGATGGATGTGAATGTTGCATTGATAAAGGTTTGTGCTTAACTTTCAGTTTTTTCCTTTTAGCATTCTTGCACTTCACCATTATCATATACATGTTGAAATGCATGCCTTTCAAAGCTTGATAAATAATCCAACTCAACTTACTTGATGGTCAATTCTTCTTATTGTAATGCTAAAAGCTCCATGTTATTCTCATTGCACCTATTACAATCCCCATAATGTTGTTAATGCTTTCATCTTAATTTTCAAATCACTAAATCAAAGTCAACAATGTGTGTGTTGTTTATACTTTGCATACAGCATGTTTTATTACGACTTGTTGTCCTTGTTGTCTTCTTTTCAATTGAATGAAAATTGGGTCTCCATAAGGAACTTCATGTATTGACTATGGTGTTGTATTTAATGTTTAATATGAGTTAATCCTCTTTCATGTTCCTTATTAGCTCTAGTACTCCTCTCTACCTACATATGTGTTGAATTGACAAAAGACCAAAGCAAACTCAATCGTAAAGAAATTAAAAAATAGGTTCGAAGCCGACTTTTTATGTATGATTATTATTAATTTCTATGTTTCTTCAAATCCACCATTTTTCTCATTCGCTTCCAATGTACATCCTTAGTTCAATAATCTCTCCTTTGCCTACTTTTTTCAGGTGCATACTCACTGGTTGTTGCCCTCAGATGGAGAATCAAAAATGCTTCAAAGCCGCGTTATAGTTATTATATGAAGTCCTTTTTGCTATTCTTATTATGACCAGTCATGTTGGAGTGTTGGTGATTGGATGTGTTGAACATTAGATGGATTTTGTTCTTGGTTATTAAACTTAATTCTTTATGTGCATATTTATAGGATTGTAAGTGTTCTTTTTTTTTGGTTGTTGAACAATAGGATTGGTGGTTTTTGTGTATACTTCCAAATTTTGGAGCTTTTGTAATACATGACAATTTTCCGTGGATATATAAATTTTTTGGCTAATTTTGAGTTTCACATTTTTTCTTTCTCTTTTGATTTTTTGTTGATATATATTGTCGATGTATGGATGTGCAATTTGGCTTTTTCGTGGGATGTTAGCACCCCCAAGGAGTTGTTGGACGGGGTGCAGGCGATGGAGTAGGTCATATCGGGTTGTAATTTGAATTTTTAGGTTGGAGAACCAATTGGATTATGTTTCTGTGTCATAATTAAACAAAACAGAAAATTAGAGACGGATTAGCAACGGAATTCAAATATTCCGTTGCTATTCCGTTTTTAATTTTCCAGAAATATTTGTATCAATCACAAACGGATCGGAGACGGAAATAAGAATTCTGTCTCTGATTCCGTCGCTAATTAGACACGGATACAGAGACGGAATCAGAAACGGAATAATCCGTCTCCGATTCCGTTTCTAATTAGAGACGGAATCAGAGACGGACCATTTGCATTCCGTCTCTGATTCCGTCTCTGATTCTGTTGCTGATTAGAAACGGAATCAGAGACGGAATTCATAAATTTATTAATTCCGTCTCTGATTCCGTTGCTAATCAGCAACGGAATCAAAGACGGAATGCACTTACAGATGTACCATTTCGAAATAAATTCCATTTCTATTCCGTCTCTGTTCCGTTTCTAATTTCCGTCTCTAAATCCGTCTCTAATCAGAAACGGATATTTTCCGTCTCTATTCCGTCTCTAATCAGAAACGGAATCCATTTTCCTTTTCTGATCGTATCAGCGACGACGTTTTCAGAGACGGAACGCATTCCGTCTCTGTTCCGTTTCTGATTGCAATCAGAGACGGAATTTTCTCAAATCCGAAACGGAAAATTCCGTTTCTGATTTGCTGTTTTTTTGTAGTGCGTGCCCTGACCTATCTGCGGCATCCACCTGGATCTGAGCTGTCGTCAAAGTCTGAAAATAATTAATAATAACGGCGGAACTAAAATTTGGGTATCGAAGCTTGGTTAGTGTTGATTTAAAAATTTGTTAAATGAGAAAATAACTTCACGAACTTAAGACATTACCTCTCAAATGGATACATCCATCGAAACTGAACTGGACCGACCAAACGGGCCTTCGTAAGGCAAGTGGATTGGCAAATGTTCCATACAGTCAAAGAAGCTTGGAAGGAATATTTTCTCCAACTTGCAAACGATTTTAGGTATTTGAGACTCTAAAACCTCCATGTCTTTCATACTGACACTTTTCACAGTCAAGGATTGGAAAAAAGGCTCAGTTTGCTAATTGCAACCCAAACTGGGTTTGGGAGGAGTTCTCTGAATGCGATTGGTATCAAGCGTTGCATGAAAATATGACAATCATGACTCTTCATGCCAAACATTTGCAACTTCTTTGGATCCACACATCGACCAAGATTCAAAGCATAACCATCAGGAAAACACAACTTATCAACCCACTCGCGCAATTTATGTTTTTGTGGTGTATCGAGAGCATAACATCCAAGGGTGTAATAATTTGTCGCTGAATCAATATGTAGAGAAGGTCGGTGACAATATTCACAAATATCTTGTCTCGCTTTCGCATTGTCCTTACTTTTGCTCGGTACATTCATAATAGTGTTGAATATGTTGTCAAATACATTTTTCTCGATGTGCATGATGTCTAAGTTATGTCGGATCAAGTTTGTCTTCCAATACGGTAAGTCCCAGAAAATGCTTCTTTTTCTCCATCTCTAATTCTTAACTATCCGCCCATTCATAGAATCAGCTCCGATATCTGTAACCTTCATTAAGCCCAACAATTCAATTTCTGCCAAATTTATTCACCAGGTCGCAACGCGGCGGCTCCTCGTTTAGTACCATTTTGCCTATAATTTTTTTTTTTGTCTTTCCTTAAGGGTGAGGTCTTCGACAAAAAACAACAATGACAGTCGAACCATGATGTCTTTCCACCACTTCGCAATTGAAAGGCATTTGTATCCTCCATACAATATGGGCAAGCCATCTTACCGTGTGTGCTCCAACCGGACAACATGCTATATGCTGGGAAATCACTAACAGTCCATAAAAGGGTCGCTCGCATATAAAAACTCGTCTTTGTGGAAACGTCGTAAGTTATTACCCCGTTGTTTCATAAATCCTGCAACTCTTTCACTAGCGGTTGAAGGAACACGTCGATTTTTTGTTTTGGGTTGTTCGGTCTAGGAATGATAACCGTTAAAAACATAAACTTCGATTTCATGCACATCTACGGTGGAAGATTATACGGAGTCAAAATTACGGGCCATGAAAGTACGATTTTCTTGCAATCCCAAATACTTGAAAGCCATCAGTGCACAATCCTAAATGAACATTCCGAACCTCGGCGGCGAAGTCTCCGTTGACATCATTAAAATGCCTCCAAGCAATCGAATCAGAACGATGTTGCATAACATCTTCTTGCGAGAAATGCTCTCCATGCCATCGCATATGTTTTGCCGTTGACTCTGACGCATAAAGTCTTTGCAATCTAGGGTCTAAAGGGAAGTAGTACATTTTTTTGCAAGGGCCTTTTTTGGTGTTCCGTCCATGACCTCGTCGTTGTGCAATGTGGCATGATTTCCCGTAAAATTTACATGACATCATTTCTGAATCTATTCCCCAATAAATCATACATTGGTCCTCACAACAATCTATCTTCTGAACTGGTAGACCTAGACCTCGCAATAGTCTTTTAGTGGCATAAAAATCTCAACCAATGAATTGTCAGTTGGCAAACAATCTTTCATTAAGTCGATGATTTCATTATACCCTCGTTCAGAGATATGATGTTCTGACTTGATCGCAAGTAATCTTGCCATTGCGGATAACGTTGTCATGGTTCGCACCCCGGCCACAATTGTTCCTACTAGCCTCGATCATGTCATATAGTTGGCGTGCTTGGGGGTTCGGTGATTCTTCCAAGTGATTCCAATAAAAACTTAGACCTGCCACATTGTGTAGCATCTTGTGGTAAGTTGTCCTATGAAAACCACCCACATCAGCTTCATCAATATGGTTATCCAATGAGTAGAATTTTGGCAGATCTTCATCTCCATTCTCACCGTGTTCGTACCAACAATGATATCTCGAAACAAATTCGTACCTACATATATGGTATTCAACCGTTTCGACGTCCAGGTATAGTACAAGTCGACATTTCTTATAATTGCATAGACATCTAATCTTCCTTTCACTTTGGTATATAGGACAATGTTGTTTAGCAAATGCTATGAATTCTTTAACCCTCGCCGCGAATTCAATTTGAACGAAGCCATTGTCGAGACGGTTGTACATCCAGTCTCGACTTGTAGACGACATTCCTATCGTAATTGTTGAAAAAAATTAGTTAACTATTTAAATATTTTTTGACGGTACAGGTCTACTTGGGTCTCCACCTTACACAATTTATTAGAAGGGGGAATGTGAGAACCTCCCTAACTATATGAACAAAAAGCTTTATTTGTTTGCATTGAATACATATGGTTTGAAACGAATAACATAAAACAAAACAAACTTTGCATTTGTTGAGTTCCAACTTCATGTTAGTTTTTGGATTGAATGTAGGACTCGTAATTTCAGGAAAATTTTTTCTAACTTCATGTACCTAAATTACTATCAGCCATAACACACTGCAACTCATTATGTAAGGGCGAATACAAAGGTTAGCTCCTTACATCATTCCGATCGAAGACTTTATGTTTTAGAAAGTACAAACCCGCATCAAATCATAAACATATTGACATATGTGTGTACATCAACCAATAAATACAGTAACACAAATCATAGTATGTTATTTAGAAAGAAATTCAATATCTCATAGGTCACCGACATTAATAGAATTCAATCATAGAACGTAGTCAAGACAAATAATGCTATGCGACAATTTTGAACACGATTATTTTGGCCAAATAAATCATAAACAGTAATACACAACAAATTCAACATTACCAATATAAGATCGGTAGTACAAAAATCCAAATGATTTAATGTCAACTCATAAATGGAAATGAAATAAGGAGAATTGCCTCAAATGGTTTACTTACCTCAAATGCATGCAATTCGTAGCCTATACCGGCTTTCGGCCACTCCAAACTCGCGTTCCACACCTTGTTGCGCTGACCATGATTTTAAAATGAGGTTTAGTTTAGGAAATTGAATGGTTAACCAGATATTACAATGATTGATCTTATTCAGTTGCTTTCAAATCAACAATGACAGTTAATGAATCAAAATAAACAACTCAACAAATGGAAAACAAAAAAAAACAACAACCAGAATCGATCATCGCGCTTAAGAAACACAAACAACCAGAAATCATTGCTACAATTATTTATACTTCTGTAATTCCTATTAAATCATAAATTTCACATTTTAGAATTACGATTTCATTTTAACACTTCAAATTCCATTTTCAAGTCATAATGAAGTGAAATCACTTTGAAACTTTTCACATGGATAATTAGGTGGTAACCTATCATTCACAAATTCTGAAAAATGGTTAGAAATAGTATTTAATCTAACAATGTAGTCAGCTAATGTCAAATCTAATGAATGTCAGTCTTATATGAGTAGACAGACAACTCAAGATTCAAGTGAGACATCACAAGTTATTCAAACAATATTTTTTCTAGGAGTTGGTGAAAATATAGTACGAGATTTTCAATTCAAGTGGAAAACTCGAAAGAACTTGCTGTTATTTTATGATAAAGATAATAGAAACGAGGAATAATAAGTACCCACCACACAAGCATCTAAGGAAACAAATGCATATCAAGTATCCTAGCCAATTCTAAGACAAGTTAGCTCCTAGTTTTGCCTAAAAACTCAATTATAAACTCTTAATGAGTCTCAATTTGACTTGTTTCAACAACAAAATCATTCACCATGGTTTAGCAAAATCATTATTAATTCTAACTCAATTGAAACTCATACAAGTCTCTGTTTCATCAAGGAACAAATGTTTGTCTAGCTATATAAACAAGCAATGGCATAATTTTTTCAAATTCTGGTAATGAACACTTGAAACAAATTTAAAACTAGGATCTCATCATTAGAACCCCTTCATTCTTATCAATTTAAAACAAGTTAGCTCCTCATTTTGTTATCAATAAATTTATGAAAATAGTATCGAATGACATGATATTCGCTGATCTACCATATTCAATGTTCTACATCAACATGATGAACTAAATAAATTAGAGAATATACACCCAAAATCCAAATAAACAACTCAATAAATGAAAGCTAAAAAAAACCCTAAATCCTCCACTTTTACATCAACAATGACAGAAATACTGAATCAAAATAAACAACTCAACATATGACAAAAAAGGTAGAAAAAAAAAGAATCAATCATCAAACTTAAACCTTAATAATCAACCCAAAAAAATAAATTCATATTTCACAAAAACCACAATTCACAACAATCGACAACAAACAACCACAAATCATAGCAATGTCGTCTCTAAAATCTCAATGAAACCCCAAAACCCTCAACACCCGAAGCGTACCTCTACTCAAATCCAACGCCTTCTCTGTCCTTCCTTCTTCAAATCGAAGGCTTACGGTGCGGCGAGGGCAGACGGCGAGGGCTTCGGAGATGGCGAGGTACAACAATGAATGGCGGTGAACAGTGACGACGGCTTAGGGTGCGGCGAGGGAACACGGGGAGGGCTTCGGAGGCTTTGATCTCCGATAGACGACGACGACAGACCGACGGCCTCGTCGCAGCCTCAATCGCAGCGATGATAGATTTTGGTGTGAGAGAGAGATAGAGTTGACGGTGAGTGAGATTTCGGTGAGAGAGAGCGGTGAGAGAGAGAAGAGCGGTGGACGGTGAGTGAGATTTCGATGAGAGAGAGCGATGAGAAAGAGAGATTTCGGTGAGACAGAGAGCGATTTGGGTGAGACAGAGAAAGTTGATGGTGAGAATCGGTAGAGAGAGAGTTTTATCGTGGTTGGTATTTTATTTTTCAATCGTCTAGATCGAAGCACGCACGAATCTCGAGACATAATGGACGGTTGAAAAAAATTAAAGTTTTGGTGGGAATGTTGGTGCCATTTTTTTGAGACAGAATTTAATTCCCTCTCAAATCCGTCTCTATTTTTGTCTCTGATCTCTCTCTATTCCGTCTTTGAATTAGTCCGTCTCAATTCCGTCTCTAACAATTTTTTCTTAGCAACGGAACTAAATTCCATTGCTAATTCCATTTCTAAATATCCATTTTTTGTAGTGGGCATGCGTTCTAGCGATGTCATTCTAACACCGTCCTTTTTCCCACTAAACTCTAAGGTCATCTACCCATCATCTCATCTATCAAACTGCTCATCCAACATCTCATATGTCACCATAAACAACATGTTCACCTCATAATAATATCAACCACCTATCATCCGAGATGACAATTTACAAATGTGTTCAACCAACTATAATTATTAGGCTTAGTTTTCGGTAGGACATAACCACAAATTCACTTATGCGACTCAGTCTTTTCTAACTAGGATGAATCACCATAGTTATTGTTAGAGAAAATCAGAATCGTTAAATCTTGTTCCGATAGGGTATAAAAGATAGAAATATTATGTTTTGCGACCCGATCCTACCCACAACGTGTGACTTCCCCATACCCTACAAAATAGGCCATGCCTAGCCTAGATAGACATATGTAGACCCCTAATCAGCCCTCGAGAAGTCGACACATGCCTAATCAGCCTATTATTCAAGTTATTCGTCTATTAGTTGCTTATTAAGTTCATTATTTAGTTAAACAAGACTTAAACATTTGTGCAAAAGGAATTTAGCAATTCAAAGTTACTTAACAAGAAAATAAAAGTTAGAAACAATCCTAGAATGATGACCCCAAACTCCAAGTCATCAGACACGTCGCGAAGTCAAGCCGCATCACCTGCACGTCTGTCTATGACCACTACAAAAAAACAGCAGATCAGAAGTGGAAATTTCCGTCTCTAATTTGCATAAATTCCGTCTCTAATTCAATTCTGCAACGGAATAGAGACGAAATCTATTTCATCTCTAAAATCATGGTCGCTGATTCAATCAGTAACGGAAATGTGTTTCCGTCGCTGATTAGAGACGAAATTTAGAAACGGAACATAGATGGAACAGAAATGGAAATTTTTCTAAATGGTACAATTGTAATTGCATTCAGTCTCATATCCGTTGCTAATAAGAGACGGAACAGAGATGGAATATATTAATTCCGTCTCTAATCCGTTTCTAATCTAGACGGAACAGAGACGAAAATCATTAATTCCGTCCCCGATCCGTTTCTAATCAGACACGATCAGAGACGAAATTATTATATTATGTCTCTGATCCGTTGCTAATCAGAGACGGAACAGAGACGTAATTATTGTTTTTCGTCTCTGTTCCGTCTCTAAATAGCAACGGATCAGAGACTGAATTTTTAGATTCCGTCTCTGTTTCGTCTTTGATTAGAAACGAATCAGAGACGGAATTAATGATTTCCGTCTCTGTTCCATCTCTTATTAGCAACGGATCAGAGACGGAATACAATAATTCCATCTCTGATCCGTCTCTGATTTATTTAGCTATTCCTCGAAAATTAGAGACGGAATAGCAACGATTATTTGAATTCCGTTGCTAATCCGTCTCAATTCCGCTTTGTTTAGTTTTTCAACCTTATCTTAATCCAATTGGTTCTCCATAACATCTAAACCCGAAAATACAACCATAGGACTTGCTCCATCGCCTGCACCCCCTCTAACAACTCCTTGGGGGTGCTAACATCCCCCAAAAAATAGAATTTCACATACATACACAAATCAACAATATATATCAACAACACATATTCAAATGAGGAAAAACATAAAATTCGATATTAAAAAAATTTATATATTCACGAAACGTTGTCAAGTATAATAAATGTTTAATACACCTAAGTATCCATAAAAAACCTAGAATTCTCATTGTTTTAATATACCTAAGTATCATAAAGTTGCTCATTCCTCGTTGTGCTAGCACCTTGGATGTGCTAGCATCGGATTTACGTATCTTCTCTTCTTTCTTTAAAGTCTCTGATCAAACATTCCCCCAGTCCCTACTGTAAAAATCGTCATAATTTTCCCATTTCTCAGTATCTTCTGAACTGGGGCTTGCTCAATTTTGCCGCAAATAAACGCCTACACAGAGAACAACAATAAAAATCAAAACTTTCAAAAATAAAAGTCACAATTGTCACCACTGTCGTCCAATGAAGCATTTGAGTACCAAAATCTCGAGTTTCTCTAAATGCCCACTACTTAAATCACAACAACAACAACAATTGACCCATTTCATGAAATTGTGAAACACTTCGGACAAGTAGAAATTATGATACAAAGTTCACATTCCATCAAAAAATCATTCACTAGGTGAAAACCAATTGCCATTTATAGTCCAATAGAACTGTAGAATCTAAGCAACATGCATGAATACCAAGAATTGATCAATATCAACTTCACAATTGCCTTCAGTAAATAATAAAATAAGTTCACATTCAATGTGGGAAAGCTTACGATAGTTAGAGATTCAAGTGATAAGGCATCATTAGCAGGTCTTGTACAAGGATCCGAGGGTCCATGAAAAAGTAGATGTGCTATAGATCGATCTATGGGATTTGTATTGGTCTCAAAGTCCCTAAAACCAGCACTCCTGCATGAATGCAAAAATACGTCAGATGGTGAGAACTCTAAACCAACTTACCAATACAAGGATTGAGGAATAATGGTCTGCGAAAACTAACAACCGCTGAATAGATCTTAAAGCAGGAAGCCACGACGCAACATGCATTTATGCTTTCTCCTAAATGTTATTTTTCAGAGGAACTTTTTTTTTCTACATTTTATAGGCTTTCCATTAAAACAAAATCCTACCTAGAAGCCCATTTGTATATTGACGGAAAAAACCTCTCAATGGCCACCAACTTGCAAAGAGAACGTTACCACAGATTGTCCTGCATTTGTACTCAAGCAATGTGAAACTTTGTTCTCCCTCCCCTAACACTTGCCTGAAATTACTTGCGGACTCCACTTCCAATCATAGTCAATATTTGAGCTCAACTTATCCTTGGTGTGTGATTACTCTAATACCAATATAATACATGGGCCTAAGATTGCACCCATGTGGGCTATACTAACAAAAACATGAACCGAAAAAGAATGCTACTAAGATATGCCTTCCCATGTTTAACCGTGTGCCATATGGCCCGCCATATTTTTATATCTAAAAGGGGCCTCAATTTCTCACTCAAAGCATAGATATTTTCGATAATCACAATACGAGAGCTTGGGACTTCAATTGTCCCGTTTGAAGAATTCAATTCTATTTCAATGAGGGTAACAATAAAATGGGAATCCAATTTCTTAAGCTCATGACCAAAATAAAAAACCTATGCACAAAGAATGCATTAAACAACCTAGAAGCAGAACTAATTGACAAAGTGAAAACTAAAACTCCTAGGAAGTCAATTGAACAGAACTTTGACTGCTTCACTCGCATGTAGCCATGAAAGAGACGAGAGGCAAACTTGTATCTGTGCGACTACTCGACTTAAAATCATATATTGGCACTGTGCGGGCTTCCCCTCTTTAAGGCCAGGAATGTTCTCAAGCAATGTATCGTTGTCTGCCAATCGTGGGTCTGTCCAGACATGATAACCATAAGTTTCATCAAGCGTGACAAGCTTATAAATTTCGATGATAAATAAGAAAATACGGAAAAGAGAAATCTAAAAGAACATTTTTCTAAAAAGCGCATTTCAGAAAACAGTAGGAATTGACCTCAGGACACCCTCACCAATAGGAAAAACCTAAATTCTCTAGAAGAAATGAAGATAGCATGAATATTCATCATGCACATTAACATCTATTGATTGTTTTGAAGGATTGTCTATTCTACAACAGATCAGCCTAGACATTTCTTCTTTTGTGGAAATGTTATCAGGGCGCTCTTAGGGTAATCGTCAAAGAGCAATCAATTTTTCAGCCAACAAAAGAAATTTTCTAGGTCCCTTTTAATTCGTTTTAGAAAGTTGGTCAAACAACAGAGTTCATTAAACCGGCAGATACATTCTAGTCCCTAAACTCTCTACATCAGACGCAAACAACACATTTTCTCAATATCAAACTGTTAGGTAATAGAATAATAGAGAAGTTGATAATTCACAAAATGGAAAAATGACATATTTAATGGAAGCAATAATCAATAGGTAATGGCAGTTGAACCAAATGAACCAGTTCTTACCATCGAAATTTTCATCAATAGGTTATGGCAGTTAAACATATTCTTTGTAAAAACAGTTTCTGTTTGTTGTAAAAACAGTTTTCCATCAATGATACGACTTGAATCATAGTAGTTATCCATGGAGATGACAACAAGGCTAGGCATAAAATTAAGCATCTTCTCTGTAAAAGCAACTAGAAAGCATAAGAAAATCAAGACCAACAGTGAAAATATCAGTTTCTAACCATGTAACGTGCATGAGTAGCAAAAGCAACTAGATTATCAAAATCTACAAGTAATTGATGTCCAAAAAATTTAATCGTATACAACAAACAGAAACTGCGATGGAAATGCGTTTCGAGTGAATTAAAAAAAAGAATTAATTGAGAAACTTTAGTACAAAATATGAGACTGATCTAACCTCCTTTGAGATAGGAGATTTTGCAAAGTGTGAACTAACAAAGTGAAGTAAACAAAACTACAAAAAAAACATAAGAGCACAAAAGCAATAAAACCACTAGATAAACCATAGAGATGCTCAAAAGCAATAAAACCACAAAGTCCATTGACTCATTTATCAAGTAGTTTCCTTCAAACATTGCAGATGAAAAATTTCAGACGAGTTATAAAGATGACAACCACAAAAAGTGAAAAACAGACAAATTAATCTTAAAATGAAGAAAATTGACTAAGGAAGACAGTCATAGATATCATTTAGCTAAGAATCCAAGAAGATAATGCATAAGCACATATTCAACTAAGGTCCTTACTTGCATAAATTCCTACAATTACTGAATTGAAACTTACTGAATTGAAATCAACTTTATTCATTAGAGAGGATGAATCAGAAGTCATGTGACTAGAGGCTCCCGAATCCATGTACCAATTGGAATCTGCAACTGAAGTTAGAGAAGCAACCAAGCCCTGATAGTGATCAAAATGAGCTTGTGGAGTAATAGTCAAAAAGATCAGCAGTAAAATCAGCTAAAATGTAAAGTGCAACAGTTGTCTGGCAACTATTTTTTCTTGTCATTAACATCTTATCACAGTTTTTAAGATAATATAATTTTCTTCCAAAAACAAGATAAAGATAAAACCAGGCCTCATATATGCATATATGTACAAGTCTTCCTTAGGGGTTTTTCATGAGCTGAAAATCGAACTTTCGGCTACACCTTCACAAACATCTCCACGGCAAAGCGGGCATACCCTGCACACCAGAGATCAGAAAATATTTAGCATTTATCAACACATATCATATGGTATTCATGGTGACAGGGGATAACTCTTATTTTATCACCTTCTTCATACTCAGACAAGCAAATGTAACATCTGTAGTAAGCTAAGATAGAAAAAGTAAATGGAATTTTTAAAATTCTGAACAACAATCCAATGAAACAAAAAGAAGTATCAATCTAAATATGCACAAAAAAAGTGTCAAAGCTCCTACTACTTGTTCACTCGTACCTCCTTAAGGTTATAGGTTTATTCAATTCTCTTGAAATTTTATATGAAATAGCAACATTTTCTTTAAATTTGCACATAGTTGATTTGCATAATCAGAGACGGAATAAATTTGTTACTTTCTTTCTTATATTGGTATAGAGCAATTAAATGAGTTATATATTATGATATAATGTGTGAATGTTGCAGGTGTTGGAGCTGGGTATTGTTGTTTATTCAGTAGTGATTGGACTTTCATTAGGTGCATCAAATAATACTTGTACAATTAAGCCATTAGTAGCGGCTTTGTGCTTCCATCAAATGTTTAAAGGGATGGGACTTGGTGGTTGTATTCTTCAGGTGACCATATATAATTAATTAGTGAACAATTAGATTTCGAATTAACATGCTTAATTGAATAACTAATTAACTAATATCTTTTAATGCTTGTACAGATAGAGTACAAGTTCTTTAAGAAAGCAGTGATGGTGTTCTTCTTCTCAGTTACAACTCCATTTGGGATTGCTTTTGGCATTGCATTATCTAGTGTTTATAAAGAAAATAGTCCAAGCTCACTAATTACGGTTGGATTATTAAACGCGTCATCGGCTGGGTTGCTAATCTACATGGCTCTGGTGGACCTTCTATCTGCAGATTTCATGGGGCCTAAGTTACAAGGTAGCATTAAGCTCCAGATCAAGGCCTACATTGCTGTTCTACTTGGTGCTTGAGGGATGTCACTCATGGCAAAATGGGTTTGATATATCAACTTAATTTAATTAAGGCTGTTGTAATCATGCATTATTGCTTCTTTATAAATATCTTGTTTTTTTAAAAAACAAAATTGAAGGTTGATCATCAACTCAAGTCTCTATCAAATAAATAAGAAATCCAAAATGTAATGTATTTTTTTTTCCTCCAAAAGAAAATCCGAACTTGTGATTAACTATTTTAATTTGGAATATGCAGTACTAACTAATTTAATGGCCCAATGGGTTCGTATATATATATTAATACTCGATAAGCACTAATAAAACAACTTACTTTGAATTACAATTTTACACTTCTATTTTCGATTTCGCAAATAGCTGGCTAATATCTCAATTAGATATTATTTATCTTCTAATATTACTTATGCCATTAATATTTTTTGCATAATACTTTTATCTAATCTTTTTTGGCAACCTATTATGCTACTTTTCTCTTACTCTCTAAAATTAAATTTAAATTCTTATAATTAACTTCTTGCGAGCATAGCATGACATCAAATAAAACCAGTGAATGCTTGTTGCTTAATAGCAACCAAAGCTCCCTAAACAATTTACATCACCTATCTCCGACATGACATCTAAATTTGTGCACAGTTGCAAACAAACACAACTAAACGATTTACATTTCAAATCAAATCAAACCAACTTAATAACGTAAGACCAATCTTCAAAAAAATTAAGAAAACAAGGTAATCACATAGAAACCCAATGCACCAAAAATGGTTTTTTGTTTCTTCAATCAATCCTATTCCTACGTAGTATTAAAATCTGAACTAATAGGAACATGACCTAGAATCAATGGAATTAACTTTTAGTTACAACAACTACAGGATGACCAAGTCTACGATGCCGTGAACAATTATGATTACTTACCGTAAATGACTGAGGAAGCTCTAAAGTAAAGGAAAGTAAATCAATGATGTACAAGCCAGTTATGTCTCTCCCAACAACAAGTTCTAAAGTACTCTCAAGGTCCTGTAATAGATAGAAATTGGTAAGGAATGTGAATTTAACAGTGGAAGTACCAGTAAGCATACGAACAACACCAACAATAACCACCATAAGAACACAAACCCTAAAACCCAACCCTAAACCATATATATAAACAGATAAAAACTTGTACAAATCCAATTAAGGAAAACTGTGTCACTCACAAGTAGCATTGCAACAACTAAAACATGGCAAAATGAACATAACTACAAAACCCGATCACAACAGAGAAATGCAGTTCATGTTTCATTTGTTACTCGGTAGAACAAGCATAACCACAAAACAACTAAGCATGCAAGAGAAGACCAGAACAAAAACTTCTAAACCAAACAAAATACACAACAATAACTTAATAGATCAAGTGAAGAACACCAAAAAATGCACATGATAGCCAAACCAGCATGAAAATGTGAGCAAATACAATTTCAAGAGAATTAGGGTGTTACGATTTTTTTATTTGATTGTTACCTTGACGAGCAGAGAGCGGAGCGGTAAGCACAGAGCGACCAGAGAGCAGAGAGCAATGAAAGAGAGAGCGGTGAGCGAAGATGACCGATGAGAGATCGGTCACCGGTGAGAGTAGAGAGCGGTGAGCGGTGACCGAGAGAGAACAGAGAGCCGTGACCGAGCAAGAGACGAGATACCAGAGAGAGAGAGTTGAGAGCCGATGACGGAGACAATCGACTTGTTGGGGGTTGGGGATTTGGGGGGCGGTGACCGGAGAGAGACGAAGAGACGAGAGAGACCAGAGAGACCGAAGTGACTGGTTGAGCAAGAGACGGAGAAACCAGAGAGAGAGAGTTGAGAGCAAGAGACCGAGACGAGAGACTTGTTGGGGGTTGGGGATTTGGGGGGCGGTGACCAGAGAGAGACTGGAGAGACCAGAGGGACGGGTTGAGCAAGAGACGGAGAGACAAGAGTTGAGAGCAGAGACCGAGACCGAGACGAGACGATCGGAGAGATGAGAGTTGAGAGCAGAGACTAAGACCGAGACGAGACGACGAACTTGTGGGATTTGGGATTTGGGGGGAGGGGGTGGATTAGGCACGCACAAATCTCGAGATTTGATGAACGGTTATAAGAAAACAAAGTTTTGGTGGGAATGTTGACGCCATTTTTTAGAGACGAATTTAATTCCGTCTCTATTTCCGTCTCTATTTCCGTCTCTGATCCATCTCAATTCCATCTCTGAACTCGTCCGTCCCAATTCCGTCTCTAACTAATTTTTTTAGTAACGAACTTAATTCCGTTGCTAATTCCATTTCTAAATTTCATTTTCCTTGTAGTGGACAACCCACGAGCTTAACCTTATCTTTACCATCCTTTGTTAACAAATTACCGATTTTTGAGTTGTTGTTGTTGTTGTTGTTATTATTATTATTATTATTATTATTATTATTATTATTATTATTATTATTATTATTATTATTATTCATCATGAAAATTACCGAGTTAAAGTATTTGCAATTTATCAATTGCTATAAGTTGATTAATTTGATCGAAAAGTCTTTAATAACATGCATATAGAGAATTTAGAAAAATTATGCATTGATAACAAACCCTAAGTAATCAAACCCCAACAAAAGTATACCATGCATATCAAATAAGGCGATAAGTCAAAAGGATAGTTAATATACATATATCAGGTATAAAAGTCTCCTGAAGATCATATATTCATAGCAAAAATATAAGTACAAACAACCACAATGATAAATTGTTGAGCTTCTCCTAAATCAGAGGTAGTCTCCAAGCACCGCCTTCTCTCGGCTCATCATAGGATTTGAAACCTACCACCAAATAGTAACAAATCTTTGGCATGTAAATCTCGAGCAACTCACTCAATATTCAAAAGAAATCTAAATCAAGTAGCTACAATTTATGCGGTAATGTAAATAAACTGGAAATGTAAAGACATGAATATAAGTCGCATAAGAATCATGATAAAAAAATAGGTGTGGAGTATAACTATCGAGCCTTAAGATGAAGAACACTAAACCGAGAAGCCCCTGGTGACTATTATTGTCTCCTTTTCACGGTCGAATGAGGATATTATGAATGGAACTTAAACTTCCATCCAATGTATCTAGAAAAGTAGATTTTTGGTGGATAAGTGATAAGTCATAAATTATGCACATTTTATGGAGTATTTTAGTATCTTTTATGAGATAAATTCTCTAAAATATGGTCGTAATAGCTTATGTTTCTTTTTTTTTTTTCCGGTTCTTAAGGTGTATATTTGAAATAGGGGGTGAAAAATGGTGTAAAATGCATTTATTGTAATTTTATGTTGGATTTACATCAGAAAACATGTTGCACAAATCCTGAGGTAGTGAATCGAGGGCCATAAGGCTATAGTGACGGGTGATGAAGTGACGTTGTGTAATTGGAATATATGAAGAAATGAAGTAAAAAAGGGAAAAAAGTGAAGGATTGGATTGAGTGGAAGTGGTACACAAAGAATCATCAACAAATCAATGATAAATTGGATTTTATAACTAGAGATTCCTCAGCAATTCCTATGCACAGGAATCGCTACACGAATCGCCGAAAACAAAGACTATAATTCCAAAGATTTGGCCATTGATTCCACTTAAACCCGAATAGCATTAGAATCGATAGACCCAATTTCATGGATTTTAGATAAAAATGAGAAGTTCGAGTTAGTTTGAGATATTTACTACCTAGAATACTATAAATAAGAATGCTAGGCTATGAAATCAATTGCCCTTGAAGCCCTTGATTGCTTTTAGAGCCATATTTACTAGTTTTAGAAAGTTTTATTTTGGATTTATTATTCATCGCTTTTTCTTTGCTTTTGAAGATTCAAGTATTCAATTGAGAGGTATTTATCTGTCTTTTATTTAAATTATTGCAATGTTATTTATGATCATGAGTGAGTAGTTTATTGATTTAAACAAAGTCCGAATATGAATTAGATCTGTTTTGCAATGTAGTCATGATGGGATAAATTTGTGCTTAACGCTTTAAACTAATCATGTTCTTTAATTCGCTATTTTTATAGGTTGTTATTTATGAATTACAATCATGAATCTAAGTGTTAAGTGCATAGTGGTAAATGTGTATTATGATGTTTTGACTCATTATCTAATTTAAAGTAGTAACTAGGATTGTTTGAAAAGTATGATCGTTTAGATGTCCTAGGTTTTAAGATCTAAATCTAATGTTGAAGTGGCTTTCCGAAAGTGTTCGATTTAGTAGTTCAAAGTTTTCATAAAGTGTAATACGATTTTATTGCATGAAGTTAATGTGTTTATGTATCCAAATAGTTGGCTAAAAGCTATTTACTTATGATTAGAGTTTAATGATCTATCATACTTTATAAAGTATGTCCATGAGTATATGAATTGAGTAACATATTTGGAAGCAAAATGGATTGATGTTTCATTATTCTAGATATTTGTTTAGATATTTATTTCTTATTGAATTGAATTTATTTGAATGTTAGTGACTTTAATTTGTGTTAATTAAGTTATTTATTAATTAGTAATTCGTGAAAAACAAAAATAACAAAAACCTTTTTGACACAAGAAAGTTACACAATCCCTGTGGAGACGATCTCAATTACCACTATTTGTGGTGGGCCCGAATCCTAAAGCAATCTAGGCCCCATCATGCCACCAGACATGTCGCCAGGTCATGCCCCGTCATGTGCATGCCTATCTATGACAGCCTGTGACAAGTACTTACCTTTTCAATTAACCTAACTTTTCTAATTATCCAGTGTTTTATGAAAATCCATTCTTAATTTGGTTTAATTAATATATTCCTTTATCTCACTTAACTTATTTGAAAAGTTAGTAAGTTTCTATTCGGTAGAAGAAATACTACAACAAATACCATAGCAAATTATAATATAACAAGGGATCTTATGTGTATTTGAAGGTATCACATCTAAAGGGTCACAAAAGACTTGGAATCAAATGAACGCTTGCGCCTAGGTTCATCGGTCCATTTAGGATCAAGAGGAGAGTCGACAAGGTTGCATATGAATTAGAGCTACCGCCACTATTTGTCGAGATTCACCTTGTGTTTCATATCTAAATGCTTAGAATGCGTAGGTTAAGAGGAGGCAGGCAACTGATAGTGGATTTAAGCCAGATAGACCACGGAGAGGACATCATCTACGAGGAGCAGCCAATTCAAATACTGAACCATAAAGTGAAGGTGATGAGGAATAGGGAAATCCAATCAGTACTTGTAAAGTGGCAGCATCATGAGGGCGAAGAACTAACTTGAGAGTTGGAGCCCTATATGCTCAAGCACTTTCCTGACCTATTTTGATTCCAGTTAGTTCTACTTTAAGATATTTTAATTTCAAGGACGAAATCCTTATTAGTTGGAAAGGTTGTAACGACCGAATATTCTAACTTATGTCACGTGTCATCGTAAGTCTCTGATAGGGAATTTATCTGATGTGACGTACTTGGTCAACCCTTGGAAGTCGACAAGAAGGTATATTATGTATGTTTGATGTGTGTAATATTTATTTTATACTAAAAAAAAAATCAAATTTCAAATAATGTTTTGTCCGATTGCATTAAAATAAAAGTAAGGTTTGATGGTTGGTGTACGTATATATTATGGGTACCATTTACGAGTAGGCGATAAGATATGACAAAAATAGTTATAGGACTATAATGCTATTTATTTAAGAGTTAACCTAAGTTGGGACTTTTATTTAAATTACAACATTACTATATTATTACAATGCACATATAAGTAATTTACGATTATAGCACAAAAATGAAATAAGGCATATGATGTGTCTCGAGAGGCGTACTATGGTAGATTGAAATTAATGTAAATTTCTCCTTCATTCATATTGAGGAGCCATTTTAAATTCAAAGGCCTAAGGTATGCTTGGTAAATATGTTGAAATATAAGATCACTTAATCTATGTAAATGTCTTAGTTGCATGGAAAATACATGGATAAACTAAGGGCAAAATTGTCATTTTACACTTTGTAGGACACTTGGCATATGTAGAAATGAGATGGAGAGCTTGGATGTAGACTTAATTAAGCTAGGCTAGCTTAATTAATCCATCACTACTTAATTTTCAAATAATTGTATAAAGGGGTAGAAGTCATTAGGGACTTGACTCAAATTCATTTCTAAGAGCTCTAGAAAGGAAATTTGAAGGAATCCCACCATTAATGGAGTTGGAGAAAGCTTGAAGACAATAAGGTATTTAAAAATCCATATGGTCTCAAGGCATGTTCTATATCTTCTCCATAATAATTTCTCTTATTTGAGTTCTTATCCATGCTTTTGATTCTTATGAATTTGTTTCTTTTCTTAATGATGATATTATTCATGCAAGCTACTTCTTCATACTCTCAGTTTCCCAATCTTGCTTGCACCCCATGTAATTAATCAACGACACACACATATGTATATTGATCAACTAAATTCATGCATGGTTTCTTTGAATGTTTTAGGTTGATCAAATTAATGGCCGCAACTCATCGTTTGGTTGGCCTAAATGTGTCGGAACCTTGATATGAATATGGCTAAGAAAAATGAAAATAATAATTATAACAATAATGTGGATTAATAAAAAAAAATGATGCACAAATGGAGGGCATATTCATTTGCTAAGATTAAATTATTTGAGAAATGAAAATTTGAGTACAACATTGAGTTAGCTAATAACTTAGGTATTAATTAGAAATACTTAAGTACCTAAGTCAAACAAATAAATTAAGCTAATTCTATTTATCTAATATATATAAGTTGTGAAATAAAGACAATTAGGCCTAAAGGAAAATGAATTAATTTAATTGTATAAATTAATGACTTTTAATAAGTTAATGGAATAATTCCACTTGAATCATTTAAATAAATTAGAGGGCTTGAATTTAATTGAAATAAAAAGTTTAAATTGATTTTAAGACAAAAATGAGTATATAAACTAGTTTGATGTGCCAAAGTATATTAATCAAAGAATTTTCTATTGTAACTAAGTAAAAGTGGATTTTTATGCGACCAAAGATTAATCTAGTATTAAAATAATAATAATATTAAATAATAAGATTCCTTAAATGAGTTTGTAGAGATCTATAAATGCATTAAGTGGTTATATATATTTATATATCATACATACATACATACATACATACATACATACATACATACATACATACATACATACATATATACATACATACATACATACATAATCATATATGTATAAGACATTAGGTGTATTTGTATAACCTCTACATCTATATATAATATAAGAACAATAATAAAAAGAAAATCATACTATGGACTAAATTATGCATAATAGAGGATTAGTAAGACAAACGAACTCTGACACATCAAAATCAACTAAAATGATGTCAGGGACTTAGCAAGTGAGAGTAAAAAATCAGGGGTTAAATCGGGGTAGTGATGGATCCGTAAGGGAGCATATTAGCGTGGATCCAAGGTATGTAAAACCAGCTAGGAAATGTATAGTAAATCAATGAGCTTCGTATTTTATTGCAATTGCACTATCATACATTTCTTGGAATTCCCACTCCAATATGAGTGTTTGAGGGCCAAGTGAGTCAGGAAGGTGTCTTTGATGGATTAGTTGTCGACTAGCTACGGAGCCATGACCTTGATTCGCTGGATTGTTTGGTCAGGATGAGATGTGTTTTTTTCGGGGCACCGTTGATATCCCTCATTCACGACAGTCTAGTTATGTGACATCCGAGAATGTTATAAACTTGATTAGGTAATTAATAAGTATTTTCGGATTTAATTGGAGATTTAAGAATTGGAGGTGGGGACTCATGTATTACAGAGTGTAGATTATTAATTTTAATATTATTTTTTTGTTTTTCTTGTTTATTTGATGTATTATAAACTATTTCAATGTAAAATAGAGTGAATTATATAAGAGGTGTCCATGCGTTTCAGAGCGCATTGGAGAATTTCTCCAATTTTGATAATTTCGAGATATTATCATGAGATACGTGTTGAAATGAGTGTCGAGATAGTTCAAACGATTATATAAACTATCGTTTCAAATTTCGCAAAAAATAATTGTAATTAAGTTTAAAATTTTGAATTTCCTTATTTAAATGGACTTAACGAGCATACGTGGACCCTACATCTTGATTTGCATGTTAAACCAGTTTGAAAATTATGGAGCATTTCGGTATATTCTCCTATTTTTGGCAGAATTGGAGTATTTTTTGGGGATTTATTTGGATGTAAATCGAAGAGATAATCACAAAACTTAATAAAATAATAAATAAATGGTGGGGACTTAGTGACCGAGGGGTCGAGGTAGCATGCTAGGATGTATAATAGTGCTCGCGCCTGAGATCGGCCATTAGCGTGCGTGATGAATTTATAGTCGCGAATATATAGGTGTATATGTATTTATATATAATATAGTTTATATATATATGAACATATATAATTGGATCCTATAGTTTGAATTAAATAAAAGTATACGCTGGATGCACCTCGAGATACGTGAAGCATGAGTGTTAAGGAGGAGTGCTTGAATGTCGCTATTGGTGAGGTGTTACATGCATCGAGATGCGTGTTGTCCAATCTTAAGGAAAAAAATAAAATAGAATAAGTAAATCACTAGAGTTGCTTCGACATTCGTACAATGCGGATCTTGAAAAAATCTTAATATATATCTTCAAATCAACAAACCATCTCATTAGTTTGTTTTGAGCAAAAGATTGACCTTGAGATACGTAGTACGTATCTTGAGCAAAATCAAATTGATATCATAAAATGAAACCATTTGATTTGTCTCGAGATTCGCATGATGTGAATCTCTAGAAAATCTAATATAAATTTGCTAACAAAACCAAAATCTTCTCCTCTAATGATTTTTTTTATTTTGATAGTAGATATGTTGAAATCGAGAGGAACATGAGTGAGAGATATTATGAGGCAATGGCGATTGAGTTGAGTATGTGTGTAGTTCGTTATTGTCGGTTTAGTGGTTGTTGATAGCTTTGTTGATGTTGTTAATGGAGGTTGGAGATGGAGGGGAGGCTCGAGTATGAGGAAGGAAACGGCTTGGATGTCGTCTCCCCTCCCAAGAATGCTATGGGTTGGGGCCAAATCCGACCCTAGTGAATTAACACTTTTTCTTCTCTGTCGAAATTGAGAAGAATTGCGAGGGAGGAAAGCGATGACCCCTTCCCCTTATAAAACATTATTAAAATAATATATTTATGTATTTAAATATAGGAAAACAGTTAAATAAAATCTTTGGAAATTAGGAAAATTATGAAAAAGAGGGTTTTTAGATAAATTAATAGAAATTGGGGATTTTTAAGAAAAACGAGGATTTTAAAACTTTGTCGAGAATTTTTATCAATTATTTTTCTCGTAGTGCGTGCTGCGATACCCGAAAATGTCTAAAATTTGAAAAATTATTTTAAAGCCTAATCTAGGGTGATTTTCGATTCTGAAACACAATTTGAAGCTAAAATTGAGATTCAGACATTCGAGGGGTTGATTTGGAGGAATTTCGAGGTTTTTGGATCGAGTAAAATCGATAAATATATAAAAATAGAAAAAATTATATTTAAGCGTAGACAACGTAATTTTCAATGCTGAACAATAATTTGAGTCAAAAATGAAGTTCGGGCATCAAATAGTTTATTTTGGAAGGATTTGAGGGGTTTTGGGACACAATTTTGTTTAAATTGCCAATAATTGAAAAAAATGGTGAAGTTGTTGTGGAGGATTACAGAATGTAATAATGAATCGTAGGACTAGAATTGGAGCCCCATGTGGACTAGTTTACGAGTCTGAGTGAAAAGGAGTTGCATATCACATTTTTAAAGTTAAGTAAATCCTATAGTAACCTTTACATTTTATGATTATGATTTTGTATAAATTGCATTGATCCTTGAAATAGTATTTTTGTTGTACATGCATACACTAGTTAAGAGGATAAGGCAATTCAAGTCTCCTTATAGTGTCTGCTTGACTGTATTATAGGGTAGAACTATTTAGTGTATGCCTGACTATTTGCACTACGTATATTAAGCTACCTGACTGTAAATTACAAGTTAGAACTTATAGTGTCTACCCGATTGTGTACAGGGTAGAATTATATTATGCTTGAGGGGCTAGAGCCAATGATACTTTGCATCATGTGATTATCAAGAGATCACGTTGAACTAGATCATAATTTGATAGACTCGAGGTACGAGCCTCGATTGGTTATTCTCTCCGAGCATGAGTCTTTGTTATTTCTTACTTACCACTTTCGAAAAACGTTATCTGATTGTGGTCAGATAACAAAAAGGGGATAGATTCATGGTTGTATTTAAATTACTTGGATTATATTCTTCATTTAATCTCTTGGATTATTATGCACTTAATTATTACAGTTGTACTGGATAGTGTGAGATTTACTTATCTGACGTTATCGAACTTTCATACTTGGATAATGTCAGGTTTTAGCTGGTGATAAGGGAAATGGAAGCTTTTCGACTATATGTGACTTGCTTAGCTCTTTTCTCTATATGTATATTGTTTTTTAGTATATTATATTGTATAAATTTGGTTTATGGGTTCAAGTATGATTAGGATCTCCTTTGAAATGGCTGGAATGGTTTTAGGATCAATTGAAATAATTTTAGAATTAAGGTAATGCTAGGTTAAGTACTTTTATACTTTAAATCAAGTTAGAATGAATATATAATTTAGTTGATGCAATGAATATTGTTATGGGTGGGTTATGAGTTCTTTGGCATTTCCACCAAAGCTGAGCAGGTTTTGTTGAAGATTTTTTAAGGCCGAAATTTTCGGCGTAGGCTTAGAAATAGAGGAAATGTTGTAGAAGATTTTTACGAAATTTTGAGGATAATGTAATCAATCTAAATAAACTTTGAAAATTATATAATTAATTTTTATGGAACTTTAAGGTTTAAGATACAAATTAAAATCCATTTTGGTTGATAATATTTATAATTGATGATTACAAGATCTTAATTCTTAATTGTTTATTGATGGAGAGGTTAAGGCTGCTAGATATCAATGGATGAAAACTAATCAAGGTCAGTCGGATGCCCTAATTAGATAGGGTCTGAAAATGTTGGTATCAGAGCCTTGGTTTGGCTCAATTGAGGATAAAAGCTTTGGTTGAAATGGATAATAAATAGAGAAAATAAGCTTGTGAAATGAAACTGAGTGTAAATGGATGTGAAATAGACTTGTGAAGTGTGAGTTCACAAAGGTGTTATAAGTAGTTATGTACTGATATAACTGATGAAAGTATCAGTTACAAAAACCATAAGAAATTTGTTGAAAGGGAAGTCCAAATAATTCATGTGCATAAGTATTGAACATGGATTTCTTTAAAATTGGTGTTGAACTATTATAATCTTTAAATGCTCAGGAAAATATTAAAATAGATTTAAATTAAGTCTCAAGCGATTGAGAATCGTTTGGAAAACATAATATGAGTTGAAACTTTGGGAAGTACAAGATATGGATTATCTTGAGTTTTATAATAAATTTAGTACCGTGATAAGTCGGTATTTATGTAATTTTAGTAGTTTATTTTAGTGTATTTAAATATAGAAAGTCTCTACAATATGTATTTAATTCTATTTATTGGTCATTTTTAGGTGAAATGCAATTCGCGGTTGAATTCATGGCGAAAAAATACTTAAAATGGAGTATTTACATGCATTGATCGGAGCCGGACTATTTGCCTCGAGTTATGTGCAGTGCGGTGGGTAGAATAGAGGATCAGCAGACCAATTAACACATGGTAGCATACTACTAGTCCAGCTCGCCTCAACGTGCAACATGTCAGCTGTCCATTGGCCCGGCTCATTTCCCGTGTCTACCACATCACATCAGCTTCTTCCACCAATCCGAACGTGCCATGACAGCGGTCTCCATTTTCTCCACCAATCAGACGTTGCCATGTCACCATCACATTTACAAAACTTCCCAACCATTTTATCTCCTCGTTTAGCAGCTTTTCGATTTCCTCAGGACTTGTGATCATGCAGTCTCCTAGATTTTCATCGAGTCATGCAAGTTCTTCCACTACCTCTTGCCGCCACGTGTTGCTTGCACACCACACAACACCACGTTGTAACAGTGTTCTAGACCAATGGGAGAATGCCACATTAGCGCATGGCAAACAAAACGACCAATCGACATGTGACATGTGGAAAAAACGTAATCTCAAGCCCAAAAACAATCATACGATGCTCCCGGTGCACGAATCACTCCACCAAACCCAAATTAGTTTCTCTCACCTCCCGATACCAATTTTTAGTAATTTTATATATTAGGAACCTTCGCGTATTATTAGAGAACACCGACTATTATATTTTTAGCATCGACTTCTCTCGACGATTGCCTAGGTCGGCCGGGAAATAAGTCGGGATTATGGATTCATGGCATATTATGTAAGATCTTTTATTTTATTATTTAATTTAGTTTAATTTATCTTATTTCATTGTTGTTGATTTTAAGGAATATGGTTTAGATATAGGTATGTATGTTGCCAGCGCATGCTTTTAGGGGGATAACCTATAGTTATTTGGACCATTAGTATCCTTGTAATTGTGCTTTTGGACCAGTAAAGTGACGAACACTCACCCGTTTGCCGTAAAACCATTTTGGTTCTTAAGTGTGCAACAATTGAATCTAGGTTAAATCAAAAGTGGATGCGATCCGAAAGCGGATGCAATCTGGTTATTTAGGATTAGTTTCCAATAGTTCCATATTACTGCAGTTAGTGTGTTAAACCCGATTGGCGGATGTCTATGGTTATGCATTAATTAGGGAAGTAGTTAGTGGCGGACGTATTGGCTATCGAGATTAAGGGAAAAGGAATTTCTGGCGGATGTCGATTTTCTATATAGCTAATCTAGGAGAATTTAAATTAATAACTTTTTGGGAAAGATTGAAGACCATGATTATCATTGAATCTTGATCCTAATTTGTGGAGCTGTAGACCTAGGTGTTCATAAATTATTTTCAAGATTAGTTTCATTATTTTATTTATTTAGTTTAGTTAGATTATTTAGTTAAATTATTTATTTTAAAACCTATGATATTTCCTTGTCATTGTTTTTAAGCTTAGAAAGACTACCAATCTCTGTGGGATCGACCTTTGCCACTATTCTACAAAATAGTTGGTTTAAGAAACTTTATTTTATTGACGCATTCGACGGGCGTCTATTTTTTACGCCATTGTCGGGGATTGTTTTTCTTTCTTTGGTGTTTTTATTTTTTATTATTATTATTTATTTTAGTAAATCGGAGCACTACGAGAGTTTTTTTAGGTTTGACTATGAATTTTGTTTTTTTAGCATAATTCGAGCATTGTTTTTAGGAATTAACATATTTATAGAATTTTAGGTGTTTTGAGACTTGGTTATGACATATCCAACTTATGTCGCCGCATTAGTGACAGGTTTTTGGGTTGACCAAAAACCCTAGACTTCATTCCATCATCTTGTTGATTTCACCCTTAGTTGAAAGACTTCGGGCTCACAAGAATTGATTGGAATCTTTTGAGTTAACTCCTATGTTTACTAGTTCATGCTCATGTTATGATTGTTTTTTCATAGTTTCCTTAGTTACCTGTATGTGAGAGATTTTGGGCGTTCACTAGTTTTTAGAGACTATCATCTATGCATGTATTTGTATCTTCTTCTTATATATTTATCCATGTTCTTCTTCACTATATTTTCTTGTTGCATGGATTTCTTGCCTTGTTTTGAACCTCGAGGACGAGGTTCAAAATAAGTTTGGAGATATTTTAGGGATTGTAGATTAAGTCAGATGGATTCTTTGCGAAAGACGGCAAGTGAGATCGTTTATTTTTAATTTATGTGGTTATATGCGGTTGTCAGATGGTAATGGTGGTGTTTTATATCATTTCTTCATTTTCTTTCATTTCTCGTTATTTCATATTTCTCTCATTTCATTAGGATATGATACACTTTCATGCATGTATTTAGTATATTTTTTATTTTTTTATTGTTTAAAGTCAACCAAAACTTTATTTCATGCTTTTGGTTGTGGATGAGTATATTATGTTTGCCTTTTTGACATGAAACTTAAGGAAAATTAGGAGAAACACTCAATCGAGTCCGTACCTTGCATTTTTATGATTTCATGAGTAGGGACTTAGTTGATGGTTAAGCTTTGCGCTAGAAAATGAAAACGAGTAGATGGTCGGACTTATGCAAATAATAATATTTTAACCATATTTGGGAATTTGCACGATTATTGTGAAAGTGAGAAGGGCTAACACAAGTTTTCTTAATATAGAGAGTCCCACGTGTTTCCATAGGAAATGGAGCAGGGAAACTTGTTATGGGAAAAAGTAAGAAAAGTGGTCTATAGGAAATGGAGCAGGGACCGTATTTGATAAAAAAAAAGTAGAAGAAAGAAATAGAGAATATAAAAAAATTTAAATAAAGGCGAAAGTTGTGAAAACTCCTCAAATAAAAGATGTAGCTCGAGTGCTTTCACTAAATTAAGTGAGATTTTAAACTTGCGTGCTTGAATGTATAGACCAAGAAAACTCGTGAGTAGTTGATGGCCTTTGTTTTGATCGATTCTATGTCTTGAAAGTGTGATCTTAATTGTGTTTGGGTTGTGAGTCTTGACATATTGTAACTCCGAAATTTCTTGAGTTGCTTGTTAACTTGGTGGCTATGTAAATCAAAGGAACTCCATGAATTTTGAGTGGAGTATAGTATTAATTAAGTCGGTGCATTATTATATTAAGAGTCTAGTTTAGTTCGTGTTGTCATCTACACCTTTGCTCAGGACGTGCAAATTCTTAAGTTTATGGGTATTTGATAAGTCGATATTTATACAATTTTAGCATATTATTTAGTATATTTAAATATAGAAATTCTCTAAAATATGTATTTAATTATATTTATTGGTCATTTTCAAGGTGAAAAGGGAATGCGTAGTTGGATACGTGGCGAAAAAATACTCAAAATGGAGTATTTACATGCATTGATCGGAGCTGGACTATTTTCCTTGAGTTACGTGTTGTGCGATGGGAAGAATAGAGGATCAGCAGACCAATTAACATGTGGTAGCATACTATTGGTCTAGCTCACCTCAACGTGCCACATGTCAACCGTCCATTGGCCCAGCTCGTTTCCTTTGTCCACCACGTCAAATCAGTTTCTTCCACTAGTCCGAACGCGCCGCGTCAGCGGTCTCCATTTTCTCCACCGATCAGAAGTTGCCACGTAACCATCACGATTACATAACATCCCAACCATTTCTTTTCCTAGTTCATCAACTCTTCGCTTTCCTCAAGATTCGTGACTGTGCGGTCTCCCAGATTTTCGTCGAGCCGTGCAAATTCTTCCACTGCCTCTTGTCGCCACGTGTCGCTTGCATACCACACAACACCATGTTGTAACAACGGTCAAGACCAATAGGAGAACGCCACGTCAGCGCACGACAGAAAAATTACCAATCGACATGCGACACGTGGATAAAACATGATTTCAAGCCCAAAAATAGCCATACGATGCTCCTTTACACACGAGTCACTCTACCAACCCCCAAAATTAGTTTCTCTCACCTCATAGGACCAGTTTTTAGTAGTTTTATATATTAGGAACCCTAGGGTATTATTAAAGAACATCTATTACTATATTTTTAGCATCGACTTCTCTCGACGATTGCCTAGGTCGGTAGGGAAACAAGTCGGGATTATGGATTCATGACATATTATGTGAGATCTTTTATTTTATTATTTAATTTAGTTTAAATTCTCCTATTTCATTGTTGTTGGTTTTAATGAATATGGTTTAGATCTAAGTATGTATGTGGCCAGTGCATGCTTTTAAGGGGACAACCTATAGTTATTTGGACCATTAATATCCGTGTAATTGTGTTTTTAGACTAATAGAGTGATGAACACTCACCTGTTTATTGTAAAACCCTTTCGGTTCTTGAGTGTGCGATAATTGAATCTAAGTTAAATCTAAAGCAGATGGGATCCGAAAGTAGATGCGATTCGGTTATTTAGGATTAGTGTTTCCACAGATCCATATTACTGCGGTTAGTGTGTTAAACCTGATTGGCAGATGCTTAGAGTTATGCATTAATTAGGGAAGCAGTTAGTTGCGGACGTCCTGACTATTGAGATTAGGGGAATGAGGAATTTGTGACGAATGTCGATTTTCTATAGCTAATCTAGGAGAATTTAAATTAATAACTTTTTGGGAAAAATTGAAGACCATGATTATCATTGAATCTTGATCATGATTTGTGGAATTGTAGACCTAGGTGTTACTTAGGTGTTCATTAATTGTTTTCAAAATTAGTTTCATTATTTTATTTATTTAGTTTAGTTAGATTAGTTAGTTAAATTATTTATTTTAAAACCCCTAATGTTTCCTTTTCGTTGTTTTTAGCCTTAGAAAGACTACCAATCTCCATGGGATCAACCATTTGCCACTATTCTACAAAATAGTTGGTTTAGTAATTTTTATTTTATTGACGAGTTCGGCGCGCGTCATATCGTTGCATGGTTAACTTGGGAAGACCTATTTTTTAAAATATTGGTTTGAGTTATAACCAATTGAGAATTGTTTTCAAATGAGTCTCAAATGAAATGAAAAAAGAGACACATGGTTGTTGAAAATGTAAAATGAAAATTGATTAGACAATTAGAATATTAAATTGGAAATCACAATGAGATTGTGATATGATAAGTCATGTTGTCTAAGTCAGTTTCTATGAAAATAAAATACTTTGAAGTAAAGTATTATCTCCTTTTCGAAACAAAACGTCAAGTGAGAAATGGAATATAACCATATTTTAAAATAATCAAACGACTTCTAAAAAGAAGTATTGAAAATTTTGATTGTTTATTACTCAAGTTACTTATCCATAAGTGGCGTTAAGTATAGTGGTTCTATGAGACGAGTAAAGAACTGATAAAATGAATGAAAAATATACAAGTTTGAAGTAATATTTGTTAACACTGAATTAGGTGTTGTTATAAAATGAAGATCAATGAAATTTCTAACTTGAAAATGAAAAATGTAGTTATAAGATCAACATGTTAGAAGTTAAGGTGTTGGGAAAGAGGTCTAATAATACCATGGATTAGCTATTAGACATTAACACAAGTGATTGTGTTTTGAGATTAAAAGTACCCAATAGTCACTTTTAATCAAATTAAGTAATGATGTCTATCACTACGACTTAAAATATAATAAATAAAGAAATAGACGTACTAATTGAATATTAGTAATTGATATGTATAGGACGTCAATATGAACTCCTATATTACAAGAATTTCCATTGATATGAATTAAAAGATTGAAATAGCATCCTTTAATTGTCAGAGTAGTCACTAAGATAATCGAAGTTTGAAAATTCAAATTCTTCTATCTCTTCAATTGAATAATAATGAAAAGGTGAATTCATCAAATATAATTTGGTGAATAATAAGATACAAAGTTATTTTACACAGTCTCTTTGAAGGTACCGAATGTTTTTTTTTTTTTTGAGAAAAAAAGAAATGTTGAGAAATCTGAGACTAATGGAAATAACGTAAGGCAATAACAAACAGTTTAACTGTTTGAGTGGCAAAGTTTCTCTGTTTCGAATTAAGATTAGCTAAGGAAGATTTCGATTCATTAAATGATAATAAGAAGTCATACTATTTTTAGCTATATGTTCGAAAAGAGAAGAGATATAAATTACCATTCTAAATCAAGATTAAGGAGTTGTACATGGTCTGGTTATTGATCGAAAGTCTTGGTAAGTTTGTAAAGGGACTAAGAACAAGATCAATGTGAGAATAGCTAAGATAGACAAAAATCGAATGGAATATATTCTATGTAAAAAACTAAAATGAGATGTTAAGATTACTTGTGTCTGCTGAAAGTGACATAGACGGACTCCTTTTGTAAAGGTAAGACACTAAAATAGTTATGCATGGCCAACAGTCTAAGTAACTCTATTTTATAATCTTAATTAATTCACAATGTAGAAGCTCGACGTGACGCGTCTACCCATCTTTAAATAATCGAACGAATTAGTGATAGCCGGTATAAAAGAGTCTATGAAGTTTTTTAAAGTCAATTGGAAGCTTAAGTGGAGGTTAACAAATAGTCAATAAATTCTCACATGAGTATGGAAAATGGAAGTTTCAGGTGAACGAGTCTCGATAAGACTCAGAATATCAAACTATGAGTTTGATAAAGCCTAATGTATCTTTACAAGAATATTACGAGGAGTCAAACTCCCAATGATGAAGTTTTGAACTAAAGTAATATACAACTAATATCAGTGAATATGTTGTACATTGGTTCAATTGTAGTACTACACCTCCTGATTAGTTAGTGGTGAAGTTTAAATCACTAGTTATTGTAAATTGGATATGATATAAGATGCTTGTTTGTAGGTGAAGATATAAATAAAATGAAAAGAATGTGTGACTTACAACTCAGTTAGTAAGCTTTATCTCTGTTAGGTTGGAAATATTGAATAGAATATAGCGTATTTGACTTGATATGTTTGAATAATTGAATATTTTTCAATTGTAATTGAGTAGAAATGAAAAAGAGATAACATATTTTTAAAACTTGTATGAGATACATGTTAAAAATTAAAGTATGAGAGTATAATCATCGAACATGTTGATATCTTTGTTTAGAAATGTATGTCTACTCAAGTTAAGGATAATTGTTTCTATTCGGCAATGAGAGAAGTTGGTGAATAGTAAGTGATTAAGGCATAGATTTGTGGGAGGTCTCAGTTAAGTGAAAGAAATGAGGTTCTTAATGAACTCATCATTAGAGAATGATTTGATCAAAGTTAGAAAAGATGATTTTTTAACCAGTCAAAGAAGTTAAGTGAATTGGCTGACAAGTTGAAATTGGTAATTGCTTTCTAGTCCACAATATAAGTAATATTGTGAGTAGACATTTAAAGAATGAGTGAGATTTGCAAGATGTCTCTAGTTTCTATTTCTGATTGGATTGGGAAATTGAGATCTCTTATCATGGGATGATAGCTATTTATGGGATCTATGGTCATAGGATGACTTGTATAGTTCTAGGTTTCTGGTGGGGAACACTGGAATAGTGATGAATTAGATAGGCACGCAACTATAATTAGTATCTAATGTTATGCTTAAATAGTATTTGCATCAATATGTAATTTTAGATTGATGATAGTCTAAGAATTAATTGGCTGACAATTGAAATACAAAAGAATGGTTAGTGATGAGAAAGTAAATTGGGATATGTACTAAAATTTGGGTGGATATGAAAAGAATTATCAACGATTTGTAGAATAGTATTTATATTAGAATGAGAACTGTGCTATGAAAAGCAAGATAAGTTAGGTCTGTAGGTATTAATACTTGAATGGGATTCATGGATATGAGATGAGAAATGAAGTAAGGTTATCGGATATTCCACAAGGTTGATACTTTAACTCGTCAAAAATTCACAAATTGCCAAGATTGGCAAAGTAAGTGAGATAACTTTTCATTAAACCAAAATGTGAAAAAATGAAAAGTTAAACTAGTTGTGATCTCTACCACCGAGTTGTTGAATACAACGAAAGTGATTGGGTCCACTTAACGGATCACCTTAGAAATGGTTTTACAGGTTCGGATTAAGAAAAATGTACATGAAGGATCATTTTCTCCTATCTTTTTTGCTTAAGTAACCTATAAGTTTAAATTTCGAGGATGAAGTTTTTTTACTAGTTGGGAAGATTATGACATCCGAGAATGTTATCGTGGTGGCCCCCAATCCCGAGGTCGCCACGTGGGGAGGCGCGACCCCACAGTCCTATCAGATCATCCCACTGGGTCCCACTCGCCACTACGTCCTTTGCTACAACACGACTACTCGATATGTGTGTTAACTCCTTTCGTTAAATCAATTTAGTTAGACAGTTGAATCATTTGTTTAGCATTTAAAACAGCGAAAGTCTTAAATTTAAAGCAAGTAGAACAACTAAATTTATCATCATATAAAGCATCATTTATAAGAGAGACACCTATTGTGGAAAACTTGGGAAAGTACTCTGTATATAGGTGACCATACTAAGCAGTAATATATACAAGTACAATGTCTATTCAGTCTCCCAATACCCAAAAGTAAAGCAAAATATCAAAATCGCACGTACTAGTGGGTCCTCGATCGCGGGTAGTCAGATGAAGTCGCCCAAAATCCCCTTGCCCCTACTAGTACTGGGGTCTCCACTCGACCATCACAAAAAGCCAGATGGAAAGTACAGTTTGTAATATTTCAACGAAGTACACCGAACATTTATAAGAAAATAAATAGATGCCAATAAACATGTCAAATAATCATGTGGAAACTAAACAGACAATTGTGCTAAGATCATCACGTGAATAAATAACACGAGAGAAACAAAGTGTGTACTCGTCCCGGTCAGACTAAGTTGTACTTCAGACCCCCAGGATCCTTTCAGTGGGTGCCCCAACTTCCCTTCACCTAGTTCCTCGCGGTGCTTGCCAGACACGTGCACCTTTAATGCAATTCGGGTCGCAATTCATGGAGTGCCTGATCACACGTGCTACAGCCTAGTGTGCCATAAGTACACTACGAATATCAGGTGGGAGTAACTCGACCACCAACCCAACTGTATAACGGAATAGAGTACAATAACAAGGAATAGGAAATCAACGATGGAAAAGTAAACCTTCGGTGACTTTCAGATAAAATCTTACGTACCTCAAAATGCACTTCGAACTTCCACCTCACGTCTCGAGATATGCGCCCGACTCCCGACTGTGGTCTCCTTAATTCCTGGTGTCCAATTAAACCATTTTTAATATTTTCCCGATTTTCTGAATTTTTTCATAATTTTCCACCTATTTTTCTTATTTTGTTGTAATTTTTTTTAATTTAAAACTATTTTTAAATTAAATTTAATATTATATTATTTAAATATAGGGGTGGGTCCCTGGACCGGGTCAAACCCGGTCCACCCAGGTCGGTCTAACCCGGTCCAAACTTGTCGGCCAAACCCGGTTCGGACCCACCGGGTCGGGTCGAGTACGACCCAACCGGTCTGGAGGGGTTTGCACTCACGCACACGCACGCGTGCACCCCACCCCCACCCCCACCCCATCTTCTTCAACAGAGATGAAGTCTCGGTTTTTTTTTTTTTTTTTTCTGGTTTGGGTTGGGGTTGCTATCCACCCCAACCTTAGTGGACTCGATGGAGAGGGAGACACCCCTGCCAACTCCACCCCCGACCTCGGTTCGACCTCCATAGCCGAACTCCCTTCTCGACCACCATGGCCGACGCACCAACAACAACAAAAATAACGACTCACCTTGATCGTGACGTTTCCACCTCCTCTTCTCCTCCCCGACGCGTTCCTCCTTCTCCTCCTCCTCTCATTTCCTTCTTCCTCTCGACCTCCCTATTCTGTGTGACGGTGTGTGTGGGTTGTGTATGTGTGGGTGTGGGAGAGAGTGACGTGAGGGAAAGGAGAAAATGATGGTGGTGTGTGATAAAGTGTAAGTAAGGTAAGCTAGTTGACTTGACCAATCTTTTTTTTGTGTTTTAGTTTTCCCAACCTAGTGTACCCATAGTTCGCTCCTCAGTACCCGTCTCGACTCGTTTCTCGAGGCGAACACCCGTTACACTATCTCGCTCGATTCAATGAAAAAAATACATACATGCGATGCTAGATAAATAACTTGATACAAAACATCGCAAATAGGCAAACAATCACACAAAGTTACTATTTACCTAGTCAGGCTGCCCTGACCTATCTGCGACATCCACGTAGATCAGAGCTGTCGTCCAAGTCTGAAAATAATTAATAATAACGACGTAATTAAAATTTGGGCCGTTACAACTCTTCCCAACTAGAAAAGAAATTTCGTCCTGAAATTTTAAATAACTTGAAGTTTCGTACCATGAAATAGCTGAGGGTAACGCTCCCGCATAGTAGACTCTAGCTCCCAAGTGAGTCCATCTGTGCCATGATGTTGCCAACGAATCAACACCTTAGGGATCTCCCTGTTCCTAAGAGTCTGAATTGCGCGATCCACAATTGCTATCGGTCGCTCCTCATATGTTACATCAGGTCAAACCTCAATTTGTCTCAAGTCAACGATCGGTCTCGGTCCTGACCTAGCCAATCTTAACATTGAGATATGAAACGTAGGATGAACCCCGTCAACTCTGCTGGCAAGTCCAATCTGTAAGCCACACTGCCAACTTGTGCTGTGACTCTGAATGGTCCTATGTATCTCGGCGGCCAATTTCCCTTTAATCCCGAATCTCTAATGGCCCTTCCATGGGGAAACCTTCAGATAAACCATGTCGCCCTCTTCATAGCTCAGATCCTCGTGATACTTATCTATATATTTCTTCTATCTATCATGTGCTGCCCGAAGTCTCTATCGAATCTGCCTAATCTTCTCTGTGTGATCAACAACTATCTTTGGCACAATCGCCGCTGTATCCTCAGGCGCTGCCCAACACGCAGGTGGTCTGCATGGCCTGTCATACGGTGCCTCAAATGGAGGCATCCCGATACTCGCTTGATAGCTGTTATTGTAAGAAAACTCACACAGTTGTAAATAATCCTCCACGAACCTCCAAACCGCAAAATACAAGCCCTGAGCATATCCTTAAAAATCTGTATCAGTCTCTTAGACTATGCGTCTGTCTGAGGATGGTAAGCTGTACTAAATTGCGACCTGGTGCCAAACTGTTCCTGCATTGCCTCCCAAAATTTCGAAGTCAACCTAGGATCTCGGTCAGATACAATAGAGATTGACACTCTGGACAATCTAATGATCTCCCTCTCGAAGATAATGCTCAGCTGTAGGAACAAATATCTCATAGAAATAGGAATGAAATGCGCCGATTTCGTTAGTTTATCGATCATAACCCAAATCGCATCGTGTCTCCTCGTAGTTTGCGGTAACCCACTGACAAAATCCATAGTGACGTGTTCCCATTTCCACTGTGGAATTGGTAGTGGCTGTAGTAAATCGCCTGGTCTCATGTGCTCGGCCTTGACTTTCTGGCAGATATGACGACTCCCGACGTACTCGCCAACGTCAGCCTTCATCCCTGGCCGCAAGAATAATCGCCTCAAATCATGATACATCTTGGTCCGACCAGGATGAACCGTATAGCGAGACCTGTGTACGTCCTTCAAAATTATGTCCCGTATCTCTAGAACTATATGTATCCACGACCTACCCCGGTGACTCAAACACTGATCTATCGACTCTGTCCAATCCGTACACTCTGGATCCCGAGCCATATCACTGAATCGCTCGTAGAGCCCATCAATCCTCTAACACTCGGCAACTCGCTCGATAGATACCATTGGAACTCTCATCTGACAACAAACATGTAGCTCGGTCGTAGTAAAAACATCGGTCAGGCACATAACTGACACCGCCTGTAATAAGTCATGCTCATGTGTCATATGTCGCACTACCGTCTCATTGTCAATACCGCTCCTGCTCAATGCGTCGGCTATGACGTTCGCTTTCCTTGGGTAACACTTAATAGTGAAGTCGTAGTCCTTTAGTAACTCAAACCATCTCCTCTGACGCATGTTCAGATCTCTCTGAGTGAAAATGTATCTCGGAATCTGATGATTAGTGTAGAGTACAAACCGCTCTCCGTAGAGATAATGCCTCCGGCCTTCAGTTGAAAAATGACTACTACAAGCTCCAAGTCATGCACTTGATAGTTAACCTCGTGGGGTCTCAGTCGTCTGGACAAGTAAGCTACTGGTCTACCCTCTTGCATCAAAACGCATCCAAGTCCAATGTCCGATGCATCCGTATACACTGATAAGCTCTTGCCCGGCTTTGGCAATGTCAACACTAGTACATAAGTCAATTTCCTCTTCAACTCCCAGAAAGCTTGCTCACACTCCTCTGACCAATCAAATCTGACATCCTTCTTGATCAGACTAGTCATCTGTGCTGCAATTGAAGAAAAGTCATGTACGAAGCAGCGGTAGTACCCTGCTAGTCCCAAGAAACTCCGAATGTCCGAAACAGACTCAGGCGTCCTCCAGTCAATAATTGCCTGAATCTTCTCTGAATCCACAAAGATACCCTGATCGCTAATGACGTGTCCTAAAAATCTCACTACACTCAGCTAGAAATAACACTTGCTAAATTTTACGTGCAGTCTATGCTCTCTTAGTGTCGTCAAAACCACTCTGAGATGACTCGCATGCTCTTCACGAGTCTTGCTGTAAATCAAGATGTCATCAATAAAGACGATGACATATATGTCCAAGTATGGTCTCAAGACCCTATGCATCATGTCCATGAAGATCGTCGGGGCATTAGTTAGCCCAAAAGGCATAACAGTAAACTCAAACAACCCATATCTTGTATTGAAAGTTGTCTTCTTGACGTCCTTCTTCACGAATCCTCTAATGATGATAGCCTGAACGCATATCAATCTTCGAGAAGAACTTGGCACCATTCAAACGATCGAAAAGATCATCGATCATGAGGAGTGGGTAGCAGTTCTTAACTGTTACCTGATTCAACTTCCGGTAGTCTATGCACGTCCTCATTGAACCATCCTTCTTCTTCACAAATAATATTGGATCTCCCCAAGGTGACATGCTAGGGTGAATTCTAGTAAGTCATCCAACTGCTTCATCGTGCTCTGACGGTGACATCCGGTAAGGTCTGCTACCGATCGGCTGAGTTCCTGTATTAGCTCAATGATGAACTCAGTCGCTCGTGGTGGTGGCAATCTTGGTAAATCATCTGGAAATATGTCGACAAAGTCTCGGACTACTGGAACATCTTTCAATCCTGACTTCAGTCCTAACCTCTGGCTCGACTATCGCTACAAATGCCTCCATCTCCCGAGTCGTAGCTAGTCGGCCTCTAGTAATGGGTAGTGCGGTAGCGACTCTGGTAAACGTAAACTCTGGAATCCTCGGAACTCGAAATGCGATAGTCTTCAGGAAGCAATCCAGCTGCGCATGATATGTCGCCAACCACTCCATCCCTAAAAGTGCATCAAACTTGAGGTACTCTACGACTCGTAAGTCTATCGGCAACTGATGCCCCTTTACCTCTATCGTGTAGTCTCGACATATCCGGTTAGGGTATATTTTATCCCCAACGGTCGTACTTAGGACAAGGTATGTGTCTAGCGTCTGTAATGCTAACCCTAACTCTCCTACCATGCGTCCAACAATAAATGATAATGTACTACCAGAATCTATCATAACATGCATCGGTCTACCCATAATAGATAACGTACCCTCAACGAGGTGTCTGGTCGCATCTCGATCTGGTTGCACGACTGCATGTGCTCTCTCCCCACTGACCCTACGGTCCTGGTAATGTCGGTGGTGTCTGGCAGTCAGCTTTCAGTGCCCTTTCTGACCGCAACGATGACATCGACATTTCTCATGCCTGTCACCGAATCTCTGACCCTGACCCTGGTCCCTCTGACCCCTGTCACGACCTCCCTAATCCCTATCTCGACGGTACTGCTGCGGCTGATGTCGTTTGGCTCTGTGGGTGCGGGTGTTAAGGCGTACGTCTGCTGCCTGTCCACGTACAGGAAATAGATGTCTTTGTGCTCAACCCTACGATCCATATCCTGCCGATCATCTCAACGACTCTGGTCAGGCCGATATTTTTGTCTCTTCGGTCTCCGATCCGATCGAGAACCCTGACCCGCCTGTACCGCAGTACCTGTCGTACGCCCGCCCTCTCAATCTAAGAGTAGTGTCTTATAAGATAGTGCTTGATAGTACATTTCCTGAATGGTAGTAGCACCGGTCGAGACTATTGCGTCTGCAATCCACTCATCGACACCACGTACGAAATAGTAAATTCGAAGCGTCTTTGTGCTCGCAACATCTATCGAGAACAGTAATAAGTGTCGGTACTGCTCCATGTACTGCATCAATGAGCGGTTATCCTATTGTAGGGCCAAAAATCCTCCCTCAATCTCAGCCTCACCTGCATGGGAATGAACACGTAGTAGAAAAACTCTCGAAACTCCACCCATGTCGCTGGCTCCGGGTGGATATCTAAATAAGTCATCCACCAAACCACTGCATGACCTCTCAGACAAGCTCTAGATAAACGTGTATGTATGCTGTCATCATTTCGCATCAGCTTATGGAAACGTTGATGCGAAACTATCCACTTCCCTGCTGCCTCCTCTCCACCTCCGTAGAAGTATCCCGGCTGAAACTTCATAAACTCTCTGACAAGCTTCGCCTCCGGGGTCAAGACGAATGCGGAAGTAGCAGGAACCGTAGTAGCTGTCGGCTGCTTAGTGGTCATAGGTAGGGGCGTAAGAGTCGAAGTCTCTAATGGTATCACCATAGCTGGCGAGACTCCATCTGCTTGGGTCTGTGAAAGTGGCGTATCAGTAGGAATATGTGTGTAGTCGGGGCAAAGGCCGTCTGTATCGTAGGTGCTACCAGAACTGTGGAACTAGTGCGGCTGCTGTGGCGGCTGTCGCAGCCTGAGCCCTAAGTAACTGGAGGATCTCTGTCAATTGGGCATCGTGGGCGGGGAGTCAATCCTCAATGCTCTGAGTCGATATAGTAGTAGTAGTGGTGTCCCTAAAAGGATCACTAGTCTGTCCTATCTTAGGTTGTGTCGAGGTAGTCCGTCCATTGGGATCTATATCGAAAAGTGTGTGTCGTATCAACCTCTGGTATATATATATATACGTGTTAATATATCAGTTACAATAAAACATAACACGTGTATAAACCCTAAGTCTACCCGCCTCACCATCACTTCCCAACTAGAGTTCTAAGGTAAATACATCGGATTTCCACATCTAACTTTTTTTAAGTCTTATGCTCTTGCAGTTAATTTCTCGAGGTTCCTAGAACTCTCGCTCTGATACCACCTGTGGTGGCCCCCAATCCCGAGGTCTCCACGTGGGGAGGCGCGACCCCACAGTCCTATTAGATCATTGACCCACTGGGTCCCATGCGCCACTACGTCCTTTGCTACAACGCGACTACTCGATATATGTGTTAACTCCTTTCGTTAATTAGTTTAGTTAGACAGTTGAATTATTTTTTTAGCATTTAACATAGAGGAAATCTTAAATTTAAAGCAAGTAAAACAATTAAATTTATCATCATATAAAACATCATTTATAAGAGCGACACCTATTGTGGAAAACTCTAGAAAGTACTCTGTATATAGGCGACCATACTAAGCAGTAATATATACAAGTACAATGTCTATTCAATGTCCTAATACCCAAAAGTAAAGCAAAATATCAATATCGCACGTACTAGTGGGTCCTCGATCGCGGCAGCAGGGAGATGAAGTCGCCCAAAATCCTCTTTGCCCCTACTAGTACTGGGGTCTGCACTCGACCATCACAAAAATCCAGATGGAGAGTACAGTTAGTAAGATTCCAACGAAGTACACCGAGCATTTATAAAAAAATAAAATAGATGCCAATAAACATGTCAAATAATCATGCGGAAACTAAACATGCAACTGTGCTAATATCATCACACGAATAAATAACACGAGAGAAACAAAATGTGTACTCGTCCCGGTCAAACTAAGTCGTACCCCGAGGATCCATTCAATGGGTGCCCCCACTTCCCTTCACCTGGTTCCTCGCGGTGCTTGCCCGACACGTGCACCCTTAATGCAACTCGGGTCGTAGTTCACCGAGTGCCTGATCACACGTGCTACAGCCTAGTGTGCCATAAGTACACTACAAATATCAAGTGGGAGTAACTCAACCACCAACCCAACTGTATAACGGAATAGAGTACAATAACAAAGAATAAGAAATCAATGATGGAAAAGTAAGCCCTCAGTGACTTTCAGATGAAATCTTACGTACCTCAAAATGCACTCCGAAGTTCCACTCACGTCTCGAGATACGTGCCCGACTCCCGACTGTGGTCCCATAAATTCCTGGTGTCCAATTAAACCATTTTTATTATTTTTCATGATTTTCTGGATTTTCCCATAATTTTCCACCTATTTTTCTTATTTTTTGTAATTTATTTAATTTGAAACTATTTTTAAATTAAACTTAATATTATATTATTTAAATATAGGGGTGGTCCCTGGACCGGGTCAAACCCGGTCCACCCAGGTCGGTCTGACTCGGTCTAACCGGGTCGGCCAGACCCGGTTCGGACCCACCCAGGTCGGGTCGGGTCGGGCCCAACCGGTCCAGGGGGTTTGTACGCACGCACACTCGCGCGTGCACCCCTCCCCCACCCCATTTTCTTCAACAAAGATGAAGTCTCTCTGGTTTTTTTTCTCTGGTTTGGGTTGGGGTTGCTATCCACCCCAACCCCGGTGGACTCGATGTCAGGGGGAGACACCCCTGCCATCTCCACCCCGACCTCGGTTCGGCCTCCATGGCCGAACTCCCTTCCCGGCCACCACGACCGACGCACCAACAACAACAAAAACAATGACTCACCTCGACCGTGACGTCTCCACCTCCTCTTCTCCTTCCCGACGCGTTCCTCCTTCTCCTCCTCCCCTTATTTCCTTCTTCTTCCTATTGACCTCCCTATTCTGTGTGATGGTGTGTGCGGGTTGTGTATGTGTGGGTGTGGGAGAGAGTGACTTGAGGGATAGGAGAAAATGATGGTGGTGTGTGGTAGAGTGTAAGTAAGGTAAGCTAGTTGACTTGACCAATCTTCTTTTTTTGTTTATGTTTTAGTTTTCCCGACCTAATGTACCCACAGTTCGCTCCTCAGTACCCGTCTCGACACGTTTTTCGAGGTGAACATCCGTTACACTATCTCGCTCGATTCAATGATAAAAATACACACATGCGATGCTAGATAAATAACTTGATATACAACATCGCAAATAGACAAACAATCACACAAAGTTACTATTTACCTAGTCAGGCATGCCCTGACCTATCTGCGACATCCACGTGGATCTGAGCTGTCGTCCAAGTCTGAAAATAATTAATAATAACGACGTAATTAAAATTTGGGCCATTACAGTTATAAACTTGATTAAGTGGTTAATAAAGTATTTTCAGATTTAATTTGAGACTTAGCTATTCGAAGTAGGACCCATGTGTTACGGATCGGAGATCATAAATTTTAATATTATTTTTGTATGTTACGTGCCTATTTGATGCATTATACGTTATTTCAACACGAGATAAGATCAAATGGAGTTTATACAAGGTGTCTGTGAGTTTCGGAGCGCGTTGGAGAATTTTCTCCAATTTAGATACTTTCGAAGCATTATCTCGATATACGTGTTAAAAAAACTATCAAGATAGTTCAAACGTTTCCCTAAACTACCATTTTGAATTTCGAGAAAAATAATTGTAATTAAGTTTAAAATTTTGAATTTCTATACTTAAATGGACTTAACGAGTCGACGTGGGCCCTACATCTTGATTTGCGTACTAGTCCAGTTATTTGAAAGTTTTGGAGCGCTTTGGTATATTTTCTCATTTTTGGAGGAATCAAAGTATTTTTTGGACGTAAATCGAAAAGATAATCACGAAATTTAAAAAATAATAAATAAATTTGTGGCACCTAGTGGGTAACAAACATGGAGATGTACAATAGTGTGCACGCCCGAGCTTGGTTGTTGGCGCGCGTAGCAGATTTATTGCCAAGAATATATAGGTGTACATGTATTTATATATATAAATGGATCCTACAGTTTGAGTTAAATAAAAGTATACATTGGATGTGCCTCGAGATACATGTAGTGTGAGTGTCGAGGAGGAATGATTGAACGTCACTATTGGTAAGGTGTTACATGTCTCAATATTGGACAACACGCATCTTGAGGCATGTAACACCTCACCAATAGTGACGTTTAACCATTCCTCGAGATGTGTAATGTCCAATCTCGAGGAAAACAATAAAATATAATAAGTAAATCATTAGAGTTGCTTCTACATTTGTGCGATGTGAATCTCAAGGAAATTCTAATATATATTGAAATCAACAAACCGCCTCATCAATTTGTTTTTAGAAAAAAGATTGACCTCGAGATATGTAGTACGTATCTCAAGAAAAATCAAATTGATATTATAAAACAAAACCATAATCTTCTCCTCTATTGATTTTTTTTCACATGATGCGAGTCTCGAGGAAATCTAATATAAATTAGCTAACAAAACCGGAATCTTCTCCTCTATTGATTTTTTTTATTTAGACAATAGAGAAGTTGAAATCGAGAGGAAAAGGAAATGAGGAGAGGGGGAGAAAAAAAGAGAGATATAGAGAGCAAGGGAGATCGAGGTGAGTATGTATGTAGTTCATTATTGTTGCGTTCAGTCCCAAGAGTGCTAGTGGTTGAAATAGATAAGAATTGCGAGGGAGGAAGGGTAAAAAAAATTATTAAAATAATATATATGGTTTTAAATATATCAAAACAATTAAATAAAATCCCTGGAAATTAGAAAAAAATTTAAAAAATGGGGTTTTTGGATAAATTAATGGAAATTGAAAATTTTTATGAAAAAATGAGGATTTTGAAATTTTTTTCAAGAATTTTTATCGGGTATTTTTCTCATAGTGCGTACTACGATACCTAAAAATATCTAAAATTTGGGAAATTGTTTTAAAGTCTAGTCCAGGGTAATTTTTGATTTCGAACTATAATTTGGAGTCAAAATTGAGATTTGGACATATGAGGAATTGATTTGAAGGGATTCCGAGGTTTTCGGGTCGAGTGGGACCCATAAATATATAAAAAATGGAAAAAATTATATTTAAGCCTAGAAAATATAATTTTCGATGTCGAATAATAATTATAAGTCAAAAATGAAGTTTGACCATCTAATAATTTATTTTGGAAGGATTTGAGGGGTTTCGAGACGCTATTGGGTTTAATTGCAAATAATTAGAAAAATGGTGAAGTTGTTGGAGGCTTACATGTAGGACCATGATTGGAGCCCCTTATGGACTAGTTTATGACTCGGAGCACAAGGGAGTTGCGATATGACATTTGGTAAATCCTACAGTAACCTTTACATTTTATGATTATACTTTTGTAAAAATTGCATTGATCCTTGAAATTGCATTTTTGTTGTACATGCATATACGAGTTTAGAGGATAAGGCAATTTGAGTCTCTATATAGTGTTTGTTTGACTGTATCATAGGGTAGAACTATTTAGTGTCTGCCTAACTATGTGCACAGGGTATATTAAGCTACCTGATTGTGTATTACAAGGCAGAACTTATAGTGTCTACCTGACTGTGTATATGGTAGACTTATATTATGCTTGAGAGGCTAGAGTCACTGATACTTTGCATCACGTGATTATCATGAGATCACTTTGAGTTAGATTATACTTTGATAGACTCAAAGTACGAGATCGATTGGTCATTCTCTCCGAGCATGAGTCCATATTATTATTTTTTATCACTTTCAGAGAACGTTATATGATTGTGGTCAGATAACAAAAACGGGATAGATTCACGGTTGTATTTAAATTCCTTAGATTATATTCTTTATTTAACCTCTTAGATTATTATGAATTTGATTTTTACAGTTGTACCGGAAAATGTGAGATGTACTTATCTGACATCATCGAATTTTTATAATTAGATAATTATAGGTTCTATGAAGAAAAGGGAAAGGGAAGTTCTCCAACTGTATGTGACTTGTTTAGCTCTTTTCTCTATGTATGTATTAGTTTTCGAATATATTATATTGTATAAATGGTTTTATGGGTTTGAGTGTGATTATGATCTCCTTTGAAATGGTTGGAACGGTTTCATGATCAATTGAAATAATTTTGAAATTAAGGTAAGGCTAGGTTAAGAATCTTGATATTTTAAACAAAGTTAGAATGAATATATAATTTAGTTGATGCAATGAATATCGTTATGGGTGGATTGTGAGTTCTTCGACATTTCCACTAAAGCTAAGCAGGTTTTATTGAAGATTTTTTAAGCCTGGGATTTTCGGTGTATGCTTAGAAATAGAGGACATTTTGTCGAAAAAACTTTACAAATTTTGATGATAAGGTAATCAATCTAAATAAACTTTGAAGATTATATAATTGATTTTTATGGAACTTTAAGGTTTAAGATACAAATTAGAATCCATCGTGGTTGATAATATTTATAATTGATGATTATAAGATCCTAATTCTTAATTATTTATTGATGGAGAGGTTAAGGCTACTAGATTATCAATGGATGAAAGGTAATCTAGGCCTGTTAGATGCCCTAATTAGGTGGGGTATGACAAGGTACAGCAGGCGCTGCCGCATCCTAGGACATGAGTCTGTTTGGCATTGCTGGGACTCTATGACCCCGACCTGTTGCACTCGCACTTGGTGGTCTTGGATAATTTTTGCACCTCTCTATTGCTTCTTTTGACACTCATTTCTCATTGTACTTTCATTATCCGGTCTTATTATCATGCATTCCTTATAGCTTTCTTTTTATTCGCATGAGTTTTATACTGCTTTATTTATGTTGAAGTATTATTTAGATCCTATTGGCTTTTACTTATTGGACTCATCATTCTTATGTTTGACTGAGTGCAGATCCGCAGTCGAGCGAAGACAAGGCACCGATATTAGGCGATGTACTCTAAGGACATTAGAGCGGTCCTCCATTACTCATTTTTGTAGGTTTTTGACTGTTCGTATTATATATATATGTTGTGTTTTCACACTGGGATACTTTTTGGGGTTTGAGACTTATATATGACTTGTATATCACTTTTGCATCCACTTTGTAGTTATCACTTGATATACATGTTTCATTTATATACAGGGTTCCACGTATAGGTTGTATGACTCCTTTACTCTATTGTGATTGTCTGACTCCTTTACTTTATTATTAAACTATTTTAATTATTAATTGTTTCCGCTAACTTGTAAAAATTACAAAATATGAATATCTCAACTTAAAATTTTGAATTAACTAATAATTATGGATTGGAAAGCTAACTAAGCTTTCCTTGACCTCGCAGAAGTTGTCTCGGGGGTCCAAGTATGCATAGGCCAAGTGGGGCTTATTTTGTAATAACTAGGTTCGTCATAGCTATCTCATATTTAGATGTTTCTGAGTGAAGGGATACTTCAAACTTTGATGATCTGTGTAAAGGGTGAACCTTTCACTAAAAAAGTAATGTCTCTACGTTTTCAGTGCAAACACGATCGTTGCAAGCTACAAATCGTGCATTAGATAATTTCTTTCATGCGTTCTTGGCTAACACGACAAGTAAGCAATAACTTTGTCATCTTACATTAATACACATCTCAGTCTAGTGCCACACGCATTTATGCAAACTGTCAACTCCCTGTCTGACTGGTAATACTAACGATGATGTGGAGGTCAACATCTTCTTCAACTCTACAAAAGCTGCCTCGCAAGCATCAAACCACACAAACTTGATGCCCTTCTTGGTCAATCTGGTCTTAGGCACTGCAATCCTGGAAAAATTCGGTATAAAGCGTCGGTAATATCCATCTAGCCCCAAAAAGCTCCTCACATTTGTTACACAATCCAACATACGCTTATCAATGATAGCATGGACCTTACTCTAATCCACTGATATGCCTCTATCACCGATCATGTGCCCTAAGAACTTTATTTTAAAAAGCCAAAACTCGCACCTACTGAATTTAGTGTATAATTAGTGCTCTCTCAGATTCTTCAGCGTCTCTCTAAGATGCTTCTCATAGTCTTCACGAGTCCTAGAATATATTAAGATGTTGTCGATGAAGACTATCACGAATCGATCGAAAAATGACCTCAAGACTTGATGCATCAAATCTATGAACATTGTCGGCGTGTTCATAAGTCCGAACGACATAATGGTAAACTCAAACGACCCACAACGCGTGCTAAACATCGTCTTGAGTTTATCCTTATTCCTGATCCTCAACAGGTGATAGCTTAACCGAAGATCAATTTTGGAGAAGAACTGCGCTCTGGCCAGCTGGTCGAACAAACTGTCGATCTTAGGTAGTAGGTATCGATTTTTTACTTTCACCTGATCGAGTCTCCTGAAATCAATGCACATCCCCATATTATCGTCTTTTTATTCACAAAAATGACCAGTGCTCCCAATTAGACATAATCAAATGTATGAAACCTTTTTCAACAAATCCTCTAATTAAGCCCTCAATTCATCCTACTCTACTCGTGACATATGATATGGTCAGCTTGTTATAGGCTGGTTGCCTATCGCTAGCTCTATGATAAACTTTATCTGCCTAGGTGGAAATAACCCAAGTTAATCCTCATATAGAAAGTCCAGAAATAGGCGCACGACTGGGAAGTCCTCAAGTCGAATTACTAGCCTCTCAATTGGCTCTACAGTCCCTAAAAGAATGTCCATCTCTTGGGCAGTGGCTAATCTACCCCTAGTGATTGGAAGTATGGTCATAACTCTGGTGAATGAAAACTTAGGAATCCCTAGTTTCTGGAAGGTGATGATTTTACAAAAACACTCTAACCCAACATGATAAGCCACCAACTAATCCATGCTTAAGGGGGCATTAAACTCTAAGTACTCATGTACTTAGAGATCTATGGGTAACTAGTGACCACTAACCTCAACTGGACGGTATCGACAAATTCCGTTATGGTAAACCTTGTCCCCAGCAGTTGTGCTAAGGACAAGGTGTATGCCTAAAATCTCTGGTGTCAACCCTAACTTTCATACTATTAATCCCAAAATAAATGATAATGTAGACAAAGAATCAACATTGCCTCGACTACATGTGTGAAGCGTCGCGGTTAGGCTTTGCCACTGCATGAACCTACTATATGGACTGCACTAGTGGAGTTGCAATTGACGGCACGAACTCACTGGTGTAATGATTCTGGTAATGCCTCTTATATTGACATCTAAAAAAATAATGTATTGCTTACTCCCAGATCCCTGAACCCGCCGACCTCTGGCCTTACCACCTTGCCTTTAACCCTAGCCCTGGCACTACTGACCCTGTCTTTATCCCTACCATTTCTGCCCTCTGCCTTTGCCCTACTTACCCTGACCTTAAACCCCCCCTTCGTGGCTGCTAGACTGTTATGACCTGATGCTGCTGAGCAGGTACTACTGAATAGGTGCTAATTGCCTGCTTATCATGCCTACACCTATATTCCTACCGATCTCTCGGTTGGCACTTCATCTTACCCTTCCTATTTGACCTGACTTGGTTGCTCTTACCCTCTTAGTATATGGGAGCAGGGGCATCATATGTCTCATAAGCCAATGCTTGCTCATAGACCTTCGGTAAAGTCCTGGCCCTTGTCAACATGATGACACCACTAATCTCTAGTTGAAACCTCCAAATAAAGTAGTGGACTTTATGTTGCTCGGTCAAGCTACATTTGTGGCAAACATCAGCAGGTACTTAAAACTTTTCATGTACTGATTCACAGTGTCGAAGCCTTGCTTTAATGTCAAGAACTTCTTTATCAGTCGTAGTTGGACCTTAATCAGAATGTACTAATCGTAGAACTCTCGGCAGAACTTGACCTAAGCGGTCAGCTCTCTATGGGTGGTTGTGTGTGCGATCCATCATACCGCTATGTCTCCCTTCAACAAGTAGCTGGAGACTCTAGCTCGCATGTGTCATGAATCCTCACCGATGCATGAAGCCTCTCATATGCGAAGAGAACCCATCTCCCAGCTGACTTTGGGTCTTCACATCTGTGAAAGTGTCATGGCTAGAATTTAGAAAACTCATTGACTAGCTTAGCCTCAATTGTCAAAGTCATCTTAAAGGTTGTCTGCCACTCTGTTGCAAGTGCAGGAATAACCCTTGGGGTGATCGCTGGTCTAGCTACAGGTGTAACCATCCTCGCGAGAATATTAATTCTAGCTGTCGTAAGTGGCTTATCCTAACTAACGGGGGCGACAACTGTCTCAAGAGTAATGGTGGTGGTGGTGAGTGTGGTAATTGCCTATGTGGCCACTGCTTGTTATTAGAGCAGTCTCAAGATCTTCTCGAGCTGCGTGCCATGAAATGCGACAGTGTCGCGTAGACTTTATCCGAGTCAACTCACGTAGGGTCGCTCGTCTGGCCTCATTAGTCGTAGATGGTGGAATCGACTGTCCATCCATCTCGAGTTTGCAAGTGTGAATGTGTAGTAGTCACCATCTGTATACATGTATAAATAAATATTACAAGTCAAACATACACGTATAAAACCCTAGACTACCCGCCTCACTACACTTCTTAACTAAGGTTCTAATTAAGGTTATTGGGTTTCCACTTTCTAAGTTCGTTAAGTTTTACTTGCTTTCTTTAAAAAATTTTCCCAGGCTTTTCTAAACATTGTCTCTGATACCAATTGTTGCGTCCCAAAATCCTAAGGCAATATGGGCCCCACCATGCTGCCAAACACGTCACTAGGTCATGGCATGTCATTTGCATGCTAGTCAATGACGGCCCGTGACAAGTATTTAACCTTTTCAATTAGCCTAACTATTCTAATCACCCAATGTTTTATGAAAATATGTTCTTAATTTGGTTTAGTTAGTCTATTCATTTATCTCACTCAACTTATTTGATATTTATTTAGTTGTTATTGGTCTTTTCAACTAAAAGCGTGAGTTATTTAGTTTAAGTTATCAATAATAGCTGAAGTCTTTCATTTTAGATAAACTAAATAATAAATAGCAAAAATTTTACTTCATTAAAAACATTAAGTAATGGAAAGCCCATTTAAAAAGATACCATGAATATGTAAGGCGAAAAAATATACAATGAAATCAATATACATGTATCAATGTATCAAGTCTCCCAAAATATACCCAAAAGTAGTAACGCAATATATACAAACACCTACGAGATGGGCTAGCAAAGGCTCTCAATGATCAAATGAAGTTATTAAGTATGGCTTTCCCTTGGCTTGTAGTATGATCTGCACTCAGTCATCCATGCAAAAAGTTGATGATGAGTCCAATGAGTAAATAAAAAAACGCAAGTTATATTTAATAAGAATGTAAATAAAATGGCTACAAATCATGCTAGTCAATTGGAAATGACCTTAGAAGGGATAATAGCATGAAGATAAGTTGCTAAGAAAGCAATAAATGTCGAACGTAGGTGTGGTATATATATATATATATATATATATTATATATATATATATATATTTGTTGAACTCTAGGACTAATAACACCGACCAAAGAGACTCTGATGAAGAAGAGACTCCCCACCAGTGCTCTAAGGTTAATGAGGAACTCTGTTGGTCAGGATTTTACAACTCTCGACCTGCCAACCTAAGCTCACGTACACGCAAAAGCGTGCATGCGAACCCCCTCTCCTCCCCCACATCGTCATCTCTACTTCATCATAACACAATTTCCTTTTGTTTTCTTTTTATTTTCTTTCTCTTTAACCATTACAACAACAACATCAATTTCAACAACAAATTCATCATCATAAAAACATGCATTGCTAAGAACATTAACTTTTCTCCAAAAATCAATTTGAAAGCAATTTGTTGACATCAGAAACTAACTCAACATTAACTTTTTCTCCAAAAATCAATTTGTAAGCAATTCGCTGATAAAATTAGAGACTAACTCAATCATTGAACTAAAAAATAGATATGGAATTCTAATTGAACACCAAAAATTCGTTTTGCACTAAAAACCCCAATTTCTTGCTTGCATGCACTGAAAATTTGACAAATTAATACGGAGGGGAGGAGGAATTTGGTTACCTAGAGTTTGGATCCATTAAAATCAGCTATAATTCTTCTTTAGAATCCTCAAATCCCAGCTTTCAATGGCTCCTTCTTGTGTTGAATGTTTGTTGTTGAGTTTTGCATGAATGGACAAAAGAATGGCTAAGTCCCCTTTATATACCAATTCATTTCATCAAGTCTTCACACGCATCTCAAGGTCCATCAAAAGCTCCCATTAAACCTAACCAAAATTGTGTTTCTTATGTGTCAATTAAGTAAGTCAATTCATGGTTTTTTCTCAAATTTCATACTACTTAGGCACATATTTGTTACTTAGCCAATTAAACTATCATTGGCCAATTATTTGGTCTCATTAGTCTAGCCTAATATTTTTTTGAAGTACACCTACCATAATTAGGCTAGGCACTAAGCTAACTGGCTACCCAAGCCATCGTGCATCACGAGGCTTGTCGGGTCCATTTTGGCCTATTGGTGTTTTGTTCAACTTGGGTAAAGTTTGTTTGATTATTTGGCTTAGAATCTCATTGTATATTGATAATTTATGCGTCTAAGCAATCACATTCCTGTACTCACGTCACAAGCATCTCGGGTCATTATTCACCACACTCGTAACTCATGCAAAACACGATAATCAACAGTACACATGGCGTAATGATATAATTCATAGTTAAACAACCATAATATACAAGCATCACACAAATATAATATTATAAATGGTACCTCGGTAGGTATGCTCTAAACTAATCCGTGGTGTCCACGTGGGTTTAAACTCGATCCTAGTCTGAATTTATACAATCAATTAATTATAAAATTAGTCGGACCGTCACAAAATCAATGCCCCTAGTGGCTTTAGCTTCGTCCCATTTAGAAACATAATCCACTGCTAACAAGATATAGGTATTCCCATTAGATTATGGAAATAAACCCATAAATTTAATGCCCCATATGTCAAAGATGTTACAGTAAAGAATCTTAGCCGTAGACATTTGATCTCTCAGTCTTAATGACCTATAATTCTGATAGTTAGGACAAGTTTTGGTAAAGACATGCGTCACGGAATAGTGTGGGCCGATAAAAACAATAATCCAAAACTTCCCTAGCTTTATGATGTGGGCCAAAATGACCACCGTACACGTATAAATGACAATGTGATGAAATATAGTGTTTTTCTTATCGAGGAACACATCTATAAACCATTTGCTCTATACAAAACTTCAACAAATATGGATTGTCCGACATAAAATACTTGGAATAGTATACCATCTTTTACTTTTGTGCACATGTGTAATCCAATGGTAACTACTTGGTGGCCAAATAGTTGACAAGATTAGCATACCATGGAACTTCATAAGACACTACATAGATGCGTTCATCAGGAAACTTGTCATTTAAACCAGTAGGTGGTTATCCGTTCTCTCAACGACTAAAATAGTCTGGCATTATATTCTTGGCACCTTTCTTGTCTTCGATGGTGAGATTGAACTCATAGAGTAAGAGTATCCATCTTACAAGTCTAAGCTTAGACTCTTTCTTGGAAACTAGGTAATGCAAAGCTTTATTGTCTGAATAGAGTATGACTTCGATACCTAAGAGATACGGTCTGAACTTTTAAGTGAGAAAATAGCAGCAAGGAGTTCTTTCTCAGTGTAATTCCTTTGTGCAATGTCTAAAGTTTTAGAAGCATAGTAAATCACATGAGATTCTTTCTCCATTTTTTCGTAACAAAGCTCCTATGCATAGTTGCTTGCATCCTACATGATCTCGAACAAGAATTACCAATCAGGAGTTTCGATGATTAGGTTGGGGGTAAGTGCTATAGTTAGAATGGACAAAGATTTTTACGTCGTCAAAGACAAATGTAATATTTTTCGGAAGTAATCACACCAAGGTTGGGCTATATTGGAAAAATCCTTTATAAACCGCATATAGAAACTTGCGTGACCTAAAAATGCAAGTATCTTTCATAGTGGAAGGATAAGGTAAGGTAAAAATGACATATAGTTTTGTTGGGTTGACCTCTAGACCTCTAGATGAAACAATATGACCCAAAATGATCTTTTGGTCTACCATAAAATGGCTTTTCTTATAATTAAGAACAAAGTTCTTTTCAATGCATCGAGAGAACACTTTAGTCAAATTGTCAAGACAACTGTCAAAAGAATCTCCATAAACAGTGAAGTCATCCAAGAAAACTTCAATAAAATTTTTGACAAAGTCAGATAATATGCTTACCATGCATTGTTGGAATACTGCAGGTGCATTACATAACCCAAACGTGACACGTGTCAAACGTGTACAATAGGTTTTCCCGTATATCCTTATTATTTGTAGTAGTAATAAAAGAGATTGTCTCCTCAAAGATTTTGCGAATTCCTTAAAAAAAGGTTTTCCAATAGTTATTATTATTATTATTATTTTTTTAATTTAATTAAAACATGTATTAAATTTATCTAATCAAACTATAGCAACCAATTAAACTAATTAAACTAACTTAACTAACACAATTCAAACTCACTAAATTCAAATCAATTCAATACAATATAAAACAAACATCCAAACAAACATATAGAATAATGAAACGTTAATCCATTTTGAATTCATATAAATAACTAAAATCATAGTCATAATCATACTTTAATCTTATTGTAAAGTATTCTTAGATCATTAAACCAGGACACCAGTTTTTCTTATATCAATGGAAAAATCATATTCTAATTTTATTAAATTAATCCTTCGAAAGCTCAAAAAACTTAATTGGACAATAAAACAATAGTGAGTTCCGTGAAAACTTTAAACTACTAAGTCAAATACCTTTAAAAAACCACCTCAATATCAAACTTAGAACTCAATTCACCTAGGACATCTAAATAGTTAAAGACCTATTTAAGCAATCCTAGTTACTGCTTTAAATTAGATATAGATTCTAAATATTACAATACACATTGGCCACTATGCATGCAATACAAAGCTTCATTATCGAAATTTGCAAATAACAATCTATTAAATCAATAAATTGAAGAATATGATTAATTTTAAGCATTAAGTACTAATCATTCTTCATTATAACTACATTACAAAATGAATTGAGTTCACGTTTGGACTTTTTTTAGATTAATAAACTACTCAATCATATTTATGATAAACATCTCAATAAAATAAATAAAACAGGCTCTTTATTTTGAAGCCTAAGGTTTATATATGTAGTATTTTAAGTAATACATATCCCAGTTGAACTGAAATTCCTTGTATTAATCTAAAGTTCTCAAAATCGACTCTAGCGAATCGCCATCAAATCCTTTATCAAACTTGATTTGTTGGACAAATCAATGGAAATATGTCTTTGTTCTTTACCAATTTAGCTGGTAATTCCTGTATAACACCTAATTCCATGTTGATTCACTGGCGGTGAATCCTAGTTCAATTCTTAGTTAGCTTTTGATTCGTTATGCACTTTCCCCACTTAACTAATTCTTTATTTTCTACAATTTTCTTTCATTTCTACACATATTCTTAATATAACTTGGAATTTAAAAAACAAAACAAAACCCAGCATTGTACAATCTTTTACATCCAAAATCACCTAACATATACTATAAAACACTGTCTAATTATTGATATGTCAAATACCCCCAAGCTCAATACTTTGTTGTCTTAAGCAAATGAATACTTTCAATTATATTCTCTTTTCATCCATTAATCCGATTCCATAATTACTTACTCTTATTCTTAAATAGAAGTGATCAATAAATAGAAACATATTACTCTTATACAAATAAAAATTATGATAAAATAAAAAAATCTAAAGAACAACCCCTTATGTGACAACTTAACCCCTAATTATGCAATACACCACAGAACTCAAAGTTCAATCGATTACTAACGCTAAACCACTACATAGGTTGCATCGAGGTTACAATGACTAATATAGAATGTCAAGAAACAAACATTTACTAAATCAATCCTTGATTTCAAATAATATTTAAAAATACCATCACAATCAAAGTAGATAGGGTTTTTAATCACTAATAAATATTAATTATTATCATATTCATTTGTTGGGAAATTGGAAAAGAATATACTTCACTCAACTTAGCTATAAGCACTCGAGCTAAATCTCGTACTTGAAGGTTTTTCGTTAACATTCTTCCAATTTTATATATATATATATATCTTTTTCTTCTTATTTCTTTCCTATATTTTCCTCTTTTCATTTACGCGGTTCCCTACTCAATTTTCTTTGGAATCTATAGCTTTCTCTATTATTATTTACAAAAAAACCTCTTATTAGTTCTTCTTACTTTTACTATAGTTAAGGAAGTATTCTTTCCAACTAAGTAAAGTTTTATTGGCTAATTCCCTATTTCTTCCATTAACTGTGGCATAAGTTATTTTCATTATATATAATACTTGATCAATAATCTTCGTATAACAAGATTCTTAGAAAATTTTCTTGTTTATCTTGTACTTTGTTTTGATCTTCAACCCATTATAATGTCTAATACAAAGCAATTAATACATATAAACTCCTATAATGCATACATAAAAGTAGGTAAGTCAAAAAACATATAACAATTCTTTTCTATCATAAACTTTCAACTATTATAGGTAGTAAAAATATCACTTCTATTTAAATTCAAATTATATTCAATTCATATATTTTTCTAACTAAATAAAGTAGAATGAAAAATATTACCTATATCTTCAAAAATTTAACAAATTTCAATCAACTTTTAATTATGAATAAATAGGTTCTACCTCTCGAATCTTTCATATTTCACTTCTTATTCTCCACTTCAACTAAACTATCCCAAATTCATTCCAAACATTGTCCTCCATGTTTAAAAAGTAATTCATGTTTCCAACAAAATAAATATACCTCGTGAAGCATAAACGAATTATGTAAAATAATTTTCTTGTAAAATATAAATAAACAAATGATTTATAAATAATAACATAATTGTAATGGAGTTTATCTTTCAACAACAACAACAATAACAAAAACAACGTAGCCTCAAGTCCAAATTAATAAGGGTCGCCTACATGGATCAAGCTTTTTCATTATGCGCGATTAAGTGCAATGGGGTTTATCTTTCATTTCACATTTATAACAAAAAAAGATTCTTATTATTCTCAATCAAGTAATATTAGAAATATTACAAATTATGACGTCAAGAAGTAAATTCATCATTAGCATCTTCATCCTTCTTTGAAATAGTTTATGAAACATAACCATCAGCAAGGTTATAAACTCTCGATTGAATCACAACTGCAATGATGGAATATCAATCCTAATCCTCAGATCATGCAAATGTTCAACAATCTCCTTTCCGTAGTGGAATAGTGACGTACCAAAATTATTTCATTTCTTCTAGGATCCCCCGATTTTTTGAAATATGTTTCTTAGTACTCATAAAAGCCAAAAATGAGGATCAAAGAAATCACTTCATTTCAGCTCTTAATATAGATGTGCATTTTGTCCACTAAACATTCACTTGAGCCATTATACTTGTCTCGCATCTTGCATCCTCTAGTTTTCTACTTTGAACTCCCTGTCAATTACTTATTTCCTCAACTCTTAATAATCTCATTTCATCGAGTTCTCTTCCATCCTTCTAATCATCGTAACCATTCACGGCTCTCATCCTTTTTACCATGGCATTAGTGATGGTCTTTCGAGGTAATATATTGAATTCAACTTCGTTGAAACCCACCTTAACCTTCATACAGAGCTTAGTAATCAAGATTGAGAATGGCAGGTCATCATGCTTTATGGTCGCCATTACTTGTCTTAATAGTATCATGAATTATATACCCAACATTGATATATCTCTTCTTCATAATAATATGATAAAGTGAAGCGACACTAGGATTCTTTATTACTAAATGTTGTATAGTGGGATATAAACAAGTATATAAAATATAGCTCCATCATTTGGTAATTTTTCTAAAATTGGTGGTTTCAATGAATTTAGGATAGCATTCGACATCGAGAGCAAATCTATTTCCTAGAATTATCTCTAATGCTTTTTGAGTCATCGAGTAAGGGTAAGATTCTTTATTAACATAAAGGATACTATGGTAATCGACTTCTTGTCTATATCTCTTTTCAAGAAGTTTATAGTGCCTATTCAATCTTAGAGGTGAAATATTAATCTTCATCCCTTGAACTATTACTTCATTCGGATCATCATTCACATATCCATTCGCATAAAACTTTCTTACCAATTTAGAATATCCTCGCTCCATTTGTCCTTCATAATCCTTAAGGAGTTCTTCCTAATTCCTTTATCATATGATACTCATAATTATATCATCATACTTATGCACGTTTTTAGTTTTTAGTCATCTCTAAATTATTATCACTCTCTTCTTACCTCTAAAATATTTGCTTTGTGCCTTAGGACTAACAATTAGAAAATGATCATAAGTTACTAATGTGCTTGGGTATGAGTATTCAAAACATTTTTCCTCATTAGATCTAGGTGAGGATGGTGTTCTCAACTTAGCACACCTAATTCTTCATTCTCTAATATTAACCCATATGGGTTGTATAAACATTTATTGACCCGCATAATTCTTCTTGAGTTTTTCTATCAAAATTCCTTTGCCTTTATCTTGCCTACTACTCCTACTTCGTTCTCTACCTTTTCCCGTCATAACGAATCAATCAACTATGATGAGTTGGCAAATCAAAATCCTATATTTGATATGAGAATGAATTCAAAATAATTCATTCATTTAGAATTTTATTGAGATATTTGAAAAAAAATTTCTAAAAGGAATTTTCATAAAAATTCACGAAGCAATTTTAAAAATTAGTGAAAAAATAATATAAAAGCAAATCCATCAAACGATTCTTAAATATTTGAAAGATGTGCCCTAAACTCATTTTTTAGCCCATCTCAAAACTTGCATTCATACATATAGTAAAATCTTTAACCTCACTTGTATAGTATTCAAAATCATTCTTCTTTATCGATAAATAATACAATTGTAGTTGAAAATGAAATTGAAAGAATTGATATAGTATTAAATGATTACCTTCTTGAGAGTGAATCCTTCAAGTATTAGACTCTTGATTACTCCTACCTTCTCTTACCAAGTCTTTTCTCATCTCCCTTTCTTTCAAGCCCTAATTTGGCTGTATACTCTTAAAGTATTCTTTTCTTTTATTTCAGTGAATTTTTCAAGGTAAGAATTACTTAAATAAGCTCTAGTAAGGCTTTGCAAAGTTGAATCTAGACAATAAATTGATTTCTTAGTTGAACGGATGCAAAAGTTTGTAATGTAAATAAAAATGTTCACACCGATTTGGGGTTTTTATTTGAAAAACACGAATTCGCTCAAATTGAATAAGGGGTTTAAGTGGATTCGCTAAGAAATTATTTGAAATCGGAGGGATTTAGGCTTTGTGCCTCACCAATTTTCCCATCGAATCATGCTGAATCACCACATCTGAATTTTGTACTTAAATTTCTGGCAACTATCACCGATTTATCCAGTGATTCATAGTGTAAAAGCAAATCGCTGAATATTTGCAGGATATATATCACTTATAATATTTAGTTTAAAGGTAAAATTCACTAGAAATTTGAAAATTTGAGTAGGATATGTAATGAACTAATAATTATTTTATTAAATAACAAAAATTGCTAAAAAGGGATAATGTATATTGCAAAAATGAAAACAAAAATAACAACTTGACCATCCCCCTCTTTTTGAAGCTTCTCCGGAGCTTGGTTTTTTAAAATATTTACAAAAGAGTGTAAAAATGAGAGAATTAAAATATGTTATAATAAACCTATACTAAAATTAAAATGGAAATAAATATAGAATGTGAGTTGCCTCCTATAAAGCGGTGTTGTTTATTGTCGTTAGATCAACGGATAGAAAAATTAATCTTCGTGTAGTGTGAGTGATTCAATCTTTACTTCAACTAATTATTCATTAAGATCATTTTCTTTAGCATCGAGAAACATCCTTCATCATTATTTTCATAATGATAGCTCTAATTTTCATAATCATTGCAGAATTACCCTCCACATCATAATCAAAAAGTTATATTCCATCTTGGAGTATTATTTCATCTTCATCCATTCTAAGTGTAACTAAGTGAACATATGCATCAATAATGGCCCCACAAGTAATTCAGAAGGCATTCCCAATAATAGCACATCATCTTGGTTAGTTGACGACGTGATTAAGAAATTTGTAGTGAAATTTAACCTTCACACTCTCACTGGCATATTATTTGATATACCCAGTGGGATTGTAAATGTGTCATTTCACTTGTATACCTTGATAGGAGGCTTACTATGAATCTATAAATTTGTCAAAAGAAATCAATATGTAGGCATAATATTCATGTTAACACCAGTATCAAGTTAAACTTTATAAAAAAAGATTTCATTGATTTATATGTTGGGGAAGATTTGTCCTAAATCATCTTCTAAGATTTTTAAAAGATCTCTGCTTTTGTCCTACTCGTCATAGTCTAGGTTATCCTAATCTCACATGTATGGGTCTTTGACAATATCTTGATCCTTCCAAGATTTTTTATTTTTTTATGTCTTGGTGTCTTAACCATCCAAAGTTTGAATGTTTTAGTAGAGTTATTAGTAACAATGCGCTCTTCCACAGTATTCAAATCTTTTAATGAAATGTTGACTGGATCTAAAATAACATATTCCATGTCCCGTGAAACAAATTGCCATAGTAACATTTTAATCTATGACCATTAACTTTAAATATTCTACTTATTTCCATACTTTGTATTTTAATAACGCCCTAAAGGAATACATTTGTAACTATAAAATGTCTCATCCATCGTGAATGAAATTTTCCAAGAAATATTTTTGAGACGTGAACAAAAGAGTAACATTTTTTGCCCAACTTTAAAAGTTTTAATATTTATTTTATTATCATGAAATGCTCTAGTTTTATTTTTTATAAATAGAAGTGCTCTCATAAGTGTCATTTCATAATTCTTCTAATTCCTAAATATTTCATTTACGTTGTAGTCTTGCATTATCAAAACTCATATTACACGTCTTAATTGCCCATTATGCTTTGTGTTCCAATTCTACTGGTAAATGACATGTTTTTTTGAAAACCAACCTTTAAATTGTCATACCTATGGGTATCTTAAATGTAGTTCTATATACCCATAATGCATCTTCTAAATGAAAACTTCAATTTTTACGTGTTGGACATACTATTTTTTATAATATTGATTTGATTTCTCTATTTGTAGTTTCAGCTTGTGCACTAGTTTGAAGATGATATGTGGCAGATGTTCTATGTGTGACGTTATATTTGTGGAGTAAAGTAGCAACTATTCTATTGCAAAAGTGTTAACCTCTATCACTAATTAACCTCTAGGGGCCCCAAAAATAGTAAAAATCATCGATTTAAGGAAATTGATTACTATTTTAGAATCATTAGCTTTAGTGGCAATGGCTTCTACCTACTTGTACACGTAATCTACAGCTAGTAAAATAAAAATATTTTCATTCGATGGTTGGAAATGTCCCATAAGATTTATTCCACAAACATCAAATACTTCACAAAAAAGAATATGACATAAAGGCATTTGATTCTTTTATAATTTGGACAAGTTTTCGTTTAAACATAATAATCATGGAATAAAGTGGGCCTAAAGAATCCTTAAGCTAATATTTTACGGGTTGTAAGACGTGGACCAAAATTTCCCCTACAGGCATAAGTATGGCAATAAGTCGTAATGGATTGTATCTCTGATTGTTGAACACATCTTCAAATGGTTTGGTTCTAACACAATTTTCCTAAGTAATGTTCATCCCATAAATAATGCTTAGAATCATGTATTATCTTATTCTTTTGGGCTCTTGTCAGATAGGGTGATAATATATTAATGGTAAGATAATTTACTATATCAGCATACCATGGATTATTAGCAACTACATTTTATAAATATTCATCTAGGAGGTCGTTTCTTAATGGTATTAGAGTTTCGCCATTCTTTAGTTTACTTAAATAGTCAGCTACTAAGTTTTTAGTACCTTTTTTTATCTTTTATAGTAAGGTCGAATTCTTGTAACAATAAGATCCATCTTATTAACCTTGGTTCAGTATTATTCTTTGCCATCAAATATCTTAATGCGGCATGATTTAAGTAAACTAATATTTTTGTTTCGAATAAATATGGTTTAAACATTTCTATTGCAAACACAATTGCTAAGACTTATTTTCTGTAGTGGTATAGTTGATTGGGCAGGACCCAAAGTTCTAGAGGCATAATATATGATATGAGAATATTTTCCTATCTTTTGAACTAAAATAACTCTTACCAAAAATTACTTGCATAACACATTATTTCGAAAGATTTCAACCAATCTGGTGATTTTATCATAGGGGTGGTAACTAAGGCATTTTTAATTTGTTAAAAGTTATCTTACATTCATTTGTGAATTCAAAAGGGACATCTTTTTGCAAAAGTTTACATAAATGTTGTGTTCTTTTCGAAAAATCTTTCATAAAATGTCTCTAGAATCATGCATGACCAAGAAAGGATGTTATTTCTCTCACAATAGTGGGGTAAAATAATGTCTTTATAACTTGTATTTTATCGAGATCTAGTTCTATTCCTTTTTCTGACACTATATGTCCTAATATAAGTCCTTGATTGACCATAAAATGATATTTTTCATAATTTAATACTAAATTCTTTTTATGCATCTTAAGTACTTTAGTTAAATGGAGTAAGCATTCATCGAAAGAATTACCATACATGATAAAATCATCCATGAAGACTTTAGTCAAATGCTCGACATAATCGGAAAAAACGCTAACCACACACCTTCGGAACGAGGCAAGTTCATTATACAGACCAAAAGGCATTCATCTATAAGCAAATGTATCAAAAGGGAAAGTAAAGGTAGTTTTTTCATGCCAAACCCTTCATCATTAGGGCATTTGACCAGCCTATATTATCCATATCCTTTGATAATCTCATTAATGTTGGGGCATGTGCCCTAGGTCAATCCATTAACTGTCTTTATGAATACTTTTAGTTAATAAAATAGAGGATTTCATTTGCTGTTTATTATAATTAATTTGCATGTTTACATTATAATAAGATCCATGGGTATTTACATAAATATCCTAAATGTCCCTAGTCGATCATTATACTGGGAACTATAATGAATTAAGACTAGTGTGAGTCTTGATTGATAATCATATGATGATTATACGTATAGGGATATGAATCAAGATCACGAGTACTTGTTAGGGAACAAAGTACTGGACCGACCCGCTATGAGAACATCACATGGATTAAGTCATAGTTGTTTCTCATGATAGGTATATATTCCAGTCCTCTCCGACTTGAGATTACTGAGAGACTTCAACATTAGGAACACAAGTGATTTGACACAATCAACATTGTCTTTAACCGGACGATTATAAAGGTTGTGATTGGTTACTGTGTGAGCAATGTGATGAAGTTGTGTAATCGAGATAAAATTTGTCCCTCTCATATAAAGAGAGATATCTAGTGGATCCCTCGATGTGTTAGACTGTTAAAAGGCCTAGTCTAAGTGAATTGATATTGATCAATGTCACTTGGATGTTTTCAGTCTACCTAGAGATCGAGACTAGTACGATTGAACATGTTGGATGACTTTTCCATGTCTTATGTTTGATTAAAAGGATATCGTGTGACAAAAGGATGTTATATACACTATTGATTAGGTTTTATCGATTTGATATTTGTACGACTTGGGTAGTCATAATGTCTTGCTAGAGGCCGCTTATGACTTGTATACCAAAATATGTTTTGGTACACTGCCAACATTGTATGAGCCTATTGGGTCGCACACTAAGAATGATTTTGCGAGATTTTAAGATGATTCAGAAAAATGAATTTTATGTGATAAAACTCATGACATAAATGTCATTGTGGTGTATTACACTTATATTTCTTTAAGTAAGGGTATATATGTAATTTACTTAACCGTCTATATACAAGGGTTGTATAAATAGACGCTTTAAGTTAGAACACACACACAAAAGATTAATAGGTCGAAACTCTATTTTCGTTTTAGAAACGACTTAGGGTTTTTGGTATGCTCTGGATCGTTTTGGAGAGAAACAAAAGGTTTGGTATTCTCTCGAAGCTAGCACTTCAAATCTCGGCCGCCGTTCGTGTGTGGACTGTTGATAGAGGGCGTTCGTCATTGGCAGCGCCTTAGAAATCGATCAACCTTCTGAAAGGTATATTGCGACTGAGGTAAGATTAAGTTTTCATGGTTTAAACGTTTTTAATGGAATTAGATTCGGATCCTGTTGGGGTTTTTGTCAAAAAAATTTTTGTAATCTCCGTTGCGTATGAACCCCAAAACCCAACAATTAATTCCTTTCATGACAACAATTTTTTAAATTCTCGATATACAATCTACTTTACACCATAAAATACTACTCTTTTTAATCCTCGATATTGCTCCAAAACTAAATTTATATCTTCAACTAAACTCAGTCCTTGATTTACTTAATCAAAGCAAATCAGGAATCATTCAAAATATTATATGTATTTTATAAAAATTTGGCTACATTTTCCCTATAAACTAGAATGCCGAAATATTATTCGAAATATTATCGGTCGTTTAGATATTTATTTTTCATATTAGGTTGGGTGTAGTGACATTTGGGTTTCTGGGGTTTTTGGGTATGACGTTGTTGATTGCCCGTATTGGACGATCGCTCATAACCATTACAGTGTAAATGGTAATGATCATGTCAAACTATTAGTTCTTGTGAAAGTAGTGGAGTAGTTAGGCTGTAATATCAATTATTTTGTGGTATGTTCAAACCGATATTCATGCACAGGTTTTAGACGTCTTAGGCTGATATCTTGACTATTGATATCAGCCATGTTAAATCGAAGCTGATGGAATTGAAAAGCTTTTCATGAATTGTTTAACTGTTTATATTCGGGTATGGCAAGACCTTAAATTAGAGTGAATAGGCCTCCTCGTAGGGTTGGGTAGAGAGATCAGGCTAGTACCGCAACTTCCCAAGTGAACGAAAGTGTGCCTGAGAGGAAGCATCTGGCTTGCTCTAATTAGAAGGCAAAGGCAGCTGAAGCCAAACAACATCAACTAAATAAAGAGAGTCATTTGGATTTAGGAAATGTTGTTGGTGATGGAATTGGTATATCCTCCATAGGTAAGAAGGGTAGATTTGTAGTTGGTTGGAGTGGGTCGGGGGAATGTATTGAAGGCCCCAACTAATTATGCCGAAGAAAGGGATGAAAAGGCTTTTTTGATATATCACATGAGGCAGATGCAGATGCAGATGCCACTTCATTTATTAGTGGTCCTTTAGATTTAAGTCTTCTACCATCTTTTAGAAATCATGTGCTTTTGGATATTCGGAGGAACAAAATATCGTATTTCAGGATGGTTAATTTCATCATTCATTTTTTGTTATATATTATATTTTTAATCTACTATGGACAATGTTTTGTAGGGTCAGTGATTTCTGAAGTGCATAAACCATGGTTATTAGATTTTTTCTTTGAAGAGTATCACACAACTCCCCGAGAAGGAAAGGGTAGCAAAATCGATTAAGGACTCCGGTTTGGCATCATTAGGCTACATCTCATATGATGGAGCTAATAGGGTATATATTTCAGACATTGTTAAGATATGGCAACCTGAAACCAATACATTCCATTTGTCATCTAGCTAGATGACGAACACACTTGAAGGTGTACTGGTCTTTCTTGGTCTTTTGATCACCAGTAAAATTATGGTTGCATTTTAGGGATTGTTAATTAGTAACCGCGACAGTTAGTTGGTTATTAGAGGTGTCGGCGACTGATGCCGACGAGTAGATTAGGACTAGGCCTAGCCTCAGAGTTAGTTTGGCATGGTTAAAGGATTGTTTCTTTTTTGCCGAAGAAATGAGAGGAAGAACCCAACAGCAAAGAGCTTCCGATTTATATCTTGGTCTCGGTTGTTTGGTCCGAGTGTACCTCTTATACCTTCTTGTAGTGACTCTTTTTCCAACAAGTCCGGTATGAAAGTCTCCATTTCTCTCCTACAGATTTTAGACACATGGGACAATATTAGTTCGTACTCATGGGGGTCGCGATCTTACGTTCATGTACCATCAACTGGGCATTGCTAGTCCCACCAAAGTCACACAAGTTTTTAGTTATTTGACATTGTTAGAGGTATATGTGCATTTTAATTAATTTCCATTCTAATGCTTGCATCTATTTTAATTACCATATGTCATACATGAATCTGGTTTATGTAGGGGTGTATGTAAACCATCTTCCATTTCTTGAGCCCGTTTTGCATAGTTATTACACATTGGACAAGCCCCGTGTTATGAAATGGCAATATAAGAAAAATTAGAGGCTATACAAAAAGGAGACTAAGTTGTTGTTAGATCATCTTATTTCTTTTTGATGTCACCTCTACAAGTTGAGATCACATGAAGGACCATAAAATTGCACTTACAAATGAGTTTTTTTACACTTATGTTTGTTAACAATTCTCTTTATTTTTGTTATGTGATTTGGGATGCTACTTTGAAGGGTGTTCCCCTGTCCATGATATTGGATTCTACCATGGCCCTATGAAGTTTATAGATATTATTAAACCTCACAATCCCATAAGGGTCTTGAGGCAAACGGGATAGTTCAATGCATTCCGAGAGACCCTTACTGACCAATGGACAATTATAGGAGTAGGCTAGGATAATTATACTCCATCAAGTACTCTTATGACGCCCAATTTTGGGAGGGTTAGGAGGGGAAGCTAGAATATGTTAAGCGATGCGGTAAGAAAGTGGACTATGAGTATCAAGCGTCATCCGACTATATGGAATGGTACCTTAGAGTCAGCTACCTTTTTGTAGAGAATCCTGAATATGCAACGGGGTCTATGAAAAAATGAGAACTCTTTGGTAATATTATTTACTTTTTTCTCTTTAAAAAATCCATTGTTATTTTTCATAGTTTACTTAATTGACATATATGCAACAATGCAACTATCGGGTGCTTGATGTGGCATTACGGTTCAGGTGCACTCCGAATGCCAATCTTACTATTGATGATTTTTTTCAAATGGCGGATCAAGTCATTGCATTCTTGTTAGGTGCTAAGCATAGATACCAAAGTACCACCATGACTGCCAGTCAAAGCGAAGGAGGAACTACATCCACCGAGGATGTTATTCATTATAGTCGGAAGGAAAAACGACCACTTGGGGAGCGTTAGAGTTTGAACTACTTAAACTCGGTTATCATTTCATAAGTCTATTCTCTTTTTAATTGTCTCTATACATAAATACATACCAAACATAACACAACAATTAAATTAACCTCAGCTCACAATCACATTACAACTAATCGTGCTCAATCATTCTTTAGTTCTCAACCAAAGTAATCCTTAAATTGAGCCAAACCTAAGCCGGATACCAACTTTGCCAGATCCTGGTCATTAGGGTATCTAACTAGCCTAAATTATCCAAATCATTTGATAATCTAGTCAGCCTCTAAAATATTTCATTAATTCCTTTCATGACATCCATTCTTTAAAATTCTCGATATACATTACACCTCAAAATACTACTTTTTTAATCCTTGATCTTGCTCCAAAACTAAATTTATATTTTCAGCTGAACTCAGTCCTTGATTTGTTTAATCGAAGGAAATTATGAATTATTCAAAATATTATCCATATTTTATAAAAATTATGACATCATTTCCCTTATAAACTGCACTATCGAAAAATCAAAAACTTAATAAAAGGCTTTGGGAGAAGGTCTAGAAAGACTTACATCTAAACAACAGTTCACAATACAATATTAAAATGAACCAAAATATCAAACTTGCATCATGTCCACAAGCTTTTACCATAAAACTCATTTACAAATATGTCGGCTCCATAATTCATTTTAATAGTTTTGAATTTCAAACATTATTTAATCCTCAAGAACCGCACCAATAGTATCATGATATACTTGGACCGTAATGCCATTATCATTGTTACATGGCCTATTACTCAAACCCATAACAAAGAAAACATAATTCTATAAAAAATTCATTCAAAAAAAATAAAAATTTAAACAACACTACAATACCCAAATGAGCTCATGTTATCAATTCATGAACTTCACGACCTGAAATCGCCAACAGAAGGTAAAACGATTTCATATAAGTAAATACTACACTGTCTAGATTATATGTATACCCAAATGCAATATGATAAGAGATATAAATGAATTTTAACGAGAAACAATAGGAAAATAAAAATATGCAACCGCGTCCTTCTTGTTAACATTTCATTGATAAGTGTACGACAAACCAATGAAAATATAGCAGTAGTAGAAGTGATTTCTAATATAGTACATGAGGTTATTCTGCCAAGCCACGTTGACTCAACCCACAGGAGTTGTTTTGATTTCGAACAACTCTTTTTGGATGTTAGACCCTTCCTAATTAGGACATCTGACCGGCCTAGATTACATTAAATAAATAATTAAAAATTTATTAAAATAATTATCAAATATGATTCTCAATTAACCACAAAGGGTTCGAAAGTGAATCTTAAACCTCAAAGTTCAATTGGATTGATTACATTATCCTTAAAATTTCGTAAAAAATTCTCACCAGCATCTGCACTATATCTAAGACTACACCGAAATCTCGATTTTCATAAATCTTCAACAAACCTACTTAGCTTGGTGGAAATGCCGAAAGACTCACAATTCATCCCATAACAATATATATCGCATTTATAACGATTATTTATTCATTCTAACCTATCTAAGGTTTTTAGAATCCTTAAATCATAATTACCTTAGCTCCATAGCATTCCAATTCATCCAAAAACCATTATAACAATTCCAATCCATCTCAAAACCATTTCAACAGTTTCAAAAGATATTATAACCTCATATGAATCGAAAAACCTATTTATACAATATTCTATATTCAAAATAATACATACATAAATAGAAATGAACTGAGCAAGTCATCAATAGTCGAAAAGTTTTTCCTTTCCCATGTCGCCACTAGAACCTGTCATTACCCAATTATAAAAATTTGATATTTTTCGATAAGTAAATCTCGCACTATCCAGTACACTTGTAGTAAGCAAATGCATAATAATCTAAGGAATTTAGATGAACAATATAATCCAAGGAATTTAAACACAACCATAAATCCATCCCCTTTTTGTTATCCGACCACAATCAGATAATGCTCTCCGAAGGTGGTAAGTAAACAATAATAAGGAGTCATGTATGGGTAGAATAACCAAACGAGTTTCGTTTCTCTATACTATGGGAGTGTGATCTGATTCAACGTGATCTCATGATGACCATGTGATGCAAGTTATCAGTGACTCCGGCTCCTCAAACTTAATATAGTTCTACGACGTACACAGTCAGGTAGACACTATCAATTGTACTCCCCTGTAATATACAGTTAGGTAGCTTAATATAGTCTGTGCATGCAGCCAAGCAGACATTAAATAGTCCTACACTGTAATATAGTCAGACCTTATAAGGAGACAACGTAACACCTTATCCTCCCAAACCGTGTATGCATGTACAACAAAACGCAATTTCAAGAATTAATGCAATTTATATAAAATTATAATCATACAATGTAAAGGTTACCTTGGGATTTACTTAATCTTACAAACATCCAACTTTAAGCTTAATTTTCGGGGTCCCGGAGCATCGGATCATGTTAAAAATGGTTCTAATAGCTTGTCTGCATACCCCAATTATATTATGGGTCAATCTTCAAGTGAAACCACACCACGAAACCCAATGAAAACCACGATCAAACTACGCGTGAGAACAGTTTCCAAAAATATTAATTTATATCATTGTTTCAACTAGCTTTCAACTAGCCAACTTGGGGTAACGTTTTAACCTTGAAAACCTAGATATTTGTCATGATGACCTTAAACGAACTTGTAGTGCTCATATCCTACTTTCCATAGACTCCAAAAACACTTAAATCGAATCGTCGACGGAGAAGTTATAAATTTTCTCATATGGCATGTTCGGTAGGCAAACTTTATTTGTTTTAAACTAAAAAAACGTCTCCAAATCAATATTTTCGCAATTAAATCCTCAAAACTCAATAATAAATGCTACGAAACCACTCGATACCAACACCAAAATATTTTCACAGCCCGTAAAGTAAAATTAGATCAAAACCAATAATCAATTCATCCAGAAACCCAATATCAATCAATATCAATAATTAAAACATCTCCAAAATAGTTATCAACTGAATTGCATTAGTTCACCTTATCAAAACCCTAACCCACATCGGTGAATTTCTTTTCCAAATTAACGCAAATCAATCCAATATACCAATTAACAACAATTCATACCAATCCGTATCGAAATCTCGCGAAAGAAATCAAAAAATATCGAGAATTCAAATTGAATTGTGGAAAAATGTATGGTGTTGAGAATTTACCAAATTTTGAGCTAAATACCTTGTTTCCACCGTAGAAATTTAGCTCAAATTGACCGTATCGCAATGCTCTACAGTTTTAGTTGAAAGAAACTAGAGAAAAATCGGACGTCGGGAGCTCCACGAGCAAAGGAATAGGCAGAAGGGTTTAGGAAATGTTGAACGTTTTGTTGATATATATAAAATGATCGATTGATTTTATTTCCTTTTTATATAAATAACCTCAGCTGCATGCATGAGCAGCTTAATTTCTTTTTAATTATTAATTCCATAAACCCTATTTTGACGTGCTTTAACATCTTGTTCCCGTTTTCGATCTCCTTTTTCACCAAATTGAACCAAATTCTCGACAAAACAGTCAATCTTCGTAAAACATTCATAATACTAGTTTTGGTCACACAAAAACCCCCAAAAATCTTAACTTTGTCAATGACATGCTAAAATATTTGGGACTAATCCTCTTGCATACTTAACCAAATGTGCACCAATTTAGACCCAATCTCAACCTCGACCACCGTCAATCGACAGAAAACTCAAACAAGATCTTGCACAACTTTGTCTCATTTTACACTACCTCCAATAGCAACTTACACGCATATCGAGGTAAAATCCTCACGTCGGCTCTTTAAGCCCATTTAAACTTCAAATTCAAACTTTAACTTGATTTCAGTTATTTTTTGTAAAAACTTGAAATAATAGTTCGTGTCGATATTTTAACTCTACCGGGACCCATTTCGACACGTATTTCGAGATAAAACCTCGTAAAATCTCAAATTTATTCGATTAACTTGAGTTTCAAAAAATAACATAATATATAATACACAACACTAGACAAACATCACAGAATAATAAAATTAATTATCTATATTAATTTTCACCGGTGTTTAACTCCCAACTTATGGCCAAAACCATAATTAGGATCTCATAATCCTTGTTTAGCCATAATTATTGATTTAGAAATTTTGAAATTTGACAATCTTCCCAACTAATAAGAATTTCATCCTCAAAATTATATTTAAACTAATTTAACTGGACTCAAAGAGATTCGAAAAATGCTCTCTCATGCCCTCCAACACATCACCCAGCAAATCAAATTAATTTTATTCAACTATATGATGTGAATCAGATTCCTTCCACTTGAGCATAAACACGTGAAATACGTCATCAACTCTGGCTAACTAAGGCGGTACTACCAATCCATACACAACCTTCCCAACCAATTTCAGAATCTCAAATGGCCTTATAAATCAAGAAGAGAGCTTTCCTTTTAGCCCAAATCTATAATGGCCTTTTGCGAGGGGAGACTTTCAAATGCACTCAATCTCCTTCACTATATTCCACAAATCGGTGATAGAGATCATAATAACTTTTGCATCTTTTCTAAACCGTTTTTAATCATAGATGAATCTTCTGCACAACCTCAGTGTGATCTCCAACTATTTGTGACCCCAACTCCACCAAATCCTCCGGTTCAACCCAACTAGGAGGAGAACGACAAGGTACCTCATATCATGCCCCAAATAGTGTCATTTCAATACACGAATAATAACAATTATTATAAAAGAACTCACACAAAGGTATGTATTTTTCCCACGAACCTCCAAATACCAGTACACAAGCCTTGAGCATGCCCTCCAACACATAAATCAACCTTTCAATCTGACCATCCATCAAAGGGTGAAATACAATACTTAAATATAACTGGGTGTCGAACAATTCTTCTATGTCCTGCCACAACCCTATTATGTATCGAGCATTAAGATAAGAAATTATCATCAGCGACACTCCAAACAAGCTAGCCACCTCTCGCCCACACAACAAGCTCAGTCGTGTAAAAGCATCTGAAATGTACATAAAAAGAATATGAGCAGACTTCGTCAGTCCATCAACAATAATTCAGACCACGTCATGTTTCCTCTAAGAAATAGGAAGATGAATAACAAATTCCATCACAGTATGTTCCCATTTTCATTACAATATGAGAAGTAGCTACAACGTATCTTCAGGTTTCCACCTATCGGCCTTAACCTGTTGATAAATCTCACATCTCCTCACATAATCACCAATGTAAGCTTTCATCCCTCACTACCAATACAATCACCTCATATCATAACACATTCTGGTTCTACCAGGATGAATGTCATATCTCAAACCAATGAGATTCTCTCAATATCTCATCTCAAATCTTAGCCACTAATGGAATCCACAATCTACCTCTAAACCTCGAACTCTAATCCGCAGACTCAAGTGAATCTGGATTATTATTTTCTTCAACAACCCCTTAAACTTTCATTATTCACACCACTTTGCTTACATTCTATCATTTCCTGAATAGATACGAGTTGTACTCTAAACCGAGCACAAATCGGTTCATCATTAGCATCAGGAATCTCCGACAAAGTCATATTGATGACTTTTTTAGCAACTCATACTCACAAGTTAACTAACTAGTTGCATGTAACATTTCAGCATTCCTCATGCTCAATGCGTCAACAATTAATTTTACTCAAATGGTATTCAAGACTAAAATTAAAATCTTTCAAACGTTCAATCATTTTCTTTGTCTCATATTCAATTCTGTTTGAGGGAACAAATAATTCCAACTCTTATGATTTGAAAATAGTGTAAAACTTTCCCATATAAATAGTGTATCCACACCTTCAATGCAAACATAAGTGCCACTAATTTCAAATTATGAACAGATAATTTTTTACGTAAATCTTTAATTGCCGAGAAACATAAGCAATCACATTGTCATTCTGCACTAACACGCAACCTAAACCAATCTTTGATAAATTAGTATAAACTGTAAGTTCTTTTTCAGGTTTAGGCAACACAAGAATTGGTGTTGAACAAAACATTTTTTTAGTTCCCAAAAAAATAGTATTAGATTCCTTAAACCAAATAAATGGAACATGTTTCTGAGTCAATTTAGTAATTGGCACATCTATCTTAGAAAAATCTTTTACAAATCTACAATAATAGCCAGCCAAACCCAGAAAACTCCGTTTCTCCGTCATTTTGATACGTTCAAGCTAACCAATGATAACCTTAATTTAGGCTATATCCACCAAAATTTCTTTCGTACTAACCACATGACCCGAAAACAACACTTCAGATGACTAAAACTTGCATTTACTAAACATGGCATGTAGCTTATGATTTCTCAAATTTTAGAGATTAACACTAAGATATTGTTCATGATCCTCGCGAGAATTAGAGTATATATAAATATCATTAATTAACACTATCAAAAGTGACCCAAACATAACCTCAATACTCTCCACATCAAATCCATAAACATCGCCAGGGCATTAGTCAACCTAAACAATATAACAACAAATTCAAAGTAACAATATTTGGTATTAAACACAGTCTTCTGCACATCATCTTATCGAACTTTCAACTGATAGTAATCAAAACAAAAACAAATCTTTGAAAAGAGTTTTGCTCTATTCAGTTGATTAAACAAATCATTAATTTAGGTAATGGATATTTATTTTGAACAATTACTATGTTTCACTGTCTATAGTCAATGCAGAGTTTTAAATTACTATCCTTCTTTTTCACAAAAGGACTGGTGTACCCCACGACAACTTACTTTGGTTGAGAAACCTTTTATCCAAGAACTCTTTCAACTGTTATTTCAACTCTTGAAATTCTTTCAGAGCTATCCTATAGGACGAAATAGTTATTGGTTTAGTTCTAAGAACTAAATCAATCACAAAATCAATCTCTTTCGAAAATGGAATTCAAGATAAATCATCATGAAACACGTCTGAAAATTTACACCCACAAGAATTTCCTCTAGTTCGATTTCAGATCTTGCCTCTGTATTATAGTTCCGACAAAGGTTTCCATTTCTTTCCTAGTGACTAGCCAATCCATTATCAACAACATATCAAACTCCAGTCACTATAACACACAAAAATCAATAACCATTTCGTGTCCGGAGTTCTCAATAACATATTTCTCACACATTAAAAGAGGATCCACCCTATCTTCGATTAATGTGTTGAGTACAAGATGAATAAGGACTCACACTGAAGTTAATCCTAACTTAATCACCACACGACCACAAACTAAAATCGAACCTTCGATAAGATTAAGATTTACATATGAATCTCATTCAATCACCACCTGAACATTTTCCTAGATATGTTGTTTAGACTCTGACACACAAGATGACGTTCTTAAAGAGTCGTTAACATGAAATCTTGTAATGTCATTTCACTCCATACCCAAACATGTAACTGCACTCGAATTCCAAGGACAATCTTGGCTGATGTGACCCTATTTTTCACACCCAAAACATGTAACAGTAGGTTTACTACCTACCAAATATTCCTAATAAGTTGCCAATCGCTTATTCAGACCTGTCCCCTGAAATTCTTGGCCCTTAACTTCATTTATTTACAACTAAGGTGTATTTTTATGAACTGAAAGCTGAAAAGTATGTGATCAAGTTTATCTCGAGCCTATTAAGTCAACTCAGATTATCTACTAGTTCCACTCAAAAAAGAATCACGACATACATATGATGAGATGATAAGTATCGTAGGCAAGAACGATGGTTCTCCACTTTTCTTTTTCTTTTGAGACTTTGATTCAAACTTAAATGTAAACTTTTTCTAACCCTCAGATCTTAAGCCATGTCCTAACTCCACGACACCTTGATATTGTCGTGATTTGCATAGAAAAAACTTGTATAGTCATATAAGCTCAAATTCTATCTCTAGCCTCTTATAATGTGCATTTTAGTCGTTGATATAATGGTACAAAACTCTTCTTACTTTTTTCTGTGACATTCCATTATCCCCGAATGAATCAGTCTAAATCGAAAACTGCAATAACCGATTCAACTCTTAGACGAACTGCAATGGCAGCCTGCTCTTACTGAGTGGTTGGAATGACAGTAAAAACATCTTGAACAACACGAACCACAAGTTCCTGAGCTGTCATCTGTGTTCGTAAGATATTCAACAACTCAACATCTTCACAACCAAGTTCTCAAACGAATTTGAATCCACACATTGCAAATCCCTATTATCCTCACCAAATCCCTAACCCGGCTCTTGTTGTCCACTTATAATTTTTCACGACAAAAATTGCAAGAAAAGTGGTTCGGCAAGCCCATATCAACTGATATCTCGATAATATAAAACATAAGAAACACATGTCATAAAGATTCTTAACTTTTTTAAATCCCCATTCCATCGCGTTACTTCCCAACTAATCACTCACTAAACCATAATCAACAAGATTGTTTTAGAAACCGAGGCTCTTATACCAACATCGTCAAACCTCACCTAATTAGGGCATTCAACTGGCCTAGATTACCTTAATTTCCTGATAACCTAGCAGCCTTAACCTCTCCTTCAATAAATAATTAAAAATCTATCAAAGTAATTATCAAATATGATTCTCAATTAACCACAAAAGGTTCGAAAGTGAATCTTAAACCTCAAAGTTCAATTGGATTGATTACATTATCCTTAAAATTTTGTAAAAAGATTTTGCCATCATCTCCTCTATCTATGCCTACATCGAAAATCCTGGTCTTCATAAATCTTCAACAAACTTGTTTAGCTTGGTGAAAATGTCGAAGGACTCACAATCCACCCCATAACAATATATATCGCATTAATAACGATTATTTATTCATTCTAACCTATCTAAAGTTTTCAAAATCCTTAAATTATAATTACTTTAGCTCCACTGCATTCCAATTCATCCTAAAACCATTATAATAATTCTAATCCGTCTTAAAACCATTTCAACAGTTTCAAAAGAGATCATAACCTCACACAAACTTAAAAACTCATTTATACAATATTTCATATTTAAAATAATGCATACATAAATAGAAAGGAACTGAGCAAGTCACCAATAGTCGGAAAGCTTTTCTTTCCCTTGTCGCCATTAGAACCTGTCATTACCCAATTATAAAAATTCGATAATGTCAGATAAGTAAATCCCACACTATTCAATACACCTGTAGTAACCAAATGCATAATAATCCGAGGAATTTAAACGAACAATATAATCCAAGGAATTTAAACACAACCATTAATCCATCCCCTTTTTGTTGTCCGACCACAATCAAATAACGTTCTCCGAAAGTGGTAAGTAAACAATAATAAGGAATCACGTACGGGGAGAATAACCAAACGAGCCTCTTTCCTCTAGACTATGGGAGTATGATATGGTTCAATATGGTTTCATGATAACCACGTGATACAAAGTATCAATGACTCCAGACCCTCAAGCATAATATAGTTCTACCATACACAGTCAAGTAAACACGCCAGTTCTCACCCTGTTATACAGGGTCAAGTAGCTTAATATACCTTGTGCACACAGTCAGACAAACACTAAATAGTTCTACCCTGTAATACAGTCAGGTAGACCCCTACAAATAGACTCGTAACGCCTTATCCTCCCAAACAGTGTAAGCATGTACAATAAAAATGATTAATGTAATTTATATGAAATTATAATCATACAAGGTAAAAGTTACCATGAGGTTTACTTAACCTTACAAACATTCAGCTTCGAGCTTAATTTTTGGAGTTTCAGGAAGGTCGGATCACCTTGAAAATGGTTCCAATAGCTTCCCTGAATACCCCAATTATATTAAGGGTCAATCTTCAAGTGAAACCATATCACAAAACCCAATGAAAACCATGATCAAAGTACCCTTAAAAATAGTTTTCAAAAACATTAATTTAAATCACAGATTCAACTAGCCAACTTGGGGTAGCTTTTTAACCTTGAAAACCTCAATATTTGTCATGATGACCTTAAAGGAACTTGTAGCACTCATGTCCTACTTTCCATAGACTCCAAGACCTGCTCAACATGTTTTTCTCGTGACACCTACAACTTTTGGATTTCCAGTCATGAACAATATGCATGCTTAAAATCTTTTTCGCCGGTCTTAAGTCTTTCAAATCAAAAGAGCTGATAACTCTTTTTTCAAGTTTCTAATCAAAGAAACATCTTATCCCACTATCAGCATGTCATCAACATAGAGCAACAAGATCAAAAATTTCCCATCTAGAAATTTCTTGAAGTAAACACAATAATCTGCACATGTTCCAGTGTACTCCAGACACTACATGAAAGAGTCAAATTCTTTGTACCACTATCTTAAAGCTTGTTTCGGACCATACAAGTTTTTTTTCAACTTGCGAACCATATGTTCTTTTCCTTTTAATTCAAATTCCTTTGGTTGATCCATGTAAATTTCTTCCTCCAAATCACTATGAAGGAATGCAGTTTTTACATCTAACTGCTTAAGCTCAAGATCTAAGCTAGCCGCAAGACCCAAATTCACGCGAATGAAACTCATATTCACAACATGGGAGAAGATCTCATCAAAGTCGATTCCTTTCTTCTTATTGAATTCTTCACTAGCAAACGAGCTTTATGTTTCATTATCTTGTCTTCATCCATCTTCATCTTGTACACCGATTTATTTTCAAAAGTTTTTTTTTACCTTTTGGAAATTCCACGAGCTCATAAGTGTTGTTCTTATTTAAAGAACTCATCTCTTCCTACATTGCTTTTATCCACCGAATCTTGTCTCTATAAGTCTGAACTTCCTGAAAACTCTTTGGCTCCTTCTAATTCAATAACCGTAACATATATCGAATAGGGGTATTTTGTAGAAGGAACGTTCCCTCTCTCTCTGACCTTCTCAGTCGAGGTTATGTTGTAGACACAAGTGGAGGATGTTGCTCCCCCTGCTCAGAATCATCACCATCTGTAGACATTTGCATGTCATCAACATCATCATGTGCATGCTCATTATCAATCTTATGTTCTTCAACTAAATCTCTTTCATGTGTGACATCACTAACCAAAGGAGAAACTAGTTCAGGCAGAGAAACAACATCATCATCAACTGTGATTTTCTCTAATATCTTGGAATCTGTTATGGTCTTATTTTCATGAAAGACCACATCTCTGGATCTGACAACTTTTTCCTTTTTTGGATCTCATAACCTACAGCCAAACTCTGCATCTCCAAAACCCAATAAGATACATGAAGTAGTCCTATCATCAAGTTTTTCTCTATGCTCCCTAGGCACATGCATAAATGTCTTGCATCCAAATACTTTCAAATGAGATTAAGTAACATCTTTCCCAGGACACACTATTTGGAATATCAAACTCTAACGGTACTAAAGGATAGCGATTCATCAAGTAGCAAGCAGTACTTAGAGCTTCACCCTTAAAATGACTTGGGCAATTGAGACATTTTTAATATGCATCTGACTTTATCTAGGATGGTTATGTTCGTTCATTCAACAACATCGTTGTGCAAAGAGGTACCCCGAACTAACTTCTCATGTCAAATTCCATGTTATGAGCAATAATTCTCAAACTCCTTTGAACTGTACTCTCTCCGTTATCACTATGAAAGCACTTCAAAGTTACTTTTTTACTCTTTCTATCATGGTATGGGATTGCTTGAAGTACTCAATAACCTGACATTTCGTTTTCAAAATAAACACCCAAACCTTCAGTGAAGCATCATCAATAAAAGTAACAAAATATATGCCACTTCACATAGTTTCCACATCAATGGGACCACAAACATCAAAGTAAACTAACTCAAGTAGATTTCTTTTTCTCTCAGATAGTGAAGAAAAACAAACTCTATGTTGCTTACCAAATAAGCAATCATCACAAGGCTTTAGAATTTCACCTTTGGCAAAAGGGATGAGAGAGTTTTTTGCCAACATATGCAACCCTTTCTCATTCATGTGACCTAATCTCTTATGCCAAAGTTCTGGTGAAGAATCATCTTCAAATGCATACAGATCACATTTAACGATCTTCAATTGAGTCTTGTAATGTGTGTAGCTCAATTTTCCTCTAGCAACAACAATTGAGCCATTGGTGAGTTTCTACTCCTTGCCCCATAGATGTTATAATAACCATCTAAGTCCAAAGCATGAGCATAAATCAAACATAAATGCAAATCATGAGCATAAATCAAACATAGATGCAAATCTGGAACATGTCGCACATCCTTTAAAATCATTGTGCAACCCACATTTGTATGTACACAGACATCCTGATGCAGGCGTGGGTTGAATATGGGATGTGTATCACTAGGATGGGTTGGGCCATTTGTGAGTGGCATCAATGTTTAGAAGGTTTTTTGTGTAACGTTTTTTTTAATTGTTTGATTAGGAAGTTTCAGTAAGTTAGAATCTAATTAGTTAATAGAAAGTTGTTTATTTTTTATTACTATGTATCGTATACAAATATAGATAGGAGTCCAATTTTAGGAAGTTTTATTACTATGTATACAAAGCTTATACAAATATATAGGCTATGTAACGCATGGTAAGGGGATGATTAATAAAATTGAGTTTTTTTAGAGAATTAATTTTATTCTCTTGTGCTCGAAGTTGTTTATACTTGGTTTTTCGAGCAATTCAATTTGAAAGATCCTCACTATGTTAATTGGTATCAGAGCCTTCATCAACCATGATTTGGAGGTAATGATAGCCCCGAAGAAGAACCAGAACCAACAAAGAGCGAAGATGTTTATCAACGAGACAACCAAGTCTGAACTGAGCAGTTTTTCACTCAATTTCTCGCATCGCAAGAAAAAATGTGTGCAACTTAATGAGTTATCTGCAGGGATTGCAGAGTTGTTAAGGATTCATGGGATCACTATCTCAAACTGTCAAAAAGACCCTATTGTTTTTGAAGAAATAGAAGGATTATTCTCTTCTAATGGGGAAAGTGAATTTGAAGACGAGGAAAATTATGTCAACTTTGACGAACCGTCGCAGTCGCTGACGATGACAACCAAGGCTTCATCGAAGGCACAGTGGTGGTCTTTGGAGATGAATGTCATCTTGTCACGAATATTTCAATGTCTACAAGTTCCCAAGTGCAAGCGCCGGTTGACGATGCGACCGTTAATCAGTGTTCTGTTGAAGTTGTTGCAAGAAAAGAAGTCAAATTCACAAAACATTTTTATTCGTTGATCGAGATCACGGATGATGTCCACTTCAATGAAGTTTCTCAAGACTTTCTCGATCACATTAATTTGGCGAATCTTGAAAGTGTGACAGACAATTTTGTTTTGTTTTCCATTGTCTCGTCAATCAAGGGTAGTTTTTAGGAGAAGTTTATTCCGGATCAAAAATCACGAGAAGGTACGAAAATTTGAAGGGCAAATTTTTGTCAATAGTGGATGTATGGTGCAAGCGTGGGTTGAATATGGGATGTGTATCACGACGATGGGTTGGGCCATTTGATAGTGGCGTCAGCGTTTAGAAGTTTTTTTTTTTTTGAGTCACGTTTTTTTTAATTGTTTGATTAGGAAGCTTAAGTAAGTTAGAATCTAATTAGTTAATAGAAAGTTGCTTATTTTTTATTATTATATATACGTTTACAAATATAGATAGGAGTCTATACAAAATATAGATAGGAGTCCAATTGTGTCGATCAGTCAGAATTTTAAGAAGTTTAGGAGAGTTGCCTTGGTGTGTGCATAGGTTTACACATTATATTTTCCTTTTCTTTTCTTAAAAGCCTATACATAGGCTATGTAACGCACGGTAAGGGGATGATTAATAAAATTGAGTTTTTTTAGAGAAGTTTTATTCTCTTGTGCCCTTTATTCATGATTTTTCGAGCAATTCAATTTGAAAGATTCTTGATGTGTTACATCCCCAATGCCAACTGTATATATGTAAAATAGTTGTTCCCCATCTTTTCCTTTCCAAGATTCCCTGCTTGATAAACAGAGGACACATCCTTCCTCAGTGTAGCACGAAAAGATGCTCCTAAATCAACGACCAACTCACTATCTGCATTAATGACATGATTTTGATTCTCAACAAAAGAAAGCACAACAAATTTTTCAATTGCATCTGATATAGTAGTTGTAATGTTCTGATCATCCACCTTGTTCTTATTTTTCTCATCATTATGTTCCATTTTCCACACTTTACAATTTCTCTTCAAATGCCATTTTTTGCCACATTGATAACAAGCAATTTTTCTCTTGTTTGAGACTTATTTCTAGACTTGCTTCGCCCTCTCGAACCTCTGGACTTACATCTACCTCTATGTTCTGATGTAATAACAAGTGCTTCAAAGTATCAATCCTTTTTATCATTTTTTCTTGTATCCTCATCATAGAGACTATCCCGTACTATGGATAAAGAGGAAACACCGCCTAAAGCGGAATTACTAAGAGGCACCACCGATGTTTCCCAGCTATATGGCAAAGAACTCAAAAGTAATAGTGCATGTAACTCATCCTTAAACACTATCTTCATGTAACTCATCCTTAAACACTATCTTCACGGCACTTAACTGATTAACCAAGTCTTTGACATCATTCGAGTGCTATATCATCGACCGTCCATCTTCGCACTTCATGTTTACAAGCCTTCTAACTAGAGAAGTCTTGTTCTATGCACCTTTTCTCTCACACATGCTTTGCAATTTTCTCCTCAACACTTGTGCATCAACTTCTTTACTGATGTGGTGACAGATATTGTGGACAATCCATTTTCTAATAGTCCCTGCAGCTTTTGTAACAGCCGAGAATTTAATATAACTAAGCTAATGTGCCTATAGTTGAATTTATATAAATGAGGCCTAAGATAATAAAATAAAACACTAAGCATTTATATGCCTAGGGATGCATGTTGTCACCATCACTAGGTAACTTGGTGTATGTATGGTTGTTAGCATGGATGTTTTAGTGGAAAAATGTAAGCCATTAGATTATCCTAGTAATGGATGTTTACATAAGATCAAGGGCCACCAATGAACCACACCATTATATAAATTCACTTAGTGAGTTTTTCATGCAAACAACCATTTTATTTCAAGCAAAGTAAAGAGAAAGATATAGAGTAGAGATTCAACATCTTGCTGTGGAAAATTCAGAGAGTTGAATGGAGATTGATGAAGTTAAAAAAGCTACATTACAACATAAACCAATTTCCATCACCACTTTGTGAAATTCAAACGAAAATAGTATGTTTTGGTTTAGTTCTAGTTTTTCAGCAATTTCAATGGGCATATGACTTTGTTTTCAAAATCTAATTCCATGTGGATTCCTTGTGAAATTCCAATAATTCTACTATAAAGAAGTTTTAGATTTCGATTTGTTTCCATTTAGTTATGAATTTTTGAAGTTGCAAGACAAAACTGTAAATTCTGCATGTTATTATGAACCAGCCTCTCTAATTTGCTCATAACTTCCTCGTTTAAAATCGAAATGGACCCATTTTAGTGGCAATTGAAAGCTAACTCAAAGATGAGCAATTTTTGCCAACTAAAACATTTTTGAAATCGAATGTTTTCATGTGTAAAAATCCTCTGCAACTGAGATTTTCGAGTTCAGAGTTTTGTTAATGTCATGTTGTTTTGAGCATAACTCTCTCATTTCTTATTGGATTAAGCTCATCTTTTAGTATGATGTTCTAGGATATGTTTTTAGGCTTCGGTAAAAAGATCATGAGTTTTAAAGCTATTGTTTAGGAGAAATGAATTACAAAGTTGTTGGTCAGAATCTAAAACTGTTTTGAGTCATTGTGGTAAAACTTTCATATCTCCTTTAGTTTTTATCGAAATTTCATAGACCTCATAGTCCTGGAAAGCTAAGACATAGCTCTAAAAACTTCTTATTGTGCTATAATACATAATTTAATGTTTTGGTAATTGAAATCAACTCATAAGCTATTGCACCAAAACTGTCTTTATTTATTAAAGTATATTTCAACATAAACAAAATATTAAAGGGGCTGATTGTGAAACATTTAGAATTCAAAGCCATTTAACCAACCTTAAACAATTTAAATTAAATTTGTTATGACACATGGAACGTGAGTTTGGAGTGGTCGAGAGCGGATATAGGCTAGAAATTGCGTGCATTTGAGGTAAATAAACATGTTGAAGCAATTCTCTCCATTTCACTTCCTTTTCATACTTTTTTTTATAGTTTTTGGACTGATATAACTGTTGTAATCCTGATGCCATGACTTGGTTGTTTTCTCTCAATGTATGAGTGTTGTTATCATAGCATTATTAGTGTCAAACGATACTCTTTGGCTCAAATTCTTGTGTCCTTGTGCAATGATATTCCTTGATAGTATGTGTATTGATAAATGTAGAAATAGCATGCTATAAGTGTAGTTTGGATATTAGTTGTACTCCTATTCTTGTGTGCTTTTGATAAGCATGTGTCAAGTTGGAAACTCGATCTTAAGCATTCTTCTCATTATTAAAATAGTTTTGGGTCTAGTGTATCTGATTTATGAGTTTGCGTGGCATACAGGGTCAAATTCCTTAACGATGTTCGGACCCTACACATTGATGTCTTTCATGCTTTATGAGTTTGCACAACACACGGGGTTAGATTCCCTGGGGATGTCGAGACTCCTCACAGCTGATGTCTTTCCTAACTTACGAATTTGAGCGGCATATGAGATTAGATTCCTTGGAGATGTTGAGACTCAGTATAGCTTATGTTTTACTTAATTCATAAGTAGCGTAACTCACGGGGTTAGTCTCTGGGGATGTCGGCACTTCATATAGCTAATGTTATTAGCTCAACACACGGGGTTAGTCCCTAAGGATGTCAGCTGACCAAACTAAGATTCGATTAATTCTTTTGTCTATCATTCATTAGAGAAGCTTGGCAACTATTTGCATATTTTTTTGTTCAGCTTTTCATTAATCATAACTATTGTATGCTTTCAGTTACCATTCTTTGTATATCTTAGAAATGTGGAAGGATAGTCTTTAGGATTTATTTTTACATTACTGTACTCATCCTTTTTATGACGATGGGTGCATAGCAGTTCAGGGAATGAAAAGAACGAAGACTACCTCTGAGCCCTTGGCGTGTAGTTTTGCTACTTTTCTTGGTGATCATTCTGTGTATTTAATACCTACGTCTTTTTGGAATAAATTTTGGGTTGTATAATGGGTTGAGAAAATAGATTCCCGACTGACACACATATATATATATATATATATATATATATATATATATATATATATATATATATATATATATATATATATATATATATATATATATATATATATATCTCAATGTAGTTTCATGTGACCGTACATTTACCAGGTTTCTACGGAAGGTATTTTTATAATGTTTCCAAAAATTTATTAAGCCTTCTGCAGATAATATTAAAATGATAAAAAGTTTTAATTAACTCTGAAAATCACAACTAATGAGAAATGAATAATACTTATCTTGAACACGTAGAATGAGATGAATGAGACAAAAGATTGACTAATACATTGTTAAGTTCTACATAGCGAGGATTAGGGCTTAATGACGGGATTACGCAGAGTAGTACCTCCTTTGGGGAAACGGGTCGTTACAATTGGTATCAGAGCCTAGGTATGTAAAGCCTAAGCAATGGAGTATGGTTTATTTTATAATGTGATACTAACATCACAGATGATAATAGAATCCATGTTCTCGATAAGCACGAAATGAAAATCGAACAAAACATAGCTCTTAGAAGTGGAAACCAGACGGCCCTTTCCTAGAAACTATTAGTTGGGAAGTGAGTGAATGTGAGTCGGGGATTGTATATGTACATGTTATATTATATTATATTATATTATATATACACGATATTTATACAGTAGTTGATGTCGCGATTGCTATCAACATGAAGACTACGCTTGCATATCAGCGCGAGAGTGAAAATGGTATCACCAACATTAGCCAGCAGACGATATCGACCGAGGACTTTTAGAGGTTGTCTGATAGAGTTGCGGCACTTGGCTGATTTCAAATCTTTTATGACAGCGCACGTTCCCGCACTTACACAGGCCGCTACCACTGCTACTATCTCAATTGCAGTACTTCCTCCGCTTGAGACTTATATTATTACTACTAACGACATGCGGAGTTAGACTGATGCAGTCACTGCCCAGGACAACAGTTGATGGAACTCCTCACGATGATACGAGCACATTTGGTTTCACCAACTCCGACAGAGAACAACAGGAAGAGAAAGAGAGGCAAGAGACATAATAGAAAGAATGAGGGATCCAATGGATCTGGATTGGCGATACTAGCCACCATGACAGAGTAAACAAGGCATGCAGCATATTTAAGAAATGATCATGAGGGTCACAACATACGCGGCTGCCCACAGTCAGTGAATAGGTCTTCCTTGCCAACTTTGGCAGACATAAGCCCAATACAGATTCAGACTATGGTTACAGAATGGAGGAGGCAACCAACTTGTTTTAGATGCTATCGGATTAAACACATTAGTCGGCAGTGTCCACAACCCGCTTATTACTTTTAGCCAAGGACTGATAGCAGGGTTGGAGGTAACAACATCGATCCACGGGGACGAGGGAAAGCAGAGAACTTTGTATGTCACTATAAAGACAGAGGTCGACGCGCAATCGAGTGATCTCGAGAGTACCGAGTAAACAACCGATTTATTACAGAAGTGGACAACTAGATATAAGGTCAGAAAATGTCTACAACTCCCAAGTTTGGAACAGCTTACGATACAGCCATTGGCTAGAAGGAGTCCACGTAGTGACAGAGCAAGACCCAGAGGCGGCACGCCAACGTATCGAGGGTAAGCTTTTATCTATTTATGCATTATGCACGTATTGTTATGTCTAAACACAACAGTAGCTTGCACAAGATGATTTGTGAGAGAGTTGATGATTAAACGGTCGAGAGCGACCTTAAATAATCCATGCTTCATGAGTTGGATTATCGGGATAATGGAAGTAGTGTTGCCTGATAAGCACACTCAAAACTTTCAAAAGAAAATTATGCCTAATAAGAATTTTCTTTGAGTATTATGACCAAAGTGTTGCATACTGTGATAGTGTGTATGTGGTAGCTGAACATGGACTCGCCCACTGTGCAATATTTGAACCAAGTTAAATGGTCAGTGGATCCTCCCAGGAATAAGAAGTACTGGCTTTGGGGCTAGTATCATTTTAAATTTTGGCTAGGGTACTTATAATAAGAATGAAATTGAAATAAATTTTTCATATTCTTTAAATGATGAAGAACTAAGATTCCACTGGTGAGTGACTCCACTTTTAAGGACGGGATTGAATTATGAGATTAAACATATCACTAAGTCGAGTTTAATTTCGATGACGAAATTTCTATTAGTTAGGAAGACTATAATGTCCCAAAATTTACTAATAGTAAATTAGTCCCTAATCAGAATTACCAACCCGTGACGTGACCCGAGAGCATGTACACATTCCAAAATTCATGTTTGTGAATGTGGAGCATCATCTAGAATGACAATCTTGGATTTAAATGACAAATTGATGCAATTCAAGATGGGTTTAAATGAAAGTTTATGATCACGTTAGGAATTAGATTTTTGTAATGGATCATATCTCTAATGTAAACAATGCTTACTCAATAGATTTATGAGTTGAAAAACAACAGGTGAATGCGAGTTTCTCATCTGAATGTTATGTTGCTTAAAACATCTATAACCAAGTCTGGGGAGAGGGAATTAAAATAAAATAGTTAACAAAGATGATTTGTTCTGTGAGCATTGTAAGGCTAGAAGGTATACTAAAGATACTTGTTTCAAACTTCACGAAATTCCTGACCGGTATAAAAAGGGCATTGAGAAGAAACAAGGAGGAGATAATACAACGTCATTTGCTAATATGTTGAAGTCTCCTTTGGATAAATCTGAAGATAGACCACTAAATTTTGGAGATTTGTAAACAAACATAGCAGCAATGACTTAACTGGGCTTTGAAAAATTCATGAAAGGGAAATTTGTGGCTACTGCTGAATCCCCTACTCTTGTCAAGTGTGCTCACACTGAATTTACAGGTAGCATGGTGAACCAAAGCTTCGATTTTAATGCTTTTATTAGTAATGATGCTTGGATCGTTGACATTGGGGCTTCTAATCATGTGTGCACAAATGGGTCCTTGCTTGATCATATCACTGATCTGTCTAAGCCATCTTCAGTCTATTTACCTTATGGTACTACTAAATCAATGACGTGTAGGGAATGTTCATCTCAAACTTACAATTACCCTTTATTCTAGCCTACATATAGCATCTTTCAAGTATAACTTGTTATCAGTGAGCAAGCTTACTTATGCCTCTAAGTTGAAGTTTGAATGTTATCCCTCCTTTTGTGTTCTACATGGTATTGAACATTCTCATGTCCTTGCAATGGGAAGAATGATTAGTGGACTTTACATACTTGAGCCAAGCTCTTTCAATAAAAGGTTATAGATTCTTTTATTTCTACTACTGTAACTCTAGCTAGTTCTACTCTCTCCTGGCATCATAAATTGGGGAATCCATCTAATAATGTTACCAAACATATGGATTTGTTGCATTCTGATTCTTTGAGTACAAAGCATTCACTTCCTTGTAATGTATGTCAGATGTCCAAAAAGTGTAGGATTGTTTTCCTGTAAGTAGCATCAAATTTACAGATCCTTTTCAATTACTTCATATGGATGTTTGGGGTTGGGGGTCCTTAAAAGCAATCATCTATTCATGGTGCTCATTTTTTCCTTATTGTGGATGATTACTATCGAATTTACTTGGACCTATTCGATGAAGTGTAAATCATCTATTGGGGATGTTATTGAGAACTTTCTCTCATTTGTACATACTAAGGTTAAGGCTTATGTTCAAATCATTAGATTTGATAATGGTTCTGAGTTTATTAATCAAACATGCAGTACTTATTCTCTCGTCTTGGTATCATACGTCAAAGGTCTACACCTTATTCTTCGCAACAAAATGGTGTCATTGAGAGGAAACATAGACACCTATTACAAGTAACCAAGGCTCTTATCTTCCAATCTAGGCTTTGTAATGGCCCAATATTTATTGACACTGTTATTTAGCTTATTTTCAAACTCGGACGTCAGGTCAGACCCACGTGACACCCCAGATAGGCAACAACACACTTGATTGGGATTAAATCGGTATTTGTGTTGGTTGGTTGCATAAGTGCAATGTTAATTATTATTTATTTCATAACTCATCGCACGTGTGTATTTATATTGTCATACCGTGTGATATTGTATGACGGAAAACACCTCGTAAAGCGTGTCAACACGAGTACTGGATAGGCATAGTACGAAAACTAAGTCTTATAATGCTAACTTAAATAAAATGACTAGAACAATGGTGAATATTGCATAAAATAGATAGTCAAACTTTAGGCTAAGACATAATTATCGGGAACATCAAGGATTGGCGCGCTTCGGGATGTGTGTCGTGACGCAGGGCACTAGGTGTCGGGTAATTGGGTAATATGGGAAGTGATAATACACCAAATTTAAGACCATAATAGGATGTTCGCTTCACCGTCTTAGGTCGAATTAGTCACACTGGACTGGTTAATCCGGTGTTCGCTTGGAGGATTAACTAGGCCACGGGATTAGCTAATGGGCAAGAGAGGGGACTAAACAAAACCACCAATTTTGGTGGGACTAACTAATCCCAAGTGATTGGTTATTGGAGATTACCAATTTACCCCTCACATATTTACACTCTTCCTTCTCCATGGCCTCTCTCTTTGAAGGTATGGTCCTCTTCAATTCCTCTCAAATTCCCAACCCAATCGACCCATCTCCAACATCAACCTCTACTCCTCTAGACGAAAACCTCTTCTCTGATCTCACTCACCTCCCCATCTCCGCAATCGCCCCCGCCACGTGCCGCTGCTGCATCGACGCCTCGCTGTCGCCCGAGATCCCATCTAGGTCCCGACAGATCTCGAAGAGGAAGAAGAAGGGGGTTCTTCAGAAGGAATTGAATCTAAGGCGCCCACAATTGAAAGTGAGGTTCGTGAGAGGAGTAGTGAAATACCCACTAATGAAATCAAAGTTCAAGAGATGGGTAGTGTCAAAAACGACGAAAGAATAGATGGGTTGGTTGCTGAGAGTGTGTCAAGTGAGGAGAAATTGGAGGGGATTATGGGTGGGGTTATGGAGAAGATTGGGCGAGTTCGAGGGGCGGTTTCGGAGGTGTCTAAGTTGAGGAAGAAGGTGGCGAGGAAGAGGAGGAAGGCTGCGGAGAATGTTAATTTATCTCGCGGTGAAGTATAGGGAGTTGGAGGAGTTGCAGGAGGCATGTGAAGCCGAGGACTTTGAGAGAGCTGATAGAGTGAGTGAGAGGCTTTCGGAGGTGGAGAATGAGAGATGTAACTTATGAAAATGTATTTTGGTAAATGTACCATTACAACCACATTTACTCCCAACCTTAAAACTCCCAACCGAACAAGATACACAAATGGGACTAAACCATCTAAACTCATGTGTTAGTCTCATCACAAACTAATCTCATGACCTTAGGACTCCCTAAAATGTGAAGCGAACAGGCTATAAATGGCCTACATATGAATTAATGTGCCTATGCCATGGAATTTAATTTATTAAATAAAAAATGAGACTATAGTTTGATCCATTTAATGCAGACCCTTAGATTTCATGGAGATGATCCTAAATGATGATTCATAGGCTAGATGTGTACAAATATGTGTGTCACTGGAGTGTGTGACTTAGCGAATGAAGGTCCATTGATTTTTCTAGAGATGGGTGTACACATCTAGATCAAGGGCCAAAATTAAATCTCAAAAGAATATAAATAGGTGTATTAGTTGGGTATTTGAACATGCAAGCAAATATAAGTTCACAAGATTTATTTGAGAGGGAGAGACAAGGGAGGGCCGGAGTTACCAATTCAAAAAGGTTTCAAGGAGATATGGAGTAGATTGGAGTGCCAGCAATCAAGGTAATTCACTCCCTCTCCATCAATTTCACCTTGTCCAACTTGTATTTCCATGAAAATAAGATTTTAAGATTTAGGGTTTTTAATGGTAGATTTTAAGATTTTGTGTTTTTAATGGTGATTTTTTTTTTTTGTTGTTGTTGTTGTTGTTGTTGTTGTTGTTGTTGTTGTTGTTGTTGTTGGGTTGTGTGAGCCGCACTCACGTTGGGGATGGGAGAGTCGCACGTCGTGCATGCGTGCGAGCTCTGGGTCGAGTTTTGGCAGGCCTGGCCGAGTTGGGCCGAACCGAGCCCGGTTTAGGTGGGCCCAACCCCCCAATAAATAATTATTAAAAATTATAAAAACATACATAATAAATAAAATAAATTATAGAAATAAAATCCAAAAAATCAAAGAAAATATGAGGAATTGGGAAAAGGTAGAACATTAGATTTCGAGAGTTTTTCGGGCGTTTGGAACCCCAGTGTAACTCAAAAATGTGTCACAACTAAAAATTTGAAATAAAATTTTAATTTTTAGTACAATATTAATAATTTAACTTAATGTCACTAAATCAACTAAAATGATGCATTTGGACTTCAAGGGACTAATGAGACCATAGCTCGGTATCGGGAGCTAGGCGGGGTTGGATTTGGGAGTCCGGGGAAGTAGGAGCGCATGTTTGAGGTTTGTAAAACCCAATGGAACGTCACTTGAGTATTTATTAACTTTCATTACTATTTTACTATATCTTGTTCAGTGTATTCATGATTATATTCCTTATTTACTTCGATTATCTATGCATGTGTCACTATTTGAATGGTTGGTTGAGTTTTATTCCCGCCAGGTATTCCGTTGTGTGTCTATGGCGTGCTAGACCATATCATGCATATCAAGAGTCCTTGGTGAATAACAACCCGAGCTACTTTGTCGGTAAATGTGTCGATGTGTCGTAGGTCTACGCCGACCAACGAAAGGACCAGGTGATGGGCCAATTAGGTGCGCCCACTAGTGGGATCCTAGAGGGTATCTGAAGTATGGTCTAGTCTGACCGGGATGGGCACACACGTTTGCGCTTTATTGTTTTTTATGCATGCGATTAGGGGTGGCAAAATGTGCTCGGACCCGTTTGTCTATATTTGTCCGGACCCGTTTTAAACGGGTCCGGACATAATTTTTTGAAAATTAATATGGGTCTGGACATGTTTTCTTGTCCGTTTTAAAAAAACGGGTCCAGTCCGAACAAAATTTTAAAAAAAACGAGTACCCGTTTCGCGATTAATTGAAATAATATTTATTTATTTATTTATAGTAGTTTTTTGAAACTTTCATAATGTTTGAATTATAATTTTACTAATGATGATATTTTTATATGAAAACTTGTAAGACTTGAATTTTGAATTTATAACATTTCTTTTTTGTAGTGATGGAATGCATGACAATATAAAAATTATGTATTTTTGTTAATAATTAAGTGAAAATTTTATTTTATTTTATTAAAAAACGAATCCGGACAAAAAACGAAACTTGTATATTTTAAAAACATACGGGTCCGGACAAAAAAAGTGTCCGTTTCAAAAACGGTATGGGTCCTGACACTATTTTTAGTCGTTATTAAAAGGGGTGTCTGATCTCATACCCATCCATACCCATTTTTTGCCACCCCTACATGCGATGATCCATTTACAGTTGCATGTTTATATTTCGCATGTTTATTTAACAGTATTTATTGGATTACCATTACCTTTACTTTATCATATGAATGCTCAGTGAATTTCCTTATGATTTTACTTATTGGACTCGCCATCTGTTTTGTTGTTATGGCCGAGTGCAAATCCTTCTTCGAGTAAGGGTAAGGGGATTCTTAGCGACTATCGTTGAGCTTGCCCATTGTTTAGGACACTACTCGTAAGTGTTTATTTTGGTATTTTGTCATATATTTTGGGTTTATGAGTGACTTTTGAGACACTTATAATTGTATATGTTTACTTTTGTCGCCTTATATACAGTGTACTCTATTTCGGGTTTTCCATAGAGGATTGATGTTTTATAAAACTTAAAAGTTAATGAGAATCCATGTTTATATACTTTAAAACTTTCGTTGTAAACTTATTGGTTACCTACTTGAAACTCTGAAAAACATAAGTCATACTTGTAATTTAATGTATATCTCAAATAATTGGCAAATAATATAAAGAATACGATGAATAGCACGCACATCGAGGAACATTGATGTGGCAACAGACGTCGGCAGGGCTACGAGACCCGCGTTGCGGCTCACTTGATAGCCTCGGGGCACGGGGCCTCCATAGGCTTACTAAAAGGTTTAGGGGTGATGACTTGTTAACATCCCCACTTACCTTATTAATATAGAGGGCCGCTAAGGGCACCCCACCATTTAATGAAGGCACCCAAAGTTTTTGTAAAAAATTCTGCAAAAGTGGAAAAGACTATTTTGCCCTTGTATATATAGTGATTCAAACCCCACAAATCATTTTGACAAAGAAAAAAAGGCACCCCACCACAAGGTTGAACCCCAAAACCACATTGCATTTGGCGAGCGTTGATCGATTATTGCAGATTGTCATCATCCGACAGCGAGGTAACAATGTTTGATAACCATATGATGATTTGAAGGAACTGTTTTTTGTCAAGGTAGGGTTTCTCAAATTTTCAGATGTTTTTTCACGGACGCGATTGATTCGGCCTCGCAGGACCGAGAGTTATGCACACTTCTCGGTCACCATCCACCGAGAATTGAATAACAGTCTCGGTAATGGACAACCGAGAGCTATTCTACATTCTCGGTTGGACATCACCGACAGGACAAACTATACACTTCGACTTACTCTCGTGAAGTGGTGACCGAGACGACAATAAAAGTCTCGGTTATGGACAACCGAGAGCTATTCTACATTCTCGGCCATGCTTGGCCGAGACTGTAAACAAAATCTCTGGCTTGTGTGGCCGAGAACCACGAACGCCCAATAAATGAACCATTGAATGCGCCGCCACACAAACATAACAACTACTCTATCAAATGCAACTTAATTAGACTACCAACGCACATTCAAACGATCGATTTCAACACTATCGATGTGTGAACAAAAAACTTGAACCGAGCCCTAATTTGGTTATGAAATCGACCAAAACTCAGAGTCTTCAAACTCGAAAAACGTCCTACAACAGAGGAGAGAGACATAGAGGAACGAATACAACTTAGATTCGGGATTGCTAGGTGGTTCGTTCACGAGAAATGGAGAAAGTCAAGCAAGAGGACGGTGGTGGGGTGCCTCTGTTTTGCAGGAGGGGTTTTTTGGTGCCCCAGGTAAATTGGTTAGAGGGGTATTTTGGGTATTTCGGGTCTAATTTTTTGGTGCCCTAGGTAAATTGGTTAGTGCCCACATTAACTGGGTGCCTTCATGAAACGGTGGGGTGCCCTTAGCGGCCCTCTTAATATATTACCATTTCAACTCTTACAATGGCAATTGATCCCTATCAGCTTCTACTTGACAAAGTTCAGATTTCTCTGTTTTACGGACTTGGTTGTTTGTGTTTCGCCACCAACACATCACGTCATAAAGATAAATTGGATTCTATAGCTATTAAGTCCATATTCATTAGTTACTCCCCTGGTCAAAAAGCTTACAAGTTATATAATCTAGCTACTAAGTCCTCTTTTGTTTCCAAAGATATTATTTTCTTTGAGAGCAATTTTCCTTTTAAGACCATTCCTTCATCTTCCCCTTTTATCACTTTACCTGTCGATGATCCTGAAGATATTTCTGTTATTCTAGTTTGATTCCTAATCTTGTTCAAGATGTGGTTCCTCTTCATGAACCTGATGAACATTTTGATGTTCCACTTCCTCCTCAGTCACCTCCTATTGCTCAACGAAAAAGTCAAAGAGTTACTCAACGACCTGGGTGGTTAAATGATTTTGTTACCTATAACGTCAGATCATTACATTTCCTCTTCTTGTTTCCCCTCATATCACAAATCATTACATGTATTTTCTGGCCTCTAGTTCTAACACCAAAGAACGTAAATCCTTTGCTCAAGCTCAATTAGATCATGTTTGGATGACTACCATGCAAAAGAAATTGCAAGCTTTAAAGATAATGGCACTTAGGTTCTTCCTGGTCTTCCACCTGGCGAAAAGGTCATTGGCTTTAAATGGATTTATAAGGTAAAGTTGAACCCTGATGGTTAGATGTAAGGCTCGTTTGATGGCAAAGGGATACAACCAAATAGAGGGTGTGGATTACACCGATTGCTTCTCTCGTGTGGCCAAAACAGTGAATGTTGGGATATTCCTGGCATTGGCAGCTGGGAAGAATTGGCCATTACATCAACTAGATGTAAACAATGTTTTTTCTTCATGGACTTATTGATGAAGATCTATATATGAAACCACTAGATGGTTATAATAAGGCTTCTCTTCTTTAAGTCTGTAAGTTGAAAAAATCTCTTTATGGTCGTAAGCAAACTTCTAGACAATGGAATCATGAATTTACTCTCCAAATTCAGAAATATGATTTTATACAGTCAGTTCATGATCCTTGTATGTTTCTACAAGGCCAATGGAGATTTTTTAGCTTTAATAGTCTATGTTGATGATGTACTTATCACTGGTAGTGGTATTTGTTCCAGTTATTCTATTAGTTAAATAGTTTCCCCATCAGCAGTTTACAATTAAGGATCTTGGAAAAGAACATTATTTTTTGGGCTTGGAACTTGCCAAATCAGAGACTGGTCTTTATGTGAATCAAAGGAAGAATGTTTTAAATCTTCTTCAAGACACAGGCTTACTTGATTCTAAGTCTAATGCAACTCCTCTTCCTCGTGACTGCAAGTTCAATGATGAAAGCTCTCCTCTCTTAGCTGATCCAGTACCTTGGTTTTACTAGACTAGACATTACCTATGCTACGCAACAACTCAGTCAATCCGTACAATATCCTACTGAACAACATTGGTTAGGTGTTGTTCATGTTCTCAAATATTTGAAAAACTCACCATCTAAAGGATTGTTCTTCCCAGTACAATCTGATATGTATGTTGCTGCTTTTCATGATTCTGAATAGGCTTCATGTCCTTTTTCTCGGAGATCCCTCACAGGGTATTGTGTTTTCGTGGGTTCAACTCTTATTTCTTGGAAGACAGAAACAAACCACAGTTTCTAAGTCCTCGGCTAAAGCTAATATCGTTGTATGTCTACCACTGTTTGCAAGCTGAAGTGGATTTCATATATTTTAAAGAACTTCTCTGTGGATGTTCAACTTCCAATTAGATTTTGGTGCGACAACCAAGTAACTATTCACTTATCTGCTAATTCAATTTTTCATGAAAGAACCAAGCATTTCAAAATTGATTGTCACCTGGTTAGAGATCTATTCAAGCTTGGTTTTGTTGCTCCTGCCTACCTTCCTTCTCGGTAACAATTGGCTGATATGTTTACAAAATCTTTATCTCCACCTATCTTTCATGATTTGTTGTCCAAGATGGGTTTTTATGACTGGCATAGAGCTTCATCATGAGGAGGGATGTAGAGTATGGTGGATTGTATAATGTGTCCTATTGTCACAATGTATTGTATCAAATATAGAGGGGATGTAGAGTATGGTGGACACATGTATGTTCGTACCAAATACTACTGGGTCCTACCTGATGTAAAGATATATATAGGGCCACAACTGACGTAAAGTTATGAGTGAATAAGATGGGTCACATATTTCGTGTGTTCTGAGTTCACCTTGTTCAGAAGGTGTTAGTTGTAAGGCTAGTTCGTAAGAAGGCTTTTAGAGACCGAGAGGTGCAATAGTATTATATTGCTGGAGGTTTTGTGTGCTCCAACGAGTTTGATCGGAGTTCTGGCATTTATATATTTTCTCTTGTTCGAGTCTTTTGTGTTTTTAGTGATGTTAGGTTTGTTTAGTTTGTTTGTTTATTTTCATGTTGTCTATCTCAATTGGTGACTTGTCCTCTAAGCCAATGATTTTGTTTCGTGTTTTGGAATACAGTTAACCAACATATTAACTAATCGATTACGATAAATTGGATCGAATTTTGCAATATTTTCTTCTGCAGTAACTCGACGTGACATGAGCGTGAAGGAGGTCCAAGAATCAATTTTCTTTATAAAGTCCATGGTTTTTATTTTTATAAGGTTCATTATGGATCTTTGTAGAATAATCAAAGTCTATATGGATCCTTGTAGTTATGTCAGGTTATTGAATCTATTTGGTTCACCTAGACTTTCTAATTCGTCGTGACCGGCCTAAATTATATGGCACCACTATGTTCAGTCAGATATGTCCCTAGAACATTAGTAGGCTTGTAATTGCTCTTGGTGAGCTTGTAATTGAGACAAAGATGCCTCTAAAAAGGGCAAGACTGTTCCTCATGAGCATGTGATCGAATGTTTTTGCTTCGAAAAATAAGTTCTTTTACTAAAAACAATAAAATGATACCAAATTGAATTGATTTATTATAGTAGGTTTAGTCCTTTTAAAGCTCTAGTTCTAAAACAATTTATAAACTGTTATCCCAAAGAGTGAAAAAAATCTTAAAGATAAGATCATAAGGGTTAGTAGGCTAAACTATCTCAAAATTAAAATCTCAAATCTATCCCAAACAAAACATTCTATGAGATCAATCCCAAACTAATAAATTAGGTCTCAATTTTAGCCTGTTGTAATTTGGATTTAAAAAAAAAAATGCTTAAATGCAAAATATTAGTAACGATGTTTCGAACGGTGTAGGGAAAACTGAGACTTGGTAAATAAAGAGAGCTATGTTAACTAAAAAAGAGTTATGAATATTTTTTAGGCTTATGCATCCAAAGATTCATGACACGGTGTGATGTAGGGTATGCAGTGAGAGGTGTTATTCTAGAATTTTTCTTTTTCTACCACCTAAGCAAGAATCTTTTTCCCTGATCATAATGGGCTAAAATTGAGAACTAAACTAATAGTTTGTTATAGATCTAAAAAAATGTTTTATTTGAGATAGATTTGATACTTTCTCCAAAGTTTGGGATAGGCTTGCCTATTAACATAAAGGCAGTATTTTCAAGGTGTTGCCTAGGTGGTTAGGCCTTTGGGGTTTCACCACCTAGCCCTTAATAAGGCGGGTAGTAGGCCTGAAAATAATTTTTAAAAAATTCTTTTTTATTGAAAATATTATTTATTTATTTATTTGAAAATATTTTTTCTTTCAAAATATTTTTTCTTTCAAAATGGTGGAAAAGTGTGGCGTTGAAAATATGGCGAGAAAAATGTGTAGGTTAGAAAGTATGCCCTTACTGTTAAGGTGTCTATATAAATTAAATTATTTATTAGGGAGATCTAAGTAAATATTTTTCGCCCACCTAAGCCCCGCCTCAATTAGGCAGGCCTAAACCTCCTAACACCGCCTCGCCGCATTGAAAACATTGCGCAAAGGTGAATGGGTATTACCAAGTATATGTCATTGAAATAACAAAATAGTTTTATTTTATTTTTTGTAGAGAAACAAACTTAATTACAACACCCTTGCCTCTAGGGATGGCAATTTCAATCATGACATGATTAACACGACATGTAATAAACATTTCATTAGTTTGGCATAAATGGATATGAATCATAAACATGTTAACACTTTTATACACGGTTAATAAACAAGTTATTAACAGGTTAATCTGCTTAGCTTGTTTATGACTCATTTTACACGATTATAGACTAATGTATAAATAATAAATAAGATTATAATAAATAGATTAGTACGAAACTTACCATTTGAATACATGTTAATAACATGATTTTTTTTTATTTGTAGATATCTTTTATCATACTCTATTTTATTTTTAGAGGAAGTATTTATTTTACTTTTAATATATTATTTACATTTTAAATTTTATTAATAATTATTGATTAAGTAAAATATCAATTTTTCGCCTAAGTAAAATTTAAGGTTTTTTAAGAGAATTCTTATAGTTTTGTATATGTTATTTGTTACGAGTCGTTTTTCTTTTATTATTTTTCCATTATTATTAAGACTAAAGAATTGAATCAAAAAGCAAAATAAAATTTAAATACTACAAACCCATTATATTTTATTGATTATTTAATTATGTTTAGTTAAATTTATTCATACAGATATATTTAAAAATGTAGTAAACAAATTATAAAATTTATTTAAATTAAAAAGTTTAAATAAAATATTTAATAAATGGGTGACACAAATATGCATGCTTAACACGGTTCATTTATACATGAAACAATTAACACAATTAATAAATGTGTCGTGTCATGGGTTTGAATTATATGAGTCGTGACCTTTTTACAACAAGACACGTTTACGACAAGACACGTTTACGACTCGCCAACACGAATTGTCACCTCTACTTGACTACAAAGTAAATCGAACCCGACCCAACCTTGGTGCCTCATGCATCTCACTCGACACAATTTGGTGAGATAGCAATGTTAATGGTTGATATTATAGCTCCCCAAGAAGATTTATGATTAGTGACAGAAAACTTAAGCACAAGTTCTAACAGATTCTTTCTTCAAAAAAAAAAAAAAAAAAAAAACAGATTCTAAGATCCAACACATCTCTAATGTAATGAAATCATAAGTATTTCCCATTTTTGCCAATACAGATAAACATATTGGGATACTGTGATAAGATATTCATACCAAAAGAAGGGCACAAATTATAGCATCATACATGAACAAGATATTGGATTTGAAATATATGAAGTATACCTGTTCCACAATAGCAGCAGCTAAGAGATTGAAGCTCGGCATCATGGACAAGGGCACTCCAGCATTTCGCTTACACTGCGTGTTTTAGAGTGAACAAGCCAGTTCCAGACCTGAGAGGTTCGAATGACATTTGAGTAACTGCCGCAAAAAAAGCGGAACCGGTCAAAACTTCTTCCTTAAAATTCTCCTTAGGTTTTCTTTTCTTTTGGTGAATTCCTTAAGTTTTCTCCTCGCAGTAACATAGGAACATTTGCGCATGGCCCAGACAGATTTTGTTATACAATGGAAGCATATTTAAAAACAGGCTGATGGCCGAATTTACTTGCCTGATTTCTATGTACTTGCCTGGTAAGGCTGGTAACATAAGCTGGAAGAGAAATCTGTGCCTTCGGCCATAAGGTTGACGCTTTGCATGTTCAAGAACATCTCCTTTAAGGATCATCATCATAAGGAATTGTTGTGCCCAACGATGGAAGAACCACAACTGGTTTGCCATGGATCTGGAACTCTGCAAGCATAGAAGCTTGGGGCGACTGGTAACATCCAGTGTTTCCAGTCAAGTCCAGTTTTCTTAGTTTACCTGAAAACAGCAAATACCAGGTAATTATAATTGTGTCTAAAGTTTGGCAACGATTTTGACACCCTCGGGTAGCTACTATGTTGAAGTAGAAGCATAAATATGTAAGGGCACAACATTTATTGATACAGGTCCTTTATCCAAAAAAACATTTATTGATACAGGTTGAGGAAGTAAATTATTTTAAAATATAGAATCAAAAGCATGCTTATTTCCAGTGGATACCTTTTGAGTGTTCCAAAGCATAATAAATATCCGCTAATGATTCTGAAGTTATGAAATTATAGCTAGCATCAAGTGCAACAAGTTCTGGAGCCCTTAAAATGAGTTCTGAGATAAACTTTGCAGCTTCCTTTCCGCCTCGGTTTTTGCTTGAGTGGAAAGGACATGTTAGTTTCCAGACCAAATAACAAGTTCAATGACGTACCATGGATATTGAATACTTTACCTAACGCTCATCTCCACGAGAATTATCTTCTTTGGTAACTTCTCACATAATTCTCGAAAACCGGATGGGCCCAAGCCAATATCTTCGACATTGAGTACTTTGACACAAGATGAACCTAGAAACCTTGCTAAATGTTCTGCTACTTCACTACAGTTCAAAACAAGGATTGTGAATGAAACATGCTTTAGTAATTTGGATCTGCCTTGCGAAGGATTGACAATACCCACCTGCCAACATCATTATCTCCAAGTGAAAGGCTGTTTAACGGGTTTTTCAAGTGATATAGGCTTCCAAGAAGTTGTGTTACTCCTGTGCTGGACAGGTCACAATTTTCCACCTTCAATTCAAGCAAGCAAGAGTCTCTTGCGGAAGCTTGAACGAAATAAGGGATCAGATTCCTGAATGGTTAACATGACTTGATCAATGGTTTCAAACAACAGTAAATCATGTTTTTGAGAGCAATGATCACGAATGCATAAAATACAGTAAAATGTTACGGCCTTCTGGATTTCAAGGGAAAAAAAAAAAAAAAATCATTTTTTCAGCAAAAAACTCAAAATAAACTAGACAATTAACAATATTAAGAATAACTGTGGCTAAAAATTGCTGTATGGATTATTCACAGCAAAATAATTCTAAATTACAAGAATAACAGCCAAGTAGTGGGCTAAGTGGGCTAAGGTTCGATATTGATCACGTACTGCATTTTGTTTGCTTAACAGGTTTTTTCTTTTCACACTAAATTATAGCAATAGCCTGTGTCCAGAAGAAACACAACAGCCATAATGTTTACAAAGTAACATTCACACCATGATTATGGTTGAAATTATGTTATCAAAGGGATAACCTCATTCAAAAAACAAATCTGAGATTCCACTTACTTAATCCCTTCATCTTCAATAGGATTGTCGCTTACATCCAGATACTCCAAGTTAGGCATTTGAACCAGAACATTTTTTAAAGCATCCGCATCATCCTTCCGTAGGTTACTTCCCCTAAAGATCAACAGCAATCCATATATCATTCTCAACAACGTATAATATGTGAGAACTGTTACAAGAAATTTTTATCAGCTTCCTCAGAAGCTATGGCAGAAATATAAAAGTTATAAAAGGTGCGCTACATGATAACGACATGTGTTCAACAATGACAACAAAACCTCAATCCTAAATCAAATGGGGTCTACTACATGGATCCTAAAAGAATTGCACTGGAGAAGGTAAAAACCAAGTTAACAAACTGACGAAGGAGAAGATTGGTCAGAATAAAATTAGAGAACGACCGAGTCAATTAATTAGTTGACAATACTAGATCTTCAAGATCTATTAACTTCAAGAAAGGAAAAAAGTAAGTTAGCCAAAGCAAGAGAAAACACATAACAGCTTCCTACCTCAGGCTGAGAACACGCATCGACCACAAGGAGTTATTTATTTCTAAACATCCTCCAAAGCATCTTGAGGTTCCTCCATTAATATTAGAAAGCCAACCAGTAATCTGCAAGCATAGTAAAAAGGATCAAATGATATTCATGCTTCCTAGTTCCTACTAATAAACAGCAGAGGAGGATGCGCATTACTTACATTGTTTTCAGACAAATCTAGAATAAAAAGACCGGAGGTGGCATCGAGAAGGGTATCAAAAATCATTTTTGCAAAACGTGGCCCCAGGTGATTATCACAAAAGATAAGTGAATGCAAGGACCTAACATGAGAAGATAAAAAGCTTCATGGTAAATTGTGATCGCGGCAAAATAAATACTTGATAGAAATAGAATAGGCAGCAAAAGATAATACATTACATGAAGTCCGAAATAAGAACCCACATTTCATTCAAATTCAACCAAGGGCATGCACATTAGCAAAAGGGTGTTGAATTATAACAAGTGGTTAACATTGGCAATAGTGATACACATTAATCACTCCAATCTTGTCTCCAACTAAGATTAGCTTTATGTATTACTGTTGCACACAAGCTAATACTCGGTAATAACTGCTTTTGTAGGACAGTCAGAAAAATGTAAGCGCTTGGGTAATATAGAACATTAATTTGATTTAGGAAATAAAGTTTGCTTAATGAGAAGTTCATCAAACGGGCTCGATTTGGGGATTTTTTGCAGATCTGAACCTTTGTGACAAAAGATTTACACTTTTGATCCCAACCCCAAAAGATTTGCACTTGTGACCCCCTTTGATTAGTCAAACCACATTTTTCCCACGCTAGCAAACAATGCAGCGCGCTAAAGACCGGATTTCACCAAAAAATTGAAGGCATGTTTTCAAAACATGCCTTTTGAAGGCACGCTTTGAAAACAAACCATCTGAAGGCACGTTTTGAAAACGTGCCTTCAATTTAAATACGTCAATTTCTACCTATCTCACACTCAAACAGATTTTTTTTAGATTTTTTCGCTCTCACACTTCACATTAGGTCCCTACGTTTCCTCAAAAGGCGTCCCATAAATTTCGGACCGCCTAATCAATTTTTGACCCTCCCACAAGAATTGTGACATGCGGGAGCAAGAAAATCTGAAAAACTTATTGTTGTTTGATCACGCTAATCGTTTGTAGGTTGAGTTTTTGTTAAGTTAAAAAAGCATAACTACACTTCTGGTGGGAGGGTCAAAATTGATCGGGTGGTCCGAAACTCATGGGACCGCTTTCGAGGGAACGCAGGACCTATTGTGACGTGCAGGAGCAAAAAAACTTGAAAAACCCCTAGTCGTTTGATCAGAGCGATCGTTTGTAGGTTGAGTTTTTGTTAAGTTACAAAGCATAACTACCATTCAGGTGGGAGGGTTAAAAATTGATCAAGCAGTCCAAAACTCATCGGAGGCTTCCGGGGAACGCATGGACCTATAGTGACGTGCGGGAGAGAAAAATTTTGAAAAACCTCTTGTCGTTTGATCACGGCGATCGTTTGTAGGATGAGTTTTTGTTAAGTTAAAAAGCATAACTACAATTATGGTGGGAGGGTCGAAAATTGATCAAGCGGTCCGAAATTTATGAGATCACTTCCAGGGAAACTTAGTGACCTAATGTGAAGTGTGAGAGCGAAAAAATCCACAAAAATCTTGAGTTTGGGTGTGAGATAGTAGAACTTAAATTGAAGGCTCAATTTTTTGGTGAAATCCAGTCACCAGCGCGCGGCGTTGTTTGTTGGCGTGGGAAAAATGTGGTTTGAGAGTCAAAGGAGGTCACAAGTGCAAATCTTTTGAGGTTGAGATCAAAAGTGTAAATATTTTGCCACAAAGGGGCAAATTTGGCCAAGAAAAAAAGATGTAGAGACATGGGTATATACTTTTTTTTCTTTTTGTCAGGAGAAATGGGTACCTGCGATACTAGGACTCAGCACTTTGTGCCAGAGTAACCGTGTCGACACGATCCGACATGGATCCAGACACGAAATACGTGTCGACACAGGAGGTTTGAGTTCGAGCGCGGAGGTAGATCTGTGTGTGTGTGTGTGTGTGTAAGAGAGAGAGAGAGAGAGAGAGAGAAGATGCAGCAGGATTGAAGAACTTGAGCCACTACCGCCATCGAAATGGAGTCTTGAAGCCATGAGAAAAAAAATAAACCCTAAACCTATCCATCGAGTAATTATAACTGGCCCAAATACTTTTTTTGTCAAATGGGCCCAATACTTTCTTGACAAAATGCTTTGGACAAAAAAAAAAAAAACACACACACACACACAAATGAGCCCACATACAACGTTTTTCTTTACTAACTTTTTTTAACAACACTTGGCCCACATACCTCATAAACAATTTACACGGTTCATATTAAAAAAGGATGTATATGCTTATAGTTTAATTTACCTAGTATCAATCAACAACAACAACATAGCCTCAGTCCCAAATTAACTGGGGTCGGCTACATGGATCAAACTTTTCCATTGTGCTCGATTAAGTGCAATTGATGGTGAGCTTTGCAAACCATTCAAATCTCTCTTAATTAATGCATCCCATGTTAACTTTGGTCTACCCCTACCTCGTCGAATTTCTAAATTTACCTAGTATCAATAAAATCATAAATTTATTAATATATATGCCTTGTCCAAGTACCCGTGTCCAAATATTTGGACACTTGTCGAGTCCTCGTATCCTTAAAATCAAAGAATTGCAGGTCCGACCCCTAGATATGTACCCGTATCTAATACCCGTACCGAGTCCAAGTAACAAAACCTGCTTGAAGATGAAATTTTTGTGTTCCAACAACAATTATATAAGTAAATGAATTTAATGAAAAGTTGGATACATTCCCAAACATCAACAGACACATATATACACGTTCACATGAGTGCGGACTGGTTGTGTTTTCTATTAGTTTTGAAGTTAGTAACCAAGTCAATATTGTTGAGAAACAAATGCCAACATGATAGTGCTTTGAGGGAGCTACTTTTTTCACACACAATCGCATATTATGTGTTTTGAGGGCGATAATAATTTTTTGGGGGTCAGGTAATGGCACAAAAATGAGAAGACAAGTTTTTGATTAATTTGTTAAAGCCCAACCACATTCTGCTACACTTCTTATTCTTGATACAAGTAGTGATGGTTTTAGGTGCTTAAATAAGTGAATTCAGAGCTGAGTTTCCAATCATTCAAAAACAGCTATTGCTTAGTTGGGATGCCAGTGAGAGGATAGGTTTGACCAGTTATGATGCTAGCAAGGAGAGGATAGGTTGATCATGTGAGTCTGTGTGCAGTGCTTGATGGCTGTGCCAGAACTTAATGGAATGCATTAACAGCGACAACATATTATTTCAGTGATTGATTTCAGCAAGCTCCTTACCTTAAAATAGTGTTAAATGAGAAATAGAAAGATGGAAATCAACTAAGATTCTTTCTTTATGCTCATTGAAAAATGGATAAGACCGATGTAAATAGGCTTTCAATTTATGAGATTTTTGAGAATTACGAGAGATAATAGGCCCAGAAAGAGGCATTGTTGGCAAGAGCTGCGTTAGAGACCAAAAGATGTTAAGTTTTAACTGATGGAGTGTGATCTAAGGCAAAAATACAAAAATTATTGGTCTTTTCTTCTGTACCGACATATGGTTTAAGTTTTAACTGATGTTTGCAGTTTGCATAAAATTACTTGAAAATGACATATTTTAGTATTAATCAAGGTAAAGAGGTATAACAAATAATTTATTTAACATTAAATTTCAAATAATTACTTTTGGAAAACCTATTGTGATGGGGGTGCAGTTCTTTAGCATGAACTTTCTTAGAGTACGGCGCACATTCAAATTGACCAAAAAACTCGTTTGGTTGTTTATATTGCACTTTAATCTTACTTAATGCTTTTGACTAACAAGCCATCACTAGAATTACCCGAAAATTAGTGTGTATTCTTTAGGGCTCCAGATATATCCTATAAAAAAAGGGTTCCAGATAGAGGCATCATGAAATACAAACGCAAACTATACAGAATAATAAAATACTTGAATAGTTATATAATTTTAGCAACAAAAATGCTTTTGAGACCCAAATTTCACATGCCATTTTCACACGCACTTGATTGTGACTATTAATTTTCAAATCAGTGTGTGCGCACGAAAATTGATGTGCACCTAAGGGACCCTGTGAAAATGGCATGTGAAATTGGAGTTAGATTAGCAGGACTCTTTTAGTAAATGGAGTAGAGAGCAAGGTTTAAAAAATCGACAAACTTCGGCGAAGTTCGAGCGAAGTTTGTCGATGTTGAGGTGAGCGAAGCGAAGTTCATAGGCAGTAGAAAAATTGCAAAACTTCGACTCAACTTTGGCTAACTTCGACCGAACTTCGAAAACATCCATGGAAGTTAATAAAACATGTAGTAAAATTGTTATGTTTCGTGGAAGTTGAGCAAACTTCGACTGAAACTTTGACTATGCTAGAAATATACTTAAACTTTGGCTAAATTCAAATAAAACATAGTTCTAGCATCTCCACAAAGAAACTTGAATTTTCTAGCATTTAAAGTGAAATTCCATAAACTTTCGTACACCGGCGAATTTTTGTCAAACTTCCATCGTCGAAGTTAACTTCCTCGAATTAATTCCGAATTTTGAGCGAGCAAAGTCATAGGCGAAGTTGAAGTTTCAAACCTTGGTAGAGAATGGCTTTCAAGGGGTTGAGATTGTCATTAAGATTAATAACCCACGCTTAAAAGTAGTTTTGATATTGCTCAAGAGAGATTATTGAACAAACACAATTGAACAATTTGGCTCCAATAGACATTAATCACATCATCATTCATGAAAATTAATAATTTAGGCATATACCAACAAGATGAGTCATTATCTTGGTGTTCTCAATCTTTAATTTCTCCAAGCCAGTTTTATTTTGTTCAATAAAGTTAAGTTAATTATTTATTGCCATATTTTGGTTTACCGATTGTAACTAGGTTTACTTTTGAAAAACTTCAGTGCCCACTAAACAATCTTCATGAGACTAAATGCTCATCTAAAGTACATGGAATTCGTTAGAATTAGACACCAATAAACAATAGAGTCAATTAGATTGTTATCATAAATGTTTGAAGCAGTCCGCAAGATATGAAGAATGTGTACCTTCCTGATGATAGAAGAGATAGAAACCTAGAAGGTACTGGAACTAGGTCGTTTTCTAGAATGATTGAAGCTTTGATGGAGAAGTATTGAAGCCCATGTTGAAGAATACCTTCTGGATAAAAAGAGCTACAAATAGCATTCAGAGTATCTGATGAGAACTTGCAATAAATGAACTCAATTGAGCACAATGTCTCATTGTTCTGGAGGAGGAGCTTGCATGCTCCGTTAGTCTGCCAAATAGCACAAAATGTTAATTAAGTATTCATCAAAATCTAGCAATTTTGCATATGCAATCATAAATCTCATCTTGTAAAACATTTTGATAGGAATCCTATTAAATCACAAGGCATTGCAAAAATTTCGCATGGAGCAACACCGTAGACAGTTTATATTTATACTCCATTTAGTACAATCCTAATATTCTGTAATTTTAAAACAAAACAAATCATTCAAAACCATTTGTTTTGTTTTTGACTCTTTATTATCAAGCTATGTATATAGTTATTGAATCACAAAAAAGGACAGAAAATATGCACTCCTTACATGTTCTTTGGATCTGATTCTCCGCAAGACAATGCTTTCCAATTTGCTGTCCCTTAACAAATCCTGTTAATGATAAAAGTTATAGAGTAAATAGCAATAAAAAGACAGACTGGAAATGGCTAAACATGGACCATACTACAAAACTGAATAACTTTCATTGTGCAAATCCATGCAAAAATATCATGTTACACCAATAACTTCAACGGCTTTGAAACTTAAACCAACTTGTTTGTGCCCAAACGAAATTCTTTTAAATTATGAAATGAGAACCTTGAGAGTAATGATACCAGGAAAGCTATCATCTTATTTAGTAAGATAAGCAGAGAATGGTATCAGAAGAGAATGAGAATAAGCATTCAGCATTGTCCTATATATATAAGAGCAAATAAGCATTATATGAATCGTAATGAAATTTACGATTTTGTCCTCATTTCCTTGTTTATTTTCAGTTTACAACCAATCGAAATCCCCATATCCATTTTGTTCCGACTTCTCATCTGAGTCATCTCTGATTTTGTCTTCATCACGAACTCTCACTCTCTACTTCTCTTCAACTCTCTATCTTCTATCAATCTCTTTATGCTTTAGCTTTCTCGCTCTCTTTATTTTTGCTCTGCCCTCTCCCAATTCATCTACTCTCTCAATTCAATATCTCTTTATTTTAGCTTTTTCAGATTTGATTGTCATAATTTGCTTTGTTTGGTTCAATTGGGTTTCTTTTTCAGATTGCAGTGACAATTTATGGGTCTTGTTTTATGCTTTGATTGTTATCTACTGATGCTATTGGTTTTGGGGGCTTATTGGATGAGGGGATGTGGGTAACAAGAACTTAGCTGTAGAGCACTATATATTGGTTATACACTGAGCGTAATGTGTTCGATTTTGTTCAAGTCATAGCTAATGAATTTCAGTAGCTGGATTGTCAAATCATGGATTGTAAGGGAATCAAATCATCTCTCAAAGTCTTGCAGTCCCTCCCACTGCTTCATACCTTAAGGATTGGTGGGTTTTCTGAGGAGTTGGATCATTTCACATTCCCAACTATAGAACAAGACAACAACAAAAATCCCTTGTGTTCTCCTCTTCAGCATTTAACAATTTGGGGATGGTCCAAGATCAAGTCATTACCTCACCAGCTTCAACACCTTACTGCTCTAACAAATCTACAAATAAGATAATTCAATGCTCTTACTGCATTGCCAAATTGGCTTGGAAGCCTATCATCTCTTTGCACACTAGATCTTTATAATTGCCAGAGATTGATGAATTTAAATCAAAAAACTCATCTCCTACATGTAATATGTGTAAGTATACCACTCCTCTAAATCAAAATGTGAAGTATACCCCTCAAAAAGTTTCCCCAACCAAAAAACAACAATAGCCCAAAATTGGGTATCAACATCTCTAGCGACCATGCCCATCAGCAACCTTAACTTGAACATCAACGCCTCCAAAAACCATGCCACCAAGACAAAAATAGCCATTCAGATAATTCTGTTCCAATGCCTTGTAATATAAGTCCATCTCCATGACTTAAATTCCTTTGTTCCCGTGAGAACTAATTCAACTAAAGCCACATTCCTCTTAATTGTCTCCATGACATGAAATAAAGCATGTTTTTTCCAGTTGTCTTTTACATCTTAAACTTTGTTTCACTGACACTATAAAGTATAAATGCAATAGAGACATTTGAACTTCTTATCACCTAACTCATCATGCCAATGCTGTTTACAACATGTAATAATTCAATTTGAAGTATGTTTTATGGTAGTATTGTTCTGAAAATGGGTTCTTTGGTTCGTTTCTTACAATGAAATATAGAAGCTTTCATTTGGTATTGTATGCTAGGAAATGTAGTTTGGGTTAAGTGGTTGTTATGTTTCTGTGGACGTGGCTGGTGGATAGTTGAAGCTTTGAAAACTTTGGTTCATTGTGTTCTGTACTTCTCAATTACTATTTGGGAATCGAACTTCATTTCGGAACTGTTTCAATTACATATATTGGGTGATCTACTGCTGGAATTTGAATAGTCGTAGATTAGATCTTGTAAGCATGGACCCTAGAATTAAGCATAAAAAGAACTTCAAGCTTCGTTTTGATAATAGAAAATTAGAGTTGAAGCTCATTGAAGTATCCAAAGTCATCTAATTACGCTTTAGTTCACTTGTATGTAATGGCCAAAAGAATCACCATGATGTTTGCATTTGTCTCTTTAAAAGACAAACAGAGTTGAGTGACTTTCAATTATATATAGGTGCAAACTTTTGAACTAACACTTACAATGTCCTTTACTTTTCAACCTACTACACAAACATTTAGCTTTTGCAATTTTACTCCTACATGTATATATATTGTTGAGTTACAATTTACAAAATACAATTAGGGAAGTTTTCATTTTCTTTTCAATTCAGAAACTAGAGTCATAAACCAATATCTATGAGAAAAATGAAAGTTTATTTATTATGGATACAAGTTTTTTTTTTTTTTTTTTTTTTTTGAGGAAAGGGAGGAGGTACTCCCGAAAATTATGGATACAAGTATTTCTTTCAAAAGTTTTGAGAATTCATCTATATTCAAATCGGTGATGACCAAACACACATATGATGTAATTTGAAAATTAATTTTAATTTAATTTATGTAGCAAGTGCGTAACACGTGCACCGCACGTGTGGTGCACGTTATGAAAACTAGTATATATATATATATACTTATATATTTGTTAAACTAAAATGGAAAGCTTAAAATATCCTTTTCATACATATTTTTAGATATTGGCTCCTTAAACAAGCAGTAAGAATGCACACAGAACAAACAAAGCATAAAAGTCACTCTATAAAAATAAATAAATAAATAAATAAATGACGATGTTCCTTATTTCCTCAAGTGAGATTAATGCTCTAACAAACATTCGTAAAATTATAACATAAATTTGAAGAAAATCTCGAAAAGGACATAGTTTCATATATTAAAACATTACTTACACATGTTTCTGAAACACAAAGAACATTTTGAAATCTGAGGCACCTGCATGAAAAAAATAAATTACACAGGAATAAATAATTACAGTACAATACAAGTTGTATGGTATTATACAATAAGTACAAGTACAACTAATCAATTTATCAGGAAAATATCTGAAAATTAGGATAAACATATACAAAACTTATAGACACGAAGAGGAGATCACTGCTCCAATCTTCAATATAGAGGCTAAAAACCTTTCACGCCCATCCAACATAGTTACAAGTGAACAGGAAAAATTACACGGATATCATTTTCAGGCTTCGACATAATAAATATATACGAATTGGAGCCAAGGAATAAAAGAAAAATATAGTTAACAAAGTCCATAAAAAACTATCAACTTTTACAAAAACAAATTTCAAATTACATGGAAACCAAGAGAGACAAAAATTGAATGAACGTAACATATTATTTTATCATTTTTATTTTATATTATTAGTTAGATTTTGGTCCCAAGCCCATTTTCCATTCTTGGAAAATGGAGGGTTGCAATAGGCTAACAGCCAGCGTAAACCTTTTGTCACTCTTTATGAATGGATCAAACAAAGAAAGCACGCCATCAATTGCACTAAATCGAGTGCAATGGAAGAGTTTGATCCATGTAGCCGACCACAACTAATTTTGGGATTGAGGCTATGTTGTTATTAGTTAGATTCTTTTGGCTTTTAACCTTTGATTGTCACAATGCATACTACGCTAGAGCCATAGACTACAATAATGATTGTGTGAAAAGTGTACAGTAATGTTTGTTTTAATGATTTTAGAATACAAGTGAACGATTTCCATACTGAAGTTATAACTTTACAAGCTTCCATATGTAAGCAACTTTATACAAAAATCTATAAACTTCCACATGTTTGCAACTTCCCTGAAAAGATTTTTACCAATCAACATATAGGGAAAAGTCGAATATTTATTCCTTAATGGGAAGGAATTATACAAAAGGCGTCCCAAGGCCTTTCAAGCCCTCTAAATTAATGGAATTATAAGACCTAAGTGTTATGAGACTCAAGGGCATTATGCTATCTCCAACTTTGTGTCATGACTTAAACTTATTTCAATTTTTTTTATTTGAGAACCATTGCTGTCGAAACCTTTGGTTTGAGTAATCCCACGGGGGCTACTCACGCGCCCCAGCCTCATAGCTCAAGAGATAACAAGGGAATGATCGAGCTACAACAAATTGAACTCACGACTCTGCCTAAATGCTATTTGTAGCTGCGGCAGGAAATACACAGTAAATAGAGAATGCATAATCATTTCTCAAAAGTCTATTAAGTGGACTTTGGAGTTCAGAAGACTGTCCACTCATGTAAAATGTAAATATTTCTTGCATTATGATGCCAGTGGATTTGGCTGAGATCATAAAGAGAAACATGCTCAAAACCAAGCACTAGTAATTTACAGCTTTTATGAAAAACTAATAAATGTGCACCATGACAAGCTATCATGAATCGTCAAAGATCACCATACCTCACTTAAGTGTTGTTAAAACCTCAAGAAACCCAAACAAGCAAATATAAAAATGGTCCGCTCAGTAAATGGAGAAAATACAAATGCATTATTTTGAGGTCTAGGGGAAGCGAAAACTGAACTATTCGAACAAGCAAAGTTTAGGGTTTAGGGTTTAGACAAGATACAACAAATACTACAGATCCCACCAGTTAGGTATAACTATAAGGCAAACACTATATAAATTCTTATAGAAATCATGAAATTTTCAATATGTAGGAAATACCAGCAACTGCCCTCATCAGCTACATCCTTACCATTGGCCATCAAATCAATTCAGGATAGAAAAAGGGAGAAAGAAAGAAAAAAATAATAATTATAAGATTATAAATGCATTGATGCTGAGCTGAATACATCAGAAATGAGTATGTTGATCATACTATGGCAATTCCTTCATGATCATATGCATCCAGAAAAGTACATTTGAAGATAATAAACTACTTATTAAATTCAAACCTATATTCTTGAACAGGATAATAAAATGCTAATGCTGCATGATCAAGCAATCTACTGAAAATGCTGGACAAAAGATATTGGATGTGATGCAAATCAGATTTGGTGTTAGATTAGAATTCTTTGGTTAAGTAAGTTATCTATTATTAGATCAGGTGAGTCCTTTAGTTAGATTGTCATTACAATTAAATAACTTTTAGGCGTTGTTGGAGAACAATTAGAATTTGTGTTTTTATGTGTGTCTTAGTAATTCGATCATTTCAATCCTCAAAATCTATTGTAAGTATATCTCCTTCCATATTATGCTCTTTTATATATTCAATATCAGAATCAGATAGTTTTCAAACTCACAATTTTATCAGTTTGGTTTTAATTGCAAGCACAAGTTTCACTGATTTATCTGATTTTATTCTATTGGTTTTCACATGCACTTTCCTAGTCGCGTAGTAAGTCTAGCCAGAGGTAAGTCTAGCGGTAAGTCGTTGACCAAGTGAGTGAAATCCATCCTATTAAAACATGAGTGAATTAGTTAAGAAAGTGAAAATTGTTCTTTCAAATAAAAAACCTTCGATAAAATTTGAGTCTGCCTCCTCTTCTGATTCTCAATCATCTCTATCAGTATTTAAACCATCATCCGCCATCGATTTGAAAAATATTCATGAAATTTCGTTTTCTCAAATTGAACAATCTCTTCAAAATTGGGATATGCCTATTATAAAACCAAAAGATGTGTATACGAAAGGTCATTTTCCAAACATCAAGACTATATTATTAAACTTGAAGAAGATACAAAATCTATAGATGAAGATGGACAAGAACTTCTTATCTCACCTGAAAAAATTAATCGATATAAAGAAACTCATAAATATTTGCATATAGGACTTAATACTTCTGTTTTAGTCTCTGTATGAGATAAACGACATTTAGACTTTAATGACTCATTATTAGGAATGATTGAAGGCACCTTAGCCAAAGGCCAATTTATTTCAATTGTTTCCCAAATTTCTCTTTAAGTCTACACGATCAATTTGCACATGAAGTAGCCACTTTAGGAATCTATACTAAAGGATTTTCAATGAAAGGCATATGTTATAATGTTGCTGTCATTTATAGAATTTATTATAAACTAATGCATACTGTTGTACCTAATGTTGCTTATTCCAATCTTCAAAAGGGAACATCAACGTTATTCCTCACCAATATTCAAAATAAAACTGTCACTCCAAACAACTCAATTGGAAAGATATCAATATTCCAACAACTTGGACTATTTATGATAAAAATACTGAAGAAAAACAACTTCGAAATACATCAGATGAAATTGATCATATTATATCACATGATGATGGTAAAATCGAAATAACTTTTGCTGCTCGATCATCTACTTCGTCATATCGTCATGAAAGTTTTAGAAAATCCGCATCACCTCCAAAATCAGAAGCTTTGCCAACTCATGTAGCTTATCCTGTTTATTCTCAATCTATGATGATCATGTTAGTATTAATGATTTTAGTTAGTATCAAATCAATATGGTTCAGATAGAAGATTCAATTAATTTTCAGCTTGATTATTATAATTTAAAACAACAATTTTTACAACACCCATTAAAACCCTTATTTTGTCAAATATGTTCACGCTCTCATCAAGCCATTCTTCGTGAAAAGTATTTTTCTCATCTAAATCAAGTTAAAGAAAATATACCTTTCTTTGAATATTTAGCAACATCTAATCCGACTCTCATGACTAAAATTAATACTATTTGGGAAGGTTCCCAAGGTGAAAAATATAATCAGCCTCAACCTCCATTAGCTCCTTTAAAAATTAGCGAAAATATCAAAGCAACTCCTTTTAAAACACCGTTTGATGATGAATTACCCATAACAAAAAAGGATTTAAATCATATTATTGAACAAAATAATTTTACAAATATTTATATCTCCACTCTTAAAAATAAAACCAATTCTCTAATTAAATCTAATACACCTTCTACCTCTCATACCTTACAGCGTATAAATTTATCACCAACCATCCCTGAACCCATAATAACTAATTCTTTTCCTATGCATTTCTCTACATCTCCTCCTTTTAAAGCCAAGTTTAATCTATCCGCTAAATTATTAGAACGCATTACTCAGCAACTAGAAGCTCTAGATTCTGCTTCCAAGAAAAAGGACAAGGCTCCTATTATAGCTACTCTAAAGACTGATAATGTCTCTGGTCCTCCTTCAATAGATTTATCATCCATTTCTAACGACAATACAGCTATAACGAATACAGATAGTGATAGTTCTACATCATCTTTGAATATTCATCGTATCAAACGATCTAATGATAGAACACCTTATAAATCTTCCTATACCCCAATACGCAAACAATTTTATAGTCGACCCTCTCCTGCTGATATGATTATTGAAGAACCCAAACAGCAACGCATCAAATTTGATGGCAATACTTTATATGAATGGAATATCGATGGATTATCCAATTATCGTATTATGGAAGTCATGTTACAAATACAAATTTATGCACAAGCTTGTCAAGTTGTTGATCATGCTGAAATACAAATAGATAAAGCCATAACATCAGGCTTTACATGGCAGTTATATGGATGGTGGAATAATGTGTTCACTCTTCAACAACGAAATGACATATATAATTCGAAAATTACATTCTCAATCTAGCAGTCTTCTAAGTTTGTAATCTAAGTGCTTTGATACCAATTTTTGGCGAAAAGACTTTATAAAGGAAGGAGCACAAGATTGAACACTTAGATTACAAACTTAGAAGACTGCTAGATTGTGAATGTAATTTTCAAATGCCTATTCTTCTCGTAGCGATGGTATTTATAAGGAGAGGCAAGGCCATCAGGAGTAAAAGCAAATGACGCACTAGCTCTGCAAAGCTAGTCCTACATGTCATATACATGTGACACGTTAGGTAGGCATTATCTTAAAGAGATTCTTTAAAGATAATGCGATACGAATAAAGGCAAAACAGAAGTGATAAGATGTTTGCTTTATATTGTAGCATTTTTGGCTTTTCTGGATGAGGGATAAGATTCTTTATACTTTATATTGTTCAGGTATTGTAGCACTTTTTGACTTTTCCTGATGCTTATCTTGATGTCTGACCGAATAATTGAGTGAGGCGGGCAAAAAGGGCCTGGAGGCATGGGCCTGAAAAGATGAATGGCATGGGCCTGAGGGCAAGCAAAGCCTGGAAGCATGAGCTTGATTAAAATGGAATGGCATGGGCATGAGGGCAGGCAAAGCCTGGAAGCATGAGCTTGATTAAAATGGACTGGCATGGGCCTATCATATGTATGTGATGATTTTATTTTATTTTTAACATATAGAAGGTACAAAAATCTCTTAAGGGAGGATTACGCAAAGTGCGCCATAATTCAAAATAAATAAAATCAGCATAGCGCATTGGAGCTGGATAGTCGACATAGACTTTAATGCGAGGAGTCTGCATAAGATACCAAGCGGTAATGAGCAGATTGTCTTTGGAAGGTGACCATCCGATAGCTTCTGTAGCAAAGATGGACAAGTGTAGTGGTTGTGCATGAGGTTCGGATGAAGTGCGGAGATATAATACTGAAATGCGAAAGATCATCAAGAATTTGATTCAATAATGGATGATGGATTGCTGGATGCTGAAGTGCACTGGCTAGGTCCATTTTAAAGGTCAATAAAATTTGGAGAAGATGATGCACCGTCGGAATTAGTCCTGGAAGAAGCAGAATATTTATAGTCAAATTGCTTGAATCGAGCTTCCATTTGTTGCTGCATTTGTTGAAATCCTTGTTGAAAATTTTGTTGAAGCTGTTGAATAATGGTATTGGCAAGATCTGGTGATACAGTTGAACTGGATGTTGCAGTTTTAGTTTTATGCAGAGGTGATGGTGTGGTAAGGTTAATGTCTTTATAGGTTTGTGAAAGGGTTGGAAATTCAGTGATCTTAACAGGAGTGGTAATAGGGAGGGAAAAATCCAATATTGGGTCCGAATTTTGTCCACCATTCAGCCATGAACCAAGCAGGAAAATTGACATGCAGAGATTTTTTGAAAGTTATATACCACGAATGTCTAGAGGATGGGTCTTTATAAAAAAGGATGTTTCGCCAAGCATCAATATAATCTTTATAATTGATTTGCAAAGGTTGTCGATCAGCGATGAGAGTCATGGATTGATAAATATAATGGTTTTGTCTGATTGAGCGTTGTTGCGACCATTCTAAGCTAGATAATACCTTTTGAATCTTGAGTTTTGAATAAGCGATGTCTTCAGAGTTTGGCTTTTTGAAGTGTTCAATAACAACATATTGGGTAGAGATTAACAAAGTTTCATAAAATTTGATAGTAACATTTAGGCGATTAGGAATGAAATACAAAGAAGGTGGCATTATAAGTTTGGCTTGAGCGTCAATAGATTGATCTAAAAGATCGTAATCAGAAGAGTAACTAAATGACGAGAACTGAATTTATAAATAGATTTATTCATATATGCTTGATTGTAAGAGTGATATAAAGGTGAGAATTTATTAGATTGTGGAGAAGCAGCAGGGGATTTACCTTTATCGGCCATTATCTGTAGGCAATGAATGTGAGGTGTAGTAAGAAATTCACGGGATAAAAAGTCAGGAAGACAATTATTTTCTCCTTTTATATACTCAATATCAAAATCAAAAATACTTAATAATGCTTGCTGTCAGCCCCTCAATAGCGTGACCCGAGTAGGCTGAGCTAGGCGGCAAGAAACCTAGCCAATGACCGAGTTCAGGAGGGCTCGGCTGGTTCCATAAGGTTGGGACGCGAGTAAACATGCGGAACAGTGCACAGGCATAGAGGGGTTTACGCCTGGGCACGGACGGACTTAGGTATGCGCCATGGCACGCGGCACGAGCGGACTTAGGTACGCGCCTTGGCGCGAGCCACTGGCAGACTTAAGTATACGCCTTGGCACGGCTTGGCACGGCGCCTTGGCACGCCTTGGCACGAGAGCGGGTAAACCTTGGCACACCTTGGCACGAGCGCGGGCACGGGCAAGACTTAAGCAGATTCTTTGGCACGAGCAAGGCACGAGGCAAGGGTTGACAAATCTTGACTTGGGCGTTGACCCGGGTCAAAGTACGCTTGGTCTCATTTTGAGATGTTTTCTATTGGAGCCGAGGAAACGGCTTAACATCTACTATAAGGAGAGGTATGCTCTCTCCTTGGGGCGGCATGGGCGAACTAGCAGGGACCCTCGAGCATGCCTTGGGCGCAATGCCAAGGCACGACCCATGGACGGACCATGGCGTCGGCCACCCCGGCCGGTGGGACTCGGTCGGACCGAGCCCCGGCTAGCACGCAGAGGTGCGTAGGCGCGCAGCTAAGCATCACGAACAGCCCCTGTCCCGCATAGAACATGGGCCACGACCCTTGTGGTGTGGCTAGACCAAGTCAAGACGGTTCCAAGCAGTTGTGTAACTACCTTGGTCATGGATTGGAGCCATGACCAAGGCACGACCAAGAAGTCCCGAATACCAGGAGCATGTTGCAACGGATCTAGTGAAGGCTTGGACGGACCAAGTCAAGGGCAGTTACAGATGGTTATGCAACTACCCCGGTCATGGCACAAAGCATGACCAAACCACGTTCCAGCAACTTCCAGGCACGAAGAGCATGTGCCTCTTGACTAGGGGGTCAAGGCAGTTATGGCACGAGGTGGCAACAAGGAGCAAGGCAAGCGGTTGGGTCGCCTTGACCACAAGGAGTGGTGTTTTACCCAGTCTAGGACGGTTATGTAACTGATTGTAGGCTGGTCTATAAAGCCAAATGCTCTAGGTAGAGCAAGGGAGAGGGGAATGGAGAGAACGGAAATGCATGACTAGATGCTTGAGTGGCATGTATGCATAGAGTTCCACAATTGTATTCCTAATTGAGAGCTAGTAAAAACGTTTCCTTGTTGCCTATTGCTTGCTATTCCTTTAATTCGAGTATTGGTGTGCTGAACTAAGGTGGTCCTTAGGCACCACAGGTTCAATTGAGTGAGAAAAATTTCCTAGTGAAAAACCCTCTTTAATTGGCCCTGTGACAATTGGTATCAGAGCCTACGTTCGGAGACGATGGCGACCCGAGCAGTGAGCGACCTAGGTAAGAGGGTGTCTCACCTAGAGCAAATGATGGCAACAATGGCGGTCCCGGCGGACACGGCAGAGTCTTCAAGGCTGGAGCAACGCCTTGAAGGCTTGGAAATGTTGGTGGCGTCCTTGGTGGCTAGAGGAGAGTCACAAGAAGCTACAATAGCTATGTGGGAAGCGAGATTTGGGGAGCTTGAAGCAGATGTGCGGTCGGTGGGGGAACTTACCACCGAGACAGCCTCGACGATGGTTGTGGAGGTGAATCTGCCCAAGCGAGCCGTGGGCGGATCCTCAGAGGGTGTCGCTGCGGTGAGGTCCCGAACCAAGGTGCCAGAGCCAAAGAAATTCTCAGGCAAGCGGAGCGCAAAGGAACTTGAGAATTTCCTTTGGGATATGGAGCAATATTTCGCTACCGCTCGGACAGAGGAGAGCCAAAAGGTCATATTGACCTCCATGTACCTAGACGGCGATGCAAAACTTTGGTGGAGGACCAGAGTGGATGATGATTCGGCTGCGGGCAGACCGAAGATTGTGGAGTGGGAGGTGCTAAAACGGGAATTGAAGGATCAATTCCTACCCACGAATGCGGCTTGGCAAGCGCGGGAGGCGTTGCGCCAATTGAAGCAGAAGGGGACGGTTAGAGAATACGTGAAGGAATTCTCTTCCTTGCTACTGAATATCAAAAATATGTCCAAGGAGGACAAGTTGTTTAATTTCACCGCGGGATTGCAAGGATGGGCGCAGTCGGAGTTGCGGAGGCAAGGCGTGAAGAACTTGTCGAGTGCAATCGCAGTGGCGGATAGTCTTGTAGATTACAAGACTAATGGTGCTTCTTTTGAATCAAAAGAAAAGAAGTACAAGGAGAAGGATCGAGCTGGTGGATCCAGGAAGGAGGAGGAGCCTTCTTCAAAATATGATGCTAGTGCCAAAGCGTCAATGGGGAAAAAGAGTTGTTTTATATGTGACGGTCCTCACAAGGCAAGGGATTGCCCAAAGAAAGAGAAGTTGAATGCAATTGTTGCGGATGAACCGGAGGCTCGGATAAATCCATTGCAGTTGCTGAACACAGTGTAGGTGCACAAGGCTGGGGCATCAGTAGGGCTGATGTTCGTGGAGGCTCAGATCAACAACCAAGCAGTGAAGGTGCTGATCAATTCGGGAGCCACACATTCGTTTATTGCGGAGAACCTAGCTTGGAGGCTTGGTTTACAGCTTGCTGAGAGTGCAAGCATGGTGAAAGCAATCAATTCCGAACCAAGGAAGGCTATGGGCGTAGCCTCATATGTGGGCATTCGAATCCACACTTGGGAGGGCAAGGTGAATTTGGTTGCTGCTCCGTTGGATGACTTCGAAATCATTGCGGGAAATGATTTCTTGATGGCTGGGAAAGTAGCCGTGATTCCATCCCTTCATGGCTTGCTGATCATGGATGAAAGGGGGTCGTGCTTTGTTCCAGCGATGCGAGGCAGGGGCAAAGGCAGTATACCAAGGCTGGTGGCGCTGCAAGTACGGGATCAGGTGGAGAAATGTTGCTTTGGTGGGCAGCAGTCTGGTGGACAGGCAGACGCGGAGTGTTCGATGAGGGCATCGAACCATTCGGCGGGGGGATGTTTGTCAGCCCCTCAATAGCGTGACCCGAGTAGGCTGAGCTAGGCGGCAAGAAACCTAGCCAATGACCGAGTTCAGGAGGGCTCGGCTGGTTCCATAAGGTTGGGACGCGAGTAAACATGCGGAATAGTGCACAGGCATAGAGGGGTTTACGCTTGGGCACGGGCGGACTTAGGTATGCGCCTTGACACGAGGCACGGGCGGACTTAGGTACGCGCCTTGGCGCGAAGCACGCGAGGCACGGGCGGACTTAGGTACGCGCCTTGGCATGAGGCACGGGCGGACTTAAGTATACGCCTTGGCACGGCGCCTTGGCACGAGAGCGGGCAAACCTTGGCACACCTTGGCACGAGCGCGGGCACGGGCAAGACTTAAGCGGATTCTTTGGCACGAGCAAGGCACGAGGCAAGGGTTGACAAATCTTGACTTGGGCGTTGACCCGGGTCAAAGTACGCTTGGTCTCATTTTGAGATGTTTTCTATTGGAGCCGAGGAAACGGCTTAACATCTACTATAAGGAGAGGTGTGCTCTCTCCTTGGGGCGGCATGGGCGAACTAGCAGGGACCCTCGAGCATGCCTTGGGCGCAATGCCAAGGCACGACCCATGGACGGACCATGGCGTCGGCCACCCCGAGCCGGTGGGACTCGGTCGGACCGAGCCCCGGCTAGCACGCAGAGGTGCGTAGGCGCGCAGCTAAGCATCACGAACAGCCCCTGTCCCTCAGAGAACATGGGCCACGACCCTTGTGGTGTGGCTAGACCAAGTCAAGACGGTTCCAAGCAGTTGTGTAACTACTTTGGTCATGGGCTGGAGCCATGACCAAGACACGAAAAGAAGTCCCGAATACCAGGAGCATGTTACAACTGATCCAGTGAAGGCTTGGACGGACCAAGTCAAGGGCAGTTACAGATGGTTATGTAACTACCCCGGTCATGGCACAAAGCATGACCAAACCACGTTCCAGCAACTTCCAGGCACGAAGAGCATGTGCCTCTTGACTAGGGGGTCAAGGCAGTTATGGCACGAGGTGGCAACAAGGGAGCAAGGCAGTTGGGTAACTGCCTTGACCACAAGGAGTGGTGTTTTACCCAGTCTAGGACGGTTATGTAACTGATTGTAGGCTGGTCTATAAAGCCAAATGCTCTAGGTAGAGCAAGGGAGAGGGGAATGGAGAGAACGGAAATGCATGACTAGATGCTTGAGTGGCATGTATGCATAGAGTTCCACAATTGTATTCTAAATTGAGAGCTAGTAAAAACGTTTCCTTGTTGCCTATTGCTTGTTATCCCTTTAATTTGAGTATTGGTGTGCTGAACTAAGGTGGTCCTTAGGCACCACAGGTTCAATTGAGTGAGAAAATTTTCCTAGTGAAAAACCCCTCTTTAATTGGCCCTGTGACACTTGCCATCTTGCAAAAATCTGTTTAGAAACTAAATTTTTGACATCTTTAAAAAGAATTTCTTTTGCAGCTTTACAATCAACACGTATTAAAAACTTTTGATTTAAAATATCAGATTGAAATTTTTGTACACATAAAACAATTGCCAAAATTTCCTTTTTAATTGTAGCATAATGTTGTTGTGCTTTATTCCAAAGTTTAGAAGTGTAACAAACTAATTGTTCATTGCCAGGAGGTTTTTGTAGAAGAATACCACCATATCCTATATCAGATGCATCAGTTTGGATAATTTTGAAATAATTGGGATTAGCAACATGAAGACAAGGGAGAGATTTTACTTTCTTTTTAATGAGCTGAATTGCTTGGGTGTGTAAGTCTGTCCATTTGAATGGTATATCTTTTTTAAGAAGGGTTTGTAGAGGTTGGCGATCAATAGCAGATATTTATAAAAATCAGAAAGATAATTTAAGCATCCAAGAAACCGTTGCAATTGATTTTTATCAGAGAGATGATCGGGAATTTATCCGTTAAGTCTATTACTCGATTTACTGGAGTAATCGTTTGATTAGAAATTTTGAAACCAAGAAAAGTAATGGAAGTTTGAAAAAGCTTGATTTTCTTTTGAGATAATACAAGACCATTAGTAATAATAATATTTTGAAATTGATATAGATGTTTCCAATGTTGATCAATCGAAGAAGAAAATACAAGAATATCATCAATATAAACAATGATATAACTTTTATAGGGATTGAAAATAGCATTCATAATTTTTTGAAATTCCGAAGGAGCATTTTTTAAGCCAAATGGCATGACATTCCATTGATATTGTCCAAATGGAGTATTAAAAGTTGTTTTATAACGATCATTAGGAGTTATCTGAATCTCCCAGAATCCTGATTTTAAATCAAATTTAGAAAAAAATTATAGCAGAAGTAATTCGCTTAATAAGATCATATTTGTTTGGAAGAGGATAACGAATTGTTTTTAAGACTTTATTTAATCGTTTATAATTGATTACTAATCGAGGTGCGCCTCGTTCTAATTCAGGAGCGTTTTCAACATAAAAAGCAGTTCAGCTCCAAGGGGATTTTGAAGGAGTGATTAATTTTTTCTGTAACAATTCTTTTATTTCTTTTTCGCATAAGGTTAATAATCGAGAATTCATTTGTGAAGGATTAGCTTTAGTAGGAATTTGGCGTTCATCAAATATATCAATATAAGGAAGAGATACTTGATGATGTTTTCGAGTCCAAAAAGTAGAGGGTACTTCAGAACAGCATTGTTGTTGAATACATCAGAAATGGAGTATGTTGATCATAGAAATGGAGTATGTTGATCATACTGTGGCAATTCCTTCATGTCATATACATCCAGAAAAGTACATTTGAAGATAGTAAACTACTTATTAAATTCAAACCTATATTCTCGAAGAGGATAATAAAATGCTAATGCTGCATGATCAAGCAATCTACTGAAAATGCTGGACAAAAGATATTGGATGTGATGCAAATCAGATTTGGTGTTAGATTAGAATTCTTTGGTTACGTAAGTTATCTATTATTAGATCAGGTGAGTCCTTTAGTTAGATTGTCATTACAATTAAATAACTTTTAGGCGTTGTTGGAGAACAATTAGAATTTTGTTTTTATGTGTGTCTTAGTTAGCGTTTGTTTTTTAGTCAAAGTTAAGAGTACAAATATTACTTAGAGTTAGTTTGTGAGTCAAAGTTAGTCTACAAATATTAAGGGTCATATGCCTAGCTATGTAAGGGCAGAACGTCTTTTGTTAAGTTGATGATTATTTTGTTTGATAAATAAACTGAATTAGAGAAATAACTGTGAGTTATTCCTTATTTGGAGAATTTCTTGTGTTAAGAATTCTCTTTTGTGTTGAGTTTACTCTCTTGCAATTCCTGATCTACATTGGTATCATGGCTCCTCTCACTAATAGCATCCGTGGTGGAAAGTTCACTTGGTTTAAGGCTGCCAGCATAGCTTTTCAATTTATCAAAGAAAAGCTTACTTCGGCTCCTATTCTAGTTCTTCTTGATTTTTCTTAACCGTTTGAGTTGCATTCTCATACAATGTGGCTAAAAATGAGTAGTTGCATAAACATAGTAGCATGAAACAAGTTAGGTATATCTAAAGGCTTGGGACCACCAAAGAAGGAAACATGGTGGTGGAACGAGGATGTCCAAAGAGCAATTAAGACTAAAAGAGAGATGTATAGAAAAATACCTAATTGTCAAGATGAAGATGCATACAATCAATATAGAAAAGCTAGAAAACAAGCTAAAAAAGTAGTTAGTCAAGCTAAAACAAATTTCATGAAAGATCTACATACAAGGTTAAGCAATAGAGATGGCAAAAAATATATTTATAGGCTAGCCAAATTAAGAGATAAAAAGAAACAAGACCTAAGTCATGTAAGATGTATTAAGGACGAAAATCAAAATGTTTTAATGCGCAAAGAGGATATTAAGGAAAGATGTAGAAGTTACTTCGATAGTTTACCTAATGATGGCCAAGTTGATATCATAGTAGATGAAAACCCACACCAAGAAAGAAATGTAAACTATACACGCAACATTAGAATTCAATATGTTAAAGAGGCATTGAAAAGGATGAAAATAAGGAAAGCTTGTGGCCCAGATGAAATACTCATAGAGGTTTGAAAATGCTTAGGAGAAACTGGATTGACTTGATTGACAAAACTTTTCAACAAGATTTTAAAATCAAAATGGATGTCAATGGATTGGAAAAGAAGCATGCTTGTACCAATCTTCAAAAACATAGGAGATATTCAAAGTTGTTCAAATTATCGTGGAATTATACTCATGAGTCATACTATGAAACTTTGAGAGGGGATAATTGACAATAGGCTAAGAAGAGAAACAACAATATCAGATAATTAATTTGGCTTCATGCCTGGGAGGTCAACTATGGAGGCGATTTTCCTTGTAAGAAGATTGTTGAAAAAATATAGAGAAAAGAAAAAAGATCTTCATATGGTATTTGTAGATTTAGAAAAAGCATATGATATGGTTTCTAGAGATGTTCTTTGGTGGGTTCTAGAAAGAAAAGGAGTGTATGTTAAATACATAGACACTATTAATGATATGTATGAGGGAATAATAACGAGTATAAAGACATTTGGAAGAAGTACAAAAGAATTTCCTATTACGATAGGACTACATCAAGATCAGCTTTAAGGTCATATCTCTTTACTTTAGTTATGGATGATAGGCATATTCAAGAGGATATATCATGTTGTATGTTATTTGCAGATGATATTGTTTTAATGGACGAAACAAAAGATGGAGTAAATAGGAAATTAGAACTTTGGATGAATATATTATAATCTAAAGGCTTTAAGTTGAGTAAGACGAAGACCGAATACATACAATGTGAGTTTAGAAATACTAGACATCGAGATGATGGAGTTGTAAAATTAGGGGAAGTAGAAGTTCCTAAGGTGAACCACTTTAGATACCTAGGATTAATCATACAAAATGATGGGAATATTGAGAATGATGTCAAACATAGAATCCAAGCTAGATGAAAGAAATGGCAGAGTGCAACAGGGGTGATTTGTATTTGAAATGTTCCTACTAAGTTAAAAGGAAAATTTTATAAGAACGCAATTAGACCAGTTATAATATATGGAAGTGAATGTTGGGTTGTAAAGCAACCACAATTACATAAAATGAACGTAACAGAAATGAGGATGCTTATGTGGATATGTGGTAAAACTCGTAAAGATAGAATAAGAAATATAAAAACTTAAAACAAGTAGGATTAATATCAATTGACACAAAGATTAGGTAAGGGTTGTTGCGGTAGTTTGGTCACCTGCAAAGACGGCCTACAAATGCCCCACTAGAAAACTTGACTCAATAGAAATTGAAGAAATTTGATGAGGTAGGGGTAGACCAAAGTTAACTCATGACGCATTAATTAGGAGGGATTTGAATGATTTGGAAAGATCACCATCAATTGCACTTAATTGAGCGCAATGGAAGAGTTTGATCCATGTAGCCGACCTCAATTAACTTGAGACTGAGGTTACGTTGTTTGAGTTGCATTTTGATGCCTCAAAGATGGGGATTGGTGTTGTTTTGAGTCAACAGGGTCGCCCTATTGCTTATTTGAGCGAAAAGTTGTCGGGTTCGAAGCTTCGTTACAACACATATGATGTGGAGTTCTATGCTATCGTTCAGGCACTACGACATTGGAGACACTATTTATTCCACGCAAAGTTTGTGCTTTATATAAATCATGATGCCTTACATCACTTGAGCGGTCAAGATAAAGTTTCAGCCAGACATGCTTCATGGGCAGATTTTCTTCAGCAGTTCTGTTTTGTGATTAAGCACAAAGTTGGTACCATGAACAAAGTGGCAGATGCATTGAACCGCCGACATTCTCGTTTGACTCAATTACAAGTACAAGTATTGGGCCATGATACTTTTCGTGATTTATACGCCGAAGATGTTTTCTTTTCTCCGATCTTGGCGGATGTCTAAGAACACCGTTCTACAGAGTATATATTGCAAGATGGGTACTTGTTCAAAGGTACTCGGTTGTGTATTCCAAACTGTAGTTTGCGCCTACAGACTATTCGGGAGTTACATTGGGAGGGCCATGTGGGCATGACCATACATTTGATTTGGTGAGTCGGTCTTATTTTAGGTCTTCTATGCGGAAAGAAGTTGCTCGGTTCGTTGATCGTTGTAGGATTTGCCAAACTTCTATGGGGATGGGAGTTTTGATCTATATCAAGATGCTTGCATGCTCAATCAAACATTCATCAATATATTCAATCAATTAGAAATATATTCAACAATTAAACTGCCCAACGAGTGCACCATGGGTGCACACTCGATGCACACACAAAACTAACATACTTGGCCTTATTTATAGACCTTAACTCATAATCTCTCTCAAACTCTAACTCACAATCTCACTCAAACACAAATACTTCTACTTTTATCACTAAACACTCAAATCCTACTAAAACTCAAACTTACTAATTAGACAAACTTAAAAATTAAATCCTAAATTGATGAAGTCCAAGAATTAGCTTGCAAATTCTTGACAGGATAATGATGAAGTCCAAGAATTAGTTAGTCTGCAAATTCTTGACAGGATAATGATGACCAAGAATTAGTTGCAAATTCTTGAAAAAATAGGAAAAGATATGACGGGATGGCATTTTTGTAATTTTTGGTGAAGTTCGGACGCTTGCATTTTGACGTTTTGGGGGTATGGGTTTATTGGAAACGGCGTGGAGATCACGACTCACAGCTATGCTGTGACTACGACGTTTTTCGGCAAAATTCCATCGTTTCGCCCTCCGAAACAGAAATTTTGCTATTTTAGGAAACTTTTGTTTCGCTTATAACTTTCATTAGGAATTTCCGTTTTTATTGCCGTTTGCGGCATTTGTTTCTATTTTTCGTCTAGTTTTCAGTTTAGGGCTTTTTGGACTTTTTACTATTTTTGGCAAATTTTAGGGTTTCGCTATTTAAGCGATCTATTGAGTGTAATTCGTAGTTTTTGGCTTGAATAAAAGAATTTTCGAACTTGGCTTAAGTTCTGACCTAGATCGAGTTGTTCGTGGATTCGTTCAACCGGTTTAAAAGATCTCCACTGCGTCAGTTGGTATCAGAGACAGGTTCAGCGTGATTGGAGAAATCATGCCGCCGAAGAGGAACCAGCAGCGTATCGAGGAGGTGTATGACCGTGACAATCTGAATCGACAAATTGGCCAAATAATTGACCAACGCATGGGCGCGGTGGTAGAACAATTAACTGCCAGAATCGATCAGTTGTTAAGTCGGAATATGGATCGTATCCGTAACCATCGAAGGGAATCTGTTGGTGATGAACCAGTAAGAGATTCTTCTACCGAAGGGGAGGATGAGTATGTAGAGGCACCGAGGAGGCGCTACAGGCCGCGTGCAGTTGAGAATGATCGCAGGCGGTGGGAGTCTGGGATGAAGACGGAGGTCCCAGAATTTCATGGCACCCTTCAACCAGAAGAATTCTTAGACTGGCTGGCGTTAGTTGAAGAAGTCCTAGAATTCAAAGGTGTGCCCGAAGACAAGCGTGTGCAACTGGTTGCGACCGGATTCCGCAACAGGGCCATGGCTTGGTGGCAACAACAGAAGTTGATGCGGAATAGGAATGGAAAAGCGAAGATCACCTCGTGGGAGAAGATGAGAAAATACTTACGGGCTGAGTTCTTGTCTTACAACTTCTAACGCCTTATGTATCAGAGGTTGCAGAATCTGAGACAGGGGCAAAGTCGATAGATGATTACACTATCGAGTTTTATCGCTTAGTCACTAGAAACGAATGCAGGAGACTAACGACCAATTAGTGGCGCGGTATATTGGTGGGGGCGAGGATGCGAGATCCAAGATGTCGTCAACATGTTTGATCCGGCTTCCTTATCTCAGACGCACCAACGAGCATTGTTGGTGGAGAAACAACAACGTCGGGGTGTGAGTAATGCTTCCAAGAATGTTAGTGTTGGGACAACCAATACTTTGGAGGTAATACCGCGCAATTAACCCTGCTAGTCGCACGAACAGACCTAGCACAAGTGGGATTAAATGCTTCGGTTGTGGCGAAGTTGGGCACAGGAAGTCAGAATGTAAAGGGAAGAAGACTCTCTTTATTGAGAACGAAGAGGAAGACGAAGGGGAAGAGGCCAACATCAACTGCGAACCGAACCTTTGATACCTCTGACAACACAGAAGAGGAGATCGTGACTGGAGATGTGGGTATTACCTTGGTTGTGAGGCGTTCTTGTATGACTCCTAGAGCTGTCGCTGATGATGAGTGGGCATGGAATAACATCTTTCGGTCCCAAGTGTACCATCTTAGGCAAGGTGTGCGGGTTCATGATTGATGCGGCGGTGCGAGAATATCGTCTCGCTTGAAGCGTTTCGAAGTTGGGCCTTGCAATCGAACAACACCCCAGCCCTACAAGCTAGCTTGGGTCAAGAAGGGTGGTGAGGTGCGTGTGTCAAAGCGCGCCTTGGTGACTTTTTCTATTGGTGCTAACTACAAGGATTCGACCTGGTGTGATGTTATGGCTATGGATGCTTGCCACTTGTTCTTGGGACGTCCTTGCGCTTTGATAGGGGAGTTGTGCATGATGGCGGAACCAATAAGTACACCCTTATGTTCAAGGGAGTGAAGATTGTGCTAGTACCCGCCAAGGATCCTGAGAAAGTCAAGCCTACTAAAGAATCTAGCGACTTCTTTGTCTTTGGCAAGATTTGAAGATGCATTACGGGATTCGAGGTAGTTTACATCTTGATGGGAAAGGAGGTAGATAGAGATGTTGATGTTCCTGAAGCCGCAATTCCTATTGTGAAGGAGTTTTGTGATGTTTTCCCGATGAGATGCCGAAGGACTACCACCATTGCTTGATATTCAACATCGATTGACCTTGAACCTGGTGCGTCACTACATAATAGACCACACTACCGAATGAGTCTCAAGAGCATGAGGAGTTGCGCGAGACGAGTTGAAGACAAGTACAAACAATATGCAGATAAGAAGAAGCGTCACGTGGAGTTTGAAGTGGGTGACTTTATGTGGGCAGTTCTCACTAAAGACCGGTTCTCTGTAGGTGATTACAACAAATTGTCAGTTCGGAAGATTGGTCATGTGGAGGTTCTTGAGAAAATTAATCCTAATGCTTACAGATTGAAGTTACCAAGTCACATTCGCACGGCTGATGTATTTAATGTCAAACATCTTGTTCCCTATTATGAGGATACGTATGACGATGACAATTCGAGGGCGAATTCTGTCCACCCTGGGGAGAATGATGAAGTCCAAGAATTAGCTTGCAAATTCTTGACAGGATAATGATGAAGTCCAAGAATTAGTTAATTTGCAAATTCTTGACAGGATAATGATGACCAAGAATTAGTTGCAAATTCTTGGAAAAATAGGAAAAGATATGATAGGATGGCATTTTTAGATCACGACTCACGGCTATGCTTTGTGATTACGACGTTTTTCGGCAAAATTCCATCGTTTCGCCCTCCGAAACAAAGACAATTTTGCTATTTTATGAAACTTTTGTTTCACTTATAACTTTCATTAGGAATTTCCGTTTTTATTGCCGTTTGCGGCGTTTGTTTCCATTTTTCGTCTAGTTTTCAGTTTATGGCTTTTTGGACTTTTTACTATTTTTGGCAAATTTTAGGGTTTCGCTATTTAAGCGATCTATTGAGTGTAATTCGTAGTTTTTGGCTTGAATAAAAGAATTTTCGAACTTGGCTTAAGTTCTGACCTAGATCGAGTTGTTCGTGGATTTGTTCAACTGGTTTAGAAGATCTCCGCTGCGTCATAAATACATTAGGACATGGAGTTTGAGTCAAAAACCCAACAATCTCCACCTTGGCGAAAAACTACACCAAACACACCAATCACCTACTCAGTCTTTGTAGCTACCACGAATAGCAATGAACCACCACCCACTCATCAGCACGTGCAATCAATCACCCACTTTTAGTCCCTACCAACACATCACCATCACTCCTAACTATCTCAACCATCGACAGATCATCACCAACTACCTCAATCAGTTGGGGAGTCGTAGATCGCGGAATATGAAGTTTTTATAGATGTCGAGTAGGACTGTAGGTGAGTCGGTCTTATTTTTGGACTTATTCTTGGTCTTATTTTTTGTCTTATTTATGGTCTTATTTCTTATCTACATCAGGATGCTTGAATGAATGGATGCATTGATGTTGGCAGTACTCACATTGGAAGCTTACTTAATGACTCTCACCTTTTTACATATTGCAAATGTCCCATTTTTATGCAAGCCTTCCATTTAGATAAGAACAGATTGGCATATGACATTTGGTAACTGAACAAGTTACACTAGATGAATCTATGAGACTATGACTTGCTCCGCTTTTATTTTTCATTGTTTTTTTATTATTTTTTTGTTTTATTTGTCATTTTCTTTTCATCAGATGTCTTCAATACAATTTTACATGAGGTTGTAGACACACACACAAATACACAAACAGATGCAATGAGAAAGAAAGAGGGAATACATGTCTTAATGCCTAACATTGAGCTTCTGTAATATTTTATTTGCCACTTAACCTTGCAAAGAATAGGTGTGATACAGCTAATTCTAGGAAAGGCACTTTATGGAGGCGTAGAAGTTTACCTATTTGATGCAAGGCAGTTCTATGGAATTCATTGAGAATAACGTATGTGATGTTGACAGTTCGGGGAGGACGATTGGATTGGTAATGCTCCACTTGCCCACTCCAGTTTTAAATGGTGTTTTAAATGGCATGCTTACAATCACATAATTAATCCATCTTGAGCGTGACAGGAGGAAATGAGTGTCATTTTTCTCACATCTTTGGCTTCTAAGGGAACATGTTCTTGGTAAAGCATAGGTGATGACATAATAAGGCCCATTCCTAAAAGGAACATCCACACACTGGTGCGACCTGTGTAAGGAAAGTAGGGATCCTGTCTTTACACATTGTCCATTAAATAAGAATGACCAAAGTTGTCAAATCAGAATCAGATCATAAAATCAGTTGGGGTGAATTGTGAATCGAATCATAAATCGTAAGATTTTTTTCGATTCTTTTAAAATGCTTCAAAATACTTTTAATTTGTGTATTCATTGATTATCTTTCAATTTTAAATGATATATAATAGTTTCAATAGAAAGTTAAATAAGAAAAGTTGTATTTTGGGTAAGAAAATGTGGTTTTTACTAACGGGTGGAACACTTTATATACAAATGTGTCTGACAGGGTGTGTATTTAGTGGATTCGATCTTTCTTGTTTTGGTTTCGTTCTTAGATCTTTTCCAAATTTTTCCTTTTCTTTTCTTACCCAGATTTCTCTATCTCCTCTCCCATTTCGCTGATTGCTCTTTTTCTCTTTCTCTCTCTCCTTTTGGGGAGTTTAAAAAAATAAAATAAAATAAAATATACGAAACTTGGGGTTGCTGGACAGTCCAGCGACCCCTTTATCGGGTTAAAGGTGTTAACTCGTAAATCGTACAAGTTAACTCGTATGAGTTAAATCGAATCGCACGATTCGATTCATGAATCGTGCAATTCTTGTAGGTTTACGATTTAATAGCCATCTCGACTCATTTTTCCCTTGTACCGAGATAACTCGTAAGAGTTAACTCATAAATCGTACGAGTTTGACAACATAGAGAATGAAGCCATGACGTTTCCTTTTTACAGCGCATGGTTCCTTCTTGGGTCGCCCCTCAAAGATGTGTCGATATTTTGTTCAGAACTTGTCACCAAATGTGGGATAGAGTGAGAAGAGCCTAGCAATGTGTTTTGCTTTGAGGCTACCTGCACAGAGCGTAACAACCTGCTCTTTGACTAAAAGTTGCAAGATTTTCAGTTGGCTTAGGAGGCAGCTTGTTTCAGGGTATGTGTTTGTTATCATGCATCAAGGATTGATTCTTGGTCCCAGATGTTTTGAGAGACTGATCTGTCCTTTTCTAGAAGTCCTGCTCCTTAACAGCATCTGCTTTAATATATTGCATTTCTTGTTTATTCCACATCATGATCAATAAAAGATTTCTAATTCAAGAAGAAAAAGGTAGCTTCAACTTTAAATTTTTTAACATTATACCTAGCATAGCACCCAAATTGTTGGCAATGATAAGATAATTTCCAATAAACACTTGCACTATCTGACACATTCATGCTATAGCCAATAGACTCCACAATTGATCCTACAAAAAAGAAAAAAAAAAAGTCAAGTGATGTTGTCGCTATTCTGAACGGAAGAGACTTATAATCAAAAAAAAAAAAAAAATCTTTATGGAAGAGACACAACAGTTGGGCAGTAAAGCAACAACAATTACATAAAGTGAATGTAGCAGAAATGAGGATGCTTAGGTGGATGTGTGGTAAAACTCGTAAAGATAGAATAAGAAATATAGAAATTCAAAGACAAGTAGGAGTAGCACCAATTGATACAAAGATTAGGGAAGGGCGGTTGCGATGGTTTGGTCACCTGCAAAGACGGCCTACAAATGCCCCAACTAGAAAACTTGACTCAATAGAAACTGTAGAAATTCGACGAGGTAGGGGTAGACCAAAGTTAACATGGGATGCATTAATTAAGAGAGATTTGAATGGTTTGCAAAGCTCACCATCAATTGCACTTAATCGAGCACAATGGAAAAGTTTGATCCATGTAGCCGACCCCAGTTAATTTGGGACTGAGGCTATGTTGTTGTTGTTGTTGTATGGAAGAGACACAACAATCAAACAAGAGAAATACTTAAATTTCCCATGCTTATTAATTGTCAACAATGTTGCTCTTTTCAGTCCAAAATCCTGCAACAAGCTAAGAAAGAAAGCCTTTGGTTCCCATGTCAACATTATAATTTGTAACTAAGCACATTAGAAATCTTTATAATGACAAGCATAACATGTTAACCTCAATATGTTCAGCAATACTTAAGTACATTAAGGTCTGGACATTTATAGAACTCAACTTTACAGCTTTGTTATTTGTGAGTGCAGTCCAAAGCAACAGATTCAAGGTTCTTAAAGGCAAAGACAAATCTAACAAAAGATGTGGAACATTTTGTTAACATTTGGATGTGATCAACTCAAGATTCTAAACACTTAGTTCAATTTTATTTACAACAGCGTGAATAAAATATTTTGGGAATCAAAAATAACTTTAGAATTTTACAATGACAGCAAATCTGAAATTCATATAGATAAACATGGAAAATATCCAAAATTCATATTATTTACCTGGAATTGTTATGTCACTAATAGATCCCCAAAAGATGGAAGCAATGCCATCTCTGCAGCTTTATCCAAGCAACTGGCTTTCAAATTAGAATAGCAATCATTTTAATTAATCAATTCAAAGCAAGAAATACTTTTTATGAATTAATGATTAATGGTAGAGATGTTTTAAATAGGTTGACGTACTTCTGTAAATGTGCCTCCCAGTACATCTGATGCCAGTCGACAATGTGAATATCTCTAGATCTTTTCATGACTTGCTTTGTCCATTTATCATAAGATAGAATTGCCCCAACAATCTCAGGCCACCGAGACTTAAATAATGTTTCCCATGCAATATTAAAGTCATCATATCTGTAATAAAGAATTTGACTCATAACTGTCAGAGATTACCCTTCCTCACTCAAACACCAACAAATGACAAAGGAACATTATCGTCGAAATAGGAAGAGAAAATAAATCATATATGGACACACCTTCCACGTTTCCTTGCATTGTTAAGCTGATTAGAGATAAAAATATCATAATGCTTGGTTGGCCTGTTTGGAAGATAAAAAAATAAAAAAAGATTAGTCATGAGAGTGAATTCAAGAGCAAGTTTAGAGCCTTTATAAGATGTAGCTCTAAATTGAAGAGGGCAGAAATCAAAATAAGGAACAACATCAAAGTAAACCACAAAAATATAGATACAGAAGCAATCATCAATTAGTCATAGATAGACTACAAATCAATGTTGTAGCTCTCAAAAAGGATTGTTGGAACATACAATCTAAATATGCTCAAATCAAAAGATGACAATTGTACAAAGTACTATCATGTACATCTAAACAACCAGAATTTACGAATATAAACAATGCCAGAGGCTTGCAAAGAATGTCCTAAGACAGAAAAATTTCCTACAATTCGGTGTTGAATTTCTTCACAGAGTTTTGTCTCCAGGATACAACTGACTTTGATCTTTGATTAAGCACCAATCAAGGATCCTTCAAATTGCAAGGATGGATTCTCTCAAACACAAGTTAACACAAGATTCTATGTATTTCGAAGTTTCAATAAGACTAGGACTCTCTTTATGTAGGGAGCGGTGCAAAAGCCACGAACAGTTGCAACACTTCAAATTTGAATCAATTTTAATTCGAATTTTAAGGGATGCCAATTTGTGGTTAGTTCTTTAATCGCCACCATTAGTCAACTTCCGAAATCAAAAAATGCAACTGATGGAACTTTTTTTTTGTTTGAATTAAAAACAAAAAAACAAAACAAAACAAAAACAAAAACAAAAAAAAAAAAAAAAAAAACAAATATCAGGTTTTAAAACCAAAAACGAGTTTAAGAAATGGCTAAGTCCACAACCATAGCCCCAACTCCCAAGGCCCTTATCAAAGACATTTTAATTTAAATGTTAAAATCATATCACACCTAGGGAACCCCAATGGTCCACCCACTTCACTACACATGTCACATATGCATTAGTATGAACTATGAAGTGAGTTTCCATATTTGAAGTGTTAAAGAAACACTTTCTTTCCTATGTGGAACTAAATGTTGAGTGTCGTATTACAATACAAACTTTGAACCTCAAAAGTTCAGCAAAAGGATAAATCATTTAGGATTTATCAACATTGCAAGAGTGCCAAGGATATTTCACTAATCACTTACACAACAACAACTGCTGATAGATTCTTTCAATAACTAAACAATTCAACTCTTTACAACACAAGATATCAATTTAATGCATTAATCATCAAACACTATCAAGCAAGCTTTTATACTCCCTTCTCATAATCATTTTCAAAAGTAGTTTAGCAAAGATATCATTTTAATATCTACCTTTTTTTAGATGCTTAAGGGCACTATATCAAGTTGAGTGAAAGAGTTTGATCCACGTGGCCGACCTCAAATAATTTGGGACCAAGGCTTTGTGTAGTTGTTGTACGCCATAAGGTATTTACACATATCACTTCTTCTATTAAAATTTACATATGAAGGATAAGATAAAGACAAAAAAAATCAAATTCATATCATTGGAACAGTTACAAAAGTCCTATTTTTCCTTTTAAAAGCTATATTTCTACTTCTATTCTTTCCTCATATTTTTTTCTTTTTTTGCTTCTCTTTTGGCTATTTATTTGTGCATTAAGCTGCTGAGATTATAACCATTGGCTTAGTGCAGTTGTTGGGACCTATTAGTTGTTCACTTGTGCTTCTAGAAGGTCACAAGTTTGAATTTCTAACTTTTCAAGACATATCTCTTGTAGGATGGGTACGTTGCCTACAAAATACTCAGGGGTAATCATGGGCACCGGAATAGTCAGAAGGAATCCAGGACTCCATAGTATCAAAAAAAAATGTTAAAATTGTAACTTGGTATCAAAGCTTTTTTCACCTTCTCTTCCTCTTTGTTTCCTGCTTTTCTTTTCTTCAATTAGGTTAAAAAGTGATCTACGGATATCAATTTAATTGTGGTTGCTCCAACATTAAAGTTTTTAATAGTGAAAGTTCTCATGTTGTATCTATTCCAAACGATGCCTAGATCTTGTAATTTGTATAACTTGGTTGCTATGTTCTAATTTGTACATATTTAGAATGTAAGTTCCAACAATTAGTCCATAGATCTAACTTCAAAGCATAAATGCAAGCTTTTAGACACTATTTACCAAGTCCTGTGTCCACACATTAGAGAATATGCAACTCCGACATGCGGACACATACCCACACTTGAGTCCAGGTATAATAGGCCATGGATAGAACAATAACAAAAACGAGATTTCCGTTCTTGATTAGGTTGCTACTTCAGACAAGCTCTATCTCATCTCCTCAGAAATGAACATAAAATTGTTGGATGGACTTTGTCTTCAGAAGATTCTTCTACCCTCATCATTATCTCCAACCCGTGCTCACGCTACTAAAGAAAGGAAAAATGGGCATAAATTTTAACCTAACTTTTCCAAACTTTTACAGGTCAACCTAAATGTTTGAAAGTTATTGCGGCAAAACTGAAACGCTTTCGGATAGTGAAGCGAGGCGACGTAAGCCTCATTTTCTGAGAGGCCAAACTACTAAGGCCTTGTTTGGTATGTGGGTGAGATATCTCCCAACTTACAGGAGAGATGGTGAGTTATCTCCCCCTCCCCCCATAAGGAGATATCTCCCAATAGTTCAATGGACAAAAATACCCCTCACAAATCATCTTTTTCCCAAGTCTCTTACAAATCATCTTTTTCCCAAGTCTCTCACAAATCATCTTTTTTATTTTAAAAATGTGTTTAAAGGGAATTTATGTCAATTCCCACATTTTATTGTTTTTAAATATTTGCAACTTCCCTGCAAGTTTAAAGTTCAACCAAATATGAAATATGAACTTACATTGTGAGTTAACTTCATGGAGTTATCTCCACTCAAACTGTAGTTGGCAAAAATGAACCAAACGAAACTTAAATACTATCTCTAATGTCAATAAAGAGCAAATGCCAAAAATTGAAACCAACAATCAGCATCCTCCTAAACCTTAAACATTAAGCCCTAAACCCTAAACCCTAAATCAAAACCCAATATTCATAGAAAAGGCAACTTTTCTTCCACAACAAGGCAAAGCAATTCAACAATTTCAAACAAAACCCTAATTGATGAACGAAAATTGATTAAAGAGGCTTTTTACACAGACATTCGCTTGTGCAGGAGATGAAGAGCCATCGGAGGCAAGTGCTTGAGCAGCAAATCGAAGAGGTACGATGGAAGATCATCAGATACGGCGTCGAGAAGGCGATGATCATCGTGATCTCCTGAACAACAAATCGAACGAAAAACGTTGACTGATTGGAACAGTAGAAGTTGAAATTGAAGGAATTGAAGGAGCCCTACCATGAATGATCTCAGTCGAAACAGATTCAATGCATAGAATCAACAACGACTTGGACTGCCTCATAATGAATTCTGCCGTGTTAGGGCACGTAGTTCGTACAGAACAACCATTGAAGCTAAGAACACTCACAAGTCGCAACAATTTCCATTAAAACAAGGGAAATAGTATCATTTGGTCTAAGTAACTGCCGCGTTTTCTTGATTTGTTCATCAAGTTTTTATTTTTATATAATTTGGGTTATGTTGTTAAGTTTGATTGCTTCATTAGCAATTACTAAATGAGGGAAAGAGAGAGTAAAAAGGTGGAGGAGTGAGAAAAAAAAATCATCTTAATTGAGTTTTCATGCGCACATTTAAAATCAAAACAGCCTATTAATTTGTAGTTATCAATTAAATTACTATTTTATCCCGAATTTAAATATTTGTATCAAAACACTTAGGGCATTGTTGTAAGTTTGAGCCAAAAAGCTTCACGGTTAACCGTTTTGGGATTGCTATTATAATAGTATAGATAATCAAAAGTAAAAATAAAAATAAAAATTCTTCCACCAAAAGTAAACTGATACATATTTAAGAAGAAAAAAAACCTAAAAGTTCAAGATCAAATGATAATTTTTGTCTAAAAACAAAAAATTACAAAGAGAGAGGTTTAAATTCACATTGTGCATTGAATATAATATTTCTCATAAGATCTATGGTTTCATTCGACATTTACTATTGAAGGTGCTCTAATAAGCTAAGTCCGGCTTAGCATTAGTATATTTTTTTTTTTTTGGGTAAATACATGCCCTATTGGCTCAGAACCAAAAAATAAAACTAAAAAATTGGGGTGGGTGTATCCCTCTCAAGTCGCAAAGAAAATGCTACGTGGAATCGAGTCGATAAATCGAACTACACATCTTTCTTCCGGTGCTTTTTTGGCAAGCTTGTCAAGCACAAGCGTTTTTTTGCTTGAAGACTTTTTGAATCTTAGTCTCGCCTCTCTTATTAAGAAGTTGCATTATTTGCCAAACTAGTTGATCTCATTGTCCAATTGGACCCATTCGATCCCATTCAAGCTCGGTTCGTGAGTAGGTCTATTTTCCACTCGATCCCACCTAAGCTAAGTATTAATTTTTCTTATTTTAAATAATATTTTTTACATATATAATTCATAAATAGTAAAAATATAAAAATAAGTAAAAGTGGACTTTTCAGATGGACTTAGGCTAGGGATGCAAATGAGGAGGGTAGGAGATGGGGACCCATCTCCATTTCCATCTTGTCATCCTTATGCGGGGATGAACCCGTTCCTATACTTGTCTAATCCTCGAGGGGATGAGGAATCCCATTAGGGAAAACTTTTTTTTCTCATTTAATTCTTCATTGAGGATCCCTGCGAAGATTCACTGTGAGAAAATATTTCTCCCCACTTAATTTTTGACAAAAAAAAAGAATTATAAAAAGTAAGGTATCAAAGACACACACATATGTATATGTGTATTGATATTTTTAAATAGTATTTATACACATACTATACATATATCTATTGCTAGCATAGACATATAGTAATTAATGTAGTTTGATAATTTGTGCAATAAGGTTTTGCATTTCTTTTTTTTAATTTGATTCTAAATTTGTAAAATGTAAATATAGTTGTAAACAATTCAAAACAAAATATATAATTAATGTAGTTTGATAAAAAAAAATATTTTTTTTTTAACCAAATAAGTTAAAATTATAAATCTCATTAGAATTTATTTGTTATCTGTATCACTAGTGTTTTTAGGTAAAAATCATTTGATATATATATATATATAATATATGGGGATCCTCTTGGATCTCCTCCAATGATCCCAATGGAGATACCCAAAGTGAGGATCCCCGCAGATATATTTTTTTACCCATCTACATGCTCGTGCCCTCGTGGGTATGTGGTTTTCTCTCCATCCACGCCTCCATCCCAATTTAAAGTCCTTTTACCCGTCTCCCATTTAAAGTCCATTTACCACGCCTCCATCTACGCCTCGTAGTCTATAGTAGGCCACTGACGAAGTCCGTGGTCACCTGTTCCCACTTCCACTTAAGAATGGCCAGCGGTTGTAACAACCCAGTGGTCTCATGTGCTCAGCCTTCACCTACTGACAAATATGACAACTTCTGACATAGTTACCAGCGTTAGTCTTCATCATTGGCCACCAAAACAATCGTCCCAAATCATGATACATCTTGGTCCGACCAAGATGAACAATATATCGTGGCAGGTGTGCATCCTTCAGTATGCTGTCCCTGAGCTCCGATACAGCATGTATCCACAATTACCCGTGCGCCTTTAGCACCTATCTGACGTCTTAGTCCAATCTGTGCAACTTGGATCTCGAACCAGTCTGCTGAACCGCCAACATAGCCCGTCAACTCTCTAGCACTCAGCAATCCGCTCTAGAGACACTGTATGAACTCTCATTTGACAACAAATTTGTAGCTCAACAATAGCCTCTATCACACACATCACCGACATTGCCTCAAGAAGTCTATACTTACGTGTCATAGGCCGCAAGGACTTTTCGGCTATCAATGTCACTCCGGCTCAATGCATCAGCTACCACATTCCCTTCCCCATATGGTGTTATATGACGAAGTCTTAATCTTTCAGTAACTCAAGCCATCTCCTCTATCGCATGTTCTACTCCTTCTGAGTGAACAAATATCTCAAGCTCTGGTGATTAGTGAACAACACGAACCTCTCTATATAGAGATAATGCCTCAAAGCCTTCAATGCAAACACGATAGATGCAAGCTCTAAGTAGTGCATTGGATAATTACCCTAGTGAGGTCTCAAACATTGAGATAAGTAAGCCATTGGATGTCCATCCTACATTAAGAATCAACCTAACCCAATGCCTAAAGCATCGGTATGAACTGAGAAGCCTTTACATGCCATGGCAATGCTAACACTGGCGCATAAGTTAGCTTTCTCTTCAGCTCCAAAAATGCTTCCTTACATACCTTGGACCAATCAAATCTGACATCTTTCTTGGCCAATCTAGTCATTGGCACTGCGATCAATGAAAAATCATGCACAAATCGCCGGTAATATCCTGCCAAACCCAAAAAACTCCTAATGTCAAAAACAGACTCAGGTGTCCTCCAGGTCAATAATCGTACAATTTTGTTACTATTTAATGATATAAACTGATCACTGATTACATGTTCGAGAACGTCACCTCACTCAGCCAAAAAGCACATTTTTGAACTTAACATACAGTTTATGCTCTCTCGGTGTCGTCAAAACATCATTGAGATGCCTCTCTTGCTCCTCATGAGTCTTATTTTATATCAAGATATCATCGATGAACACAATGTTGTATCGATCTAGAAATTGTCCTAAAACCATGTGCATCAAGTTCATAAAATCGTCGGCGCATTATTCAGCCTAAATGGCATAACTGTGAACTCGAACAATCCGTATCTCATGCTGAAAGTGGTTTTCTCAACATCACCTTCTCGAATCCTCAACTGATGGTATCCTGATCGCAAATCAATCTTCGAGAAGAACTTGGCTCCTGCCAACTGGTCGAATAAGTCATCGATCCTAGGAAGTGGGTAACGGTTCCTGACCATTACCTAATTTAACTTCTGTAATCAACACACATTCTCATGGTATCGTCCTTCTTCTTCACAAAAAGGATCGGAGCTCCCCAATGAGACATACTAGGGTGAATGAAACCCTTCCGTAAAAACTCCTCTAACTGGGTCCTCAACTCCTTTTGCTCGGAAGTAGACATCATGTGGGTCGGCTATAAATAGAACGTGTCCCCGGTATCAACTCAATAATGAACTCAACTACTCAGGATAGTAGCAGTCCTGGAAAATCATTTGGAAATACATTCGAAAACTCACAAACAATTGGGACACCCTTTACTCTGATCACTACCCTTTGTTTTGGCTCAATAGTCGCAGCAAACGCCTTTATCTCTAAATCATCGCTAAATGGCCTCTAGTGATTAGTAAAGCTGTCATAACTCCAGCGAATGATAACTCTAGAACTCCAGATAATTTAAAACTTGTAAATCAGTTGGTAACTGATGTCCCTTATCTCAACATACAATCTCGGCATATTCGGTTAGGGTATATCTTATCCCCAACAGCCGTACTGAAGATCAGATGTGTGTCTAATGTTTGTGCTTGTAACTCTAATTGTCCTACCATGCATCCAACAATAAAAGACAAAAAATAACCATAATCAAACAAAACATGCATGGGAGTGCCACAAATGGACAACGTACCTTCGACCCGGTGTCTGTCGTCATCCTCCATGTCCTCTCACAAGCGATCGCAAAAGCAACAGTATGAGCCCTATCTCTGGCTTGGTCTTACTGTGGAGGTGGTGGTGTTAGTCTAGTATAGTCGGCCTACAGATGCCCAACGTGACCACCACTATAGCATCGACGAGACTTCTGTCTCCCAGCTGGTTTAGCGACACTTTCCTGACCCTGACCATGACTATGGCTCTGTCCCTTCCTATCTGATCCATGTCCTGCCTATAATATTGTTTAGGCTGCTCAGTAGATGCAGAGGTGGTAGCATACACTACTTGACGATCATCATACTTCATCGGATCATCCCATCGATCTCTGTCGCCTCGACAGCCTTGATCTAAGCGTCTAACATATGGACAGATCTCTACCCATGTCTCTATCTGCTCTGATGATCGCGTTGTCTCTTTGGTCTCTGCTATGACCGAAAATTTGTGAAGACTGACTCTGATAAGACGTGGATGTGGGTCAATTGACCCTCTGTATCAGATAAGTCTCATGTGCCAAAGATTTGTTAGAGATCTCCAGTGGTTCACAGGCTCCACTGGATACAATAAAGCTCACAATCCTCTCGTCTAGTCCCTTGACAAAATAGTAGATCTGAAGTCGCTCTATCCCAGCCACATCCATGGTGTACTGTAGTAAATATCAGTATCGCTCTATATATTGCAGCACAAACATGTTACCCCGAACTAGAGCCATAAATTGCTCCCTCAATCTGATCCGAACCTCCATCGGAATATACTCATCCATGAACAAATCACGGAACTCTGCCTAGGTAGTCGGCTCTGGATGTGTAGCGTCATATGTAGTCCACCAAATCGCGACATCATCTTTCCAATAAAAACTCGACAAATGAGGTCGGTCCCTCTCCTCGACCAATAACAGCTAATGCAACCACTCATATGACAATAACCATTTCTCGGCTATCACCGGGTCTCCTACTTCATAGAAGTAACTAGGCTGAAATCTGATGAAATCCTTCACCATCTTGGCCTCAACTAACATTGTGCTGCCTTGATGTCGATGTCGCGACTGTCTGCTCTATCGTACCTAATGTGATAGCTATGATCTCAACTGGTACCACTACTGGCCCAACTCTCTATGTCTCGTGTCTCATAAATCACCGTTTAAACCAGCGTATGTGGTATAGCATGGGCTACCGCTCATATGCCGCTAGTGTGGTCGTAGGAGTTGGCATCGCTGCCGCTTGAGCTCGCATCATCTCCAAAATCTGCGTGAATCTGTCATCCATACTCCATGCTAGTGACTATAACGTCAAGGTCTCCCTGACCGAGTCACTAGTATCTCCAACCTCAGGTTGAGTAGAAATCGGAGGCTGTCCGTCCATCAGAATCTACATCGAAGAACGTGCATCGAATCAACCTCCACATATATATACATGCATCATATGTAATATATATACAAACAAAAACATACCACGTATATAATCCTAATCACTACCCGTATCATAATCACTTCCCAACTAGGGTTCTATGGTAATTACTTCAGGTTTTCACATCTAAGATTTTATTCATTAAGTTTTATGCTCTTATTAAATCCCTAGGTTTCACAAACTTAGGCTCTGATACCAAAATGAAGTGGCCCGAAATCATGAGGCCCGCTACGGGTGCCAACGCGAGCCCATAACCCTGCCACGTCAGGCCTGACTGTATCCCACATGCCATTAATCTACACAACTTTATTCAAAACCCAATACTTGACCAACTTACATTATGAAAAGTTACAAGTTAGCCCATTGGACTCGATTCACATGTTAAGATCATTTTTAACAATCAAATTATAGAGGAAGACTTATTAGACTTGATCAAGAAGTAAACAAATAAATTCAAGTTTTAGGAGCATCAACTTAATGTGGAAAACCCTATAATATAAACATCATAATCAGAAAAATGACCAAAATCCTCAAAATAAGCCAATATACAAGTTATGAGTAGCTCACAATGTATCCCGTATCCCAAAAGCAAATATAAATATATACAAATGTACAAGAGAAGATGTAGTATGTCACAAGTAGTCCTCAAGCTTCCCCTTGCCTCGACTCGTACCAGGTTCTACACTCAAGCCATCATAACAAAACAGATGGTGAGTCCAAAGTAAGCAATCCTAAGGAAGTTCGATTAGCATTTAAAGAAATAAAATCCATGGATTTAAATAAAGCTATTAAATAAACATGTGAAAAATTAAAACAGGCAATTGTGCTCATCGCATGAATACATAATAGACAAACTCAAAATGTGTGTCTACAACCTATGTCAGACAAGCACCATACTCTGGACTCTCCCGCGAGCACTACCAACGAGTCACACTCCAGCATGGCCAGCCTCCGGGTCCTCTCGAAGGCCGACATGGTCCCACGGCGCACCGACACGTGCACCTAAAAGACCCTCGGGTCGAACTATTCACCGAGAACCCGGGTGACACGTGCTATGGTCTAGTGGATATACACACAGAATGCCCTGGTGGGAACGCACTCAACCAAACTGTCCATATAAACCATACGTGAAGGAATAATGAAATAACTGAACGGAAGGCAAATAAAGAAATAAATAAATAAATACACAAGAGAATTTCAATTAAGTTACTACACACCTCAAGTTGTGCTCCGCTAATACAAAAGTGATCTCCACGCCTCCAAATGCGTGCCCCAACACCCGTCGATCAAATCTAAGTACCTAATATTCGTTAATTTATCAATTTTCCAAACTTTGGAATTTCTCAAATTCACATTAGAGTATCAAATCCATCATATTAATTCATATTATACCTGGTATTGATCCTCGGGATAGGCCCCCTATTGGCCAAATCAAAACCCAAATTTGAATTTTTTTTTAATTCTAGGCGAAACGACTCTCACGGCGGCGCCCTTCCTACAGGGTGCTCCTCGGGGTTTTTTCCGGAACCCCTGCTCCAACTTCGCGACCCGAACTTGATCCAATCCCTTATGGTTCACCAAAACTACCATAGAGTACATTCAAATCACGTTAAAACTCATCTAAAATTCAAACCAAAACCCCACAAAACTCGGCGAAACCCCAAAAAAACTCAACAACTTCAACACCACCATCCACGACATCTAATACTATGATAATTGCTCCCATCCAACTCAAAAATCATAGTAAGAAACTCCAAATCAGCAAGAAAACTCGATATCGAAAATCCACGTCAAAACCCGAAAATCCATACTCGAAACATAAAGAACGACGAGGAGAATGTGAATCTCACCTTGATCGTCGATTTCTCGTTGTATGAACCTCTAAATCTTCACTTGAAATTCACCAAAATCCCCCAAATTTTCATCCAAAATGAGAGGAGTGAGAAAAGATGGTGAAATGAGATGTTTTTTTGAACTTTTATAGTCTTTTTGTCATCTAATATGTGTATAGATCCCAAGACCACTTGGATGGATGAAATAAGGTCAAAAAGTCCATATAAGGTGACTTAGATTGGTGACTTTGTCACTTGATCTTATCCTCCTTCAATCCCATACACTAAACCCTCGGACGTTCCATACCCGGCTCCGCACCGCAACGCGTATCATTCGCGTACACTAACGTCTAAATGATGTTTTATATTAATTATTTAATGCATTTTATTCCTTTATCATGTGTGCATTATTTTCCAACCTATTGTATTGTCATTTGCCTACCCTGTACCTGTGTCTACATGCTAATCAAGGCGAATACATGTCACATAATCTCACACGAACAATAACAATATAAATACCCACATTGCAATGCAATTCAACATAATTAAGCATAAACATTGCAAATTAGGCAAACAACACACAAAACTAACTATTTACCTATCTCAAGCATGTTCGGTCCTAACGGTGGGGTCCACAAAATGCTGAGCTGGCATCTACATTTGAAGATACTTCATATTAACGGCATAATTAAAACTGGACCGTTACATCTTATGGTTAGCCGAGAATTTACATTGATTATCTGTCTTGTGTGGTCAAGAACAACCGGTTTGCAAATAATAAACCCTTGGAAAAAAAACTAAAGAAACAAACAAATACCAAACCAAAAGCTTGCAAAATCAACTTTAAACGACCTTTAATCTATTGAATTAACGCCAGCTGCAAGATCCCCCTAAAATCGTGCTCCTAAAATAGAGTCGAACTTAAACACAACTCGGAAAACCTCTAAACTCAAAGCACACTACAACAATTTGTGCATAAAACATAGGAGAAACGAATAGAAATTCAAGCTTTGATGGTTCCTTGAATTGGTGGAAAAAAATCACCATAGCGCGCTCTAGGGTTGGAAAAAAATCACCCTCTAAGTTCTTCGTTTTATCGAATTGGTGGGGTGATGAGTTAAGGCAATTTTGAGATTTCACCACAATATTTTGGATGTCATTGGTAAATCACTTGATGCCTTCAATAATGGTGTGCCTTCAATAAATGGTGGGGTGCCCATAGCACGCTCTTTTTTAATTAATACTTTTATTTTTACTTATAAAATGTATACTCTTTTATATTTAAAGTTAACTTTAAAACAAAAATTAGGTTATGTTTGTTACTCTACATCTTAAATTTTTAGTGCTTATCCATTAAGACTTTTTTATAAGAAATTATTAAATAAGGTCTTATAGATTATAAGGTGTTTGGTAAAAATAATTTAAGAGCCTCTAATTTAAAAATTGAGTGTTTAGAAAATAAATTTGTCATCGCTTATTACAGGAGCATTTATGTCATTTATTTGGAAAAGAGAGCCCTAATTCATTCGAGATGGAGATAAAGGAGCTTTGCTTATCGTCTTCTTCGTCTTCAATGTCATCGATGAAAACCATAATAGTGAGTCAATTTTTTCTCGTTGATGCAAAGAAGGCGATACTCCATTTATTGATATAATTACAAAAGCCCTTAATTACCACATGAACATACTTTGACCCTAACAACAACCACCCATCAAACCTAAAAAAAGCCATAGGAACATATCAATAATCCGCCATATCCACAAGAATCCTTAAAAAACCTTATGCATAAAAGATTGAGAGAGTCAAATTGAAGACAAAAACACATCATGAAGAGAGAGGAAAGAATCAAGTTGAAGATAGAAACACATCATGAAAGAGAAAGAATATATATATATATATATATAGAGAGAGAGAGAGAGAGATGTACATCAAACTTTCTTTGAGAGAGGCCGTGAAGGTTTGTGTAATTTAGGAGTGCATTGAGAGGGTTCGGTAGAGAAAAAGGGTATGACTTGTGAGAGATAGGAGTGCGTTGAGAGTGTTGGGTAATTGAGGAATTTTCAAAATTAATTGTCGATTCCACCTTTACCCGAATAAGCGGAAAACTAATTATTAAAAAAGTTAAAATACTTAACTTATTTGTTAAGAGATTTTCCCTCTTATTCTTTGAAAGACTTATTCAAAATAAGAGATAAAAGAGAACTTATCAAACACAATTACTTTTACAAAACTCTTTTTAAATAAGTCTTAGTAAAAATAAGATGAAAAAATAGAGTTTCCAAACACAACCTTAGTACTTGAATTGGGCTTAAATTTTATTCATATGGCCAAGCTCAGCCAATGTTAAGTGGGTCTAGGCTGGCAGGGCAAATACCTACACAAATTTAAACCAAACATTTCATGAAAGCTTACTCTTTTCTTTTTTGGTTGGTTTGTTGTGTTAACTTTCATGAAAGTTATCACCAACTTTCCCCCTATTCGAAGAAAGTTAACCAAATGAACTTTGATTAAATATTAACTGATAAATATTTAGTATTTATTTTGCATTCTACGATACTCGAATTTGTTCGTTTTAGTGGAAATGCTAGACTTGGGTCAGTGCAGCTACTTTGCCGTGGTTGATGGCCTAAAATTGAGAGCCAATTTATTAATAAGTTTGGTATAGATATAACAAAATCTTTGTATTGAGATATATTTTAAATTTTGAGTAAATTAAGTTTGAGATCACTTCATATATTCATTGCAATGCATGCCTCTTACATCAAATTGTTGGTCAACAAATATTCTTACAATATTTCTACGCCACTTGATTTGCTCATTAATAATTATGAGGGCTGCTAAGGGCACCCAACTTATTTGTAAAAATTCCAGCAAAAATGGAAAAGACCATTTTGCCCCTGTATATATATAATGGTTTAAACCCCACAAACCATTTTGACAAGGAGTTAGGCACCCCACCAGCAAGCTTGAACCACAAAGCCACAACCACATTGCGTTTAGCGAAGAGCTGATCGATTCTTGCTCGTCCGACAACGAGGTAACAATGTTTGACAACCATATTCGGGTTTTTTAGAATTGTTTAGTTGTGTATAACACTGAAAATGATGATTTGTTTGTCAACGTAGGGTTTGGTAATTTCTTCAAATCCGAAGTTGTTTCCACTGTATAATGGAGGATTGTAATGCTTCGGTGCCAGAGGAGGTCGTCCTTGAGGTAATTTTGCAAATGTTTTTTTTGCGGTTATCCGAAGTTTCTGTCTGGGTGCGCGATTGTTTCGGCCTCGCAGGACCGAGATGTATGGTAATGTCTCGATCATAGAGGATCGAGAGGTTTCACGTAGGTCACGGTCTGGAACGACCGAGAGTAATGGGTAACTCTCGGTCGTACGTAAACGAGACTCTGAAGAAAGTTTCGGAACTGTACAACCGAGAACTTGTTTTTTTGGGTTTTTTTGTGATTGTGCTGTACATTTTGGTTGATTATAATGTTACACTGTTTGTATTGCAGGTAATGCCGTTATCTAGTAATTTTCCAGACTACAAGGACACTTTTACACCTTCTAAGCCATTCCCCTCTTGAGAAGCGGTTATTTCATGGCTTCAAATGATTGGTGGTGAGAAGAAGTTTGTGTTAGTAACGAAGCGCTCGGATGCCGGGGCATTAAGCGCAGGGGAAGGGTGAAAATTGCCTGTGAGAGGTCTAGGACATATAGGGGTCTGGCTCAGAGAGTAGGGAAGGGGAAAGTGGCAAATTTTTTTAAAGAAATCAAGGAATGATGAAAAGGCGAGGACTCACACTAGTACGAAGAAATGTGGATGCCCTTTCCAAATTAACGTCAAGGAAAATGTTGACTCCTTATGGTATGTCACTGTGATTTGTGGGAGGCACAATCACGACACCGCAGGAAGATTAGATAAGGGGAGGAGGAAGTTGAGGATGCGGGGGAGAGGACTGAAAGTGAGCAGCACTCAGGAGATTAGTCCACCTTCGTCTTTTGTGGAGTGCGAGCAGCGGGAAGTTGAGGATGCGGGTGGGAGGACACCGCGGTCTCCAATCGGAGGCACCCCAGTGTCTGAAGCACCCCAGTCTCCAATCGGATTTGAGTCTTCCCACTCCACAAAAGATTCTAGGAAGAAGAAAGGCAAGGTTCCACAAATGCGTCAACTGTCGTGCCGACCGACACACAAAGTGGATCTAACATGGCTTATGGTCATTGCTTAGAACAGGATTGGTTGCCACATGTTGATGCCATTATCGATGTGGTTTCCGACGGAAATTGTGGATATCGGTGTATAGCCTCTGGGCTTGGACTTGCCGACGTAGACTGGTGAAGGATTGTGCGTAGACGGATGTACGATGAGATTATCGGGTATGAAGACCTGCGGGAAGTGCTTGGCTCGAGTTTCGAGATCGTCAAGAATGTGAGCGCCTCGGGAGATTAGTTATATTTTAAATTTTGAGTAAATTAAGTTTGAGATCACTTCATATATTCATTGCAATGCATGCCTCTTACATCAAATTGTTGGTCAACAAATATTCTTACAATATTTCTACGCCACTTGATTTGCTCATTAATAATTATCATCAGTTTTTTATGAGCATTTCAAAGAAAGAGTAAGAAATAAATATAAAATGATTTAACACGGGATCGTATAAGTTACTCGATCATTAGTAACTTAATTCGAATTTGGGACTTCTCCGATCTTATATTTTAATTAGCAAGTTATATATACCTCATTTATCTCATAAGAGATACTTTGACCTGAATATTTGTGACACCTGAGGTACATCCAATTATATAGCACAATAAAAATGTTACTATTAAAAGTGTATTTAATAGCCGAAAAAATGAGTTGGAACGATGTGATGATGGTGAGCTGCAAATGTAGGTAAGATTTATCTTGAATACAACAAGTTGAGAAATTGAACTGGCCCCGATCTCGTTCTGCCCCAAACAATTTTTTTTTTCTCTTTTTTCTGAAAAACCCCCAACAAGTTTGAATTACTTATAGTTCGATCCACGGTTGTTGAGATTCTTGAACCCCTTTTTATGACTTTGAGCAAACATTGAGTATATTAATTGATACATGTATTTTATTGGGTGGTTGGGCCGTGAATCAATCTGTTGATGGTAGTGGGTTTGAGGAAGATGCATGAGGGTAAAATTGGTAACGTTTGTGTTTGTGGGACTCACTCGCCTTCCACATCAACAATGTATGTTTCATGAGAATGTTAAGCATCTCTAATGGGGATGTGGATTGAGGATGAATGTGTGTCACTTAGAATAAGATACACACCTTAATAAAAAACTCTCTTTAATAGTAATGTGGATTAACACCGTGGAGATGATGTGGCAAAAATAACCGTGCGATAGACAATGTGCGCTATGCCACCTCATAAAAATCAAATACAAAATACAAAAAAGCAACGAAAAAAATCTGAACTACACGCTTTCTATTTTGCGTTTTCTAGTTTCGTATACTTTCCTTTTTTGTATTTTGTATAGTTTTTTATACTTATCATATATATAATATAAATACAAATAAAAAATGATAAATACAAACAATGCTATGTCTTGAACATTGAATGATATATAAAAATAGCAATCCATCGAATTTTATAAATATAATATTTGTATAATCAGTTAATGCTTACCAAAAAGATATAATCGTTAAAACTTTCTAAAAAAAATTAATCCTTTGAATTCAAAAAAAGTTGGCACCTCATAGATACACGGTGCAATCCACATTACTTATTGGAAACTATTTTAAATATTGAATGTGTATTTATGTCAATTAGGATGGATATCCCCTCCACAATGATGATGTGTCATGAATCCACATCCAAAATCCACATTTACCAAGAAGTCGTGGATTGGAGAGAATGTGCGCCACGTAGGATAGAATAGATATTAGGTTAAAAAACGTCTTCAATGGTAATGTTGATTTTCTCTGTGCGAGTGACATGATATACACACGGTCTATCGCACCCTCTACAATAGTGTGCAGTAAGCCACATCATCAAAAGAAAAAATAGGCGGAAACTTAATTAAAATCGAAAAACCAAACAAATAGCTGCAACTAAAAAAAATCGAAATAATCGAAAAGTAATAGGTTTTACTTTGGTCTCAAAAAATAGGTTTTACTTTAACATTTTTTATTTATTTAGAAATAACTATAAAGTAAATATAAAAGCTACAAATTCCACTAGTTGTTTATATTAAGATAACCACAAATATCTAAGTAAAAGAATCGATTCTTATAAAAAAAATAATCACATTTTTTAACTTGTTTTTTTATAATAAAAATAATTATATATATATATATATATATCTAAGCTTTTTATAAAACTATAATATATTTTATATATTTTTTTTATAAAAAGACTTTCCACGTCATCAATAAAAGTTGCAATCCACATTATCCATTAGAGACTATATTTGATTTTTGAACGTCTATTTGTGGCTCCGTTTGGTAAGCACAAACTATAAGCTAGTTTATTTGTTAAGTTGTGTTTGGTTTGTAGCTTATTTTAAAAATAATCTAGATGATAAGCTCCCAATTGAAACGCTACTCTTAGTAGCGTTTGAATCGAAAATTTGTCGTTTGGATTTTTTCTCTCCATTATACCCTTATTTTTACGGTATTAACAAATTAATGCCCTTCCAAATTAGTAAAAACAAAATACGCAAATACTTAAACGAACCCCGCGAATATTAATACCTGCGATTATACCGAGATAGAGTTGGCAAAGGCTAAATCAACATTTCAAACTCTTATAGGCTAGACCAACAGTTATATAATACGTTATTAAAACTTATTGAATTTAAAATTAACATATAGCTTAATATTGTTAATAAAAAAATAGTGATTAATAATTAACTAAATATTTTAAAACAAAGAACTTCACTAAATTAAAAATCATTACACATTAATTTCTTAATTATAGATAATATTGTTAGATATTTATTACATATTAAATAAGTTTTAACAACGTCGAGTATAAAAATATCTTTAGATATTATAAATATATTTTTTAATGTAGTGTTCGAGTGGTGGGATATCCTACATATTTTTAATTTTTTTTCTTACTAATCTACTATTTTTTAAGTTATAGAGATACTTCTATAAAAATGAAGAATATTCGCAATAATATTGCTTCTCAGTTATGGATGATGCGTTAGGTATATGTATAGTTATCCAAGTCGTTTATTATATTTTATTTACATGTGTTTATTTTTTACGAATTCTTATAAATTAATATAGAGCTATTTTCATGTAAGCATTTATGGACACACATAGTTTAGTTTTCTAAATAATATAAATTATTTTATGGTATTAATTTATATTTTGTGAATAAAATACATTAATTATATGATTATATAATTAATATACTTAATTGTGTCATATGTCCTTTATTGTCATTTTGCATTTATCAGCTAATCAATCAGCTATCATTCCAAACAGTTTTTACTTGATCAGTTAGATTATCAGCTAGTAGATTATCAGCTATCAGCTAGATTATCAGCTATCAGCTAGTAGATTATCAGCTATCAGCTAGATTATCAGCTAGCCTTGCCAAACAGAGTCTGTGCCATATAGAGTGGATATCACGACGTGACAGCAATTCATAACCCCAATCCATATTTACCATTAGAAATGGTAAATGTGGATTATAGGTGTGGATTGATGTCACGTCAGCAATGTGGAGATATACATCCTAAGTGTCTTGAATATACATTGAAGTTCAAAAATATTATCCAATTGTCAATGTGGATTGCATTTTGTATTTTAAAATTTTATTATTTTTTCTATACATTTTAGAGAGAATTGCTTACGTGACTATGGGTTGCACCGTCTAAAAGTTGGCATTGAGAATAGACATTGTCTATTTTTTTCATGTCACGTCAACTTCAAATTCGAAATACACATTCACGTTGGAGATGACTTTTTTTGTTTCAATGTCTATTAAGTCTTAGATGACACACATTTACACCTAAATCCGCATTCTCATTAGTAAACGTGATTGTGGGCGTGAATTCTCAATGTCAAAAGGATGTCCATTCTATTGGGCTCAAATTGACATTGAACTTCAAAATAGCTCTCCAATAGTAGATATGAATTTGTGGCTCAATTAACGAGGTGACATTTCTTTTTGTAATTTTATTAATTAAAATGTGAAAATAAAAGTGTAAATAAAATAAGTAAATATTTTAAAAAATCTTATTATCCAACGTGGATATCAATTTGAATGTCAAGAAGTGACATTCAAAATAGACAATGTCTATTCATGTCATCTTGACATTCAAAATGTGCATTCTATTGGAAATATTTTTCACTACAATGTCTATTTAGTCCTAAGTGGCACACATTCAAATTGACATCCACATAAGATTTTGTTTCTTTTTTAGATTTTTATCCGCACATTTTAATTGAGAAAAATATAAAAAAAATGTCGCATCATCAATTGACATTCAATTTACATCTATTATTAGAGATCAGTTTTAGGGTCCAATGTTTATTTGAGCCACATGGGATAACATTCTCTTCACGATGATGACGTGGCAATAATCCACCTCACAATCCACATTTACCATTGAAAATCCTCTCACATCCGAATTGAAAATGCCTCTTTATTTTATGCAACATCAACATGACATTCTAAATACACATTCTCATAAGAGATCTTTTTTTAATCTCAATGTCAATTTAATTCTAGGTGGCGTATATTAACATTCAATCCACGTATCATTGGAGATTATCTTCCTAGTAGAAATTATATATTGTGAACAGCACGGATTCACTGGGGTACTTTCATTAATGTAAATTATATATACATTTATTGTTGGGGAACTAGAATAAAACCGTAAAAAATGGGCCTTCACAAATTTTTTTTTTATTTTATTATATTAATTGTTAAAATTAAACTACATTTATACTTTAAAAACTGATTTCAATATTACCAAAAAAAAAAATTGATTTCACACCTTTAATAATTCCCTCAGTTCGTAAGATTTAACACCAACATTAAAAAGTGTAGGCTTAGGCCTTCTTTGTTTAGGGTAGAGTTATCTTCTGATATATAACTTTCAGGGAGTTGGAAAGTAATTTTGTTTGGTTGCTCAACTTGACTGCAAGTTATCTCTCAACTTATACCTTAGGATGTGAGATATCTCCTCACCACCCCCTAGGGAGTTATCTCTCGGGAGTTGTGGACACAATTATCCATCATTAATGACTCATTTATTACTTATCTTTCTCTTGTTTAAAGGCTATTTATGTCCATTCATATTTTTTTGTTTCAAAATTTGAAACTTCCTTACAAATTTAAAGTTTAACAAAACATAAAAATATTAACTTCAAAGAGTTAACTTTAATGAGATAACTCCAAACTAACATTGTAAGTTAGCAAAACCAACCAAATGAGGCCTTACAATTTATGAACAAATGTGGGGGCTTTGTAGTAGGCTTGACTCTTCAAACTTTGTCATGTATTTAAATATTTTTACAAAAATCTATATATACTAAATTAAACACTGAGGTAAGGGCTTGGGGCGGTCGCCCTTAGGCTAGGCATGCTCCTGCCTACATGCAAGTATATACATGGGTGTTTAAATTAGCAAATTTTGATCTTTTAGGATAGGTATTGGGTCCGATCATTTAAGCAGTTCACATGGGTGTTTACTTTGTGCACCCATCCTTACTGGCAGCCTCATAAATAAGGGCAACATTGAAGAGAAACCTACAAAAGTTGGCTTTACAAGCTAGGACTCGCTGAATTGGTTGCATGTAATTAAGAGATTATAAGTATGCATGTGTGTCCGTGTGGTCACGTTATATATACATTGCCGGACTAAGACCTAACAAATGAAAGGGATACATTACAACACAATTACACAATAGTGGAGACCCTAAATGTGCGAAATCATCCCATTTTTACGGGTTCGTAAATTACCTGGGTGGAAAAATATTAAATGAAAACATTAGAACGTACATTAATTACCAATTATTTTTTATAAGAAATTAATTAAATTAACTTGTACTCTTCGGGACTCAAAACCCATGAAAAAATTACATAATTACAGCACAAAAAAGTTAAAATGAGTAAAACAAGTGTGGTTTTTAGTTTTTTATTCCTAATCTAACGTATATTGGCTTTTGAAAAGGCGCTATCATGAGAGACAATTTTGCGGGCCACGTGGACGCATGAATAATGACTTTTCAAAAGGCGTTATTCATGAATATCAATCCACATTGGCACATCACACGAATAACGCGCTTTTTGAAAATGCGCTATATTCAAAATGCGTTATTCGTGTTATTGTGATATATCAATCCACGTGGACATCCACGTGGATCGTGGATTGGTTGTAATGGATTTACACGAATAGTGCATTCGGAGAATGCGCTATTCGTATAAATCTTAAGGGCGGTCCACGTGGGCAGCCATGCAGCCACATGGAAACGACAACAAGAATAGCGCAAGTGGAAACGACAACAAGAATAGCACATTTGAAGAATACACTGTTCTTGTTGTTCTTTCCACGTGGATGTCCACGTGGGAAAGAACACACAAATAGCACATTCTTCGAATGCATGCGTGACCTTTGCATGATGTTTACATGACGTTTGTATGGGGTGCATGGTCTGTAGTAGATATGCATGGGTTGTCCCTCGAGATTCATGCATGACGTTTGCATGGATCGTCCACATCGAGATACGTGTATGTCGTTTACATTAGTTGTCCACCTCGAGTTACGTGCATGACGTTTAGATGGTTTACATGGACTGCACCAGGTTGCATGGGTTGTCAACCTCAAAATACGTGATTCACATTCACATGGTTTGCATGGATTGCACGAGGTTGCATGAGTTGTCCACACCTCGAGATATATGTGTGATGTTTGAATGTTTTGCACGAAATGCATGGCTCGCCCACCTCGACATACGTGCATGACGTTTCCATGTGTTGTCAACCATGAGATACGTGTATGACGTTTACATTGGCTTTACCACCTCGAGACACATGCGAGTTGTTTGCATGATTTACTTGGATTTTACGAGGTTACTGGGGTGTCCACCTCGAAATACATGTGTGACATTTGCATGGTTTGCTTGGATTAGGCGAGGTTGTATGAGTTGTCCACCTCGAGATACGTGCGTGACGTTTGCATGGATTGCAACAAGTTGTATGAGTTGCACCCTTTGAGATACGTGCAAGGCGTATGCATGAATTGCACGAGGTTGCATGGGTCGCCCACCTTGACATAATTGTGTGACGTTTGCATGAATTCTCCACCTCAACATACATGCATGATGTTTGCATGGGTTGTCCATGTCAATATGCGTGCGTGTCTTTTACATGGTTGTCTACCTCGAGATACGTGAGTGGCGCGGGTTGTCCATCTCGATACGCATGTGTCATTTGCATGGGTTCTCCACCTCGATGTGTGATATTTGAGTTGAACAAATAGCTTTTTTTAAAAGGAGTCATTCATATAGTTTAGTATTTTGTATAAATATCTTTTTTTCAAAAGGAGCTATTCATACAAGTTTCTTCCACCTCATCAACGATGCACGTCACCTCATCATCAATAGCTCCTTTTGAAAAGAAGTTATACATTACTTTTGGAATTTTAAAGTAAGCCCCACTATTTGATGAATAAAAAACTAATGCCACATTATTTCATGAAAAACACCCAAAACCCATACCTAGTTCTCATACAAATACATACCTCGTACCAAATCAATACTCGCTTAATTAATTACTAATATTACCAATTGATTAACATGCACCCAGTGATTGTACGTAGGGATGCAAATGGGTAAGGTAGGGATGAGGACCTCATTCTCATACTCATACCCACTACAAAATTTATCACCAATACCCATCTAAGGATGAATTCTCATATTCATCATCATACCCATCAAATCCCCGTGGGTATAGGGAATCCCCATAGGTAAAATGTTTTGCCCATTTCGTTACCCATTAGGAATCTCCGTGGAGATTTTCAAAGGTATTTTACGGGGATGGGGAATCCTCGAAGATAATTTTTTTCCTATTTCATTCCCTATTGGGGATCTCCCTTTGGATTTTTTTTTAAAAAAATGTAGCAATTGAGGTGTCAAATATACATACATCACAATACAATTGTCTAAATTTCAACAAAAATTAGAAAAAATCAACATATCATGTACTAAAAGTTCTAACTACTAAGTGCTAACAATTATAATTAAGTTTCTATAAAATCATTGACATAAGCAAAACGAAAAGCTCAAATTCAAAATATTAAAATCACTATCTCTTTAAACCATCAAGGCATCAACGTTTTTCAATATTTTTGATCTAAAATTCTAAAATATAAATATAGTTGCGAACAATTCAAAACAAAACATATAGTTATTAATCAACCAGATAAATTAAAATTATTAATCTCATTAAAAGTTTTTTTTATATGTATGAGTGTTTCAGAGTGGAAACTATGTAATATTATGTAATATTTATATATAAATATCATATGGTATATATATAAATAATAAATATCATATAGTGTATAAATTGATATATGGGGATCCCCATGGGTAGATGGGTATCCCCGTGGAGATTACCCGTGGGTCCCTGAGGGTATATTTTATTACTCATTCTCGTACACATACCCATGTGGGTACGAGATTTTGTATGTAAAACCACTGGCTATATATGTCCATGTATGTGTTTGACTTATATAACGTGGATTATTATTATTATTATTATTATTATTATTATTATTATTATTATTATTATTATTATTATTATTATTATTATTATTATTATTATTATTATTATTATTATTATTGAAATAATCAAAGGCGGTTACAATCGATACAAACCGATACAAATGTGGCTGTAACATGGAAACAATAATTAATGCAAATACTTAAAAATAAAGTATGCAGAAAAATAAATCAAACCAAGACACAAGATATGTTATCGCAGCTCATTCCAAGACCTACATCTGCGAGACTAGGCCCAAATGTAAAACCCACAAAGATAAACGAGTTACAAATTTACGCAACACCAGAACCAATGATCCCTCATTAGGCTTGCAACATTACTTTTCACCTTCACAATGAACTTTACTCAAGTCTCCCGTTACTTGCACGATGAGGCCCCCCTCACCGGAATACCCAAGCTTTTACTCGATACGTCGAGCTCCCGTAGATGGAATACAAGTCTTTTGCTTGATGTTTTACAACTCGATAATAAAAGAGTGAATAGAACGGGTTCACTATACAAAGTAAATTGAATAACTGGTGTACATGACTCAATTGTTTTAACAAATATATAAACCAATGTAGATTTCATAATCTTAACTAAACTAGCAAGATCTGATCAATTCCCATCTCTAAATAACTGCATTCCTCCATGATTAACTCATGGTAATAATTCTTCCGAATCGCAATCTTCGACCTCTTTATAATCTTTAGTTAGCCATCAGTCGGTTGGGGATAAGATCAAATCTTCAACTGTCTGATCCAGAAATCTTGTTGCAACCGCTTTCGATCCACTGGTTGCAAAGCGGTTGTAACCGCATATAATTATCCAAATCTCCAATCGAATATGATTTGAACATATGTATCATGTGTTGGATTTTAGATAACTTATTCACTGATAACGTCGACCATAACAACTATTGTGACAAATCTAAAGTGTCGATATCACGACACTAACAATTATTATTTTTGGTAACATTAATTTGTATGTAGAACGAGACTCAGTTTTAATATCAATTAATACCAGATGAATTTTATGTTAGCATGAAATGCATGAGACATCAAACACAGTACTTGATCAAGTAATATTTTACTGTCAAATATCTATGTCTCGAATTATTTAAAATACGTGATTCGAGGTGAGAGATAACACGAAAGAAGGTTGTGTGTACTGTGTACATGTGTGTTCGATATTCAGTTACTTGATGTTAACATGCATGGCATAATCATTAAATTTTCCTCAAAAAAAAAAAAAATTATTGTGCCCGACAAGGACGTATAGCGCCCCCCTCACTGCATTCCGCCACCTCCTTATAGGCTCATAGCATCGCTGTACTTGCAATACATCAATGTACATTAAGAATTAATCATATTTCAATATGTTAATTGTTTTAACTATTTATACCAACGAAATAATATTGTAAGACGATGAGAGTTCTAGTCCCAGTGGTCAGGGGCATAAAGACTTTAAATAAAGTTTTTGATAACGTCCGATGATATGTTAATAAAATTACTTGAGATATGAATCAATCTATTACTTATATGGGTTTTTTAGTTTAGATGTTGCTCCCTAAATTGGCAATTTTATCAAATAACTTTTATATGTATAAACTCTATAAGGGATACATGGACTATTGATCATATTTATTAGCAAAAAATCTCTTTGTAAAATCAAAATCACAAAACTAATGGAGACTTTTGTTATGTATTATATTATGATCATTAAAATAGTTGTCCAGAAAGCAAAATGAAGGAGGGCTTAGATAGGTGTTTAGACTCGTATGTCCATATATGTGTGTGGGGTGTGGAGGGGTAGGGTGGCGCAAGATAAGTGTTTCTTTCTTATAAAAAAATTATTTTATTTATGAAAATAATTATGAAAATAGTTATTTATGTTATGTTTTTTTGAAATAAAATAAAAATTTTATTAATCATCAATGACTCTATACATGACTAGAATTAACGGCCCTAATAAAAATACATTGACTTGCTAATTCTATTTGCCTCAAAAGAATTGTTATGAATTTGCCTGTGAATGCGACGGTACACTACAAAAATGTGTTGGATTAGCGACGAGAAAACTCGTCGCTAATCCGGTACTATAACACCAAAGAATTTACTAATAGTAAATTAGTCCCTAATCAGAGTATCGACATGCGAAGTAGGCCCGAGTGCGGGTACACTGTCCTAATACTCGGTGTGAGGACCGCGAAATATATTACTTTTAAGTCATGGATGCCTAGTGTAATGTATATATGTACACTATACCCAGATGTTTTATTGGTTTTGAATAGTTTGATAATTCGACATGCAAGCGGAGACACACATCGAGATGCATGCCAGCGTAAGACTGGGTTAGAGAGTGATGTGTAAAGTCTTAAATTAGTTAATATGATTTAAAATAGTTAATTTGATATGTCTATAGTTGAATTTATATTGATATGGCTTAGGTTAGGAAAATAAAACAATAGAATTTATGTTGGTTTAATAAGTGGCTAATGTGGCTAATGTGGTCCACTTACATATAAACATTAATGAGACTATAGTTAGTTAAAAAAATTAAAATGGCCACATGATGTGTCTCGAGACGCCCATTGACAAAGCAAGAGACAAGGAGTTAACTTGTGAGTCATTTATGCATGACTTGGGTTAATAATTGAGTGAAAGTGGTCCCTTAGATATGCCTCGAGTTACGTGTGCACAAATGGATGTGTGGCCATAGTTCAATTCTTATCCAATATATATAAGTTTGAGCATTCTTTGATTCTCATTGTTGGAGAGAAGAGAAGTGGAGATCAATCAATTCAGGGAGATTGGAGGAATCTTGGTAATCAAGTTTAGAAGTTCATCAAGCAAGGTAACTTCATTAACAATAGCTTAGTCATTTCAAGAAAGCAAGGGGGGGGGGGCTCCACAGCTAGGAGATATTATTTGAGGATACCGGAGCAATTCCTACCACTTGTATGATATAGGTCATTCTTTTGTATTATTAGATATACTTGTTTTAAAACACTGAAAGTTGGGTTTTTGAGAGATTTTGGGCATGTATATCTTGTGTTTACTCTCATCTGAATGTTCATTGATGATGATATACATATTCGGGTTTTCCACACTTTAGGTTGTCTTAACTTGTGTCTTTGAGGTTTTTCAGTTAGTTTGGGGTTTCATTGCTTCCGTTATAACTATAATAACTCACTAAGTGATTAACCTAACTTTAATTGCTTGATAAATGGTAAATGATAAAGGAAGGTTGACTGGCTTACGTGACTCAGCGAGACGGGCTTGGAGGTCCACGTAAGTCTAGGCCGGGCGGGGCCCAGTTTAGGATTATGGAATTGAGGCCGTCACAATATTCACTTGTGGCATGGGAACAGGTGACCAAACTCAAAACAGAATGAGGCCTTGGGGGTACATAGTTTACTACAAAGGAACAAAGCAATGCTAAGAAAATGGTTATGAAGATTCCAGTGTGAGCTAGAAGCCTTATGCGTATATGTTATCAAGAGAAAATACGGATCAAATAGAAATGGAAGGGATGCAGGAAAACAGTTTAATCCATCAAGTTGTGCCCCGTAGAAGGCTATTATGATGTGCCAGGAAGATTTCCTCAAGGGTATCTCCTATAAAGTAGGAAATGGGCAACAAATCCGCTTCTGCGTGGATGAATGGAGAGGAGACCTAACTTTGAAGGATCGATATCCGCAATTGTTCAGACTGGCTCGAAGCCCTCATGCCTTTATAACAAACCTTCACTAACAAGCAGGACAAAGCCTAAATGCACCATTATGGTAATCGAATATACACAAGAGTCGGTGGCTAAATGCACAAGAAACTGAGGAGCAGCAAGCTTTAGTAAATAACCTCTCTGATGTACACCTGAATGGGGCAGTTGATAATAAACGTTTTTGGCAGTGGGATCCTTCCAAGACTTATGCAGTTAAATCAACTACTTTTGCTTTTAGTTTTTAAAAGGTGAGCATTAATCAGGAGACTTTTCAGCTTCTTTGGAAAGGACATGCCTCGATGAAATACAAGTTCCTTAATTGGTTGGTATGGTGTGAAAAAGTGAGTGTTGTGACTGTGTTGCAGCAGAGGAGATCAAAAATAAATCTACAACCGCATCAGCTCCCCCTGTGTCGACGGAATTGAGAGTCCATGAACCATCTCTTTATTACTTGCCCATTCTCAAAGCATTTGTGGGTGAGTTTATCAACTGAACTGGGAATGGACTAGGTGTTCCCTCAATCTATACAACTTCCTAGCATTATGCATCACGGGCTGCGCTTGCAGACATCGAAGAGTTCTATGGCAGTTCGGATTCCAATCGGTCTTATGGTGGGTGTGGGCCAAACGGAATAGGCAGTTGTTTGAAGAAAAGTATAGAGATTGGACCGAGTTGGGGAGTCAATAAAGCGAGCGACGGAAACGTTTATAGTGGGCACTAAGGAGTTTAAAACATGGTCATGGATATGTTCAATGGAGACACGACTTATAAGGCAGGATTTGGATATGTGGAGAGGAGGGTTGGGGCAGGTGGATGGGATGTGAGATGAAGTGGGTTGTATTTTTAGTTTTCACTTTTGTAATTTCCTAACTACATGATCACGGGTTCAACGTAGTTAACTCGGTGAGAACGTAGCACCACAATAGGGGTGTGTTTTCACCAATGCAGCTCTCGGCGTGGGGGATGTAAATATTCAGAGTATGAATGACGTGTTTTTTCCTTACCACACTAGTAGGGTTTTTTTTGACTTTATTTATGAGAAACATCTTGTTTCTTGCCTACTTGTATATAAACACAGTTTTGTACACTTTGGCTAAATAAATAAAGTATCATTCCTATAAAAATATTCACTTCATCATTATATATAAGGATGAAATGGGTTTTGACATGCAAATCACTTTCATTACAATCACAAGAAGGAGAGAAAGATCTGGAGAGAGATATCGGTATATTTGTGAGGAAATTATGATGAATTGAGAGGTGGAGATCAAAGATTAAGGGGATCTACAACTAGGTAAGTTAACTCACATCATAGTTGACAATAAAACCCACATCATTATTTTGTTTAAAGTTGTCAAAATTGCAAGCTGTGGTTCAGTTCTGATTTTTCAGCAATTTTATTGGGCAAATAACTTTGTTTTTAAAATCTAATTCCATATTTAGACTCATTGTGAAACTTCACTAATTCTACTATAAAGAAGTTATGGATTTGGATTTGATTTCATTAAGTCATGAATTTTTGAAGTTGTAAGATAAAATTGGAAATTTTGCATGTTGTTATTATGAACCAGTCTCTGTAATTGGTCATAACTTCCTCATTTTAAATCGAAATGGACTCATTTTTGTGGCATTTGAATGCTAAGTCAAAGAGGAATAATTTTTTCCTACTGAAATATTTTGAAATTTGAATGTTTCTTATCTAAAAACCCTCTCCAACTTTGATGATGAATCTTGAATTTTTGGGTTTATAGTTTTGTTAATGTCCTGTTGTTTGGAGCTTAACTACTTCATTTCTTATCGAATTCAGCTCAACTTTTAGTATGATGTTCTAGGATATATTTTTTAGGTTTAAGTAAAACAATCATGAGTTTTGTAGTTTTAGTTTAGGAGAAATGAAATTTATAAAGTTGTTGGTCGAAATCTAAAACTGTTTTGAGTCATTATGACAAGACTGTCATATCTCTTTCGATTCTTATCTAAAGTGCGCAAACCTCATAGTAGATTTATAGTTAGCTTATAACTTAGTTTGCGACATGTTATTAGCACGAAGTTACTCTAGAGGAGGTCTTGAAGATCAAAAAGCTTTTCAATGAGACAAAGCTAAGAAGGTATAATTTTTGTTACTATAAATAAAATAAAATTTATTTCCATGTTATTATGGTTAATTTCTTTTTTGTTACATGTATTATTTATATATGTACTTTATTCATACATTATGCATTATAACATCACTGACTGCGAAAGTATGTTATGTAGTTATGTTTTGGATAATCTTCTACATCAGAAATCAAAAGTCAATGCGACATAAATAGTTTATTTTCTCTCGTACTATAAATAATTAGTTGTTCTTTATTCTTGATTTTATAATGCAAATAGTAATATAAGTTTGGGCTGATAGTGAGTGCCTTCAGTAAAACTAAACATTGAAAGGGAAACGGTTATCTCGTTCGAGGAAGCATGGTATTAAGTAGAGTTTGTTTCACCACCTAACATGGAGGTTGTCCCTCAAACTCATACAAATAGTACATTTTGTTTATTAATGAACCAAGTTGTGAAAATATCTTTAATCGTATGTTCTGTTTTTTTACATAAAAAATAAGAAAACTATTTTATATTACATTTATTTTCAAAATATTATTCGACCATAGTTGAATTTGTTACATTTTTATATTACTGACAATAATTACTTGTCATGACAATTAGATACTACAATTTATAAATAAAGTATTTATGGAAGACTGTGTGTTATACACAATCATTCATCACTATCTCTTTAGAGATTTGAAAAGTGGATATGTCATTTCATATATCTTTCACCTTATGTTATATATATATACACACACACACCCGAAAAAAGGTAATGCTCCAAAAAGCTTAAAATGAGCGGCTGGGTCTCAAGCTACCAAATTTAATCAGTCAAATATTAATTATAATTCCATAATTTAATTAACTTTATGTTGAAGCTATGTGGAAATATAACTGATGAAACAATAATAAGAAGGTCACATGACCCATCTCGATTTATTACTGGCAAAAATATTGAGAGCGCACGTCGATCCAATAAATATTAAAGATTGATTTCTTGTCTCATGGTGGCTGAGTAAAATAACGAGATATTATAAACATAATATCGCTCCCATCCAATTGGATCATATTCGAATTATGAAGTGTATGTTGCATAAGATGACCATAGTCGCAATAACAAGTTTATGAACATGGAAAAGTGAAAAGATCAGGTAAAGGTCGTATTGACAATTCCATCAAAAATTAGAATAAAAGTGGTACACCACTAGAAATGGCAAATAATTATTGACCATGAGCGCTCATAATTGTGATATTTTTCGTCACGTATAAAAGGCTATTTTGCCAAAATATTGTCATATATATATATATATATATATATATATATATATATATCCGAATATTTTTGTGACTTTTACTGTGCATTCAAAATCAAAGGCAAAATTATGAATTTTAAAATTTAAAATGGCTCGATAAAATTGGCACATCGAGATGTGTTTAAATTATGAGCTAAATATAGGTGATGAATTTATGTCTTATGTATTGTGCTATATGCATGTACATTATAATATAAAAGAAAATATTTCTCGAATTTGAACTTAGCGGAAGCTGACGTTCAGTCAATATCTGATACCACAATTATAATGATAATGCCTTGTTCAAAAAAAAGCTTACTTGGAGAATTTCTCTATATGATTATGATTGAATTTGAGAATAAAATTTTCGGCTTTAACTTCTGGAATATATAAGACACATTAAAACGAATGTCGTCATAAATTAAATGATCTAATGACATTCATAATATGGAATGATCTTTTTAATCATCTAGAATCATCAATAATGCAAACATATTGTAAATTCGCATGGACATCCTCTATGGAACCGCATTTTTATCAGCTAATGATTATCTCAAAGCAAATAAATATGAGACTTATATTAATTTAACTTTCCATTAATCATACTATAAGATGTCATGGTCCCTAACAAGGAATTTATTTATGGCAAGTTTTGCTAATTGTTACTTTGATTAAGCAATTTTTCCACTATTAGGGGGAGATATAAGCTAATTCAAAAAGAACGATGTGAAGTTGCTTGAAACGCATCAAATCACATCAAATTTGTTGTATTATGATCGATATATAAGTTAACATGAACTTGAAGTTCAAATGATCATTCATTAGCAACGATATATGAATCAATTACTCGATACAAATACTATATATAAAAGAGTGCAAAATCGTATGTTCCAACATTAAAAGCTACGAATAAATGATGTCTATATGCAACTAAATGCATAAGAACCAACAAAACACTTAAGGTGTAAAAGACAAGTTGGTTCAATTGATACAAACCCTTGAAAAACAAGGTATGAGTAAAAATAAATAAAATACTCATGATATAAGAATTCTTTAGTAAGGATTCAATGTATCCTTTGGGTTTATGTCTTCATTTCAATATCATCATATATTGATGATTCAAATATTATGAGAAATCACGATGACGTCGTTATATCATTCGAATCCCTGAAAAAGAAATTCAAGATGGAAGATCTTGGAAAAAATAAGATTTAGCCTTGATTTGAAAATCAAGTATTTTCTCAGTTAAATAGTTGTCCATCAATTAATTTATTTTACTCAAAAAGTAAATTTGGGTTTGCAAAGGTTTGTCGAAAAATAATAAGATGCTTTATTCATGTCAACACGAAAGGGAGATCAAAATGAGTTATATTAATTAATATATTGCACTCTTTTTCCCGTAGCTATAGTTTAATCCCATTGGGTTTTCTTAGTAAGGTTTTTAATAAGGCAATCATAACAATATTATACTCCACATAAAATTTATGAGAGCAATGCACTCCTTTTCCTATACTAGAGTTTTTTCCACAAGGTTTTTGTAGTAGAGGTTTTTATGAGGCATATACATTCTCTCAAAGTGTATCAATGAGTTGCACTTTTTTCCTTAGCTATGATTTTGTCTCACTGAATTTTCCTTCCAAGGTTTTTAATAAGGCAATCAACAATATTATACTACAAAGCAAGATGGACAAGAACATTGTACTCTTTTTCCTATACTAGAATTTTATCACAGGGTTTTTCTGATAGAGGTTTTTGATGGGGCATGTGCCCTAGGTCAATCCATTAACTGTCTTTATGAATACTTTTAGTTAATAAAATAGAGGATTTCATTTGCTGTTTATTATAATTAATTTGCATGTTTACATTATAATAAGATCCATGGGTATTTACATAAATATCCTAAATGTCCCTAGTCGATCATTATACTGGGAACTATAATGAATTAAGACTAGTGTGAGTCTTGATTGATGATCATATGATGATTATACGTATAGGGATACGAATCAAGATCACGAGTACTTGTTAGGGAACAAAGTACTGGACCGACCGGCTATGAGAACATCACATGGATTAAGTCATAGTTGTTTCTCATGATAGGTATATATTCCAGTCCTCTGACTTGAGATTACCGCAGACTTCAACATTAGGAACACAAGATTTGACACGATCAAACGTTGTCTTTAACCTGGACGATTATAAAGGTTGTGATTGGTTCTTGTGTGAGCAATGTGATGAAGTTGTGTAATCAAGATAGAATTTGTCCCTCTCACATAAAGAGAGATATCTAGTGGATCCCTCGATGTGTTAGGCTCATAAAATGCCTAGTCTAAATGAATTGATATTGATCAATGTCACTTGGATGTTTTCGGTCTACCTAGAGATCGAGACTAGTACGATTGAACATGTTGGATGACAATTCCATGCCTTATGTTTGATCAAAAGGATATCGTGTGACAAAAGGATGTTATATACACTATTGATTAGGTTGTATCGATTTGATATTCGTACAACTTGGGTAGTCATAATGTCTTGCTAGAGACTGCTTATGACTTGTATACCAAAATGTGTTTTGGTACACTGCCAACGTTGTATGAGCTTATTGGGTCGTACACTAAGAATGGTTTTGCGAGATTTTAAGATGATTCAGAAAAATGAATTTTATGTGATAAAATTCATGACAGAAACGTCCTTGTGGTGTATTACACTTATACTTCGTTAAGTAAGGGTATATGTGTAATTTACTTAACCGTCTATATACAAGGGTTGTATAAATAGACGCTTTAAGTTAGAACACACGTACGAAAGATCAAAAGGCCAAAACTTTTTTTTCGTTTAAGAAACGACTTAGGGTTTTTGGTATGCTCTGGATCGTTTTGGAGAGAAAAACAAAAGGTTTGGTATTCTCTCGAAGCTAGCACTTCGAATCTCGGCCGCCGTTCGTGTGTGGACTACTGGTAGAGGGCGTTCGTCGTTGGCAGCGCCTTAGAGATCGATCAACCTTCAGAAAGGTATATTGCCACCGAGGTATGATTAAGTTTTTCATGGTTTAAACGTTTTTAATGGAATTAGATTCGGATCTGTTGGGGTTTTTGTCAAAATTGTTTTGTAATTTCCGCTGCGTATGAACCCCAAAACCCAACAGTGGTATCAAAGCCTTCGAGTTTGATTCCATTAAATTCATTACATGTTTTCTTCTGATATATACATGATATATGATTGAAAGCATGTTAATAGTTGATGTATATGTGATATCATAAGTTTTCTGTGAGATTTATTATCATATTTTGTGTATATGATACATATATTCGTGATTTAATTGAAATTTGTTTCGTACATGCTAGTAACCATGTTAGGTTAATTTGAATAATTTTAATGAATTGAGTTTTGTGTTCTATGATCCATGACACCATTAGGTTCGATTGTGATAGTAGTTCATGATTCAATTACATGTTTGTGATTATTTGGATGAGGACCGAAATTGCAAATAATTAATTTTCGAAATTATTTATTTATAAATAATTAATTTTCGAAATTATTTATTTATCTTGTTATATCTATTTTGTTATGAAGTTTCTATTTTATAAAGATAGATAACAAATTAGAATATGAGATAAATATCAAGAATCTTGTTATTGGTGATATACTATGATTCAAATATCTTAAATCCAAAATAAATAATTAATTTTCGAAATTAATTATTTATCTTGTTATATATATTTTGTTATGAAGTTTCTATTAGATAAAGATAGATAACAAATTAGAATATGAGATAAATATCAAGAATCTTGTTATTGGTGATATACTAGGATTCAAATATCTTAAATCCAAAATAAATAATTAATTTTCGAAATTAATTATTTATCTTGTTATATCTATTTTGTTATGAAGTTTCTATTTGATAAAGATAGATAACAAATTAGAATATGAGATAAATATCAAGAATCTTGTTATTGGTGATATACTAGGATTCAAATATCTTAAATCCTAATTGGATTAGGATAAGATGATTAGTTAGATGTGGGCCCAGGTTAATTAAAATGTTTTAATTGACTTAATTTCGGATAAATTAAGGGGTTAATTTATGATAATAAAATCAGCGAAAATTATGATTTTTTATAGCGAATTTTAATTTTTGGAATTGAGATTCGTCTTCTAAAATAAAATAAAATAATTCCAAATTGTTTAGTGATTGAACAAATCAATAAAATATATGATATTTCATTATTTACATAAAATCACTAAAACTGAATAAAATCCCTCTATTAAATTTTAAGTCTCGTGCCATCCATTTTAAACACTTGTCAAGGCCTCGATCACACTAATATAGTTTCAGCCATAGCTGGGTGTATTGTATTATCTTGGTGAGACAAGTTGGGTAAGAGTTACCTTAATGTTTAAAATGGTCCGACTTAATAAAGCCATCAAAATAGTTTTGAGCTTTAGGCAAATGATGAGATAAAAACATGCTAAGACATAAGATGTCTCATATCTCATAAAAGGATCTAAAATTACATAAGATGTAATTGGTAACTGTTACCTACCTAAATAATCTAGTTCTGTGTTTCATGCCATAGCTGTCATAGAATTAGGTGAAATATGGATTTTAGTCCCCTAAATAAACAATATGTTTTAGGAGGGTTGTTAATTTAGTGGGAGTCTATTCCTCTATGCTAAAATAAACTTTGCATAATCTTTATTGTAGATCAATGACCTCTTCAAGTAACAATAATCCCTTGTCACTGCGATCCATCATTGAGAAGGATAAGCTATCTTGGGACTAACTTTCTTGATTGGTTCAGAAACTTGAGAATTGTTCTTAAGCATGAACGCAAGTTGTATGTCCTGGATGCTCCAATCCCTGAGGACCCACCACCCAATGCTACAAAAGTCATGAAGGATGCGCATAATAAGCATGTCAACGATTCTACTGATGTTGCATGTATTATGCTGACAACTATGGTTCCCGAACTTCAGAAGGACATGGAACTAATGGAAGCCTACGACACGGCTATAACGCTGACGAAAATGTTCCAACAGCAAGTTAGGCAAGAAAGGTTCGAGACAGTCAAGAACCTACATTCTTGCAAGATGATTGAGGGTGTGTTACTTAGTCCTCGTGTTTGAAGATGAAGGGCTATGTTGACCAGCTTGATAGACTAGGATTTCCCATTAGCCAAGAGTTGACAACGGATTTGATTCTGAATTCATTACAAGAGAGTTACTTACAATTTGTGATAAACTACAATATGAATAATATGGAGAAATCAATTTCAGAGTTGCATTTGATATTCAAAACTGCTGAAAAAAATATCAAGAAACCCCCTAATAATGTATTGATGGTCCTAAAGGGAAAGGGAATGAAAAAGAAAGGCAAAGGCAAGGCTAGAGTTGCCAAGGCTGTTGATGCACCTGTCGCAAAGCCTATGGAACAAGTCAAGCCCCGACTGTTCTGCTTCAAAACACCCAAAAGAAAAGGAAGAAGATTGTCATTTCTGTAATCAAACCTATCTTTGGCATTGTCGTCTCGGACACATAAACGAGAAACGCATAACGAAGCTCCATAAAGATGGGCTTCTTGATTCATTTGATTTAGAAACATATGAAACGTGCGTATCTTGTTTACTAGGCAAGATGACTAAAAGTCCCTTTACTGGACACAGTGAAAGGGCAAGTGATTTATTGGGTCTAATACATACTGATGTATGCGGTCCTATAAACACAATTGCTAGAGGAGGCTATCAGTACTTCATTACATTTACTGATGACTTCAGCAGATATGATTATGTATATCTTATGAAACATAAAGCTGAATCATTTGAGATGTTTTGAATGTTTCAAAATGAAGTGCATAATCAACTTGGTAAAACTATCAAAACACTTCGATCAGATCGAGGTGGTGAATATTTAAGCCAAGAATTTGATGATCATCTTAGAAATTATGGGATTGTCTCCCAATTGACTCCACCAGCAACTCCATAATGGAATGTAGTTTCTGAAATGAGAAATCGAACCTTATTAGATATGGTTCGATCTATGATGAGTCATGCAGATCTTCCATTATCCTTTTGGGGTTATGCATTACAAATCCGCTGCGCTTTCACTCTAAATCGAGTTCATTCTAAAGCGGTTGATAAAACACCATATGAGATATGGTACGGGAAGAGACCTAGTTTGTCTTTCCTTAAGATTTGGGGTTGTGAGGCTTACGTAAAACGACAAGTCTCAGAAAAATTAGCACCTAAATCGACAAGTGTTTATTTGTGGGGTATCCTAAGGAAACAAAATGATATTACTTTTATAATCCCGCTGAGAACAAAATGTTTGTTGCTCGGTATGGTGCCTTTATGGAAAAAAAGTTTATATCAAAAGACACTAGTGGGAGAGAAATAAATCTTGAAGAAGTTCAAGAATCACAGATAAACCCCGAACCGCAGCATCGGAAGTTCAACAATGTTCTGAACCAGTTGAACCTCCGCAAGTGACACAAGGCCCACATAAATCTGATAAGACATGAGCCAGAGAGATTCGGATTTCTCATTACTGATATTCGTGATGTGTTGCTTATGGATCAAAATGAGCCCACCACTTATCAGGAGGCTATGTCTGGACCAGACTCAGATAAATGGCTAAGTGCCATGAATTCCGAGATGCAATCCATGTATGATAACCAAGTTTGGAACTTGGTTGATTTACCTGAAGGTGGTAAGACCATTGGATGTAAATGAGTTTTCAAGAAGAAAATTGACATGGATGGCAATGTGCATACTTTTAAAGCAAGACTTGTAGCAAAAGGTTTCAGGCAGACTCAAGGTGTTGATTATGATGAAACTTTTTCGCTAGTAGCCATGCTTAAATCCATAAGAATTTTAATTGTCATTGATGCATATTATGACTATGTGATATGGCAAATGGATGTAAAAACAACATTTCTTAATAGAAAGCTGCTTGAGGACGTGTATATGACACAACCTGAAGATTTTGTACATCCTGAGAATTCTAGGAAGGTATGCAAGCTTCAAAGATCCATTTATGGATTAAAGAAAGCTTCTCGGAGTTGGAATATTCGTTTTGATGAAACAATCAAGGATTTTGGTTTTATGAAGAACGAAGATGAGCCTTGTATACACGAGAAGGTCAGTGGGAGTGTAGTTGTTTTTCTGGTACTATATGTTGATGATATATTACTCATTGGAAATGACATCCCAACATTGCGGAATGTCAAGTCTTGGTTAGGGAAGTGTTTCTCAATGAAAGACTTAGGAGATGCGGCCTATATCCTAGGGATAAAGATCTATAGGGATAGATCTAAGAGGCTAATCGGTCTAAGTCAGAGTGCTTACATAGACAAGGTGCTTTGAATAGGTTCAGTTTACAAAACTCTAAAGAGGATTGTTACCAATGTCTCATGGGATAAGTCTCAAGCAAGACTCAATGTCCTAAGACAAATGATGAGCGAGACCGTATGAATAAGATTCCATATGCATCGGCTATTGGATCTATCATGTATGCCATGTTATGCATTCGACTTTGATGTATCATATGCTTTGAGCAATACAAGCGATATAAGTCGATCCAGGTGAGAGTCACTGGATAGCGATAAATAACATCCTTAAGTACTTAAGAAGGACTAAGGAAATGTTTTTGGTCTATGGAGGTTTTGAAAATGATCTAGTTGTAAATGGTTACACAGATGCAAGTTTTCAAACGATATAGATGATTTTAGATCGCGATCTGGATATGTGTTTACTTTGAATGGGGGTGCGATGAAGTGGAAAAGTTCGAAGCAAGAAAGCGTGGCGGATTCTACAACATGTAGTTCGAGTATATTGCGGCGTCCGATGCGAAAGGAGGAGCGGTTGGATCAAAAAGTTCATTTCCGAACTAGGTGTGGTTCCAAGTATTGCTAACCCTGTTTGTTTGTATTGTGACAATAACGGGGCAATAGCACAGGCCAAGGAACCTAGATCACACCACATATCTAAACATATACTCAAGCGTTTTCATCTCATCAGAGAAATTATTGAGAGGGGAGACGTAAAGATTTGCGGAGTACCTTTTGAAGACAATGTCGCGGATCCATTGACAAAAACTCTTCCACAAGCAAAACATGATGGTCATGTTAGATCATTAGGCATTAGATGCATGTATGATTGGCCCTAGTGCAAGTGGGAGATGATGGGGCATGTGCCCTAGGTCAATCCATTAACTATCTTTATGAATACTTTTAGTTAATAAAATAGAGGATTTCATTTGCTGTTTATTATAATTAATTTGCATGTTTACATTATAATAAGATCCATGGGTATTTACATAAATATCCTAAATGTCCCTAGTCGATCATTATACTGGGAACTATAATGAATTAAGACTAGTGTGAGTCTTGATTGATGATCATATGATGATTATACGTATAGGGATACGAATCAAGATCACGAGTACTTGTTAGGGAACAAAGTACTGGACCGACCGGTTATGAGAACATCACATGGATTAAGTCATAGTTGTTTCTCATGATAAGTATATATTCCAGTCCTCTGACTTGAGATTACCAAAGACTTCAACATTAGGAACACAGTGATTTGACACAATCGAACGTTGTATTTAACCGGACGATTATAAAGGTTGTGATTGGTTACTGTGTAAGCAATGTGATGAAGTTGTGTAATCAAGATAGAATTTGTTTCTCTCATATAAAGAGAGATATCTAGTGGATCCCTCGATGTGTTAGACTGTTAAAAGGCCTAATCTAAATGAATTGATATTGATCAATGTCACTTGGATGTTTTCAGTCTACCTAGAGATCGAGACTAGTACGATTGAACATGTCGGATGACAATTCCATGCCTTATGTTTGATCAAAAGGATATCGTGTGACAAAAGGATGTTATATACACTATTGATTAGGTTGTATCGATTTGATATTCGTACAACTTGGGTAGTCATAATGTCTTGCTAGAGACTGCTTATGACTTGTATACCAAAATGTGTTTTGGTACACTGCCAACGTTGTATGAGCCTAATGGGTCGCACACTAAGAATGGTTTTGCGAGATTTTAAGATGATTCAGAAAAATGAATTTTATGTGATAAAATTCATGACAGAAACGTCCTTGTGGTGTATTACACTTATACTTCGTTAAGTAAGGATATATGTGTAATTTACTTAACCGTCTATATACAAGGGTTGTATAAATAGACGCTTTAAGTTAGAACACACGTACGAAAGATCAAAAGGCCAAAACTCTTTTTTTCGTTTAAGAAACGACTTAGGGTTTTTGGTATGCTCTGGATTGTTTTGGAGAGAAAAATAAAAGGTTTGGTATTCTCTCGAAGCTAGCACTTCGAATCTCGGCCGCCGTTCGTGTGTGGACTGCGGTAGAGGCGTTCGTCGTTAAGCGGCGCCTTAGAGATCGATCAACCTTCAGAAAGGTATATTGCGACTGAGGTATGATTAAGTTTTTCATGGTTTAAACGTTTTTAATGGAATTAGATTCGGATCCTGTTGGGGTTTTTGTCAAAATTGTTTTGTAATTTTCGCTGCGTATGAACCCCAAAACCCAACAGTTTTAACGAGACGTATTCTCTCGGCAAATGACATCTAAGGGGGAGTGTTGTAAATTAGATGACCCTTGAACCAAGCTTATGAATGATCACATTGTCAAGCATGACTCTCGCATTGAATTATAACATCAAACATGACTTCCACATTAAATGTAAGTTGTACACAACATGTAACTTGTATTCATCTCCAATGTACAATCATTTGTCCATGCATTGTCATGTAACTTGTAATCTTGTATGGCATAATACTTTAGTGTAACTTGCACCCTTTGTGCAAATACTCATTCTCTTCATGACTAAGTTCCTATATAAAGGGGTTCATTCACTTGTAAAGAACACGCCAATGTTAAAATGAAAATCTCTCCATTTCTCGGCTCTAGCTCTCTTCTCTCATGTCTACTCTTATCTACTCGTTCTACTATTTCTTAGTTTATGCCTTCCATACCTAAGTCTCTAACAAGTCCAATTAGTTCAAAACAGATTTTAAACAATAGAAATATTCTTACCAAGTTAAAAGAGAAATTTTATATAGAACCGCAATTAGGCTAGCTATGCTCTATGGTAGTAAATGTTGAGCGATAAAGCAACAACAATTACAGAAAATGAACATAGCAGATATGAGGATGCTTAGAGGAATGCTTTGTAAAACTCCCAAAGATAGAATAAAAAACACATAAATCCAAAGAAAAGTATGAGTAGCAGTAATTGATACAAAAATTAAAGAAAGGCGGTAGAAATTTGACTAGGTAGGGGTAGAACGAAGTTAACTTGAGACGTATTAGTTATGAGAGATTTGAATAGATTAGAAAGCTCACCATCAATCACACTAAATCGATCACAATTGAACAGCTTGATTCATGTAGTCGACCCCAACTAATTTAGGACTGAGGCTATGTCTTCGTCGTTGTCGTCACCATCATTGTTATTGTCATCATTGTTGTCGTTGTTGTTGTTGTTGTTGTTGTTGTTGTTGTTGTTGTTGTTGTTGTTGTTGTTGTTTGTTGTTGTTTTTGTTGTATATAATTTTTTATTTATAATTTACGAGATCCTACTCCTCCTTCGCCTCCTCCTCTTCCCCTTCCCCCCTTCCTCCATGTATTAATATTTTTTTTCTTTTTGATTAACCATGGGTATTCAGACACTTGCTTGACTAGTCCCATAGGCTCCGAGATTGGAGAAGGAGACCATCTGGCCCGACGCTTAGTTGTTATGGGAAATCGAACTTAAGACAGTACACCTAACCCATATAATCTCGCATTCGCCCATACCATTAGGCCAACATGTCTGGGTTCTTCGTGTATCAATAATAACCCAAAAGACATTAAAGAAATATATTATAGCTACCAAAAATTAGACCCATGAGTATGTCAATTAGAATTATGGTGCTCATTATTCTTTGGCACTGCACTACACCTCTCTAAAGCTTCTGTAGACAACTAGCTAGGTCTCAAAGCCAATCTCATTAATCTTCCACCCCTCCGTCAATATTGATATTAACCCCGACTTAATCACCTTTAATTCATGGATGTTGGATTTTATCTCAAAATGCCTTAGTTATATTATATGGGAGACATTCACACTTACGTACTTTATTATGACGCCGTAATTATTCAGTGTGAGACCAACTTTCAATTCATACATCTCCAACACTCCACTTTGGACCGAAATTAATCTAATTAAGGCGTTTTTTCACGGGTTGCTTTGATACCATGTTATTTTTCTTGTTAGGTCCGATCGCACTTGTGGATCTTCACTAGTATCAATATTGTCCCTAGTTAGCCACCTTCAACTCATGTTTGAGCGTCGGGTTTTAACTCAAAGGCCTTAATATTAATGGACTTAAGTAATTCATTATGAAGTTAAACTTATTTTGGTCCACACATGTGACGACCCAAATTCCATAATCAGATCCAGCCAGCCTGAACCATTGCCAAACCCTTCAAGATATCCCAATGAGTGGGGCGATAATCCGGTAAACATTAACATGCAGAATGACAACAAAAACTATCTACAAATGCAATTTTAAAGGTTGTGCAAAGTGCGGAATTAAAACCTTTTCAAATTGTATATCAATGGAGAAGAATAAGTAGGTAGTTCTTACAACTTACAACATAAGTTCTATGGGCTCAAAAGTCTACACATTAAAATCTCTTTTTCATTAGATCAATTATTTCAACGAAAATAATAATAAGTATAACATCCAACACATGCAAAGGAAAGGCTCTTAAGTCAGGCTTTATCCTTACATTTTCTTATCATAGCAGAAAATGTATCTTGAGGGGGAAGTGGGCTGAGCAAAAAAAAAAGGCTCAATAAAGCGAGGTCTCGTTTTACCGTCAATCATTCAAGTAACAATAAATGCAATATATAACTAACATGCATTAATAAGTAAAGAGATACATGAATAATAATCTCAACTCAAGGATATAAAAAATGAAAGCATTTACATAAGCAAGATTTATAGATATAAATGCAAAGCACAATTTTCCATCATTCTCACATGCTATCGATATTGTTACAGGTGACCCATTTCTTTGCTCCCGGTGAAGATAAACCACTAACATATACATTGGCCTTTGTGCTTATGCTGTTCAATTGAGCTTCTCAACACAAGTGGTGTTCGTCCAAGCCATCGCCATAACATATCCCCCTAATCGGCTCATGGTTCTCAGAGCTTAACGACTATTACTATCTCCTCATGTCCTTCGTATTAGTGACTACTAATGGGGTTGTGTATAGGTAACTACCAACACGTTTGATACTAACTTGAGGGATCATGGTGCTTGCTTATACGACTCTCGTATCCATGTTATAGCAACTACGAACACGATGAGTAGATCTGTGGTCCTCACGGCTACGAGTTCCCACGTTAGGTATATGCGAGCAACTATAGTTTATAGCAAGAACTCATGTCAATAGCATATGACATCTCATCCCAAATCTCTACTTACATGAAACCTAAGTTATACTAATATAATGACATGATTGAAAGTAAAACGCACCCCCCACTTACCTCTATCGCTGCTAATCCAAATCCAAGTCCTAACTCCAGGATGTATGTGGTCATCATCAAGTGTCTATCTTAGTATAAGCTGACGCAACTCCTTATACTCCATTTCATTGAGGTAAGTTCATTTACCTTGTTTTAAAGTCTTGTAAGCATTATTAAACCCGTTTGAATTAATGTCACACTTTCGCCGCGGGACAAAGGTTTTAAAAGTTAGTCTTCACTACCTCGGTCCTTCTCTCGACATTAGAAAATCTCGAAAAATCTCGAAATGTGCAAAGAACACTCGAAACATTTAAAATTTGTGTTCAACAAGGTTGACACCATCTTTGTATACACATGATGTCAACCCAAACTATGAAAGCTTTCAAACGGTGCCACCTTAGGTTCCCAGGGAATATAATGTTGTCCGGCGCCGTTAGAGTTATTGCATGGTGTCGGTGGCAATGTCACTTCCTATATCAAGATCTAAAAAATAAGGAATGTCTAGTTTTATTCGCCCGAATTGCCCGACTATTTCTCACCCCTTTGGAGTTTCAAAGCACATCTAAAAATGTCCAAATATAGGTATTCCATCAATTTAAATCATCTACAACCACTTTAAATAAGACTCGAACGAAATCAAAGTCAAAAACCCTAATTTTTGTTCAAAGCATTGTGAAATCTGAATTGAACACCAATGAATGCAAACAACATCAAACCATAGTTTTTCATGCACAAATCAGTAATGAGGGAGAGTGGCATGACTTCAAAACCAAATCGAAACTAAAGAAGTTCATATACTCTCTAAAACCCATCAAGCCATGGTTTCATTAAGAAAAGTCTAATAGGTTGTTAAAAGGTTTTTAAAAGAGTGAAATATAGGAGATGAGGCAAGTGTTTACCTAACTTTGATACGAAGGTTGAGATTGGCTTTCCTCTTCACCATCAATTCCGTTTCTTTAGCTCTTTAGGGTTTAGAGCATCTCCAATGGGACCATGGATTGGAGTGGAAATGGATCCACCTATGATAGAATCCAAATCCAACCCAAAAAATGCTCTCCAATGAGACCATGGATTGATAATGTCTATCCTATGTAGCATGGAATCAAAGTGGAGGGTGTCTACCACAATGTCACTTTTAGACATTGTGGTAGCTGCCGCATCAGACAAATGTATTTTTTTAACAAAAAAATCTCAGGCCTTTATTAATGTAACAAAAAATGAAAATAAAAAGTGACAACTCATGAATCTATGGTCTAAATACATTGGAGACCATTTTGGGAGTTCAATGTCTATTTAGTTCCACATATAATAGACATTTTCTCCACATCCATGGCGTGACACCAATTCATGGTCTAAATCCACATTACCATTAGAGATGTGCTTACTTCTTCTTATTTCATTTTGTGTTTTTAGTTGTTGTAAACAAAAGAGGCCACAAGTCTCCTAACTTGTTTATATAGGTAGGGTTAGTGCTAGGGTTTTACGAAACCAATTTCGACTCCTTATCTCCACACACTCTCTTCTAGTTCAAGGTTCATCAAATGGCCAATAATTAGTCCATCACTTTTGTTTTTTCCGCTTATTTACGATCTTGCCATTGAATAAGCTTTAAATAAATTTGATTACCAAAATGTCATTTAGTATGGTTTAAGTGATTTAATTAATTGCATACCATTTGTTTCATGTGCCCCAACTTAGGCTTGTTTGGCTAGCTAAATTTATAATATCATATAATACAACCAATATAACATGCATACTATGCATACAAATTATGTTAAATTATCAAAATAACTCCCGTAATTATAAAAATTCCCAATTTAAAAAAATTTGGATCGATACAACACATCTTCAATAAATCTAACATGATCTAAAACAAAGGCCGCTATGGGCACCCCACCAATTCATGAAGACACCCGTGTTTTTTTTTGAAATTCTCCCAGCTAAAATGGAAATGACTATTTTGCCCCTTCATATATACTCACTCAAACCCCACAAAACATTTTCAAAGTAAAACCGGGGCACCCTACTACCTTGGATCACAAGTGAAACCTAAAGCACAATTGTGTTTACCGAGCGTGTATCGATTGTTGCGTCTTGACATCATCCGACAGCTAGGTAACAATGTTTGACAACCAAATGAAGCTTTGAAGGAATTGTTTTTTAGATAAAAAACTGTGAAATTTATGGTTTGGTTTGTCAATGTAGGGTTTAGTAAATTCGAGCAACTCGAGTTTGTTTGTACTATAAAATGGAAGATTGTACTGCATTGGTGCAAGATGAGGTAGAACAAGAGGTAATTGTTGAGATTTAATGTGTTTTATTTGCGGTTTCTCAAATTTTCAGTCGATTTTTCATGGGTACGATTTATTCGGCTCTGCAGGACCGAGAGTTGTAGAAACGTCTCAGTCGACATCCACCGAGACTTGTTCATAGTTCACGTCATGCCGTGAACGAAACGAAGTCATAATCTCGGTATGTAACGACCGAGACTATTTTGTAGGTCTCAGTTGACATGAATGAAACTATGCTTAGATTCTCGGACCTGTACAACCGAAAACGTGATTTTTTGGATTTTCAGTGAATTTAATGTGCATTTTGGTTGATCATAATGTTACAATGTTTGTATTGCAGGTAATGTCGGTTTCTACTTTATTTCCAGAATACAAGGATGCGTTTACACCATGTAGGTCATTCCCATCTATAGAAACGACAATTTCATGGCTTCAAATGATAGGCCGGGAGAACAAGTTTGTGTTAGTGACGAAGCACTCTGATGCCGGAGGGATTAAGCGCATGGGAAGGGTGAAACTTGCGTGTGAAAGATCTGGTACATATAGGGGGAATGTTACAAAGAGCTGGGAAGGGTAAAGCAACCAAAATCGCTTTGAAAGCAAGAAATGAAGAAGAAGAGGAAACAGGGAGGACTCATACCATACGAAGAAATGTGGATGCCCTTTCCTTATTAACTTCAGGAAAATATTGACTCTTTGTGGTATGTCACTGTCATATATGGGAGGCACAATCACGACCCCGCGAAAAACTTGGACAGCTACTCATATGACAAAAGACTGGATAAGGGGGAGCAGGAGGTTGTGGTGCAGATGACAAAGGGTAATGTGAAGCTAAGAGACATCCTCAATACGTTGAAGCAAAGAGATGTTACAAATGTATCGACAATGCAGACAATATATAATGCAAGACAAAAATTCCGAATTAAGAATGCGGGTGGGAGGACTCAAATGCAACAACTATTGCACATATTGAAGAAGAATAAGTGGATGTCGTGGCATAGGAAGCATCCCGATACGAATATCGCCACTGATTTGTTTTAGTCACATCCTGATTCAATCAAGTTGCTAAGGTGTTTCTCATCGGTAATTTTGATGGATTGCACTTACAAAACTAATAGGTATCGAATGCCTTTGTTGGAGATTGTTGGAATCACTTCAATGCATTTAACGTTCTCTGTTGGGTTTACTTTCATATCATCATAGAGTCGTGCAAATTATGTTTGGGCACTTGAGAACTTGAGATCCATATTGGATGGGTGGCCTAAACCGGATGTGTTTGTTACGGATCGGGACTTAGGCCTTATTAGTGTCATCGAAGAAGTGTTATCATCATCCTCTCACCTTCTTTGCTCTTGTACATCAACAAAGTAGTATTGGTCAAGACTAAGAAAATGTTTGGGGATAACGAAGGCTTCGCTCGTTTCATGGATAGGTGGACGAGTGTGATGTATGCTAAGTCTGAGGCCTTATTCGAACTTAGGATGAATGACTTGTGAGTTCGGGAATGTGAAGGGTCTTCTTGATTATTTGGAGAACACATGGGTAAAGATGTATAAGGAGAAATTCGTACTGGCCTGGACAAATCAATTATGCACTTTGGGGAAACAACAATACAGAGGGTTGAGTCTGCGCATTCCACTATGAAGCTACATCTTGGCAACAGTCAGACAAATTTTGAGTCTTTGTGGAATGTGGTTGATGGAATCTTTAGGATCCAACACAACAACATCAAGGCATAATTTGTGCTCAGTTTGAATGTAGTCCAACATGAATATTTTGACGAGTTATATCGCTGATTGCGTGGTTATGTCTCTCGACGGGCGCTTAAGTTAATTCGAGATGAATTGGAATGTGGAGAGGATGTTGGACACGACTCAACTCATTGTGGTTGCGAGATAAGTACCACACACGACCTTCCTTGTGCCCCATGAGCTGAATTTCAATAAATTTGTTAGGTCACCCATCCCTCTCGAGGACATTCATGTGTACTGACGAAAGTTGAGTATGACACCCGAAATCTTATGGATCGGCCTGGGTACAATGTGCACGATGAAATTGAAAGAGTATTGCAAAAGTTTCATGCTTGCACTGAAGAGGACGTTCGCATCAGGATTATTCAACAGCTCAGGGAGATTAGTCGACCTTCATCTACACCGGGAGTGGTGCCACCTACGAAAATAAAGACAAAGGGAAGGACACCGGGGTCTTCGATTGGGTGTATGTTGAAAAGGGGAAGTAAGACATGATCAAAGAAAATGCGATGAAGAAGATTCTTCGACGACAAGATTGTTTAGCGGATTTAAGCACGTACTATCAACAGAAGAGGCTTCTAGTTCGAGGAACAAGAAAAGTAAAGTTGGGCCTAAAATGAGTCGTACGAGTCGACGCACCCAAAATGCATCTAACATGGCTTACTCTCATTGCATAGAACCGGATTATTAATGCGAGAAATCAGAATAAACTAATTGTTCTTCAATTCAAGAAAAAATGGAACAAAAGTAATACCATAAGAATAACCAACACCAACAACAACACCACAGCGATCGAAACAACCAAATATTAAGCGAGAAATCGGAATAAATGGAATAGAAGTAATACTATAAGAATAACCATGTCGCACTTTGCATAAGCTGAACATATTCATGCCACATTTCAATACACAAACATAACAAATACAGTTTAATAACTCCAATGAACAGAAAAACAGAGTCAAATGTTCCATATAAGTTTCATGCCACATAACCCATTCAAGAACCATTTAACAAAACATAAACTAATTGTTCCTCAAATCAAGAAAAACTCAAGCAACTACAGAAATGTCGATGTCGTTGTTCTTTCATTCCTTTGGCTTCTCGAAATTCTTTCGTTGGTATTCCTTGTCATGCATTCTCTTTGGGGGGGCGAGCAGCGACCGTTGCGGGTGGTGCATTAGCTGGGGTGGAATGTGTAGAAGTATTATCGTGCGGGACTGTCTAGGGGCTGCTTCGGTAGGGGCTGATGTGTCGGTTGCACCGGTTGCGGTGGTGGGTGTCGTAGTGGTGGTGGTGGTGGGATCGAAACTCCTCCCCGAGAGGAAATTGAAGACGTCACTCGCCATTTGCCTTGCAGACTCCAACGTACATAACTCCGGCGGTAATAATTTCCACCTTAACACCGCGTCCAATGCCCGCCTGTTACGCTGATGAAAAGAAAGTTAAATCCGTTAATGTAATTCGCATTAGGTTTTCAAGAGTTGGCTAACACTTCTACATAATAGTTATACCGCATTCAATACCTCGAGTAGCTCATTGTCAACGATAGTCGTCGCAACCAAGTCGTCATCGAAGTACCTCGGGTTGGTGATCGATGGGTGAGAGACTTTGAGGAACCAAGGTAGATAGTCCGATGTAGCCAAAAACTCGAACTCTGCCTTCTCACCGCGTACTTCGAGGGCCAACAAATGGTTGCGCCAACATTCCCAGTTGTCTGCTTGGAAACCATACTTGACCGAGTATTTGAGTGCGGAAGGGCCTCGATGTGCTTCCAATGGCCGGTACGAAGGATCTGGTATAGATTGCACATGGCCAAACTGCTTCAAAATCCTTTCGGATGGTAGGGCTCCATCGCATCCATGTACTTTAGTGTGCCACTGTAGAAGGCCATTGGGTGCACAACTCCATTCTCCCGGTGATTAACATATGGGTCCCAAGTAACCTAATGAAATGTAGACAACCATAATTAGTAACCATAAACTAAATGCAACATTTACCGATAAGAAGCGTGTGGTATCTCACCTCACTTGGGCGCAACCCATCCAATGTTCGCCTAATGGACCCAACCTTGTCAAGATTCATCACGGTATCGTGCTTTTGAACCCATCCACAGACACGAGGTTGCACGTAGTCCATGTATTTTGCATTAGGTCTGGTGAGCCCAAGCTTGAAATGCTCGTACAATGTTCGTACACCCATCCCTGCAAATAGATACAACTCTAGTTAGAGAAAAAATGCAAAAATAAATAGTAATTAATCAGAAAAGAAGTCTAGTCGATTTAGTAAAAAAACCTCAAGTAATGTGAGGTAGCCGACAATTTGAGAAACTTGTACTCTGGTGGCAGACCCCAAGTGTTGGTACAAGTACGCTAATGCAGCTGCACCCCATGCATAGTTTCCCACGTCATCCAAATCTTCAAGAAGTTTCAACAACGCAATGGATACCCGAGATCCACTCTTATTCGCAAAAAAAGTGCAAGAAAGTAGGTACAACAAGTACGCTCGGGTTGTGCATTCCATAAGAGGATAGTTTGTGTTCCTCGATCCCGCTTTGGGTCACCATCAACTCTTCAAACAACCTTTTCACACTGTCAGCCCCTTGCTGATGTTCACTTCCTCCTCAGCATCTTCGATGCTAACCCCAAGTAGTTTCGACACCAGCTTAATTGCATCCGAGCGAGATTCGTCGGTGTACCTCGCAAAGTTCTCAACTGCCACCACCTTGCCCATGACAGGAATCTTCAGGATCATACTCACGTCATCCAAGGAGATCGACATTTCACCGAATGGTAAGCGAAATGTGTTCGTCTCCGGCTGCCACTGCTCCTCAAAGGCACTGATAACCTTCTTGTTAGCCTTGCGGTATGAGCAGTCTATCAGCGTATTCAACCCAGAGTGCTGAATAATCCTTTGAAGGCCTGCAGGTCAGGGTGGCACGACTGTAAGTCTCATTCTTGGATCTGAGCACCATGATTAATACACTTGAGTGTCGGACGATCCTGCAACAACAAAAAACATTCCGTCAACTTAGTGAAAACCCAAAATTTTAAACTACTCCATACAAGGAGAAATGTATGTACCTCATTGCTCCAAATCGCTAATGCGACATGATCTTTAAAGCTCTTCAACAGCGATCCATCTTCGGGACCACCGGGGAAAGGAGCACACATTTCCCTCTGCCAATGTGACTCTCCCTCATTATGGGCACCTCCACCACTAGTACTCCTACCCACATTACGATCACTACTTGTGGTGTTTGCCGGTGCTGATGAGTCACTACTACTAGACTCTGATGCATGAGCCTCATCTTCGCCTCGGGCAACGACAAGATCTGAGTGTCGCTGCATGTCAATGTTTGAACCCTCATCGTGCAATTCTAATTTCTTCGCACGTCCTCCACCAATCTTACCCTTTCCCTTCAAATCCACCTTCTCTTGCTCTTTCTCTTTCCGATAAGATGTCGTTGGGGGTCTCCGTCCGCCTCGCCCACGGTTACCCCTCGACACCTCCATACCAACCACTACAAAAAAATCGCAAATCAGAAACGGAATTTTCCGTTTCTGATTTGCGAAAATTCCGTCTCTGAATTAAATCAGAAACGGAACAGAGACGGAATGCGTTCCGTCTCTGAAAACGTCGTCGCTGATACGATCGAAACGGAAAATGGATTCCGTTTCGATTAGAGACGAATAGAGACGGAAAATATCCGTTTCGATTAGAGACGGATTTAGAGACGGAAATTAGAAACGAACGAGACGAACAAAATGGATTTTATTTCGAAATGGTACATTTGTAATTGCATTCGTCTCGATTCCGTTGCCGATTAGCAACGGAATCGAGAGACGAATTAATAAATTTATGAATTCAGGTGTCGATTCCGTTTCTAATCAAGCAACGGAATCGAGACGAATCGAGACGGAATGCAAAGAGTCCGTCTCGATTCCGTCTCTAATTAGAAACGGAATCGAGACGGATTATTCCGTTTCGATTCCGTCTCGATTCCGTTGCTAATTAGAGACGGAATCGAGAGACGAATTAATATTTCCGTCTCTCGATCCGTTTGTGATTGATAGAAATATTTCTGGAAAATTAGAGACGGAATAGCAACGGAAAATTTGAATTCCGTTGCTAATCCGTCTCTAATTTTCTGTTTTGTTTAAATATGGCACGGATACATAAGCCAATCGATTCTCCAACCTAAAAAATCAAAATACAACCCGATATGACATACTCCATCGCTTTGCACCCCCTCCAACAACTCCTTGAGGGTGCTAACATCCCCCAAAGAAGCCAAATTGCGCATCCATACATCAAAAATATATATCAACAAAAATTCAAAAGAGAAGGAAAAAATGTGAAACTCAAAATTAGCCCAAAAATTTATATATCGACTGAAAGTTGTAATGTATTACAAAAGCTCCATAAATTTGGAAGTATACACAAAAACCAACCACACCTATCGTTCAACAAGCAAAAAAAAAAGAACACTCACAAAAGGTCCAAAATTTGGAAGTATACACAAAAAGGACTTCATTTAATAAGTCAAACGCAGCTTTGAAGCATTTCTGAATCTCCATCTCGAGGGCAACAACCGGTGAGTATGCACTGAAAGAAGTAGGCAAAGGAGAGATTAATTAGTTTGAGGTCCCTGCGGTTAGCGCGCTAATTCCAAAGTATTAGCGCGCTAATTAGCCACTCGCGATATTTTTCACTTTTGGAAATCAAGCTTTAAATTTGTAATTTTTGATTTCCTGGCTTCCTAACACGGCTATAAACGGTCATATGGGAATTTCCTATCATGATATAACCACCACAAACTTGGTTTTAACATAAGGAAGACAACACACATTCAAAACTCAAGATCTACAAAGAGAAGAATGGCATAAGTGCAAGAATGCTAAAAGGGAAAAGAGGAAAGTTAAGCACAAACCTATCATGTAAGTATGATTCTAGAACTCATCCTCTCACCCAATCTAAACTCTTGTGTGCTCCAAAGGCGACAAGCCATGTGTTCCTACTCAAAAATAAAATAAAAACAACCAAATGGGATTCAAGAAAAGCATTGAAGAACATAAAAAAACCATACAATGTTGAATAAGAATTCCTCTCAAAAATAAACATGATCATCAAGCAAATGCGATCACAGATCGAAGTTGGTGTCAATGTTGCTATTTTCCTACGCATAGGAGATGGCGAATAATGTTTCTATAAGATGGACCTATCATGTAAGTTGAGTTGTAAAACATGTATAACATGTTTTATAAGGGATGGTTACGTCCCGGCCGAGTTTAAGGGTCGCTAACACAAAGGGATAAATTAATTAGTTTGAGGTCCTCGCAGCTAGCGCGCTAATTCAAGTATTAGCGCGCTAATTAGCCACGCCAGGGATTTTTGACTTTTGGAAATCAAGCTTTCAATTTGAATATTTGATTTCCTGGATTCCTAGAACGGCTATAACCGGTCATATTGGAATTCCTATCACTATAAAACCACCAATACCTTGGTTTTAACATAAGGAAGAAGAAACACATTCCAAAATTCAAGATCTACAAAAAGAAGAAATTTGATTTTTTAGAAGGAGCAATAGGAGATCACTATAAAATCACCAAAAACTTGGTTTTAACAATAATATACTAGTGTTTGAAACAAAGTAAACCACCAACAATAAACTCATTCAAGTAACTTAAAAAGTCTACACGACAAACTATTGAAAGGAAGTGATTCATCGCTAATTAAAATAGAATAGCCAAGAGAAGATTCACCTCGATAAGCACCTAAGCCACTTGCCCCCAAAGCCTCCATAACCCCCACCAAGCTCACCGCCTCCACTATACCCACCACGCCTACCTCCGACACTGGAGTCCTATAAGGACCAAAATCACCACCACCAAAAAAAGAATGAGTTTAACATGCAAATGAAACAAATCGTCTACAACATGCTCATCGTCAAAAGCAATGAACCCATTCCCTCGAGAACGATAGGAAAAACTAAAACCCGCCTTTCCGAAAACAGGGAAAAATAAAAGTAAAGGAACTTCATCATCGGAACCTTCTACTCCATCGAGCTTCAACAAACCACCATCGTCCGAGTAAATTCATTGTCCATTTATTTTCTCGTATATCTTAGTTGGCTTCGACGCCTTGATTGATGCATAAGTTATCATGGATTTTATTTTTAATACATTATCCTCCCCAAAATAAATTTTTTTACCTCATTTAAGTAAAATATACTATAAGTAGCGAATGTTAGCGAGAATTAATCCATGGGAGAAGAAAACATCTTTGTTTGTTGTGTGCAAATCTTATGCGTTGCGGGTTCTCTCGAGTGCTATGATGAAGAAAGTGGTAGAATCGACGAGGGAGCAACATCTTCATGCCATAGCAAATGAATTTGGGAAATCGATAAAGGGTCCTTTTCCGGTCATCTGTGTTGAGAACATGTAGGCTATTCTTCTTCTACGGACATGCCATAATAGAAGAAGAAGAGCCTACATGTGCCGAACACTGATGACCGAAAAACGACCCTTTATCGACTTCCCAAATTCATTTGTTATTGCATGAAGATGTCGCTCCCTGTCGATTCTACCATTTTCTTCATCATAGCACTCGAGAGAACCTGCAACGGCTTAAGATTTGCACACAACAGCCAGCATGTTTTCTTCTCCCATGGATTAATTCTGCTAACATTCGCTACTTATAGTATATTTTACTTCAAAACAAAAAAAGAATTGGGGGAGCAAAAGCGAAAAAAAATAAAATCCACGATAAAATATGGAACATCGACCTAAAAATGCACAAAAAGAAGTGTGAATCATAAAGTAATTCGATGAATTTCTAAAGTTGTCTACACTATAAAACTTTTAATCTAAGCATTTGAAACAAACAACAAGTGAAGTACCTATGTATCACCAACCTGCTCATCTCTCGAGAGCCACGCTTACGTCTCACGCCCAACATTGTCCCCTTGTTGGGGTGGATCGACCGGATCTATTTGCGGCGGCATTGCTTGGTCATGAGGTGGCGGTGGTGGTGGCGGTGGTGGTGGTTGGTGCTGAGATAGGTCTATTTCGTCCATGTCCATCCCAAGACGCTGTTGCATGAAGTGCATAACCTTTCGTAGTTGCTCCGCAACGACATCGAACTCTGCCCGCGGCACCACATCCGGCGTCTGCGACGTGCTAGCACCAGGAGTTCCGTATCTCCTCTTCTTTCTCCCTACGGACCCGAGTCCGTAGACACGTCCTTTGGAGGACTCACCCGCCACATTGAGGTACACCGCCTCATCATCCACCGATTGCTCCGGTGTAGCCTGGGTCAGCTCCTGACGTCTGCTCTGGAGCCTATCCTGCATATATGCACAACAAACAAAGTACATGATATGGGGTAAGTGATAGACTTAATAATCTATTTTCCATTTCATTTCTATACTTACATAGAACCGCTCTGATCTAGTATCGATGAATGTCGTCCTGTCGTGATTAACGGTGTGGAGATGCAAGTACAAATCATTCACCGACGGTGGCGTCTCGGATGAATCACTGCGTGCGGACCAAGCATAGTGAACAAGAGTATAAATGTACAAAATATCCTAAATGTTAAAAAAAAACTAACCAATCTTTCTTGGGTAGTCGCAAATGACACGGAACCACCACCGTGCTTCGAGGGTCAGGTCCCCAGGGCCTTCGACCTCGGTGTTCCTATTCTCCGTCGCTTGCCTAGACCTAGCCTCGGAAGTCCTCGCTCTCCCGATCTTGCAAGTATCTCCTCCATGCCTCATCTCGTAACATAAACCGGTCGCGCCCGATTCTTCTTCAACTTGTGCATCAACGCGGTGTACCTTGTCCTGCAAGCTCGTCGTACGCCGCTCGCACGAGATCCTCGGGAAGCGCATCATCCCATCTAAAAAATATCTACAAAATGGCGATTGCTATTGTTAGCACTTATTTGAGAAAATAGTATAAATCATAAGGCACATGGTAGTCTTGTTTACCTTCCATTGTCGCCGATATTGGTCTTTTTGATGAGGCGGTACCGACTTCCAACAATACCCTTCAGAATCATCCATCGTTTAAAAACTTTTGTCATCCTCCGTGCACAAAAGTGCGAAGGATGCAACTCCCATGTGTTTCATGAACATGCATATCACCTTAACTACTTATTCAATATTTGACATCCATATTGAAATTGACATATAAAAGTTAAACGCAAACTTACGTATCATTGGCAATCGAGTGATAGGGATCCCCGCACGCGAGGGCCTCCATCCCCGGCCTCTGAGGTGGTCGCGGAGGGCTGTCACCTCCAACCCCGCTCTTACGTCTTCCTCTCGGGATCTTTGCCGGTGATGCTTTGTGGTGGGGGTGCGAGCCTCGTGGGTAAAGGAGTCATTGATGTCGGAGAAGGTGTGGGGAAGTGTGTAGTAGGCATAGTCCTTGATGACGAAGAAGATGGTACAGACGACGACCCCGACGGTATGGAAGGGAAGGTGACGCTGCGCCGTATCGTGCTCGAGAGACCGAGAAGTCGGAATCGATGATGGAGGTATCGAACCACGACCTCCACCGCCACGATGGCCTCCTAATGGCAAACCTCGACCTCCCCTACGACCACGTCCGGCCATGATACCTAATTAACAATATTCACGAGTAAAACATCATAAAATGGCGGCATAATGAAAAAAGAAGAAATTCAGTCTATATTATTGGACTTAATAAGAACAAAATCCATGCAAATAAAAGTAACTACATTATTGGTCGTTGACATATCATATACAAACTTTATTCGCTATCATCCGTTTCAAATTCACTCTCATGAGTAGAAGGTGATGATTCTTCTTCTGATTCAGCTCCACTATAAACTTCATCGCTTGGACCCGCTTCAACAATAAATCGAGTCCCAGTCGGAACATCCAGATTGTTGATATCGGCGTCTGCATCATCGACTACGCACGTGGTGGGCATCCCATCTTGGAAAGCAATCTCTACCGAGCCCTGGTCATTATCGTCTTTGCTAGTTTCCTCGTCAATGAATTTTGGTGACAAAGAACAAACCGCTAGCCATTCTTGTCGATCGTTCCGCATAGAAGGGTACGAAAGGTAGTAGACTTGAGTGGCTTGCATTGCCAGTACAAATGGCTCGTAGTTGTTATATCGTCGACTTCGTTGAACCTCTACCAATTGAAGTGTTGGGTGAGTCCTCACACCATGATTCGGTGTAGGGTCATACCATTCGGTGTAGGGTCATACCATTCTCTGAATGCAATTGGTATCAACCGTTGCATGAATATATGACAATCATGGCTCTTCATGCCGAACATTCGCAGTTTCTTTGGATCTACACATCGACCAAGATTCGATGCGTAACCATCAGGAAAACGCAACTTTTCAACCCACTCGCACAATTTTTGTCTTCTTGATGTATCAAGAGCATAGCACCCAAGGACGTAAGTATTTGTCGCCGAATCAATGTGTTGAGAAGGTCGGTGACAATATTCACGAATATCTTGCCTCGATTTTGCATTGTCCTTACTCTTGCCCGGGTACACACATAATAGTGTTGAAAATGTTGTCAAAAACATTTTTCTCGATGTGCATGACATCTAAGTTGTGGCGGATCAAGTTTGTCTTCCAATACGGCAAGTCCCGAATATGCTTTTCTTCCTCCATCCCGAATTCTTAGCTATCCGCCCATTCACAGATTCAGCCCGATTTCTGTCACCTTCATCAAGCCAAACGATTCAATTTCGCCAAAATTTCTTCACCAGACCGCAAAGCGGGCGGATCATCGATTATGACCATTTTGCCTCTAATGAAATTTTTTTGTCTTTCCTTAATGGTGATGACTTCTCCAAGAAACGACGATGACAAATCAAACCACGATGTCTTACCTCCATTTCGCAATTGAAATGCATTTGTATCCTCCATACAATATGGACAAGCGTACTTACCGTGTGTGCTCCAACCGACAACATGCTATATGCGGGGAAATCACTAACAAATCCATAAAAGGGCAACTCGCATGACAAAATTTGTCTTGGTGGAAACGTCGTATGTAACCACCCCAATGTTCCATAAATCTTGCAACTCTTTCACAAGCGGTGAAGGAACACGTCGATTTTCTCGCTTTGGGCTGGTCGGTCCAGAACGATAACCGTTAAGAACATAAACTCGATTTCATGCACATCGACGGTGGAAGGTTGTAAGGAGTCAAAATCACGGGCCACGAAGAGTACGATTTCCGGAAATCCCAAATACTTGAAAACCATCGGTGCACAATCCTAAACGAACATTCCGAACCTCGCGGCAAAGTCTTTATTGACGTCATTAAAATGTCTCCAAGCAATCGAATCGAAACAGTGTTGCATAACATCTTCAAAGCGATGAATGATCTCCATGCCATCGCATATGTTTTGCGGTTGACTCGACGCATACAATCGTTGCAACCGAGGGCCCAAAGGGAAGTAGTACATTCTTTTGCAAGGGCGGTTTTTTGTGTTCCGACCACGACCTCGTCGATGTGCAACGTATCGTGATTTCCCACATATTTTACATGACGTCAACTCAGAGTCCACTCCCCAATAAATCATACATTGGTCCTCACAACAATCTATTTTCTCAACAGTAGACCTAGACCTCGCATTAGTCTTTTAGTGGCATAAAAATTCTCAACCATTGAGTTGTCATTTGGCAAACAATCCTTCATGAGTTTAATGATTTCATTATACCCTCGTTCGAGATATATGATGTTCAGACTTGATCGCAAGTAATCTTGCCATTGCGGACAACGTTGTCATGGTTTCGCAACCAGGCCACAATTGTTCCCTACTTGCATCAATCATGTCATATAGTTGGCGTGCTTGGGGGTTTGGTGATTCTTCCACGACATTCCAATTGAAACTTGGACCTGCCACGTTGTCTAGCATCTCGCGGTAAGGTGTCGGATCGTAGCCTCGAACATCAGCATCATCAATATGGCAATCCATTGCGTGAAAATTTTGCGGCCCTTCATCTCCGTTCTCACCATGTTCGTACCAACTGTGATATCCCCGGACAAATCCATACCTACATAGGTGGTGCTCAACCGTTTCGACGTCCAGGTACGGAACAAGTCGACATTTCTTAAAATTGCACGGACATCTAATCTTCCGTTCACTTTGGTATGTAGGACAATGTTGTTTTGCAAATGATATAAATTCTTTAACCTTCGCCGCGAATTCAAGTCGAACATAACCGTTGTCGAGCGGTTGTACATCCAGTCTCTGTTTGTAGACGACATTCCTAGTCGAACGTAACCCTTGTCGAGCCGGTTGTCTATTCAAGTAATGAAATAATAATGATTAAGATGATAAAAAGCCTCCAAAATGGAGAATATTGTAAATCGGAAATGCGATCTACACCATCTAAAGAGAACAAATTGATAGCTAAATGAAAGAACGAGGTTCGCACATTAATGAGTCATCACAATCTAAAGAGAAGGAATTGATTGAGTTATGTTCTTTATGTAAGAAGCTTGGGCATTATCAAAAGGATTGTTGTAAATGACTCATAATAAACATGTATAACATGTTTTATAAGGGTTGGTTAGGCCCTGGACGAGTTTAAGGGTCGCTAACACAAAGGGAGAAAAAACTTTTTTGAGTTCTCTCGTAGTTAGCGCGCTAATTCCAGAATTAGCGCGCTAATTACCTCTCGCGATATTTTTGACTTTTGGAAATCAAGCTTCACATTGGAATTTTTGAAATCCTGGATTCCTAACACGGCTATAAACGGTCATATTGGAAATCCTATCATGAGAAAACCACCACAAACTTGGTTGTAACATAAGGGAGAAGAAACACATTTCAAAATTCAAGATCTACAAAGAGAAGAAATTTGATTTTTTAGAACGAGCAATAGGAGATCTTTGTGGTCGTTGTTAAGTCCTCAAATCCAAACCTTTGAGGCTTTCAAAGGAATATAAGAGTCTACACCATCTAAAGAGAACAAATTGATAGCTAAGTGAAAGAACGAGGTTCCCACATTAAACTCATGAATAGAGAATAAATTGCCAAAGTTAGGAAGTCATTAATGAGTCATCACAATCTAAAGAGAAGGAATTGATTGAGTTATGTTCTTTATGTAAGAAGCTTGGGCATTATCAAAAGGATTGTTGTAAATGACTCATAATAAACATGTATAACATGTTTTATAAGGGTTGGTTAGGCCCTGGACGAGTTTAAGGGTCGCTAACACAAAGGGAGAAAAACTTTTTTGAGTTCTCTGTAGTTAGCGCGCTAATTCCAGAATTAGCGCGCTAATTACCCTCTCGCGATATTTTTGACTTTTGGAAATCAATCTTCACATTTGAATTTTTGAGTTCCCGGATTCCTAACACGGCTATAAACGGTCATATTGGAAATCCTACCATGAGAAAACCACCACAAACTTGGTTGTAACATAAGGGAGAAGAAACACATTTCTAAATTCAAGATCTACAAAGAGAAGAAATTTGATTTTTTAGAAGGACCAATAGGAGATCTTTGTGGGTCATTTGTTAAGTCGTCGAATCCAAAGACCTTTGAGGCTTTCAAAGGAATATAAGAGTCTACACCATCTAAAGATAACAAATTTGAACCATAGTGAAAGAACGAGGTTCCCACATTAAACTCATAAATAGAGAATAAATTGCCAAAGTTAGGAAGTCATTAATGAGTCATCACAATCTAAAGAGAAGGAATTGATTGAGTTATGTTCTTTATGTAAGAAGCTTGGGCATTATCAAAAGGATTGTTGTAAATGACTCATAATAAACATGTATAACATGTTTTATAAGGGTTGGTTAGGCCCTGGACGACGAGTTTAAGTGGTCGCTAACACAAAGGGAGAAAAACTTTTTTTGAGTTCCCTGCGATTAGCGCGCTAATTCCAAAGATTAGCGCGCTAATTACCCTCTCACGAGATATTTTTGACTTTTGGAAATCAATCTTCACATTTGAATTTTTGATTTCCCCGGATTCCTAACACGGCTATAAACGGCCATATTGGAAATCCTATCATGATAAAACCACCACAAACTTGGTTGTAACATAAGGGAGAAGAAACACATTTCAAAATTCAAGATCTACAAAGAGAAGAAATTTGATTTTTTAGAAGGAGCAATAGGAAATCCTATCATGATAAATCCTATCATGATAAAACCACCTCAACTTTGCAATGCTAACAAGTATTACGACTTTAATATTCCCGGATGCCGCATATAATGTACGTAGGAACACCTAACACCCCAAATATGTATTGATAGATGGAAATTATATCTAAGTCTGCATGGTTAATTTAAATTGGAAAGTCTTTCAAGATAAAATAGCTTCTTGCCTTCAACTCCGATGTTTACTAGAAAATCATCCATCAAATGAACCATAGCGGAAACTTAAATAATTCTCATGTCACCCGACGGATTATTCCATAAATTTGCAGAATTAGATAAACAAGGGGACTAGAACGCCAACCCGACACGCAAATTTTTCGCAATATAACAACCAAGCGAGTTCAAGATTCCTCAAAACCTACAAAAGGTGAATGATCTCTATGAAAGCTCAAGAGCTCTTGATCATGAGTGTTGCCTGCATTATAATGAACATTAAAAAACAAATAAGAAATGAAGATTGTAGTAAGACTCCAAAACAAAAAATTCCTTGCTAACCCGATCCGAATCGAGACCGAGAGAGAGCGAGAGATCTCGCGATGACGAGACCGGCAGCGACGAGACGGAGAGACCGAGAGACGGCAAGACCGAGAGACGGAGAGCACCGAGAGACCGACGGCGAAACGAACACCACCGGGAACAGACGTCTGAGAGCGAGCACCGAGCGACCAGCTCGCACGACCGGACGGAGAGACGAGACGATCGAACGGGATGGACGTCTGGGGACGAGACGATCGACCGGCGCGACGAGACGGAGAGACGGATTTAGGTTTTGGGGTTTTTTCGTGGGAATGATTTGGGGATTTGGTGTTTTGTTGCGGGGGGGGGGGGGGGGGTGGGGTGCGGGAAGGAGAAGACGCTACAGGGATCGGACAAAATACAAATCTCGAGGAATGATGAACGGCCATAAGAAATGAAGAATTTGGCGGGAATGGTGGCGCCAATTTTCGAGAGACGAATTTAATTCCGTCTCTAATTCCGTCTCTAATTCCGTCTCTGATCCGTCTCAAATCCGTCTCTGAATATTTCCCTGTCAGTTCCGTCGCTAACTGTTACATTTAGAAACGGAACTTATTCCGTTTCTAATTCCGTTTCTGATTTAGAAACGGAAATAAGTTCCGTTTCTAATTCCGTTGCTGATTTGCTGTTTTTTTGTAGTGAACCTCCTCCCTAGTCACCGGGGCTTTCGAACGAGCCATACCTGAGAAGACTACAACATGTAAGCGTCTGCCGCACAAACAGAAGATGAATATAAAAAAATGAGCAAAATTTTCCATTTCCATTGTCTCGGTCAAGCATATCTGAGAAACAAATAACAATCTCGGTGACACGTGACCGAGATATCAATATCAGTCTCGGTCATGCACAACCGAGACAATTTCTAATTTCTCGGTTGTAGATCACCGACATGACATCTACTATACACTTCGAATTGCTCTCGTGAGATGGTACCCGAGAGCAATCACAACGTTACACTACCTAACATAATAACAAAATTACAATTTCGCGACGCGTGACCGATATACCAAATCAGTCTCGGCCACTCATTATTGAGACTATAATGTCTCCTCTCTGGCCGAGAACCACAAGTCCCTAAAAACTTCCCTTATGTCTCTGCCATGCTTGGCCGAGACTGTACTAATTTTTTCTGGTATGTGTGGCTGACAACCACGAATTCGCAATGCACATACCATTGAATGCACTGCTACACAAACATAACAAATAATCGACCAAATGCAACTTAATTAGACTATCAACGTACCTTCAATCAATCGATTTCACAGCTTGAGCGCGAGAACGACGACGAATCTGAACCCTAATGTCGAGACCAACTCTATCAATTCGGCGAGCCTCCAAAACTCGAACGACATAGCCAAAATCTGCCTACAACAGAGGAAGGATGAGAGGAACGAAGACAAATCCGGGGTTCGTAGGTTGCTTTCAATGGATTGATCTCAAATTATAGGGTTCATATGCACGGTGGTGGGGTGGTGGGGTGCCTCCACTTTGGTGGCAGGGGTATTTTCGGGATTTCGGGCCTCAATTTTGGGTGCCCTTGGTAATTTGCTTTGTGCCCTCAATAATATGGTGCCTTCATGAATTGGTGGGGTGCCCTTAGCGGGCCTAAAAAAATCATACATACAAAAAAATTAAAAATAATCCACATATAAGCTGTCATGGAAGAAGCACAGTACTAACAAAACCGCACATACATACCCATTACTTTGCCTGCTTGGCTTGCACTTTGTTGCCGTACTACTTGACTTTAATGGTGGTAGAAAAAAGCCATTACTAAGGGCCGCTAGTACATCAAAACTACTATCTCACTCAGTCTTTTTTCGAGTCATCCAAATTATAACCAACATTGAGAGATGTGTGTGTGTATATATATAGGACCAACTTCACAAAGAGCCATCTATATTGAAAAGTTTTGATCCTATATATTGTGGGTGTTGTGTATATGTGTTGTGGTGTGTAGAGCAGATTTAGTCTTCATGGGTCATTCTCTAGTTCTTGCTCTTGTAACAATATTTTTGGGCACTACTAGTGTTGCTCCTCAAGCAGAAGCAGCAAGAACTTTCTTCGTCTTCGGCGATTCCCTTGTCGACAATGGAAACAACAACTACTTAGCAACCACGGCTCGGGCCGATAACTATCCCTACGGCATTGACTTCCCGACTCATCGACCCACCGGCCGCTTCTCCAATGGCTTCAATATCCCGGATCTTATCAGTATTATACACACACTCATCTATATAATTCTCAAGTTTTGCTTGCTTATGTCAACACAAGAATATATGTTGCATTAATTATGTCATGTCTAAATAATGTGATTTTGATGTGGTGGTCAGGCCAACAATTGGGTGCAGAGTCCACATTGCCAGCCTTGAGCCCGGAATTGAGAGGAGAAAAACTACTTGTTGGAGCAAACTTTGCTTCTGCAGGAGTTGGAATCCTTAATGACACAGGAGTCCAATTTGTAAGCCCATATACATTTGTCTCCATCAATATAACATTTGTAAACTAATAGGTTCAATTGTATCATTCATGAAATTAATTTCAAAGATATGTCTAGTTTTCATGAATGTGCATTAATTTGATGATAGCTAGCAAATTATTATTAAAGTTTTCTTAGTCATGTAATTGCTACTTGTCTCACTAACTTATCCAATTGTACATCACAATTGCAGGTGAACATAATAAGGATTGGAAGGCAATTAGAACTATTTCAAGAATACCAACAAAGACTAGCTTCCCTTGTAGGGGTTCCACAAGCTCGAAGACTTATTAGTCAGTCTCTAACGCTCATCACACTAGGAGGAAATGACTTTGTCAACAACTACTACTTGGTTCCCTTTTCTGCGAGATCTCGACAATTCGCGCTCCCAGACTATGTTCGGTTTCTAATCTCTGAATACAGCAAGATCCTAGTGGTATACATATACATATGCTATCTATATATGTTTCTTTTTCTTTGAAGTGAAAAAAGAAATTTCATTAATCATTAATGACGGGATACTTAACATAAAATCAATTGCCCTAATAAAAATACATTGATTCCCTAATTAGTTCTACTTTTCAATCATATTATTTCGAACAGCTAAACTATAGTCAACATCATTTATATCACTATAATCACTATTACGGTCTTTTAATCATGAGATTTTAGGGTTTCTTAATTTTTCTATGAAAAGAACATTTAAAGGGTTACAAGAGATTGAGACATACAACTTAATTTAAAAGTTTTAAACTAGGGATTTCTTCGGTCAGTATTTACTAGCTAGCTAGACTTTTTTTTTTTCTTTTTGCAAGGTAAAGTTATTAATTGCTAGAACATGCATGGTTGGTTGGAATATGAATACGTATCTTTTTCTCATCTTCTCATGCTTTTAAAGGGCCTTCATGTCCGTGCAATAAAGGGCAGGTGGTTTTAATTCTTTTGAATTGATTGCACCACCAGTATCACAATAATATCATACAAATACATATCTAAAGCTAGCTACTACATGTCCTTCTGTTGCCTAAACAATAAAGACTACTTAATCATAGTTTCACACTTTCACTCTCTTTGATCCAAGGTTCTTGTGATCTCTCTTTCAATTAATGAAACAAATTACTCTCTTCGGTCATTTATATAAATCGTTTAAGGTAATGACATAAGAATTAAGACAATCTTAATTACGAGTGTAATTTAAATATATGTCATTTGACATTAAATAAATTGAAGAATTGAAGAATCATAAATACTATAATTATATAAGGGCAAAATGGGTAAAAATGCAATAAATACACTTTTGAATTTTAAAAACAACTTACAATTTTCAACAAGAAGTTTTTGCTAAAATGACTTATATAAATGACCGGAGGAATACTATTAACTCCCTCGTAATGAGGAGTTGATTCGAGGAAGATCAATGGCGTAGGATCATTGATGTCGCAAATTTATAGGTGTTTCAAAAAATGTCACAGATAATTAAATGCGATGACTAATGAACTTACCAAACTACTTTAATTCATTTTGTGTACTGTTTTATTGGATTGCATGCAGAGGCTATATGAATTGGGAGCACGTAGGGTTTTGGTGACTGGAACGGGACCGTTGGGGTGCGTGCCGGCCGAGATTGCGATGAGAGGCAACAATGGGGGGTGCTCTATTGAGTTGCAAAGGGCAGCAGCCTTGTTCAACCCTCAACTCGTTCAATTGATTGGGGCACTCAATAGTGAGATTGGAGCAGATGTGTTCATTGCTGCCAATGCAATTGACAGGAACTTGGATTTCATTAGAAATCCTCAACAATATGGTAAGTTCATATAAATCTTTATACGTGAAAATGAGTAATGTTAAGCTATATGCTTAAAATCAATTGGATGACTCAAAGCTGTTTCTTTTTTAACAAAAAAAAAAAAAAACTACATGCTTAAGCATTGCCTCCTGTTTATGTTGTCGTATGTGTATCAAATCATGTAAAGGAACATGACTCGATGCACATATGTGACTTGATAGGAGCATTGCCTAATTGCAGCACCCTCGTATATATTGGTAGCATGAATTAATTATTTTTCTGGGTGTCCAACAAACGCGCCTTAAATTAAATTCGCGCAACATATATAATCGTCCCTCTTAACGCCCTTAAAATTGAAGTTGTCTTGGCCTGTAATCAAGAAAAAATTAAACTTGTTTGTTTCAATAATAAATAATAAAAAAATTATGTCAAAGCATCTTTAGTACGATAGATAATGGGTCGCATGTCAAAATGCAAGGTTTAATTAAGAAAGTCATGCGTTTAACTCCTGCTAAAGTCAAAAAATAAAAAAATAAAAACATTTCTTGATTGGAAATTTGGAATCGGTTAAATGAAATTGAGATGTGCGAGTATGAAGGACAATGAATATATATTGTCACATTTATGTATCTATCTGTCCTCCTTATTATATTGATTAATTGATATAGTTATGATGTTGAATTGGCCGTACTGGAACAGATGAACTATATTGTCATATTTTGAATATGGAAGATGGAAGAGTAATCAACTTTGAACATTCACTTTGGATATCTAGTGAGCTCAAATGGGTGTTTAACCATCCAATATACCTCAAGATGTGTCATAACACCTCGAGATGCGCACTCATACTCTTCGAGGTATATCAAATGACGAGACATTCATTTGGGCTCATTAAGTGCCCAAAGTGAATCTATCACGTGTTGAGACATCCACCTAGTATTTTACGTCAATGTATACATGATAATAGAGTTTAAAGATTGGCTGGTCTAGCTAGAGCATTTGGTCCCATTTTCAACAACTACAAACAAATCATTTAAAGCTATGCACGGCAGCCCATCGAAAATTAGTATAGCTATCTACCAAAAAGATTTTAAATATTTGATAAGAAATTAAGGAACGACTTGGCCCACTAAAGTTCAAGCCTTATTTAAACTCATGAATTATTACTTTAAAATCTCGTACCAAATCATTAAATCATTCGATTAATTATTATATACCAAAAAGTAAATAAAATAATTATAGTATTAAATAATATATAAAATTAACCCAAGAATAAATACCCATAGAAAAGAATAAAGTCTATTTCATTGAAAAAATTACAAACGTATAGTGAAAAGTGGTTTAAATGAGTAAAATAAGTTGGGCTTTCTTTTTATTTGTTAACTAAGGTAAATTGCATTTTGAAAATGCACTATTAGGGGAGGAAAAATTTTCATCCTACATGGAAACACGAATAGCGCCTTTTGAAAAGATGCTATTCATGTGTTCGAACCACGTTGGACAAATAACACGAATAACACCTTTTGAAAAGGTGCTATTCGTGTTATCAATCCACATGGATGTCCACGTGGATTGGTTGGAGCCTATTTACAAGAATAGCGCATTCTCTGAATGCGTTATTCGTTTAAATAGTATTGGGTGTCTACGTGGATTAGCCAAACAAAAATAATACCTTTTCAAAAGGCGTTATTCTTGTTTCCGGTACACGTGGACATACACGTGGGATGCCCGGTTTGCATCACGGAGCAACAACGTCAACGTAACCGACGTAATAGACTTGTATGATGAGTTTTGTTGATGTCGTGGTGATTTTTTCTCAGTTTATATATTGGGTAAACGAAGTTGATATATACAATCTTCTTATGGAATGAACTTATTTCTCAACAGATCATTGTGGTTTTAATTTTAAACTCTAGACAAAGAAATAACGTGGTTTTGGCCTATAATTATTTTAATCTTCGTATCTCTTCTTATCATCACGAGATAGAAGTAAGACAAAAGTTTAAAAGATGAGTTGCATGGTTACTATGGGTTGCACGGGTTGTTCGCCTTGCAATACGTGTGTGACGTTTGCATGAGGTGCATGGTCTGAAGTTGATATGCATCGATTGTCCCCTCGAGATACGTGCATGACGTTTGCATGGATTGTCCACATCGAGATATGTGTCTGCGCGTTTGCATTAGTTATCCACCTCGAGTTACGTGCATGACGTTTGGATGGTTTGCATGGACTGCAGCAGGTTGCATGGATTGTCTACCTTGAAATATGTGCTTCACATTCGCATGGTTTGCATGTATTGCACAAGGTTGCATGAGTTGTCCACACCTCGAGATATATGTGACATTTGAATGATTTGCACGAAGATGCATGGCTCGCCCACCTCGACATACATGCGTGGCGTTTTCATGTGTTGTCAACCACGAGATACGTGTGTGACGTTTGCATTGGCTTTACCACATCGAGACACACATGCGAGTCGTTTGCATGATTTACTTGGATTTTACGAGGTTACATGGGTGTCCACCTCGAAATACGTGTGTGACCTTTGCATGGTTTGTATGGATTAGGCGATGTTGTATGAGTTGTCCACCTCGAGATACGTGCGTAAGGTTTACATGGATTGCAACAGGTTGCATGAGTTGCACGAGGTTGCATGGGTCGCCCATCTCGACAGACGTGCCTGACATTTGCATGAATTCGCCACCTCAACATACATGCGTAACGTTTGCATGGGCTGTCCACATCGATATGCATGCGTGTCATTTACATAGTTGTCTACCTCGAGATATGCGAATGACGCGAGTTGTCCATCTCGATATGCACGTGTCGTTTTGCATGAGTTCTCCACCTCGATGTGCGATATTTGAGTTGAACAAATAACTCATTTTCAAAAGGAGTCATTCATAGAGTTTAGTATTTTGTATAGATAGCTCATTTTCAAAAGAAGCTATTTATACAAGTGTCTTCCACCTCACCAACAATGAGTGTCTTCCACCTCACCAACAATGCATGCCACCTCATCATCAATAACTCCTTTTGAAAATGAGTTATACATTAGTTTTGAAATTTTAAAGTAAGCCCCACTATTTGGTGAATAAAAAAGTAAAGCCACCTTATTTTTAAAAAAACCCCTACTTTATCTCTTACTAATTATCTTCTCCTTTTAGGTCTTTCTTCAATTTCTTGCAAATCACATGTTCATAAATTCTTCAAATGAACATGCATCTTTTCCTAAATAGAAAAGAAATTGAAAATAAAAAAATTGTGAGTCTCATTGAGGCTAGACTCAACATCCTTTTTTTTTTTTGATAAGAAATCAACTTCTTTTTGAGGTGTGTATATAAGAAATCAATTTATTACCCCTCAAGCTTGCACACAAGAGGAGACCTCTGAAGCCTCAACATTATCCATAACCATAAATGACCTACATCTCAAATTATTGAGTTATCACTTAGTTGGTTTGGTTAGACTCAATTTCGAAAGTGCAGTTACTTTCATTGTCATATTGGTCAGTAGGTCATAAAAGTCTTCACTTGGGGGTGCTACAAGTATGTATTGCCTCGTACAAGTCATTTGATGATGTGCCTAAATGATCAAAACAATACTTTGTCAAGGAAAATAGTTTCCTAACTTATTTTGACACCATCAAATAGACACAGAGCGAGTTCGCGTCGTGCACACGCATCTCAAAGTGTATCACATTGCGCGAACCAAATAAGTGTCCGATTGACAATGTCAAAAGTAACTTATTTTGGCAAGGTCTCTTTGTTAATTACTAGAATGATAACAACAATGTCACACCACGAGACACATTGGCTCACAAGAGCCCTTTGTGCGACTTTGACCTATGTATTATGCATCAGAATTTATGTATACCTACATTTCGAAGCATACATGAATGACTCTTATGAGTCAATGTGTCTTGTGATGTAACATTGTTGTTGTCATTTTAAGATTTTCCTAAATGAAATTAAGTTGATGAGTTGCGTATGTATGTATATGTATAGGGTTTGTGACATCAAAGATAGCATGTTGTGGACAAGGACCATTCAATGGGCTTGGGCTGTGCACGCCTGCATCAAATCTGTGCCCCAACAGAGACACCTACGCGTTTTGGGACGCGTTCCATCCGTCGGAGAGAGCCAACAGGATCATCGTAGCCACCATCGCCTCTGGCGACACCAAGTACATGTACCCCATGAACCTCAGCACCATCATGGCCTTGGACTCCAGAGTCTAATAAGTAAATCATCTTAAATAATTCATTATTATTACAATTATTTACCATCTAATAACTATGATTAAATATTGGTGTTAGATCGAATTTATAAGTACTCTTAATTTGCTTGTGAGTTAAATCAATGTATTTGTCATGAAGTGTTTATTCAAGTTCCACTCTTCTCCCTTATTTTATATTCTAAGCTTTTTCCAACTCTTATTTTGATTTGACTAATTTTAAAAGAGTTAATCCAACCAGTCAACTTATAATAAGAGAGAACTAATTAAAAAAAAAAAATAGTATAATATAACTACTAACACAATTTTTGAGCCTCAAACAGAGGCTCCGTGCTTCCCTTTTCCAGGGTTCACGCCTCTTAGGAACAAAATTCTATTTTTCCTATTTTTTGAAGTTACGAGTTTTCTATTGTCGATATATTTATAATCGTGCATCGAAACGTTCAAAACATCAGATGTTGCAAGCAAATGTGGGTTTTTTTTTTTTTTTTTTTGATGGTAATCCAAACAAGTAGATATATGCGTGTAAAATTCAAAATTAGGGCAAGTTGGACCACTTGTGCCTCAAAATCCAAAACTTCTGCAAAAGGGCATCTCTGAAGATTATTGACTAGTGCGATTAAATTCAAAAGGATGGAAGAAAAGTGGTAGTAATTTATGGTGTGAGACAAGAACATTTGGACAGGTGAATTATTGCTGTGGTTATCTCATCATCTTTATTGGACAGTTGGAAAAAGTTTGGAAGAGACCAAGTGTGACATACACACACCCAACTCTCTTCAACTCTGCAGATTCCATCAATAATATTCATTGTGACTTGCCCAAAATTTTTCATTACCTTTAGGACAAGAGAAAGGATGTCATTCTCACCCTTTATGGAGTTGAGCAGGCTGAGCTTACATTCATTCCTTCAAAGCTCCTTTATCCCAGTTGATTGCAGAAAGTTACATCAGGTTTCAACTGCACCAAACTTTAAAACTGTCAGTCGCAATATTTTTAAATTGTAGCATTGTGAGTAGATCTAAGGCATTTTGCATGCTCTAAATTGAATCGTCCCAACTCGACCTTCTGCTAGATCCATAAAGGGTAAAGTCTCCCAAATCAATCGACATTCTGCAGGAACCATAAGTAACATCTCTTATTATAATTTAAACCATTACCGAACTCAAATTTAAAAACATCTGGTTATGAGACATCGAGCTTCAACCGCTGTCGGTACCAACTACCTGAAATCGAAGACACACGAACACAACCAATGCCTAACAGGTACCAAAAAAATTCCACTTGATAGCATGCTCAAAATGATGTTATCTGATTGACGGCAAAATGTGGGCGTTACAGAGTTAACATCCAATTCCTCCAAACGATTTGCAGTCTCACTTTCTAGGATGAGATTTATGAACATTCATTCATGGACCAAAAATGGATCTCATCTGATTGGATCCGAAATCGGATCCACTAGCATTGGCACTGAAGCCATTACCTGTCAATGAGAATCACAGGCTTTGCGCACATGCAAGAACATTAAAAGAAATAAAAACACCATCTTATGGGGTACTGCAGATCAAGATTCAGTTCATACAAATGCATGTTCTAATCAATGGATAGGGTACAAATATAAATAACAAATGGAGTTTCCCCTATAATTGGAAATGCAAGTTGAGATATTATATAGACAAACCTACACGATATAATTTTTTTTTATCCAAACAAGCATAGAGAGACATCCAAGTATTTTTATACATATAGAAGTACAGGGAGTGGCAGATATGAGGCCTTAAATAAAAGAATGGTAGGTAGAATCTAACAATATAATTTTAAGATACCGTATACATGATGGGCTACGGGGTCAAATCACAGTACAGCACATAAACAAAAGGCAAGAAGTAGTAATCAAAATGGAAATGGGTGAGACCATACTGGTAACAAGAAGAAAACAAAGCTATAGGTGAGTGAGACCATAAAGATGATAATATAGAACAAAGTAGATAAAAAGAGTCTCAACAAAAGCAACCTGTTAATTCAAACAAAGCTTCCTCCACCAGCTCATCCAACATCTTGCTCTCGATATCGGTCCCTAATCCATCTACTTCCGTTCTCAAGAGTTCCGCCCACCGACCGCCAACAACCTCTTGCTTTACCATATTCTCCACCAACAGACTGTAGTCTCCACTTTCACTAGCTGAATACTTGGGTTGACTGGAAAGCCATTCCCTGACTCGACTCCATACTTCTTCCACGGTCACGGATGCGCCTGAAGAAATCCTCCCTTGGATTTTACTAGAGAACCTTGTCCATGGGGTTGGATTGGACCCATGTCCAATGATATCAACTAATGCAGCATTTACACAGTCAAATATGAGCTTTTGGTTTGATCTTCTTTGCCTGCGTTTAGCCTCGTACCTTAGTTCTCTATCTTCTTTTAGGTTGACAAACTTGTCTAATAACAATGGGCTTAAAGGGGTTTCCAGCGAATTCCAATCGATAAAAGCTGCATCAGATACATCGCTGCTGTCGAGCCCATGTGCTGAGAGCAGTGATTGAACAAATGAAAACCATTCTCGTTCTTCAGCCTCTGGAGAGGCACTGGCCGAATTCAGTGGATCAGATATTGCTGTATTCAAGCAAGCTTCCTCATAAGATAAAGAGCGTGCGAGCGATCCTATTGGAGGAGACTTGGCAATAAGGTTGGACTTAAGACACGCAGCTGAATCTGACAACAACAACAAACAGGAATTTGGCGGTTAGAAAAAAAAATGGAATAGGAATAAATTACTAAGTTAGAAGAAGATGACTGCAGACTTACCCTGAAGTTGTGTGTTTGTAGTTTCATCAAACTGCGGAGTAGAACTTTCATCTTCGAATGATGCATCCAACACAGAGATAGGACTAGGTTGGTCTGGGTTCTCCTTGCTCTCATGCATCCCAGGTTCTCCTAAAGAGAACAACGCCTGCAATTTTTAATAAACAAAAAATATTAGTACGTTGAACACATGCAATTGAATGAAATTTTCAACTGACTGCATGAAAGTGAGAATTTTCCCTAACTTCTAGAACTCGCTTCTATCCATGTTTTCACTACATATCACTTCTCACACCATATTGGAAGAGATTGAAAAACAATTTCTGAATGATCATTCCAATTTTAAGTCTGACAGTTTTAGATGATTTCAATACATTGCATAAAGCATAATGCAGAAGGTGACACACACATATATATATATATATATATATATATATATATATATATATATATATATATATATATTTATATATTATGATCAGAATCAAGAGAGGTATATAAAAAAAAAAAAAAAAAAAACCTCATGAGAGAAAGTTCCATTCTTTAGCTCCACATGACTGGAAGTAAGTGGCGAGGACTTGTTACACGATCTTCCAAGGACTGGTGACTGGGTTCCTTCAGGGATATCGTTGGGAACAGAATGAGAAGATATAGTGGTCAGCTCTCCAGCAGAGAGCTTCACGTAAATTCCAGGAGTCTCAGCAACAGCACACTCGCGTTTATCAATCAAACTGAAATCAGTAGATGCCTCGGGTTGCTCTTTATTTAGCTTCTTATTTCTTGAGAAAAACAAACTCGAAACCTTCCCCTTGAACGATGATTTTGCACTCTTGGATTTCTCTAATACCTTGGGAGCATCAGTCCGGCTAATCTCAGGTTGAGAATCAGGTATTTCAATGTTCAGCCTCGATCCATAGGCTGCAGAAGAAACTGGAACAGATCTTGACCTCAAAAGATTTTTGGGAGAATTTACCACATCTTCATCCTTTTCCTTACCGCCAGATAAATGCGAAGTGGGCTCCAGCAAATTCTGTTCCTCACCACAAGATCTGCTACTTGAAACCCCAACCGCCCCTTGAATTCCCTCCTTACAAGATTTTTTTGCATCAAAAAGGGCAAGCATCTCACCCAGTGTACTTGAGCTTCTCCGAACCTGCCTTTGCTCTTGGTTACTATAGTTTGATGACATCAATGCCCACCTTTCTGAGAGACGCTTTTTTGCTTCTCTACAGACGGATGACTCGGGAGAATATGACGCCCTGCTGAAGGAAGATGAGAAAGGACTGCCAAACCTATGGACATAATCCCATGAGTGCCTAGAAGTCGGTGTCATGACATCCAAATCGCTGAGATGATCTTCGCCTGTATATTCATTTTCGGACCTATTAAATGAGCTGTCATCTCCAACATATCCGTTAGAAAACACAGAAGAAAGCACCGTTTCCTCCCTCCTATTGCTGCCCAAACTTTCACGCATTTGCCGAGTAATTTCTTTCGCAACTTCTCTTGAACTCCTTGCTTCTTCATCATCCAATTCTTCATATAATTCGCCATTCTCATGTAATCTAGGAGACGCAGTTGGGGAAGAAACAACAGCTTTAATGTCATGACTCTTTCCAGGGCTAGGCTTTAAGACTACTATTCTTGTTGGTTGGCTTGAAGTATTGTTCTGATTCGTAAATAAAGGACTCAACGAGGGCTTACATTTGTCCCGGCCATTTGTTTTAACCAATTCACTTTGTCTCTGCATATGTTTGTCACTCTTCCTCTCATGCCCAACATAATGAACATTCTCAGTTGTCTTGGAGGGTCTCAACACTGTTATGCGGTTTGTTTGAGGAGAGGAAGGAATAGACTGGAGATCATGCAGATGCTGAGAGAACAGGGAATTTGGTTCTTGCAAAAACTTGAGGAATAAATCTTTATTGGCACTCAGTACCTCCAATGCATCCTGGAATTCCTTAGACTGACGAAGTTTTTCGTCTGTGGCTAAACGTTTTGCTTGGATGAATTTCTGACGAACTAGATCCATCTTAGCATCACTCTGCTGTTCCTTGTGCTTTCCTCTCTGCAAGCTGTTATCTCTATAGTTATTTTTGTTTGGAGATTGATCCCAGCCTTTGTAAGCATCCTCATATTCCTGTTGCTCCTGAAAATTATGACTCTCGAACTGCATTTGCTTGTCCTCGAAGCCACTTTCTTGAGGCCAACATTTAACAGCTCTATGAGATGGGGACAACATATTTTGTGAATATACCTTTGAACAACTTCGCTGCGAAGTCAAGTTGTGCTGTTGCCCTGGAAGAATGTCAAGCCCCATCAATTTGGCAACCACGTTGGGTGGCTTTTGTTTAGATTCAGTTTTTGTTGACATTTCTCTGGCAATAAGCATCTTCATGGGTGTTCCGCCAGATTTCTTGCTCAAACGCCTTAATTCGTAACCTCTCTGCAAAGCTTGCACAAAAAAAAGAAACATGAATCATATTATTGGAACCATAAAAAACATTCACATGCAGCATTTAAAAACACGTTTAAGGTAGAAAATGATTGTGTCGCTTGGATAGTCACTACTGCAGTTTAATAACGATGAGAAATATGAAATCTAAAAACAAAAATGTAAATGATTATACCCCTGCATCCGCTGTCTGATCTTCAGTGGGGGGCAAAACCTTTCTATCCAGGTCTTCTTGATTACCAGAAGGTAGAAAACCTGCCCATTAATCAATTTCATATAAATATCCATGTGATATATAATGCTTCTGAGGTTACAGACAAAAAGAAATGAAAAGTGGTCGACAATAGTAGACTTGGCATATCAGAAACAAAAAAAGTTCAATTAACCAAAGTTTTATAGCTTTAGATAAAATTGGATACTTGAACATCTTTCAAACTCCATTACAAAATTAATAAGAACTCATCGACTAAAAGGCAAAGAAACGAAATTATGCCATGGGTTTATCTCATTGGTTAGACAAAAGTTAACATGGGATGCATTAATTAGGAGGGATTTGAATGGTTTGAAAAGCTCACCATCAATTGCACTTAATCGAGCACAATGGAAAAGTTTGATCCATCTAGTCAACCCCAGTTAATTTGGGATTGAGGCTATGTTGTTGTTGTTGTTGTTGTTGTTTATCTCATTGGTTCCATATAAATACATCATAGAACATTAGCTCTTACGCCAGAAACTATGATGACGAAACTGCACAAATGAGGATAAACATTTCTAGGATGCTTCATCTAACTACAAAGGAATAATATTTATAAAAAAATGGTAAAATAAGCATCGGCAGAACAATTTTGACTTTCAAATCACACTAACGAATTTACCCTTTTCATTACTGATCATGCATCTACGTTTCCAGGATTAAAAAAAAAAAAAAACATTGAGAATATAAACAAAGAACGATGCAACAACACTTACCATCTCGATATGCTTTATCCGAAAGCAGTCTATTACCCGACACTCCAGGACCAAAATCAAAGAGATTAACCATTCTTCCCATGCATCCTGGAATTTGTTTCTCAAAGTTTGGACCTCTTTTGTTCTTCACCCCACTCATCTCAACAACTACACGGGCACAGATAGAATCATGAAAAAGTCAAGATTTGCACCAACACAGCAAAACAAAACACAGATTCACTCCAAATTCAGTACAATTGGACTTCAATTTACCAACTTTTCAGACTTCGCCTTCACAAAATCAAAAACTAAAGAATGAAAGACAAAGAGGGCAAATTTCTCAAATTTTCAATTAGAAGAACAAAATCTTCCTAGATCAACAGTTATACAACCCACTAAAATGTCAAAAATCAGATTTTTCACTTAATTGACTTCAGCCGAACAAGAAAGACAAACCAAACCCAAACCCAAACTCAAGTAGGTAACTATTTTGACCAGATTTGTGAATGGATCTCATACAGCAACAAAAAGCACAAAATTAACCAACAAAACGAACCTACATTCCACAAAACAGAGGAAAATCACAGAAAATGAGCAGCTTTAACACATCAATCACCAAAAACAACCGAAAAAATGGAAAAAAAAAGTACCCAAACAGGTCAAATCACACGAAGAGAAGCTAAACCCCCAAATTAACACCACGAAATTCACCAAATTAACACATAGGTCACCAAAAATGACAGTAAACCGAAAAAAGTGCCTGATCAGATCAAATGTGAAGGTGAAACCGCTGATTGGCACCACAAAACCCAGCAGATTCAAAGCGGAACACAGAATCCAAGCCAAGATAAAGAAGGAATGATTACTTCACATCCACTTCGAAAAGGCGGAATCGGACTCAGCAAAAGCTGATCCGAGATGTACGAACCGACGTGCAAGAGCGAGAGCTTCGAAAAGCGAGATCGCTGAAAAGCAGATCAAATTCACACCAAAACCCGACAAAATAGAGCGAGGCAGAGAGACTACACAAACCAAACCTAGGGAGAGATAGAGTGTTCTAGAGAGAGAAAGCTAGAGAGAGAGAGGACCTTGGAGGTGCGACAATGGAGGCTCCGCCGCGGCGGCCGGAAACTGCCATTCCGGTGGTTGTGGTGGCGGCGAGGGATCCGGCGAGAGAGAAAGTGATTCTATAGAGAGAGAGAGAGAGTGGGGGAAGTGGTGAAGTGAGGTGGTTTTTTTTGGGTTGGTTTGGTTGAGTTTCGAGTCTTTCGACCTCCACTCCACTCTCCACCGACTATCTCGGATTTCAAAGCTTGCTATTCGTTGTGTTTCATATACCAGCTTCAGTTACGCCTCACGAGTAGTAGTAGTAGCAGTAGTTACAGTTTGTTGTTTATTTGTTTATTTGAAGGGCGTCCCTATTGAATATGTGGAATTTGAAGTCGGTTCCTTATTAACTAGTTGCATACAGAGCGGGCAATATCAGAAATTAACAAAATAAGTAAAATCAAATTTAACGAGAAAATAAATTGTTAAAAAACCAAATAAGAGATTAGAATATTATAATAAAAAAAATATATTAAGACTATAATAGGTTTTGTATTTTCATTATAATAGATACTATAACACATGTTCCAACTAAAATAAAAACAGTGACATCATCATGTCACGTGTTAATCCGCGAGTGATTCTTACATGCCACGTGTCAAACCGTGAGTGTTCTTCACCAAATCGATTATTTCATTTATATAGAAGATGAGTGCGTTTCTAGAGACGCGCACGAAAACCTTCTAAAAATATCAGTGTAACTTTGGGTGTGACTATAAAATGTTATTGTAGCATCTTCATTTTTATTAATCTCGGTTTACTAGTGTTAAATAAGTCTTTTGGTCAGGGCTTACAGTACAAGATTGTTCTATTTTGGAAAGTATTAAAAGTTATCTATACAAACTTTACTGTAAAAAAATCATTACCCTTTTATGGGTTACACTTACCTTTTTTGGGTGCATGTTAGAGTTACCCTTTCCATACAAGGAGAGGATACTTTTGCCTTTTTTTTTTTTCTCAAAAAATTATCATTAAAAAACTTTTTTTTTTTTTTAAGTGGTGTTCGACGTCAACTGAAGCGACTAATCAACATTCGGCACTGTTGAGCCTCACACGGATGGAGGGTCCTCCCAACCTATTTTTTCATTCATGAAACTAGAATTCGAGACTAGAAAAGTCGAGAATTTTTTTAATGTTGAGTTTTTTTTTTTTTTTTCAGGATTAATGTTGCACGTAGTCCAATGCCAAATTGGTACATATTATAAATCCATCTTTCCATTTTTACTTAAAAAAATATTTTTTGATTTTTTTATTATGAATAATTAACTTATTGACAGTTATATGAATAAATAATAAAAAATCAATGGAGAAGATGAATTTTTGATGTTGAAAAATGTGTAAAAATAAAGGGGGAAAATGGCTAGAAAGAAATGGAGTAAAAAATGATGCTCATAGTTGGATGTAGTTGTAAAGACTTTTCAAGACATCGCAATTTTTTATTCAAAAAAAAAATCACATTTTAATGCTAAAATTGGCATATCATATTATCTTTTTATTGTAAATAAATAGTTGTACCATGAAAAAAAAAAAAAAAAAAGATTGATTCCAACCAAACTCCAACTCAATTAGGTTGATTTATAAATTCGATACACATATCATGTCAACTTATAGCTCGATCGTGGCTTCAATAGTTTAAATCCATTTAAGTTTCACCAAAATAAGTTAAACTCACTAATTTATCTCTTTCTCAACATTCCCTTGAGAATTACAGATTCAATAATATAACAATAACATTTAATAATTAATGTATAAAATATTCCTTAAAAAATGTACTAAAATATCATTTCAAAAGGTTTAGATTTTTTTTGCTAAAGTGTCTCTGCTAAAATGTAAGGTTTGGAGAGGTCATGAGTTCTACTCCTACTTAAGTCAAAAAAAAAAAAAAAAAAAGTGTAGTATTTTTTGATACAATAAGGTGATCGAAAACTAAACTTTCCTTAAATATTAATTAATTGAAAGTGAGAACTTATTTTCTGTTTAAAAAAATACTTAATTAAAAACCTATTTCTAAAAAAATACTTAAAAACCATTAATTCATTTTATTCTCTTTAGTTGGAATGACCAGCATTGATCGCCAAATGCCATCAAAGTTGAAGGGTCTTTCCTTAATTTCTTATATTTTACAGTGAGGGAAATCGGGTTTAGAAAATTTTAGTTAAGTTATAATATTATGTGGGCTGCGAGAATTACGAGTCACGGATTAATTTACTGTATTTTATGATCCGAAATTCCCTCACGACATCCAACCTCAGTCGGGTCAAACCACTTGACTCGGTCACTCGGGAGTCGACTCAGCCGATCGCATCTGGTCATACTGATAGTATTCATTGTACTTAATGGAAGAAATAACATAGCATGCATACACCATTAAATTAATAATATGCTTATCTGGAGAAATAGGCTGAAGGTGTGGATTAATAGATTTTGCATATGAAGCAAGTCAAGAGTTACCTTAGCTTTTTTTTTTTTTTTTGAAGTGTAATAGATATTTCATTAATTATCAATGACTCGATACATGACCAGACATGAAATCAATTGACCTAATAAAAGTACCACTAGAACAATTTCGGTATTTAATAGAGTTTTTTAAACCCCTATTAAAGGGGGTGTTATTAAATAACACATAATTGATAAGAGTTTTAAAAAACATCTATGTAATACATGTAACACTCTATTTAGTAGGGGTTTTAAAACTTCTATTAAAGGCAAAAAATGTTCTAGTGTACATTTAGTCGTTAATTATATTTGTTCAAAAGAACATTTATTTGCATGAATTCGGTTGTGAATGCGTCTTATGTTATATAGTAGTAAATTGATACTTTTTTATAACTTGAATTTGTCCTATACTGTTGTCGAGACCATCCTCCAGGGGGGGATAACCAGAACACTATCTGATGAGCGGTGTAAAATGAGTTTAGTTCATGTTGGGCTCGACTAGCTACGGTGAAATAGGTCCCCTTCCTGAGAGGGAGAAGGGAAAGATTTCTGGTTGTACAGTGGGAGCCCGCCATGGTCGTGGTATTGGCAAGGTCCAACCGTATTTCTTCCTTCCTAGCCAGCCGCGAAGATCAAGTTTACCGGAATGCTCCTATTTCAGTAGTTGATCGAATCTTGCCCTACTCATCTATCGTTGAAGGTATGGAACTCGTATCCCGCCACTGAGTTCGAGGTGCGTGTGTCTATATGTATACACAAAAAAAAGATATATAACTCTTTTTTTTGCGGACAGATACATATAACTCCTTTAAGTTATAAATAATGTCGTGTATGCTCGCGCGCTTGTTTATATATATATATATGTGCCTAAAATTAGAAAAGTAAACAATCAAATAATTAAAAGAATAACAAAAGAAGAGATGGAGAAATAAGAAAGCTTTCATTTCAATAGGGTGTACCTCATTGCATGAGTGCGACCCCTTTGTATAGGCCGTTACATCATGTGAATAGTTGGAATAATAAGAGGTGGAATCTATAGAGTTGTCAATCCATATTATTTACAACACTCCTCTTTGGATGACAACTTGCTAAGAGAAAATGTCTCGTCAAAACATTTACTAGAAAAAACCCAGTGGAAAAAATCTAGCGAAGGAAAAAGAATACATCATTCTCATCAAATTTTGATATAGAGTATGATATTGATAGGATTGTCTCATTAAAAACCTTGCTAGGAAAACATAGTGGGATAAAACCATAGCTAAGGGAAAAAGAATACACTACAATAATCAATTTTAAATGGAGTTTTAATATTTTTAGGATTGCCTTTGTTAAAAACCTTAAATGAAAAACCCATTGGGATAAAACCATAGCTAAGGGAAAAAGAGTGAAATGCACTAATCAATAACTCATTTTGATTATCCCTTCATGTTCATATAGGTGAGACATCTTATATTGTTTTGCAACAAATTTTTGCAAAACTTAATTTTACGCTTTTGAGTAAAACAAACTCATGCCACTTATGATTAACTTGAAGATGACAAAAGTTTATATAACATCATTTAAATTTCTTTGAGTAAGTGAAGAGCTAGATCTTGCAAGTAAGTTTATTAAAAATGCAATATCTGATTTTTTACGTCTTAAGCGTTTGTTGGTGTATGCATTTTGTTGCACATGGACATTATTTCCTATATGAACCTTTAATGCTTTATCACTTTTTTATAATAGTAATTGCATCGAGTAATTGATTCATAACTTGTTGCTAATGAATGATCGTTTGAACTTTCAAGTCTATATTAGTTTATATATGGATCATAATGTAACAATTTTGATGCGTTTCATGTAATTTCATGTCATTCCTTCAAATTGGCTTTATATCTCCTCATAATGGTGTGCAAATTGCTTCATCATAGTGACATCAACAAAACTTACTATAAAAAATCCCATATTAGGGGCTTAAGGCATCTTATAAGATAATGAATCGAGAGTTAAATCGATATAAATCTCTCATTGATTTTCCTTAAGATAATTAACATAATTGTAATCACCAGCTGATCAAACTCATGGTTCCTTAGAGGATGTCCTTACGAATTATAATTCGTATCATTGATGATCATGAATAATCAAAATGATCATTTCATATAATAAATATCATTGAATCATATGACAATATTTATTTCAATATGCCTTATGTAGAAAATATAACCAGAAAGTAGAGCCAATAATTTCATTATTAAATAACACCAAAATCAATAGATAATTTCTCTATTATTTTGAGTAAAATTCTTCTGGTGCAAGACATTAACAACATTATAACTGTTGTACCAAATATTGTTTGAACATTACCCTCGGCTAAGTTCAAGTTCGAGAAATATTCTCTTTTACATCGAGACGTAAATTCATCGCCTTTATTTAGCTCAAAATTTGAACACATCTCAATGTGTCAGTTTTAATGAGCCATAAAATTCATAATTTTGCTTTTGATTAGTATGGTAGATGTCATCAAAATATATGACAATATATAATCAGTATGGCCTAATGGCCTTTCATATGTGGCATTGTTTATTACAATTTTGAACATGTTCATTGTCAATAACTTTACCCATTTATACTTCATGTGGTGTATCACTTTTATTCCACTTTTGGTGGAATTGCTAATACAATCTTTACTAGAACCTTTCTTCTTTTCCACGTCCATAATTTTATCATTGTGATCATAGTCATTTTATAACACAACATATGCTTCATGAAGCTTGACCATTAGTTGGACGAGAGTTATATTATAAGTATAATATCTCAGTATTTTACTCAACTACCATGAAGCAAGAAATCAATTCATAATATTCATATTGAATTGATATACGCACTCGATATTTTGTTGTAATAATATATCGAGGCGCGCCACATGAATTTTTCTGTCATATATTGCCTCATAAGTCACTTTTCTCGCATAGCCTCAAGTAAGAGGTAATTAAAATTACAGGATTATAATTCATATTCGACTGATATAAATATTGTAGCCTGAGACTTAGCCACTCATTTATAGCTTTTTGGAGCATCATCAATTTTGGTTTTATTTATAGCTCAATAAGGTGAAAGGATAATTATAAAGTGATATATTCACTTTTCAAATCTCTATATAAACAGATGCAACTTATTAAGCCCATAGTAGACGTGGACGAATAAATATTAGTGCTATGTATGCGTACATCCTTGCATAAATGTATTTTCATGATTTAAGTATCTAGTTGTCCGTACGTGACAAGTAACTCTTTTCAATAATTATATTAAAGCAACAACTTTTATTATATATGATTGAATAATATTTGAAAAATAGAGATAAATATAAGTAAATTTTCTCCTATTTTATGTAAAATACATATATACGATTAAACACATGTTCACAACTTGATTATTTTAGATACAAAATATACTACTTGTAAGAGTTGGTGGGACAACGTCCAGGTTTGATGGCGAGACGAAAGTCTACTTAACAACCATACCTCCTCGAACGGGATAACTTGTCTCGCTTTCAATGTTTAGCTTTACCAGAGACAAGGCTTATCCACTGTCAACTCAAACTTATAGTATTATTTATACTATAAAAAGAAATAATAGAACATAATTTATCATTGATGATTTTTATGAGAAAAATCGTGTTACTTATTGAATTTTTATTTTTGGTGTAGAAGATTGTATAAAGACGGAACTACTGAGCATACTTTTGCAATTAGCGTGATGTATATATAATGCGTGCATCATGTATAGATAATATATACTTGGTATTTTATTAAATATTCATCAACGAAGATATTTGGATGCACACGTTTAAACAATTGATTTTATGAAACAAGCCAAGGAAAAAAATCTATCATGTTTCATGGACAATTAGCACTGTAAATTAATGTGGTAAAGGCCAGTGAAAGGTCTCCAATCTTTTAATTTTTAATTAGTAAAGAGTAAAAAAAACTCACAAAATGCAAAAACTGACCTTTTTAGAATTTACAAAATAAAGCGAAGTATGAGCCCAAAAAATTAATTAATCCATGAATGAGTTTAGATTTTTACGAATAACAAACCCAATAAAAACATGCGTAGCAAGGTCTAAGCAATTAATTGCATCCTTGCTTAGCCTATCTATATTTCAATGGTCATAGTTGATTTTCCAACTTAAGAAAAAACAGTTTAAAATTTTAAAGATATAGAACTTATCTTTAAAGAAAGCACCTATAAAATGAATATTTCAAAACTTTAAATATCATATCCCTCATGAATCATATGGTAAGACATATTCATTGGAACCAATGAAACGAAAGTAATTAAAAATTATACCTTCCAATCTTTATATCATAAGAAAGTCTTCTAGTGTGAAGTCTTCCATGCAGAGCTTTGTGCTGATAATGTGTTGTAAAATAACTAGGACTAAAGCTAGCAAATTATACAATCAAATAACTAAAAGGATAACAAGAGAAGAGATGGAGAAATGAGAGAGCTCTCATTCCAATATGGTGTATCTCATTACACGGGTGTGACCCTTTTATATAGGCCTTTGGGAGGACCAAAGGGCACAAGTTACATTTCCATATACATGAATAAATAACATTAAAGTAATTACATGGATTAAAGTGGGTGTTACATCATGTGAATAGTTGGAATAATAAAAGATGGAATATGAAGAGTTGTCAATCCATATTATTTACAATATATATATCTATATATAAATACAAGATACATAACTATTTTTTTGCGGACAGATACATATAAATCCTTTAAGTTATAAATAATGTCATGTCTGCATGTCTATATATACATATATATATATATATATATATATATATATATATATATGTTAATGGACCTTGTCCTATACCTTTCGTTAAGATTGGGAATTCTATTGAGACAAATTAAGATGCTTCTAAATATGGGAAATACTATTATTCGAATGGAGCGAAATGACGTAGAGGCGTGAGTGGAGGTCATTAGCAAGATGCAACAAATGGAGCCCTAATAAGAGACCAGGAACACAACCATAGGATCACTCAAAACAAATAGTTACTTCTCAAGGGAACACAAGGATATCGCAGTAGAAAGGGCTCGAGGAAATGGATTGAATATTACGGAATATACCCGCTCGACATGCTACAAACTGGAGATGGAGGAAGGTTTCATACCATGGTGCACAAAGACAGTGGAGTGGCTTTTCTATAATCTAGAAAAAAAAAAGAACGTTGACTTCGACGAGAGAGGAACGCAACAAAGATGATTCAGGTTCTTCACAACCATAGGAGACGAGCTCTAAAGATCCACAAACTACATGTTAGAGGGTGGAAATTGGTATTGATACCAGAAGGGCGAGAAAGGAAGGCATGATAGACCTTCAACTAAGGAGTGAATGAGGCGGGATGACAAGGGATCACACTATCATACATAGATTGACTTACAATAACAAACAATAACATCAAAAAACCTAGAAACTGATGCCTGCATTAAATTTTAAAACCACATTTTTGTGTTCAAAAGGTCATAGAATTCTCCATTATGAAGGGGAGTTGAAAAGGCTTTATCAACTGGGGTGGGAAGAGAGCAAATAGTCTAAGTGGTGGGAGAGGACATGGATGTATTGATATGTCAAACTAATAAAGAAAAGTAATGGGTACATGATAAGGGTTGCGAGATCACTCACAATCTTATATTCCACATTCATTCATAGAGTCCCAATTTTCATAACAAGAATGGAGAGGGAAAAATTGTTGGATTATGATAGAGGGGTTACCACTAATTCTATGGAATCCTTATGCATTTCAGATGATTAGGAGACAATTTAGTGGTCTACTGGGGGTTGCAAGGACAACTTATGAACTCTATAATCTAGGTCAGGCTCTATTAAAAGTCAAAAGTGTGAGAGGGAATCTTTCTTGAAGAAATCATCGTTCCATATTGGGGGAGGAATGCCATGCTGCAAGTCCGACGAATAGACTAGAAGCAAGAACCGGTGATGATCTCTGACAAGGAGTTGGAGGAGCATGGGATGCTGAACATTAGAGGGGAGGGCGTGATGTGACTCATGTACATAGACTTGACAAAGAGGCGAAGTAGAGGCATTATTTCATCAAACTAAAAAGTTGCGATAGAATAGACGGTATGACTCAAACCGACCACACAAGTGGAGAGGCCCACCAAACTGCACATGCCACAGTATTAATTGGCAACCTGACAAATGACCCAACATTAAACGAGCACCAGGGAAGACAAGAGTTAAGTGTGCTACCTATGCGCTCACAACTGTTGATGGAATATGAACAAGCGAATAGAGATCCCACATCTCCTGAGAATTGAGATTCGAGAAGAAAGGAGAGGCACGCTGAGATGACATATGGATCGTAATAAATTCGATTGATCAGAAGGAGAACCAATGGTAAATCAGTCATAATGATATTACACCACCTACCTTTAAACAAGGAAGTCCGTCTGATAGGGCCCATAATACATACAAGTAGTTGGGATTGGTTGATAGAGTTAAAGCCTCAACCAAGTCACGACAGAGCAAGAGGGAAGCCCAGTCCAAAGTAGCTGGGATGATGCATTTGTGTAGGAACTCCTCGATTTTGAGACCTGATATGATACTCCAATGGGTTAGGACCCTAAAACCTACAAAATATCACAAGAATGGAGCTAACGAATGCTTAAAAAGCCCAACTAATGCTAAGCGGAAACACGTATCCTAATCTCATCCACCCTTTGGTGAAAGCAGTCAAACTATTCGACCGATACATAACAAGAGGGATCAGTAGATCATTGAGGGAGAGGAAGGGCAACAGGCAGATAATCCTATTGACCGCTAATTTTTAATGAATTATACAACATTGAGCAGGTGCATAACATGCCAACAAAGGATGCACATACTATCTCGACACAGAGGGAGACTAACCAGGGAGACTGAACGTCTTTAGTGGGGGAAATTATGGGCCAACGCAATAGGGATATAGAATAGCATCGATATAGAGGGAGTCCAAATATAAGATATGATGAACAAAATACTGATGAGGGATCAATTATGGGAGAGGATGAGGCAACATTGACACATACAATAGTGGACCAGATAGAGGATATGAACCGGGGAGATGCACATGATCTCATTATAGATGTGGAAGAATGGCAAACATAAATGGTTTTGGATTCTTTGAGCCCGAAAATAAGTGAACATAGGGTTGGAGAGAACCGAAGATGTTAAACACAAGAAATCGAGGCCATGCGCAAATTGTTTGATTCTGCAAGTAATGTAGGGGATGATGACACACTGGACTTGCAGACAACATATCAATTAGGTACAAAGGCGATGAACAATTTTGATCCACCACAACAAAATGAAGAACCTGCATATACAAATACGCTAGATTTATTCTCACTAGCGGTTAATACTGTGTTTATGAATTCATGTGGACTATCAGTGATAAAAAGAAACCTCACCCCAATTGAAAGAGAACGGAGGAGAATAACATGTGAAATAAATTATAATAAGCTAGACCGAAGGCAAATTCAGTAAGAACCTAGGGTCCAACAAGTGGGAGGGTTAAATGAAATATATAATGTGTTAGGTTTTAATGTTCATATGCAACGAAAAACTCAAATAAAATTTTAAATAAACCTAACAGGATAAAAAATAAGTTCCATTGAACTAGATCTACAAAAGTAAAATTATACCTTAATCCATGATTTCCTTATCTTATTGTTCGATCTCCAAGATGTCTAAGCGTCCGTCCTCTATCATAAATCCACATACGAATAGTGACCACAATTTAGAGTGCTAGCCCTAAGAGAGATAGAAAATGTTTTATTTCTTTCCCAAAATTTAGAGAACTCGAAAATAGCAAAAATGAAAATCTTATTTCGTTTTAGGGCTTCAACCTGTATTTATGTATATATAATCCCTCATTTAAAATCATATTCGTAATACAACTACTGTATTAAGGAAGTTTAAGTAAATTACACACATAAACCTATTAATAAGTTATCATAAAACAAATTGCAATGGTTTTTATGTTATGAATTTTATCATAAAAAATTCATGACTCTGGACCAATTGAAATTGCGCAAATTCATTTTTCGTGTGCAACCAATTAGTTCATGTGACGTTGGTAGTGAACCAAAATCGTTTTGGTACACAAGTCATAAATGTTCTCTAGCAAGGCATTATGACTACCCAAGTAGCATGGATATCAAAATTGATACAACCTAATGAATAACATATATCATACCCTTTTGTCGTGCGATATCCTATAATTAAAATAAGGCATGGAAAGTCACCCTTAATGTTTAATTGTACTAGTCTCAATCTTTAGGTAAACCGAAGACATCTAAGTGACATTGATTATATCAATTCACATGAACTTGACCATTATCAGTCTATCATATTGAGGGATCCACTGATATCTCTTTCTATATAAGAATGAAAAATCCTATCTTGATTACACACTTCACATTTTATTCACATGGTAACCGATCATAATTTTTATAATTGTCCGGTTAAATACAACATTTGATTGAGTTAAATTACCATGCTCCTAATATCAAAGTCTGTAGTAATCTCAAATTGAATGACTAAATGATATACTTATCATGAGTAACACCTATGACTTAATCCTTGTAGTGTTCTCAAAGCGGGTTGGTCCAGTAACTTGTTCCCTAATAAGTACTCATAATCCCGATTCATGTCCATATACACTTGATCATCATATGACCATCAATTAAGACTCACACTAGTCTTAATTCATTATAGTTCCAATATAATGACTGACAATGGACATTTATGATATTTCAACAAATACCCATGGATCTTACTATAAGGTAAACATGCAATCACTTATAATAAAATAGCGAATGAAAACCTCAATTTTATTAACTAAACTTATAAGATAAACAATGTTTGTATATTGACCTAAGGCACATGCCCCAACATCTCCCACTTACAGTAGGGTCAATCATTCATGTATCTAATACCTAATGATCTAACGTAGCCATCATGTTTCGCTTATGGAAGAGCCTTCATCAAAGGATCTTCAACATTATATTCTACAGGAACTCTACAAATTTTCACGTCTTCCATCTCAATGATTTCTCGAACGAGATGATAATGTCTAAGTATATGTTTGGATCGGTGTTGTGATCTTAGTTCCTTGGCCTGTGCTATAGCCCCGTTGTTTTCGTAATACAAACAAATGAGGTTAGCTATACCTGGAATCACACCAAGTTCAGAGATGAGATTTTTTATCCAAGCTGCCTCCTTAGCTGCACCAGACATTGCGAAATAGTCAGTTTTTGTTGTAGAATCTACTGTTGTGTTTTGCTTCAAAATTTCTCGGCTCACTGCGCCTCCATTAAAAGTAAACACATATCTAGACTACAATCTGAAGTCATCTATATCAGTTTGAAAACTTGCATTTGAGTAACCATTGACAACAAGCTCTTCTTCCAAACTTCCATATACCCAAAACACTTCTTTAATCATTCTTAAGTACTTAATAATGTTATTTGTTGTTATCCAGCGACTCTCACTGAGATCATACTGATATCTCCTTGTTGCGCTCAAAGCATATGATACATAATATATCAAATAGCTAATGCATATGGAGTCGTATTCATGCGTTATCGCTTATCAATAGTGTTAAGACATTGAGTCTTTCTGCCATGAGACGTTGACAATGACCTTCTTTTAGAGTTTTGCATACTTAACCTATTCAGTATCTTGTCAATATAAGAACTCTAACTTAAACCAATCCGCCTTTTAGATCTATCCCTATAGATCTTATCTCAAGAATGTAAACTGCATTTCATAAGTCCTTCATTAAGAACACTTCTCTAACTAACACTTGACGCTTTGTAAGGTCGGGATGTCATTTTCAATGAGTAATATATCATCAACATATAGTATCACGAAAACAATTATGCACTCATTGACTTTCTTGTATACACAAAGCTCATCTTCATTTTTAATGAAATCGAATTCTTTAATCGCTTCATCAAAATGAAGATTCCAACTCCGAGAAGCTTGTTTTAATCCATAAATGGATATTTGAAGCTTGCACACCTTCCTAGAACTCTTAAGATAAAAAACCCTTCAGGCTGTATAACATACACGTCTTCAAGTAACTTTCCATTTATGAAAGTTGTTTTGTCATCCATTTGCCATATCTCATAGTCATAATATGCGGCTATAAAAATTAAAATTCTATTGGATTTAAGCATAACTACATGAGAAAAAGTCTCGTCATAACTAACACCTTGAGTCTGTCTGAAACCTTTTGCAACTTGTCGTGCTTTATAATTATGCACATAACCATCCATGTCAGTTTTCTTCTTAAAAACTCATTTACATCCAATAGTCTTACCACTTTCGGGTAAATCAACCTAGTTTCAAACTTGGTTATCATACATGGATTGTATCTCAAAACTCCTGGCACTAAGCCATTTATCTGCATCGGGGCTAGCCACAGCCTTCCGATAAGTAGTAGGCTCATTTTGGTCCATAAGCAACATCTCACTACTATTAGTAATAAGAAATCCAAATCTCTCAAGTTGATGTCTTAACCAATCAGACCTACTCGGGCCTTGTGATAACTATTAAGGTTCAACTAGTTCAAGACTTCATTGATATCCCACTGGCGATTGAGTGTTTATTTGTGGTTCTTGAACTTTTTCAAGACTTACTTTATTCCCGTTGTTTCTTTTGAAATAAACTCCTTTTCCATAAAGATATCATTCCGAGAAACAAAAGCTTTGTTCTCGGTTAGATTATAAAAGTAGTATCATCTAATTTCTTTAGGATAACTAACAAATACACGCTTAGTATATTTGAATGATAATTCTTACTAGATTTATCATCGTATGAAAACCTCACAGCCCCAAATCTTAAGGAAAGACAAACTTGGTCTTTTCTCAAACCATATCTCATATGGTGTTTTATCAACTGTATTAGAAGGAACACGATTCAGCGTAAACGCAACAGTTTCTAAGGCATAACCCCAAAAAGAAATAGGAAAATCTACATGACTCATCATAGATTGAACCATGTCCAATAAAGTCCTATTTTTCCTATCAAAATCACAATTCCATTATGGAGTTGCTGTACGAGTTAACTGTGAAACAATCCCACAGTTTATAAGATAATCATCAAACTCTTAGCTCAAATGTTCACCACCTCGATCTGATCAAAATGCTTTAATAGTTTTACCAAGTTGATTTCACAACTCATTTTGAATTGTTCGAAACATCTTAAAAGATTCACCTTTACGTTTCATGAGATACACGTAATCATATCAGCTGAAATCATTGGTGAAATGAAATACTGATAACCACCTCTAGCCATTGTCTTTATAGGACCGCATACATCAATATGCATTAGACCTAATAAACTACTTGCCCTTTCAATATGTCCAGTAAATAGACTCTTTGTCATCTTGCCTAGTAAACAAGATACGAGTGTTTCATATGATTAAAAATAAAAAAATAGGTTTGAATCAAATCATTTGACTTGAATCTCTTTATATTTATGTTAAGAATAGGAGTATATGTGGACCTTTTCATGTTTAGAATATAACGACCATCACACAAATCAACATTCGTATAGAAAACGTTTTTACGAGAAATGAAGAATTTATTATTCGAAATAATAAGAATTAAAACCATCCAAATCCAAACATGAAATTGAAATGACATTTTTGCTCAAAGCAGGGACATAATAACGATTATTTAAAACAAAAATAAGTCCACTAGGTAAAATTAACTCATAGTATCCTACAGCTAACACAACAACCTCTGCTCATTTTCCAACTCGTATGATGAATTCTCCTTCATTTAGCTTTCTATCCCTGCACATTAATACAAATATGGGATCCACATTCGGTATCTAATACCTAAGAATCACTAGTAGACCAATTAACTTCAATAACTTAAATACCAAAAATAGTAGTCGCACTACTTTTTTCTTTAGATCTTCAAGATAGAGCTTGTAATTTATGACCAATGCCCAGGTGCATGACAGAAATGACAATTTCTTTATTTTTCTTTTTCCTTCTGGGATTGTGAAGTAGAAGCAGCATGAGGCTTCACTTGTTCCATAGGCTTTGTGACAGCCACAACCTTTGCAACTTTAGCCTTGCCTTTGCCATTTTTCTTAAGAGCCTTTCATTTCTGAACCATCAACACATTAGCAATGTGTTTCTTGACATTCTGTTCAACAATTTTAAGCATAAAATGCAACTCTGAAATAGAATTTTCCATATTATTCATGTTATAGTTCATCACTAATTATCCATAACTATCGAGCGATGAATTCAAGATCAAATCCATAGCCAACTCTTCGCTTATGAAAAATCCAAGTCTGTCAAAATGTTCAATATAACACTTTATTTTCAAAACATGAGGACAAACTGACGCACTCTTAGCCATTTTGCAAGAATGAAGATTCTTGTTTGTCTCGAACTTTTCGTGCCTTGCCTGCTGTTGGAACATTTCCTTCAGCATTGTAGCCATATCATGAGCTTCTATATGTTTCATGTCATTCTGAAATTCAAGAACCATAGTTGCCAACATAATGCATGCAACATCATTGAGTAATTGACATGCTTAGTATGTGCATCCTTAACAACTCTTAAAGCATTGGCTGGTGGTTCCTCAAGAATATGATTATCCAGGACATGCAACTTGCGTTCATGCTTAAGAACAATTCTTAAGTTTCTGAATTAGCCAAGAAAACTTGTCTAGACAACTTATCCTTCTCAAGAATGGATCGCAGTGACAAGTGATTAGTGTTATTTGAAGAGGCCATAGATCTACAATGAAGATTATGCAAAAGTTCATTTTAGTATAGAGGAATAGACTCATTAAATTAACAACCCTATTTAAAACACTATGTTAATTTAAGGGACTAATATCCACGTTTCACTAAATTCTAAGATAGCTAAGGCATGACACTTTAAATTAGGTTATCTACATAGGTACCATTTACCAATTACATCATATGTAACTTTTAATTATTTTTTTTATGAGATTATTACATCTTCTATCTTAGCATGTTTTATCTCATCTTGTGCCTAAAGCCCAAAGCCGTTTTGATAGCTTTATCAAGTCTAACCTTTTCAAACAATAAAGTAACCGTTACTAACCTTGCCTCACCAAGATAACACAATACACTCTGCAGAGGCAAACCCATATTGATGTGATCGAAGCATTGACAAGTATTTGAGAATGGATGATACTTGACTTAAAATTTGAAAAAGGATTTTTTTATTTGTTTTGGTGATCATAAATTAAATAAGATAAATATTATATATTACAATGCATGTAAAATCATTAAACAAGTTAGGGCATTTTACTGATATTGACTATCGTACAAATTTCCTTGCGCTACAAATAGTTATCGGCTGTCCCGCTAGCCGATAAGTGGGCGGGGTACAGGGGTCGTGCCCCCATTTTTTTAGACAACAAATTTCAGTTCCGAATATTGAGAATCTCATATAATTTCTCATTATCTTTGTCAATCCAATTGACCAAAACCGCCTCTAATTTTAATTTCGAAAAAACTAATTAAAACATTTTTAATTAACTCGACCCCACCTCTAACTTAATGTCTTATCATAATCCAATTAGAATTTAAGATACTTTGAATCCTTATCCAATTAAATTTTTTTATATATCTCAACTATCTTATAGGATTATAATTCTTATTTGATTACAAGTTCATCTCCTATTTAATAGGAATATACTAACATATAACCACAATGAGAAATATAATCAAAATCAATTTCGATTCTTATTCCTACGAAATAAACAATTCAATTAATAAACAAAATATTAATCATACATTCAACACCAGAATCATATTAAATTAATCATATTAACCTAATCATAATTTATATCATGGAGACATATTATGAATATCATGTATTGTAATATTAAAGGTTTATGTGCTCCAAGCAAACGACGTACGATCAAGAAAGTTGTAGAGAGAACCAGACCTGATATCCTAATTTTACAAGAGACAAAGATAGAGACAGTGGATAGAGCTTTAGTATATTCATTATGGGGTAGTAGATACAAAGGGTGGGTGAACCTTCCATCTACGGGGAAAAGAGGAGGAGTTATAATATGAGTGTTGGGTTTTTGGGGTTCATACCTAGTGGAAAATTTAAAACAAATTTTGAAAAACCCCAACAGGATCAAAAATAAATTCCGTTAAACTAAATCTATGAAAGTAAATAATACATTATTTCGTGATTTCCTTATTGATTGTTTGATTTTCAAGACCTTCAAGTGTGCGTCCTCTATCAAAAACTCATACACGAACGATGACCACAATTTGGAGTGCTAGCCCTAAGAGAGATTGAAAATGATTTTCCTTTCTCTCCCTAAATCCAGAGAACTCGAAAATTGTAAAACGAAAATCTTATATCATTTTTAGGGTTTCACCTTTATTTATATGTGTAGATAAGCCTTCACTTAAAATTCAATTCGTAATACAACTATTGAATTTAGGCAGTTTAAGAAAATTACACATAAACCTCTATTAATAAGTTGTCATATAACAAATCATAAGGGCTTTATTTTGTGAGTTTTATCATATAAAACTCATTACTCTGGACCAATCGATATTGTGCAAAGCCATTCTTTGTATGCGACCCAATAGGTTCATGCGACGTTGGTAGTGAACTAAAAACCATTTTGGTACACAATACATAAGCGATCAATAGCAATGCATTATGACTACCCAAGTAGCATGAATATCAACATCGATACAACCTAATTAATAATAGATGTCATATCCTTTTGTTGTGCAATATCCTTTGATTAAACATAAGGCATGGAAAGTCACCCCTAATGTTTATTCGTACTAGTCTCAATTCTTAGGTAAACTGAAAAACATCCAAGTGATATTGATCATATCAATTCACATGGACTTGACCATTATCAGTTCATCTTATCGAGGGACCCACTGATATATCTCTCTATACGAGAGTGACAAATTCTATCTTGATTACACGCCTTCACATATTATTCACACGGTAACCAATCACAATCTTTATAATTGTCCGGTTAAAGAAAATATTTGATTGTGTCAAATTATTGTGTTTCTAATATTGAAGTCTATGGAAATCTTAAGTCGAAGGACTAAATGACATCCCTATCATGAGTATACCTATAATTTAATCCATGTGGTGTTCTCATAGCGGGGTCGGTCTAGTACCTTATTTCCTAACAAGTACTCATGATCTTGATTCATATCCCTATACACATGATCATTACATGACCATCAATCAAGATTCACATTAGTCTTAATTCATTATAGTTCCCAGTATAATGACCGACTAGGGACATTTAGGATGTTTTGACAAATACCTATGGATCTTACTATAAGGTAAACATGCAATCACTTATAATAAAATGACAAATAAAACCTTTATTTTATTAACTAAAATTATAAGATAAACAATATTTATAGACTGACCTAGGGCACATGCCCTAACACTGGGATATAAGAAGATTGAGTGTAATCAATAGCATGCTGGGGGTATTCTCAATGTCAATCCAATTATCATGAGAAAATGAGGTAGACTGGTGGGTATCAAATGTCTATGGGCCATGTAATACAAGTAGGAGAGAGGATTCCTAGGAGGATATTAGAGTTTTGTATGGTGTTTATGCCCCACAATGGAACGTAGTAGGAGATTTCAATATTCTGAGGTTTTCGAGGGAGAAACGGGGAACTCGATGATTACTATAAGTACGAGAAAGTCTGATGACTTAATAAGAGAGATGGAACTCATCGACATGCCACTAATAAACAAACTCATCACATGGCTCAATCTTAGAGAGAAACCAATATGTGCTAGATCGGATTGAATCATGGTGACACAATAGTAGGAGGAGAAATGACGAGCAAGGGGAAATGACCAATGATTGATGAATTTCTTTGATGATTTTTGGAGTGTTTCCTTCATTGCACGATAATATGTTTTGCCATTTTTGTTGTACTTATTGTATATTATTGTTTTTGAATACACTGGAACATATTGAGATCGAGTGATATAAGTTATGCATGTTTATCTGATGATTTTAGGGTTCCACACTATAGGTTGTTTCATTTTTATAAAAATATGAGTTATTTAATCTTGTCTTAAGTTTAATTCCGCTGCATACTATTTTGTAATAGACATAATTTAATAACTCAATGGTAAAATACAAATGTAATAAGAAAATAACTATTGGAGGCTGACTAGGCCTGCGTTAAATTTTTTAGGATTGACTCAAGAGTCTACGTGGGTTTAGGCTAGGCGGGGACCAATTTTATGGGAAACTGGGGTCGTCACAGGGATAGCCACTCACCTATTGGCTGTGTCTCATGTATCATACATTGCCCCAGGATAGAGCATTGTAGGCAGACTTCCCTTACCACCTCCTATCAGGCCAGCGTTGCCACCTCCTATCAAACCCGTGTTACCAGCTCCCGCTGTTCCTACACTTCCCACCCCACATGCTCTATAATAGCAGCTGTAGGGTGGCAGAGGCGGAGGCGGAGGCCGAGATACTAGATAAGGACAGGGACAACTGTAGAGACACATGCATATGGCCAATCTCAAAGTCAGGGTTAGTGCAGACATATTACATGTTACAGATGTGGACAGGTTAGACACATTATGAGGGAGTGCCCGCATCCAGCAGCAGTCCACGTGTAGCAAGCCCGAGAAGAGATTCATACACTAGCCTAGCCAGACGCCGACTCCACGTGAGGTCTCATTGAGGGTACGATTTCCATTTGCAGTGAAGATTTATATGCATTATTTAATTATGGATCTACTATATCTTTCATTGTTAGTCGCATGGCAGACATCCTAGGGTTGAAACCTGTAAAGCTTAACGTACATTTAATTTTGAGTACTACAGCTGGAGATATGGTTTACCCTAATAGTTTCATTGAGGAATGTCTGGTCGAGATAGATAGGGTACAGCTACCTGTTGACTTTAGAGTCCTCGAATTTTTAGAGTTTGACGTGATTTTAGGGATGGACTGGTTAGTAGCATACCACACTCATATCGACTATTTCAGCAAGATAGTGATATTTAAGATTCCAGGGTGTCCGACGTTCATTTATAGAGGTAGTTCAGTGTGGACAGTAGGTACGAGAGGTCGACATGTGACTAGTGAGGAGATGGAGGCATTAATCTCGCTATACACTGTACCAGAAAGTTGGGGACCTAGGCTGAAGGATATATTGGTTGTTATAGAATTTCTTGATGTATTTCTGGAGGATTTACCTGGTTTAATGCCACCGTGAGAGATTGATTTTATTAGTAAGTTAGTACTGGGCACTAAATCAATTTCCATACCACCATACTGTATGACACCACAATAGTTAAAGGAGTTGAAGATTTAGCTTTAGGATTTGGGATAGAAGGGATTTATCACACCTTTTATGGTGCCATGGGGAGCACCTGTCCTTTTTGTGAAGAAGAAGGATGGTATTTTGAGACTTTGTATCGACTATAGACAATTGAACAAAGTCACCATTAGGAACAAATATCCATTTTCAAGGATTGATGATTTATTTGATCAGTTGAGATGATCACAATTTTTCTCCAAGATAGACCTACAATAAGAGTATCTATAATAAGGGTATCATCAATTTAGGATCAGGGATGAGGATAGGTCCATAACAGCTTTTAGCACGAGATATGGATATTTTTACTTCATGTTCATGCCATTTGGGCTTACCAATGCTCCAGAAGAGTTTATGGGTCCGATGCATCAAGTTTTTAGACCCTTTCTTGATCGTTTGGCGATAGTCTTCATCGATGATATATTGTTATACTTGAGGACTAAAGAGGATCACTATCATGGAAACGTTGCAAACTTTGAGGGAGCATAGGCTTTATGCTAAGTTCAACAAATGTGAATTCTGGCTCTCGGAGGTCAAGTTTTTGGGGCATGTTGTCGGAGCAGCAGGGATAGCAGTGGATCCAACCAAGATTCATGCAATTATGGATTGACCAACACTGACTTCAGTGACTGAGATCAGGAGTTTTTTAGGTTTGGCGAGGTATTATCACCAATTTATGAAGGATTTCTCAAAAATCGCTTCACCCTTTACGAGATTTACCTAGAAAGATATTAGATTTGAATGGTTTGAGGAATATAAGGAAGCATTCACTCAATTAAAGAGATTATTGACTACTACGCCAGTATTGGTGTTACTAGAGGTTGGACAAGGATTTTAAATATATACTGATACTTCTCATAAAGGTATGAGATGTGTATTGATGTAGGGTATTGGTACGTAGTTTATGCATCGTGACAGTTGAAGTTACATGAGAAGAATTATTCTATGCACGATATAGAGCTGGTAGCGGTAGTGTTTACACTGAAGATATGGAGATATTATTTATATGGAGAGAAATGTACACTTTTTACTGGTCGTAAGAGTATGAAGATCTCTTCACAAAGAAGGATCTGAATATGAGACATCTTAGATGGTTAAAGTTTTTGAAGGATTATGAATTTTCCTTGGAGTATCATCCGGGAAAAGTGAACGTAGTCGCAGATGTGCTGAGTAGGATACTTGTCGGAGATGCAAAAATTCTTACCAAAAATTGGGTTGAGATTTGCACTCAAATGAGAGTACAGACCATGTCTACACAAAGAGTGTCAGAAGGTCAGAGGACCAACAAGTTATACTCGAGGTTTAGTGAGTTAGCACAGAGTGTAGATTGTGTTGATTAGACGAAAAGGACTGACCAGTGTTCGAGATTCAGGGCAGACTATGGATACCATCATTACTAGAGCTGAGAGAGGAGATTCTTCAAGAGTCACATCGTTCCCGATTCACCATTCATCCAGGCAGGACCAAAATGTATCACGACATGAAGAGGCATTTTTGGTGGTCTGGGATGAAGGCGGATATGACTTAACTTTATCAGGAACTGTGAGATTTGTCAGCAAGTGATGGCTGAATATCGCAGACCTGGAGGATTGCTACAACCTTTTCCCATCCACAATAGAAGTAGGAGGACATTGCTATGGATTTTGTAAAGGGATTGTCAAGAACAGCCTGGAAACATGATTCCATCTGGCTTATTGTTGACATACTACTGAAGTCTGCTCATTTTCTACCAGTGATCGCACATTACACGTTTGATCAGTTAAGTATATTGTTCGAGCGAGAGATTATTAGGCCGCATGAGGTACCAATGACTATTACGTCAGACATAGATGTTATGTATACGTTTAGGATATGGTGGAGTATACATGAACGGTATGGTATGCGCCTACAGTTTAGTACAGCTTTTCATCCTTAGACTGACGGCCAGATTGACAGATTGATTCAGGTTTTCGAGAATATGTTGCGGGCTTATGTTTCGGAGTTTATTGGATCATAGGAGGAGTACCTATAGTTGCGTGAGTTTGCATATAATAACAGTTATCAGGCCGGTATTGAGATGTCACATTTTGCGGTTGTATATGGTAGACAATATCGTTCCCCATCGTGTTATGTAGAGACAAATGATCGAGAAATCGTGGGGCCTGATATTAATGTTGATCACATAGAGAAGGTACGACTGATTCGTCAAAAACTCAAGGGAGTCCAGGATAGACAGTAGAAGTATGTAGACAGATATCGCGATGATCTCACGTACACCAAGGTGCCTTTGTATATTTAAAGGTTTCCCCTCGTAAGGGTCTTCAGAGGTATTGAGTGAATGTTAAACTTGCACCGAGGCTTATCAGACATTTCAAGATTAAGAAACAGGTCGGGAAGGTTGCATATGAGCTTGAGTTACCTCCACAGATGTCAAGAATTCATCCAGTCTTTCATATGTCCATGTTTCGATTAGCTGATTCGAGACCAGGTGATCGTCCGACTATAGATTTGAGTCACATAGACCTGAGTGAAGATATTTCATATGAGGAGCAGCCTGTGCAGATTTTAGATCGATTGGTACATAACTTGAGATGCAATTCTATCCCAAAAGTGCTTGTCAAGTGGCAGTTTCACAATGGTAAAGAACTCACTTAGGAACATGATGACTATATAAGAGATAGGTTTTTGTACATATTCGAGTCAGGTATAAATCCAAGTTCAAATTTTAATTTCGAGGACGAAATCTTCATTAGTTGGGAATAATTGTAACGGCCCAAAATCCCTAACCGTGTTTAATTCCTTAAACATGATCAACGACCAGTACCGTGGGACCTACACTGCGATATGTCAATTGACCAAGGCAAGGTCCGAGGTATATTTTATATTTGTTGTAATGTATGCCTAGTGTATTGTATATGTGTAGATTATTAAGTCAATTTATATAGGTATATAGGTATCGAACCAAGTGAAGACGTATCTCGAGTTGCGTGACGACGTAAGACTGAGATAGCAGTTTATAGGTTAAGTCTAATGTGAACTAAATATTGTTTTATAAGTAGCTTTAATGTGGTCATATTTGAGTTAACATTAATGTGCCTAAGTTATTGAAATAAATCAATAGTCACATGATGTGCATCGAGACTCGAATTGACAAATCAAGAGGTCAATTGAGTCAACTATTGGAGTCACTTAAGCATGACTTGGGAAATTATTGAATGAAGGTGGTCCACTAGTTGAGGCTCAAGATGCGTGTGCACAAATGATCAAAGGCTAAGGTTCAACCATATCCAATTATCTATAAAACCCCATAAGTCGACATTTTGATCACTATTTCATCATCAAATTGTTGGCAAGAAAGGAGAGAGGGAAAAATGTTTGCTGGAATAATCTTATGGAGGTGATGAGCACACAAATCATTGAAGGTTTTTTTTTTTGAAGAAGTTCATCAAGCTAGGTAATCCTATAAACTTAGTGTAATGGCCAAAATTTTAATTACTTCATTATTATTGATTGTTTTTCAGACTTGGACGCCAGCTCGGATCTGCGTGGATGTCGCAGATAGGTCAGGGCACGCCTGACTAGGTAAATAGTGGTTTTTCGTGATTGTTTGCCTATTTGCGATGTCGTATATCAAATTATTTTACCTAGCATCGCATGTGTGTATTTATATCATTGAATCGAGCGAGATAGTGCAATGGGTGTTTGCCTCGAGAAACGTGTCAATACGGCTACTGAGCGAGCGAAATTTAGGTACACTAGGTCGAAAAAATAATTTAATTAATGAAATTAAATAAATGTGAAAAAATACAAATTATAAACCCATAGTTTAAGACAATAGATCGAAATTAACGATTATGGCGCGCCTCGCTATACGTGCTGAGGTGCGGGACACCGGGTGAGTGAAGGTAATTGAACAAGACTAAAAATGTAGTGTCTAATAAGGACAAATAAGAGCATGCCACCTATACCACCTAATACCCCTAAAATGAGGATCTCCACTCATTTTTTCTCTTTTCCTCGTTTCTCCCTCTCCACCTCTCTTCAACATATAGAAAAGTGGGTATTTAGGTGAAAAATAAAACATTCTTAGAAGGGGTTGGTTAATTAAAGGTGGGAGATTTTATGAATCTGTTGGAGTTTTGAAGGGAGTTGATAAAGCAAGCAAGCAATCAAGGTGAGCATCTTTATTTTCTTTCAAATTTTCATTAAATTGAACCTTGAATGAGTTTTAATGGTGATGGTTGATTGTTGGTTACATGTTGGAGAAAACTTGATATTAATGGTGTTGATTGTGTTAGTGTTGTTGAAGTATGTTGAAATTGTTATTGTTGTTGATTGATTTGTTTGTTTTTTTTTTTTAAAAAAAAAATAGAGACGTTGGAAACGTCTCTATGAAAAAGAAGATGGGGATGAGAGGGAACCCATAGACCGGGCCGGGCCGGGCCAGTTTGGGCCCAACCCAATCGGGCAAGACCGGAACCGAATCGGGTCAAGCCGACTCGGTTGGACCGGGTCAAACCCGGTCCAGGGACCCACCCATTTTTTAAATAATATAATATTTAAATTAATTTAAAAACAGTTTTAAATTAAATAAATTACAAAAAAAATAAGAAGAATAGGTAGAAAATTATGAAAAAATCCAAAAAATCAGAAAAAAATATAAAAATGAGAAAAAGATAGAAAAATAGTATTCGAGAATTTCTTGGGTATTTGACACCCCGGTATAACTCGAAAAGTGTGTCAAACCAAACTTTTTGGAATAAAATTTCCATATTTTTGGCCACACATTATAAATCCACTTAATTTGACTTTTAACTAGTTAAAATGGTTTAATTAGAGATCAGGAATTTACGAGACCATAGTCGGGAGTCGTACGCGTATCTCGAGACATGAGCAAGACTTTGGAGTGCGTTTTTTAGGTACGTAAGAATCCATCTAAAAGTCACTGAAGGTTTACTTTTCCATCTTTGATTTCCTATTTCTTGTTATTGTACTATATTCCGTGATATATTTGGGTTGGTGGTCGAGTTACTCCCACCTGATATTCGTAGTGTACTTATGGCACACTAGACTGTAGCACATGTGATCATGCACTCGGTGAATTGCAACCCGAGTTGCATTAAGGGTGCACGTGTCGGACACCCACCGCGAGGAACCAGGTGAAAGGAAGTGGGGGTACCCACCGAAAGGATCCTGGGGGTTCGAAGTACAGTTTAGTCTGATCGGGACGAGTACACACTTTGTTTCTCTCGTGTTATTTATTCATGTGATGATCGTTGCACAGTTGCCTGTTTAGTTTCCATACGATTATTCAACATGATTATTGGTATCTATCTATTTTCTTATAAATGCTTGGTGTACTTTATTTGGAATCTTACTAACTGTACTCTCCATCTGGTTTTTTGTGATGGTCGAGTGCAGATCCCAGTACCAGTAGGGCCAAAGGAATACTTGGTGACTTCATCTAATTGCCCGCGGTCAAGGACCTACTAGTATGTATTATTTTGATATTTTGCTTTACTTTTGGGTATTAGGAGACTGGATAGACACTGTACTTGTATATATTACTACTTCGTATTTTCGCCTAAATACATAGTACTTTCTCGGGTTTTGCACAATAGGAGTTGCTCTTATAAATGATGCTTTATATGATGATGAATTTAATTGTTTTACTTGCTTTAAATTTAAGACTTCTGATGTTTTAATGCTAAAAGTGATTCGACTATCTCACTAAACTGATTAACGAAATGAGTTAACACGCATATCGAGTAGTCGTAATGTAGTAAAGGACGTTACTGGCATGTGGGACCCAGTGGATCTGACAGGACTGTGGGGGCGCGACACTCCGTGTAGCGACCTCGGGACTTGGGGCCGCCACACTTAGATACAATGAATTCATGAAATTTATGTTGAGGGATGTTGTTTTGTGCTGGGGTTGATGTTAGGGACCTCTAGTAGTACGTATGATGGTCCCAAAGCATTAACAAGGGCTATGTGTAGCAAAAACTCGGAATTCGAATTTTAGAATTCTGGGTTCTACTGCACATAGCGCGTTAGGTAGACAATCTAGCGCGCTAATATTAATTAGCGCGTTAGATGTTTGAATTAGCACGCTAATATTGACAAAATTAGCAATTTTCAAAAATGGCTTAAACACTATAAATGGTTTTAAAACTCTAAGTAGAGGTCTAAACCCACTCTAAAACCTATAAAACAACTCTAGGAAAGTAACGGGAGGTCTCAAGAGTTCGGGAACGCGTTTTGAAGTGTTGGGAGGCCGAATAGGCTAGGATAAGCTTTATGAATTGTAAGTAAAACTATGAGAGTTCTATATTTTATTTCATTGACTCTTATTGTTTTATAGTCTATTTGTAGACATTGCTACTCGTACTCTCACATCATGTTTTTCTTGTGTCTATTCATATTTGAATATTTTTGTCATGATGTTTTGTGAAATGCTTCATTGATTCCAACTTCTACTCTTGATGATATTCTTAATAGATAGTTGATGAAAAACATGCTATTGGGATAAGTTGGAATGAATTAGATTTGTATTCTATTTCCTTGGGCTTTGTAGCTTAACTAGTTTCGAAATCCTAGAGACTTGGAATTATTGGTCTTTGAAAACTAAAGTAGGGATTATCTAGTATCCATTGCATAAGAGATGTGCAATTCACGGGGACATAGGTCTACCTGGGTTCTGGCGCTCACCACTACACTTGCGCGGTACACGAGGTATGAGACTCGAGGTGGTCGGCAAGAATGAGATAGATGATGTATACGCGTAGAGCGCAGCTCCACTATTTGTATGAAATATGTTGAGCGAGGTTCTATATAACAGCGGGAAAGATTAGGTGATAGTTCTCACCGCCGATCGAACGTAGATCATCTCGACTTAGCATGTGTCAGTCTATACATTTTTAACTATGGTATTTACTTCCATTACTTGATTCAACAACTCTTTCGCCACTTTATGCTTATAAATACCTTTCTTATATTTTGGAAATGTGGAATAGAATTCTCCGGTTATTACTTAAATATTAATATACTCACAATCTAATTTGTGACGGTGAGTGTAGGTTCGTCGAGCAGCAGCAGACTGGGGAAGGAGAAGATCGACGACTTTCTTTAAGCATTTCGGCATTTGTCCTATCTCATTTTTGTATGACTCGACTTTTACTGTATTATTACTGTTTATATCTTTACTATATATTTTGGGTTGTATAAAGGGTTAAATGTATAGTTCCCCATTTTGTGACTTATAATTATACTGTATTGTTACCTTCATGATATATACATGCATGTGATGTTGTGTTTCCTGATTTTCCTCACTTAAGAATCTTGAGTAGTAAGAGCTTCTGTGTAATTTTTAAACTACGTGATAATGATAAAAAGTTTTAATTGACTCTGAAATCTAATAATATACGAACATGTTTATTGAAGAATATAGGGACGAAAGGCCGACTAATACGTAATCAAGTTTTATGTGGTTTGGATTAAGGCTTCATTACGGGATTAGGTCGGGTTGTGGCCTATTTAGAAAAAGGAGTCGTCATAACAACATCGTCAGATCACTTTCTGGAGATGTGGTCAGGTGGGACATATGTCCAGGGAGTGCACACAGTTGGCAGAACATCCCCCGCAGAAGGGCAGAGAGAGTTCACATGGTAGCACAACCAGATACTAGGGTGACATGCAGTCTCATCGAGGGTACAGTTTCCATTTATGGTATAGACTTATATGCATTGTTTGACTGTAGATCCACTGTTTCTTTTACAGTTGGTCGCATGTTAGGCATATTAGGATTGACACCTATTAGGCTTAGCGTATACCGAATTTTGAGCACCGCAACCGAGGATAAGGTTTATCCTAATAGTCTAATTCAGGGATGTCCGGTAGAGATAGGCGGGGTAGAGTTACCAATAGATTTTAGAGTCCTCGAGATGTTAGAGTTCGACGCGCTGCCAGGGATGGATTAGTTGTCAGCCTACCACGCACACATCAACTGCTTCAGTAAGTATGTCATATTTAAGATTCTGAGATGTCATATGTTCGTTCACCGAGGTAGTACACCGAGACTCAGCACCACGAGAGGTTCGCTTGCATCCAATGGAGATACGGAGACTCAAGCAGCCTTGTACGCAGACTAGAGGAGATACCGGTTGTTCAAGACTTCCTAGATGTTTTCGCAGAGGATTTACCTGGATTACTGTCATCGCTAGAGGTAGACTTCATTGGCGACCTAGTACCTCATACTAGAACGATCGCGATACCGCCGTACCGCATGGCTTTGAGAGAGTTAGAGGAGTTGAGGACTCGACTTAAGGATTTGGGGAGAATGGATTCATCATACCTTCGATGTTACCGTGGGGAGCACCAATCATGTTTGTGAAGAAGAAGAATGGCACTCTGAGACTATGCATCAACTACAGGTAGCAGAACAGAGTGACGGTCAGAAACAAGTACCCACTTCCGCGGATAGATGGTTCATTTGATAAGTTGAGAGGAGCTCTGTTTTTCTCCAAGATAGATCTGAGATCGGTGTATCATCAGCTAAGGATCAGGGATGAGGATAGGTCCAAGACAACACTCAACACCAGATACGGATACTATCAGTTCACGGTAATGTCATTAAGGCTGACCATCACCCCTGCCATTTTCATGGATTTGATGCACCGAGTACTTAGACCATATCTCGACCGCTTCGTGATAGTCTTCATAGATGAAATCTTGATATACTTGAGGACACGTGAGGATCATGAGTAGCACCTTAGAGAGATGTTTCAGATATTGAGGGAGCACCAACTTTTCACTAAGTTTAGCAAGTGCGAATTCTGGCTTGCAAAGGTCAAGTTCTTGGGGCACGTTTTGGAGTTTCGCGGATCTTGGGCGAAGTACCTACCGTTGTGTGAGTTTGCTTATAATAGCAGTTATCAGGCTAGCATTGAGATGACGCCATTCGAGGCTTTATATGGCAGACCGTGTCGCTCTCCATCGTGTTGGACTGAGCCAGAAGACGAGGAAATAGTGGAGCCTGAGATTATTGTTAACCACACGGAAAAGGTCAAACTGATCCGTCAAAGACTCAGAGGAGCATAGGATAGACAAAAGAGATTTGCAAATAAGTATCGTGGTGATCTCGCGTATTACGAGATAGCCTTTATCTATTTAAAGGTTTTCCCTCAGAATGGTCTTCAAATATTTGGGGTGAATGGCAAGCTTGCACCGAGGTACATCAGGCCTTTCATGATTAAGAAACGGGTTGAGAAAGTGGCATACGAGCTTGAATTGCCTACATAGATGTTAGGGGTCCATCCAATGTTCCACATTTCGATGCTTCGACTAGCCCAGTCGAAGGCAGGCGTGTGATCGACAATTGAATTGAATTAGATCGACCTGAGCGAGGACATCTCTTACGAGGAGCAGCCCATTTAGACCCTAGATCGGAAGGTACAGCAGTTGAGGAGCAATTCCATCCTGAAGGTACTCATCAAGTGGTAGTTCTGCGATGACATGGAACTCACTTGGGAGCAGGAGGACTATATACGAGATAGACTCCCATACCTATTCGAGTCAGGTAGAACTGTAACTTAAAATTAATTTTGAGGACGAGATTTCCATTTTTTTGGGAATACTTGTCACGACCCAAATCTCTAACCCCCTTTTTTAATTCTTTAATCAAGATCACCAACCCATGACATGAGACCTACACCATGATACATGCACTGACCGAGGCACGTGGCCAAGGGATATTGTGTTTTTTGTATTGATGTATGCCTAGTGTTATGCATTGTGTAGACTTACTAAGTCGGTTTGTACATTTGTAGGGGTAGAGATGAGAGCGGGGACGTGCATCGAGTTACATATGAGCCGGGGAATCGGGTAGTTAGCATTTTTGTAAGTCTTATTTAATATTAATATGAATTAAGGAATTATTTATAAGCCTATGGTTGTGTTTATTAATGTAAATCAAATTAAAGTCCTATAGTTTTGGTTTAAAAATCTACAACACTTAGACTTACCTCGGGATACATGCTAGCACACACTCCTATGATATGTGTGTCAATATGTTGTGTTAGTGAGCTGGAATTAGTGGGTTAATATGAGTGAATGAGAGCCATAAGATGTCATGGAGATGGGTAGTACACATTAAATGAAAACTCAAACATATATAAACCCATTTTAGTGCATTCTTCTCATTTTGCATGTTGGAAAAAAAGGAAATAAAATACAGAGCTGCTGGAAATCAAGTAATTGCTGGAAAGTTGGGAGTTTTAAGGGGTGTTTTCATCATCAAAAGTTGGAGAATCAAACACCCAACAATAACTACAACCTAGGTAATGTGTTCAACAAATAGGTAACTTCCATACACTAGTTTATTTAGTTCAACTTGATGAATTCATGAATTTTATGTTGTTGGTTGGTACTTTGTATTGTGGTTGATGTTAGGGAACTCTAATAGTGTGTATGAGGGTTTTGTATGCATTAATATAGCTTATGTGTAGAGAAAACTTAGAATTCTGATTGCAGAATTTTGGGTTTTACTACACATACCGCGCTATGTTTAACATCTAGCGTGCTAATCCGCGCTAATATTTATTAGCGGGCTAAGTTAGAAATTAGTGCACTAATTTTAGAATTAGCGCACTAATTTCCATGATAGCACAAAAAATCAGCAATTTTCCAAAATTTCCAAAACACTATAACAAAGTCTAAAACCTTAAGTAAAGGTCTAAACACACTCAAAAACATGTTATATGATATCTGGAGCCTGAGAAAATAGTACGGGAGAGCGAGTATAAGATTCGGAGTATCGGGAGGCCAGTAAAGCCAGGACTTTACTTTGTTGTTGTGAGTATATCCAATGGCAACTTTACTTGGCATTTCATTTTTATTAATTGTTGTCCTTGCATAGTCCTATTGACTATTTTGCCTTGTTCTTAGATCATGTGTTCTTTGTGTCTATACTCACTTGATGAGTCTAGTTTGCATGACATTGTATGACAATCGGGGTTAGAGTCCTTAGGGATGTCGGCACATGTTACCTGACACTGTATGACACTCGGGGTTATAGTCCCTGAGGTGGTCTACAGACTAGGGTTAAAGTCCCTGGTAACACTAAGGTTAGATTCCCTTCTGCTATATGATTATTGAGTCAAAGTGACGTGGTTCACCACCAACCAGACCTAAATCACCACTACTTAGCCTAGTGTCAGTATCACTTGTTTAACTCTGGTATTTACTTGCATATGGTTTATTTTCCAGCTTTCCCATTTATATGCTTTTAAATACCATTAGAATATTTGAAAATGTAAATTAAACTTGTCATCGGGGATTACTATTTTATTATTGTACTCTCCATCCTTTTTATGACGGTGGGTGCAGAGCCGTATACCAGCAGATCAGGCAATGAGAAGATCGACAATTATCTCTAAGCCAGTGCCGAGTCACTGCATCGATTACAGGTCTTCTTTTAGTATTTTGATTGTATATGTTATATATGTCTTTCAGATACTATTTGGGTTGTATATTGGGTTGAGCGTTAGTTCCCCAACCTGACTTAGACTATTTTACTGTTTCACCTCATTTTAAGGATTTTATATATGTGATGTCATTTCCTGGTTTTTCACACTTAGGATTTTTCAAATGGCTTCCACATAAATTACTAATTGCTTCCGCATAATCAATAAGACTTATGCTAAATAACTAATTTAATAAAAAACTTTTATTAACTCTAAATTTTATAAACTGGTAAGACTAATATATTACTCATCCTGAACATGAGAAAAGAGGTGTTTAGGTTGTGAAGGCTAACTAATACGTAGTTAAGTCTTGCGTGGATAAGATTAGGGTTTAATTACGGGATTAGGCCGAGCAGTGCCCTAGATTAGGAGAGGGGCCATCACATAACAACTATGCTGAAAGAGAATCATGATATAAGATACTTTAGTTAAACAACATGAAACTGACACTCGGTTGAGAAGTAATGATCTAGGGCTGGTCGATCGTGAGTTACATCGCATCAGCCTTATTCCACTATTTAAGGCATAATCAATTTCGCGAATGGCTTCATATATTTACAAATGTCCATCACATATGTATAAAAACTCCCAAGTGCCCTCTACATGTGTAGTATACTTGTCAACAACCCCGGGTCTCATACCTCGTGTGCTGCACAAGCTAGTGGTAAGATCCAGACAACCCCAAAAATCTAGTGACTACGCATACCACGCCCATCTCTATCATATAATGGTCCTAGATATAAAAACTACTTTCATAATTCAAGGAATGACACAATTTATGAATCTAACAATGTGAGTGCATAACTATTATATAAAGGAAAAAATAGATTTACAATACCATAAATCACCTACGTAATAGCATGTTATTTCATTTGACTGAAATCCTCAACAACCAGAAAAGACATAGCTCATGATTTGGAATCAATAAAATGCCTTAAACAACAAACAATGTCATGATGACAAACTCATGAAATGAAATAGAATAATAAGACATGACATCTAGAGTACAATGGATAAATCAATCGAAATGGATGTAAATGGAAAGCATAATAGAAATGAAATCAAAATAAATATCTCACTTAGATTACTTACAATCCATGCAAAATTCTTAGTTAATCCAGCCTCCCAACATCTTAAAATATGTACATGAACCCTCAAGACTCTTCCCTAAGTTCCTGATATGATTACACATGCTTTAGAATGTAGAATTTAGTTAAGGTGTTAGAATTGTTTTAAGTGTTTAAGTTTAATTTAAGAAATTGCAAAAATTGTGTTGTCTGGTGCACCTAGCGCGTTAGAAAGTTTATCTAGCGCGCTATAGTCTCACTTAGTGCGCTACACGCAGGTAGCACGCTTGGCGCGCTATGTGCAGGAAAACCCTAAATTCTGCACTTCGAATTCTGAGTTTTCTCCTCCATATGGCCATCACCAAAGCCTTGGATCTCTGTTCTCCTTCATCAGAGACCCAAAACATCCACCACAATCATAACAATAGCCTACATTTCATATTTATCATTAAATCATTAATTTACACTAAACTAAAGGTGTGACTCAATTTACCAAGTTATAAAACACCTCTAGCTTGATTCAACACCTTTAATTCCGCCACAATTCTTCAAACCGATTAATCTTCTCTCTCAGATATTCCTATTCAGATTCCTTCTTTCTTAAGGTAAGTATGTAAATGATTTGTATGGTTATCTCATCCTATTTATATATATATATAAGATAACTTATATAAGATTAATTATTAGCCTTTGATCTTATAGGGGTGTATTCAATTAAAATTTTAATAGATTTTTGGTTACTTTTATAAGTTGATGACTATTCTAAAGTTTGTAGATTTTCGTAGGCTTTTAAATAGTTTGATAAAATTTTATGTAAACTTCATTTTGATGAACTTTATTAATATTTAAGATTTTCAATGACTTTTGTGAACTTCTTCAACATGATTTTGATTGATATTAGTAGATTTTTGTGATTTTTATATTGAGACAAATCCCCAGTTAATCTGGGACTGAGGCTATGTTGTTGTTGTTACTGTTGTATATTGAGACAAATATTTTACACTTTATTATAAAAAAATAGATGAACAATTATATATTTTTTTCTTAAGAACTATTACTAGTTTTAAAAAAACTTTTTTCTATTTTAATAAAAAATCATGTAGACATATTAATTAATTACTATCAAGATAGTAACATAAGAAATAAGTAAATAAATATCAACAAAACAAATAAGTAAATAAGTAATCTTTTAGTGGTAGAAAAGAACCAAGTAAGATCATTGTGTGTACAAATTTCGCACTTTTTTTGACTTAAGTAAAAAAAAAAACTTATATTTTTTTTTCTTGCATTTGAAAAAAAAAATGATTATTTTCTCCAAAAAAATAATAATATTATAGTTTTTGATATTATAGTTATACACTCAATAAACGAAACTTCTTTGTTAAAAAGAACCTATAAAAATATACAATGATGTAAGAACAAGATCTTGTTAATAATGACATCATTTTCATTTTCATCAACATAGACATTAGAGTATAATAAGTGAACAATGAGATTCATGAGTTGTGGAGTGATTCGAGAAGTTGATAAAAACAATTAATAAGAAAAATCTTGTGAATAATGAAGTTCTTATCGAATAAGAGAACCACAAAAAATTATAAGTCTCTAAAAGTTTTTGGGTTGAGGTGAGAAGTTGAAGATTTCGTTATGTGTATTTTTATACAAAATGTCTATAGTCGAGATTTGTAACCAAACCACAAAACTCTCCAAAAAAATTAAATACACTTTACTTTTATAAACTCTCTAAAAGTTTAAATTGAATACCCCAAAACTTTTATAGACTTTTAAAAATTCTATAAAAGTTCACTTTGAAACACCTTAATTTTATAAACTCTCTAAAAGTTTTAACTGAATACACCTAAACTTTTTTAGTAATTAAAAGTAACCAAAAGTCCATTAAAATCTTAATTGAATACACCCTTGTTATTGTGTACACCCATCTCGATGCTGATCTAATGGCTCACATCAAGATTTACATTCCACTAACTCACCCTTGATAACACCAATTCATAACTCAATTAGTCTTGTGATGTGTCTAGAAATATCTCAAGAATCATCAATGACTAATGTTTTATCTTGCTAACTTAGACAATATTAATGTAAATCAAACTATAGCCACAATGAATTAGTTATATAAGTCATACTAACTTAAATTAACTTATCGCATCACTCTCTACCCCAATCCCATATCGACATGCATCTCGAGGAGTGTCCCCGCTAACATCTCAGCATTTATACACAAGTAAGAGTGACTTAGTCGTCTACACATATACAATACGCTAGGCATACATCACACCAAATCTAACATATACCTTGACCACATTGCCTTAGTCAGTGCACGTATCTTGATGCGGGTCCCACATCATGAGTCAATGATCTTGATTAAGGAATTAAACTAGGATTAGAAATTTGGGATGTGACAATCCTAGTGTCATCTCAACCTAAACATACACTAAAAACATTCGAACAGACGAAACTGGGGCGTACGTTTGCAATACACTGACGAGGGAGGGTAGGCCGACCGATAATGGAAGGTGGCGATCTTGTTGTTCGACAAAGGTGGGGTGCACAATTGCAAGACACAAGAAATGAAATTAATCCTTTGTTGGGGGAGGGGATGGGGAAAATATGTAATTTTTTAGAGGGTATGATAAGAAATGACACTATTTTTATTAGCTTGCCTTAAATAAAACTAAGGATGCCTAGATTGCGACTTTTTTTTGGGTGAGATGAACATCTTTTTTATTTTAAAAATTGCAATATTAGTTAAAAAGATTTATGGCCACGCATGAATTTAATTAGAGTTTTCACAATGTCGGAGATATTTGGATAGTCCCGCATCGACTAGTTAGAATACAATAAGAAGGCTTGACCCATTCAGTAATTGGGGTCAAATCCACCTACGATGAGTAAGAGTTTCTTAATTCGGGTCAAGATTTAGTTATGAAGTTGACGTCATTTTCGTTCATATCGGGCTGTTGGAGAAGAGGATGAATATTATTTGAGGCCACCGAGGACGTATGTTCCTATAAGATACGCTTGAGCCAACTAGGGACGTATGCGCCTACAAGAGATGTTTGTGTTCGTATGAGACGATTGTGCTCCCAAATGACGAATGTACCCACAGGGGATGTCTATGCCCACATGGGGCGTCTATGCTTACAAGAGATGTTTGTGTCTGCAAGGAACGCTTGTGCCGAAAAGGGACGCCTTTGCCCACATGGGACGTATGTGCCCATAAGGGACGTCATGATCACAAGTCTTGTGACCATAATAGAGGCAATAACAATATTTTTTTTCAATAATGCAATAGAAATGGTCTTTAACACGCCTAAACTACTTTAAATTGATACCATGTAGCTAGTAAAGTTGAGTCGACTGTTAGGGATTAGCTTGGAGTCGTGTAGGAGCCATGAGAGCCGATATTTTCACGTAGTCGAGGTAAGTAAACCAGCTATAGGATTAATTCCAATTCTTTTCATATTTTTGAACTTAATTCTTATTATTCTATTTATCTGGATCTTATTCTATATCATTAAGTGTCTAAGGCTTCAGTATGTCAAGAAGGTACTCTTGGGTTTAGTGCTAGATGGACAAATGTGACATCATCTCGAGTAATGGATTATAGGTAGTAAATGATGGCGAGGTATTCAGGGCACTGTTGTGTTGAGGCATGTGCCCTAGGTAAATTCATTAACCGCCAATATGAATACTTTTAGTTAATAAAATAGAGGATTTCATTTGTTGTTTATTATAATTAATTTGCATGTTTACATTATAATAAGATCCATGGGTATTTACAGAAATATCCTAAATGTCCCTAGTCGATCATTACACTGGGAACTATAATGAATTAAGACTAGTGTGAGTCTTGATTGATGATCATATGATGATTATACGTATAGGGATACGAATCAAGGTCACGGGTACTTGTTAGGGAACAAAGTATTGGATCGACCCGCTATGAGAACATCGCATGGATTAAGTCATAGTTGTTTCTCATGATAGGTATATATTCCAGTCCTCTGACTTGAGATTACCAGAGACTTCAACATTAAGAATACAGTGATTTGACACAATCAAACGTTGTCTTTAACCGGACGATTATAAAGGTTGTGATTGGTTACTGTGTGAGCAATGTGATGAAGTTGTGTAATCGAGATAGAATTTGTCCCTCTCATATAAAGATAGATATCCAGTGGTCCCTCGATGCGTTAGACTGTTAAAAGGCCTAGTCTAAGTGAATTGATATTGATCAATGTCACTTGGATGTTTTCAGTCTACCTAGAGATCGAGACTAGTACGATTGAACATGTTGGATGACAATTCCATGCCTTATGTTTGATCAAAAGGATATCGTGTGACAAAAGGATGTTATATACATTATTGATTAGGTTTTATCGATTTGATATTCGTACAACTTGGGTAGTCATAATGTCTTGCTAGAGGCCACTTATGACTTGTATACCAAAATGTGTTTGGTACACTGCCAACGTTGTATGAGCCTATTGGGTCGCACACTAAGAATGGTTTTGCAAGATTTTAAGATGGTTCAGAAAAATGAATTTTATATGAAAAAAATCATGATAGAAACATCCTTATGGTGTATTACACTTATACTTCTTTAAGTAAGGGTATATGTGTAATTTACTTAACTTTCTATATACAAGGGTTGTATAAATAGACGTTTAAAGTTAGAACACACGTACGAAAGATTAAGGGCCGAAACTCTATTTTTGTTTTAGAAACAACTTAAGGTTTTCTGGTACGCTATGGATCGTTTTGGAGAGAAACAAAAAGGTTTGGTATACTCTCAAAGCTAGCACTTCGAATCTTGGTCGCGGTTCGTGTGTGGACTGCTGGTAGAGAGCGTTCGTCGTTGGCAGTGCCTTAGAGATCGATCAATCTTCAGAAATGTATATTGCGAATGAGGTATGATTAAGTTTTCTTGGTTTAAACGTTTTTAATGGTATTAGATTCGGACCCTGTTGGGGTTTTTGTCAAAATGGTTTTGTAATCTCTGCTGCGTATGAACCCCAAAACCCAACGGTGGTATCAGAGCCTTCGCGTTGGATTCCATTAAAAACATTGCATGTTTTCTTCTGATATATACATGATATATGATTGAAAGCATGTTAATAGTTGATGCATATGTGATATACATAAGTTTTCTGTGAGATTAATTATCATGTTTTGTGTATATGATACATATATTCGTGATTTAATTGAAATCAGTTTCGTACATCCTAGTAACCATGTTATGTTAATTCGAATAATTTTAATGAATTGAATTTCGTGTTCTGTGATCCATGATGCCATTAGGTATAATCTTTATTTTTCGTGTATTGATGCATGGATGAAATCTTTGTAATTCAGTTTGCATATTTAGGTTACATTGTTTTACGTTTATTAAATTGTATAAGTCCGAATATTAATTCGAAACTAATATGATTAGGTTCAATTGGGATAGTAGTTCATGATTCAATGACATGTTTGTGATTATTTGGATGAGGACCGAAATTGCAAATAATTAATCTTCGAAATTGTTTATTTATCTCTTTATATCTATTTTGTTATGAAATTTCTATTTGATAAGAGATAGATAACAAATTAGATTAATAGATATTAGCAAAATCAGTTTCGTTATCCCCATTGGATAGGAGATAAATATGGAGAATTTTGTTATTGGTGATATATCTTAAGTCCTAATTGGATTAGGATAAGATGATTAGTTAGATGTGGGCCCGGGTTAATTAAAAATATTTTTATTGACTTAATTTTGGATAAATTAAGGGGTAAATTCAGGATAATAAAATCAGGGAAAAATATGATTTTCTATAGTGAATTTTAATTTTCGGAATTGAAGTTCGTCTTCTAAAAAAAATGATAAGACATAAAAGTTACCTAAATGTTTAAAATGATCCGACTTAATAAAGCTATCAAAATAGTTTTGAGCTTTAGGCACATGATGAGATAAAAACATGATAAGACATAAGATGTCTCGTATCTCATAAAAGTATCTAAAATGACATAAGATGTAATTGGTAACTGTTACCTACCTAAATAATATAGTTCTGTGTTTCATGACGTAGCTGTCATAGAATTAGGTGAAATATGGATTTTAGTCCCCTAAATAAACGGTGTGTTTTAGGAGGGTTATTAATTTAGTGGGAGTCTATTCCTCTATACTAAAATAAACTTTGCATAATCTTTATTGTAGATCAATGGCCTCTTCAAGTAACAATAATCCCCTGTCACTGCGATCCATCCATGAGAAGGATAAGCTATCTGAGACTAACTTTCTTGACTGGTTCAGAAACTAGAAAATTGTTCTTAAGCATGAACACAAGTTGTATGTCCTGGATGCTCCAATCCTTGAGGACCCACCAGCCAATGCTACGAAAGCTGTGAAGGATGCGCATAATAAGCATGTCAACTATTCTACTGATGTTGCATGTATTATGCTGGCAACTATGGTTCCTGAACTTCAGAAGGACATGAAACTAATGGAAGCCTACGACATGGCTATAACGTTGAAGGAAATGTTCCAACAACAAGCTAGGCAAGAAAGGTTCGAGACAGTCAAAAACCTACATTCTTACAAGATGAATGAGGGTGCGTTAGTTAGTCCTCATGTTCTGAAGATGAAGGGCTATGTTGACTAGCTTGATAGACTCGGATTTTCTACAAGCCAAGAGTTGGCTACAAATTTGATCCTGAATTCATTACTGGAGAGTTATTCACAATTTGTGATGAACTACAATATGAATAATATGGAGAAATCAATTTCAGAGTTGCATTTGATGCTAAAAATTGTTGAACAAAATATCAAGAAACCTTCTAGTAATGTGTTGATGGTCCAAAAGGGAAAGGGAATGAAGAAGAAAGGCAAAGGCAAGGCTAAAGTTGTCAAGCCTGTTGCTGCACCTGTTGCAAAGCCTGTGGAACAAGTCAAGCCCCAGCCTGTTCCTGCTTCAAAACACCCAAAAGAAAAGGAAGGAAATTTTCATTTCTGTCATGCACCTGGACATTGGTTCAGAAATTCAAACTCTATCTGGAAGATCTAAAGAAGAAAAAGGGTAGTATGACTACTACTACTACATGTATTTATATTATTGAAATTAATTTATCTACTAGTGATTCTTGTGTATTAGATACCGGATGTGGATCTCATATTTGTATAAATGTGCAGGGACTCACCAGAAGTAGAAAGTTGAAGAAAGGAGAAGTCGTCCTCCACGTAGAGAATGGAGCAAGAGTTGCTGCCCTAGATGTTGGATCATATGACTTAGTCTTACCTAGTGGACTTATTTTAACTTTAATAATTGTTATTTCGTATCTTCCTTGAGCAGAAACATCATTTCTATTTCATGCTTGGCTAAGGATGGTTTTGATTTTATTATTGCGAATAATAGATGTTCCATTTCTCTTAAAGTTATATTTTATGCAAATGCTGATTTGTGTGATGGTCTTTATATTATAAGCATGAAAAGGTCCACTGATTCTCCAGTCTTTAACATAAATACAAAGAGATTCAAGTCAAATGATTTGAATCAAACCTATCTTTGGCATTGTCGTCTCGGGCACATAAACAAGAAACGCATAACGAAGCTCCATAAAGATGGACTTCTAGATTCATTTGATTTAGAAACATATGAAAAATGTGTATCTTGTTTACTAGGCAAGATGACTAAATGTCCATTTACTGGACACAGCTAAAGGGCAAGTGATTTATTGGGTCTAATACATATTGATGTATGCGGTCTTATAAACACAATGGTTAGAGGAGGTTATCAGTACTTCATTACATTTACTGATGATTTCGGCATATATGATTTTATATATCTAATGAAACATAAAGCTGAATCATTTGAGATGTTTCAAACGTTTCAAAATGAAGTGCAGAATCAACTCGGTAAAACTCTCAAAACATTTCGGTCAGATCGAGTTGGTGAATATTTGAGCCAAGAATTTGATAGTCATCTTAGAAATTGTGGGATTGTCTCCCAATTGACTCCACCAACAACTCCACAGTGGAATGGAGTTTTTGAAAGGAGAAATCGAACCTTATTAGATATGGTTCTATCTATGATGAGTCATGCAGATCTTCCATTATCCTTTTGAGGTTATGTATTTCAAACTGCAGCTTTCACTCTAAATCGAGTTCCTTCTAAAGCAGTTGATAAAACACCATATGATATAGATACCTAGTTTGTCTTTCTTTAAGATTTGGGGTTGTGAGGCTTACGTAAAATGACAAGTCTCAGAAAAACTAGCACCTAAATCTGACAAGTGTTTATTTGTGAGGTATCCTAAGGAAACAAAATGATATTACTTTTATAATCCCACTGAGAACAAAGTGTTTGTTGCTCGGTATGGTGCCTTTATGGAAAAATATTTTATTTCAAAAGACACTAGTGGGAGAGAAATAAATCTTGAAGAAGTTCCAAAATCACAGATAAACCCTGAACCGCTACTACAGGAAGTTCAACAACATTCTGAACCAGTTGAACCTCCTCAAGTGACACAAGGCCCACGTAAATCTAGTAGGGTAAGACATGAGCCAGAGAGATTCAGATTTCTCATTACTGATAGTCATGATGTGTTGCTTATGGATCAAAATGAGCCCACCACTTATCAGGAGGCTATGTCTGGACCAGACTCAGATAAATGACTAAGTGTCATGAACTCTGAGATGCAATCCATGTATGATAACCAATTTTGGAACTTGGTTGATTTACCTGAAGGTGGTAAGACCATTGGATGTAAATGAGTTTTCAAGAAGAAAACTGACATGGATGGAAAAGTGCATACTTTTAAAGCAAGACTTGTAGCAAAAGGTTTCAGCGACTCAAGGTGTTGATTATGATGAAACTTTTTCACAACCCTATGCTTAAATCCATAAGAATCTTAATTGTCATTGATGCATATTATGACTATGAGATATGGCAAATGGATGTAAAAACAACATTTCTTAACAGAAAGCTGCTTGAGGACGCGTATATGACACAACCTCAAGGTTTTGTACATCTTGAGAATTCTAGGAAGGTATGCAAGCTTCAAAGATCCATTTATGGATTAAAGCAAGCTTTTCTGGAGTTGGAATCTTCGTTTTGATGAAGCAATCAAGGATTTTGGTTTTATTAAGAACGAAGATGAGCCTTGTGTATACAAGAAGGTCGATGGGAGTGTAGTTGTTTTTCTCGGTATCGTATGTTGATGATATATTACTCATTGGAAATGACATCCCAATATTGCAAAATGTCAAGTCTTGGTTAGGGAAGTGTTTCTCAATGAAAGACTTAGGAGATGCAGCCTATATCTTAGGGATAAGGATCTATAGGGATAGATCTAAGATGCTAATCGGTCTAAGTCAGAGTGCTTACATAGACAATGTGCTGAATAGGTTCAGTTTGCAAGACTCTAAAAGAGGATTGTTGCCAATGTCTCATGGCATAAGTCTCAGCAAGATTCAATGTCCTAAGACAAATGATGAACGAGACCGTATGAATAAGATTCCATATGCATCAGCTATTGGATCTATTATTTATGTCATGCTATGCGGTCGACCTGATGTATCATATGCTTTGAGCACTACAAGCAGATATTAGTCAGATCCTGGTGAGAGTCACTAGATAACAGTAAAGAACATTCTTAAATACTTAAGAAGGACTAAGGAAGTGTTCTTGGTCTATGGAGGTTTTGAAAATGACCTAGTTGTAAATGGTTACATAGATGCAAGTTTTCAAACTGATATAGATGATTTTATATCGCAGTCTGGATATGTGTTTACTTTAAATGGGGGTGTAGTAAGCTGAAAAAGTTCGAAGCAAGAGACTGTGGGAAATTCTACAACGTGTTTAGTATATTACAAATGTCGTCCGATGCAGTAAAAGAGGCAGCTTGGATCAAAAAGTTCATTTCTGAACTAGGTATGGCTCCAAATATTGCTAACCCTGTTTATTTGTATTGTGACAATAACGGGGCAATAACACAGGCCAAGGAACCTAGATTACACCACAGATCCAAACATATACTCAGGCGTTTTCATCTCATCAGAGAAATTATTGAGAGGGGAGACATGAAGATTTGCAGAGTACCTACTGAAGACAACGTTGCAGATCCATTGACAAAAACTCTTCCACAAGCAAAACATGATGGTCATGTTAGATCATTAGGCATTAGATGCATGTATGATTGGTCCTAGTGCAAGTAGAAGATGTTGGGGCATGTGCCCTAGGTCAATCCATTAACCGTCTCTATGAATACTTTTAGTTAATAAAATAGAGGATTTCATTTGTTGTTTATTATAATTAATTTGCATGTTTACATTATAATAAGATCCATTGGTATTTACAAAAATATCATAAATGTCCTTAGTCGATCATTATACTGGGAACTATAATGAATTTAGACTAGTGTGAGTCTTGATTGATGATCATATGATGATTATACGTAGAGGGATACGAATCAAGATCACGAGTACTTGTTAGGGAACAAAGTACTAGATCGACCCGCTACGAGAACATCACATGGATTAAGTCATAGTTGTTTCTCATGATAGGTATATTTTTCAGTCCTCTGACTTGAGATTACCAGAGACTTCAACATTAGGAACACAGTGATTCGACACAATCAAACGTTGTCTTTAACCGGACGATTATAAAGAGTGTGATTGGTTACTGTGTGAGCAATGTGACGAAGTTGTGTAATCGAGATAGAATTTGTCCCTCTCATATAAAGATAGATATCCAGTGGATCCCTCGATGTGTTAGATTGTTAAAAGGCCTAGTCTAAGTGAATTGATATTGATCAATGTCACTTGGATGTTTTCAGTCTACCTAGAGATCGAGACTAGTACGATTGAACATGTTGGATGACAATTTCATGCCTTATGTTTGATCAAAATGATATCATGTGACAAAAGGATGTTATATACACTATTGATTAGGTTGTATCGATCGATTTGATATTCGTACAACTTGGGTAGTCATAATGTCTTGCTAGAGGCCGCTTATGACTTGTATACCAAAATGTGTTTTGGTACACTACCAACGTAGTGTGAGCCTATTGGATCGCACACTAAGAATGGTTTTGTGAGATTTTAAGATGGTTCAGAAAAATGAGTTTTATATGATAAAATTCATGACAAAAATGTCCTTGTGGTGTATTACACTTATACTTTTTTAAGTAAGGGTATATGTGTAATTTACTTAACCATCTATATACAGGGGTTATATAAATAGACGCTTTAAGTTAGAACACACGTACGAAAGATTAAGGGCCGAAACTCTATTTTCGTTTTAGAAACGACTTAGGGTTTTTCGCTACGCTCTGGATCGTTTTTTAGAGAAACAAAAAGTTTGGCATTCTTTCGAAGCTAGCATTTCGAATCTTGGTTGTCATTCGTGTGTGGATTGCTGGTAGAGGGCGTTCGTCGTTGCCAACGCCTTAGAGATCGATCAATCTTCAGAAAGGTATATTGCGACTGAGGTATGATTAAATTTTCTTGGTTTAAACGTTTTTAATGGAATTAGATTCAGATCCTGTCGGGGTTTTTATCAAAATTGTTTTGTAATCTCCATCGCGTATGAACCCCAAAACCCAACACGTTGATGCCCCCCGCGCTACACCAAACTGAACATGCTGACTTGAAAAGTTGCGATTTTAGGAAGTCTAGTAGTGGCACCAGCTCTCAATAGATTTAGACTACTTAAATGCCTTCCCTTAACTCCTACACACTCTTTATCATTGTTATCTCTTATTAGTCTTTTTATCATGCACTTTACTTACTTATCTGCTTTAAAATCCACCGTGATACTTAGACTTATTTATTTAAATTCATGAATTGTGATTGAAACTCTGCTAGCTTTACTCACTGGAATTGTCTGCCGCGTATTGACAATTGCAGGTCATTCGTTAAGTAAAGAGCATGGAGTCAGTACTTGGTGACTTCTTCTGAGCTCCCCTTAAAGTCGCCTTTTACTATTGGTACCCGTAAGTCTTTTTGTGTATTTATATTATATAAAGCGGGTTTATGGGCTGAGTGCAATACTTGATACATGCATATTTACTTTTTCTCACTATATATGTATGAGATCATATTTATTGGGTTTGCACACCATAAGTTGGCCCGACTTGATATCTTGTGAGTTATTTAAGTTGCTAGTTTATTTTCGCTGCTTAATGATTTAGAACTTGCAAAACATAATAAATCAACTTAAAATATTAAATTAATAATAATAACGGAAACGGAGGCTAACTAGGCTTGCGTTGACCTTGTGAGGGTTGACTCGGGGGTCCATATAGGTCTAAGTTGGGCAGGGCCCAGTTTATAGGGGCTGAGGCCATCACATTAGCCTCTCTCTCAAGTCCAACTAGGACTTGACCGCATTCTATCATCAATAATTTTTGTTGGATGTGTCTACAAGGCACTTGGATCTTATAACCATGAGCTTTAGATATCATGTTCATTTTTTGTAACATACATTAGACCCATTCCAAAGTGAGAAAAATGTGATGACTAATTTACGTATGAGCTAAAGTGTGAAAGTGAGGTTCACTTCCAAATGTCAAGGCAAGATAAATAGTCCACTCTACACACATAAGCATTCTCTATTCTAACTAGTTGATATATGTTGGACTATTCCAACATCTCCAACACCCGTATACATAAGAGAAAATAAGAAATGCTTCCTTTTTTTTTATCTCAACCATCATTAATTATGTATAACATAGAAAAAATGGCACTTAGTATAGAGATCGACTTGGTTAAAAAAAAAAAGTGTAGGCTTTTCCCAAAGAGTAAGTTTACATAGGGAAAAACAAAATTAAATTAATATATAGAGCCAAAAAAAAATATCAAACTTCATTGCTATAATATTACAATTATCATGAATCAGTATTTATCTACAAAGGCTTCTAAGAAAGTTTGGTGGTCTTTAGCTGTTGTTTGGTAGTAGTTAATATTTTGTTGAGGATTGGATGTTGATTGAAAATTGTAGTACACAGAAGTTGAGGGGGGACCCTCGATGTATCTCTTTCACAGACACATATATATTTAACAAACTATATACCTTCATAATTTGTTGTCTATATACATGATCTTTTGCGTAGAGAATGAACGTCTGTACGTCTTTATTAAGTGTACAATGACCCAAAGTTACATCCTCACCTCAATTGTGGATCAACATTAACTTATATCCACTCAGATTTTTTAAGTCATTAAGAAGGAGAGAGAAGAGTTTTTGTCCTTAGATTGATTTTAATGCTATGTGACATTCTAAAGTGTTGTACATAATTTAGAGTCACATTCCTACTTGAAGATTGTATAATGCATATCAGAGTGTTGTATTGCGTATCGCACGATCTATGAGCGGACGTTAATATATCATTATACTTTATTTTTAGGCAATTCATTGATTTTTCTTTTTCCTTCCCAAAAGAGGATTATAAATTTATGATTGAGGAGTCATAGCGTCATTAATTAAGTCGCATAAAAAACTTAAACAAGCTTGAAATGGAAAATAAGATTTACTCTATTTAATTTTAAATAAGTTTTTAATAAAAATTTTTATTGACCTGCTGAGTCAGGACATCTTCAGCTTTGGTGTAGATTCATGCTCATATTTGGCTCCTGTAAGCTTCAATATCATACCGTTCATTGTGACATTCATATATAAAAAAATATAATTTTTTTGGAGAAAATTTATAGAAATTCTCCACCAAAAAAAATAAAGAAAATTTATAAAAACTTACTATTCCCTATTTGATTTCTAGAAAAGAAAAATATCTAAAGGAAAATGGTGATTTTCATATAAAAATGACATTTTCTCCTAAAAAAAACTTTTTTTTTTTTGTACTATCATCAATTTTTCATCAAGCTTTGTATATTTTCTCACTTATTAATGTGAGAAAATCGATTTTTTTCTGAAAAAAAATAATTTTGAACACAACGAGTTTTTTCTGAAAAATATATTTTTGAACACATAATGACTTGATGTTCAACTACAATATAGATGATTATCATGATTTCGTTATTAGTCGCCCTTAACAAAAATAATGTAGCATAAGAAATTAACAAATACTCAAATTATACAAAATTACTTGTTCATCCTTAAAATTCAATTACTAAAATGCCCCTGACTACATCCTTATAATAATAATCCAAACCAACGAAACACATGATAATATGTTGCCCGAACCCCATAAATAAAATAATATGCCTGGATAAGATTTCGAATTTGTGTATTTTAACATCTATTGAGAGTTGAAACAAAAAAATAAAATAAAAATAAAAATAAAAAAAACCAATTGAGACATTAAACACACTTGAGCCTCTATGTATCTTAAGATGTATTTCTTATCACGTGTTTCCACAATTCGGAGCCTATCTGACAATACAAGTGGCCCGTGCATGTTAGATGTCTTATTATAAGTTAATAATAACATAGCACTTAATTAAGCAAATGATTTTTCATAAGTTAGGGAAAGCCAAATTGAGTTGGTGGTACTCTTTTGTCACCGACATGCAAGTGTGGCTTCAACTGTACTTTGTTGGGACAAGCAGTACCCTAGCTAGATAATATCATATTTCAATAGGAGATACTGTATTTTTTATTTTTTCATTTTTTTTGTCAAAGGAGATAATGTATATCTTAGGACTAAGCTTGCATTTTTATTATTGAGTTGGTGGTACTTTTTTTTATTATCGACAAAAAAAGCTTGCATTTTTATTTTATAATTTCAATATTATAAGAGGAATAAAGTGTAAACTCAACAAATCCCTAAGTTTACCATATAATATACAAATTACTTTTAATACAGAGGGACACAAAGTGATGATTAAACTAAACCTTATCTTAAGAAAAATTTGTATGTGGTTATGAGTGTAAAAAGTCAGGGTTCAATAAAATTTATAATATGCACAATTGTTTAATTTTATTAAAAATATCCCTCATCATCACAAAAAGGGGAGCGGAGATAATTTCAAATAATAAAAAGTAAACAGGAAGAACTAAATTGCATATTTTAAAAAAAATTACATGCAGATTTGAATAAATCCCATAAAATCGCTCATTATTATTTCCATAGCTAGGTAACGTTAATCTCCTAAATCATTCCTTGGGCAAATGGTGATCTTTGAATTTCAAATGTAAGTTACTCAATGAACTTTTTTTTTTCTTTGAAAAAAATTGTTAAGTTGTTATAAGTAAATATAGTACTCATTGATTGAAAAATATTTAGCTAAAAGAGTTTTTTAATTATTTTATAAAGAAAGAACTAACTTGTCTCTATTGAAGCAAAACATCTTTGATGAGATGTCGTAGGTTCATAATTAAAAATAAATAAATAAATAATAAAAAAATTGTCTCCATTGAGATTCAAACCCTCATCATCTTGTATACGAGACCACGTAATTTATAGGTAATCCCTAAGTTTATTATTTTACTACATATTTGTCCATGAACATACGTCGGGGAAAATTATAATTTACCCTATTGAGAATAAGCCAGCATTGTAAATATAGAGTTAGCCTATGTCCCACATCTTGACCCATAATTGGCCCAATTGGTGAGGACCCAAATATTTTATATCCACATGTTGACCTTAGAATGAAAGGCCAGCTAGCTTCTGTATTTTGCCTTTGTTTCTTTCTCTATTTAAAATCACAAGTGTTTAGTTAGGCAGATCCCTAGCTACCAGAAAATCAGCTCCATTAATGATCAAAAAACAAACAAAATAAAGATACACTAAAAAAATTAGAAAAAAAAAAAAAAAAATAGACCACACCTTCGAAATTGATAGAATAATTTGAGAGAATGATAAGCCAAAATGACAAAACCAAGAACCTAACCTAATGAGATTATTAGGCATTACTAAACAACAATCTAACTACTGAATTAATGAGTAATTAATAAAAGGAAAGCAACACCTACTCAACTAACATTAGTTAATACCAAATAGGCTGCTCATCTGAAACAGAAAGTGCTCTTATATCTGCAAGTATATATAACTTAACAAATATTCTAATTGTACTTTATTTGTCCTTTTCACGATATAAAACAATTGAACTTTGGTTTATTAATCAGTGGCTTAATTAATGAGTTGATAAAATCACGCATTTGAACTAACCTTTCCTTCGATGAATAACATTCAACTCTTCCCTAGAAGTACATCTTTGTCTGCTAGGCAAGAGAATTATACGAAGTTAACAATTCTAACACTTGCGTTTCTATCTCTACGGAATCATAATAACTATGAAAAGGGGATTATTTACATGATCTAAACTTGGCTCACAATGTTAGAACAAACGCATCGCATACACAATCTTTACCCTACCCAAACATGAACATTATTAACCATTAATCAAAACAAGCAAGTTTATCAAAACTCAAATTGTATCATTAAACATAAGCTAAAATGGTAAAAATATCCTATATAGGATAGTACATACATCGAGTTTGAGCCGAATTCTAATAAATAACCCATGTGAGCTTCTAAGTATGATTAATTTCGAATTTGAATTTGAAATGCATTGCATTGCAGGCTCAAAATAACATATATATGTTTTGTTCTTTAATGATCATCTTCATTGGAAAAATTAAAACCAGAAACAAGAAAAGAACAATTGTACACACAAACACATTTAAGACCGTTACACACATACGTTAATCTTCATACTGATCGGCAATTATTCTTCTGGAAGTGATGGAAGAATCATTCACATTAATAGGTTCAAAGCCATACCACACTTGAAGAGTCATTATTTACCTTCATTTCCTCTAAAAACACAGTGGAGCCCAAGAGACATTAGTCCATGACAAAAAAATAATCATTGCTAATGGTTGGTACTTAATTAAAAATCTAAAGTTTTTAGAAAGTGAAAACCAAAGTCAGAGCAAACTTAATATATACACTCTCTACATGAGCATTGAAATTAACTCATCATACTTCTAGTTGTTTCTTGTGTGATTAGTAGGGGCCATTTCCACTTGCAGTGTACTGCAGGGAATGAATGGTTTTGATAGAATTACAAGGTTTGGTCCCCATTTGTCTTTGTAAAATTGATGATGATAACACCAAAAATAGGCACATGGATGGAAGAGTAGATGTAATAATATCCAATTTTGTGAGTGACAGCATACTTTATCTAATTTCTTTTAGGGCAGTGCTAGGGTGACCCACTTCAAAAACCTGAAATGGATGTCCCTTAAATATATATCGATTTGTATGCGCACAAACATCTATGCACAAATCAATGGACATTAATATGTGAGTGTCCATTTCGAATATCCAAAGTGGGGCACCAAAGCATTTTCTTTTTGGTTTATAAGAAACCTGCTTTCTACATGCAGCACCCCAACTATAACTTGCACAAGGAAAAATTTGAACTGCTAAAGAAAGAAACCAACAACTTATCTTGCCCCCACTGGGACTCAAACTCTCGCCTTCACATACCAAACCATTGGACCACCCACTTGGTTGGTCTCATTTGTGTATTTTGAAACAAAGGCAATGCACAGAAGGCTGAGTAGGATTTTTTTTTTTTTTTAATCTGTGATGCCCATAGGATTACCCTGAACCATTCCACGGGAGCCATATCTCACCAACGAGCTATTCTTAGAAAATTAGAAGATTCCAAAATGTAACTCAAAGAGGCATAAATGAAAAACTAGTAGGTTCCAACCACAACACCAAAACAACGTTTTGAAGTTGAATCTTTTCAAACCAAATGCAAGTCCCTATTTTTGTCTGTTCAAAGATTAAAGAAACTTTGGAACTGTTTTTGAAGTCTACACAAAGCACAACCTATTTTTTGCAGCAGGCCTACTACATAAGATCAGTCCATTGGGCTTAACATATGTAATTAAAAATGATGGATCGAAGCACATACATTCAAAGTTAAGCCCAACATTGAGAATGATAATCAGTGATGGGCTTGGTTGAAGGTGGAAGTAAAAACTAAAATTGAAAGTGGACCAGTTGAACAATATTGGTAGACCTAGTTGTCTTGACTGGCCCAAGGTGAGGCATTAACCATAGTGGAATCTCTGTGCAATTAAACACAATTCAAGCAACAATGGGGTTATATATGATATAACAAACAATGCAATTTTGTCCGCTCTATTGAGAACAAAGACTTTTGAACATCCAAGCAGCTGAATATTAATGCTTAAGCTAGCATAAAGACTGATGCTATACAAAAGTTTAAAAGCACCAGAAATTATCCTTAAAGTACATTTTCGGACAATATTATGATTTTTACCACCTTTTGCAGAAAGGAATTCCATTTTATGTTGCACACCGCACTGATGATTAAACTACTAAGAAGGCATTTGTGCTCTTGCACGAAAAAAAAAATTCAAACATAGCATTCAGTTATGAATCACTCAATCAGTAGAGAAAATTGGCAACATTCAAAACTAAATTCTGCATGTAGCACGTAGAATGAGTGGGAAGAATAGGCACCTTATAGCTCATTCAGGCCAGTGTTCTTTACCGACATGGTGAGCTGCACCTTCTGATCTATCCCAGCTCGATTTATCAAGTAGAAGAGGACAAGACCTCTTCTCATCCATTGAGACCCTGAAACTTAAGGGAGAGAGGAACATTTCTTTAGCCAACTGCACTCCAGTTGTTGGTTTGTGTAAGCTGCCCAAATGAACATCTGTTATGTCTCCACTTAGCATGGTTATGTCCTTTATGAGAGCTTGGATGCTGAAACAGGCAAACGAGGAGCGTTCTGCAGTGAATTTGCTTATCGGCAAACCCTTCCACTCAAAATCTAAGTCATGCCTGGAATACAGTAACAGTGAGTCTGTATTTGATGGAACTTTCTCCTCAAATAGCTCATTCATACATTTGTCTCTACAAGACGGAGAACAGTGGGAGCTCCCTTCAAGCTTGCCTCTTAGCCAATTGCTTTCTTCCAGAGTTCTAAAATAGCTCAAGTTACAGGGAGAGGATAGCAAACTGTCTGTCCGTACAAGTTGACAACTCTTCTCATTAGCTAGTTGTGTTCCAGCAACATCAACGGGACAACTTTCGAAAAGGAACTTACGCACATTACTATCTGGACATGGCCAAGTAGCAAGGGCAGACTCGGAGCATAATCTAAGTGGTTCAGCCTGAGCCTCCCGTTGGTGAAAGGGAATCATCCAGTTGATATTCATATCTATAGCCTCAAAGTCAGAAGAAATCAAAAAGTGCTCTTCATTATTGATTCTGTTAGCATCCCAGTCCAACACCTGATAACCACAGCCCCCTTTTCCAGCTTTAAGTTCATTTGCATCAATGAGTCCATCGAATATCTCATAGCTTTTGCTACTCAAGTCCAGAGATGTATCAGGGAATTCCCCATATGTGATCGAGTTGTTGCAGGTTGAATAAACTGATCTAGATGGTTTAAGATTGATGTTCACAGGAAAATATCCATGATCTGGAAATGAAAACTCTGTACTTGGATGAAAACCAAGGACTGATCTCTGATAAGAGTGTAAGCATGGTGCTATTCCAAAACCCATACCATTTTCAGGTTTTATTTCATACTCAATAAGCGATTTCTCATGAGACCCAGTTAAAGGGTAGTCAGAATCCGCAATATCCAGTTTGGAGAAAGCAATCTCCCTGTTGGACAAACAGTCAGGTGAATTATTTTTCAGGTAGCTTACAGCAAAAGGTGAAGTATTTGGTCTAGCATATCGAGGAGGCTCAAAGTGAACATATTTGTCCTCCAATGTGCATCTTGAGCTAAGATAACTTGGATCGTTTATATAGGACTGAGGCTTTGTAGCTTTCGCCGTCGTCTTGTGCCATGACCTCTGTTCACGTTCCACACGACTCTGGCAAAGATCATTTTTATAAATGTCAACAATCAATTGTTACCAGAAGAACAAGAAAACAATAAGAAGCAGCTGTATTAAATGTCAACAACCTATTTCTTATTTTCTTATACATAAGTACACATGCAGTATAATTTTGTGATTTGCAACATAAAAGAACTCAAAGGCATACATTGATTGAGCTTACATCACATTCAGGGACGAGCCGCTGAAGAAGAACAGAAACCAAATCACACCTGATCAAAATCTATATCAACTCCACATTTTTATATATAAATAAAAAAAGGCAAGAGCAATTTAGGATGTATCTAACCCCTTAAATTGGCATTCTTCAATATCAAGATTCAAGGATGCTGCGGCCAACTGGTGTAGTCTATGTCTCTTTCTACAAAAGATGCCTTCATCAGGTTTATCAAGTCCTGAATAAGGGGTATCAGCATCAGTGTTTTGCGTAATGCTCCTACAATTCTCAGTACCAATATATGTGGCATATGAACGCACAAATCAATGAATGAATTTATATGTTCGAAGACATGATACGCTTCTAAAGATTGAAATAAAACCAATAACTCCCTTTGAAATAGATGACAACCCATTATTTGATTTTATTTTATTTTTCAAAGGCCATCCAACTGATTAGAGGTGCAGATTTTAGGCAGGCAGAGTAATAATTGCACCCCTATTACCGGGCTGCTAGCTATGCCTACACTTTTCCTTATCTTCCATGGAACCTATAGCTATAAGTTGTAATCACTGCAGGTGAGAGTCATTATAATACGCATGAAATCCTGAGGTTGCTAGTTATATGCAACATTGCTTCCTAACTCAATTCATAGAAGTCCATGCAAGTTGACAAGGTTCGATGCCAAATTAAGTTAATGTTGGTAATTGCTTTCACTTCTGAGAGGACATGTCATCAGACTTTCTTCCCTTTTCTGATGTTATATAGGTTCTCTAAATATGATTTGCCCAATCTTTCTCTCCGTAACAAGAAGTTCCTGATGCAAACCATTTTCCATTGGAAACCACACTGGTTGTGTCTTACTTAGACAGGGAATGAGTAGAATTGGGCTCTCTTCTAGCCATTCTAAAAGGACTTTTCCCTAAGGGTAATCTCTCAGATCAAAGAGTTTGATGCCATGACCCGTCAAATTCACTTTCTAATTGATGATCCATCCTTGAGACGATTGCATTCCAATTCATACATTTTCGCAAGCTGTTAGTTCTTCCATTGTGGGCAAGCACATCAAATTCTAGGGCTGATTAAAGATGGGTTGTTGATGTCATCCCCTTATAGAAGGAGATGGTCAATTGTAATGGGGTGGAAGGAAATTCCAGTGCTTGTAAGAACGTTTGGAGATGGCATCTTTGACTTTGATTTGGTGCTACTGCTCAAAAATGAGAAATATGAGGATAAATATTTGGACACTGTGGTGGTTTAAGAACTAGTTAATTTTCAAGTATCTTTTTAGTTAGTATGAGGAAAGTTTCCTATGGATTTCACAACCCAAAAGAGATGAAAGGGTGGAAAAGGCAATATGATTCTATGTAAAGAGGGGTTGCTTATGTCATGTTATGTTGGTGAGGGATGTGTGGTTTCGTATACGTTTTGAAGATTCTTATCTTTGTGATTTTCATAGTCATAAACATTTTTGCAACTAATATAAGCTTTCAAGTTCTTTCACTTCTCGTGCACTAAAATTTCAACATGGTGCTTTAGATGTGTCCAAACCACCACAACCTACCTTTTCTTATGTTTTCCTCTATTAACGCTACTCCTAGTTTTCTTTAAATTTATGTATTTCTTATTCTATCCTAACAAGTCTTACCACACTTCAACCTAAGCACCCCCGTCTCTGCTACTTTTTTTTAAGAACATCTCTTTACTGAAAAAAAGTTTATTATACATAAAAAAATTAAAATTAAAATGTCTATCGCATACTTCTTTAAACACTAGAAAGTCATAGAGCAAAGCTTACAATCAAGCTAAAAAGTGAGAACATCTAACATAGGACTTTGATGAAAATAAGAGAAATTTCTTGGCATGGTAAACAATAATTAATGGAATTTAAATGTTCAGAAGATTTATATCCAATATTTTGATGCATAGATACAATTAAAAGAATCAAAGAGGACAATAATCTTGAAGCAAACAAAAGATTTTATATTGTTTATTACAGCGGCTGGCTACCTGTTTTCTTTGAGGCTCGGGAGGGAGAATGGCAAAGGAGTTCACTAGGAGTAGTAATTTCCAACGGAAACAAAGACGTGAACTTGGCCTGATTTGGTTCAATTACTTTATCCAGTTCTGCATGATAGTAGCAAAACAGAGAGATCAGTAAAACAATTAACAAAATGATCAAATCTTGGCAGTTTAATTAAGAAAAACACAAGATGCTGTTGTAGTAAGGCCTTGGTAGAATATGCTAAAAAAAACTTCCACTCAGTGTCACTGAAATTTCTGGAAATATCATAACAATTCCAAAAGAAAAAAAAAAAGAAAAAGAAAAATAGGTCAACCTCTCACACAACCATTTGCTTCTGATTCTTTCTGCTTTTTTCCATTTTTGAGAAGTTGATAAGAGTGGAAATTATGGCCAGCATCTTCACGAAGCTTTCTATAAAATGCATACTCCAATGTCTTTGGGTCAGAACCTGCATTTACCTTTTGTCAGAAATTGCACAAAAGTTAAGGCAGTCCCCACATACCACTGGTAGACAATATGATACTTGATTCATTGGAAAAATCACATTACAACTCAAATGGCACGATCACACGTCTTTCCTTGTTCCATCTTCTTTTCAATGCTTCATTTTCTCTTTTTCTCCATAGACTGTTTTCTTTTACTTCAATTTGCGTCAACAACCTTTTCTAGGGGCAAAGACGGGCTAATAACAAATTATTTGATAAAGCTAGGAATCTACAACATTAAGACGCGGTCTAAGGGTCGACTCCTAGGACGTGACCATGGTTGTATTTGGAAGGGGCCCAAAATGTTAGAAAAAAAAAGGGCAAAGAAGGAAGCAAATGACTTTTTTTTTTAATAAAAAAATTCCACTTTTAAGGGCATGTTGGCGCCGAGCATGCCTATAAATAGTGTCTAGCCCTGTATTTGGCTTGATACAAAGGACCAATTGGTCAGAACTGAAGAAGCATCTTCATTCTATCACAAGAAACTGACTCCACTTTGTTTCAGCTCTTAAGTACCCCTCCAAAATGGTGGGAGGATTTCCCTAGTTCAGTTTCTAGATCCTGATCCCAGTTGTGTGTGGAACAGCATTATGTAATGTTTTTATCCGTGAAGAACTGGTAAAAGAGAGATAAGTTCGGGGGGAATTCTTAACACTTGGTCATCTTTGTTGGTTAGAGCTACATTTTGAGCATTAGGACACAAAGTATCAGGCACTTACTTAAAGATAAAAATCGCAAGTCATCGAAAGTCAGTTTCATGTAATTTTACTAGGGCATATTCATTGTCGATAAAATTTATTGAACTTCCTAACCACACCATCAGCTGCATTAAATCGAGCAAAGTGGAAGTGTTTGATCCATGTAACCAACCCTAACTAATTTGGGATCGAGGCTTTGTTGTTGTCAATAAAAATGATATTTACAAAACAACGACAACGCTACAACAAACCCCAAGTCTAAGTTAGTTCGGATCAGCAACATGAATCCTACATTTCCATTCAACTCGATAAAATGGAAATTTAAAAAGAAAAAGACTAAATAATCTTCAAATAAATCTCACTAGCACAACCATAGACACCATGAAAAAGACTGGCTCTCAAATAAATCTCACATAATATCAATAAACTTGAGCATGGAACACTTAGAAAGCAAACTTACATCTTGAAGACGGAGGCTCTTGCGCATCGCTCAAGCAAGCATTATTTTTGTGACTCAGTGGATACTCAGTTTCAACATCCGCCAACCGCACTCTTTTCACTCTCCGCACATCTACGAGAAAAAAAGTAATGGTTGTATCAAAATGAAGGAATCAATTTCTTTGTGGAATTCAAATATTTGATTCGCCACCGATCAGTCGATGCGATGAAAGACCACGGGAAATCATTGAATCCAAGATTGTGTCAACAAATTAGGGTTATGTCATTACGAATCAAATTCAACAATGAAAACAGAAACCAAATCAAGACCTTCAGATTGGCGAGGCTGTTTCTTTGAAGAGATTCTTCTAAATCCATCTCTAGTGCCAAAATTGAAATGATTCTTCGTTTTCATTCTCTCATCGAAATCTCGAACGACACGAACGAAACCCTAATCCCCAATTTGATGAAATGAAGTGATCAAGTCAGTGTGGCGCCATTTTTCAGTTAAAAAGACGGTGCTGTGAATGACAAAAGTCCTTGCTTAGAGTCCGCCGGATGTAGTTTGTGATGCGTAGGTACAAATCTCGATTCTCGACCTCTAGCAATACGTACTCAAGTTAGTTGTTGATAGGACATGGCGTAGAATTTTTTTCATGCCATTCACCTCGGGCGGTTGGCCTTTAGGCACCCACCAATGTGGGTCATCAATACATCTCGAGATACGTATGTAAATGTATCCAACCGGTGCTCTTTTGTAGGTGCGCCAAATTGGGTGGCTATCATCTTCTCTTCAATTATTATTTATTCATACATATTTAAAAATCTAAATTTTTGCAACTTAATTTATTTCTTTTCATATTCAAATGTACATTTTAAAGCTATATATCGAGTTAAATAAATATAAAAAATATTAAAATTAATATATTTGAAGTAAAAGTCATATTCAATATTTTTCTTATTAATTGTAACTTTATTTGTTACTCAATGAGATTAATTAGCTAAGGTTTAAATTAAAATATTAATTTTACCATTTTATAAATATTAATTTATAATTGTCAATCTGCATAATTTGATTTAGTTCGATTCGCATATATATATATATAAATGAAAATCTTCCGTGAAAGTTTTTCTTTCTTTCTTGCCTATTTTTTAGGTTTTTTCGATATTTTGGTAGGATGTGACTTCAACATTAGAGATATATTATGTACGCCTATTGTTTGTTGGGTTTTTTTTTTTTTTGTTGGACCCTTATCCTATATTTTCTCGGGTATTTCTATTTTTCCATTATTTTATCAGTTTTTCTATTTGTTCGATTTTTTTGGATGGGAACTTTTTTGGCTTTTTGTTTTTTTAATGGAAAAGACCTTTATTTTGGTTTTTTATTTATTTTATATAACAAACAATTATGATGTGGTTTTCAAAAAAAAAAAAAAATAGGGCTGAGTACTATTATTCATGTGCATATTAATTATAGTCAAGTTTGGGACGAGTGCTGGTATGGAAGATTTCACGAGTACCCTACCAGTTTATATCCCTAGATGAGCTCGGTATTTCGCTTCTACTAGTTTACATCCCTAGGAAAGATTCGCGAGTATCTTTACCAATTTACATCCTTACAAAAGTTTGATAATTCTAATAGGTTAAGGCTATATATAGGTATTCATATGTATATTATAATCAAATTTAGACAAGTATATGTATTAGTATCATAAAACGAGTACGTGTAGAGATTTTGCGGGTACTCTACATATTTACATGTTTAAACGAGTTTAGTAATTTTTGTACTGATTAAGCTATATGTGACCCACATTATCGAAATATATGATATTATGAGCAAATGGGAGAAGGTAAGACCATAATATGTTTCATAACATCATTTATTTATATATGTAATGAATAAATTATGTAACGTATGGACCTAAAGACTTTTGGGCTCCTATTACCGTTACCAATTTAATGAAAGTTGGTGTTAATAAGTTTGAGGGAGAACCATTAAGGTTCATTCGTTAATGTTAATGGGAGCTCAAAAGTCTTAGGTCCATACATTCATAATTTATTTGTTAAATAAATTAATAGGATGTATGAATCACATTATGGTCTTATATACAACAGGTCAAGTGTTCGTATGCGCATTACATTTGGGTTTGCAACAAGTATGCATATTAGTATCATAAACCTCGTACGGGTAAGAAAAATTTCACGATATTCTATCAGTTTTACATCCTTTGAAGACTTTGAATAATGCTTATTAATTTCTTTGTTAAATATTTATTGGAATATTGGATGATATTGTTCTTGACTTCAAGCAATCGGAGATTACAAAATAACATTTTTTACACTATTTTTTTTTCAAAATATTTATTTTCATCTAATATTTTAATGCTCGCTTTTGCTCGTGCGCAGAACGCGGAACACCGACTAATATATATTAAAGGAAGATCTTAGGGTGTCCATGTGGCGATTTATAGTCTTTTCGTAGCGCCATGTAACACATCCTAAATTCTTCCCTAATTAAATTCTCGATAAATAATATATATCTATTTATATATATAAATCATTTCAGATGTACCATATAACACATACCAAATAAAAAGTCCTCAATTCAACACTTTGAATATATAGTAATCTTTATATCTATATTAAAGGAAGATCTTCGGTTGCCATGGCTTCCTTTCAAGCTTCCTTTTCGTCATGTCATCAACTCTTATGCCACGTCATCAACTCTAACTCTAATAGGAATATAGTAACATCTTTGGTTGCCACATTGTTTCTTATCGAGCTTCCTTCTCGCCACGTCATCAACTCAAACTCATAATCTTAATTATTTGTAACCATTAATAACTAAATATATTTCATTTCAATTTAATTTAATTATTTGTTTTAGGTCTCTTGATCTTCCTGTGCAACCACTAATTTGATTAATTATATAACCACTACTTCAAATAATTATTTAACTATTTTTTAAATTATACATTAATTATTCGCTTTTCCAAACAATTATGTACCCATTGCTTCTTTTCAAGCTTCTTTCTCACCACATCATCAACTTTTATGCCACATCATCAATTCCAACTCATAAATTAATGTAATCTTAATTATATGTAACCATTAACGTCTTTATTTATAAATTAATGTAATCTTAGTTATTTGTAACCATTAATAACTAAATATATTCATTTCAATTTAATTTAATTATTTGTTTTAGGTCTCTTGATCTTCCCGGGCAACCATTAATTTGATTAATTATATAACCACTACTTCAAATAATTATGTAACCATTTTTTTAAATTATACCTTAGTTATTCATTTTTTGTTTTTTGATATTTCCTACGCATGTATGAAACATAATTATCATCATCATTCACTAATTCATCTATTAAATCACTAAGCCATATTTATTCATAAACTAATGTAATTTTAAATAATTAAATATGTTTTAATTTAATTTAATTATTTTTTAATTCAATCTCTCCGTGCAACTACTAATTTGATTAATTGTATATGTAACCACTACTTCAAATAATTATTATGTAACCATTTTTCAATAATTATACTTTAATTATTTAATTTTTGACTTTTGATCATTCTTTTCACTATATAAGTCAATACTTTTCAATCACCCATTCACCTCTCAAACTCTCTTTCAATATCTAATTTTATAAGTATTTTTCATGATTCTTGGGCAATTGGTGTTTATGTCTTGGGTCTTTTAACATCAGAGGCTCGAGATCTATACTTAAGAATTTGGGTTGTAAGAATTATATACATTTATATTATGTTTATTTTTCAGCTTTTAGTATGCGTTGTATGTTTGAATTATCTTGAAGTATTTTTTAGTGATTAGAGTATATATTTTAATTTAATAATTTAATAATATTACATCTTTATGTTTTTTTTTTGTTTCTAACTTTTTTTTGAAGTTTTTTTATTAATTTTTTTTTTACTTTAGCCGGCTAATAATACTATTTAATTAAGAGAGTAACATTTTTTACATGATTCTAATCCCTTTTGTTTGTGTATTAGATTATAATCATATCAATTAAGAATAACATTTTTTTGTAGAAAAAAATATATTTATCAACTTACCAACAAAATATATAATTAATTACGCGCGTTGCGCGCGGGATGACAACTAGTTTAGTAAATTAGATCAAGTTGGAATAGCGAAATAAATGGATGGGACTTGATTGTGATCGATATCTCAATCTGCAATTAATAATTGGATCGGATTACGGATTGACCCTAATTGGATTAGATCCAATTCGTGTGCCAATATTACAAAAAGCTGAACTTATCAAATTGAGGGATTAAAAAAGCATTAATTAATGAATTTATTTTTAATTTTAACTATATATATTGTTGGGGCATGTGCCATTGGTCAATCTTGTGAAAATTATTTCTATTACTATTTTGGTTAATAAAATAAATGATTTTATTTGTTGTTCATTGTTATAATTGGTTTGCACATTTACATTTTAAATAGGATCTATAGACGTTTACTCTAAAATATTCTAAATGTCCCTGGATTAAGTCATAAAGTGTTACTCATGATATGTACATCATTCGGTCGTTTGACTTAAGATTTTCAGAGACTTTGTACATTTATGATCATAGTGATTTGACACAATCAAACATTTTACTGAACGATAATAAAAGTTGTGATAAGTTACTATGTGAATAATGTATGGAGGTGTGTAATCGAGATAAAATTTCTCTTTCATTTAGAGAAAGATATCAGTGGATCCATTGATATATTAGACTAAAAATGGTCAAGTCCAAGTAAATTGATATGATCAATGCCACTTGGATGTTTTCAGTTTACCTAGAGATCGAGATTAGTATGATTGAACATCAAGAGTGACTTTTATGTGCCTTACGTTTAATCAAATGATATTGTACGACAAAAGGATATGATATACATTATTGATGAGGTTGTATCGATTTTGATCTTTGTGCAACTTTGGTAGTCATAATGTCTTGCTAGAGATCGCTTATGACTCGTGTACCAAAATAGTTTTGGTTCACTGTCAACGTTGCATGAATCTATTGAGTCACACACAAAGAATGGTTTTGTGGATTTTAAATGACTCGGAACAATAATTTTTGTATGATAAAATTAGTAACATACAAATCCCTATGGTGTGTCATTATTAATACCACTTTAAGTAGGGGTATAATGATAATTCACTTACCCTACTTTTATATCAGGGTTGTATAAATAGGCATGTTAAGCGAGTCCACATTATAGGAGAAATTAGGGATGAAATTTAATTTTTCGTTTTTAGAAAACGAGTTAGGTTTATCACCCGTTTTGATGAAACGTTAAGCGAGTCCACATTATAGAGAGACTAACACATTTCACTTCCCATTTGATGAAACGTCCATCACACTGAAAGATGTGAGTAGGTTGTTAAAGATTCGAGTTGTTGGAAAAGGCAGTTGCAGTTGAGCCACTTTCCAAGTTTGAGGCTATCGAGTTGGTGTCGCGATGCCTTAAGGTGTCTAAGAAATAAGCAGAGATGGCAATCGGTCCGCAGAGGGGCATGAATATAAAGAAAAGTTGGTTGAAGTCAAAATGGGGGACTAAACCAAAAAAGACGAAGTAGGAAAAAGACAAGCATATGCCAACTCCCTGGGTTGAGTGCACGACACGAGTGTACCTCTGGTATATGCTCGGGTGCACACTATTTATCGACAAGACTTCCACGCAAGTACCTGTCCAACTGCTGCAGTTACTGGAGAATTTGGACAAGATTAGTATGTATGCGTGGGATGCTGCAGCACTAGCATACTTGTATTGGCAACTCGGCAGCGCAAGTCGTGTGGATGCATGCCAGATTGAGGGTTATCTTACCTTGCTTGAGGTTTGTCTCTTTATTATTTTGCACACTCAATGAGTTCCCTATATAAATCCGTATAATCCAATTGACTTATTATTTTTATTATTATTTGTAGGGATGGGTGTATAAGCATTAGGACGTTCACCTAGCAAGGTATTGTTATTGTTTAAACCCGTCAATTCAAATTTGGATTGAATTAGGAATCTCTAACTTGTTAATAGGACAATCCTATCAATATCATATTTTGTATAAAGATTGATCAGAACAATGTACTCTTTTTTCTTAACTAAATCTTTTTACCACACAATTTTTCTTAATAGAGGTTTTAACGAGGCATATTATCTCAACAAGTGTCATCCAAAGAAGAGTGTTGTAAACGTAACGGGAAAATTGATGACCCTTCCTATCCCAACCTTTTGTAACTCCTATTTAATTGTAAGTTAATATTGTATTATATGTAAGTATAACTTGTGCCCTTTGGTCTTCATCTCATTATGACCAAAAGGGCTATACTTCATGTAATGTGTACACATATAGTAAAATGAAACCTTTCACACTTCCCTAATCTATTCTCTGGTTCAATATTGACGCGCACCGAATGCATCGATAAATATATTACCTAGACCAACTATCTTGTAGATAGTGGTAAATGGTCGATCCTACTGGGATTGATATCTTTCTAAGGTCAAAAAGAAAAGAAATGAGAAAAAACAGGGGTTTTGAGTGAATGAATAAATTAACTAATCTAAGTAGCAATAAAATAAATAAAGGAATGAAAATTGTTTTAAAATCAATTAATGAAAAACACATAGGTCAAGACATACAAGTTTGTTTCGATAAAATATTGGATTTGGTCATCAAATCTATGTAAATTATGCAAATCAAAAGTATTATAGTGTAGCTATAGACCCAGTAATGTGCGCGGTTCCTCGCACTTCCTAATCTCGATAGCTAAAGTACGACAATGACAACTTCTCTATCAATCGAATAAATCTATACTCAAGCGCATTGAGTTTAACACGATGATCGCAATGAGTTTTGTGAAGTCACAATAAATACAAATTCCCATCGAATTTGTAACGTCAAAGAAGCTTAATTATAGACGTAATATTGATTAAAAATGTAAGTTACATATTTTGATTATTATATGAATAAGATAGGAAATTAAAATGATTTAGTGACCCAGTTTGGGCACCATTTCGTGCACCAACTTGAGCTAGAGAGTGGGTCTCACCGACTGTCAAGTAGCAGTCTGTTTAACACTCTCTCCATATCAAATTGACCCAAAACAACAATTAGAACAACCTCCGAACAACAATTTTATCAATTTCCTCAAATCCCATAAATTCACTAGGTTTCCCAATTTCTTCAAAACACCCATTTATTCAAAACTAGTTGTAAATCCTTAGTAAAAAATGATCACAAAACATATATTTCGTCAATTTTCCATCAAAACTAAGGATCTAACCCTCTAATTCGAATTTTATCGAAAATTCACAAAAATGGGCTCAAATGAAAGTGTATGACGTGGTGAAGAAGATTTCCTTAGTTTAATCCTTGATTTGTCCTCCAAAATGATTGATTTCCAGCTTCCCAATCTCCTTCTCTTCTCTCCAGCAAGCTTAGAAATCACAATTGTTTCATTTGCATGCTTTTGATTAAACCATCTTATATATTAAGGTGATATTCATGAAATATATATATATTAAGGTGATGTGTATTCATTTGCATGCTTTTGATTATAACACATGCGTTTTTATTCATTAAAGTTGACAAATTGGTGATTCCTACTAGGAGAGACTTCATCCTCGAAATTTAAATCTCAAGTAAATTCTTGTGCGTCTAACCTATCGTCATGTGACTAAACTTCTCACCATGATAGTATCCTTATAAAGTCCCTTGAACACTCCACTACTCCCATCACAGGGAACGTAGTGTTACCCTGAGACATAGGCGCATGTTGCCAAGGTGGTCAAAATCAGTTACTCTCTTTGTAATATCTCCGCCACTTATTCTCAATTCAATTTCCGTGTTCAAGTTTCCCTAACCCAGTTATTTAACACCAGTAACTATAAACCTCTTCTATCATGTATCCCAACATAATAGTCTTAAAAAACATATCATACCATGACAATCCCATGCCATGTCATAACCTACCTTAGTTCACCATGACAATCCCATGCCATGCCACGACCTACTCTTACTCACCATGATAATCCCATGCCATGCTACGACCTATGACAATTCCATGTCATAACACAATAATCTACAATCATACCGTTATGATCTACTGTCACCCCCTCAATAGCGAGACACGAATAGGCTGGGCTGGGCAGCCGGTAACCTAGCAAATGACCGAGTTTCGGAGGACTCGGGTGGTTCCATGGAGGTTAAATGCTGGACTTCAGCATGGCCTGCAGTGATGCGCGCGTGTAGTTGGGAAATTGCATGCGGCAGAGTGATGGGAACGCGCGGATGGACGCGCGCGCGCGCTAGGGCGAGCGCGCGTGGACGCATGGACGAGCGCGCGTGAGCACGCGCGTATGGACGGGCGCAAGGCGTGATTTTCCTTGGCACGGCGCCTTGGCACGCCTTGGCACATCTTGGCGCGAGGCACGGGCGGACTTAGGTACGCGCCTTGGCACGAGGCACGGGCGGACTTAGGTACGCGCCTTGGCGCGAAACAAGGAAATACGGGCGGACTTAGGTACACGCCTTGGCACGCCCTGGCACGGCGCCTTGGCACGCCTTGGCACGGAAGCGGGAAAACCTTGGCACGTCTTGGCACGAGCGCGGGCACGGGCAAGACTTGGCGGAGTAAGTATGCACGTGCTTGGCACATGGAAAGTGTTGACAAACCTTGACTTGGGCGTTGACCCAAGTCAAAGTACGCTTGGTCGAAATTTTGATGTTTCCTATTGGAGTTGAGCAAACGGCTTAACATCTACTATAAGGAGAGGTGTGCTCTCTCCTTGGGGTGGCATGGGCGGACTAGCAGGGACCCTCGAGCATGCCTTGGGCGCAATGCCAAGGCACGACCCATGGACGGACCATGGCGTCGGCCACCCTTCGAGCCGGTGGGACTCAACGGAGCCCCGGCTAGCACGGCGACGCGCCTGGGCACGAACGGGCACGTCCAGACAAGCCCCTGTCCCGTAGAGAACATGGGCCACGCCCCTTGTGGAGTGGCTAGACCAAGTCAAGACGGTTCCAAGGCAGTTGTGTAACTACCTTGGTCATGGGCTGGAGCCATGACCAAGCCACGACCGAGTAGTCCCGAGTACCAGGAGCCTAGGCGAGAAACTAGGCACTACGAGCAGTCCCTGTCCCGATTTCAAGGTAAACCGAAGGCTTGGCGGACCAGGTCTTGGGCGGTTGCAGGTGGTTGAGGTAACTACCTGGATCATGGGCGAAAGCATGATCAACCACGTTCCAGTAACTTCAGGCACGAAGAGAATGTGCCTCTTGACTAGGGGGTCAAGGCAGTTATGGGCGAGGTGGCGGTAAGGGGAGCAAGGCAGTTCGGTAACTGCCTTGACCACTAGGAGTGGTGTTTTACCCAGTCTAAACGGTTATGTAACTAAATGTAGGCTGGTCTATAAAGCCAAATGCTCAAGGTGAGAAAAATGAGAGGCAATTCAGGACGAAAATGCATAGGGGTGCATGAGTAGATATATGCCTTGAGTTCCACAGTTGTATTCCCAATTCGTGAGCTAATAAAACATTCCCTTGTTGTCCATTGCATTGGTTGTTAGTGCTTGCTGTGTTATTCTTCCGCATTGTGTATTGGTTGTGTTGAACTAGGGCGGTCCCTAGGCACCATAGGGTTGGGTTGAGAGCGAAAAATTCCTAGTGAAAAACCCCTCTTTCCTCGGCCCCGTGACAATTGGTATCAGAGCCAACGTTCGGAGACGATGGCGACTCGAGCAGCGAGCGATCTAGGTGAGAGAGTTGCTCACCTAGAGCAGATGATGGCAACAATGGCGGTCTCGGCGGATACGGCAGGGTCTTCAAGGCTGGAGCAGCGCCTTGAAGGCTTGGAAATGTTGGTGGCGTCTTTGGTGGCTAGAGGAGAGTCACAAGAAGCTACAATAGCTATGTGGGAATCCAGATTTGCGGAACTGGTAGCAGAGGTGCATTCTATGGGAGAGCGCACTGGTGAAACTGCTACGAGCATGGCTTTGGAGTTGAGCCTGCTGAAGAGAGCCGTGGGCGGATCCTCGGAGGTTACCGTTGCGGCGAAGCCTAGAACAAAGGTACCGGAGCCAAAGAAGTTCTCTGGCAAGCGGAGTGCAAAGGAGCTTGAGAATTTCCTTTGGGATATGGAGCAATATTTCGCTACGGCTCGAACGGAGGAGAGCCAAAAGGTGATTTTAACCTCCATGTACCTTGATGGCGATGCAAAGCTTTGGTGGAGGACCAGAGTGGATGATGATTCGGCTGCGGGCATATCGAAAATTGTGGAGTGGGAGGTGCTAAAACGGGAATTGAAGGATCAATTCCTACCCACAAATGCGGCTTGGCAAGCGCGGGAGGCGCTGCGCCAATTGAAGCAGAAGGGGACGGTCAGAGAATACGTGAAGGAATTCTCTTCCTTGCTGCTGGATATCAAGAACATGTCCGAGGAGGACAAGTTGTTCAATTTTACCGCTGGATTGCAAGGATGGGCGCAGTCGGAACTGCGGAGGCAAGGCGTGAAGAACTTGTCAAGTGCAATTGCTGTGGCGGACAGTCTTGTGGATTACAAGACTAGTGGTGCTTCTTTTGAATCAAAAGAGAAGAAGCACAAGGAGAAGGATCGAGCTGGCGGATCCAGGAAGGAGGAGGAGCCTTCTTCAAAATTTGATGCGAGTGCCAAAGCATCAATGGGGAAACAGAGGTTGTTTCATATGTGACGGTCCTCACGGGGCAAAGGATTGCCCAAAGAAAGGGAAGCTGAATGCGATTGTTGCGGAGGAACCGGAGGCTCGGATGAACCCTTTGCAGTTGTTGAACACAATACAAGCGCAGAAGGCTGGGGCATCAGTAGGGCTGATGTTCGTGGAGGCTCAGATCAACAACCAAGCAGTGAAGGTGCTGATCGATTCGGGAGCCACACACTCGTTCATTGCGGAGAACCTAGCTCGGAGGCTTGGTTTACAGCTTGCTGAGAGTGCAAGCATGGTGAAGGCAGTCAATTCCGAACCAAGGAAGGCTATGGGCGTAGCTTCGGAGGTGGACATTCGAATCCACACTTGGGAGGGCAAGGTGAACTTGATTGCTGCTCCGCTGGATGATTTTGAGATCATTGCGGGAAATGATTTCTTGACGGCTGGGAGAGTAGCCGTGATTACATCACTTCATGGCTTGCTGATCATGGACGAGAAGAAGTCGTGCTTTGTTCCAGCGATGCGAGGCAGGGGCAAAGGCAGTGCACCAAGGCTGGTGGCATTGCAAGTACGTGATCAGATGGAGATATGTTGCTCTGGTGGGCAGCAGTCTGGTGGACAGACAGAGGAGTGTTGCTTCGGTGGGCAACAACCTGGTGAGCAGGCAGACGCGAAGTGTTCAATGAGGGCATCGAACCATTTGGCGGGGGGATGTTTGTCACCCCCTCAATAGCGAGACCCGAATAGGTTGGGCTGGGCAGCCGGTAACCTAGCAAATGACCGAGTTTCGGAGGACTCAGGTGGTTCCATGGAGGTTAAATGCTGGACTTCGGAGGGTTGCAGCATGGCCTGCAGTGATGCGCGCGTGTAGTTGGGAAATTGCATGCGGCAGCGTGATGGGAACGCGCAGATGGACGCGAGCGCGCGCTGGGGCGAGCGCGCGTGGACGCATGGACGAGCGCGCGTGAGCACGCACGTATGGACGGGCGCAAGGCGTGATTTTCCTTGGCACGGCGCCTTGGCACGCCTTGGCACATCTTGGCGCGAGGCACGTGCGGACTTAGGTACGCGCCTTGGCACGAGGCACGGGCGGACTTAGGTACGCGCCTTGGCGCGAAACAAGGAAATACGGGCGGACTTAGGTACACGCCTTGACACGCCCTGGCACGGCGCCTTGGCACGCCTTGGCACGCCTTGGCACGGAAGCGGGAAAACCTTGGCACGTCTTGGCACGAGCGCGGGCACGGGCAAGACTTGGCGGAGTAAGTATGCACGTGCTTGGCACATGGAAAGTGTTGACAAACCTTGACTTGGGCGTTGACCCAAGTCAAAGTACGCTTGGTCGAAATTTTGATGTTTCCTATTGGAGTTGGGCAAACGGCTTAACATCTACTATAAGGAGAGGTGTGCTCTCTCCTTGGGGTGGCATGGGCGGACTAGCAGGGACCCTCGAGCATGCCTTGGGCGCAATGCCAAGGCACGACCCATGGACGGACCATGGCGTCGGCCACCCTTCGAGCCGGTGGGACTCAACGGAGCCCCGGCTAGCACGGCGACGCGCTCACAGGCACGAACGGGCACGTCCGGACAAGCCCCCGTCCCGTAGAGAACATGGGCCACGCCCTCTGTGGAGTGGCTAGACCAAGTCAAGACGATTCCAAGGCAGTTGTGTAACTACCTTGGTCATGGGCTGGAGCCATGACCAAGCCACGACCGAGTAGTCCCGAGTACCAAGAGCCTAGGCGAGAAACTAGGCACCACGAGCAGTCCCTGTCCCGATTTCAAGGTAAACCGAAGGCTTGGCGGACCAGGTTTTGGGCGGTTGCAGGTGGTTGAGGTAACTACCTGGATCATGGGCGAAAGCATGATCAACCACGTTCCAGTAACTTCAGGCACGAAGAGAATGTGCCTCTTGACTAGGGGGTCAAGGCAGTTATGGGCGAGGTGGCAGTAAGGGGAGCAAGGCACTTCGGTAACGGCCTTGACCACTAGGAGTGGTGTTTTACCCAGTCTAAACGGTTATGTAACTAAATGTAGGCTGGTCTATAAAGCCAAATGCTCAAGGTGAGAAAAAGGAGAGGCAATTCAGGACGAAAATGCATAGGGGTGCATGAGTAGATATATGCCTTGAGTTCCACAGTTGTATTCCCAATTCGTGAGCTAATAAAACATTCCCTTGTTGTCCATTGCATTGGTTGTTAGTGCTTGCTGTGTTATTCTTCCGCATTGTGTATTGGTTGTGCTGAACTAGGGCGGTCCCTAGGCACCATAGGGTTGGGTTGAGAGCGAAAAATTCCTAGTGAAAAACCCATCTTTCCTCGGCCCCGTGACATCTACCATGGTACCATCATAGTACCATCATGCATGCATGAACTTAATACGTAATTATTAAAAACTTACAAATCACATACCCCGAACTCGCATCTCTTGGGACATCTCTTGGCTCGGCTCACCACCACGTGCACCGCTCTCGAGTCTGTGACGCGAGTCGAACGCGTCAATAAAATAAATACATAAACTAACTATTTTGTAGAATAGTGGTAAAAGGTCGATCGCACGAGAGATTGATAATCTTTCTAAGGTTAAAAACAACAAAGAGGAAATCGAGGTTTAAGAGAGTGATTTGATTAACTAATCTAAATACTAGAAAAATAAATAAAAAATACCTAGGTCAAAATACATACAAGTTCAGTTCGATAAAAGATTAGATTTGGTCATAAATTTATGTAAAATATGCAAATCAAAATATTTTAGTGTAGCTATAGATTCGGTAACGTACGCGGTTCCTCACACTTCCTAATATCGATAGCCAAGGTACGACAATAACTATTTCCCTAGCCAATCGTATAACCCCGTACTCAAGCACATTGGATTTAACACGATGACCGCAATATATTTTGTGAAGGCACCACACCTAGACAACCAGTTCACTAGCGTGTTCGATTTAACCTAGATTCCTAAAGTATTCAACCTGGTCTCGAAAGATGTCAATCAATTGGTAGGGTCGATTGCTACTAGTGTGGTCTTGTTGTACAAGTACGGGTGCTTACGACTCACTGACAAATAAATGAAGGTTTAAACATGAATTTAACATCAATTATTTAAACAATACCAATGAAAATAAAATTAATGAACTCAAAATAATCATAATAGCCTAATTAATCGACCGACATATACGAGAATGGAATGGTCTAGCAAGCCTAATCGGCGCAATGACAACATAAAAACAACATGTATAAAATACTGAAATCGAAAGATTGCTAATAAGTGAATTTCTCATGGATTTACTAACAATAGAAGTAATGAAAACTTAGTGGCCAACACCCACTCGCACCTCAAAACCCAACCCCAGCACTCCTTTAAGGTTCTCTAGGTCGTTGGTATCCTAAACTCAAATTTTCTAGTCATTCTGAGGTTTGTGAATGGGTTTTAAGTCATATGTTCAAAACCAAAACCAATCCCTTACTAAAGATGTTGGGAAAAACTCAAAATTTAGCTGCTTAGCGCGCTAACTTCGCTTCCCAGACAGCCCTGCCAAAAAACCTCATTAGCGCACTAATTGGCTTTACTAGCTCGCTAAAGCGGCCATTGATCCCACTCTTCTCTCTCTCTCTCTCTATTTTCTCTCTGAATCATCAATCCCACTCTTCTCTCGCTCTCGATTCTCACTCTGAAAGAAGAAGCACACCGTGATTGAGGAATATTTTGATTTTGATGGGGTTGGTTGGTGCCTTGAGAAAGATGCACCATTCGAGTTCGGGCTACAAGAAGTTCCATCAGACTCCTCTCTGCTATCTCTCCATCGTTGATCCTCACGGTGGCTTTGGTTTCGGTACGTTAATGCTTCTTCTTTACTTCTGATGTCTCCATTGATGGTTTTATGCTTCTGGGTTTCCTTTCTTTCTAGGTTTTTTAGGGGTTCTTGATATGGGTTTTTATCGATACATTATCAATTCTATGCACTTTCTTGTTATGTTCTGATGTGTTTTGTTTTTTTTTTTTTTTGATTTTTTATTTGTGCAGATGTTCAGACATTAGAGACAGCTACAGTAGCGGATCTTAAAAAAGTTGTGGAGCATGCCTTTGTCGAAAGGCTCAAGGAGGAGGAACGTGTTTTGATTTCTTGGTATTGTTTTCTTTATTTTCATTTTCTGTATATTTCTTTTGCCTATATATTTGATTTGTCTATTAATTAAGTTCTTGGGAGATGATTGTTTTATTTTTTGTTGCTTGAGAAAAGAAATAAAATGGCATTTGATAAAAGTAACATCATTGTTTCAAATCATTAACGGATTACTCAGCTATTGTTGTGTGGAATAGAGTATCCCATTTATTTTTTTGTTTGCTCGAAACCTCTGTGTGAAAATCTTGAAAGTAAATAACTTATCAATAAAAAGGATCTCTAACTTAGCTATGCTTTGTCTTTTTAGTCTTAGATTAGATATGGAAGGTTGATGAAAATGGGAGGCTAGGGTGACATAAACTTGAGAGTGATATATTCAGTATTGATGTATGTAACATAAGAGATAGTATTGATGTATGTAGTGTTAGAGATCTCCCCGTATTCTTGTCGCCAATCAGCTTTTGTGCTTAGGCATAGAAAGAGATGGACCTTCCCTAGTTACTTCTGTAGCGCATTATGGATCTCAAGATTCTAATATTCACAAACTTAGGAAACATCTTGTTTGCTTCATAAAAAGGTTATTAGATATACAATGAGTGTGGACTCTCAGCAATCCTAACTGATAAGTAAGACTTAAAAAAATAGAAATGCAACAAACTGATTAAGACCATGACATATAGGGAATAAAAATATCTTTGATGATATTAGTATGGCAATCTTATTATAATTCCATCCGTTCATGTTTTCTGTAGTAAATGGGTCAATTATTTGTGATACATGGCATTTAAAAGGATGTACGAGTGATAAAATCTATCATTCATGGTGAAACGAATTGTGTGGAAACGAAGAAGTTCAGTACTACCAGAGAATACCATAACGGAAATTGCCTGATAAGCTGCTCTTACTTTAGAAGTCGAATTGAAAATTGATGTTCAAAAGCAGGAGACACATTACTTCAATATGCTAGGTGGTTATAATTGAAAAGCCTGTTTTCATTACAAACACATGGCATATATTAGTGGAATAAAAGTTGATACTCATGAGTAGTGACGAAGAAGATTCAAGTCCCATTGTTGCCTTTGTTTTAATTTACTGTTCCCTCTAAACTAAAAAAAAAAAAAAAAAAAGATCAATCTAATCACCAAAACCCCATCGAGAGAGAGAGAGAGAGAGAGAGAGAGAGAGAGAGAGAGAGTAAGTGATTCTTGAATGTGATTACACCAACCCTGAAGAAGCTTTTATAACATTTTTTTTTGTTGGCTCAGATCCTTCACTCTCTCATCATCATCATCATCTTCATAAACACTGTACAATTGGGACTCATTAAGTACACAGATTCAATACAAAGGGAAAAAAAAAAAAAAACCAAAGAGTGAATTCAGCCCCTCAAAGAAAAATCAAAAGGGCCAAAAAAAAAAGAACAGAGAACTAAAGAAAAAAAAAAAAAAAAACAGACACACACACACACACACACACACACCAAATCACGAAGACCATACATATTTGCTGCCTGTTCACAAATTTTAACCATACATTTTAAAATTGATGTATGGTTAAAATCCAAAAGACCTACATCAAGACGAGGCAATACCCGTTCACAAATTTGCTGCCTGCTCAATCAGTTGGAGTTTGTTTTTCATTTTTTTTTTGTTCAACATATACTATAGAAAAGATCATGGCATGTGTTTAATTAGATTTAAAGATGTTTAATTGAAAACATATATTCAAAGCCAAAATGTTTCCACTAGCTCATCCCTAATTGTGAGCCTTAATCATAAAAAAATACACAAACTGATCAAGACTTTGTGAGCACATCATTGGCAGTTGTCCTAGATCCTAGAGCATCAAATATAATCATTTTTGTGAACAAGATTCCATCTATAAAGCATTAATTGATCTAGAACACGAAATGTAGTTCTTGTCGCCAATCAACTTTTGAGCTTAGGCATAGAAAGAAATGGACCTACCCTAGTTACTTCCATAGAGCATTGTGGATCTCAAGATTCATATATTCACAAACTTCAGAAACATCTTGGTTGCTTCATAAACAGGTTATTAGATGTACAAGGCTTATGCCATAATGATATGGAGCTTGCCTCCCAACTCGAGGGAGGGAGTAGGAGAGCCAAATGCAAGGCACATAGAGTGTGCTAGATGGGATAAATCGATTAAAGAGGGGATGGTACCTAAGGAGTTTTTGGAAGATTACCGTCGAGCAGGTTCAATGGCAGGGGTGGTTCTTCTTTTTTTTCTTTTTCCTGGGATAGGAAGGATGTTTTTGGAAGGTTGTTTTTTCTCTTCTTTTTTGAATATAGGAAGGTTGCTTGTTCTTTATCTTAAAAGAAAAAGAGAAAAGAGAAGTTGTTAGGCTCACAACAATACCTTGATCAAGTAATATATTTATAAAACTGATTACATTGTTGCAGTTATTGTACTGCAGAGGTTCTGCTTCCTGATTTGTTTCAAGCGAAATATGGCTATGCAGGTCTCATGTATGGAGTCATTTCTGCTTGTGTTTTCAAGGTCACAAGCTGATCAACAATGAGGACCATATCCTATTGTTTGGAATACGTGATGGCTGTAAGGTTTGTGCTTAGGAGAAAGATAAGATCTTTAAACTTACTTGTTCAGAGGAAAACTTTTTAGTCATGAGAAGCTACATCTGTGACTTTGAAACAGCAAGAAATCATAGTAACTACGCCTAATTTGTTGCTTTAGGCTGCATGCTGATTTTAGTCTATACTAAAGAATCTCCATTTCCTTCTTTGTGGTTGACTTTATTTGCTTATGTATTTATCAGCTTCACTTTGTCCAACATCAATCTACAAATTCTGGCTTAACAATGGAGTTTCGTGAAAGGAGAATCTCAACTCGGAATCAGCCAAAGATGTAAGTTGTATTATTTCACTTGCAATCTTCGCTATGTTAGCATGTATAATTTTATTCTTGCAAGATGATACAATACCATAAATATAGGTTTTGGCTTCTATAATTAAACTATTACTGATAGATAGTGAATCTTGGTCCTCAATTTAATCAACTGAAGCTCTCATACACTTTCCTTCATATAAGTTCTTCCCACTTCATGTATTTTTAAGTTGAATAGGTATTTATGTTTTCTTTTGCAGAACATTGGAAAAATCAGATCTGCAGTTATATGAGGGTGGTGTTAGTGCAGTTAACAAATCTGGTGCTGTTAACCCACAACTCATGAAGCCTAAGTTTCATTAGTGTCATGAAGACATTTATATCCCTCCCCTCCCCTCCCCTCCCCTCATCTCTCCCTTCGTCTCTTCGTCTTTGGCTGATACCATGTTGAGATTATCCAATGTATAGATTGATGTTGAACAAAGTGAACCGGATAAATACTTAAAAGTAGACGATTACGATGCCCGATGATGCTGTTGTAGTCTTTTCCTGCGGTATTTGCTAACAAATCATGCCGCCCATACAAGGGTGTATTTGATAACAAATCTTGAGAAATATGCGTTTGATTAGATTGTGTCATAGTGTATTCAATGAGTTTTCAGCCTATGCCGACATTCAACAACTGATTCTTGTTTGGGTTTATCTAATACAATATTTTGTATAATACAGATTATCTGAAGAATTCTTAATTAGCAAACTAAAAATATTCAAAAGATTATCTTAAAACTGATTTTGGATCTAAAACATTAAATTACGCATGCATTCTTTTTTTTTTTTTTTTTTTTTTTTTTTTTTTTTTGAGAAATCACGGATGAGAAGGACACGATAAGTTCGTTGTTCTTCTTATAATTTTTCATTTTTCAATAATTGTAATGGAAGAGCATCTCCAATGGGATTGTGACGAATGGGGATTGAAGATAAAATAGATATCTCAAGAAAATAGAAAAAGTAGGACCAAATCGAGAAAAATATTGGGTAACGAAATTGGATTTCGGTTTTCTAAACATACATGCTATATGGATATTTTTGAGGGCCGCTAAGGGCACCCCACCGTTTAATGAAGGCACTCAACTTTTTTTAAAAAATTTCAGCGAAAATGGAAAAGACCATTTTGCCCCTGTATATATATTGATTCAAACCCTACAAACCATTTTGACAGAAAAAACGGGGCACCCCACCACCGAGCTTGAACCTAAAACGACATTGCGTTTGCCGACCGTTTATCGATTCTTGCAAATTGACATCATCCGACAGCGATGTAACAATGTTTGATAACCATATTATGGTTTGAAGGAACTGTTTTTTGTCAATGTAGGGTTTCTTAAATTTTCAGATGTTTTTTCACAGACGCGATTGATTCGGCCTCGCAGGACCGAGAGTTATGCACACGTCTCGGTCACCATCCACCGAGAACTGAATAACAGTCTCGGTAATGGACAACCGAGAGCTATTCTACATTCTCGGTTGGACATCACCGACAGGACATAAACTATACACTTCGATTTACTCTCGTGAAGTGGTGACCGAGAATACACTAGTTTTAAGAAATGCTACGCACGATTCCCCTGCTCGCTTCGCTCGCGGGAATTAATTTCTAAGAATTTATTAACAAAATTTAAAATTGTAATTAAAATTTAAAAATTAGAAATACAAGTACATTTTTTAGCTTATCAATATTCTCTACTGTGATTGAGATAAGATGTGAATGGAAAAACAAACTAATCATGCTAGGACATTACTTCCTCAAAAAAAGTGTATTGGATTTATGAGAATGAGTTCATGATTGATTTGGAGATAAAAAAAAAAAAAACGTGTAGTGAATTGATAAAAAGTTAGAGTTTGATTTGGATACAAAAGAAAATGTTGATTTGGAGATAAAAAAAAAAGTATGGGCAAATAGGTAAATTTCATTACCACTCAAAAATTTGTGATTCGTGCTTTTATATATATGATATATATATATATATATATATATATATATATCTTATCCTGAAATATCATTTATCCTATCCTGTTTTAAAACATATATATAAGGATAAAAAATAATAATAAAAGGCGGACGAACAAAAATAGATGGATAAAAAAAGGTAAACAAAAGAACTGAAAAAATATATTTATTCTTTTAAAAAAAGTTAACAATAAAAAAAATGTTTCCACATCTACAATCCGCATTGTGTATCGAAGAAGGTTTTTGGAGTTTAATTTAAGTTCGTCTAACTTCGTTTTAAAATCCAAGAAATCCATATCTTGTGCTTTCCTAAAGCCTCAATTTCATTTTATGTTTTATCAAATGATTTTCCTTCGTTTGACCTTAATTTAAGTTTGTCTAAGATTTTTTCTAAATATTTTAAAATTTTAAAAATTCGAGAAATATTTGTCCCTTATTAAAAAAAATGATGTGTCATAAAATATGTTAGGTTAGGAAGTAAATAAATTTATTTATTCTTTAAAAAAGAATTAACAATAAAAAAAATGTTTACAAATTTACAATCCGAATTGTGTATGGAAGAAGGTTTTTGGAGTTTATGAATCCACACCTACAATCCATATTTACCATTATAGATGCTCTATCAAGAGCTGCAATATATATATAAACAAGCAATATAAGATCTTAGCATAAAATATTTTTTATCCACAAAAAAAAAAAAAAAAAAATTTCGAAGACTTTTGCAAGAAATATTAAAACATTTTAAAAAGATTTTTAATCTACAAAAAAGAGTCGATTTTTTATCATGGAATATTAGAGTGTGAGATGACGTGCGGGATCACATCAATCTCACCCAGTTTTATTTGAGGTCCACACGTCATGACAAGTGTGACTTGGAGGTGTCATTATATAATCTTTTATTTTTAAGATAAAAAATATTTGGTAAACTATTTTAACAGTAATCTAGGTGGGCAAACCGATCAAAAGACAGAAAAATAGCAAAAGAGAATATTAAAACGGTGTATCTATCTTCTTAAAAGGAATATGGGCTTCTTCAACGATCGATAAAGACAACAAACACAAAAATAACTCAAAAAAGAAAACACAGAGATCAGGTATTGGGCCAGAAACCGAATATGAATATGAATTATCAGAGACGTGGTTGAATATTAATAGTAGTAGTGTTTAATATATATATATATATATATATATATATTAAACATAGACAAGTATATCTATATATACCACATATACATCTACATCTTAATCTACGTACAATTCTTATATATCTATATGACTATATCTATATCAGAAATGAGCTATATACATTGAATAGAGACAGAGATATCTCTTCACTAGTGCAGTTGACACGCAAAAAAAATGAAAAAAAAAATGATTCAGAGTGTTATCTGAGTACAAAGACGGGTTAGTTAATTACGACTACAAGATAGATGCAAATATAAGATAAATACAAGTAGTTGCAAAAATAAATCTATATATCTATTTCTCAACAATCCTAACCAAAGGAGAATGTTAGTATCATGAAAAAGAGGCTAAAATAACAATGAGATTGTTGCCAATTGAATGTGTTGTTTGTATTAGGAATGTACAATATATAGAGAAAGTTAATTACAACCACAAGATAGATACAAATATAAGATAAATACAAGTAGTTGATAGATCATGAATATAATCTTGCTAGTTCCGAATATACTTATCATGGAACAACCAAGTCTAATGGACCTTGTGCCTTATAACAGGATACAGGATGCAAGAAAAGACAACTTATGACTCTTACTAATAAAACAAGCATGACATAAACTAAAAATTTTATTCGACGGCACTTTTATTTGCAACTGAAACCCAAATGTGGAAAGCCAAGTGGATATATAGTCTTGAAATATATAGTCTTGAAAGAAAAGCTTGCTTAGGAATAGATGACACATGAGCTCAATAGGTCCTTTGAGGAGCAAATCCTTCGTGAGAATATCCTTGATTTCAAAACAATAAGGAATTAAATAATTTGATTTCAAAACAATAAGGAATCAAAGAATTCAAATTCAAATGAGACGTTGTTAGCATGAGTAGAAGTAGAAACATAAAGTAAATTTGTGCTAAGTGTAGGAACAAGAAGATGATCAAGGCAATACATGTTCTTTGCAGCGGCTCTATATAAGAATTATGTAGAAGCCTTTAGTCTCCTAAAATCATACTAAAATATTATCACCCTCGTAAGCCCCAAACATTCTACAAATTGTTTGATGGTACAAGTGCTTTTTATAGGCTTGAGGGTGAACCATCCAACTTTCACTATAAATACAAATTCTCATCAAATTTGTAACGTCAATGAAGCTTAATTATAGACATAATATTGATTAAAAACGTAAGTTACATATTTTGATTATTATATGAATAAGATATGAAATTAAAATGATTTAGTGACCCAGTTTGGGCACCATTTCGTGCACTAACCTGAGCTGGACAGTGGGTCTCACCGACTGTCAAGTAGCAGTCTATTTAACTGACTAAAAGCACAGTTAAATTTGTTTTTTTTTAAATAAATTTCGTAACATCAGTACGGAAAAAACAATTTGTGACACAGTTTCAAATTTCAAAATTGAAATTTGGAAATCAAAATCCTCAGTGTTATTTCGGATGTGTTTTAGGCTTTCACGATTTTAAAAGTTGAGTTGTTGGTTTTAAGGTTTCAGGGTTTACCTTCACTAGAGTTTTTTAGGATCTCACCATTTCGAAAGTGGATTTGTTGGTTTTAGGGTTTATGGAGCGTTTTATGTATTCAGGGTATAATAATTAAATTGGATAGTTGCTATTGTTTATATGTTTGGTTTTACATTTTTGGATATTTTTTTTCAGAAGGTTGCATTATTTATATGTTGTATGGTTCTTGGTTTACACTTAGGTTATGTTTGATAGCAAAGAAGTTTTCGATGAGAAAAAGTATTTACTTTAGTAAATTTTCTCTAGAGAATTTTCTAAAAAGAATTTCTCATTGTTATTTGATTGCACATGACAAAATTATCTTTTTCAATTTTATGTTGTTTGATAGATAATGATTTTTTTTTTCATTTTTCTACTAGGTTTTTCTGCGGTCCCACGAATTCGAACCAAAATTAAATCAAGATGATAATTAATAAAGGTTACGCACCGAAATTGAATCGGCAACGACTATCTTGAAAAAAATTGATGAACTCAAAATAATCATAATAACTTAATTAATTGATAACTAACATAAATGAAAGAAATAAATAATGTTTCAGCATTCTTCAAAAAAAAACTTATGTTTTTGCTTCTAAAAGTAATCTCTAATTTTCTCTGCAAATATAAAATCACCCAATCTTTCTTCAAGTTTTCATTAAACTGAAAAAATATATTCGTATCCTTAACTTTACCTCCCAATAAAAAACATGACACGCATTACGTCTTCTTGACTTAGTTCAGGAATACTACGAAGCTCCTTTTGAAGACGTGCGCAATCTGTGTGTGCAAATGCATCTGCTAGTTTGTTGGCAGTTGCAGTTAGTCCTTGCTCGGTAGTATCAACGTTACTACTCTTCTTCCTTTTAATTCTCCAGCCATTTGATGTCATACGAGTTGAACTGGATGACGAGTGATTCACCTCATCTTTTTCTTCTTTAGTTTCCAAAAATAAAATAAAGTAAAGCCTTCCTTAGGTGAATTATTTCTTCAGCATAAATACAACAATTTATGCCTTAAAAGACCAAAAGAGTATTTGAAGCACGTCTTCAAATTAATTCACCAAGTACCCCAAGAATTCCTGACACTTATAGATAGGTAGAAATGGACAATTTAAGCTAAGAAATACTCCTAGTTAACTAACATACTTTTGAGCTTTTTAACTTGCATATTTGGTGTATTTGTTGTCCATACATTTATTCGATTCTATTGCATCGTGCATCAAGATTAGGGTGCGCAAATCCTAGTGTACATCTTATATATAGGCAATGTTTCTATCAAAAGTGTGTCGCCCAATCACTAGCTTGTAACATCATCACCATTAAATTGGTACCAATCTTAAACATACAAATGCTTTAGAAAGAATTATAAACTAGTGATATGAATCTAGATTAGAAAATACTATTAAGACCGATTGCATTTTTTAACCATTTAGGTCTAGTAATGTAAATTTAGTGACAAAAACATTAAGACAACCTACTTTAAGAACACTTCACTTCATTGCTAATGTCCCCATCCAAGAACAGAGAACCTTAAGACTACCTTCATGTTACTCCATTTTTATTTGATTTGAATTGCTACTACAATTTTCTAGAATGGGTACCATTGAGATAAAATCAATAAAGCATTTAATCAAAAATGGGATCTTTATTGATGCGGGTTGATGATGGTTTGCACATGAAGGTACACACTTTGATGGGGTGTTTTTCATGTTCTCTATGATGCTTGGTCCAGTGGCAAAGATGGTTACAATGCAGGCACCTTAATCTCATGAATGCTTATTTTACTGGTAGGGGCATCCATTTGTGTGAATGTTTACAACTTGTGTATCTTTATCTATGTTGTAGGAGGAAGAAGCAGGCTTAGGAACATAGCTCGTGAAGTTCTCGACCATAGTTTAGTGTCGAGCTTTGAGGGAGTACCCACTGCAACGCTCATTGGAGTTTGCATGACATGAGGCCTTGCTAAAGATCTCATGACTCAAAAGAGTGGTTGGGGGGAATTACATGGAAGAAACTAAGATCTACAACGTAATGAGGAAGTGAGAAGATCTTTAATAGGGGGAAATGAGGTGGTTGGAACGTTTTGAATGGCTTCAATGAGGATACATGTTATGAATCTAAGTGACAACCAATCTTTTTAGTGGCGTTGATAAAATGATTTGTGCATCCTACAAGCGATGTATTCCATAGATGGGACGCTTCTTGGGTAGGGATATGGGATAAGTGCACTGCCAAGAAATAATAGCATTTTGGTTAGGATATGTTTGATCTTCTGCTCAAAACTTTTGATATTTTGTACATAAATTATTGTTGTCTGTAACTTGTAACTTACAAATTTACATACATATATAAAGCATTTAATCAATCACTTTACAGACAAGAATCTTACATAGGCATATAATCAAGCACTTTCTAAGCAAGGCATCAACCAAATTGATGAAGTAGAATTAGCTTTGCTAACATCTTATAAACTAAAGAAAAGAAGTGACCACATTAAAATTGATATTGTGTTGTAGAAAATACCTCTATGTTCGTTCAAAGTTTTCCAAAAAAACTGAGATTGTTGAGAAGAAAGTGAGAAACTTAAGTTCTCAAGATGGGAGGAGTCACATAAGCAAAAGTGAATCGTTGAGAATAAAGCGAGATTTGTGAGAAAATTTGTTGGAGTTTATAAGGGAATAGATTTGAGAAGAGATAGTTGCAGGAGGAGATTTAAGATGAGATAGTTGCAGCCATGAGTAGACTAGTTCTTATAGAAGAAGGAGACCGAGTTTGGGTGGGATTCGTTCAATAGAAAATCTCGAATTTTCACCCCGAAACCAAAGAAAACAAATGAAGAAAATATAATCGTGGGTTTTTTTATTGGGTTACAATTCCATCAAACACTAAATAAAACGGTTATTGAAAAATCACACAATTTTCTATGATTTTTTTCTTCTTTTTTTGCTATCAAACACACCTTTAAGGTTTATGTTTTAGGATTTCATTTTTTTGGTAGAACTTTATTAAAGCATTATTAAGCAATATATATTCTACTATATGCATTATGCGGTAAGAAAAAAGAACAAATTAGAAATGCTTCCTTTTAAGTATTCTGTACTTTTAAGTCAAAAATAAAAAATCGATAATTGACGTATAGTTTTTCTTATAAACATTATTAACAATTAGTTATGTTCTATTCTTGATTTTTATAATACAAATAATACTGTAAGTTTGAGTTGATAGTGGGTAAGCCTTGTCCCCGATACAGCGAAATATTGAAAAAGAGACGGGTTATCCCATTCGAAGAGGTATGATTGTTAAGTAGATTTTCGTCGTTGTCCCATCAGTTCATATAAGTAGTATATTTTGTGTATAAAAATATCAAATCTTGGACAATTATTTAATCATATATTATGTATTTTGCATAAAAAAAGAGAAAACTATTTACATTATTTCTATTTTAAAAAATGTTATACTTGATTGAATTTGTTGTCAGGATATTATTGACAAAAATTACTTGTCAAGGAAAATCGGATGCTAAAATTATGAATAAAGCATCCACGCAAGGTTGCGCGCATAACGCTAGTGTTTATTCGCCAATATCTCTATAGAGATTTGAAAAGTGAATATATCACTTTATCATTATCCTTTCACCTTAAGGAGCTATGAATAAAATCAAAATTGGCGATCCTCCAAAAAGCTCGACATGAGTGGTTGTGTCCCAAGGTTCAATATTTATATCAGTCGAATAGAAATTATAATTCCGCAACTTTAATTACCTCTTTGTCGAGGCTGTGCAGAAATGTGATTTATGAGTCAATATAACAAAATCCACGTGATACGCCTCGATATATTATTGCAACAAAATATCGATTGTGTTCTACATGATGGAGACTTCAAAGATCAAGATGCTTCTTAAGGAGATAAAGCTCGGTGCACAAGACTCTACTTGAAAGAAAGCTTTTATGGAGATAATATGATTGGGTTGCATTTATGGAGATAATGTGATTGGTTTCATTTGATATGAAAAGTATATTGGGTTGCATGAGCACATAGATTTTTTCACTCTGAAATAAAATCTCACGATATATATATACATATATATATATATTTTAAAGATGATTACCATATACATGTATACATCTAAAAGTCAAGGTATTGGCCCCAAATTCTCTTCTTTGTGAACAAACGTGAATCCAATATTCTATACTCTCCTAATCCATAACCCAATACTTCACCAAGTACGACCTTCAAGGTTGCTTGCTTAGGACATGCACTATTATTGGCATTTTTGTTAGAATTAAATGACTTGGTATTTTTATGATTATCGTATTTTTATTTAGATTAAGTAGAAATTTCATTCACTACTAAATGGATGCATGTGATGTCAAATAGCTTCGAATGGTTATTTAAATATTAATTTTATGAATTACTTTTATATTATATAATATAAAATCTTGACTATTATACCATGATTCCCATACATCTACAGAAAACTTGTAAAATTGCATATACAGAAAACTTGTAAAATTGCTTAATGTAGGTGCGTATATACATTATATATACATGTAGCAGTAAACATTTGTAAAAAAACTTGTAAAAGTGCTTATGTAGGAGTGTATATACATTATATACATGTAGCAATAAACATTAAGACACCAATACATTGACAAATATTTGCTCCTCAATTAAAACGTATATATATATATATATATATATATGGCCTTGCATGTGCTTCTTTGAAAAGTAGAGGTAAAAAAATTTAAAAAAAAATAAAAAAATAAAAATTAATGAAATGTGTGAAAATAGGTCATCATAGGTAGCTAGCTAGAATAAATTATAGGCTAAATTCTAGGCATCCACCATGGCACATATTAATTGTTTATTGCTATTACATTAAATAAATGCTATAATTCATCTCAGTCATTGCATTTTTTCGTTGTCTATATAAATGCTATGAAGAAAATTTTCCTTACAACATTATTTTTTGGGTAGAACCTTATTATAGCATTATTAAGCAATATATATTCTACTATATGCATTATGCGGTAAGAAAAAAGAACAAATTAGAAATGCTTCCTTTTAAGTATACTGTACTTTTAAGTCAAAAATCAAAAATCGATAATTGATGTATAGTTTTTCTTACAAAAATTATTAATGATTAGTTATGTTCTATTCTCGATTTTTGTAATACAAATAATACTGTAAGTTTGAGTTGATAGCGGGTAAGCCTTGTCCCCGATAAAGCGAAACATTGAAAAGGAGACATGTTATCCCATTCGAAGAGGTATGATTGTTAAGTAGATTTTCGTCATTGTCCTATCAGTTCGTATAAGTAGTATATTTTGTGTATAAAAATATCTAATTTTGGACATTTATTTAATCATATATTATGTATTTTGCATAAAAAAAAGAGAAAACTATTTACATTATTTCTATTTTCAAAAATGTTATACTTGATTGAATTTGTTGTCATGATATTATTGACAAAAATTACTCGTCAAGGAAAATCGGATGCTAAAATTATGAATAAAGCATCTACGCAAGGTTGTGCGCATAACGCTAGTGTTTATTCGCCAATATCTCTACAGAGATTTGAAAAGTAAATATATCACTTTATAATTATCATTTCTCCTTAAGGAGTTATGAATAAAATCAAAATTAGCGATGCACCAACAAGCTCGACATGAGTGGTTGTGTACCAAGGTTCAATATTTATATCGGTCGAATAGAAATTATAATTCCGCAACTTTAATTACCTCTTTGTCGAGGCTGTGCAGAAATGTGATTGATGAGTCAATATAACAAAATCCACGTGATACGCCTCGATATATTATTGCAACAAAATATCGAGTGCGTATATCAATTTAATATGAAAATTATGAATTGATTTCTTCCCTAATAGTAGCTGAGTAAAATAATGAGATATTATACTTATAATATTACTTCCATCTAATTAATGGTCAAGCTTCATGAAGCATATGTTGCGTTTATAAAATGACCATGGTCGCAATGATAAAAGTGGTGCACCGCATGAAATATAAATGGGTAAAGTTATTGACAATGAGCATGCTTTAAATTGTGACAAGCTATATCATTTATAAAAGGCTATTAAACCATACTGATTATATATTGTCATATGACCAAATATTTTGGTGACCTTTACCATGCCTTCAAAATCAAAGGCAAAAGTATGAATTTTATCATTGAAAATGGCTCATTAAAATTGACACATCGAGATGTATTCAAATCATGAGCTAAATAAAGATGATGAATTTATGTTTTGATATAAAAGAGAATATTTCTGAAAATTGAACTTAGCCGAGGCTAATGTTCAGACGATATCAGGTACAATAGTTATAATATAGTTAATGCCTTGCACTAGAAGAATTTTACTCAGAATAATAGAGAAATTATCTATATGAATTTGTGTTATCTGATAATGAAGTTCCCAGGTATACATTCTGATTTTATTTTTCTACGTAAGGCAAATTAAAACGAATATCATCATAAAGTAGATGATTTAATGACATTCATAATGTGGAATGATTTTTTGATCATCCATAATCATCGATATAATCCGAAAAATTATAAATTCGCATGGACATCTTTTATGGAACCACATTTTTTTATCAGCTAGTTATTATCTCAAGGCAAATCAATATGAGACTTGTATTGATTTAACTCTCCGTCAATCATATTATAAAATGTCATGGGCCCTTGACAAAGAATATATTTATAGCAATCTTTGTTAATTGTCACTTTGATAAAGTAATTCTCTCAGTGTTAGAGGGAGATATAAAGCCAATTTAAAAGGAATGACGTGAAATTGTTTGAAACGCATCAAGTTTGTTGTATTATGATCCATGTACATATTAATTGAACTTAAAATTCAAAGGATCATTCATTAGCAAAAAGTTATGAATCAATTACTTGATAAGTGTGCTAATATAAAAGAGTGGCAAAATCAAATGTTCCAACATTAAAGGTTCATATAAGAAATGATGTCCCTATGCAACAAAATGTTTAAGATTTAAAAGACCAGATATTGTATTTTAAATTAATTGCAATGATTTGTTGCAATGTAGTCTAAGATGTCTCATGTGAACACGAGGGGGATAATCGAAATGAATAATTGATTAGTGCATTGCGCTCTTTTTCCCTTAGATAAGGTTTATCTCTCTGGATTTTCCTAGTAAGGTTTTTAACGAGGCAATCCTAATAGTATTAAAACTCCATTCAAAATTGATTATAATATTGTACTCTTTTTCCTTTAGCTATTGTTTTATCTCACTAGGTTTTCCTAGCAAGGTTTTTAATAGGACAATCCTATCAATACCATACTCTGTATAAAGATTGATCATAACAATATACTCTTTTTTTCTTAACTAAATCTTTTTACGACACGATTTTTCTTAATAGAGGTTTTAACGAGGCATATTATCTCAACAAGTGCCATCCAAAGGAGAGTGTTGTAAACGTAACGGGAAAGTGGATGACCCTTTCTATCCCAACCTTTTGTAACACCTATTTAATTGTAAGTTAATATTGTATAATATGTAAGTGTAACTTGTGCCCTTTGGTTTTCATCTCATTATCACCAAAAGGGCTATCTAATGGGGTCATCTCCATGTAACGTGTACACATATATTAAAACGAAACCTTTCACACTTCCCTAATCTATTCTCTGGTTCAATATTGACGCGCACCGAATGCATCAATAAAATATATTACCTAGACCAACTATCTTGTAGATAGAGGTAAATGGTCGATCCTACTAGGATCGAAATCTTTCTAAGGTCAAAAAGAAAAGAAATGAGAAAAAACAGGGGTTTCGAGAGAATGAATAAATTGACTAATCTGATTAGCAATAAAATAAATAAAGGAATGAAAATTGTTTTAAAATCAATTAATGAAAAACACCTAGGTCAAGACATACAAGTTTGTTTCGATAAAATATTGGATTTGGTCATCAAATCTATGTAAATTATTGAAATCAAAAGTATTATAGTGTAGCTATAGACCCAATAACGTACGCGGTTCCTCGCACTTCCTAATCTCGATAGCTAAAGTACGACAATGACAACTTCCCTATCAATCGTATAACTCTATACTCAAACGCATTGAGTTTAACACGGTGATCGCAGTGAGTTTTGTGAAGTCACTATAAATACAAATTCCCATCAAATTTGTAACGTCAAAGAAGCTTAATTATAGACATAATGTTGATTAAAAATGTAAGTTACATAGTTTGATTATTATATGAATAAGATAGGAAATTAAAATGATTTAGTGACCAAGTTTGGGCACCATTTCGTACACCAACTTGAGCTAGATAGTGGGTCTCACCGACTGTCAAGTAGCAGTTTGTTTAACAGACTAAAAGCGCAGTTAAATTTATTTTTTTAAATAAATTTCGTAACATCAATACGGAAAAAACAATTTGTGACCTAGTTTCAAATTTCAAAATTGAAATTTGAAAATCAAAATCCTCAATTTTATTTCGGATGAGTTTTAGGCTTTCACGGTTTTAAAAGTTGAGTTGTTGGTTTTAAGGTTTAAGGGTTTACCTTCACTAGAGTTTTTTAGGGTTTCACCATTTCGAATGTGGATTTGTTGGTTTTAGGGTTTATGGTGCGTTTAATGTGTTCAGGGTATAATAATTAAATTTGATAGTTGTTATTGTAGGGTTTGTGTAGGTGTTCGAGGGTTTTAGTGTTTGGCTTTGCATTTTTGGATTTTTTTTTTGAAGTTTGCATTGTTGTTATGTTGTATGGTTCTTGGTTTACACTTAGGGTGTGTTTGATAGCAAAGAAGTTTTCAATGAGAAAAAGTATTTACCTTTGTAAATTTTCTCTAGAGAATTTTCTAAAAAGAATTTCTCATCGTTGTTTGATTACACATTACACAATGTTCTTTTTCAATTTTCTGCTGTTTGATAGATAATGAATTTTTTTTTTTTTTCTACTAGATTTTTCTGCAGTCCCACGAATTCGAACCAAAATTAAATTAAGATGATAATTAATCAATGTTACTCACCGAAATTGAATCGGCAACGACTATCTTGAAAAATATTAATGAACTCAAAATAATCATAATAACTTAATTAATTGATATCGAACATAAATGAAAGAAAATAAATAATGGTTCAGCATTCTTCAAAAAAAACTTATGTTTTAGCTTCTAAAAGTAATCTAAATCCTTCTTCAAGTTTTCATCCAACTGAAAAAATATATTCGTATCCTTAACTTCACCTCCTAATAAAAAGCATGGCACACATTACGTCTTCTTAACTTAGTTCAGGAATACTACGAAGCTCTTTTTGAAGACGTGCACAATCTGTGTGTGCAAATGCATTTGCTAGTTTGTTGGCTGCTGCAGTTAGTCCTTGCTCGGTAGTATCAACTTTACTACTTTTTTTTCCTTTTAATTGTCTAGTCATTTGATGCCATACGAGTTGAATTGGATAACTAGTGATTCACCTCATCTTTTTCTTCTTTAGTTTCCAAAAATAAAATAAAGTAAAGCCTTCCTTAGGTGAATTATTTCTTCAGCATAAATACAACAATTTATGTCTTAAAAGACCAAAAGTGTATTTGAAGCACACCCTCAAATTAATTCACCAAGTACCCAAGAATTCTTGACACTTATAGATAGGTAGAAATGGACAATTTAAGCTAAGAAATACTCCTAGTTAACTAACATACATTTTAGCGTTTTAACATGCATATTTGGTGTATTTGTTGTCGATACATTTATTCAATTCTATTGCATCGTGCATCAAGATTAGGGTGCGCAAATCCTAGTGTGCATCTTATATATAGGCAATGTTTATATCAAAAGTGTGTCGCCCAATCACTAGCTTGTAGCATCATCACTGTTAAATTGGTACCAATCTTAAACATACAAATGCTTTAGAAAGAATCATAAACTGGTGATATGAATCTAGATTAGAAAATACTATTAAGACTGATCACATTTTTTAACCATTTAGGTCTGTAATGTAAATTTAGAGACAAAAACTTTAAGACAACCTACTTTAAGAACACTTCGCTTCATTGCTAATGTCCCCATCCAAGAAAAGAGAACCTTAAAACTACCTTCATGTTACTCCATTTTTATTTGATTTGAATTGCTACTACAATTTTCTAGAATGGGTACCAATTGAGATGAAATCAATAAAACATTTAATCAAAAATGGGATCTTTATTGATGTAGGTTAATGATGGTTTGCACATGAAGGTACACACTTTGATGGGGTGTTTTTCATGTTCTCTGTGATGCTTGGTCCAGTGGCAAATATGGTTACAATGCAGGCACCTTAATCTCATGAATGCTTATTTTATCGGTGGGGGAATCCATTTGTGTGAATGTTTACAACTTGTGTATATTTATCTATGTTGTAGGAGGAAGAAGCAGGCTTAGGAACCTAGCTCGTGAAGTTCTTGACCATAGTTTAGTGTCGAGCTTTGAGGGAGTACCCACTGAAACACTCAGTGTGGTTTGCATGACATTAGGCCTTGCTAAAGATCTCATGATCTAAAAGAGTGGCTGGGGGAATTACATGGAAGAAACTAAGATCTACAACGTAATGAGGAAGTGAGAAGATCTTTAATAAGAGGAAATGAGGTGGTTGGAACGTGTTGAATGGCTTCAATGAGGATACATGTTATGAACCTAAGTGACAACCAATTTTTTTAGTGGCGTTAATAAAATGATTTGTGCATCCTACAAGCGATGTATTCTATAGATGGGACGCTTTTTGGGTGGGCACTGGGGATAAGTGCACCGCCAAGAAATAATAGCATTTTGGTAAGGATATGTTTGATATTCTACTCTAAAATTTTGATATTTTGTACATAAATTTTTGTTGTTTGTAACTTGTAATTTAAAATTTTACATACATATATAAAGCATTTAATCAATCACTTTACAAACAAGAATCTCACATAGGCATATAATCAAACATTTTCTAAGCAAGGCATCAACCAAATTGATGAGGTAGAATTAGTTTTGCTAACATCTTATAAACGAAAGAAAAAAAGTGACCACATTAAAATTGAGATTGTGCTGTAGAACATACCTCTATGTTCGTTCAAAGTTTTTCAAAAAAATTGAGATTGTTGAGAAGAAAGTGAGAAACTTAAGTTCTCAAGATGGGAGGAGATCACATAGGCAAAAGTGAATCGTTGAGGATAAAATTTGTTGGAGTTTATAAAGGAATAGATTTGAGAAGAGATAGTTGCAGGAAAAGATTTAAGATGAGATAGTTTAAGCCATGAGTAGACTAGTTCTTATAGAAGAAGGATACCGAGTTTGGGTGGGATTCGTTCAATAGAAAATCATGAATTTCCACCCTGAAACAAAAGAAGAAAAATGAAGAAAATATAAACGTGGGTTTTTTTATGGGGTTACAATTCTATCAAACACTAAATAAAGCGGTTATATTGAAAAACCACACAATTTTCTATGATTTTTTTCTTTTTTTTTTGCTATCAAACATACCCTTAAAGTTTGTGTTTTAGGATTTTATTTTTGAATTCCTTTTTAGGGTTTTATGTGTATGTGTTTTCCTTTTTAAGTATTCTTCTTATTAGGCATGTCAATAAAGAATGACAAACGTTGTTGGAGTTGTGGTAGCCTCGACCACTTTGAAGACTCATACGCACTGTAGGAGCCTTGCCCAAAGTGTTCAGCTGGTTTCCTAGGAAAGAGGCGAGTCAAAAAGGAGGGCCCTAATAAGAATCGACCTTTTATGGTTTGTAATACAGGGAGGAAGGTGTGTGGGTTCTTTAATTGGGATGACTATCAACGCTCTCGCCCAACAATGCCTACCTATTCAAACACAAGGCAAAATTACAGTTACGGTGGAAGTGATTGCAATTGTCAATGTGAGAAAGGGAACAGTTCTGGAGGGAACGATAGATGTTCATCCGATAAGGAATGAGAAAGCGAGGTTGAGATGGAGTTCTCGACATTATTCATGGAGCGATTGACAGTTAGTGGTATGCATAAAATTTCTAGAACAACAACAACAATCATTAGAAGGAGTGACTGAAGAGTGTAGAGGTTTAAAGGTTGTGTAGATTGTCATCTAGGGACTATTATTGTTGGATTATTGTCCCATCGTTTTAGTAATTAATACTAATTTGGATCTTAGTGTAGTAAATATTTTGTTCTCTGGTTTGTTGGTTGTTGGTTGGATCCTTGTTGGTTTGTTAGTTTGTAGACACTTCTGATATGTAGTCAATCGAACTTTGTACTCCTATGTTGTTTCATAGTTTGTTTTATAGTTCTTTGGATATTGTTTTCCCCATTTCAGGGAATTGTTAATTTGAATGTTGTTATTCCTACATCAAACAAATCATAGTAGAGTACGTATAATGTTTTCAATAGAGCATCGAAATGGTATTCATATTGAATACATGACAGTAAAGTTGAGTAAAAAAATTGTACCATAATGCATCAAAAAATGGTAGATACCCTAGATTAACTATTTGGTGCATGGTGCACTAAAACCTGATTGGTAGAACTTGTTTAAACCTACTTGGGAAACCAACTCCCTAATAGCCAAACCAAAATGGAAACAAAAGGAAAATGTAGTTCAAGTATTCAAAAGAAAACCATGAACAAGACCTACTTTACTGTTTAATACATGCCTAAATAAAGTTGTTAAAAATATGTGAAAACCATTAGTAAGACCCCATCAAGACTCCCTGCTTACTTATCACTGCCCTTGCATGATGGTTGCCCAATTGCGGATAACACATTCCAGCCATTTAGCTGTGCCTTCATCTGCACAACTACCCTATTTATCTCGGACCCGTACTTTGAAATGTGTCGTTCGACTGCAGCCACACGATCTCCCACTAAGCGGTAGTTGTGCCTCAACCTTGTGTCAAACCTATCCTCAACTTTGTCCATAGTTTGACTGAACAAATTTACGATCTCCTCCTTTAGCATGTTGCAATCGTTCCTCATCTTGGCTGCTACATCCGTCTTCAAGCTAACGCCGATTAAATGGATGACCACCTTAACCTTTTCAAGGTCCTCCTTAACATCCTAGAGTTTATGAAGTATTTGTTGTTGTTAGGATTGTAAAGGAGGGGATATGGCCTCATTCACATGCTGGTTCACCTCTCCCGTCTCCATTGGTGGAATGAAATTGTTATGGTCCGGGACACTCACATGGTCAGCTTTATCAACATGGTTCTCATTTTGGTCCTGAATTAGCTAGGCCACTTGCATTTGGGTCTTATGTAGATCATCATATTGCGTTTATGTTTAACGGTCCACATGGGTTATGCATCATATGTTTTGTTACTATAGAATACAACCTAGACTCGGTTACAAGACATGGAATTTCCGCTCTAACTAAAGAGTCATAATTATCAGGACAATTTAACTTATCACTTTCTTCTAAAATTAGCAACAAATGTGAATGTGGCAATCCCCTCTTTTGAAATTCAATAACATGTACATGAGCTATTACTTTACCTAACACACCTCTAACAAATAAGTCATGTTTCAATTCTTCTAGTTTTGATCGAAAAACTCTAGTTGTTACGTCAGGTCTATCTTGAGCCTTTTGTCCAGGTAATAGTTCTTGGGTAATTTCCAACCAATTAGTGTTGCAAGTGATGGTAATAAAAAGGTCGGGTTTTCCATACCTCCTGACGATTGCCATTGCATCTTGGTAGCGGTTATACATATCTCTTGATCACAAGATATGATGAGGGAAGAATTATTCTTCTACCAATATTACCTGCAAAATAATAAAGTCAAAATATTATAAATTACAATAAGATAATAAACTTATTTGTAATGAATACATAATATATAAAAATCACATTCATAAAAACCTGTAGTTGTTTCTCCTGAATTCGTTGCATCTTGTAAACCTTGATATAGTTCGGAACGAATGATATGTTGGTTTGTCTTCAGATATCGTAATCGCATTGTTTCTATTTTCACGTACATGTCTACCACATATTGTTGTAAAAGACGTCCACTGTAATGAAGTAGTGACATGCGTAATGGGAGAAACTAATATGAAAAAAGTTAGTTTTTGTTGAAACAAATAAATTTTTTTAGGAATAAAAGTAATAAATAAAATTATAAAAAATTAAATTATTACGATATATAGTAAAATGTAGTAATAGTACCTGAAGAACATAAGATTAGTATTGTCTGCAGCTGATTCTTCAGTGATTTGAGTTACACAATTCCAAATGCCAACCGTGTTGCCCTAAAGGAAATAAAATAGGATATTGTAAGGGATCGTAGTATGCGGCCGTGTCAGCAATGTTACGAAGGCTACCACTTTTAGTTTCTATTATGATATCTCTTTCTCTTAAATCTTCTAAAGAATCATTTCCAATTAGTATTGCCGCAACTTGTGGTGTTGAAGGTAAAACATGAATATGTCGATTAACCCTTACTTCTTGTATCAGTAGTCTACAGTTCATCACATCCTCACGTCTACCTAATTGACGAAATACTTGAACATAAGGATTATGTGCATCTAATATTAATTTTAATTTATGTAATAGACTTGGTCGTGTTATGTTTCGCTCTTGATGTCGGTGTTCAATTTCATTTTGAGTGTCATATATATACATTTGTAAGAATCTTGGTCTTGATTCATTTATTGGTAATAAACTTCCTATTCTATGGTAAATAGATCCTTGCGCACGATAAGTAAATACTCCTTGTCTGCCACTTGCTAAGTTTTCGTCTATATTAACTCCTATAGAGGTGAAGCAAAAAACATGATTATAAGAACGTATGTTTTCTCTAAAATGTTTACATTCATCAGTTTGATCTAGGAATATGTTTATTAATTCTTGTGGATTTTCGGGTGTTGGTAAATTTATTTTTCCATTGGAGCAACACAAATCTAAGGTCTTATGAACAAATAATTTGGCTCCACAATATGAACAATTTATGGGTTCTTCAAGTATTATAGTTTGGAAGTTGTAATGTGCGGGGAAATTTTTACCACTATTATGCCTATTAGGAAATGGTCTAGCGTTAGAAGAACTTGAACATGGTACTCGACGATTATTAAGCAACGTTAAATTTCGATTGCTTTGCGTAGTAGTAATGGAACCTACATGAAATTAAAATTTGTATACAATTAATTAATAATATTAATAGAAATAGCATAATTTAAAATATAGTAAATGACAGTAACATATAATTACCATCTCTTTGGTTGCAAAGTAACCTTGCTTGTTGACGAATACATGATAATCTTAGGGTTCTTGAATGGTTGACAATGTTACTGGTAGAAGTACCTGTAAAGAAAAAAAATTTAAGTTAACTGAGGAAAATAAAATAATTAATTTTATTTGGAAAAAAAAATTAATTTAATTGGTACCTTCCATTTCAGAAGACCTTGACCTAGCAATTTGACGAATGTGCGTTAACCTTTAAGCGGTTGTATTATATTTTGCAAAATTACTTGTAGATGTACCTATAAAATACATAATAATTAACATGGTGTATTATATTAGTAAGAACATATAAATTAAGTAGTGAATAAATTATTTAAAAATATAATTGTATGTACCTTCTATGGAATTGTAGCGTTGTAAATATCTTTGATGTCGAACATTCCTTTGTTCAATAGTCTCAGGAGTTTCTTGATTTCGTCGAGTTGCGAGTAGGTGATCCCTAGCTGAGTTTGATATATTTTGACGTCGTTGCCTTTGAGATAAACGACGACGATTCCGTTGTTCATTCATGGTAGCAACTATATTATTGAATTGTTGATCAATATAATGTAATGGTATACATGGAGGAATTTTTTAGATTGTAAAAGTATGTATATCTATACTATTAAAATAACCGTGAGGAGAGAAAGTCGAACCTATACATGACCAACCAACACAATATTTAGCTAGAAATCCTTTTTTTTAGGCCAGTTATAATTTTTTTTTTTTGTTGACGAATCTTGATCAGAGGCCAGCTATAAATCTTTCATTCAACAACAATTGGACTACATTATATTAGAAAGAATATACAAAAATTAGATCATAAAATTTTAGCTATAAAAAAAAATCACATTTTTAAATAAGTCTGTTTATAATATGATATCGATAACAATTATATGTTGATATGTCTCCTAAAGATTTGCATTATCTTTCAAATGAAGAATTCTCCACACACTTCGAGTGGCATCTGAAAAGCAAGGTTAAAGTGAGTGGTCCATCTTTTGTTTTTGTTAATAGAACAGCAGGACGTTTTCTCTCATTTTATTAGCGCAAATATTGGCCCTACATTGCTTAAGCTTACACATCATATTATTGATTTGAAATGACTATTAGGATGGATTTGTTTTCATTCTAATTAAGTTTTTGTATGTATATAGACAGTGTAGGATAGTGGATGTAGATGTGTGTTAAGACTCGTACAAATCAAATTAAAAATTGTGAGACTCAGAGAAATGTATTGAGTAATACCAATCAACATTAAAATCAGGGAAAGATGATTGAGGTGATCTACAAAAAAACTCGGCATAATAGATGTAGACGAAATTTGACAACATGAGGATATCTGGAAATAACTTTAGATGCACTAATTAAGAAGGATTTGAAGAATTTTAAAATCATATCATTAAGTGCATCACATCAAGCAGAATATAAGAGTTTGATCTACAAAAATACTTCAAAATTTATTACAAATACTTGTAACAAAATAAATCTAATTTTTTGTAGATCATATTATTTTTTGTAGATCAATGGTTATTGTGTGAACTCTTAATTTATTGGAGAATTTTTAATGTAACTCTATCTCAACAGTTTACCTATTAATGTACCCTAAGAAAGCCATAGTATTGATAAAAACAAATAAAAATAATAAAAGATAGAGTCTAATGTGTTTATCGATGAAGCCCTTTTGTCACTATGGTTATGGAATTATCACGGTTATATATTCTTGCAATTCGCTAATTGATTTTGATAAAAAATGCTCGCCTATGGTACTTTGCTCTAATATTGCTCTATAAATCAAAAATTTGTTTCAATTTTTTTCAAAAAAAGAATTGGTTGATTTTATCTTTTTCAAAACAAATATAATTTAAAGCTTATCCACTACTTTAGTTAATAAGGTAGCCCCAGTATGTTGAGGTCGTTAAATGTGAATCAAATTTGCTTTATGGTCTCACAACCAGTTGTTAGAATTCAATTAATGATGATAAACACCTTCCTCTGCCCTCTTTCACACACCAAAATTTTGACACCTAAACTTCCACCTCATCAATCAATTTTTTTTATTCCCCAAGCTACCTCACATGCTTGAATAGCTGCTTGAATAGCTTCCATTAATCTCCTCCCAATGCAATCAAACTTCAACTTACGTATCATATCATACCATTAAAAAAAAAAAGACTATTAGTCCTCTCAGACAAATCTCTATAGTCATTATTCCCCGTTGCAGTCATTTTTTACGGGAAAAAAAAAAACTCAGAGGATATACATTTGCATACCTGTAGCCGACTGTATAAGATTGGGGCCTTGAAGTGCTAGGAATCTCAACACCCTTAAGGGATAAAAAAAAACAGTTTTAGAAAGTCTCAAATAAAATAAATATGTGGGGATCCAAACGGGTAGTAATTAATTCAATTCGTTTTTTTTTTTCTAAGGATGTCCTACAATTAGACGAAAAATCGCAACTTCCCAACTCAAATTCAGTAGTAAAGTTCAAACCCTCATAAACCCCCAAATCAGCATTGCTGAATAAAAAAAAAAAACCAAGAAGAGGACCTGTAATTGGACGAAGAGGAAGAAGAGGAAGAATTGGTTGATCGAGTCCCTGTTCTTTCGGCGAATACGGCGGTCGCGACGCGACGATCCGTTGCGATGCCTTCTTCCGCGCTTCGATCGCGACTCCCTCTTCTTGCGGATCTTGATCGAGTCCCTGTTCTTTCGGCGAAGACGGCGGTCGCGACGCGACGATGAGGAACACGAATCCGATGAAGAAGATGAAGAAGAAGAAATCGAAGACGATGCGGGTCCCTGTTCTTTCGGCGAAGACGGCGGTCGCGACGCGACGATGAAGAAGACGAATCCGATGAAGAAGATGAAGAAGAAGAAATCGAAGACGATGCGGGTCCCTGTTCTTTCGGCGAAGACGGCGGTCGCGACGCGACGATGAAGTAGACGAATCCGATGAAGAAGATGAAGAAGAAGAAATCGAAGACGATGCGGTCGCCATTGAAGAACTCGCGGAGGTGGTTTTATTGATATATCGGTTTCTGTTATGCGCCTCCTTTCCCCTTCCACCATGAGAGGAACCCCATTTTATGTTTCAATTCGTTCTAAAATTAGTGGAACCGCAAAGTTAAAAGGTTTTTTTTCTGAAACCGCCGATTAAAATAGATTTAATTATTCACTTACCAAATTGTCCTTATTTTGAATTGTTTTCATTTAAGGTAAGAAGGGTATACTTGGGACTTTTAACCAAAAAGACTTCACGGTTAACCGTTTTGGGATTGCTATTATAATAGTATAGATATATAAATCAATTCTATAGTTTGAATTAAATAAAATATATATTGAATGTGCCTCGAGATACGCATAGTGTGATCATCGAGGAGTTGAAATAGTTGGACGATTTGGTGGCTGTTGATGGGCGTTATATGCTTCGAGATGCGTGTTGTCCAATCCCGATGAAGAACAATAAAATAAAATAAGTGAATCATTAAATTTACTTTGAGATTCGTCTGATTCGAATCTCAAGGAAATTCTAATATATATCTCCAAATTAACACCGTCTTATTCAAAGTTCGTATTTTGAAACAAAAATTGACCTCGCGATACAAACTACGTATCTCGAGAAAAAAAAAAAAATATATATATATGATGAAACGAGAATCATTAGATTTGTCTCGAAGTTCGCGTGATTGGAATATCGAGAAGATCTAATATATTGTTGCAAACGAACCTAAAGCTCCTTCTCAATTTTTTTAGTTCGCACGATGAGTGGAGAATTCGAAATTCGAGATGAATGGGAGGAGGAAATCGATGGAGGGAGAGGGAACGAAAGGAAAAGAGATCACGAGGCGATGGAGACGAATTGAAGGTAAGTATGTTATTATGTCGTTGTTGTTGTCGTTGGTTCATGGAGGAAGATGATGGCTGGGGAGGGTCTCCCCTGCCAAGTCCCAATTCGGGGTTGGGGTTGGTGTTGGGAGCCCAACCCCAATAAAATCAATTTAAAAAAAAATATATGCAACAGAGGAGTGCATGAGGAAGAAGAAGATAAAAGGGGGGGTTTGATCCCCCAGACCGAACTACGTCCGGTTCAGTAGTTAGAATGTTATGAAAAAAGAATCAATTATTTAAGGAAAAAGAATACATTTAATTATGAATCGCCCTATGATAATAAAATTCTTAAAGCTCTTTACCTCATTTTTATTGCTTTAAGCCTTAAATAATTAAGAAAATATTTGGGAGAATGAGAAATCATTAAAAATGTTGTAAATGTAATGGAAAAATGGATGACCCCTTTTGTAACACCTATTTAATTGTAAGTTAATATTGTATTATATGTAAGTGTAACTTATACCCTTTGGTCTTCATCTCATTATGACCAAAAGGGTTATATAAAGGGGTCATCTCCATGTAATGTGTACACATATATTGAAATGAAAGCTTTCACATTTCCTTCATCTATTCTCTTGTTCAATATCTAGTTCCTTGTCTTACTTTCCTTGCTTTAGTCCTAGTTAGTTTTACAACACGTTATCAACACGAGTGTGCTCTACATGATGGAGACTTCAAAAATCAAGAGGCTTCTTAAGGAAATAAAGTTCGGTGCACAAGACTCTACTTGAAAGAAAGCTTTTATGGAGATAAAGCTCAGAGGTATAATGTGATTGATTTCGTTTGATATGAAAAGTAAATTGGGTTGCATGAGCATATAGATTTTTTCACTCTAAAATAAAATCTCACGATATATTTTTTTTTTAAAAAAAGACGATTACCATATACATATATACATCTAAAAGTCAAAGTATTGGCCCTAAATTCTCTTCTTTATGAGCAAACGTGAATCCAATATTCTATACTCTCCTAATCCATAACCCAATACTTCGCCAAGTACGGCCTTCAAGGTTGCTTGCTTAGGACATGCACTATTATTGGCATTTTTGTTAGAATTAAATGGCTTAGTATTTTTATGATTATCGTATTTTTATTTAGGTTAAGTAGAAATTTCATTCACTACTAAATGGATGCATGTGATGTCAAATAGCTTCGAATGGCTATTTAAATATTAATTTTATGAATTACTTTTTTATATTATATGAAATTTGGACTATTATGCCATGATTCCAATACATCTACAGAAAACTTGTAAAATTGCTTAATGTAGGTGCGTATATACATTATATATGCAAATACCAGTAAACATTTGTAGAAAAACTTGTAAAAGTGCTTATGTAGGAGTGTATATACATTATATACATGTAGCAATAAACATTAAGACACCAATACATTGACAAATATTTGCTCCTCAATTAAAACGTATATATATATATATATATATATATATATATATATATATATATATATATATATATATATATATATAATACGGCCTTGTATGTGCTTCTTTGAAAAGTAGAGGTAAAAGAAATTTTAAAAAATAAAAATTAATAAAAATTAATGAAATGTGTGAAAATAGGTCATCATAGCTAGCTAGCTAGAATAAATTCTAGGCATCCACCATGGCCCATATTGATTGTGTGTTGCTATTACATTATATAAATTCTAGGCTAAATTCGGTCATTGCATTTTTTCGTTGCCTATATAAATGCTATAAAGAAAATTTTCCTTATACCATTATTTTTTTGGTAGAACCTTATTAAAGCATTATTAAGCAATATATATTCTACTATATGCATTATGCAGTAAGAAAAAAAAAAAAAAAATAGAAGTGCTTCCTTTTAAGTATACTGTACTTTTAAGTCAAAAATCAAAAATCGATAATTGACGTAAAGTTTTTCTTATAAAAATTATTAATGATTAGTTATGTTCTATTCTTGCTTTTTATAATGCAAATAATACTGTAAGTTTGAGTTGATAGTGGGTAAGCCTTGTCCCCAGTAAAGCTAAACATTGAAAAGGAGACGGGTTATCCCATTCGAGGAGGCATGATTGTTAAGTAGATTTTCGTTGCTGTCCCGTCAGTTTGTATAAGTAGTATATTTTGTGTATAAAAATATCAAATTTTGGACATTTATTTAATCATATATTATGTATTTTGCATAAAAAAAAGAGAAAACTATTTACATTATTTCTATTTTCAAAAATGTTATACTTGATTGAATTTGTTGTCATGATATTATTGACAAAAATTATTTGTCAAGGAAAATCGGATGCTAAAATTATGAATAAAGCATCTACGCAAGGTTGCGCGCATAACGCTAGTGTTTATTCGCCAATATCTCTATAGAGATTTGAAAAGTAAATATATCACTTTATAATTATCCTTTCTCCTTAAGGAGCTATGAATAAAATCAAAATTGGCGATCGTCCAAAAAGCTCGAAATGAGTGGCTGTGTCCCAACGTTCAATATTTATATCAGTCGAGTAGAAATTATAATTCCACAACTTTAATTACCTCTTGGTTGAGGTTGTGCAGAAATGTGATTTATGAGTCAATATAACAAAATCCACGTGATACGCATCGATATATTATTGCAAAAAATATCGAGTGCGTATATCAATTTAATATGAATATTATGAATTGATTTCTTCCCTTATAGTAGCCGAGTAAAATAATGAGATATTGTACTTATACTATTACTTCCGTCCAATTAATGGTCAAGCTTCATGAAGCATAGGTTGCGTTTATAAAATGACCATGGTCGCAATGATAAAATTTTGGACGTGGAAAAGGGGAAATGATCTGGTAAAGGTCGTATTAGTAATTTCACCAAAAGTGAAATAAAAGTGGTGCACCGCATGAAATATAAATGGGTAAAGTTATTGACAATGAGCATGCTTTAAATTGTGACAAGCTATGTCATTTATAAAAGGCTATTAAACCACACTTATTATATATTGTCATATGGCCAAATATTTTGGTGACCTTTGCCATGCCTTCAAAATCAAAGACAAAAGTATGAATTTTATCATTGAAAATGGCTCATTAAAATTGACACATTGAGATGTATTCAAATCATGGGCTAAATAAAGATGATGAATTTATGTTTTGATATAAAAGAGAATATTTCTGAAAATTGAACTTAGCCGAGGTTAATGTTCAGACGATATCTGGTACAATAGTTATAATATAGTTAATGCCTTGCACTAGAAGAATTTTACTCAGAATAATAGAGAAATTATCTATATGAATTTGTGTTATCTGATAATGAAGTTCCCAGCTATACATTCTGATTTTATTTTTCCACACAAGGCAAATTAAAACGAATATCATCATAAAGTAGATGATTTAATGACATTCATAATGTGGAATGATTTTTTGATCATCCATAATCATCAATATAATCCGAAAAATTATAAATTCGCATGGACATCTTTTATGGAACCACATTTTTTTATCAGCTAGGGATTATCTCAAGGCAAATCAATATGAGACTTGTATTGATTTAACTCTCCGTCAATCATATTATAAGATGTCATGGACCCTTGATAGAGAATATATTTATGACAATCTTTGTTAATTGTCACTTTGATAAAGTAATTTTCTCACTGTTAGAGGGAGATATAAAGCCAATTCAAAAGGAATGACGTGAAATTGCTTGAAACGCATCAAGTTTGTTGTATTATGATCCATGTACAAATTAATATGAACTTAAAATTCAAAGGATCATTCATTAGCAACAAGTTATGAATCAATTACTTGATAATTGTGCTAATATAAAAAAGTGGCAAAATCAAATGTTCCAACATTAAAGGTTCATATAGGAAATGATGTCCCTATGCAACAAAATGTTTAAGGTTTAAAAGACCATATATTGTGTTTTTAAATTAATTGCAATGATTTGTTGCAATGTAGTATAAGATGTCTCACTCATGTGAACAAGATGGGGAGAATCAAAAGGAGTAATTGATTAGTGCATTGCACTCTTTTTCCCTTAGATAAGGTTTTATCCCACTGGATTTTCCTAGTAAGGTTTTTAATGAGGCAATCCTAATAGTATTAAAACTCCATTCTAAATTGATTATTGTATTGTACTCTTTTTCCCGTAGGTATGGTTTTATCTCACTAGGTTTTCCTAGCAAGGTTTTTAATGGGACAATCTTATCAATATCATACTCTGTATAAAGATTGATCAGAACACTGTACTCTTTTTTCTTTACTAAATCTTTTTACCACGCGATCTTTCTTAATAGAGGTTTTAACGGGGCATATTATCTCAACAAGTGTCATCCAAGGAGAGTGTTGTAAACGTAATGGCAGAGTGGATGACCCTTCCTATCCCAACCTTTTGTAACACCTATTTAATTGTAAGTTAATATTGTATTATATGTAAGTGTAACTTGTATCTTTTGGTCTTCATCTCATTATGACCAAAATGGCTATCTAATGGGGTCATCTCCATGTAATGTGTACACATATATTAAAATAAAACCTTTCACACTTCCCTAATCTATTCTCTGGTTCAATATTGACGCGCACCGAATGCGTCAATAAAATATATTACCTAGACCAACTATCTTGTAGATAGTGGTGAATGGTCGATCCTACTGGGATTGATATCTTTCTAAAGTCAAAAAGAAAAGAAATGAGAAAAAACAGGGGTTTTGAGAGAATGAATAAATTAACTAATATAAGTAGCAATAAAATAAATAAAGGAATGAAAATTGTTTTAAAATTAATTAATGAAAAACACTTAGGTCAAGACATACAAGTTTGGTTCGATAAAATATTGGATTTGGTCATCAAATCTATGTAAATTATGCAAATCAAAAGTATCATAGTGTAGCTATAGACCCAGTAACATACGCGGTTCCTCGCACTTCCTAATCTCGATAGCCAAAGTACGACAATGACTACTTCCCTATCAATCGTATAACTCTATACTCAAGCGCATTGAGTTTGACACGATGATCGCAATGAGTTTTGTGAAGTCACTACACTTAGACAATTGGATCACTAGTGCGTCTGATTTAGCTTAAATTCCTAAGTTATTTAACAGGCCAAAAGAGGCGAATCAATTGGTAGGGTCAATTGTCATTAGTGTGGTCTTATTACATAAGGACGGATGCTTACGACTCACTTGCAAAAGAATCAGGGTTTAAATGTAAATTTAACCTTAATTAATCAATCAATAACAAAGAGAATAAAATAATAATGAAAAGCAATGAAATTAAAATAAATAAATCTCACAAATCAATGGATGAGAATAGTCGAACCTCCCTCGCAGTCTTGCTTAGGCCATGAGATTAGTGTCTCATGGATGAAGCGCACAAAACAAAAGAAAAGTAGAGAGGAAGAAGAATCGAATAGAAAAGGAAATAGAAGTCGAAACCTCGAGAAAATAGAAGCCGAGCCAAGAGAGCTTCAATTCGCTCTCTTTTTTTATCTCATTGTTCCTATATTTATATGTATGTATGGATCTCCATCATCTCACCATGGCACGCTTCTCAAGGCCGATCTCATGGACATTTCACATGCATGCACATCAATCTTCATATGCCTCGCCACACCATATCAACTCCTCTACTCATTGACACACGCACATGTTGAGTGTGTGCCGCTGTCCGCGGCATCATCACTCTTGTTCCTCACGTGTGGGCCCCACCAAATTTGCCTCGAGATGCGCGCTAAGGCGGTTTTCGGTGTAGAATGGATCTGGGTATATGAATATTCGATTTTGCATACTTTTTCGCCTCGGATTCAACTGTGCACTCCATTAAACCTGAAAATAATAAATAAAGATAATTAAGCTAATATTTTGGAGACTCAACCATAAAAAATATATAAATAACCTATATATAATTGCATAATTAACGACTTATCAAATATCTAGTTCATTGTCTTACTTTCCTTACTTGAGTCCTAGTTAGTTTTACCAGAAAAAAAATCAATTTAATATATTTTTTACTTGTTTTACAAAAAGCGTATAATTCAACGCTATTTTCGTAAAACTTTGCAGTATCTTATTAATTTAAGGCCACTTAATTTATATTGCAAATCCTATAGTTATTAGAGTATAATCATATTAAGAATTCTTAATATAATTTGTTTCTATTTGATGCAAATCTTATTTTATGTGGTCCATCTAAGCCCGATACAAGTCGAGCTTAAATGGGTCTAACGACGCTTAATTTAAACCTTGCTTAAATAATTCATTTTTTAAGTCAAGTAAAAATACCAAAATATTTTCTAAATTTCATGACGGCGGCCCGAGCTAGTAAATGCAAATTAATTTATGTGACCTATGCATTAAATTATCGCTTTAAGAGTTGTTGGGTAGGATCGGGTTTATATTGTCTTTTTTATAACTTAAGTGAGATCCACGATGTCGGGTGTGTGTGTCAGACGAGTATCCAAACTTACGAATAGGTTTATGTGAAGTCCGCCCCCCTAATTAAATTTTCTGGTTCCGTCACTAACATTAACCCACTCTGGAAATTATTGACTCGCGGAGATGAGTCTCACGTGTAGTGTCGAGTATGGCAATACCACACGACTCGGGTCGTCATCGACGAGGTGCCGGGCTGGAGCCATATTGTCTCATCGACTATACACTGACATATATGAGAATGGAATGGTCTAGCAAAATACTGAAATCGAAATAATGCTAAGTGAATTTCTCGTGGATTTACTTACAATAGAAGTAATGAAAACTTAGTCGCCAACACCCGCTCGCACCTCAAAACCCAACCCCAGCACTCCTTTAAGGTTCCCTAGGTCGCTGGTATCCTAAACTCAAATTTTCTAGTCATTCTGAGGTTTATGAATGGGTTTTAAGTCATATGTTCAAAACCAAAACCAATCCCTAACTTTGCTTCCTAGACACCCCTGCCAAAAAACCTCATTAGCGCAATAATTGGCTTTACTAGCTCAAAATTTGAAAGAAGAAGCACACCGTGATTGAGGAATATTTGGATTTTGATGGGGTTGGTTGGTGCCTTGAGAAAGATGCACCATTCGAGTTCGGGCTACAAGAAGTTCCATCAGACTCCTCTCTGCTATCTCTCCATCGTTGATCCTCACGGTGGCTTTGGTTTCGGTACGTTAATGCTTCTTCTTTACTTCTGGGCTTCCTTCGTTTCTGATGTCTCCATTGATGGTTTATGCTTATGGGTTTCCTTTCTTTCTAGGTTTTTTAGGGGTTCTTGATATGGGTTTTTAATAGTTCTTGATAAATATTGAGAATATAATTAAAATTCCAGTCTCCATTGTTTTTTTTTTTTTTTTTTTAATTCTTTATGTTGGGTTGTTTTTAGAGTTCTTGATGTGGGTTTTGCATAGAACTAAAAATTAAAATGACACCTCACATATTGGATTTTTCCTAGTGTTCTCTAGTGATGTATTAGTATATCTGTGTTTTTGGGTCTTTTTGTATGGTTCTTGATGTGGGTTTTTATCGATACATTATCAATTCTATGTACTTTCTTGTTATGTTCTGATGTGCTTTTTTTTTTTTTTTTTTTTTTTTTTTTTTTTTTCGATTTTTGATTTGTGCAGATGTTCGGACATTAGAGACAGCTACAGTAGCGGATCTTAAAAAAGTTGTGGAGCATGCCTTTGTCGAAAGGCTCAAGGAGGAGGAACGTGTTTTGATTTCTTGGTATCGTTTTCTTTATTTTCATTTTCTGTATATTCCTTTTGCCTATATATTTGATTTGTCTATTAATTAAGTTCTTGGGAGATGATCGTTTTATTTTTTGTTGCTTGAGAAAAGAAATAAAATGGCATTTGATAAAAGTAACATCATTGTTTCAAATCATTAACGGTTACTTAGCGATTGTTGTGTAGAATAGAGTATCCCATTTATTTTTTTGTTTGCTCGAAACCTCTGTGTGAAAATCTTGAAAGTAAATAACTTATCAATAAAAAGGATCTCTATAGCTGTGCTTTGTCTTTTTAGTCTTAGATTAGATATGGAAGGTTGATGAAAATGGGAGGGCTAGGGTGACATAAACTTGAGAGTGATATATTCAGTATTGATGTATGTAAAATAAGAGATAGTATTGATGTATGTAGTGTTAGAGGTCTCCCCGTATTCTTGTCGCCAATCAGCTTTTGAGCTTAGGCATAGAAAGAGATGGACCTTCCCTAGTTACTTCTGTCGCGCATTATGGATCTCAAGATTCTTATATTCACAAACTTGGGAAACATCTTGTTTGCTTCATAAAAAGGTTATTAGATGTACAATGATCGTGGACTCTCAACAATCCTAACTGATAAGTAAGACTTAAAAAAATAGAAATGCAACAAACTGATTAAGACCATGACATATATGGAATAAAAATATCTTTGATGATATTAGTATGGCAATCTTATTATAATTCCATCCGTTCATGTTTTCTGTTGTAAATGGGTCAATTATTTGTGATACATGGCATTTAAAAGGATGTACGAGTGATAAAATCTACATTTAAAAGGATGTGCGAGTGATAAAATCTATCATTCATGGTGCAAATGAAAAAAAAAAAAAACAATAGAAGGAAAATTTCTGAATTTCAAACATCTACCTCCAAAAGACCATACATCAAGACGAGGCAATACCCGTTCACAAATTTGCTGCCTGCTCAATCAGTTGGAGTTTGTTTTTCTTTTTTTTTTTTTTTTTGTTCAACATATACTATAGAAAAGATCATGGCATGTATTTAATTAGATTTAAAGATGTTTAATTGAAAACATATATTCAAAGCCAAAATGTTTCCACTGGCTCATCCCTAATTGTGAGCCTTAATCATAAAAAATACACAAACTGATCAAGACTTTGTGAGCACATCATTGGCAGTCGTCCTAGATCCTAGAGCATCAAATATAATCATTTTTGTGAACAAGTTTCCATCTATAAAGCATTAATAGATCTACAACACGAAATGTAGTTCTTGTCGCCAATCAACTTTTGAGCTTAGGCATAGAAAGAAATGGACCTACCCTAGTTACTTCCATAGAGCATTGTGGATCTCAAGATTCATATATTCACAAACTTCAGAAACATCTTGGTTGCTTCATAAACAGGTTATTAGATGTACAAGGCTTATGCCATAATGATATGGAGCTTGCCTCCCAACTCGAGGGAGGGAGTAGGAGAGCCAAATGCGATGCACATAGAGTGTGCTAGATGGGAGTAGGTTATTAAAATTCCAGTCTCCATTGTTTTTTTTTTTTTTTTTTTAATTCTTTATGTTGGGTTGTTTTTAGAGTTCTTGATGTGGGTTTTGCATAGAACTAAAATTTAAAATGACACCTCACATATTGGATTTTTCCTAGTGTTCTCTAGTGATGTATTAGTATATCTGTGTTTTTGGGTCTTTTTGTATGGTTCTTGATGTGGGTTTTTATCGATACATTATCAATTCTATGTACTTTCTTGTTATGTTCTGATGTATTCAGTATTGATGTATGTAAAATAAGAGATAGTATTGATGTATGTAGTGTTAGAGGTCTCCCCGTATTCTTGTCGCCAATCAGCTTTTGAGCTTAGGCTTAGAAAGAGATGGACCTTCTCTAGTTACTTCTGTCGCGCATTATGGATCTCAAGATTCTTTTATTCGCAAACTTGGGAAACATCTTGTTTGCTTCTTAAAAAAGTTATTAGATGTACAATGAGTGTGGACTCTCAGCAATCCTAACTGATAAGTAAGACTTAAAAAAATAGAAATGCAACAAACTGATTAAGACCATGACATATAGGGTATAAAAGTTGCCTGATAAACTGCTCTTACTTTAGAAGTCAAATTGAAAATTGATGTTCAAAAGCAGGAGACACATTACTTCAATATGCTAGGTGGTTATAATTGATAATTGAAAAGCCTGTTTTCATTACAAACACATGGCATATATTAGTGGAATAAAAGTTGATACTCATGAGTAGTGATGAAGAAGATTCAAGTCCCATTGTTGCCTTTGTTTTAATTTACTGTTCCCTCTAAAGTTAAAAAAAAAAAAAAATCAATCTAATCACCAAAACCCCATCAAGAGAGAGAGAGAGAGAGAGAGAAAGTGAGTGATTCTTGAATGTGATTACACCAACCCAGAAGAAGCTTTTATAACATTTTTTTTTTGTTGGCTCAGATCCTTCACTCTCTCATCATTATCATCATCTTCATAAACACTGTACAATTGGGACTCATTAAGTACACAGACTCAATACAGAGGGAAAAAAAAAAAGTAACCAAAGAGTGAATTCAGCCCCTCAAAGAAAAATCAAAAGGGCCAAAAAAAAAAAGAACAGAGAACTAAAGAAAAAAAAAAAAAACAGACACACACACACAAACACACCAAATCACGAAGACCATACATATTTGCTGCCTGTTCACAAATTTTAACCATACATTTTAAAATTGATGTATGGTTAAAATCCAAAAGACCATACATCAAGACGAGGCAATAACCCGTTCACAAATTTGCTGCCTGCTCAATCAGTTGGAGTTTGTTTTTCATTTTCTTTTTTTTTTGTTCAACATATACTATAGAAAAGATCATGGCATGTGTTTAATTAGATTTAAAGATGTTTAATCGAAAACATATATTCAAAGCCAAAATGTTTCCACTAGCTCATCCCTAATTGTGAGCCTTAATCATAAAAAAATACACAAACTGATCAAGACTTGGTGAGCACATCATTGGCAGTCGTCCTAGATCCTAGAGCATCAAATATAATCATTTTTGTGAACAAGATTCCATCTATAAAGCATTAATAGATCTACAACACGAAATGTAGTTCTTGTCGCCAATCAACTTTTGAGCTTAGGCATAGAAAGAAATGGACCTACCCTAGTTACTTCCATAGAGCATTGTGGATCTCAAGATTCATATATTCACAAACTTCAGAAACATCTTGGTTGCTTCATAAACAGGTTATTAGATGTACAAGGCTTATGCCATAATGATATGGAGCTTGCCTCCCAACTCGAGGGAGGGAGTAGGAGAGCCAAATGCGATGCACATAGAGTGTGCTAGATAGGATAAATCGATTAAAGTGGCGATCGTACCTAAGGAGTTTTTGGAAGATTACCGTCGAGCAGGTTCAATGGGGCAAGGGTGGTTGTTCTTTTTTTTTTTTTTTCCTAGGATAGGAAGGATGTTTTTGGAAGGTTGTTTTTTCTCTTCTTTTTTGAATATAGGAAGGTTGCTTGTTCTTTATCTTAAAAGAAAAAGAGAAAAGAGAAGTTGTTAGGCTCACAACAATACCTTGATCAAGTAATACATTTATAAAACTGATTACATTTTTGCAGTTATTGTACTGCAGAGGTTCTGCTTCCTGATTTGTTTCAAGCGAAATATGGCTATGCAGGTCTCATGTATGGAGTCATTTCTGCTTGTGTTTTCAAGGTCACAAGCTGATCAACAATGAGGACCATATCCTATTGTTTGGAATACGTGATGGCTGTAAGGTTTGTGCTTAGGAGAAAGATAAGATCTTTAAACTTACTTGTTCAGAGGAAAACTTTTTAGTCATGAGAAGCTACATCTGTGACTTTGAAACAGCAAGAAATCATAGTAACTACGCCTAATTTGTTGCTTTAGGCTGCATGCTGATTTTAGTCTATACTAAAGAATCTCCATTTCCTTCTTTGTGGTTGACTTTATTTGCTTATGTATTTATCAGCTTCACTTTGTCCAACACCAATCTACAAATTCTGGCTTAACAATGGAGTTTCGTGAAAGGAGAATCTCAACTCGGAATCAGCCAAAGATGTAAGTTGTATTATTTCACTTGCAATCTTCGCTATGTTAGCATGTATAATTTTATTCTTGCAAGATGATACAATACCATAAATATTGGTTTTGGCTTCTATAATTAAACTATTACTGATAGATAGTGAATCTTGGTCCTCAATTTAATCAACTGAAGCTCTCATACACTTTCCTTCATATAAGTTCTCCCACTTCATGTATTTTTAAGTTGAATAGGTATTTATGTTTTCTTTTGCAGAACATTGGAAAAATCAGATCTGCAGTTATATGAGGGTGGTGTTAGTGCAGTTAACAAATCTGGTGCTGTTAACCCACAACTCATGAAGCCTAAGTTTCATTAGTGTCATGAAGACATTTATATCCCTCCCCTCCCCTCATCTCTCCCTTCGTCTCTTCGTCTTTGGCTGATACCATGTTGAGATTATCCAATGTATAGATTGATGTTGAACAAAGTGAACCGGATAAATACTTAAAAGTAGACGATTACGATGCCCGATGATGCTGTTGTAGTCTTTTCCTGCGGTATTTGCTAACAAATCATGCCGCCCATACAAGGGTGTATTTGATAACAAATCTTGAGAAATATGCGTTTGATTAGATTGTGTCATAGTGTATTCAATGAGTTTTCAGCCTATGCCGACATTCAACAACTGATTCTTGTTTGGCTTTATCTAATACAATGGGATTGTGACGAATGAGGATTGAAGATAAAATAGATATCTCAAGAAAATAGAAAAAGTAGGACCAAATCGAGAAAAAAATATTGGGTAACGAAATTGGATTTCGGTTTTCTAAACATACATTCTATATGGATATTTTTTTGGTAGGTTACTTTTTTTAAATCTATATATATCGTACTATATATCTTATATATATAAATATAAGGATAATATATATATATATATATTAATTCCGAACTCATTCTCATCAATCCAATACACGGTTTTCTCTTTCTCTCAGTCTTCAATCGATCAAAGTGGATGATCGGTCTTCAAAGTATGGTTTTTTTCCTTGTTTCCTTTTTTTTTTTAATGAAGTAATGTCCTAGCATGACTAGCTTGTTTTTTCATTCACATCTTATCTCAATCACATTAAAGAATATTGATAAGCTAAAAAATATTCTTGTATTTTTAATTTTTAAATTTTAATTACAATTTTAAATTTTGTTAATAAATTCTTATAAATTAATTCCCGCGAGCGAAGCGAGCGGGTCAATCATGCGTAGCACGTCTTGAAACTAGTATATATATATATATATATATATATATATATATATATATATCTTATCCTGAAATATCATTTGTCCTATCCTGTTTTAAAACATATATATAAGGATAAAAAATAATAATAAAAGGCGGACGAACAAAAATAGATGGATAAAAAAAGGTAAACAAAAGAACTGAAAATATATATTTATTCTTTTAAAAAGAGTTAACGATAAAAAAAATGTTTCCACATCTACAATCCGCATTGTGTATCGAAGAAGGTTTTTGGAGTTTAATTTAAGTTCGTCTAACTTCGTTTTAAAATCCAAGAAATCCATATCTTGTGCTTTCCTAAAGCCTCAATTTCATTTTATGTTTTATCAAATGATTTTCCTTCGTTTGACTTTAATTTAAGTTTGTCTAACATTTTTTCTAAATATTTTGAAATTTTAAAAATTCGAGAAATATTTGTCCCTTATTAAAAAAAATGATGTGTCATAAAATATGTTAGGTTAGGAAGTAAATAAATTTATTTATTCTTTAAAAAAGAATTAACAATAAAAAAAATGTTTACAAATTTATAATCCGAATTGTGTATGGAAGAAGGTTTTTGGAGTTTATGAATCCACACCTACAATCCATATTTACCATTATAGATGCTCTATCAAGAGCTGCAATATATATATAAACAAGCAATATAAGATCTTAGCATGAAATATTTTTTATCCACAAAAAAAATAAAAATTCAAAGACTTTTGCAAGAAATATTAAAACATCTTTAAAAAGATTTTTAATCTACAAAAAAGAGTCATTTTTTTATCATGGAATATTAGAGTGTGAGATGACGTGCGGGATCACATCAATCTCACCCAGTTTTATTTGAGGTCCACACGTCATGACAAGTGTGACTTGGAGGTGTCATTATATAATCTTTTATTTTTAAGATAAAAAATATTTGGTAAACTATTTTAACAGTAATCTAGGTGGGCAAATCGATCAAAAGACAGAAAAATAGCAAAAGAGAATATTAAAACGGTGTATCTATCTTCTTAAAAGGAATATGGGCTTCTTCAACGATCGATAAAGACAACAAACACAAAAATAACTCAAAAAAGAAAACACGGAGATCAGGTATTGGGCTAGAAACCGAATATGAATATGAATTATCAGAGACGTGGTTGAATATTAATAGTAGTAGTGTTTAATATATATATTAAACATAGACAAGTATATCTATATATACCACATATACATCTACATCTTAATCTACGTACAATTCTTATATATCTGTATGACTATATCTATATCAGAAATGAGCTATATACATTGAATAGAGACAGAGATATATCTTCACTAGTGCAGTTGACACGCAAAAAAAAATGAAAAAAAAATGATACAGAGTGTTATCTGCGTACAAAGACGGGTTAGTTAATTACGACTACAAGATAGATACAAATATAAGATAAATACAAGTAGTTGCAAAAATAAATCTATATATCTATTTCTCAACAATCCTAACCAAAGGAGAATGTTAGTATCATGAAAAAAAGGCTAAAATAACAATGAGATTGTTGCCAATTGAATGCGTTGTTTGTATTAGGAATGTACAATATATAGAGAAAGTTAATTACAACCACAAGATAGATACAAATATAAGATAAATACAAGTAGTTGATAGATCATGAATATAATCTTAATAGTTCCGAATATACTTATCATGGAACAACCAAGTCTAATGGACCTTGTGCCTTATAACAGGATACAGGATGCAAGAAAAGACAACTTATGACTCTTACTAATAAAACAAGCATGACATAAACTAAAAATTTTATTCGATGGCACTTTTATTTGCAACTGAAACCCAAATGTGGAAAGCCAAGTGGATATATAGTCTTGAAATATATAGTCTTGAAAGAAAAGCTTGCTTAGGAATAGATGACACATGAGCTCAATAGGTCCTTTGAGGAGCAAATCCTTCGTGAGAATATCCTTGATTTCAAAACAATAAGGAATTAAATAATTTGATTTCAAAACAATAAGGAATCAAAGAATTCAAATTCAAATGAGACGTTGTTAGCATGAGTAGAAGTAGAAACATAAAGTAAATTTATGCTAAGTGTAGGAACAAGAAGATGATCAAGGCGATACATGTTCTTTGCGGCGGCTCCATATAAGAATTGTGTAGAAGCCTTTAGTCTCCTAAAATCATACTAAGATATTATCACCCTCGTAAGCCCCAAACATTCTACAAATTGTTTGATGGTACAAGTGCTCTTTTATAGGCTTGAGGGTGAACCATCCAACTTTCACTATAAATACAAATTCCCATCAAATTTGTAACGTCAATGAAGCTTAATTATAGACATAATATTGATTAAAAACGTAAGTTACATATTTTGATTATTATATGAATAAGATATGAAATTAAAATGATTTAGTGACCCAGTTTAGGCACCATTTCGTGCACTAACTCTTTGAGAAATTTGACGATGGTCTCACCGATCATCAAGTAGCGATCTGTTTAACTGACTAAAAACGCAGATTAAATTTGTTTTTTTAAATAAATTTCATAACATCAAGATCGGAAAAACAATTTGTGACCCGGTTCAAATTTCAAAATTGAAATTTGGAAATCAAAATCCTCAATGTTATTTCGGATGTGTTTTAGGCTTTCACGATTTTAAAAGTTGAGTTGTTGGTTTTAAGGTTTCAGGGCTTACCTTCACTAGAGTGTTTTAGGATTTCACCATTTCGAAAGTGGATTTGTTGGTTTTAGGGTTTATGGAGCGTTTTATGTATTCAGGGTATAATAATTAAATTGGATAGTTGCTATTGTTTATATGTTTGGTTTTACATTTTTGGATATTTTTTTTTCAGAAGATTGCATTGTTTATATGTTGTATGGTTCTTGGTTTACACCTAGGGTATGTTTGATAGCAAAGAAGTTTTCGATGAGAAAAAGTATTTACTTTAGTAAATTTTTTGTAGAGAATTTTCTAAAAAGAATTTCTCATTGTTATTTGATTGCACATGACAAAATTATCTTTTTCAATTTTCTGTTGTTTGATAGATAATGATTTTTTTTTTCGTTTTTCTACTAGGTTTTTCTGCAGTCCCACGAATTTGAACCAAAATTAAATCAAGATGATAATTAATTAAGGTTACGCACCGAAATTGAATCGGCAACGACTATCTTGAAAAAAATTGATGAACTCAAAATAATCATAACAACTTAATTAATTGATAACTAACATAAATGAAAGAAATAAATAATGTTTCAGCATTCTTCAAAAAAAAACTTATGTTTTTGCTTCTAAAAGTAATCTAAAATTTTCTCTGCAAATATAAAATCACCCAATCTTTCTTCAAGTTTTCATCCAACTGAAAAAATATATTCGTATCCTTAACTTTACCTCCCAATAAAAAACATGACACGCATTACGTCTTCTTGACTTAGTTCAGGAATACTACGAAGCTCTTTTTGAAGACGTGCACAATCTGTGTGTGCAAATGCATCTGCTAGTTTGTTGGCAGTTGCAGTTAGTCCTTGCTCGGTAGTATCAACGTTACTACTCTTCTTCCTTTTAATTCTCCAGCCATATGATGTCATACGAGTTGAACTGGATGACGAGTGATTCACCTCATCTTTTTCTTCTTTAGTTTCCAAAAATAAAATAAAGTAAAGCCTTCCTTAGGTGAATTATTTCTTCAGCATAAATACAACAATTTATGCCTTAAAAGACCAAAATAGTATTTGAAGCACGTCTTCAAATTAATTCACCAAGTACCCCAAGAATTCCTGACACTTATAGATAGGTAGAAATGGACAATTTAAGCTAAGAAATACTCCTAGTTAACTAACATACTTTTGAGCTTTCTAACTTGCATATTTGGTGTATTTGTTGTCGATACATTTATTCGATTCTATTGCATCGCGCATCAAGATTAAGGTGCGCAAATCCTAGTGTACATCTTATATATAGGCAATGTTTCTATCAAAAGTGTGTCGCCCAATCACTAGCTTGTAACATCATCACTGTTAAATTGGTACCAATCTTAAACATACGAATGCTTTAGAAAGAATTATAAACTAGTGATATGAATCTAGATTAGAAAATACTATTAAGACTGATCGCATTTTTTAACCATTTAGGTCTGTAATGTAAATTTAGTGACAAAAACATTAAGACAACCTACTTTAAGAACACTTCACTTCATTGCTAATGTCCCCATCCAAGAACAGAGAACCTTAAGACTACCTTCATGTTACTCCATTTTTATTTGATTTGAATTGCTACTACAATTTTCTAGAATGGGTACCAGTTGAGATGAAATCAATAAAGCATTTAATCAAAAATGGGATCTTCATTGATGCGGGTTGATGATGGTTTGCACATGAAGGTACACACTTTGATGGGGTGTTTTTCATGTTCTCTATGATGCTTGGTCCAGTGGCAAAAATGGTTACAATGCAGGCACCTTAATCTCATGAATGCTTATTTTACTGGTAGGGGCATCCATTTGTGTGAATGTTTACAACTTGTGTATCTTTATCTATGTTGTAGGAGGAAGAAGCAGGCTTAGGAACATAGCTCGTGAAGTTCTCGACCATAGTTTAGTGTCGAGTTTTGAGGGAGTACCCACTGCAACGCTCATTGGCGTTTGCATGACATGAGGCCTTGCTAAAGATCTCATGACTCAAAAGGGTGGCTGGGGGGAATTACATGGAAGAAACTAAGATCTACAACGTAATGAGGAAGTGAGAAGATCTTTAATAGGGGGAAATGAGGTGGTTGGAACGTTTTGAATGGCTTCAATGAGGATACATGTTATGAATCTAAGTGACAACCAATCTTTTTAGTGGCGTTGATAAAATGATTTGTGCATCCTACAAGCGATGTATTCCATAGATGGGACGTTTCTTGGGTAGGCATAGGGGATAAGTGCACTGCCAAGAAATAATAGCATTTTGGTTAGGATATGTTTGATCTTCTGCTCAAAACTTTTGATATTTTGTACATAAATTATTGTTGTCTGTAACTTGTAATTTACAAATTTACATACATATATAAAGCATTTAATCAATCACTTTACAAACAAGAATCTCACATAGGCATATAATCAAGCACTTTCTAAGCAAGGCATCAACCAAATTGATGAAGTAAAATTAGCTTTGCTAACATCTTATAAACTAAAGAAAAGAAGTGACCACATTAAAATTGAGATTGTGTTGTAGAACATACCTCTATGTTCGTTCAGAGTTTTCCAAAAAAACTGAGATTGTTGAGAAGAAAGTGAGAAACTTAAGTTCTCAAGATAGGAGGAGATCACATAGGCAAAAGTGAATCGTTGAGAATAAAGCGAGATTTGAGAGAAAATTTGTTGGAGTTTATAAAGGAATAGATTTGAGGAGAGATAGTTGCAGCCATGAGTAGACTAGTTCTTCTGGAAGAAGGAGACCGAGTTTGGGTGGGATTCGTTCAATAGAAAATCTCGAATTTTCACCCCGAAACCAAAGAAAACAAATGAAGAAAATATAAACGTGGGATTTTGATGGGGCATGTGCCCTAGGTCAATCCATTAACTGTCTTTATGAATACTTTTAGTTAATAAAATAAAAGATTTCATTTGCTGTTTGTTATAATTAATTTGCATGTTTACATTATAATAAGATCCATTGGTATTTACATAAATATCCTAAATGTCCATAGTCGATCATTATACTGAGAACTATAATGAATTAAGACTAGTATGTGTCTTGATTGATGATTATATGATAATTATACGTATAGGGATACGAATCAAGATCACGAGTGCTTGTTAGGGAACAAAGTACTGGATCGACCCGCTATGAGAACATCACATGGATTAAGTCATAGTTGTTTCTCATGATAGGTATATTTTTTAGTCATCTGACTTGAGATTGCCAGAGACTTCAACATTAGGAACACAGTAATTTGACACAATCAAACGTTGTCTTTAACCGGACGATTATAAAGGTTGTGATTGGTTACTGTGTGAGCAATGTGATGAAGTTGTGTAATCGAGATAGAATTTGTCCCTCTCATATAAAGAGAGATATCTAGTGGATCCCTCGACGTGTTAGACTGTTAAAAGGCCTAGTCTAAGTGAATTGATATTGATCAATGTCACTTGGATGTTTTCGATCTACCTAGAGATCGAGACTAGTACGATTGAACATGTTGGATGACAATTCCATGCCTTATGTTTGATCAAAAGGATATCGTGTGACAAAAGGATGTTATATACACTATTGATTAGGTTGTATCGATTTGATATTCGAACAACTTGGGTAGTCATAATGTCTTGCTAGAGACTGCTTATGACTTGTATACCAAAATGTGTTTTGGTACACTGCCAACGTTGTATGAGCCTATTGGGTCGCACACTAAGAATGGTTTTGCGAGATTTTAAGATGATTCAGAAAAATGAATTTTATGTGATAAAATTCATGACAGAAGCGTCCTTGTGGTGTATTACACTTATACTTCTTTAAGTAAGGGTATATGTGTAATTTACTTAACCGTCTATATACAAGGGTTGTATAAATAGACGCTTTAAGTTAGAACACAGGTACAAAAAAGGAAAAAAGGCCGAAACTCTATTTTCGTTTTAGAAACGACTTAGGGTTTTTGGTATGCTCCGGATCGTTTTGGAGAGAAACAAAAAGGTTTGGTATTCTCTCGAAGCTAGCACTTCAAATCTCGGCCGCCGTTCGTATGTGGACTGCTGATAGAGGGCGTTCGTCGTTGGCAGCGCCTTAGAGACCGATCAACCTTCAGAAAGGTATATTGAGATTGAGGTATGATTAACTTTTTCATGGTTTAAACGTTTTTAATGGAATTAGATTCGGATCCTGTTGGGAATTTTGTCAAAACTGTTTTGCAATCTCCGCTGCGTATGAACCCCAAAACCCAACAGTTTTTTTATGGGGTTACAATTCCATCAAACACTAAATAAAACGGTTATTGAAAAATCACACAATTTTCTATGATTTTTTTCTTCTTTTTTTGCAATCAAACACACCTTTAAGGTTTATGTTTTAGGATTTCATTTTTTTGGTAGAACCTTATTAAAGCATTATTAAGCAATATATATTCTACTATATGCATTATGCGGTAAGAAAAAAGAACAAATTAGAAATGCTTCCTTTTAAGTATACTGTACTTTTAAGTCAAAAATAAAAAAATCGATAATTGACGTATAGTTTTTCTTATAAAAATTATTAATGATTAGTTATGTTCTATTCTTGATTTTTATAATACAAATAATACTGTAAGTTTGAGTTGATAGTGAGTAAGCCTTGTCCCCGGTAAAGCGAAACATTGAAAAGGAGACGGGTTATCCCATTCGGAGAGGTATTATTGTTAAGTAGATTTTTGTCGTTGTCCCATCAGTTCATACAAGTAGTATATTTTGTGTATAAAAATATGAAATCTTGGACAATTATTTAATCATATATTATGTATTTTGCATAAAAAAAAGAGAAAACTATTTACATTATTTCTATTTTCAAAAATGTTATACTTGATTGAATTTGTTGTCATGATATTATTGACAAAAATTACTTGTCAAGGAAAATCGGATGCTAAAATTATGAATAAAGCATCCACGCAAGGTTGTGCTCATAACGCTAGTGTTTATTCACCAATATCTCTACAGAGATTTGAAAAGAGAATATATCACTTAATCATTATCCATTCTCCTTAAGGAGCTATGAAAAAAAATCAAAATTGGCGATGCTCCAAAAAGCTCGACATGAGTGGTTGTGTCCCAAGGTTCAATATTTATATCAGTCGAATAGAAATTATAATTCCGCAACTTTAATTACCTCTTTTTTGAGGCTATGCGGAAATGTGATTTATGAGTCAATATAACAAAATCCACGTGATACGCCTCGATATATTATTGCAACAAAATATCGAGTGCGTATATTAATTTAATATGAATATTATGAATTGATTTCTTCCCTCATAGTAGTTGAGTAAAATAATGAGATATTATACTTATAATATTACTTCCATCCAATTAATGGTCAAACTTCATGAAGCATATGCCGCGTTTATAAAATGACCATGGTCGCAATGATAAAATTTTGGACGTGGAAAAGGGGAAATGATTTGGTAAAGGTCGTATTAGTAATTTCACCAAAAGTGAGATAAAAGTGGTGTACCGCATGAAATATAAATGGCTAAAGTTATTGACAATAAGCATGCTTTAAATTGTGACAAGCTATGTCACGTATAAAAGGCTATTAGGCCATACCGATTATATATTGTCATATGCCCAAATATTTTGGTGACCTTTACCATGCCTTCAAAATCAAAGGCAAAATTATGAATTTTATCATTGAAAATGGCTTATTAAAATTGACACATTGAGATGTATTCAAATCATGAGCTAAATAAAGATGATGAATTTATGTTTTGATATAAAAGAGAATATTTCTGAAAATTGAACTTAGCCGAGGCTAATGTTCAGACTATATCAGGTACAATAGTTATAATGCAGTTAATGCCTTGCACTAGAAGAATTTTACTCAGAATAATAGAGAAATTATCTATATGAATTTGGTGTTATCTGAGAATGAAATTCTCAGCTATACATTCTGAATTTATTTGACTACACAAGGCAAATTTAAACGAATTATCATCATAAAATAGATGATCTAATGACATTCATAATGTGGAATGATTTTTTTGATCATCCATAATCATCAATATAATGCGAAAAATTATAAATTCGCATGGACATCTTTTATGGAAACACATTTTTTATCAGCTAGTGATTATCTTAAGGCAAATCAATATGAGATTTATATTGATTTAACTTTCCATCAATCATATTATAAGATGTCATGGGCCCTTGATAGAGAATATATTTATAGCAATCTTTGTTAATTGTCACTTTGATAAAACAATTCTCTCACTGTTAGAGGGAGATATAAAGCCAATTTAAAAGGAATGACATGAAATTGCTTGAAACGCATCAAGTTTGTATTATGATTCATGTACAAATTAATATGAACTTAAAATTCAAAGGATCATTCATTAGCAACAAGTTATGAATAAATTACTTGATAATTGTGCTAATATAAAAGAGTGGCAAAATCAAATGTTCAAACATTAAAGGTTCATATAAGAAATGATGTCCTTATGCAACAAAATGTTTAAGATTTAAAAGACCGAATATTGTATTTTTAAATTAATTGCAATGATTTGTTGCAATGTAGTATAAGATGTCTCACTCATGTGAACACGAGGGGGAGAATCAAAAGGAGTAATTGATTAGTGCATTGCACTCTTTTTCCCTTAGATAAGGTTTTATCTCACTGAGTTTTCCTTATAAGGTTTTTAATGAGGCAATCCTAATAGTATTAAAACTCCATTCAAAATTGATTATTGCATTGTACTATTTTTCCTTTAGCTATTGTTTCATCTCACTAGGCTTTCCTAGCAAGGTTTTTAATAGGACAATCCTATCAATATCATACTTTGTATAAAGATTGATCAGAACAATGTACTCTTTTTTCTTAACTAAATCTTTTTACCACACAATTTTTCTTAATAGAGGTTTTAACGAGGCATATTATCTCAACAAGTGTCATCCAAAGGAGAGTGTTGTAAACGTAATGGGAAAACTGATGACCCTTCCTATCCCAACCTTTTGTAACACCTATTTAATTGTAAGTTAATATTGTATTATATGTAAGTATAACTTGTGCCCTTTGGTCTTCATCTCATTATGACCAAAAGGGCTATACTCCATGAATGTGTACACATATAGTAAAATGAAACCTTTCACACTTCCCAAATCTATTCTCTGGTTCAATATTGACGCGCACCGACTGCGTCAATAAAATATATTACCTAGACCAACTATCTTGTAGATAGTGGTAAATGGTCGATCCTACTGGGATTGATATCTTTCTAAGGTCAAAAAGAAAATAAATGAGAAAAAACAGGGGTTCTGAGTGAATGAATAAATTAACTAATCTAAGTAGCAATAAAATAAATAAAGGAATGAAAATTGTTTTAAAATCAATTAATGAAAAACACCTAGGTCAAGACATACAAGTTTGTTTCGATAAAATATTGGATTTGGTCATCAAATCTATGTAAATTATGGAAATCAAAAGTATTATAGTGTAGCTATAGACCCAGTAACGTACGCGGTTCCTCGCACTTCCTAATATCGATAGCTAAAGTATGACAATGACAACTTCCCTATCAATCGTATAACTCTATATTCAAGCGCATTGAGTTTAACACGATGATCGCAATGAGTTTTGTGAAGTCACTATAAATACAAATTCCCATCAAATTTGTAACATCAAAGAAGCTTAAATATAGAAAAAAATATTGATTAAAAATGTAAGTTACATATTTTGATTATTATATGAATAAGATAGGAAATTAAAATGATTTAGTGACCCAGTTTGGGCACCATTTCGTGCACCAACTTGAGCTAGACAGTGGGTCTCACCGACTGTCAAGTAGCAGTCTGTTTAACAGACTAAAAGCGCAGTTAAATTTATTTTTTTAAATAAATTTCGTAACATCGGTATGGAAAAACAATTTGTGACCCATTTCAAATTTCAAAATTGAAATTTTAAATCAAAATCCTTAGTGTTATTTCGGATGTGTTTTAGGCTTTCACGATTTTAAAAGTTGAGTTGTTGGTTTTAAGGTTTAAGGGTTTACCTTCACTAGAGTTTTTTAGGGTTTCACCATTTCGAATGTGGATTTGTTGGTTTTAGGGTTTATGGTGCGTTTAAGGTGTTCAGGGTATAATAATTAAATTTGATAGTTGCTATTGTAGGGTTTGTGTTGATCTTCGTGGGTTTTAGTGTTTGGCTTTGCATTTTTGGATTTTTTTTTTAAAATGTTTGCATTGTTGTTATGATGTATGGTTCTCGGTTTACACTTAAGGTGTATTTGATAGCAAAGAAGTTTTCAATGAGAAAAAGTATTTACTTTAGTAAATTTTTTGTAGAGAATTTTCTTAAAAGAATTTTTCATTGTTGTTTGATTGCACATGACAATATTTTCTTTTTCAATTTTCTGTTGTTTGATAGATAATGAATTTTTTTTCATTTTTCTACTAGATTTTTCTGCAGTCCCACGAATTCGAACCAAAATTAAATCAAGATGATATTTAATCAAGGTTATGGATCGAAATTGAATCGACAACGACAATCTTGAAAAAAATTAATGAACTCAAAGTAATCATAATAACTTAATTAACTGATAACTAACATAAATGAAAGAAAATAAATAATGTTTCAGCATTCTTCAAAAAAAACTTATGTTTTAGCTTCTAAAAGTAATCTAAAATATTCTCTGCAAATATAAAATCACCTAATCTTTCTTCAAGTTTTTATCTAACTGAAAAAATATATTCGTATGCTTAACTTTACCTCCCAATAAAAAGCATGGCACGCATTACGTCTTTGTGACTTAGTTCAGGAATACTACGAAGCTCTTTTTGAAGACGTGCATAATCTATGTGTGCAAATGCATGTGCTAGTTTGTTGGCAGCTGCAGTTAGTCCTTGATCGGTAGTATCAACGTTACTACTCTTCTTCCTTTTAATTCTCCGGCCATTTGATGTCATACGAGTTGAACTGGATGACGAGTGATTCACTTCATCTTTTTCTTCTTAAGTTTCCAAAAATAAAATAAAGTAAAGCCTTCCTTAGGTGAATTATTTCTTCAGCATAAATACAACAATTTATGCCTTAAAAGACCAAAAGAGTATTTGAAGCGCACCTTCAAATTAATTCACCAAAGTACCCAAGAATTCCTGACACTTATAAATAGGTAGAAATGGACAATTTAAGCTAAGAAATACTCCTAGTTAACAAACATACTTTTGAGCTTTTTAATATGCATATATGGTGTATTTGTTGTCGATACATTTATTCGATTCTATTGCATCGTGCATCAAGATTAGGGTGCGCAAATCCTAGTGTACATCTTATATATAGGCAATGTTTCTATCAAAAGTGTGTTGCCCAATCACTAGCTTGTAGCATCATCACTGTTAAATTGGTACCAATCTTAAACATACAAATGCTTTAGAAAGAATCGTAAACTGGTGATATGAATCTAGATTAGAAAATACAATTAAGACTGATCGCATTTTCTAACCATTTAGGTATGTAACGTAAATTTAGAGACAAAAACATTAAGACAACCTACTTTAAGAACACTTCACTTCATTGCTAATGTCCCCATCCAAGAAAAGAGAACCTTAAGACTACCTTCATGTTACTCCATTTTTATTTGATTTGAATTGCTACTACAATTTTCTAGAATGGGTAGCAGTTGAGATGAAATCAATAAAGTATTTAAGCAAAAATTGGATCTTCATTGATGCGGGTTGATGATGGTTTGCACATGAAGTACCCACTTTGATGGGGTGTTTTTCATGTTCTCTATGATTCTTGGTCCAGTGGCAAAGATGGTTACAATGCAGGCACCTTAATCTCACGAATGCTTATTTTACTGGTAGGGGCATCCAGTTGTGTGAATGTTTACAACTTGTGTATATAGCTCGTGAAGTTCTCGACCATAGTTTAGTGTCGAGCTTTGAGGGAGTACCCACTGCAACGCTCATTGTGGTTTGCATGACATGAGGCCTTGCTAAAGATCTTATGACTCAAAAGAGTGGATGGGGGGAATTACATGGAAGAAACTAAGATCTACAACGTAATGAGGAAGTGAGAAGATCTTTAATAGGGGGAAATGAGGTGGTTGGAATGTTTTGAATGGCTTCAATGAGGATACATGTTATGAACCTAAGTGACAACCAATCTTTTTAGTGGCGTTAATAAAATGATTTGTGCATCCTACAAGCGATGTACTCCATAGATGGGACGCTTCTTGGGTAGGCATAGGGGATAAGTGCACTGCCAAGAAATAATAGCATTTTGGTTAGGATATGTTTGATCTTCTGCTCAAAACTTTTGATATTTTGTACATAAATTATTGTTGTCTGGAACTTGTAATTTACAAATTTACATACATATATAAAGCATTTAATCAATCACTTTACAGACAAGAATCTCGCATAGGCATATAATCAAGCACTTTCTAAGCAAGGCATCAACCAAATTGATGAAGTAGAATTAGCTTTGCTAACATCTTATAAACTAAAGAAAAGAAGTGACCACATTAAAATTGAGATTGTGTTGTAGAACATACCTCTATGTTCGTTCAAAGTTTTCCAAAAAAACTGAGTTTGTTGAGAAGAAAGTGAGAAACTTAAGTTCTCAAGATGGGAGGAGATCACATAGGCAAAAGTGAATCGTTGAGAATAAAGCGAGATTTGAGAGAAAATTTGTTGGAGTTTATAAAGGAAGAGATTTGAGAAGAGATAGTTGCAGGAAGAGATTTGAGAAGAGATAGTTGCAGGAAGAGATTTGAATTTTCACCCAGAAACAAAAGGAAAAAATGAAGAAAATATAAACGTGGGTTTTTTTATGGGGTTACAATTCCATCAAACACTAAATAAAACGGTTATTGAAAAATCACACAATTTTCTATGATTTATTTCTTCTTTTTTTGCTATTAAACACACCTTTAAGGTTTATGTTTTAGGATTTCATTTTTTTGGTAGAACCTTATTAAAGCATTATTAAGCAATATATATTCTATTATATGCATTATGCGGTAAGAAAAAAGAACAAATTAGAAATGCTTCCTTTTAAGTATACAGTACTTTTAAGTCAAAAATCAAAAATCGATAATTGACGTATAGTTTTTCTTATAAACATTATTAATGATTAGTTATGTTCTATTCTTGATTTTCATAATACAAATAATACTGTAAGTTTGAGTTGATAATGGGTAAGCCTTGTCCCCGGTAAAGCGAAACATTGAAAAGGAGACAGGTTATGTCATTCGAAGATGTATGATTGTTAAGTAGATTTTCGTCGTTGTCCCATCAGTTCACATAAGTAGTATATTTTGTGTGTAAAAACTTCAAATCTTGGACAATTATTTAATTATATATTATGTATTTTGCATTAAAAAAGAGAAAACTATTTACATTATTTCTATTTTCAAAAATGTTATACTTGATTGAATTTGTTGTCATGATATTATTGACAAAAATTACTTGTCAAGGAAAATCGGATGCTAAAATTATGAATAAAGCATCCACGCAAGGTTGTGCGCATAACACTAGTGTTTATTCGCCAATATCTCTACAGAGATTTGAAAAGAGAATATATCACTTTATCATTATCCTTTCTCCTTAAGGAGCTATGAAAAAAATCAAAATTGGCGATGCTCCAAAAAGCTCGACATGAGTGGTTGTGTCCCAAGGTTCAATATTTATATCAGTCGAATAGAAATTATAATTCCGCAACTTTAATTACCTCTTTGTTGAGGCTGTGCGGAAATGTGATTTATGAGTCAATATAACAAAATTCACGTGATACGCCTCGATATATTATTGCAACAAAATATCGAGTGCGTATATCAATTTAATATGAATATTATGAATTGATTTCTTCCCTCATAGTAGTTGAGTAAAATAATGAGATATTATACTTATAATGTTACTTCCATCCAATTAATGGTCAAGCTTCATGAAGCATATGTTGCATTTATAAAATGACCATGGTTGCAATGATAAAATTTTGGACGTGGAAATGGGGAAATGATCTGGTAAAGGTCGTATTAGTAATTTCACCAAAAGTGAAATAAAAGTGGTGTACCGCATGAAATATAAATGGCTAAAGTTATTGACAATAAGCATACTTTAAATTGTGACAAGCTATGTCACGTATAAAAGGCTATTAAGTCATACTGATTATATATTGTCATATGCCCAAATATTTTGGTGACCTTTACCATGCCTTCAAAATCAAAGGCAAAAGTACGAATTTTATCATTAAAAATGGCTCATTAAAATTGAAACATTGAGATGTATTCAAATCATTAGCTAAATAAAGATGATGAATTTATGTTTGATATAAAAGAGAATATTTCTAAAAATTGAACTTAGCCGAGGCTAATGTTCAGACGATATCTGGTACAATAGTTATAATGGAGTTAATGCCTTGCACTAGAAGAATTTTACTCAGAATAATAGAGAAATTATCTATATGAATTTGGTTTTATCCGAGAATGATTCTCAGCTATACATTCTGAATTTATTTGACTACATAAGGCAAATTAAAACGAATTATCATCATAAAATAGATGATCTAATGACATTCATAATGTGGAATGATTTTTTTGATCATCCATAATCATCAATATAATGCGAAAAATTATAAATTCGCATGGGCATCTTTTATGGAACCACATTTTTTATCAGCTAGTGATTATCTTAAGGCAAATCAATATGAGATTTATATTGATTTAACTTTCCATCAATAATATTATCAGATGTCATGGGCCCTTTACAGAGAATATATTTATAGTAATCTTTGTTAATTGTCACTTTGATAAAGCAATTCTCTCACTGTTAGAGGGAGGTATAAAGCCAATTTAAAAGAAATGACGTGAAATTGTTTGAAACGCATCAAGTTTGTTGTATTATGATCCATGCACAAATTAATGTGAACTTAAAATTCAAAGGATCATTCATTAGCTACAAGTTATGAATCAATTACATGATAAGTGTGCTAATATAAAAGAGTGGCAAAATCAAATGTTCCAACATTAAAGGTTCACATAAGAAACGATGTCCCTATGCAACAAAATGTTTAAGATTTAAAAGACCAGATATTGTATTTTTAAATTAATTGCAATGATTTGTTGCAATGTAGTATAAGATGTCTCACTCATGTGAACACGAGGGGGAGAATCAAAAGGAGTAATTGATTAGTGCATTGCACTCTTTTTCACTTAGATAAGGTTTTATCTCACTGAATTTTCCTAATAAGGTTTTTAATAAGGCAATCCTAATAGTATTAAAACTCCATTCAAAATTGATTATTGTATTGTACTCTTTTTCCTTTAGCTATGGTTTTATCTCACTAGGCTTTCCTAGCAAGGTTTTTAATAGGACAATCCTATCAATATCATACTTTGTATAAAGATTGATCCGAACAATGTACTCTTTTTCCTTAACTAAATCTTTTTACCACACAATTTTTCTTAATAGAGGTTTTAACGAGGCATATTATCTCAACAAGTGTCATCCAAAGGAGAGTGTTGTAAACGTAACGGGAAAATGGATGACCCTTCCTATCCCAACCTTTTGTAATACCTATTTAATTGTAAGTTAATATTGTATTCTATGTAAGTATAACTTGTGCCCTTTGGTCTTCTTCTCATTATGACCAAAAGGGCTATATAATGGGGTCATCTCCATGTAATGTGTACACATATAGTAAAATAAAACCTTTCACACTTCCCTAATCTATTCTCTGGTTCAATATTAACGCGCACCGAATGCGTCAATAAAATATATTACCTATACCAACTATCTTGTAGATAGTGGTAAATGGTCGATCCTACTGGGATTGATATCTTTCTAAGGTCAAAAAGAAAGAAATGAGAAAAAACAGGGGTTTTGAGTGAATGAATAAATTAACTAATCTAAGTAGCAATAAAAAAAATAAAGGAATGAAAATTGTTTTAAAATCAATTAATGAAAAACACCTAGGTCAAGACATACAAGTTTGTTTCGATAAAATATTGGATTTGGTCATCAAATCTATGTAAATTATGCAAATCAAAAGTATTATAGTGTAGCTATAGACCCAGTAACGTACGCGGTTCCTCGCACTTCCTAATCTCGATAGCTAAAGTACGACAATGACAACTTCCCTATCAATCGTATAACTCTATACTTAAGCGCATTGAGTTTAACACGATGATCGCAATGAGTTTTGTGAAGTCACTATAAATACAAATTCCCGTCAAATTTGTAACGTCAAAGAAGCTTAATTATAGACATAATATTGATTAAAAATGTAAGTTACATATTTTGATTATTATATGAATAAGATAGGAAATTAAAATGATTTAGTGACCCAGTTTGGGCATCATTTCGTGCACCAACTTGAGCTAGACAGTGGGTCTCACCGACTGTCAAGTAGCAGTCTTTTTAACACTCTCTCCATATCAAATTGACCCAAAACAACAATTAGAACAACCTCCGAACAACAATTTTATCAATTTCCTCAAATCCCATAAATTCACTAGGTTTCCCAATTTCTTCAAAACACCCATTTATTCAAAACTAGTTGTAAATCTTTAGTAAAAAATGATCACAAAACATATATTTCATCAATTTTCCATCAAAACTAAGGATCTAACCCTCTAATTCGAATTTTATCGAAAATTCACAAAAATGGGCTCAAATGAAAGTGTATGACGTGGTGAAGAAGATTTCCTTAGTTTAATCCTTGATTTGTCCTCCAAAATGATTGATTTCCAGCTTCCCAATCTCTTTCTCTTCTCTCCAGCAAGCTTAGAAATCACAATTGTTTCATTTGCATGCTTTTGATTAAACCATCTTATATATTAAGGTGATATTCATGATATATATATATATATATATATATATATATATATATATATATATATTAAGGTGATGTGTATTCATTTGCATGCTTTTGATTATAACACATGTGTTTTTATTCATTAAAGTTGACAAATTGGTGATTCCCAACTAGGAGAGACTTCATCCTCGAAATTTAAATCTCAAGTAAATTCTTATGTGTCTAACCTATCGTCATGTGACTAAACTTCTCACCTTGATAGTATCCTTATAAAGTCCCTTGAACACCCCACTACTCCCATCACAGGGAACGTAGTGCTACCCTGAGACATAGGCGCATGTTGCCAAGGTGGTCAAAATCAGTTACTCTCTTTGTAATATCTCCGCCACTTATTCTCAATTCAATTTCCGTGTTCAAGTTTCCCTAACCCAGTTATTTAACACCAGTAACTATAAACCTCTTCTATCATGTATCCCAACATAATAGTCTTAAAAAACATATCATACCATGACAATCCCATGCCATGTCATAACCTACCTTAGTTCACCATGACAATCCCATGCCATGCCACGACCTACTCTTACTCACCATGATAATCCCATGCCATGCTACGACCTATGACAATTCCATGTCATAACACAATAATCTACAATCATACCGTTATGATCTACCATGGTACCATCATAGTACCACCATGCATGCATGAACTTAATACGTAATTATTAAAAACTTACAAATCACATACCCCGAACTCGCTTACTGGGACATCTTGGCTTGCTTTGCTCACCACCACGTGCACCGGCTCTCGAGTCTGCTGACGCGAGTCGAACGCGTCAATAAAATAAATACATAAACTAACTATTTTGTAGAATAGTGGTAAAAGGTCGATCGCACAGAGATTGGTAATCTTTCTAAGGTTAAAAACAACATAGAGGGAAATCGAGGTTTAAGAGAGTGATTTGATTAACTAATCTAAATACTAGAAAAATAAATAAAAAATACCTAGGTCAAAAGACATACAAGTTCAGTTCGATAAAAGATTAGATTTGGTCATAAATTTATGTAAAATATGCAAATCAAAATATTTTAGTGTAGCTATAGATTCGGTAACGTACGCGGTTCCTCACACTTCCTAATCTCGATAGCCAAGGTACGACAATAACTATTTCCCTAGCCAATCGTATAACCCCGTACTCAAGCACATCGGATTTAACACGATGACCGCAATATGTTTTGTGAAGGCACCACACCTAGACAACCAGTTCACTAGCGTGTTCGATTTAACCTGGATTCCTAAAGTATTCAACCGGTCACGAAAGATGTCAATCAATTGGTAGGGTCGATTGCCACTAGTGTGGTCTTGTTGTACAAGTACGGGTGCTTACGACTCACTGACAAATAAATGAAGGTTTAAACATGAATTTAACATCAATTATTTAAACAATACCAACGAAAATAAAATTAATGAACTCAAAATAATCATAATAGCCTAATTAATCGACTGACATATACGAGAATGGAATGGTCTAGCAAGCCTAACTGGTGCAATGACAACATAAAAACAACATGTATAAAATACTGAAATCGAAAGATTGCTAATAAGTGAATTTCTCATGGATTTACTAACAATAGAAGTAATGAAAACTTAGTGGCCAACACCCGCTCGCACCTCAAAACCCAACCCCAGCACTCCTTTAAGGTTCTCTAGGTCGTTGGTATCCTAAACTCAAATTTTCTAGTCATTCCGAGGTTTGTGAATGGGTTTTAAGTCATATGTTCAAAACCAAAACCAATCCCTTACTAAAGATGTTGGGAAAAACTCAAAATTTAGCTGCTTAGCGCGCTAACTTCGCTTCCCAGACAGCCCTGCCAAAAAACCTCATTAGCGCACTAATTGGCTTTACTAGCTCGCTAAAGCGGCCATTGATCCCACTCTTCTCTCTCTCTCTCTCTATTTTCTCTCTGAATCATCAATCCCACTCTTCTCTCGCTCTCGATTCTCACTCTGAAAGAAGAAGCACACCGTGATTGAGGAATATTTTGATTTTGATGGGGTTGGTTGGTGCCTTGAGAAAGATGCACCATTCGAGTTCGGGCTACAAGAAGTTCCATCAGACTCCTCTCTGCTATCTCTCCATCGTTGATCCTCACGGTGGCTTTGGTTTCGGTACGTTAATGCTTCTTCTTTACTTCTGATGTCTCCATTGATGTTTTATGCTTCTGGGTTTCCTTTCTTTCTAGGTTTTTTAGGGGTTCTTGATATGGGTTTTTATCGATACATTATCAATTCTATGCACTTTCTTGTTATGTTCTGATGTGTTTTGTTTTTGTTTGATTTTTTATTTGTGCAGATGTTCAGACATTAGAGACAGCTACAGTAGCGGATCTTAAAAAAGTTGTGGAGCATGCCTTTGTCGAAAGGCTCAAGGAGGAGGAACGTGTTTTGATTTCTTGGTATTGTTTTCTTTATTTTCATTTTCTTTATTTTTTGTTGCTTGAGAAAAGAAATAAAATGGCATTTGATAAAAGTAACATCATTGTTTCAAATCATTAACGGTTACTTAGCTATTGTTGTGTAGAATAGAGTATCCCATTTATTTTTTTGTTTGCTCGAAACCTCTGTGTGAAAATCTTGAAAGTAAATAACTTATCAATAAAAAGGATCTCTAACTTAGCCATGCTTTGTCTTTTTAGTCTTAGATTAGATATGGAAGGTTGATGAAAATGGGAGGCCTAGGGTGACATAAACTTGAGAGTGATATATTCAGTATTGATTATGTAAAATAAGAGATAGTATTGATGTATGTAGTGTTAGAGGTCTCCCCGTATTCTTGTCGCCAATCAGCTTTTGAGCTTAGGCATAGAAAGAGATGGACCTTCCCTAGTTACTTCTGTCGCGCATTATGGATCTCAACATTCTTATATTCACAAACTTGGGAAACATCTTGTTTGCTTCTTAAAAAGGTTATTAGATGTACAATGAGTGTGGACTCTCAGCAATCCTAACTGATAAGTAAGACTTAAAAAAATAGAAATGCAACAAACTGATTAAGACCATGACATATAGGGAATAAAAATATCTTTGATGATATTAGTATGGCAATCTTATTATAATTCCATCCGTTCATGTTTTCTGTAGTAAATGGGTCAATTATTTGTGATACATGGCATTTAAAAGGATGTACGAGTGATAAAATCTATCATTCATGGTGAAACGAATTGTGTGGAAACGAAGAAGTTCAGTACTACCAGAGAATACCATAATGTAAATTGCCTGATAAGCTGCTCTTACTTTAGAAGTCAAATTGAAAATTGATGTTCAAAAGCAGGAGACACATTACTTCAATATGCTAGGTGGTTATAATTGATAATTGAAAAGCCTGTTTTCATTACAAACACATGGCATATATTAGTGGAATAAAAGTTGATACTCATGAGTAGTGATGAAGAAGATTCAAGTCCCATTGTTGCCTTTGTTTTAATTTACTGTTCCCTCTAAAGTAAAAAAAAAAAAAAAAGATCAATCTAATCACCAAAACCCCATCAAGAGAGAGAGAGAGAGAGAGAGAGAGTAAGTGATTCTTGAATGTGATTACACCAACCCTGAAGAAGCTTTTATAACATTTTTTTTTGTTGGCTCAGATCCTTCACTCTCTCATCATCATCATCATCTTCATAAACACTGTACAATTGGGACTCATTAAGTACACAGATTCAATACAGAGGGAAAAAAAAAAAACCAAAGAGTGAATTCAGCCCCTCAAAGAAAAATCAAAAGGGCCAAAAAAAAAAAGAACAGAGAACTAAAGAAAAAAAAAAAAAAACACACACACACACACACACACACACCAAATCACGAAGACCATACATATTTGCTGCCTGTTCACAAATTTTAACCATACATTTTAAAATTGATGTATGGTTAAAATCCAAAAGACCTACATCAAGACGAGGCAATACCCGTTCACAAATTTGCTGCCTGCTCAATCAGTTGGAGTTTGTTTTTCATTTTTTTTTTTGTTCAACATATACTATAGAAAAGATCATGGCATGTGTTTAATTAGATTTAAAGATGTTTAATTGAAAACATATATTCAAAGCCAAAATGTTTCCACTAGCTCATCCCTAATTGTGAGCCTTAATCATAAAAAAATACACAAACTGATCAAGACTTTGTGAGCACATCATTGGCAGTTGTCCTAGATCCTAGAGCATCAAATATAATCATTTTTGTGAACAAGATTCCATCTATAAAGCATTAATTGATCTAGAACACGAAATGTAGTTCTTGTCGCCAATCAACTTTTGAGCTTAGGCATAGAAAGAAATGGACCTACCCTAGTTACTTCCATAGAGCATTGTGGATCTCAAGATTCATATATTCACAAACTTCAGAAACATCTTGGTTGCTTCATAAACAGGTTATTAGATGTACAAGGCTTATGCCATAATGATATGGAGCTTGCCTCCCAACTCGAGGGAGGGAGTAGGAGAGCCAAATGCAATGCACATAGAGTGTGCTAGATGGGATAAATCGATTAAAGAGGGGATGGTACCTAAGGAGTTTTTGGAAGATTACCGTCCAGCAGGTTCAATGGCAGGGGTGGTTGTTCTTTTTTTTCTTTTTCCTGGGATAGGAAGGATGTTTTTGGAAGGTTGTTTTTTCTCTTCTTTTTCGAATATAGGAAGGTTGCTTGTTCTTTATCTTAATAGAAAAAGAGAAAAGAGAAGTTGTTAGGCTCACAACAATACCTTGATCAAGTAATATATTTATAAAACTGATTACATTTTTGCAATTATTGTACTGCAGAGGTTCTGCTTCCTGATTTGTTTCAAGCGAAATATGGCTATGCAGGTCTCATGTATGGAGTCATTTCTGCTTGTGTTTTCAAGGTCACAAGCTGATCAACAATGAGGACCATATCCTATTGTTTGGAATACGTGATGGCTGTAAGGTTTGTGCTTAGGAGAAAGATAAGATCTTTAAACTTACTTGTTCAGAGGAAAACTTTTTAGTCATGAGAAGCTACATCTGTGACTTTGAAACAGCAAGAAATCATAGTAACTACGCCTAATTTGTTGCTTTAGGCTGCATGCTGATTTTAGTCTATACTAAAGAATCTCCATTTCCTTCTTTGTGGTTGACTTTATTTGCTTATGTATTTATCAGCTTCACTTTGTCCAACATCAATCTACAAATTCTGGCTTAACAATGGAGTTTCGTGAAAGGAGAATCTCAACTCGGAATCAGCCAAAGATGTAAGTTGTATTATTTCACTTGCAATCTTCGCTATGTTAGCATGTATAATTTTATTCTTGCAAGATGATACAATACCATAAATATTGGTTTTGGCTTCTATAATTAAACTATTACTGATAGATAGTGAATCTTGGTCCTCAATTTAATCAACTGAAGCTCTCATACACTTTCCTTCATATAAGTTCTTCCCACTTCATGTATTTTTAAGTTGAATAGGTATTTATGTTTTCTTTTGCAGAACATTGGAAAAATCAGATCTGCAGTTATATGAGGGTGGTGTTAGTGCAGTTAACAAATCTGGTGCTGTTAACCCACAACTCATGAAGCCTAAGTTTCATTAGTGTCATGAAGACATTTATATCCCTCCCCTCCCCTCCCCTCATCTCTCCCTTCGTCTCTTCGTCTTTGGCTGATAGCATGTTGAGATTATCCAATGTATAGATTGATGTTGAACAAAGCGAACCGGATAAATACTTAAAAGTAGACGATTACGATGCCCGATGATGCTGTTGTAGTCTTTTCCTGCGGTATTTGCTAACAAATCATGCCGCCCATACAAGGGTGTATTTGATAACAAATCTTGAGAAATATGCGTTTGATTAGATTGTGTCATAGTGTATTCAATGAGTTTTCAGCCTATGCCGACATTCAACAACTGATTCTTGTTTGGCTTTATCTAATACAATGGGATTGTGACGAATGAGGATTGAAGATAAAATAGATATCTCAAGAAAATAGAAAAAGTAGGACCAAATCGAGAAAAAAATATTGGGTAACGAAATTGGATTTCGGTTTTCTAAACTTTCATTCTATATGGATATTTTTTTGGTAGGTTACTTTTTTTAAATCTATATATATCGTACTATATATCTTATATATATAAATATAAGGAAAATATATATATATATTAATTTCGAACTCATTCTCATCAATCCAATACACGGTTTTCTCATTCTCTCAGTCTTCAATCGATCAAAGTGGATGATCGGTCTTCAAAGTATGGTTTTTTTCCTTGTTTATTTTTTTTTTTTTGATGAAGTAATGTCCTAGGATGTCTAGCTTGTTTTTTCATTCACATCTTATCTCAATTACATTAAAGAATATTGATAAGCTAAAAAATGTTCTTGTATTTTTAATTTTTAAATTTTAATTACAATTTTAAATTTTGTTAATAAATTCTTATAAATTAATTCCCGCGAGCGAAGCGAGCGAGTCAATCATGCGTAGCACGTCTTGAAACTAGTATATATATATATATATATATATATATATATATATATATATATATATATATATATATATATATATATATATATATATATATATATCTTATCCTGAAATATCATTTGTCCTATCCTGTTTTAAAACATATATATAAGGATAAAAAATAATAATAAAAGGCGGACGAACAAAAATAGATGGATAAAAAAAGGTAAACAAAAGAACTGAAAAAATATATTTATTCTTTTAAAAAGAGTTAACAATAAAAAAAAATGTTTCCACATCTACAATCCGCATTGTGTATCGAAGAAGGTTTTTGGAGTTTAATTTAAGTTCGTCTAACTTCGTTTTAAAATCCAAGAAATCCATATCTTGTGCTTTCCTAAAGCCTCAATTTCATTTTATGTTTTATCAAATGATTTTCCTTCGTTTGACTTTAATTTAAGTTTGTCTAACATTTTTTCTAAATATTTTAAAATTTTAAAAATTCGAGAAATATTTGTCCCTTATTAAAAAAAATGATGTGTCATAAAATATGTTAGGTTAGGAAGTAAATAAATTTATTTATTCTTTAAAAAAGAATTAACAATAAAAAAAATGTTTACAAATTTACAATCCGAATTGTGTATGGAAGAAGGTTTTTGGAGTTTATGAATCCACACCTACAATCCATATTTACCATTATAGATGCTCTATCAAGAGCTGCAATATATATATATAAACAAGCAATATAAGATCTTAGCATGAAATATTTTTTATCCACAAAAAAAAAAAAAAAATTTCGAAGACTTTTGCAAGAAATATTAAAACATCTTTAAAAAGATTTTTAATCTACAAAAAAGAGTCAGTTTTTTTATCATGGAATATTAGAGTGTGAGATGACGTGCGGGATCACATCAATCTCACCCAGTTTTATTTGAGGTCCACACGTCATGACAAGTGTGACTTGGAGGTGTCATTATATAATCTTTTATTTTTAAGATAAAAAATATTTGGTAAACTATTTTAACAGTAATCTAGGTGGGCAAATCGATCAAAAGACAGAAAAATAGCAAAAGAGAATATTAAAACGGTGTATCTATCTTCTTAAAAGGAATATGGGCTTCTTCAACGATCGATAAAGACAACAAACACAAAAATAACTCAAAAAAGAAAACACAGAGATCAGGTATTGGGGTAGAAACCGAATATGAATATGAATTATCAGAGACGTGGTTGAATATTAATAGTAGTAGTGTTTAATATATATATTAAACATAGACAAGTATATCTATATATACCACATATACATCTTCATCTTAATCTACGTACAATTCTTATATATCTATATGACTATATCTATATCAGAAATGAGCCATATACATTGAATAGAGACAGAGATATATCTTCACTAGTGCAGTTGACACGCAAAAATAAATGAAAAAAAAATGATACAGAGTGTTATCTGCGTACAAAGACGGGTTAGTTAATTACGACTACAAGATAGATACAAATATAAGACAAATACAAGTAGTTGCAAAAATAAATCTATATATCTATTTCTCAACAATCCTAACCAAAGGAGAATGTTAGTATCATGAAAAAGAGGCTAAAATAACAATGAGATTGTTGCCAATTGAATGCGTTGTTTGTATTAGGAATGTACAATATATAGAGAAAGTTAATTACAACCACAAGATAGATACAAATATAAGATAAATATAAGTAGTTGATAGATCATGAATATGATCTTGGTAGTTCCGAATATACTTATCATGTAACAACCAAGTCTAATAGACCTTGTGCCTTATAACTGGATACAGGATGCAAGAAAAGGCAACTTATGACTCTTACTAATAAAACAAGCATGACATAAACTAAAAATTTTATTCGATGACACTTTTATTTGCAACTGAAACCCAAATGTGGAAAGCCAAGTGGATATATAGTCTTGAAATATATAGTCTTGAAAGAAAAGCTTGCTTAGGAATAGATGACACATGAGCTCAATAGGTCCTTTGAGGAGCAAATCCTTCGTGAGAATATCCTTGATTTCAAAACAATAAGGAATTAAATAATTTGATTTCAAAACAATAAGGAATCAAAGAATTCAAATTCAAATGAGACGTTGTTAGCATGAGTAGAAGTAGAAACATAAAGTAAATTTGTGCTAAGTGTAGGAACAAGAAGATGACCAAGGCAATACATGTTCTTTGCAGCGGCTCCGTATAAGAATTGTGTAGAAGCCTTTAGTCTCCTAAAATCATACTAAGATATTATCACCCTCGTAAGCCCCAAACATTCTACAAATTGTTTGATGGTACAAGTGCTCTTTTATAGGCTTGAGGGTGAACCATCCAACTTTCACTATAAATACAAATTCCCATCAAATTTGTAACGTCAATGAAGCTTAATTATAGACATAATATTGATTAAAAACGTAAGTTACATATTTTGATTATTATATGAATAAGATATGAAATTAAAATGATTTAGTGACCCAGTTTAGGCACCATTTCGTGCACTAACCTGAGCTGGACAGTGGGTCTCACCGACTGTCAAGTAGCAGTCTATTTAACTGACTAAAAGCGCAGTTAAATTTGTTTTTTTAAATAAATTTCGTAACATCAGTACGGAAAAAACAATTTGTGACCCAGTTTCAAATTTCAAAATTGAAATTTGGAAATCAAAATCCTCAATGTTATTTCGGATGTGTTTTAGGCTTTCACGATTTTAAAAGTTGAGTTGTTGGTTTTAAGGTTTCAGGGCTTACCTTCACTAGAGTGTTTTAGGATTTCACCATTTCGAAAGTGGATTTGTTGGTTTTAGGGTTTATGGAGCGTTTTATGTATTCAGGGTATAATAATTAAATTGGATAGTTGCTATTGTTTATATGTTTGGTTTTACATTTTTGGATATTTTTTTTCAGAAGATTGCATTGTTTATATGTTGTATGGTTCTTGGTTTACACCTAGGGTATGTTTGATAGCAAAGAAGTTTTCGATGAGAAAAAGTATTTACTTTAGTAAATTTTCTGTAGAGAATTTTCTAAAAAGAATTTCTCATTGTTATTTGATTGCACATGACAAAATTATCTTTTTCAATTTTCTGTTGTTTGATAGATAATAATTTTTTTTTTCATTTTTCTACTAGGTTTTTCTGCAGTCCCACGAATTTGAACCAAAATTAAATCAAGATGATAATTAATTAAGGTTACGCACCGAAATTGAATCGGCAACGACTATCTTGAAAAAAATTGATGAACTCAAAATAATCATAATAACTTAATTAATTGATAACTAACATAATTGAAAGAAATAAATAATGTTTCAGCATTCTTCAAAAAAAAACTTATGTTTTTGCTTCTAAAAGTAATCTAAAATTTTCTCTGCAAATATAAAATCACCCAATCTTTCTTCAAGTTTTCATCCAACTGAAAAAATATATTCGTATCCTTAACTTTACCTCCCAATAAAAAACATGACACGCATTACGTCTTCTTGACTTAGTTCAGGAATACTACGAAGCTCTTTTTGAAGACGTGCACAATTTGTGTGTGCAAATGCATCTGCTAGTTTGTTGGCAGTTGCGGTTAGTCCTTGCCCGGTAGTATCAACGTTACTACTCTTCTTCCTTTTAATTCTCCAGCCATTTGATGTCATACGAGTTGAACTGGATGACGAGTGATTCACCTCATCTTTTTCTTCTTTAGTTTCCAAAAATAAAATAAAGTAAAGCCTTCCTTAGGTGAATTATTTCTTCAGCATAAATACAACAATTTATGCCTTAAAAGACCAAAAGAGTATTTGAAGCACGTCTTCAAATTAATTCACCAAGTACCCCAAGAATTCCTGACACTTATAGATAGGTAGAAATGGACAATTTAAGCTAAGAAATACTCCTAGTTAACTAACATACTTTTGAGCTTTTTAACTTGCATATTTGGTGTATTTGTTGTCGATACATTTATTCGATTCTATTGCATCGTGCATCAAGATTAAGGTGCGCAAATCCTAGTGTACATCTTATATATAGGCAATGTTTCTATCAAAAGTGTGTCGCCCAATCACTAGCTTGTAACATCATCATCAAGTTAAATTGGTACCAATCTTAAACATACAAATGCTTTAGAAAGAATTATAAACTAGTGATATGAATCTAGATTAGAAAATACTATTAAGACTGATCGCATTTTTTAACCATTTAGGTCTGTAATGTAAATTTAGTGACAAAAACATTAAGACAACCTACTTTAAGAACACTTCGCTTCATTGCTAATGTCCCCATCCAAGAACAGAGAACCTTAAGACTACCTTCATGTTACTCCATTTTTATTTGATTTGAATTGCTACTACAATTTTCTAGAATGGGTACCAGTTGAGATGAAATCAATAAAGCATTTAATCAAAAATGGGATCTTTATTGATGCGGGTTGATGATGGTTTGCACATGAAGGTACACACTTTGATGGGGTGTTTTTAATGTTCTCTATGATGCTTGGTCCAAAGGGCAAAGATGGTTACAATGCGAGCACCTTAATCTCATGAATGCTTATTTTACTGGTAGGGGCATCCATTTGTGTGAATGTTTACAACTTGTGTATCTTTATCTATGTTGTAGGAGGAAGAAGCAGGCTTAGGAACATAGCTCGTGAAGTTCTCGACCATAGTTTAGTGTCGAGCTTTGAGGGAGTACCCACTGCAACGCTCATTGGCGTTTGCATGACATGAGGCCTTGCTAAAGATCTCATGACTCAAAAGGGTGGTGGGGGGAATTACATGGAAGAAACTAAGATCTACAACGTAATGAGGAAGTGAGAAGATCTTTAATAGGGGGAAATGAGGTGGTTGGAACGTTTTGAATGGCTTCAATGAGGATACATGTTATGAATCTAAGTGACAACCAATCTTTTTAGTGGCGTTGATAAAATGATTTGTGCATCCTACAAGCGATGTATTCCATAGATGGGACGCTTCTTGGGTAGGCATAGGGGATAAGTGCACTGCCAAGAAATAATAGCATTTTGGTTAGGATATGTTTGATCTTCTGCTCAAAACTTTTGATATTTTGTACATAAATTATTGTTGTCTCAGTAACTTGTAATTTACAAATTTACATACATATATAAAGCATTTAATCAATCACTTTACGTAGACAAGAATCTCACATAGGCATATAATCAAGCACTTTCTCAGCAAGGCATCAACCAAATTGATGAAGTAAAATTAGCTTTGCTAACATCTTATAAACTAAAGAAAAGAAGTGACCTCATTAAAATTGAGATTGTGTTGTAGAACATACCTCTATGTTCGTTCAAAGTTTTCCAAAAAAACTGAGATTGTTGAGAAGAAAGTGAGAAACTTAAGTTCTCAAGATGGGAGGAGATCACATAGGCAAAAGTGAATCGTTGAGAATAAAGCGAGATTTGAGAGAAAATTTGTTGGAGTTTATAAAGGAATAGATTTGAGGAGAGATAGTCGCAGGAGGAGATTTAAGATGAGATAGTTGCAGCTATGAGTAGACTATTTCTTATGGAAGAAGGAGACCGAGTTTGGGTGGGATTCGTTCAATAGAAAATCTCGAATTTTCACCCCGAAACCAAAGAAAACAAATGAAGAAAATATAAACGTGGGTTTTTGATGGGGCATGTGCCCTAGGTCAATCCATTAACTGTCTTTATGAATACTTTTAGTTAATAAAATAAAGGATTTCATTTGCTGTTTCTTATAATTAATTTGCATATTTACATTATAATAAGATCCATGGGTATTTACATAAGTATCCTAAATGTCCATAGTCGATCATTATACTGAGAACTATAATGAATTAAGACTAGTGTGAGTCTTGATGATTATATGATAATTATACGTATAGGGATACGAATCAAGATCACGAGTGCTTGTTAGGGAACAAAGTACTGGACCGACCCGCTATGAGAACATCACATGGATTAAGTCATAGTTGTTTCTCATGATAGGTATATTTTTTAGTCATCTGACTTGAGATTGCCAGAGACTTCAACATTAGGAACACAGTAATTTGACACAATCAAACGTTGTCTTTAACCGGACGATTATAAAGGTTGTGATTGGTTACTGTGTGAGCAATGTGATGAAGTTGTGTAATCGAGATAGAATTTGTCCCTCTCATTTAAAGAGAGATATCTAGTGGATCCCTCGACGTGTTAGACTGTTAAAAGGCCTAGTCTAAGTGAATTGATATTGATCAATGTCACTTGGATGTTTTCGATCTACCTAGAGATCGAGACTAGTACGATTGAACATGTTGGATGACAATTCCATGCCTTATGTTTGATCAAAAGGATATCGTGTGACAAAAGGATGTTATATACACTATTGATTAGGTTGTATCGATTTGATATTCGTACAACTTGGGTAGTCATAATGTCTTGCTAGAGACTGCTTATGACTTGTATACCAAAATGTGTTTTGGTACACTGCCAACGTTGTATGAGCCTATTGGGTCGCACACTAAGAATGGTTTTGCGAGATTTTAAGATGATTCAGAAAAACGAATTTTATGTGATAAAATTCATGACAGAAGCGTCCTTGTGGTGTATTACACTTATACTTCTTTAAGTAAGGGTATATGTGTAATTTACTTAACCATCTATATACAAGAGTTGTATAAATAGACGCTTTAAGTTAGAACACAGGTACAAAAAAGGAAAAAAGGCCGAAACTCTATTTTCGTTTTAGAAACGACTTAGGGTTTTTGGTATGCTCCGGATCGTTTTGGAGAGAAACAAAAAGGTTTGGTATTCTCTCGAAGCTAGCACTTCAAATCTCGGCCGCCGTTCGTATGTGGACTGCTGATAGAGGGCGTTCGTCGTTGGCAGCGCCTTAGAGATCGATCAACCTTCAGAAAGGTATATTGAGATTGAGGTATGATTAACTTTTTCATGGTTTAAACGTTTTTAATGGAATTAGATTCGGATCCTGTTGGGAATTTTGTCAAAACTGTTTTGCAATCTCCGCTGCGTATGAACCCCAAAACCCAACAGTTTTTTTATGGGGTTACAATTCCATCAAACACTTAATAAAACGGTTATTGAAAAATCACACAATTTTCTATGATTTTTTTCTTCTTTTTTTGCAATCAAACATACCTTTAAGGTTTATGTTTTAGGATTTCGTTTTTTTGGTAGAACCTTATTAAAGCATTATTAAGCAATATATATTCTACTATATGCATTATGCGGTAAGAAAAAAGAACAAATTAGAAATGCTTCCTTTTAAGTATACTGTACTTTTAAGTCAAAAATAAAAAATCGATAATTGACGTATAGTTTTTCTTATAAAAATTATTAATGATTAGTTATGTTCTATTCTTGATTTTTATAATACAAATAATACTGTAAGTTTGAGTTGATAGTGAGTAAGCCTTGTCCCCTGTAAAGCGAAACATTGAAAAGGAGACGGGTTATCCCATTCGAAGAGGTATTATTGTTAAGTAGATTTTTGTCGTTGTCCCATCAGTTCATACAAGTAGTATATTTTGTGTATAAAAATATCAAATCTTGGACAATTATTTAATCATATATTATGTATTTTGCATAAAAAAAAGAGAAAACTATTTACATTATTTCTATTTTCAAAAATGTTATACTTGATCGAATTTGTTGTCATGATATTATTGACAAAAATTACTTGTCAAGGAAAATCGGATGCTAAAATTATGAATAAAGCATCCACGCAAGGTTATGCGCGTAACGCTAGTGTTTATTCGCCAATATCTCTACAGAGATTTGAAAAGAGAATATATCACTTTATCATTATCCATTCTCCTTAAGGAGCTATGAAAAAAATCAAAATTGGCGATGCTCCAAAAAGCTCGACATGAGTGGTTGTGTCCCAAGGTTCAATATTTATATCAGTCGAATAGAAATTATAATTCCGCAACTTTAATTACCTCTTTTTTGAGGCTATGCGGAAATGTGATTTATGAGTCAATATAACAAAATCCACGTGATACGCCTCGATATATTATTGCAACAAAATATCGAGTGCGTATATTAATTTAATATGAATATTATGAATTGATTTCTTCCCTCATAGTAGTTGAGTAAAATAATGAGATATTATACTTATAATATTACTTCCATCCAATTAATGGTCAAACTTCATGAAGCATATGCCGCGTTTATAAAATGACCATGGTCGCAAAGATAAAATTTTGGACGTGGAAAAGGGGAAATGATTTGGTAAAGGTCGTATTAGTAATTTCACCAAAAGTGAAATAAAAGTGGTGTACCGCATGAAATATAAATGGCTAAAGTTATTGACAATAAGCATGCTTTAAATTTTGACAAGCTATGTCACGTATAAAAGGCTATTAAGCCATACTGATTATATATTGTCATATACCCAAATATTTTGGTGACATTTACCATGCCTTCAAAATCAAAGGCAAAAGTATGAATTTTATCATTGAAAATGGCTTATTAAAATTGACACATTGAGATGTATTCAAATCATGAGCTAAATAAAGATAATGAATTTATGTTTTGATATAAAAGAGAATATTTCTGAAAATTGAACTTAGCCGAGGCTAATGTTCAGACGATATCAAGTACAATAGTTATAATGCAGTTAATGCCTTGCACTAGAAGAATTTTACTCAGAATAATAGAGAAATTATCTATATGAATTTGGTGTTATCTGAGAATGAAATTCTCAGCTATACATTCTGAATTTATTTGACTACATAAGGCAAATTAAAATGAATTATCATCATAAAATAGATGATCTAATGACATTCATAATGTGGAATGATTTTTTTGATCATCCATAATCATCAATATAATGCGAAAAATCATAAATTTGCATGGGCATCTTTTATGGAACCACATTTTTTATCAGCTAGTGATTATCTTAAGGCAAATCAATATGAGATTTATATTGATTTAACTTTCCATCAATCATATTATAAGATGTCATGGGCCCTTTACAGAGAATATATTTATAGTAATCTTTGTTAATTGTCGCTTTGATAAAACAATTCTCTCACTGTTAGAGGGAGATATAAAGCCAATTTAAAAGAAATGACGTGAAATTGTTTGAAACGCATCAAGTTTGTTGTATTATGATCCATGCACAAATTAATGTGAACTTAAAATTCAAAGGATCATTCATTAGCAACAAGTTATGAATCAATTACATGATAAGTGTGCTAATATAAAAGAGTGGCAAAATCAAATGTTCAAACATTAAAGGTTCATATAAGAAATGATGTCCTTATGCAACAAAATGTTTAAGATTTAAAAGACCAAATATTGTATTTTTAAATTAATTGCAATGATTTGTTGCAATGTAGTATAAGATGTCTCACTCATGTGAACACGAGGGGGAGAATCAAAAGGAGTAATTGATTAGTGAATTGCACTCTTTTTCCCTTAGATAAGGTTTTATCTCACTGAGTTTTCCTTATAAGGTTTTTAATGAAGCAATCCTAATAGTATTAAAACTCCATTCAAAATTGATTATTGCATTGTACTCTTTTTCCTTTAGCTATATATTGTTTCATCTCACAAGGCTTTCCAAGCAAGGTTTTTAATAGGACAATCCTATCAATATCATACTTTGTATAAAGATTGATCAGAACAATGTACTCTTTTTTCTTAACTAAATCTTTTTACCACACAATTTTTCTTAATAGAGGTTTTAACGAGGCATATTATCTCAACAAGTGTCATCAAAAGGAGAGTGTTGTAAACGTAATGGGAAAACTGATGACCCTTCCTATCCCAACCTTTTGTAACACCTATTTAATTGTAAGTTAATATTGTATTATATGTAAGTATAACTTGTGCCCTTTGGTCTTCATCTCATTATGACCAAAAGGGCTATACTCCATGTAATGTGTACACATATAGTAAAATGAAACCTTTCACATTTCCCTAATCTATTCTCTGGTTCAATATTGACGCGCACCGAATGCGTCAATAAAATATATTACCTAGACCAACTATCTTGTAGATAGTGGTAAATGGTCGATCCTACTAGGATTGATATCTTTCTAAGGTCAAAAAGAAAATAAATGAGAAAAAACAGGGGTTTTGAGTGAATGAATAAATTAACTAATCTAAGTAGCAATAAAATAAATAAAGGAATGAAAATTGTTTTAAAATCAATTAATGAAAAACACCTAGGTCAAGACATACAAGTTTGTTTCGATAAAATATTGGATTTGGTCATCAAATCTATGTAAATTATGGAAATCAAAAGTATTATAGTGTAGCTATAGACCCAGTAACGTACGCGGTTCCTCGCACTTCCTAATATCGATAGCTAAAGTATGACAATCACAACTTCCCTATCAATCGTATAACTCTATATTCAAGCGCATTGAGTTTAACACGATGATCGCAATGAGTTTTGTGAAGTCACTATAAATACAAATTCCCATCAAATTTGTAAAATCAAAGAAGCTTAAATATAGACATAATATTGATTAAAAATGTAAGTTACATATTTTGATTATTATATGAATAAGATAGGAAATTAAAATGATTTAGTGACCCAGTTTGGGCACCATTTCGTGCACCAACTTGAGCTAGACAGTGGGTCTCACCGACTGTCAAGTAGCGGTCTGTTTAACAGACTAAAAGCGCAGTTAAATTTATTTTTTTAAATAAATTTCGTAACATCGGTACGGAAAAACAATTTGTGACCCATTTCAAATTTCAAAATTGAAATTTTAAATCCAAATCCTTAGTGTTATTTCGGATGTGTTTTAAGCTTTCACGATTTTAAAAGTTGAGTTGTTGGTTTTAAGGTTTAAGGGTTTACCTTCACTAGAGTTTTTTAGGGTTTCACCATTTCGAATGAGGATTTGTTGATTTTAGGGTTTATGGTGCGTTTAAGGTGTTCAGGGTATAATAATTAAATTTGATAGTTGCTATTGTAGGGTTTCTGTTGGTCTTCGTGGGTTTTAGTGTTTGGCTTTGCATTTTTGGATTTTTTTTTAAAATGTTTGCATTGTTGTTATGATGTATGGTTCTCGGTTTACACTTAGGGTGTATTTGATAGCAAAGAAGTTTTCAATGAGAAAAAGTATTTACTTTAGTAAATTTTTTGTAGAGAATTTTCTAAAAAGAATTTTTCATTGTTGTTTGATTGCACATGACAATATTTTCTTTTTCAATTTTCTGTTGTTTGATAGATAATGAATTTTTTTTTCATTTTTCTACTAGATTTTTCCGCAGTCCCACGAATTCGAACCAAAATTAAATGAAGATGATATTTAATCAAGGTTATGGATCGAAATTGAATCGACAACGACAATCTTGAAAAAAATTAGAGAACTCAAAGTAATCATAATAACTTAATTAACTGATAACTAACATAAATGAAAGAAAATAAATAATGTTTCAGCATTCTTCGGAAAAAACTTATGTTTTAGCTTCTAAAAGTAATCTAAAATATTCTCTGCAAATATAAAATCACCTAATCTTTCTTCAAGTTTTTATCTAACTGAAAAAATATATTCGTATGCTTAACTTTACCTCCCAATAAAAAGCATGGCACGCATTACGTCTTCGTGACTTAGTTCAGGAATACTACGAAGCTCTTTTTGAAGACGTGCATAATCTATGTGTGCAAATGCATGTGCTAGTTTGTTGGCAGCTGTAGTTAGTCCTTGATCGGTAGTATCAACGTTACTACTCTTCTTCCTTTTAATTCTCGGGCCATTTGATGTCATACGAGTTGAACTGGATGACGAGTGATTCACTTCATCTTTTTCTTCTTTAGTTTCCAAAAATAAAATAAAGTAAAGCCTTCCTTAGGTGAATTATTTCTTCAGCATAAATACAACAATTTATGCCTTAAAAGACCAAAAGAGTATTTGAAGCGCACCTTCAAATTAATTCACCAAGTACCCAAGAATTCCTGACACTTATAAATAGGTAGAAATGGACAATTTAAGCTAAGAAATACTCCTAGTTAACAAACATACTTTTGAGCTTTTTAATATGCATATTTGGTGTATTTGTTGTCGATACATTTACTCGATTCTATTGCATCGTGCATCAAGATTAGGGTGCGCAAATCCTAGTGTACATCTTATATATAGGCAATGTTTCTATCAAAAGTGTGTTGCCCAATCACTAGCTTGTAGCATCATCACTGTTAAATTGGTACCAATCTTAAACATACAAATGCTTTAGAAAGAATCATAAACTGGTGATATGAATCTAGATTAGAAAATACTATTAAGACTGATCGCATTTTCTAACCATTTAGGTCTGTAATGTAAATTTAGAGACAAAAACATTAAGACAACCTACTTTAAGAACACTTCACTTCATTGCTAATGTCCCCATCCAAGAAAAGAGAACCTTAAGACTACCTTCATGTTACTCCATTTTTATTTGATTTGAATTGCTACTACAATTTTCTAGAATGGGTAGCAGTTGAGATGAAATCAATAAAGTATTTAAACAAAAATTGGATCTTCATTGATGCGGGTTGATGATGGTTTGCACATGAAGTACACACTTTGATGGGGTGTTTTTCATGTTCTCTATGATTCTAGGTCCAGTGGCAAAGATGGTTACAATGCAGGCACCTTAATCTCATGAATGATTATTTTACTGGTAGGGGCATCCAGTTGTGTGAATGTTTACAACTTGTGTATCTTTATCTATGTTGTAGGAGGAAGAAGCAGGCTTAGGAACATAGCTCGTGAAGTTCTCGACCATAGTCTAGTGTCGAGCTTTGAGGGAGTACCCACTTCAACGCTCATTGTGATTTGCATGACATGAGGCCTTGCTAAAGATCTCATGACTCAAAAGAGTGGATGGGGGGAATTACATGGAAGAAACTAAGATCTACAACGTAATGAGGAAGTGAGAAGATCTTTAATAGGGGGAAATGAGGTGGTTGGAATGTTTTGAATGGCTTCAATGAGGATACATGTTATGAACCTAAGTGACAACCAATCTTTTTAGCGGCGTTAATAAAATGATTTGTGCATCCTACAAGCGATGTATTCCATAGATGGGACGCTTCTTGGGTAGGCATAGGGGATAAGTGCACTGCCAAGAAATAGTAGCATTTTGGTTAGGATATGTTTGATCTTCTGCTCAAAACTTTTGATATTTTGTACATAAATTATTGTTGTCTGTAACTTGTAATTTACAAATTTACATACATATATAAAGCATTTAATCAATCACTTTACAGACAAGAATCTCACATAGGCATATAATCAAGCACTTTCTAAGCAAGGCATCAACCAAATTGATGAAGTAGAATTAGCTTTGCTAACATCTTATAAACTAAAGAAAAGAAGTGACCACATTAAAATTGAGATTGTGTTGTAGAACATACCTCTACGTTCGTTCAAAGTTTTCCAAAAAAACCGAGATTGTTGAGAAGAAAGTGAGAAACTTAAGTTCTCAAGATGGGAGGAGATCACATAGGCAAAAGTGAATCGTTGAGAATAAAGCGAGATTTGAGAGAAAATTTGTTGGAGTTTATAAAGGATGAGATTTGAGAAGAGATAGTTGCAGGAAGAGATTTAAGATGAGATAGTTGCAGCCATGAGTAAACTAGTTCTTATAGAAGAAGGAGACCGAGTTTGGGTGGGATTCGTTTAATAGAAAATCTCGAATTTTCACCCCGAAACAAAAGGAAAAAATGAAGAAAATATAAATGTGGGTTTTTTTATGGGGTTACAATTCCATCAAACACTAAATAAAACGGTTATTGAAAAATCACACAATTTTCTATGATTTATTTCTTCTTTTTTTGCTATTAAACACACCTTTAAGGTTTATGTTTTAGGATTTCATTTTTTTTGGTAGAACCTTATTAAAGCATTATTAAGCAATATATATTCTATTATATGCATTATGCGGTAAGAAAAAAGAACAAATTAGAAATGCTTCCTTTTAAGTATACTGTACTTTTAAGTCAAAAATCAAAAATCGATAATTGACGTATAGTTTTTCTTATAAACATTATTAATGATTAGTTATGTTCTATTCTTGATTTTCATAATACAAATAATACTGTAAGTTTGAGTTGATAGTAGGTAAGCCTTGTCCCCGGTAAAGCGAAACATTGAAAAGGAGACAGGTTATCCCATTCGAAGATGTATGATTGTTAAGTAGATTTTCGTCGTTGTCCCATCGAGTTCACATAAGTAGTATATTTTGTGTGTAAAAATATCAAATCTTGGACAATTATTTAATTATATATTATGTATTTTGCATTAAAAAAGAGAAAACTATTTACATTATTTCTATTTTCAAAAATGTTATACTTGATTGAATTTGTTGTCATGATATTATTGCAAAAATTACTTGTCAAGGAAAATCGGATGCTAAAATTATGAATAAAGCATCCACGCAAGGTTGTGCGCATAACGCTAGTGTTTATTCGCCAATATCTCTACAGAGATTTGAAAATAGAATATATCACTTTATCATTATCCTTTCTCCTTAAGGAGCTATGAAAAAAATCAAAATTGGCGATGCTCCAAAAAGCTCGACATGAGTGGTTGTGTCCCAAGGTTCAATATTTATATCAGTCGAATAGAAATTATAATTCCGCAACTTTAATTACCTCTTTGTCGAGGCTGTGCGGAAATGTGATTTTTGAGTCAATATAACAAAATCCACGTGATACGCCTCGATATATTATTGCAACAAAATATTGAGTGCGTATATCAATTTAATATGAATATTATGAATTGATTTCTTCCCTCATAGTAGTTGAGTAAAATAATGAGATATTATACTTATAATGTTACTTCCATCCAATTAATGGTCAAGCTTCATGAAGCATATGTTGCGTTTATAAAATGACCATTGTTGCAATGATAAAATTTTAGACGTGGAAATGGGGAAATGATCTGGTAAAGGTCGTATTAGTAATTTCACCAAAAGTGAAATAAAAGTGGTGTACCGCATGAAATATAAATGGCTAAAGTTATTGACAATAAGCATGCTTTAAATTGTGACAAGCTATGTCACGTATAAAAGGCTATTAAGTCATACTGATTATATATTGTCATATGCCCAAATATTTTGGTGACCTTTACCATGCCTTCAAAATCAAAGGCAAAAGTATGAATTTTATCATTAAAAATGGCTCATTAAAATTGAAACATTGAGATGTATTCAAATCATGAGCTAAATAAAGATGATGAATTTATGTTTGATATAAAAGAGAATATTTCTAAAAATTGAACTTAGCCGAGGCTAATGTTCAGACGATATCTGGTACAATAGTTATAATGGAGTTAATGCCTTGCACTAGAAGAATTTTACTCAGAATAATAGAGAAATTATCTATATGAATTTGGTGTTATCTGAGAATGATTCTCAGCTATACATTCTGAATTTATTTGACTACATAAGGCAAATTAAAATGAATTATCATCATAAAATAGATGATCTAATGACATTCATAATGTGGAATGATTTTTTTGATCATCCATAATCATCAATATAATGCGAAAAATCATAAATTCGCATGGGCATCTTTTATGGAACCACATTTTTTATCAAATAGTGATTATCTTAAGGCAAATCAATATGAAATTTATATTGATTTAACTTTCCATCAATCATATTATAAGATGTCATGGGCCCTTTACAGAGAATATATTTATAGTAATCTTTGTTAATTGTCGCTTTGATAAAACAATTCTCTCACTGTTAGAGGGAGATATAAAGCCAATTTAAAAGAAATGACGTGAAATTGTTTGAAACGCATCAAGTTTGTTGTATTATGATCCATGCACAAATTAATGTGAACTTAAAATTCAAAGGATCATTCATTAGCAACAAGTTATGAATCAATTACATGATAAGTGTGCTAATATAAAAGAGTGGCAAAATCAAATGTTCCAACATTAAAGGTTCACATAAGAAACGATGTCCCTATGCAACAAAATGTTTAAGATTTAAAAGACCAGATATTGTATTTTTAAATTAATTGCAATGATTTGTTGCAATGTAGTATAAGATGTCTCACTCATGTTAACACGAGGGGGAGAATCAAAAGGAGTAATTGATTAGTGCATTGCACTCTTTTTCCTAATAAGGTTTTTAATAAGGCAATCCTAATAGTATTAAAACTCCATTCAAAATTGATTATTGTATTGTACTCTTTTTCCTTTAGCTATGGTTTTATCTCACTAGGCTTTCCTAGCAAGGTTTTTAATAGGACAATCCTATCAATATCATACTTTGTATAAAGATTGATCCGAACAATGTACTCTTTTTCCTTAACTAAATCTTTTTACCACACAATTTTTCTTAATAGAGGTTTTAACGAGACATATTATCTCAACAAGTGTCATCCAAAGGAGAGTGTTGTAAACGTAACGGGAAAATGGATGACCCTTCCTATCCCAACCTTTTGTAACACCTATTTAATTGTAAGTTAATATTGTATTCTATGTAAGTATAACTTGTGCCCTTTGGTATTCTTCTCATTATGACCAAAAGGGCTATATAATGGGGTCATCTCCATGTAACGTGTACACATATAGTAAATAAAACCTTTCACACTTCCCTAATCTATTCTCTGGTTCAATATTGACGCGCACCGAATGCGTCAATAAAATATATTACCTAGACCAACTATCTTGTAGATAGTGGTAAATGGTCGATCCTACTGGGATTGATATCTTTCTAAGGTCAAAAAGAAAAGAAATGAGAAAAAACAGGGGTTTTGAGTGAATGAATAAATTAACTAATCTAAGTAGCAATAAAATAAATAAAGGAATGAAAATTGTTTTAAAATCAATTAATGAAAAACACCTAGGTCAAGACATACAAGTTTGTTTCGATAAAATATTGGATTTGGTCATCAAATCTATGTAAATTATGCAAATCAAAAGTATTATAGTGTAGCTATAGACCCAGTAACGTACGCGGTTCCTCGCGCTTCCTAATCTCGATAGCTAAAGTACGACAATGACAACTTCCCTATCAATCGTATAACTCTATACTTAAGCGCATTGAGTTTAACACGATGATCGCAATGAGTTTTGTGAAGTCACTATAAATACCAATTCCCATCAAATTTGTAACGTCAAAGAAGCTTAATTATAGACGTAATATTGATTAAAAATGTAAGTTACATATTTCGATTATTATATGAATAAGATAGGAAAACTCCACCTATGTTGTACACTATGTGCGCTACATAGCCGGTCCCAAGTCCGGATAAAGGAGGAGGGTTGCGATAGGTTGACAGCCAGCGTAAAACTTTTGTCACTTTTCATGAAATGGATCAAACATATTTAAACGTTGGGGCGTTCCCACCTAGCGACGCGCTGCATCGGAGCCCGGATGTAGTGAAAAATGAGCAAGGGTGTGTTTCACATCGCCGCCTAGGTGTGAAGAAAAATGAGCAAGGGTTCCCACACATAGGACGTGTGTGGGTAAAGAAGCTAGTCCCTTCACATCGTCGCCCGGATGTGAAGAAAAATGAGCAAGGGTTCCCCCACAAAGGACGGGTGTGGGTAAAGAAGCTAGTTCAAAACAAAAACAAAAACAAAAACAAAATCATAGATACGAACACTAGATCTTTTAGGCCAAATAGAAATAGAAAAGAAAAACAAATACAAAGGGGAGAAAAAATTCGTTTAGGAACATGGAACATAGGAACACTTACGGGGAATTCAATAGAACTAGTAGATACCACGATTAGAAGGAGAGTCAATATTGCTTGCCTCCAAGAGACAAAATGGGTAGGAGAAAAGAGTAGAGAAATAGGAAGCACAGGGTTTAAATTGTGGTACACTGGTATAGATAGAAAATGCAATGGAGTAGGAATTGTGGTGGATAATGATTATAAGGATAAGGTCGTAGAGGTTAAAAGAATGGGGGATAGATTGATTCTAGTTAAATTAATTATTGGAGACGAAAAAATTAACATACTTAGCGCATATGCACCACAAGTAGGATTAAGCGAGAGCATCAAACACAAGTTTTGGGATGATATGGATGGATTTATGCAGAGTATACCATTAGATGAAAAGGTTTTTATTGGAGGAGATTTAAATGGGCATGTCGGGGTAAGTAACGATGGGTTTGAGAGAGTTCATGGAGGTTTTGGTTACGGTAATAGAAATGAAGAAGGAGAATCAATTTTAGAATTTGCTTCAAAGCATATGATCTTGTCTTAGCAAATACTAGTTTTAGGAAGAGGGAGTCGCATATAATTACTTTTAGTAGTGGTCATAACAAGAGTCGAATAGATTTTCTTTTAACAAGAAAAATAGATAGAAAACTATGTAGAGACTGCAAAGTAATACCTGGTGAAGCACTTACTACCCAACATAAGTTAGTAGTACTTGATATTAAGCTAATAAAATGGAAAAATATGAATAAAAGAGTTAGCGACCCTAGAATAAAGTGGTGGAACCTAAAACATAGTAAACAAGTAGAGTTTAGAGAAAAACTACTAAAGGAAAATGTTTGGAATCTTGACTTAGATGCTAATACAATGTGGCTAGAAATGAGTAGTTGCATAAGGAGGGTGGGATCAAACATATTAGGTATATCTAAGGGCTTGGGACCTACAAAGAAGGAAACATGTTGGTGGAACGAGGATGTCCAACGAGCAATTAAGACTAAAAGAGATATGTATAGGAAAATACCTAAGTGTCAAGATGAAGATGCGTACAATCAATATAGAGAAGCTAGAAAACAAGCTAAAAAAGTAGTTAGTCAAGCTAAAACAAATTTCATGGAAGATTTATATACAAAGTTAGGTAATAGAGATGGCGAAAAATATATATATATATAGGCTAGCCAATATAAGAGATAAAAAGAAACAAGACCTAAGTCATGTAAGATGTATTAAGGACGAAAATCAAAATGTTTTAACGCGCGAGGAGGATATTAAGGAGAGATGGAGAAGTTACTTCGATAGTTTATTTAATGATGGCCAAGTTGATGCTGTAATAGATGAAAACCCACACCAAGAAAGAAATGTAAACTATACACGCAATATTAGAATTGTAGAAGTTAAAGAGGCATTGAAAAGAATGAAAATAGGAAAGCATGTGGCCCGGATGAAATACCCATAGAGGTTTGGAAATGCTTAGGAGAAATCGGATTGACTTGGTTGACAAAGCTTTTCAATAAAATTTTAAAATCAAAACGGATGCCAATGGATTGGAGAAGAAGCACGCTTGTGCCAATCTTCAAAAACAAAGGAGACATTCAAAGTTGCTCAAACTACCGGGGAATTAAACTCATGAGTCACACTATGAAACTGTTGGGAGAGGATAATTGACAATAGGCTAAGGAGAGAAACAACAATATCAGAGAACCAATTTGGTTTCATGCCTGGGAGGTCAACTATGGAAGCGATTTTCCTTGTAAGACGATTGTTAGAAAACTATAGAGAAAAGAAAAAAGATCTTCATATGGTATTCGTAGATTTAGAAAAAGCATATGATAGGGTCCCTAGAGATGTTCTTTGGTGGGTTCTAGAAAGAAAAAGAGTGCACGCTAGATACATAGACACTATTAAAGATATGTACGATGGAGTAGTAACGAGTGTAAAGACATTTGGAGGAGCTACAAAAGAATTTCCCATTACGATAGGACTACATCAAGGATCGGCTTTAAGCCCATATCTATTTACTTTAGTTATGGATGAATTAACTAGACATATTCAAGAGGATATACCATGGTGTATGCTATTTGCGAGATGATATTGTCTTAGTGGATGAAACTAAAGATGGAGTGAATAGGAAATTAGAACTCTTGAGAAATACATTAGAATCTAAAGGCTTTAAGTTGAGTAGGACGAAAACTGAATACATGCACTGTGAGTTTGGAAACACTAGACATCGAGATGACGGAGTGGTAAAATTAGGGGAAGTAGAAGTGCCTAGGGTAAACCACTTTAGATACCTAGGTTCAATCATACAAAATGATGGTAACATTGAAAATGATGTCACACATAGAATCCAAGCTGGATGGAAGAAATGACGGAGTGCAACGGGGGTGATTTGTGATCGACATGTTCCCACTAAGTTAAAAGGAAAATTTTATAGGACCGCAATTAGGCCAGCTATGCTCTATGGAAGTGAATGTTGGGCAGTAAAGCAACAACAATTACATAAAGTGAATGTAGCGAGAAATGAGGATGCTTAGGTGGATGTGTGGTAAAACCCGTAAAGATAGAATAAGAAATATAGAAATTCAAAGACAAGTAGGAGTAGCACCAATTGATACAAAGATTAGGGAAGGGCGGTTGCGATGGTTTGGTCACCTGCAAAGACGGCCTACAAATGCCCCAACTAGAAAACTTGACTCAATAGAAACTGTAGAAATTCGACGAGGTAGGGGTAGACCAAAGTTAACATGGGATGCATTAATTAAGAGAGATTTGAATGGTTTGCAAAGCTCACCATCAATTGCACTGAATCGAGCACAATGGAATAGTTTGATCCATGTAGCCGACCCCAGTTAATTTGGGACTGAGGCTATGTTGTTGTTGTTGTTGTTGTTGTTGTTGTTGTTGTTGTTGTTGTTGTTGTATATGAATAAGATAGGAAATTAAAATGATTTAGTGACCCGGTTTGGGCACCATTTCGTGCACCAACTTGAGCTAGACAGTGGGTCTCACCGACTGTCAAGTAGCAGTCTTTTTAACACTCTCTCCATATCAAATCGACCCAAAACAACAATTAGAACAACCTCCGAACAACAATTTTATCAATTTCCTCAAATCCCATAAATTCACTAGGTTTCCCAATTTCTTCAAAACACCCATTTATTCAAAACTAGTTGTAAATCTTTAGTAAAAAATGATCACAAAACATATATTTCATCAATTTTCCATCAAAACTAAGGATCTAACCCTCTAATTCGAATTTTATCAAAAATTCACAAAACTGGGCTCAAATGAAAGTGTATGACGTGGTGAAGAAGATTTCCTTAGTTTAATCCTTGATTTGTCCTCCAAAATGATTGATTTCCAGCTTCCCAATCTCTTTCTCTTCTCTCCAGCAAGCTTAGAAATCACAATTGTTTCATTTGCATGCTTTTGATTAAACCATCTTATATATTAAGGTGATATTCATGATATATATATATATATATTAAGGTGATGTGTATTCATTTGCATGCTTTTGATTATAACACATGTGTATTCCCAACTAAGAGAGACTTCATCCTCGAAATTTAAATCTCAAGTAAATTCTTGTGCGTCTAATCTATCGTCATGTGACTAAACTTCTCACCTTGATAGTATCCTTATAAAGTCCCTTGAACACCCCACTACTCCCATCACAGGGAACGTAGTGTTACCCTGAGACATAGGCGCATGTTGCCAAGTGGTCAAAATCAGTTACTCTCTTTGTAATATCTCCGCCACTTATTCTCAATTCAATTTCCGTGTTCAAGTTTCCCTAACCCAGTTATTTAACACCAGTAACTATAAACCTCTTCTATCATGTATCCCAACATAATAGTCTTAAAAAACATATCATACCATGACAATCCCATGCCATGTCATAACCTACCTTAGTTCACCATGACAATCCCATGCCATGCCACGACATACTCTTACTCACCATGATAATCCCATGCCATGCTACGACCTATGACAATTCCATGTCATAACACGATAATCTACAATCATACCGTTATGATCTACCATGGTACCATCATAGTACCACCATGCATGCATGAACTTAATACGTAATTATTAAAAACTTACAAATCACATACCACGAACTCTTTTGGGACATCTCTTGCTTTGGCTCGATCACCACGTGCACCGGCTCTCGAGTCTGCTGACGCGAGTCGAACGCGTCAATAAAATAAATACATAAACTAACTATTTTGTAGAATAGTGGTAAAAGGTCGATCGCACAGAGATTGGTAATCTTTCTAAGGTTAAAAACAACAAAGAGGGAAATCGAGGTTTAAGAGAGTGATTTGATTAACTAATCTAAATACTAGAAAAATAAATAAAAAATACCTAGGTCAAAAGACATACAAGTTCAGTTCGATAAAAGATTAGATTTGGTCATAAATTTATGTAAAATATGCAAATCAAAATATTTTAGTGTAGCTATAGATTCGGTAACGTACGCGGTTCCTCACACTTCCTAATCTCGATAGCCAAGGTACGACAATAACTATTTCCCTAGCCAATCGTATAACCCCGTACTCAAGCACATTGGATTTAACACGATGACCGCAATATGTTTTGTGAAGGCACCACACCTAGACAACCGATTCACTAGCGTGTTCGATTTAACCTAGATTCCTAAAGTATTCAACCTAGGTCTCGAAAGATGTCAATCAATTGGTAGGGTCGATTGCTACTAGTGTGGTCTTGTTGTACAAGTACGGGTGCTTACGACTCACTGACAAATAAATGAAGGTTTAAACATGAATTTAACATCAATTATTTAAACAATACCAATGAAAATAAAATTAATGAACTCAAAATAATCATAATAGCCTAATTAATCGACCGACATATACGAGAATGGAATGGTCTAGCAAGCCTAATCGGCGCAATGACAACATAAAAACAACATGTATAAAATACTTTGAAATCGAAAGATTGCTAATAAGTGAATTTCTCATGGATTTACTAACAATAGAAGTAATGAAAACTTAGTGGCCAACACCCGCTCGCACCTCAAAACCCAACCCCAGCACTCCTTTAAGGTTCTCTAGGTCGTTGGTATCCTAAACTCAAATTTTCTAGTCATTCTGAGGTTTGTGAATGGGTTTTAAGTCATATGTTCAAAACCAAAACCAATCCCTTACTAAAGATGTTGGGAAAAACTCAAAATTTAGCTGCTTAGCGCGCTAACTTCGCTTCCCAGACAGCCCTGCCAAAAAACAAATTGGCTTTACTAGCTCGCTAAAGCGGCCATTGATCCCACTCTTCTCTCGCTCTCGCTCTCTCTCTCTCTCTATTTTCTCTCTGAATCATCAATCCCACTCTTCTCTCGCTCTCGATTCTCACTCTGAAAGAAGAAGCACACCGTGATTGAGGAATATTTTGATTTTGATGGGGTTGGTTGGTGCCTTGAGAAAGATGCACCATTCGAGTTCGGGCTACAAGAAGTTCCATCAGACTCCTCTCTGCTATCTCTCCATCGTTGATCCTCACGGTGGCTTTGGTTTCGGTACGTTAATGCTTCTTCTTTACTTCTGATGTCTCCATTGATGGTTTATGCTTCTGGGTTTCCTTTCTTTCTAGGTTTTTTAGGGGTTCTTGATATGGGTTTTTATCGATACATTATCAATTCTATGCACTTTCTTGTTATGTTCTGATGTGTTTTGTTTTTTTTTTTTTTTTGATTTTTTATTTGTGCAGATGTTCAGACATTAGAGACAGCTACAGTAGCGGATCTTAAAAAAGTTGTGGAGCATGCCTTTGTCGAAAGGCTCAAGGAGGAGGAACGTGTTTTGATTTCTTGGTATTGTTTTCTTTATTTTCATTTTCTGTATATTTCTTTTGCCTATATATTTGATTTGTCTATTAATTAAGTTCTTGGGAGATGATTGTTTTATTTTTTGTTGCTTGAGAAAAGAAATAAAATGGCATTTGATAAAAGTAACATCATTGTTTCAAATCATTAACGGTTACTTAGCTATTGTTGTGTAGAATAGAGTATCCCATTTATTTTTTTGTTTGCTCGAAACCTCTGTGTGAAAATCTTGAAAGTAAATAACTTATCAATAAAAAGGATCTCTAACTTAGCTATGCTTTGTCTTTTTAGTCTTAGATTAGATATGGAAGGTTGATGAAAATGGGAGGCCTAGGGTGACATAAACTTGAGAGTGATATATTCAGTATTGATGTATGTAAAATAAGAGATAGTATTGATGTATGTAGTGTTAGAGGTCTCCCCGTATTCTTGTCGCCAATCAGCTTTTGAGCTTAGGCATAGAAAGAGATGGACCTTCCCTAGTTACTTCTGTCGCGCATTATGGATCTCAACATTCTTATATTCACAAACTTGGGAAACATCTTGTTTGCTTCTTAAAAAGGTTATTAGATATACAATGAGTGTGGACTCTCAGCAATCCTAATTGATAAGTAAGACTTAAAAAAATAGAAATGCAACAAACTGATTAAGACCATGACATATAGGGAATAAAAATATCTTTGATGATATTAGTATGGCAATCTTATTATAATTCCATCCGTTCATGTTTTCTGTAGTAAATGGGTCAATTATTTGTGATACATGGCATTTAAAAGGATGTACGAGTGATAAAATCTATCATTCATGGTGAAACGAATTGTGTGGAAACGAAGAAGTTCAGTACTACCAGAGAATACCATAACGGAAATTGCCTGATAAGCTACTCTTACTTTAGAAGTCGAATTGAAAATTGATGTTCAAAAGCAGGAGACACATTACTTCAATATGCTAGGTGGTTATAATTGAAAAGCCTGTTTTCATTACAAACACATGGCATATATTAGTGGAATAAAAGTTGATACTCATGAGTAGTGACGAAGAAGATTCAAGTCCCATTGTTGCCTTTGTTTTAATTTACTGTTCCCTCTAAACTAAAAAAAAAAAAAAAAAAAGATCAATCTAATCACCAAAACCCCATCGAGAGAGAGAGAGAGAGAGAGAGAGAGAGAGAGAGAGAGAGAGAGAGAGAAGTGAGTGATTCTTGAATGTGATTACACCAACCCTGAAGAAGCTTTTATAACATTTTTTTTTGTTGGCTCAGATCCTTCACTCTCTCATCATCATCATCATCTTCATAAACACTGTACAATTGGGACTCATTAAGTACACAGATTCAATACAAAGGGAAAAAAAAAAAAAAAAAAAACCAAAGAGTGAATTCAGCCCCTCAAAGAAAAATCAAAAGGGCCAAAAAAAAAAAAGAACAGAGAACTAAAGAAAAAAAAAAAAAAAACAGACACACACACACACACACACACACACACCAAATCACGAAGACCATACATATTTGCTGCCTGTTCACAAATTTTAACCATACATTTTAAAATTGATGTATGGTTAAAATCCAAAAGACCTACATCAAGACGAGGCAATACCCGTTCACAAATTTGCTGCCTGCTCAATCAGTTGGAGTTTGTTTTTCATTTTTTTTTTTTGTTCAACATATACTATAGAAAAGATCATGGCATGTGTTTAATTAGATTTAAAGATGTTTAATTGAAAACATATATTCAAAGCCAAAATGTTTCCACTAGCTCATCCCTAATTGTGAGCCTTAATCATAAAAAAATACACAAACTGATCAAGACTTTGTGAGCACATCATTGGCAGTTGTCCTAGATCCTAGAGCATCAAATATAATCATTTTTGTGAACAAGATTCCATCTATAAAGCATTAATTGATCTAGAACACGAAATGTAGTTCTTGTCGCCAATCAACTTTTGAGCTTAGGCATAGAAAGAAATGGACCTACCCTAGTTACTTCCATAGAGCATTGTGGATCTCAAGATTCATATATTCACAAACTTCAGAAACATCTTGGTTGCTTCATAAACAGGTTATTAGATGTACAAGGCTTATGCCATAATGATATGGAGCTTGCCTCCCAACTCGAGGGAGGGAGTAGGAGAGCCAAATGCAATGCACATAGAGTGTGGTAGATGGGATAAATCGATTAAAGAGGGGATGGTACCTAAGGAGTTTTTGGAAGATTACCGTCGAGCAGGTTCAATGCCAGGGGTGGTTGTTCTTTTTTTTCTTTTTCCTGGGATAGGAAGGATGTTTTTGGAAGGTTGTTTTTTCTCTTCTTTTTTTAATATAGGAAGGTTGCTTGTTCTTTATCTTAAAAGAAAAAGAGAAAAGAGAAGTTGTTAGGCTCACAACAATACCTTGATCAAGTAATATATTTATAAAACTGATTACATTTTTGCAGTTATTGTACTGCAGAGGTTCTGCTTCCTGATCAACAATGAGGACCATATCCTATTGTTTGGAATACGTGATGGCTGTAAGGTTTGTGCTTAGGAGAAAGATAAGATCTTTAAACTTACTTGTTCAGAGGAAAACTTTTTAGTCATGAGAAGCTACATCTGTGACTTTGAAACAGCAAGAAATCATAGTAACTACGCCTAATTTGTTGCTTTAGGCTGCATGCTGATTTTAGTCTATACTAAAGAATCTCCATTTCCTTCTTTGTGGTTGACTTTATTTGCTTATGTATTTATCAGCTTCACTTTGTCCAACATCAATCTACAAATTCTGGCTTAACAATGGAGTTTCGTGAAAGGAGAATCTCAACTCGGAATCAGCCAAAGATGTAAGTTGTATTATTTCACTTGCAATCTTCGCTATGTTAGCATGTATAATTTTATTCTTGCAAGATGATACAATACCATAAATATAGGTTTTGGCTTCTATAATTAAACTATTACTGATAGATAGTGAATCTTGGTCCTCAATTTAATCAACTGAAGCTCTCATACACTTTCCTTCATATAAGTTCTTCCCACTTCATGTATTTTTAAGTTGAATAGGTATTTATGTTTTCTTTTGCAGAACATTGGAAAAATCAGATCTGCAGTTATATGAGGGTGGTGTTAGTGCAGTTAACAAATCTGGTGCTGTTAACCCACAACTCATGAAGCCTAAGTTTCATTAGTGTCATGAAGACATTTATATCCCTCCCCTCCCCTCCCCTCCCCTCATCTCTCCCTTCGTCTCTTCGTCTTTGGCTGATACCATGTTGAGATTATCCAATGTATAGATTGATGTTGAACAAAGTGAACCGGATAAATACTTAAAAGTAGACGATTACGATGCCCGATGATGCTGTTGTAGTCTTTTCCTGCGGTATTTGCTAACAAATCATGCCGCCCATACAAGGGTGTATTTGATAACAAATCTTGAGAAATATGCGTTTGATTAGATTGTGTCATAATGTATTCAATGAGTTTTCAGCCTATGCCGACATTCAACAACTGATTCTTGTTTGGGTTTATCTAATACAATATTTTGTATAATACAGATTATCTGAAGAATTCTTAATTAGCAAACTAAAAATATTCAAAAGATTATCTTAAAACTGATTTTGGATCTAAAACATTAAATTACGCATGCATTCTTTTTTTTTTTTTTTTTTTTTTTTTTTTTTTTTTTTTTTTTTTTGAGAAATCACGGATGAGAAGGACACGATAAGTTCGTTGTTCTTCTTATAATTTTTCATTTTTCAATAATTGTAATGGAAGAGCATCTCCAATGGGATTGTGACGAATGGGGATTGAAGATAAAATAGATATCTCAAGAAAATAGAAAAAGTAGGACCAAATCGAGAAAAAAATATTGGGTAACGAAATTGGATTTCGGTTTTCTAAACTTTCATTCTATATGGATATTTTTTTGGTAGGTTACTTTTTTTAAATCTATATATATCGTACTATATATCTTATATATATAAATATAAGGAAAATATATATATATATTAATTTCGAACTCATTCTCATCAATCCAATACACGGTTTTCTCTTTCTCTCAGTCTTCAATCGATCAAAGTGGATGATCGGTCTTCAAAGTATGGTTTTTTTCCTTGTTTCCTTCTTTTTTTTTTTTGATGAAGTAATGTCCTAGCATGACTAGCTTGTTTTTTCATTCACATCTTATCTCAATCACATTAAAGAATATTGATAAGCTAAAAAATGTTCTTGTATTTTTAATTTTTTAATTTTAATTACAATTTTAAATTTTGTTAATAAATTCTTATAATCAATCATGCGTAGCACGTCTTGAAACTAGTATATATATATATATATATCTTATCCTGAAATATCATTTGTCCTATCCTGTTTTAAAACATATATATAAGGATAAAAAATAATAATAAAAGGCGGACGAACAAAAATAGATGGATAAAAAAAGGTAAACAAAAGAACTGAAAAAATATATTTATTCTTTTAAAAAGAGTTAACAATAAAAAAAAATGTTTCCACATCTACAATCCGCATTGTGTATCGAAGAAGGTTTTTGGAGTTTAATTTAAGTTCGTCTAACTTCGTTTTAAAATCCAAGAAATCCATATCTTGTGCTTTCCTAAAGCCTCAATTTCATTTTATGTTTTATCAAATGATTTTCCTTCGTTTGACTTTAATTTAAGTTTGTCTAACATTTTTTCTAAATATTTTAAAATTTTAAAAATTCGAGAAATATTTGTCCCTTATTAAAAAAAATGATGTGTCATAAAATATGTTAGGTTAGGAAGTAAATAAATTTATTTATTCTTTAAAAAAGAATTAACAATAAAAAAAATGTTTACAAATTTACAATCCGAATTGTGTATGGAAGAAGGTTTTTGGAGTTTATGAATCCACACCTACAATCCATATTTACCATTATAGATGCTCTATCAAGAGCTGCAATATATATATAAACAAGCAATATAAGATCTTAGCATGAAATATTTTTTATCCACAAAAAAAAAAAAATTTCAGAAGACTTTTGCAAGAAATATTAAAACATCTTTAAAAAGATTTTTAATCTACAAAAAAGAGTCAGTTTTTTTATCATGGAATATTAGAGTGTGAGATGACGTGCGGGATCACATCAATCTCACCCAGTTTTATTTGAGGTCCACACGTCATGACAAGTGTGACTTGGAGGTGTCATTATATAATCTTTTATTTTTAAGATAAAAAATATTTGGTAAACTATTTTAACAGTAATCTAGGTGGGCAAATCGATCAAAAGACAGAAAAATAGCAAAAGAGAATATTAAAACGGTGTATCTATCTTCTTAAAAGGAATATGGGCTTCTTCAACGATCGATAAAGACAACAAACACAAAAATAACTCAAAAAAGAAAACACAGAGATCAGGTATTGGGGTAGAAACCGAATATGAATATGAATTATCAGAGACGTGGTTGAATATTAATAGTAGTAGTGTTTAATATATATATTAAACATAGACAAGTATATCTATATATACCACATATACATCTACATCTTAATCTACGTACAATTCTTATATATCTATATGACTATATCTATATCAGAAATGAGCCATATACATTGAATAGAGACAGAGATATATCTTCACTAGTGCAGTTGACACGCAAAAATAAATGAAAAAAAAATGATACAGAGTGTTATCTGCGTACAAAGACGGGTTAGTTAATTACGACTACAAGATAGATACAAATATAAGATAAATACAAGTAGTTGCAAAAATAAATCTATATATCTATTTCTCAACAATCCTAACCAAAGGAGAATGTTAGTATCATGAAAAAGAGGCTAAAATAACAATGAGATTGTTGCCAATTGAATGCGTTGTTTGTATTAGGAATGTACAATATATAGAGAAAGTTAATTACAACCACAAGATAGATACAAATATAAGATAAATATAAGTAGTTGATAGATCATGAATATGATCTTGGTAGTTCCGAATATACTTATCATGTAACAACCAAGTCTAATAGACCTTGTGCCTTATAACAGGATACAGGATGCAAGAGAAGGCAACTTATGACTCTTACTAATAAAACAAGCATGACATAAACTAAAAATTTTATTCGATGGCACTTTTATTTGCAACTGAAACCCAAATGTGGAAAGCCAAGTGGATATATAGTCTTGAAATATATAGTCTTGAAAGAAAAGCTTGCTTAGGAATAGATGACACATGAGCTCAATAGGTCCTTTGAGGAGCAAATCCTTCGTGAGAATATCCTTGATTTCAAAACAATAAGGAATTAAATAATTTGATTTCAAAACAATAAGGAATCAAAGAATTCAAATTCAAATGAGACGTTGTTAGCATGAGTAGAAGTAGAAACATAAAGTAAATTTGTGCTAAGTGTAGGAACAAGAAGATGACCAAGGCAATACATGTTCTTTGCGGCGGCTCCATATAAGAATTGTGTAGAAGACTTTAGTCTCCTAAAATCATACTAAGATATTATCACCCTCGTAAGCCCCAAACATTCTACAAATTGTTTGATGGTACAAGTGCTCTTTTATAGGCTTGAGGGTGAACCATCCAACTTTCACTATAAATACAAATTCCCATCAAATTTGTAACGTCAATGAAGCTTAATTATAGACATAATATTGATTAAAAACGTAAGTTACATATTTTGATTATTATATGAATAAGATATGAAATTAAAATGATTTAGTGACCCAGTTTAGGCACCATTTCGTGCACTAACCTGAGTTGGACAGTGGGTCTCACCGACTGTCAAGTAGCAGTCTGTTTAACTGACTAAAAACGCAGTTAAATTTGTTTTTTTAAATAAATTTCGTAACATCAGTACGGAAAAAACAATTTGTGACCCAGTTTCAAATTTCAAAATTGAAATTTGGAAATCAAAATCCTCAATGTTATTTCGGATGTGTTTTAGGCTTTCACGATTTTAAAAGTTGAGTTGTTGGTTTTAAGGTTTCAGGGCTTACCTTCACTAGAGTGTTTTAGGATTTCACCATTTCGAAAGTGGATTTGTTGGTTTTAGGGTTTATGGAGCGTTTTATGTATTCAGGGTATAATAATTAAATTGGATAGTTGCTATTGTTTATATGTTTGGTTTTACATTTTTGGATATTTTTTTTCAGAAGATTGCATTGTTTATATGTTGTATGGTTCTTGGTTTACACCTAGGGTATGTTTGATAGCAAAGAAGTTTTCGATGAGAAAAAGTATTTACTTTAGTAAATTTTCTGTAGAGAATTTTCTAAAAAGAATTTCTCATTGTTATTTGATTGCACATGACAAAATTATCTTTTTCAATTTTCTGTTGTTTGATAGATAATAATTTTTTTTTTTCATTTTTCTACTAGGTTTTTCTGCAGTCCCACGAATTTGAACCAAAATTAAATCAAGATGATAATTAATTAAGGTTACGCACCGAAATTGAATCGGCAACGACTATCTTGAAAAAAATTGATGAACTCAAAATAATCATAATAACTTAATTAATTGATAACTAACATAAATGAAAGAAATAAATAATGTTTCAGCATTCTTCAAAAAAAAACTTATGTTTTTGCTTCTAAAAGTAATCTAAAATTTTCTCTGCAAATATAAAATCACCCATCTTTCTTCAAGTTTTCATCCAATGAAAAAATATATTCGTATCCTTAACTTTACCTCCCAATAAAAAACATGACACGCATTACGTCTTCTTGACTTAGTTCAGGAATACTACGAAGCTCTTTTTGAAGACGTGCACAATCTGTGTGTGCAAATGCATCTGCTAGTTTGTTGGCAGTTGCGGTTAGTCCTTGCTCGGTAGTATCAACGTTACTACTCTTCTTCCTTTTAATTCTCCAGCCATTTGATGTCATACGAGTTGAACTCGGATGACGAGTGATTCACCTCATCTTTTTCTTCTTTAGTTTCCAAAAATAAAATAAAGTAAAGCCTTCCTTAGGTGAATTATTTCTTCAAAGATAAATACAACAATTTATGCCTTAAAAGACCAAAAGAGTATTTGAAGCACGTCTTCAAATTAATTCACCAAGTACCCCAAGAATTCCTGACACTTATAGATAGGTAGAAATGTACAATTTAAGCTAAGAAATACTCCTAGTTAACTAACATACTTTTGAGCTTTTTAACTTGCATATTTGGTGTATTTGTTGTCGATACATTTATTCGATTCTATTGCATCATGCATCAAGATTAAGGTGCGCAAATCCTAGTGTACATCTTATATATAGGCAATGTTTCTATCAAAAGTGTGTCGCCCAATCACTAGCTTGTAACATCATCACTGTTAAATTGGTACCAATCTTGAACATACAAATGCTTTAGAAAGAATTATAAACTAGTGATATGAATCTAGATTAGAAAATACTATTAAGACTGATCGCATTTTTTAACCATTTAGGTCTGTAATGTAAATTTAGTGACAAAAACATTAAGACAACCTACTTTAAGAACACTTCGCTTCATTGCTAATGTCCCCATCCAAGAACAGAGAACCTTAAGACTACCTTCATGTTACTCCATTTTTATTTGATTTGAATTGCTACTACAATTTTCTAGAATGGGTACCAGTTGAGATGAAATCAATAAAGCATTTAATCAAAAATGGGATCTTTATTGATGCGGGTTGATGATGGTTTGCACATGAAGGTACACACTTTGATGGGGTGTTTTTCATGTTCTCTATGATGCTTGGTCCAGTGGCAAAGATGGTTACAATGCAGGCACCTTAATCTCATGAATGCTTATTTTACTGGTAGGGGCATCCATTTGTGTGAATGTTTACAACTTGTGTATCTTTATCTATGTTGTAGGAGGAAGAAGCAGGCTTAGGAACATAGCTCGTGAAGTTCTCGACCATAGTTTAGTGTCGAGCTTTGAGGGAGTACCCACCGCAACGCTCTTTGGCGTTTGCATGACATGAGGCCTTGCTAAAGATCTCATGACTCAAAAGGGTGGTGGGGGGATTACATGGTAGAAACTAAGATCTACAACGTAATGAGGAAGTGAGAAGATCTTTAATAGGGGGAAATGAGGTGGTTGGAACGTTTTGAATGGCTTCAATGAGGATACATGTTATGAATCTAAGTGACAACCAATCTTTTTAGTGGCGTTGATAAAATGATTTGTGCATCCTACAAGCGATGTATTCCATAGATGGGACGCTTCTTGGGTAGGCATAGGGGATAAGTGCACTGCCAAGAAATAATAGCATTTTGGTTAGGATATGTTTGATCTTCTGCTCAAAACTTTTGATATTTTGTACATAAATTATTGTTGTCTGTAACTTGTAATTTACAAATTTACATACATATATAAAGCATTTAATCAATCACTTTACAGACAAGAATCTCACATAGGCATATAATCAAGCACTTTCTCAGCAAGGCATCAACCAAATTGATGAAGTAAAATTAGCTTTGCTAACATCTTATAAACTAAAGAAAAGAAGTGACCTCATTAAAATTGAGATTGTGTTGTAGAACATACCTCTATGTTCGTTCAAAGTTTTCCAAAAAAACTGAGATTGTTGAGAAGAAAGTGAGAAACTTAAGTTCTCAAGATGGGAGGAGATCACATAGGCAAAAGTGAATCGTTGAGAATAAAGCGAGATTTGAGAGAAAATTTGTTGGAGTTTATAAAGGAATAGATTTGAGGAGAGATAGTTGCAGGAGGAGATTTAAGATGAGATAGTTGCAGCTATGAGTCGACTAGTTCTTATGGAAGAAGGAGACCGAGTTTGGGTGGGATTCGTTCAATAGAAAATCTCGAATTTTCACCCCGAAACCAAAGAAAACAAATGAAGAAAATATAAACGTGGGTTTTTGATGGGGCATGTGCCCTAGTTCAATCCATTAACTGTCTTTATGAATACTTTTAGTTAATAAAATAAAGGATTTCATTTGCTGTTTCTTATAATTAATTTGCATATTTACATTATAATAAGATCCATGGGTATTTACATAAATATCCTAAATGTCCATAGTCGATCATTATACTGAGAACTATAATGAATTAAGACTAGTGTGAGTCTTGATGATTATATGATAATTATACGTATAGGGATACGAATCAAGATCACGAGTGCTTGTTAGGGAACAAAGTACTGGACCGACCCGCTATGAGAACATCACATGGATTAAGTCATAGTTGTTTCTCATGATAGGTATATTTTTTAGTCATCTGACTTGAGATTGCCAGAGACTTCAACATTAGGAACACAGTAATTTGACACAATCAAACGTTGTCTTTAACCGGACGATTATAAAGGTTGTTATTGGTTACTGTGTGAGCAATGTGATGAAGTTGTGTAATCGAGATAGAATTTGTCCCTCTCATATAAAGAGAGATATCTAGTGGATCCTCGACGTGTTAGGCTTGTTAAAAGGCCTAGTCTAAGTGAATTGATATTGATCAATGTCACTTGGATGTTTTCATCTACCTAGAGATCGAGACTAGTACGATTGAACATGTTGGATGACAATTCCATGCCTTATGTTTGATCAAAAGGATATCGTGTGACAAAAGGATGTTATATACACTATTGATTAGGTTGTATCGATTTGATATTCGTACAACTTGGGTAGTCATAATGTCTTGCTAGAGACTGCTTATGACTTGTATACCAAAATGTGTTTTGGTACACTGCCAACGTTGTATGAGCCTATTGGGTCGCACACTAAGAATGGTTTTGCGAGATTTTAAGATGATTCAGAAAAACGAATTTTATGTGATAAAATTCATGACAAAAGCGTCCTTGTGGTGTATTACACTTATACTTCTTTAAGTAAGGGTATATGTGTAATTTACTTAACCGTCTATATACAAGGGTTGTATAAATAGACGCTTTAAGTTAGAACACAGGTACAAAAAAGGAAAAAAGGCCGAAACTCTATTTTCGTTTTAGAAACGACTTAGGGTTTTTGGTATGCTCGGATCGTTTTGGAGAGAAACAAAAAGGTTTGGTATTCTCTCGAAGCTAGCACTTCAAATCTCGCCGTTCGTATGTGGATCAGCGATAGAGGCGTTCGTCGTTAGCGCGCCTTAGAGATCGATCAACCTTTAGAAAGGTATATTGAGATTGGTATGATTAACTTTTTCATGGTTTAAACGTTTTTAATGGAATTAGATTCGGATCCTCGTTGGGAATTTTGTCAAAACTGTTTTGCAATCTCCATTGCGTATGAACCCCAAAACCCAACAGTTTTTTTATGGGGTTACAATTCCATCAAACACTTAATAAAACGGTTATTGAAAAATCACACAATTTTCTATGATTTTTTTCTTCTTTTTTTGCAATCAAACACACCTTTAAGGTTTATGTTTTAGGATTTCATTTTTTTGGTAGAACCTTATTAAAGCATTATTAAGCAATATATATTCTACTATATGCATTATGCGGTAAGAAAAAAGAACAAATTAGAAATGCTTCCTTTTAAGTATACTGTACTTTTAAGTCAAAAATCAAAAATCGATAATTGACGTATAGTTTTTCTTATAAAAATTATTAATGATTAGTTATGTTCTATTCTTGATTTTTATAATACAAATAATACTGTAAGTTTGAGTTGATAGTGAGTAAGCCTTGTCCCCGGTAAAGCGAAACATTGAAAAGGAGACGGGTTATCCCATTCGAAGAGGTATTATTGTTAAGTAGATTTTTGTCGTTGTCCCATCAGTTCATACAAGTAGTATATTTTGTGTATAAAAATATCAAATCTTGGACAATTATTTAATCATATATTATGTATTTTGCATAAAAAAAAGAGAAAACTATTTACATTATTTCTATTTTCAAAAATGTTATACTTGATTGAATTTGTTGTCATGATATTATTGACAAAAATTACTTGTCAAGGAAAATCGGATGCTAAAATTATGAATAAAGCATCCACGCAAGGTTATGCGCATAACGCTAGTGTTTATTCGCCAATATCTCTACAGAGATTTGAAAAGAGAATATATCACTTTATCATTATCCATTCTCCTTAAGGAGCTATGAAAAAAATCAAAATTGGCGATGCTCCAAAAAGCTCGACATGAGTGGTTGTGTCCCAAGGTTCAATATTTATATCAGTCGAATAGAAATTATAATTCCGCAACTTTAATTACCTCTTTTTTGAGGCTATGCGGAAATGTGATTTATGAGTCAATATAACAAAATCCACGTGATACGCCTCGATATATTATTGCAACAAAATATCGAGTGCGTATATTAATTTAATATGAATATTATGAATTGATTTCTTCCCTCATAGTAGTTGAGTAAAATAATGAGATATTATACTTATAATATTACTTCCATCCAATTAATGGTCAAACTTCATGAAGCATATGCCGCGTTTATAAAATGACCATGGTCGCAATGATAAAATTTTGGACGTGGAAAAGGGGAAATGATTTGGTAAAGGTCGTATTAGTAATTTCACCAAAAGTGAAATAAAAGTGGTGTACCGCATGAAATATAAATGGCTAAAGTTATTGACAATAAGCATCCTCTATGTCACGTATAAAAGGCTATTAAGCCATACTGATTATATATTGTCATATCCCCAAATATTTTGGTGACCTTTACCATGCCTTCAAAATCAAAGGCAAAAGTATGAATTTTATCATTGAAAATGGCTTATTAAAATTGACACATTGAGATGTATTCAAATCATGAGCTAAATAAAGATGATGAATTTATGTTTTGATATAAAAGAAAATATTTCTGAAAATTGAACTTAGCCGAGGCTAATGTTCAGACGATATCAGGTACAATAGTTATAATGCAGTTAATGCCTTGCACTAGAAGAATTTTACTCAGAATAATAGAGAATTTATCTATATGAATTTGGTGTTATCTGAGAATGAAATTCTCAGCTATACATTCTGATTTTTTGTACTACACAAGGCAAATTTAAACGAATTATCATCATAAAATAGATGATCTAATGACATTCATAATGTGGAATGATTTTTTTGATCATCCATAATCATCAATATAATCCGAAAAATTATAAATTCGCATGGACATCTTTTATGGAACCACATTTTTTATCAGCTAGTGATTATCTTAAGGCAAATCAATATGAGATTTATATTGATTTAACTTTCCATCAATCATATTATAAGATGTCATGGGCCCTTGATAGAGAATATATTTATAGCAATCTTTGTTAATTGTCACTTTGATAAAACAATTCTCTCAGTGTTAGAGGGAGATATAAAGCCAATTTAAAAGGAATGACATGAAATTGCTTGAAACGCATCAAGTTTGTATTATGATCCATGTACAAATTAATATGAACTTAAAATTCAAAGGATCATTCATTAGCAACAAGTTATGAATCAATTACTTGATAATTGTGCTAATATAAAAGTGTGGCAAAATCAAATGTTCAAACATTAAAGGTTCATATAAGAAATGATGTCCTTATGCAACAAAATGTTTAAGATTTAAAAGACCAAATATTGTATTTTTAAATTAATTGCAATGATTTGTTGCAATGTAGTATAAGATGTCTCACTCATGTGAACATGAGGGGGAGAATCAAAAGGAGTAATTGATTAGGTGCATTGCACTCTTTTTCCCTTAGATAAGGTTTTATCTCACTGAGTTTTCCTTATAAGGTTTTTAATGAGGCAATCCTAATAGTATTAAAACTCCATTCAAAATTGATTATTGCATTGTACTCTTTTTCCTTTAGCTATATATTGTTTCATCTCACTAGGCTTTCCTAGCAAGGTTTTTAATAGGACAATCCTATCAATATCATACTTTGTATAAAGATTGATCAGAACAATGTACTCTTTTTTCTTAACTAAATCTTTTTACCACACAATTTTTCTTAATAGAGGTTTTAACGAGGCATATTATCTCAACAAGTGTCATCCAAAGGAGAGTGTTGTAAACGTAATGGGAAAACCGATGACCCTTCCTATCCCAACCTTTTGTAACACCTATTTAATTGTAAGTTAATATTGTATTATATGTAAGTATAACTTGTGCCCTTTGGTCTTCATCTCATTATGACCAAAAGGGCTATACTCCATGTAATGTGTACACATATAGTAAAATGAAACCTTTCACACTTCCCTAATCTATTCTCTGGTTCAATATTGACGCGCACCGAATGCGTCAATAAAATATATTACCTAGACCAACTATCTTGTAGATAGTGGTAAATGGTCGATCCTACTGGGATTGATATCTTTCTAAGGTGAAAAAGAAAATAAATGAGAAAAAACAGGGGTTTTGAGTGAATGAATAAATTAACTAATCTAAGTAGCAATAAAATAAATAAACGAATGAAAATTGTTTTAAAATCAATTAATGAAAAACACCTAGGTCAAGACATACAAGTTTGTTTCGATAAAATATTGGATTTGGTCATCAAATCTATGTAAATTATGGAAATCAAAAGTATTATAGTGTAGCTATAGACCCAGTAACGTACTCGGTTCCTCGCACTTCCTAATATCGATAGCTAAAGTATGACAATGACAACTTCCCTATCAATCGTATAACTCTATATTCAAGCGCATTGAGTTTAACATGATGATCGCAATGAGTTTTGTGAAGTCACTATAAATACAAATTCCCATCAAATTTGTAAAATCAAAGAAGCTTAAATATAGACATAATATTGATTAAAAATGTAAGTTACATATTTTGATTATTATATGAATAAGATAGGAAATTAAAATGATTTAGTGACCCAGTTTGGGCACCATTTCGTGCACCAACTTGAGCTAGACAGTGGGTCTCACCGACTGTCAAGTAGCGGTCTGTTTAACAGACTAAAAGCGCAGTTAAATTTATTTTTTTAAATAAATTTCGTAACATCGGTACGGAAAAACAATTTGTGACCCATTTCAAATTTCAAAATTGAAATTTTAAATCAAAATCCTTAGTGTTATTTCGGATGTGTTTTAGGCTTTCACGATTTTAAAAGTTGAGTTGTTGGTTTTAAGGTTTAAGGGTTTACCTTCACTAGAGTTTTTTAGGGTTTCACCATTTCGAATGTGGATTTGTTGGTTTTAGGGTTTATGGTGCGTTTAAGGTGTTCAGGGTATAATAATTAAATTTGATAGTTGCTATTGTAGGGTTTGTGTTGGTCTTCGTGGGTTTTAGTGTTTGGCTTTGCATTTTTGGATTTTTTTTTAAAATGTTTGCATTGTTGTTATGATGTATGGTTCTCGGTTTACACTTAGGGTGTATTTGATAGCAAAGAAGTTTTCAATGAGAAAAAGTATTTACTTTAGTAAATTTTTTGTAGAGAATTTTCTTAAAAGAATTTTTCATTGTTGTTTGATTGCGCATGACAATATTTTCTTTTTCAATTTTCTGTTGTTTGATAGATAATGAATTTTTTTTTCATTTTTCTACTAGATTTTTCTGCAGTCCCACGAATTCGAACCAAAATTAAATCAAGATGATATTTAATCAAGGTTATGGATCGAAATTGAATCGACAACGACAATCTTGAAAAAAATTAATGAACTCAAAGTAATCATAATAACTTAATTAACTGATAACTAACATAAATGAAAGAAAATAAATAATGTTTCAGCATTCTTCAAAAAAAAACTTATGTTTTTGCTTCTAAAAGTAATCTAAGATTTTCTCTGCAAATATAAAATCACCCAATCTTTCTTCAAGTTTTCATCCAACTGAAAAAATATATTCGTATCCTTAACTTTACCTCCCAATAAAAAACATGACACGCATTACGTCTTCTTGACTTAGTTCAGGAATACTACGAAGCTCTTTTTGAAGACGTGCACAATCTGTGTGTGCAAATGCATCTGCTAGTTTGTTGGCAGTTGCGGTTAGTCCTTGCTCGGTAGTATCAACGTTACTACTCTTCTTCCTTTTAATTCTCCAGCCATTTGATGTCATACGAGTTGAACTGGATGACGAGTGATTCACCTCATCTTTTTCTTCTTTAGTTTCCAAAAATAAAATAAAGTAAAGCCTTCCTTAGGTGAATTATTTCTTCAGCATAAATACAACAATTTATGCCTTAAAAGACCAAAAGAGTATTTGAAGCACGTCTTCAAATTAATTCACCAAGTACCCCAAGAATTCCTGACACTTATAGATAGGTAGAAATGGACAATTTAAGCTAAGAAATACTCCTAGTTAACTAACATACTTTTGAGCTTTTTAACTTGCATATTTGGTGTATTTGTTGTCGATACATTTATTCGATTCTATTGCATCGTGCATCAAGATTAAGGTGCGCAAATCCTAGTGTACATCTTATATATAGGCAATGTTTCTATCAAAAGTGTGTCGCCCAATCACTAGCTTGTAACATCATCACTGTTAAATTGGTACCAATCTTAAACATACAAATGCTTTAGAAAGAATTATAAACTAGTGATATGAATCTAGATTAGAAAATACTATTAAGACTGATCGCATTTTTTAACCATTTAGGTCTGTAATGTAAATTTAGTGACAAAAACATTAAGACAACCTACTTTAAGAACACTTCGCTTCATTGCTAATGTCCCCATCCAAGAACAGAGAACCTTAAGACTACCTTCATGTTACTCCATTTTTATTTGATTTGAATTGCTACTACAATTTTCTAGAATGGGTACCAGTTGAGATGAAATCAATAAAGCATTTAATCAAAAATGGGATCTTTATTGATGCGGGTTGATGATGGTTTGCACATGAAGGTACACACTTTGATGGGGTGTTTTTCATGTTCTCTATGATGCTTGGTCCAAAGGGCAAAGATGGTTACAATGCAGGCACCTTAATCTCATGAATGCTTATTTTACTGGTAGGGGCATCCATTTGTGTGAATGTTTACAACTTGTGTATCTTTATCTATGTTGTAGGAGGAAGAAGCAGGCTTAGGAACATAGCTCGTGAAGTTCTCGACCATAGTTTAGTGTCGAGCTTTGAGGGAGTACCCACTGCAACGCTCATTGTGATTTGCATGACATGAGGCCTTGCTAAAGATCTCATGACTCAAAAGAGTGGATGGGGGGAATTACATGGAAGAAACTAAGATCTACAACGTAATGAGGAAGTGAGAAGATCTTTAATAGGGGGAAATGAGGTGGTTGGAATGTTTTGAATGGCTTCAATGAGGATACATGTTATGAACCTAAGTGACAACCAATCTTTTTAGCGGCGTTAATAAAATGATTTGTGCATCCTACAAGCGATGTATTCCATAGATGGGACGCTTCTTGGGTAGGCATAGGGGATAAGTGCACCGCCAAGAAATAATAGCATTTTGGTTAGGATATGTTTGATCTTCTGCTCAAAACTTTTGATATTTTGTACATAAATTATTGTTGTCTGTAACTTGTAATTTACAAATTTACATACATATATAAAGCATTTAATCAATCACTTTACAGACAAGAATCTCACATAGGCATATAATCAAGCACTTTCTAAGCAAGGCATCAACCAAATTGATGAAGTAGAATTAGCTTTGCTAACATCTTATAAACTAAAGAAAAGAAGTGACCACATTAAAATTGAGATTGTGTTGTAGAACATACCTCTATGTTCGTTCAAAGTTTTCCAAAAAAACCGAGATTGTTGAGAAGAAAGTGAGAAACTTAAGTTCTCAAGATGGGAGGAGATCACATAGGCAAAAGTGAATCGTTGAGAATAAAGCGAGATTTGAGAGAAAATTTGTTGGAGTTTATAAAGGATGAGATTTGGGAAGAGATAGTTGCAGGAAGAGATTTAAGATGAGATAGTTGCAGCCATGAGTAGACTAGTTCTTATAGAAGAAGGAGACCGAGTTTGGGTGGGATTCGTTTAATAGAAAATCTCGAATTTTCACCCCGAAACAAAAGGAAAAAATGAAGAAAATATAAACGTGGGTTTTTTTATGGGGTTACAATTCCATCAAACACTAAATAAAACGGTTATTGAAAAATCACACAATTTTCTATGATTTATTTCTTCTTTTTTTGCTATTAAACACACCTTTAAGGTTTATGTTTTAGGATTTCATTTTTTTGGTAGAACCTTATTAAAGCATTATTAAGCAATATATATTCTATTATATGCATTATGTGGTAAGAAAAAAGAACAAATTAGAAATGCTTCCTTTTAAGTATACTGTACTTTTAAGTCAAAAATCAAAAATCGATAATTGACGTATAGTTTTTCTTATAAACATTATTAATGATTAGTTATGTTCTATTCTTGATTTTCATAATACAAATAATACTGTAAGTTTGAGTTGATAGTAGGTAAGCCTTGTCCCCGGTAAAGCGAAACATTGAAAAGGAGACAGGTTATCCCATTCGAAGATGTATGATTGTTAAGTAGATTTTCGTCGTTGTCCCATCAGTTCACATAAGTAGTATATTTTGTGTGTAAAAATATCAAATCTTGGACAATTATTTAATTATATATTATGTATTTTGCATTAAAAAAGAGAAAACTATTTACATTATTTCTATTTTCAAAAATGTTATACTTGATTGAATTTGTTGTCATGATATTATTGCAAAAATTACTTGTCAAGGAAAATCGGATGCTAAAATTATGAATAAAGCATCCACGCAAGGTTGTGCGCATAACGCTAGTGTTTATTCGCCAATATCTCTACAGAGATTTGAAAAGAGAATATATCACTTTATCATTATCCTTTCTCCTTAAGGAGCTATGAAAAAAATCAAAATTGGCGATGCTCCAAAAAGCTCGACATGAGTGGTTGTGTCCCAAGGTTCAATATTTATATCAGTCGAATAGAAATTATAATTTTGCAACTTTAATTACCTCTTTGTCGAGGCTGTGCGAAAATGTGATTTATGAGTCAATATAACAAAATCCACGTGATACGCCTCGATATATTATTGCAACAAAATATCGAGTGCGTATATCAATTTAATATGAATATTATGAATTGATTTCTTCCCTCATAGTAGTTGAGTAAAATAATGAGATATTATACTTATAATGTTACTTCCATCCAATTAATGGTCAAGCTTCATGAAGCATATGTTGCGTTTATAAAATGACCATTGTTGCAATGATAAAATTTTTGACGTGGAAATGGGGAAATGATCTGGTAAAGGTCGTATTAGTAATTTCACCAAAAGTGAAATAAAAGTGGTGTACCGCATGAAATATAAATGGCTAAAGTTATTGACAATAAGCATGCTTTAAATTGTGACAAGCTATGTCACGTATAAAAGGCTATTAAGTCATACTGATTATATATTGTCATATGCCCAAATATTTTGGTGACCTTTACCATGCCTTCAAAATCAAAGGCAAAAGTATGAATTTTATCATTAAAAATGGCTCATTAAAATTGAAACATTGAGATGTATTCAAATCATGAGCTAAATAAAGATGATGAATTTATGTTTGATATAAAAGAGAATATTTCTAAAAATTGAACTTAGCCGAGGCTAATGTTCAGACGATATCTGGTACAATAGTTATAATGGAGTTAATGCCTTGCACTAGAAGAATTTTACTCAGAATAATAGAGAAATTATCTATATGAATTTGGTGTTATCTGAGAATGATTCTCAGCTATACATTCTGAATTTATTTGACTACATAAGGCAAATTAAAATGAATTATCATCATAAAATAGATGATCTAATGACATTCATAATGTGGAATGATTTTTTTGATCATCCATAATCATCAATATAATGCGAAAAATCATAAATTCGCATGGGCATCTTTTATGGAACCACATTTTTTATCAGCTAGTGATTATCTTAAGGCAAATCAATATGAGATTTATATTGATTTAACTTTCCATCAATCATATTATAAGATGTCATGGGCCCTTTACAGAGAATATATTTATAGTAATCTTTGTTAATTGTCGCTTTGATAAAACAATTCTCTCACTGTTAGAGGGAGATATAAAGCCAATTTAAAAGAAATGACGTGAAATTGTTTGAAACGCATCAAGTTTGTTGTATTATGATCCATGCACAAATTAATGTGAACTTAAAATTCAAAGGATCATTCATTAGCAACAAGTTATGAATCAATTACATGATAAGTGTGCTAATATAAAAGAGTGGCAAAATCAAATGTTCCAACATTAAAGGTTCACATAAGAAACGATGTCCCTATGCAACAAAATGTTTAAGATTTAAAAGACCAGATATTGTATTTTTAAATTAATTGCAATGATTTGTTGCAATGTAGTATAAGATGTCTCACTCATGTGAACACGAGGGGGAGAATCAAAAGGAGTAATTGATTAGTGCATTGCACTCTTTTTCACTTAGATAAGGTTTTATCTCACTGAATTTTCCTAATAAGGTTTTTAATAAGGCAATCCTAATAGTATTAAAACTCCATTCAAAATTGATTATTGTATTGTACTCTTTTTCCTTTAGCTATGGTTTTATCTCACTAGGCTTTCCTAGCAAGGTTTTTAATAGGACAATCCTATCAATATCATACTTTGTATAAAGATTGATCCGAACAATGTACTCTTTTTCCTTAACTAAATCTTTTTACCACACAATTTTTCTTAATAGAGGTTTTAACGAGACATATTATCTCAACAAGTGTCATCCAAAGGAGAGTGTTGTAAACGTAACGGGAAAATGGATGACCCTTCCTATCCCAACCTTTTGTAACAACTATTTAATTGTAAGTTAATATTGTATTCTATGTAAGTATAACTTGTGCCCTTTGGTCTTCTTCTCATTATGACCAAAAGGGCTATATAATGGGGTCATCTCCATGTAATGTGTACACATATAGTAAAATAAAACCTTTCACACTTCCCTAATCTATTCTCTAGTTCAATATTGACGCGCACCGAATGCGTCAATAAAATATATTACCTAGACCAACTATCTTGTAGATAGTGGTAAATGGTCGATCCTACTGGGATTGATATCTTTCTAAGGTCAAAAAGAAAAGAAATGAGAAAAAACAGGGGTTTTGAGTGAATGAATAAATTAACTAATCTAAGTAGCAATAAAATAAATAAAGGAATGAAAATTGTTTTAAAATCGATTAATGAAAAACACCTAGGTCAAGACATACAAGTTTGTTTCGATAAAATATTGGATTTGGTCATCAAATCTATGTAAATTATGCAAATCAAAAGTATTATAGTGTAGCTATAGACCCAGTAACGTACGCGGTTCCTCGCGCTTCCTAATCTCGATAGCTAAAGTACGACAATGACAACTTCCCTATCAATCGTATAACTCTATACTTAAGCGCATTGAGTTTAACACGATGATCGCAATGAGTTTTGTGAAGTCACTATAAATACAAATTCCCATCAAATTTGTAACGTCAAAGAAGCTTAATTATAGACGTAATATTGATTAAAAATGTAAGTTACATATTTTGATTATTATATGAATAAGATTGGAAAACTCCACCTATGTTGTACACTATGTGCGCTACATAGCCGGTCCCAAGTCCGGATAAAGGAGGAGGGTTGCGATAGGTTGACAGCCAGCGTAAAACTTTTGTCACTTTTCATGAAATTGATCAAACATATATAAACGTTGGGGCGTTCCCACCTAGCGCGACGCGCTGCATCGAGCCTGGATGTAGTGAAAAATGAGCAAGGGTGTGTTTCACATCGCCGCACGGGTGCGAAGAAAAATGAGCAAGGGTTCCCACACATAGGACGTGTGTGGGTAAAGAAAGCTAGTCCCTTCACATCGTCGCCCGGATGTGAAGAAAAATGAGCAAGGGTTCCCACACAAAGGACGGGTGTGGGTAAAGAAGCTAGTTCAAAACAAAAACGAAAACAAAAACAAAATCATAGATACGAACACTAGATCTTTTAGGCAAAATAGAAATAGAAAAGAAAAACAAATACAAAGGGGAGAAAAAATTCGTTTAGGAACATGGAACATAGGAACACTTACGGGAAGTCAATAGAACTAGTAGATACCATGATTAGAAGGAGAGTCAATATTGCTTGCCTCCAAGAGACAAAATGGGTAGGAGAAAAGAGTAGAGAAATAGGAAGCACAGGTTTAAATTATGGTACACTGGTATAGATAGAAAATGCAATGGAGTAGGAATTGTGGTGGATAATGATTATAAGGATAAGGTCGTAGAGGTTAAAAGAATGGGGGATAGATTGATTCTAGTTAAATTAATTATTGGAGACGAAAAAATTAACATACTTAGCGCATATGCACCACAAGTAGGATTAAGCGAGAGCATCAAACACAAGTTTTGGGATGATATGGATGGATTTATGCAGAGTATACCATTAGATGAAAAGGTTTTTATTGGAGGAGATTTAAATGGGCATGTCGGGGTAAGTAACGATGGGTTTGAGAGAGTTCATGGAGGTTTTGGTTACGGTAATAGAAATGAAGAAGGAGAATCAATTTTAGAATTTGCTTCAAAGATATGATCTTGTCTTAGCAAATACTAGTTTTAGGAAGAGGAGTCGCATATAATTACTTTTAGTAGTGGTCATAACAAGAGTCGAATAGATTTTCTTTTAACAAGAAAAATAGATAGAAAACTATGTAGAGACTGCAAAGTAATACCTGGTGAAGCACTTACAACCCAACATAAGTTAGTAGTACTTGATATTAAGCTAACAAAACGGAAAAATATGAATAAAAGAGTTAGCGACCCTAGAATAAAGTGGTGGAACCTAAAACATAGTAAACAAGTAGAGTTTAGAGAAAAACTACTAAAGGAAAATGTTTGGAATCTTGACTTAGATGCTAATACAATGTGGCTAGAAATGAGTAGTTGCATAAGGAGGGTGGGATCAAACATATTAGGTATATCTAAGGGCTTGGGACCTACAAAGAAGGAAACATGTTGGTGGAACGAGGATGTCCAACGAGCAATTAAGACTAAAAGAGATATGTATAGGAAAATACCTAAGTGTCAAGATGAAGATGCGTACAATCAATATAGAGAAGCTAGAAAACAAGCTAAAAAAGTAGTTAGTCAAGCTAAAACAAATTTCATGGAAGATTTATATACAAAGTTAGGTAATAGAGATGGCGAAAAATATATATATATATATATATAGGCTAGCCAATATAAGAGATAAAAAGAAACAAGACCTAAGTCATGTAAGATGTATTAAGGACGAAAATCAAAATGTTTTAACGCGCGAGAGGATATTAAGGAGAGATGGAGAAGTTACTTCGATAGTTTATTTAATGATGGCCAAGTTGATGCTGTAATAGATGAAAACCCACACCAAGAAAGAAATGTAAACTATACACGCAATATTAGAATTGTAGAAGTTAAAGAGGCATTGAAAAGAATGAAAATAGGGAAAGCATGTGGCCCGATGAAATACCCATAGAGGTTTGGAAATGCTTAGGAGAAATCGGATTGACTTGGTTGACAAAGCTTTTCAATAAAATTTTAAAATCAAAACGGATGCCAATGGATTGGAGAAGAAGCACGCTTGTGCCAATCTTCAAAAACAAAGGAGACATTCAAAGTTGCTCAAACTACCGGGGAATTAAACTCATGAGTCACACTATGAAACCGTGGGAGAGATAATTGACAATAGGCTAAGGAGAGAAACAACAATATCGAGAGAACCAATTTGGTTTCATGCCAGGAGGTCAACTATGGAAGCGATTTTCCTTGTAAGACGATTGTTAGAAAACTATAGAGAAAAGAAAAAAGATCTTCATATGGTATTCGTAGATTTAGAAAAAGCATATGATAGGGTCCCTAGAGATGTTCTTTGGTGGGTTCTAGAAAGAAAAAGAGTGCACGCTAGATACATAGACACTATTAAAGATATGTACGATGGAGTAGTAACGAGTGTAAAGACATTTGGAGGAGCTACAAAAGAATTTCCCATTACGATAGGACTACATCAAGGATCGGCTTTAAGCCCATATCTATTTACTTTAGTTATGGATGAATTAACTAGACATATTCAAGAGGATATACCATGGTGTATGCTATTTGCAGATGATATTGTCTTAGTGGATGAAACTAAAGATGGAGTGAATAGGAAATTAGAACTCTTGAGAAATACATTAGAATCTAAAGGCTTTAAGTTGAGTAGGACGAAAACTGAATACATGTACTGTGAGTTTGGAAACACTAGACATCGAGATGACGGAGTGGTAAAATTAGGGGAAGTAGAAGTGCCTAGGGTAAACCACTTTAGATACCTAGGTTCAATCATACAAAATGATGGTAACATTAAAAATTATGTCACACATAGAATCCAAGCTGGATGGAAGAAATGGCGGAGTGCAACGGGGGTGATTTGTGATCGACATGTTCCCACTAAGTTAAAAGGAAAATTTTATAGGACCGCAATTAGGCCAGCTATGCTCTATGGAAGTGAATGTTGGGCAGTAAAGCAACAACAATTACATAAAGTGAATGTAGCAGAAATGAGGATGCTTAGGTGGATGTGTGGTAAAACCCGTAAAGATAGAATAAGAAATATAGAAATTCAAAGACAAGTAGGAGTAGCACCAATTGATACAAAGATTAGGGAAGGGCGGTTGCGATGGTTTGGTCACTCAAAGACGGCCTACAAATGCCCCAACTAGAAAACTTGACTCAATAGAAACTGTAGAAATTCGACGAGGTAGGGGTAGACCAAAGTTAACATGGGATGCATTAATTAAGAGAGATTTGAATGGTTTGCAAAGCTCACCATCAATTGCACTGAATCGAGCACAATGGAAAAGTTTGATCCATGTAGCCGACCCCAGTTAATTTGGGACTGAGGCTATGTTGTTGTTGTTGTTGTTGTTGTTGTTGTTGTTGTATATGAATAAGATAGGAAATTAAAATGATTTAGTGACCCAGTTTGGGCACCATTTCGTGCACCAACTTGAGCTAGATAGTGGGTCTCACCGACTGTCAAGTAGCAGTCTTTTTAACACTCTCTCCATATCAAATCGACCCAAAACAACAATTAGAACAACCTCCGAACAACAATTTTATCAATTTCCTCAAATCCCATAAATTCACTAGGTTTCCCAATTTCTTCAAAACACCCATTTATTCAAAACTAGTTGTAAATCTTTAGTAAAAAATGATCACAAAACATATATTTCATCAATTTTCCATCAAAACTAAGGATCTAACCCTCTAATTCGAATTTTATCGAAAATTCACAAAAATGGGCTCAAATGAAAGTGTATGACGTGGTGAAGAAGATTTCCTTAGTTTAATCCTTGATTTGTCCTCCAAAATGATTGATTTCCAGCTTCCCAATCTCCTTCTCTTCTCTCCAGCATGCTTAGAAATCACAATTGTTTCATTTGCATGCTTTTGATTAAACCATCTTATATATTAAGGTGATATTCATGATATATATATATATATATATATATATATATATATATATATATTAAGGTGATGTGTATTCATTTGCATGCTTTTGATTATAACACATGTGTTTTTATTCATTAAAGTTGACAAATTGGTGATTCCCAACTAAGAGAGACTTCATCCTCGAAATTTAAATCTCAAGTAAATTCTTGTGCGTCTAATCTATCGTCATGTGACTAAACTTCTCACCTTGATAGTATCCTTATAAAGTCCCTTGAACACCCCACTACTCCCATCACAGGGAACGTAGTGTTACCCTGAGACATAGGCGCATGTTGCCAAATGGTCAAAATCAGTTACTCTCTTTGTAATATCTCCGCCACTTATTCTCAATTCAATTTCCGTGTTCAAGTTTCCCTAACCCAGTTATTTAACACCAGTAACTATAAACCTCTTCTATCATGTATCCCAACATAATAGTCTTAAAAAACATATCATACCATGACAATCCCATGCCATGTCATAACCTACCTTAGTTCACCATGACAATCCCATGCCATGCCACGACCTACTCTTACTCACCATGATAATCCCATGCCATGCTACGACCTATGACAATTCCATGTCATAACACAATAATCTACAATCATACCGTTATGATCTACCATGGTACCATCATAGTACCACCATGCATGCATGAACTTAATACGTAATTATTAAAAACTTACAAATCACATACCCTGAACCTGCTACTGGGACATCTCTTGGCCTGGCTCAGTCACCACGTGCACCGGCTCTCGAGTCTGCTGACGCGAGTCGAACGCGTCAATAAAATAAATACATAAACTAACTATTTTGTAGAATAGTGGTAAAAGGTCGATCGCACAGAGATTGATAATCTTTCTAAGGTTAAAAACAACAAAGAGGGAAATCGAGGTTTAAGAGAGTGATTTGATTAACTAATCTAAATACTAGAAAAATAAATAAAAAATACCTAGGTCAAAAGACATACAAGTTCAGTTCGATAAAAGATTAGATTTGGTCATAAATTTATGTAAAATATGCAAATCAAAATATTTTAGTGTAGCTATAGATTCGGTAACGTACGCGGTTCCTCACACTTCCTAATCTCGATAGCCAAGGTACGACAATAACTATTTCCCTAGCCAATCGTATAACCCCGTACTCAAGCACATTGGATTTAACACGATGACCGCAATATGTTTTGTGAAGGCACCACACCTAGACAACCAGTTCACTAGCGTGTTCGATTTAACCTAGATTCCTAAAGTATTCAACCGGTCTCGAAAGATGTCAATCAATTGGTAGGGTCGATTGCTACTAGTGTGGTCTTGTTGTACAAGTACGGGTGCTTACGACTCACTGACAAATAAATGAAGGTTTAAACATGAATTTAACATCAATTATTTAAACAATACCAATGAAAATAAAATTAATGAACTCAAAATAATCATAATAGCCTAATTAATCGACTGACATATACGAGAATGGAATGGTCTAGCAAGCCTAACTGGCGCAATGACAACATAAAAACAACATGTATAAAATACTGAAATCGAAAGATTGCTAATAAGTGAATTTCTCATGGATTTACTAACAATAGAAGTAATGAAAACTTAGTGGCCAACACCCGCTCGCACCTCAAAACCCAACCCCAGCACTCCTTTAAGGTTCTCTAGGTCGTTGGTATCCTAAACTCAAATTTTCTAGTCATTCTGAGGTTTGTGAATGGGTTTTAAGTCATATGTTCAAAACCAAAACCAATCCCTTACTAAAGATGTTGGGAAAAACTCAAAATTTAGCTGCTTAGCGCGCTAACTTCGCTTCCCAGACAGCCCTGCCAAAAAACAAATTGGCTTTACTAGCTCGCTAAAGCGGCCATTGATCCCACTCTTCTCTCGCTCTCGCTCTCTCTCTCTCTCTATTTTCTCTCTGAATCATCAATCCCACTCTTCTCTCGCTCTCGATTCTCACTCTGAAAGAAGAAGCACACCGTGATTGAGGAATATTTTGATTTTGATGGGGTTGGTTGGTGCCTTGAGAAAGATGCACCATTCGAGTTCGGGCTACAAGAAGTTCCATCAGACTCCTCTCTGCTATCTCTCCATCGTTGATCCTCACGGTGGCTTTGGTTTCGGTACGTTAATGCTTCTTCTTTACTTCTGATGTCTCCATTGATGGTTTATGCTTCTGGGTTTCCTTTCTTTCTAGGTTTTTTAGGGGTTCTTGATATGGGTTTTTATCGATACATTATCAATTCTATGCACTTTCTTGTTATGTTCTGATGTGTTTTGTTTTTTTTTTTTTTTGTTTGATTTTTTATTTGTGCAGATGTTCAGACATTAGAGACAGCTACAGTAGCGGATCTTAAAAAAGTTGTGGAGCATGCCTTTGTCGAAAGGCTCAAGGAGGAGGAACGTGTTTTGATTTCTTGGTATTGTTTTCTTTATTTTCATTTTCTGTATATTTCTTTTGCCTATATATTTGATTTGTCTATTAATTAAGTTCTTGGGAGATGATTGTTTTATTTTTTGTTGCTTGAGAAAAGAAATAAAATGGCATTTGATAAAAGTAACATCATTGTTTCAAATCATTAACGGATACTCAGCTATTGTTGTGTAGAATAGAGTATCCCATTTATTTTTTTGTTTGCTCGAAACCTCTGTGTGAAAATCTTGAAAGTAAATAACTTATCAATAAAAAGGATCTCTAACTTAGCTATGCTTTGTCTTTTTAGTCTTAGATTAGATATGGAAGGTTGATGAAAATGGGAGGGCTAGGGTGACATAAACTTGAGAGTGATATATTCAGTATTGATGTATGTAACATAAGAGATAGTATTGATGTATGTAGTGTTAGAGATCTCCCCGTATTCTTGTCGCCAATCAGCTTTTGTGCTTAGGCATAGAAAGAGATGGACCTTCCCTAGTTACTTCTGTCGCGCATTATGGATCTCAAGATTCTTATATTCACAAACTTGGGAAACATCTTGTTTGCTTCTTAAAAAGGTTATTAGATGTACAATGAGTGTGGACTCTCAGCAATCCTAACTGATAAGTAAGACTTAAAAAAATAGAAATGCAACAAACTGATTAAGACCATGACATATAGGGAATAAAAATATCTTTGATGATATTAGTATGGCAATCTTATTATAATTCCATCCGTTCATGTTTTCTGTAGTAAATGGGTCAATTATTTGTGATACATGGCATTTAAAAGGATGTACGAGTGATAAAATCTATCATTCATGGTGAAACGAATTGTGTGGAAACGAAGAAGTTCAGTACTACCAGAGAATACCATAATGGAAATTGCCTGATAAGCTGCTCTTACTTTAGAAGTCAAATTGAAAATTGATGTTCAAAAGCAGGAGACACATTACTTCAATATGCTAGGTGGTTATAATTGATAATTGAAAAGCCTGTTTTCATTACAAACACATGGCATATATTAGTGGAATAAAAGTTGATACTCATGAGTAGTGATGAAGAAGATTCAAGTCCCATTGTTGCCTTTGTTTTAATTTACTGTTCCCTCTAAAGTAAAAAAAAAAAAAAAAGATCAATCTAATCACCAAAACCCCATCAAGAGAGAGAGAGAGAGAGAGAGAGAGAGAGAGAGAGAGAGAGAGAGAGTAAGTGATTCTTGAATGTGATTACACCAACCCTGAAGAAGCTTTTATAACATTTTTTTTTGTTGGCTCAGATCCTTCACTCTCTCATCATCATCATCATCTTCATAAACACTGTACAATTGGGACTCATTAAGTACACAGATTCAATACAGAGGGAAAAAAAAAAAAAACCAAAGAGTGAATTCAGCCCCTCAAAGAAAAATCAAAAGGGCCAAAAAAAAAAGAACAGAGAACTAAAGAAAAAAAAAAAAAAACAGACAGACAGACACACACACACACACACACACCAAATCACGAAGACCATACATATTTGCTGCCTGTTCACAAATTTTAACCATACATTTTAAAATTGATGTATGGTTAAAATCCAAAAGACCTACATCAAGACGTGGCAATACCCGTTCACAAATTTGCTGCCTGCTCAATCAGTTGGAGTTTGTTTTTCATTTTTTTTTTTTTTGTTCAACATATACTATAGAAAAGATCATGGCATGTGTTTAATTAGATTTAAAGATGTTTAATTGAAAACATATATTGAAAGCCAAAATGTTTCCACTAGCTCATCCCTAATTGTGAGCCTTAATCATAAAAAAATACACAAACTGATCAAGACTTTGTGAGCACATCATTGGCAGTTGTCCTAGATCCTAGAGCATCAAATATAATCATTTTTGTGAACAAGATTCCATCTATAAAGCATTAATTGATCTAGAACACGAAATGTAGTTCTTGTCGCCAATCAACTTTTGAGCTTAGGCATAGAAAGAAATGGACCTACCCTAGTTACTTCCATAGAGCATTGTGGATCTCAAGATTCATATATTCACAAACTTCAGAAACATCTTGGTTGCTTCATAAACAGGTTATTAGATGTACAAGGCTTATGCCATAATGATATGGAGCTTGCCTCCCAACTCGAGGGAGGGAGTAGGAGAGCCAAATGCAATGCACATAGAGTGTGCTAGATGGGATAAATCGATTAAAGAGGGGATGGTACCTAAGGAGTTTTTGGAAGATTACCGTCGAGCAGGTTCAATGCCAGGGGTGGTTGTTCTTTTTTTTCTTTTTCCTGGGATAGGAAGGATGTTTTTGGAAGGTTGTTTTTTCTCTTCTTTTTCGAATATAGGAAGGTTGCTTGTTCTTTATCTTAATAGAAAAAGAGAAAAGAGAAGTTGTTAGGCTCACAACAATACCTTGATCAAGTAATATATTTATAAAACTGATTACATTTTTGCAATTATTGTACTGCAGAGGTTCTGCTTCCTGATTTGTTTCAAGCGAAATATGGCTATGCAGGTCTCATGTATGGAGTCATTTCTGCTTGTGTTTTCAAGGTCACAAGCTGATCAACAATGAGGACCATATCCTATTGTTTGGAATACGTGATGGCTGTAAGGTTTGGGCTTAGGAGAAAGATAAGATCTTTAAACTTACTTGTTCAGAGGAAAACTTTTTAGTCATGAGAAGCTACATCTGTGACTTTGAAACAGCAAGAAATCATAGTAACTACGCCTAATTTGTTGCTTTAGGCTGCATGCTGATTTTAGTCTATACTAAAGAATCTCCATTTCCTTCTTTGTGGTTGACTTTATTTGCTTATGTATTTATCAGCTTCACTTTGTCCAACACCAATCTACAAATTCTGGCTTAACAATGGAGTTTCGTGAAAGGAGAATCTCAACTCGGAATCAGCCAAAGATGTAAGTTGTATTATTTCACTTGCAATCTTCGCTATGTTAGCACGTATAATTTTATTCTTGCAAGATGATACAATACCATAAATATAGGTTTTGGCTTCTATAATTAAACTATTACTGATAGATAGTGAATCTTGGTCCTCAATTTAATCAACTGAAGCTCTCATACACTTTCCTTCATATAAGTTCTTCCCACTTCATGTATTTTTAAGTTGAATAGGTATTTATGTTTTCTTTTGCAGAACATTGGAAAAATCAGATCTGCAGTTATATGAGGGTGGTGTTAGTGCAGTTAACAAATCTGGTGCTGTTAACCCACAACTCATGAAGCCTAAGTTTCATTAGTGTCATGAAGACATTTATATCCCTCCCCTCCCCTCCCCTCCCCTCCCCTCCCCTCCCTCATCTCTCCCTTCGTCTCTTCGTCTTTGGCTGATACCATGTTGAGATTATCCAATGTATAGATTGATGTTGAACAAAGTGAACCGGATAAATACTTAAAAGTAGACGATTACGATGCCCGATGATGCTGTTGTAGTCTTTTCCTGCGGTATTTGCTAACAAATCATGCCGCCCATACAAGGGTGTATTTGATAACAAATCTTGAGAAATATGCGTTTGATTAGATTGTGTCATAGTGTATTCAATGAGTTTTCAGCCTATGCCGACATTCAGCAACTGATTCTTGTTTGGGTTTATCTAATACAATATTTTGTCTAATACAGATTATCTGAAGAATTCTTAATTAGCAAACTAAAAATATTCAAAAGATTATCTTAAAACCGATTTTGGATCTAAAACATTAAATTACGCATTTTTTTTTTTTTTTTTTTGAGAAATCACGGATGAGAAGGACACGATAAGTTGGTTGTTCTCGTCATATTTTTTCATTTTTCAAGAATTGTAACGGAAGAGCATCTCCAATGGGATTGTCACGAATGGGGATTGAAGATAAAATAGATATCTCAAGAAAATAGAAAAAGTAGGACCAAATCGAGAAAAAAATATTGGGTAACGAAATTGGATTTCGGTTTTCTAAACATACATTCTATATGGATATTTTTTTGGTTGGCTACTTTTTTTAAATCTATATATATCGTACTCTATATCTTATATATACAAATATAAGGAAAATATATATATATATATATATATATATATATATCTTATCATGAAATATCATTTATCCTATCATGTTTTAAAAAATATATAAGAATAAAAAAAATAAAAAAGGCGGATGAACAAAAATAGATGGATAAAAAAAGTTAAACAAAAGAACTGAAAAAATATATATATTCTTTTAAAAAGAGTTATCAATAAAAAAAATGTTTTCATATCTACAATAAGCATTGTATATCGAATAAGGTTTTTGGAGTTTAATTTAATTTCGTCTAACTTCGTTTTAAAATCCAAGATATCCCCATCTTGTGCTTCCCTAAAACCTCAATTTCATTTTATGTTTTACCAAATAATTCTCATTCGTTTGACTTTACTTTAGGTTTGCCTAACATTTTTTCTAAATATTTTAATATTTTAATAATTCGGGAAATATATGTTCCTTATTAAAAGAAGTGATGTGTCATAAAATATGTTAGGTTTGGAAGTAAATAAATTTATTTATTCTTTTAAAAAGAATTAACAATAAAAAAAAATGTTTACAAATCTATAATCCGAATTGTGTATGGAACACTACAAAAAAACAGCAAATCAGAAACGGAATTAGAAACGGAAATAAGTTCCGTTTCTAAATCAGAAACGGAATTAGAAACGGAATAAGTTCCGTTTCTAAATTAAAACGTTAGCGACGGAATTGAGACGGAAACATTCAGAAACGGATTTGAGACGGATCAGAGACGGAATTAGAGACGGAATCAGAGACGGAATTAAATTTCGTCTCTAAAAAATGGCGCCAACATTCCCACCAAAAATTTCATTTTTTATGACCGTTCATCAAATCTTGGGATTTGTGCATCACATCTCGATGTAAATCCCCCCCCCCCCAAAACCAAAAGCCCTAAATCGCTCTCCCTCTCTCTCTCTCTCTCGTCTCTCTCTCGTCTCGTCGTGCCCTCTCTCTCTCTCTCGTCGTCGATCGTCTCGTCTCCGTCTCTCTCTCTCTGTGGTCTCTCCGTCACGGCTCTCCCTTCTCTCTCCGGTCACCGCTCTTAGTGCGTTCTCTCTCTCTCTCTTCGTCGAGCCCTAACCTCGCGTCCCCTTGCCTCCGTCAACGCCGCTGTCCCCTCTCGCCTCCGTCAACGCCTTGCTGTCCCCTCTCGCCTCCGTCAACGCTGCCATTGCCTTGCCGACGCCGGAGCCCTCGCATCTCGCTGTTGTAAGTCATCACTCTCTTCGCTTAGGGCTTGAGAAAAAAGGTGTTTACTACTTCATCCAATTGAGGCTATGTTGTTGTTGTTGTTGTTGTGTAATTATTTTAAAATTTTCTCTGCCGTTTGTGGATTCATAAGCAGAAATCGGGCTGTTTTATAGTTTCCAATTGTTTTATTTTGTTTATGGATGTGGTTTGCAAATATGAAACTAAGGCTGCTGAAATTTCCTATTTCGATTACATTCAAGTTAGAAAATACCTTGATTCTCGTGGCCTATATTTTTGTTAGTGTTTCAACTTGCCCCAATTGGAAAAGTTTAGCAACTAAATGAAGAATCAAAATCGTCAAGGTTTTGCGATGGCGGACTTCATAGATTTATGACATAATTAGCTAATGAGTAGTAATTAGAAACTATTTATTCGGATTTTATCTTTTATAGTTTCAGCTCAATGTGCCAAACAATTTATTAGAATTTTATTAGAAATTTGCTACTTGCTTACAATGTATTCTTTTTGGAACTTTGTAGGAAACCGATAGGCTTAGACAAGTGATTGAGAAGGAAATGCTAAAAGTCGAGGTAAGTTTGTTCTTCCCAAAATAACAACTAAAGAGAGAGATCCTTTGCTAGACATGTTATTTCAAAGAAAAATTGGAGTTGAAGCCCTCTATTGAAGGCATGGTGAGAATCTAACTCCCTCAATTAGTTTATTAAAACATGGACTTGTCGATAAGGGCCAGTTGGCTCATCAAGTTTTTTTAATGATCCTTAGTTTAACTTTAAAAACGGATTTTTATTGGTCGATTCAAATATAATGAGTTTTATGGACAAGTATATGAGGTTGTTATGGTTAGTTGCATTCCATGAAAAAAAATTTATATGATATTGATGATTTGGGCTAGTATTCAAAAGCGATCATGCCTTGTAAAAGGTATTGGTGGATAATGTGCTCTTTTGTTTGATGAAATTGTCAAAAGAGACCTTAACTTGTTCTTTTAACGAAGTGCATGGAAAAGCATGATTCTAAAGTCTCATGGATTCTTTATTGAGCTTTGTTTCTATGATATGATTTAATCGAGCAATCATTAGTATGATTTTTCATGTCTCGAAAGGATTGTAGCTAATTTGCATTGATTTGGGTAAAATCCTTTTAAAACGCTTCAAGGAGAGCTCATTCATTTTTTCCCAAGTCTTGAAATATGTTCAATCCAACTTTATTGAATGTAGTTAGTAATCATCATTTTGGGTGAGACTTGAAGCTAAGTTGAGATGCGGAAGAGACTTTGTTTTATCCATTGAAAAAAGACTTCGATTAAATCATGGATTTTCGACTAAATGCTATGATTTGAGAATTTTAAGTCGAACTTGACTCTAATGAGTTGATTTGAATCTTTTTAGTTGTGATTAGTCGATCGCATTCAATTTATATTGGATAACTAAGTTTATGAGATTTTTCTTGTTTTGCTTCACCGCATACTTGTTTTACTCGAATCGTCGATTTTGATTTGAAAGAATAGTTTAAAAGTCGGGAATGACTTAAGTCGATAACTAGGAATGAGGTTTGAGTCCTTAAATGATTTAAGTTAGTCTAAATAAATTCAAGTAAATACTACTTTAAGAATCCATGAAAAACATATTTAAAATTGGTTTTGGTTCATTCATTTTTTGATTGAAATATTCGATTAAGTGGTTTAATGCATAAATTTTACTTGAATATGATCTATAATTTGCATTGTTGTTTGAATAAGGATATGTCTTCTTTAAATTTAGGCAATAACAAGTCCATATCATTTTTTTTGGTGTGATCAATAGTTTGATACTCATTAAGTTCATACTTCACAACTTAAAAGTTATCCTAGTTCCTCATCAAGTTGATATTGTCAAACTCAACCTATGTAGAATATTGTGTGATCTAGATAAAGGTAAAGGAGTCACCGTCACGCTTGAAAAATAAGGGGTGGGTTGCAATAGGTTGAAAGCCAATGTAAATCGATCTTTATGAAATGGATTAAACAGGTTTATTGTTTGGTTCTTGAAAGTTAAAAAAGCTCAGTTTGAAATGAGATGAGTGAGCTTATGATAAATTTTGTAGCTTGTGAAAGTGGATTGATTGAAAATAGTCTTATGAGTTTTTTGGTCTATCTATGAGGTAGCATATTTTTGTTTTCTTATATGTTTTTAGAAAATGAAGATAAAAGTGAAAATGACAAACATTGCTATCTTCCTCCTACTTGGATTGGTAAGAATTTAATTTACTTAAATCAAGATATGCGTGTTTATCATCGTTTGTGGATTCTTAAATCTCAAATGAATTAATGTTAATCTTTTTGCTTGTTTGTAGACTTTGATGGTCGAGTGCGGGGATCGTCACTATAAGTTCGATGTGAGTCATTGCTCTTCTCCCTTAGCTCTATCTCCTATGATGCTTATGTCCCTGAAAAATTTAAGTTCAACTATTCAATTATTAAGTTGTTTCAAATGTCCCTTGGTCAAATGCGGTGGTGTTGAAGAACATCTCAAGACTTTTCGATTGATAATTCTTTTTGTGCATATTTATAGGATTGTAAGTTTTTTTTTTTTTTTTTTTTTTTTTGGTTGTTGAACAATAGGATTGGTGGTTTTGTGAATACTTAGAAATTTGGAGCATTTGTAATACTATACAATTTTTTTGGATATATATCTTTTTCAATTTTTGATTTTTACATTTTTGTTCTCTCAATTGAATATTTGTTGATATATATTGTCGATGTATGAATGTCAATTTATTATATATTGGCGAGTTAAATGTGCTTGGATTGAGACCTATATATGTAAGACTTTAAAAACTAAACAAAAAAAAAAAAATTAGAGACGGAAATAGCAACGGAATCTTTGGATTCCGTTGCTATTTCCGTCTCTAATTTTTTTTTTTTTAGATATGAATCAGAAACGGATCAAATTCCGTCTCGATCCGTCTCGATTAGCAACGGATCGAGACGGAAAAATCGAAACGGAATTTATTCCGTCTCTAATCAGAAACGGAATTAGAGACGGAATAAATTCCGTTTCTAATCAGAAACGGAATTTATTCCGTTTCTGATCCGTCTCTAAATCAGAAACGGAATCCATTTTCCGTTTCTGATCCAATCAGCGACGACGTTTTCAGAGACGGAACGCATTCCGTCTCTGTTCCGTTTCTGAATCCAATCAGAGACGGAATTTTTACAAATCAGAAACGGAAAATTCCGTTTCTGATTTGCTTTTTTTTTGTAGTGGGAAGAAGGTTTTTTGAGTTTATGGATCCACACCCACAATCCATATTTACCATTATAGATGCTCTATCAAGAGCTGCAATATATATAAACAAGCAATATAAGATCTTAGCACGGAATATTTTTTATCCACAAAAAAAATAAATTCAGAAGACTTTTGCAAGAATTAAAAATAAAAAAAATTGTTTACAAATCTATAATCTGAATTGTGTCATTGCGGTGTCTCTAAACTTAACATGGTATCAGAGCAAAAGTGAGATCCTGAGATCAGTGAGAGTGAGACCGAGATTTTAGATCTACGGTGTGAGACTTTGTTCAAGATCGAACAAAGAATTTGGGCTTCGCATCTATTGAGAGATCGAAGCGTGCCCGTTTCTTGTTTTGGAGAAGAAACGAAGATTTGAACAATTTGTTCAAAGTGTGTGTGGTAGAGAGTTAAAATAAAAATTGAGATTTTTGATTTTCTTATTTGGAGTTAATTATGGCGACATCGGGGAACGACCAAGTTCAACCTACTCTTCCAGTGTTCGATGGGAAGAAGTTTGATAGATGGAGAACTAAGATGAGAGTCTTGTTCAGTTTTCAAGACTTGCTCGCAGTCGTTGAAGATGGGTTCGAAGACCCAGGGGCCACCGCTACCTCGATACAAAGGAGCTTCACAAGAAAGATCAGAAGACGCTTTATTTTATTTTGCAAACGCTTGATGATGTGGCATTTGAGAAAGTGCAACTGGCGAAGACATCAAAGGAAGCATGGGACACTTTAGAGACGTCCTACAAGGGTGTACAGAAAACCAAGAAAGTTCGGTTGTAAACTTTGAGGCGGCAATTCGAGTTGATCGAGATGGACGACTCCGAAGATATAGAGAAGTACACCAATCGCGTTCAGACAATCGTCGATCAGTTTAAGATGAATGGCGAAGAAGTCGTCGATCTCGATGTGAACGAGAAGATTTTGCGCACATTGACCACGAAGTTTGACCACGAAGTTCGACCACGTAGTAGCTGTTATTATGGAGTCCGGGACAGATTATGAGACCAAGTCAGTTGAAGAAATCATTGGTTCATTACGAGCACATGAGCAACGAATCAATGAAAAAAGTGAAAAAGTCGAGCATACTGAGCAGACATTGAAGACTACAGTTGTCCCGAAGCAAAAAAAAAGAATTATGGATTCAAAGGTCGTGATAAAGTCAACAACAATGGCGGATGTCAGAATAATAATCAGCGGTAGTGAGATAGAAATAAAGGTCGTGGACGAGACAAAAGTCGCGATCAACAGAGAAATCGGATTTAGTGTTACAACTGTCGCAAATTTGGGCATATAGCTAGACAATGCAGGATAAAGCAATCATCAGAATCAGAGTCGGAGACTGAGGAGCTGACAAAGCAAGATGAGGAGTGTCATCAGACACTAATGATGGTTTCATCAGTCCAGGAGAATGCTCAGAGTAACATGTGGTATCTCGACAGTGCATGCTCTAATCATGTGTGGCAATAAAGAATGTTTTGATGAGTTGGATGAGTCATTGTTGACAAAGTTCAAGTTTGCTGATGATAGGAAACTTCCAGTTAAGGGAAAAGGAAGAATTCTGATCCAGTCGGAGAATGGTGATCATCAGTTTATTTCAGATGTCTTATATGTACCGACATTGACATGCAATTTGCTAAGTTTTGGGTAGTTGCTAGAGAAGGGGTACAAAGTGAATTTCAAAGATAGTTATCTCACTGTGTTTGACTCTAAAGGTATGATCATTCTAAAGTCTCCTTTGAAAAATAGGTTATTTTAGATTGAGATTAAGACTGGATCTTATCCGTGTTTTAAATCCATTGTTTCTGATGAGTCATGGTTATGACATCTGAGATATGGTCATCTGAACTTCAAAAGTTTGACGTTGCTCACTCAAAAGAGATTAGTGAAAGGATTGCCTGTTATTCGACATCTTGAGCAGTTTTGTGAAGGGTGTATTTTAGGGAAGTAGCAAAGACAATCATTCGTTTCCGACACTCCGTGGCGTGCCAAATCTCCATTACACTTGGTTCACTCAGATCTTTATGGTCCTATGCAGACAGTTCACTAGGAGGGAGTAAATATTTTTTGACTTTTATTGATGACTACAGCAAGAAGATTTGGGTGTATTCTCTTAAGAACGAGTCAGACGTGTTTACTTGTTTTCGAAAATTCAAGGCGTATGTGGAGAAACAAAGTGGACGCTACATCAAGATTTTGAGAACAGATGGCGGTGGTGAATACATGTCCTCCATATTTTCTGATTTTTGTGATCATCATGGGATCAAACATGAGATCACTCCACTACATACGCCACAACATAATGGTGTTACAGAAAGAAAGAATAGGACTATTATGGACATGGCTCGTAGCATGTTGAAAGCGAAAAGTTTACCTAATTCTTTTTGGGCTGAAGCAGTTACATGTTCAGTTTATTTACTGAATAGGTCTCCTACAAAATGTGTGTCCCATATAACCCCATAAGAGGCTTGGAGTGGTTACAAGCCAAGTGTCAAACACTTGAAGGTGTTTGGATCCACTTCATATGTACATGTTATTGATGCTAACAGGAAGAAGTTAGATGACAAATGCGTGAAGGTCATATTTATTGGCTATATTCCTGGAAGGATTGGAACGTACAAATTGTACAATCTAGTTACCAATGCATTCATTGCAAGCAGAGATGTCAAGTTTGATGAGAAGAGTACATGGGTTTGGGACATAAAAGGAAAGAGTATTGCTCAACCATCTACGATTAGATGTGAGGATGAAGCTTCCACTTGAGTTGGTATTGACGCTAGACCCCAGCGTATCAGTTGCAGATCACAAAGAAGTGTGAGACAACCAGCTCGACTTCATGATTGTAAGATCACCCATGATAATGTCATTGATGACGAAGGCAATCGAATGCATTGTGCATTTATACAATTATATCTTAATCTACATACAATTCTTATATACATTGAATAGAGACAACAATATATCTTCACTAGTGCAGTGGACGCAAAAATAAATGAAAAAAAAAATGATAAGTTCAGGTAGTAAGTGTTATCTGTGTACAAAGACGGGTTAGTTAATTACAACTACAAAATAGATACAAATATAAGATAAATACAAGTAGTTGCAAAAATAAATCTGTATATCTATTTCTCAGCAATCCTAAGCAAAGTGAGAATGCTAGTATCATGAAAAAGAGGCTAAAATAACAATGAGATTGTTGCCAATTGAATGTGTTGTGTGTATTAGGAATGTACAATATATAGAGAAAGTTAATTACAACCACAAGATAAACACAAATATAAGATAAATACAAGTAGTTGATAGGTCATAAATATAATCTTGGTAGTTCCGAATATACTTATCATGGAACAACCAAGTCTAATGGACCTTGTGCCTTATAGCAGGATACAGGATGCAGGAAAAGGCAACTTATGACTCTTACTAATAAAACAAGCATGACATAAACTAAAACTTTTATTCGATGGCACTTTTATTTGCAACTGAGACCCAAATGTGGAAAGCCAAGTAGATATATAGTCTTGAAATATATAGTCTTGAAAGAAAAGCTTGCTTAGAAATAGATGACACATGAGCTTAATAGGTCCTTTGAGGAGCAAATCCTTCGTGAGAATATCCTTGATTTCAAAACAATAAGGAATTAAAGAATTTGATTTCCAAACAATAAGGAATTAAAGAATTCAAATTCAAATGAGACATTGTTAGCATGAGTAGAAGTAGAAACATAAAGTAAATTTGTGCTAAGTGTAGGAACATGAAGATGATCAAGGCAATACATGTTCTTTATAGCGGCTCCATATAAGAATTGTGTAGAAGCCTTTAGTCTCCTAAAATCATACTAAGATATTATCACCATCGTAAGCCCCAAACATTCTACAAATTGTTTGATGGTACAAGTGCTCTTTTATAGGCTTAGGGTGAACCATCCAACTTTCACTATAAATACAAATTCCCATCAAATTTGTAACGTCAATGAAGCTTAATTATAGACATAATATTGATTAAAAACGTAAGTTACATACTTTGATTATTATATGAATAAGATAGGAAATTAAAATGATTTAGCGACCCAGTTTGGGCACCATTTCGTGCACCAACCTGAGCTGGACAGTGGGTCTCACCGACTGTCAAGTAGCAGTAAAAGCGCAGTTAAATTTGTCTAATACAGATTATCAGAAGAATTCTTAATTAGCAAACTAAAAATATTCGAAAGATTATCTTAAAACTGATTTTGGATCTAAAACATTAAATTACGCATGCATTCATTTTTTTTATTTTTTATTTTTGGAGAAATCACGGATGAGAAGGACACGATATGTTCGTTGTTCTCGTCATATTTTTTTATTTTTCAAGAATTGTATTTTTCAAGAATTGTAACGGAAGAGTTAACAATAAAAAAAATGTTTCCACATCTACAATCCGCATTGTGTATCGAAGAACGTTTTTGGAGTTTAATTTAAGTTTGTCTAACTTCGTTTTAAAATCCAATAAATCCACATCTTGTGCTTCCCTAAAGCCTCAATTTCATTTTATGTTTTACCAAACGATTTTCATTCGTTTGACTTTAATTTAAGTTTGTCTAACTATTTTTCTAAATATTTTAAAATTGTAATAATTCGAGAAATATATGTCCCTTATTAAAAAAAATGATGTGTCATAAAATACGTTAGGTTAGGAAGTAAATAAATTTATTTATTCTTTTAAAAAGAATTAACAATTAAAAAAATATTTTCAAATCTACAATCCGAATTGTGTATGGAAGAAGGTTTTTGGAGTTTATGAATCCACACCCACAATCCATATTTACCATTATAGATGCTCTATCAAGAGCTGCAATATATATAAATAAGCAATATAAGATCTTAGCATGGAGTATTTTTTATCCACAAAAAAAAAAAAAAAATTCAGAAGACTTTTGCAAGAAATATTAAAACATCTATAAAAAGGTATTTAATCGACAAAAAAGAGTAAGTTTTTTTTATCATGGAATATTAGAGTGTGAGATGACGTGCGGGATCACATCAATCTCACCCAGTTTTATTTGAGGTCCACACGTCATGACAAGTGTGACTTGGAGGTGTCATTATATAATCTTTTATTTTTAAGATAAAAAATATTTGGTAAACTATTTTAACAGTAATCTAGGTGGGCAAATCAATCAAAAGACAGAAAAATAGCAAAAGAGAATATTAAAAAGGTGTATCAATCTTATTAAAAGGAATATAGGCTTCTTCAACGATCGATAAAGACAACAAACACAAAAATAACTCAAAAAAGAAAACATAGAGATCAGGTATTGGGCCAGAAACCGAATATAAAAGAAAAGTAGAGGAATATGAATTATTAGAGACGTGGTTGAATATTAATAGTAGTAGTGTTTAATAGATATATATATATATATTAAACAGAGACAACTATATCTATATATACCACTTATACAATTATATCTTAATCTACGTACAATTCTTATATACATTGAATAGAGACAACAATATATCTTCACTAGTGCAGTGGACGCAAAAATAAATGAAAAAAAAATGATAAGTTCAGGTAGTAAGTGTTATCTGTGTACAAAGACGGGTTAGTTAATTACAACTACAAAATAGATACAAATATAAGATAAATACAAGTAGTTGCAAAAATAAATCTGTATATCTATTTCTCAGCAATCCTAAGCAAAGTGAGAATGCTAGTATCATGAAAAAGAGGCTAAAATAACAATGAGATTGTTGCCAATTGAATGTGTTGTTTGTATTAGAAATGTACAATATATAGAGAAAGTTAATTACAACCACAAGATAGACACAAATATAAGATAAATACAAGTAGTTGATAGGTCATAAATATAATCTTGGTAGTTCCGAATATACTTATCATGGAACAACCAAGTCTAATGGACCTCGTGCCTTATAGCAGGATACAGGATGCAGGAAAAGGCAACTTATGACTCTTACTAATAAAACAAGCATGACATAAACTAAAAATTTTATTCGATGGCACTTTTATTTGCAACTGAGACCCAAATGTGGAAAGCCAAGTGGATATATAGTCTTGAAATATATAGTCTTGAAAGAAAAGCTTGCTTAGAAATAGATGACACATGAGCTTAATAGGTCCCTTGAGGAGCAAATCCTTCGTGAGAATATCCTTGATTTCAAAACAATAAGGAATTAAAGAATTTGATTTCCAAACAATAAGGAATTAAAGAATTCAAATTCAAACGAGACATTGTTAGCATGAGTAGAAGTAGAAACATAAAGTAAATTTGTGCTAAGTGTAGGAACATGAAGATGATCAAGGCAATACATGTTCTTTATAGCGGCTCCATATAAGAATTGTGTAGAAGCCTTTAGTCTCCTAAAATCATACTAAGATATTATCACCCTCGTAAGCCCCAAACATTCTACAAATTGTTTGATGGTACAAGTGCTCTTTTATAGGCTTAGGGTGAACCATCCAACTTTCACTATAAATACAAATTTCCATCAAATTTGTAACGTCAATGAAGCTTAATTATAGACATAATATTGATTAAAAACGTAAGTTACATATTTTGATTATTATATGAATAAGATAGGAAATTAAAATTATTTAGTGACCCAGTTTGGGCACCATTTCGTGCACCAACCTGAGCTGGACAGTGGGTCTCACCGACTGTCAAGTAGCAGTCTGTTTAACTGAGTAAAAGCGCAGTTAAATTTGTTTTTTTAAATAAATTTCGTAACATCAGTACGAAAAAAACAATTTGTGACCCAGTTTCAAATTTCAAAATTGAAATTTGGAAATCAAAATCCTCAGTGTTATTTCGGATGTGTTTTAGGCTTTCACAATTTTAAAAGTTGAGTTGTTGGTTTTAAGGTTTCAGGGTTTACCTTCACTAGAGGTTTTTAGGGTTTTACCATTTCGAATGTGGATTTGTTGGTTTTAGGGTTTATGGTGCGTTTTATGTATTCAGGGTATAACAATTAAATTGGATAGTTGCTATTGTTTATATGTTTGGTTTTACATTTTTGGATATTTTTTTTCAGAAGGTTGCATTGTTTATATGTTGTATGGTTCTTGGTTTACACTTAGGGTATGTTTGATAGCAAAGAAGTTTTCAATGAGAAAAAGTATTTACTTTAGTAAATTTTCTGTAGAGAATTTTCTAAAAAGAATTTCTCATTGTTGTTTGATTGCACATGACAAATTTTTCTTTTTCAATATTCTGTTGTTTGCTAGATAATGAATTTTTTTCATTTTTCTATTAGGTTTTTCTCTAGTCCCACGAATTCGAACCAAAATTAAATCAAGATGATAATTAATTAAGGTTACGCACCGAAATTGAATCAGCAACGATTATCTTGAAAAAAATTGATGAACTCAAAATAATCATAATAACTTAATTAATTGATAACTAACATAAATGAAAGAAAATAAATAATGTTTCAGCATTCTTCAAAAAAAAACTTATGTTTTTGCTTCTAAAAGTAATCTAAAATTTTCTCTGCAAATATAAAATCACCCAATCTTTCTTCAAGTTTTCATCCAACTGAAAAAATATATTCGTATCCTTAACTTTACCTCCCAATAAAAAACATGACACACATTACGTCTTCTTGACTTAGTTCAGGAATACTACGAAGCTCTTTTTGAAGACGTGCACAATCTGTGTGTGCAAATGCATCTGCTAGTTTGTTAGCAGTTGCAGTTAGTCCTTACTCGGTAGTATCAACGTTACTACTCTTCTTCCTTTTAATTCTCCAGCCATTTGATGCCATACGAGTTGAATTGGATGACGAGTGATTCACCTCATCTTTTTCTTCTTTAGTTGCCAAAAATAAAATAAAGTAAAACCTTCCTTAGGTGAATTATTTCTTCCGCATAAATACAACAATTTATGCCTTATAAGACCGAAAGAGTATTTGAAGCACACCTTCAAATTAATTCACCAAGTACCCCAAGAATTCCTAACACTTATAGATAGGTAGAAATGGACAATTTAAGCTAAGAAATACTCCTAGTTAACTAACGTACTTTTGAGCTTTTTAACATGCATATTTGGTGTATTTGTTGTCGATACATTTATTCGATTTCTATTGCATCGTGCATCAAGATTAGGGTGCGCAAATCCTAGTGTACATCTTATATATAGGCAATGTTTCTATCAAAAGTGTGTCGCCCAATCACTAGCTTGTAGCATCATCACTGTTAAATTGGTACCATTCTTAAACATACAAATGCTTTAGAAAGAATCATAAACTAGTGATATGAATCTAGATTAGAAAATACTATTAAGACTGATTGCATTTTTTAACCATTTAGGTCTGTAATGTAAATTTAGAGACAAAAACATTAAGACAACCTACTTTAAGAACACCGCACTTCATTGCTAATGTCCCCATTCAAGAAAATAGAACCTTAAGACTACCTTCATGTTACTCTATTTTTATTTGATTTGAATTGCTACTACAATCTTCTAGAATGGGTACCAGTTGAGATGAAATCAATAAATCAATTAATCAAAAATGAGATCTTCATTGATGCGGGTTGATGATGGTTTGCACATGAAGGTACACACTTTGCTGGGGTGTTTTTCATGTTCTCTGTGATGCTTGGTCCAGTGGCAAAGATGGTTACAATACAGGCACCTTAATCTCATGACTGCTTATTTTACCGATAGGGGCATCCATTTGTGTGAATGTTTACAACATGTGTATCTTTATCTATGTTGTTGGAGGAAGAAGCAGGCTTAGGAACATAGCTCGTGAAGTTCTCGACCATAGTTTAGTGTCGAGCTTTGAGGGAGTAACCATTGCAGCGCTCAGTGTGGTTTGCATGACATGAGGCCTTGCTAAAGATCTCATGATTCAAAAGAGTGACTGGGGGGAATTACATGGAAGAAACTAAGATCTACAACGTAATGAGGAAGTGAGAAGATCTGTAATAGGAATAAATGAGGTGGTTGGAACGTTTTGAATGGCTTCAATGAGGATACATGTTATGAACCTAAGTGACAACCAATGTTTTTAGTGGCGTTAATAAAATGATTTGTGCATCCTACGAGCGATGTATTCCATAGATGGGACGCTTTTCGAGTGGGCACAACGGTTAAGTGCACTGCCAAGAAATAATAGCATTTTGGTTATGATATGTTTGATCTTCTACTTAAAACTTTTGATATTTTGTACATAAATTATTGTTGTCTGTAACCTGTAATTTACAAATTTACATACATATATAATGCATTGAATCAATCACTTTACAGGCAAGAATCTCACATAGGCATATAATCAAGCACTTTCTAAGCAAGGTATCAACCAAATTGATGAAGTAGAATTAGCTTTGCTAACATCTTATAAACTAAAGAAAAGAAGTGACCAAATTAAAATTGAGATTGTGTTGTAGAACATACCTCTATGTTCGTTCAAAGTTTTCCAAAAAAACTGAGATTGTTGAAAAGAAAGTGAGAAACTTAAGTTCTCAAGATGTGAGGAGATCACATAGGCAAAAGTGAATCGTTGAGAATAAAGTGAGATTTGAGAGAAAACTTGTTGGAGTTTATAAAGGAAGAGATTTGAGAAGAGATAGTTGCAGGAAGAGATTTAAGAGGAGATAGTTGCAGCCATGAGTAGACTAGTTCTTATAGAAGAAGGAGACCGAGTTTGGGTGGGATTCGTTCAATAGAAAATCTCGATTTTCTACCCCGAAACAAAAGAAAAAAAACCAAGAAAATATAAACGTAGGATTTTTTATAGGGTTACGATTCTATCAAACACTGAATAAAACGGTTATTGAAAAATCACACAATCTTCTATGATTTTTTCTTCTTTTTTTCTACCAAACACACCTTTAAGGTTTATGTTTTAGGATTTTATTTTTGAATTCCGTTTTATTGTTTTATGTGTATGTGTTTTCCTTTTTAAGTATTCTTCTTGTTAAGTATGTCAATAAAAAATGACAAACGTTGTTGGAGTTGTGGTAGCCTCAGCCACTTTGAAGACTCATACTCACTGCAGGAGCCTTGCGCAAAGTGTTCAGCTGGTTTCCTAAGAAAGTGGCGAGTCAAGAAGGAGGGCCCTAACAAGAATCGACTTTGTATGGTTTGTAATAGTGGGATGGAGGTGTGTGGATTCTTTGATTGGGATGACTATCAACGCTCTCGCCCAACAATGCATACCTATTCAAACACAAGGCAAAGAGACAATTATGGTGGAGGTGATTGCAATTGTCAATGTGAGAAAGGGAACAGTTCTGGAGGGAACGGTAGATGTTCATCCGATAAGGAATGAGAAAGTGAGGTTGAGATGGAGTTCTTGACATTATTCACGGAGCGACTGACAGTTAGTGGTATGCATAAAATTTCTAAAACAACAACATCAATCATTAGAAGGAGGGACTAAAGAGTGTATATGTTTAAAGGTTGTGAAGATTGTCATCTGGGGACTATTATAATTGGATTATCGTCCTATCATTTTAGTAATTAATATTAATTTGGATCTTAGTGTAGTAAATATTTTGTTATCTGGTTTGTTGGTTGTTGGCTAGATCTTTGTTGGTTTGTTAGTTTGTAATTTACACTTATGATATGTAGTCAATCGAACTTTGTACTCCTTTGTTGTTTCATAGTTTGTTTCATAGTTCTTTAAATATTGTTTTCCCCATTTTAGGGAGTTGTTAATTTGAACGCTGTTATTCCTACATTAAACAAATCACGGTAGAGTACGTATAATGTTTTCAATAGAGCATCGAATTGGTATTCATATTGAATACATGACAGTAAAGTTGAGCAAAAAAATTGCACCATAATGCATCAAGAAATAGTAGATACCCCATAATAACTATTTGGTGCATGGAGCACTAAAACCTTATTGGTAGAACTTGTTTAAACCTACTTGGGAGACCAACTCCCTAATAGCCAAATCAAAATGGAAACAAAAGGAAATTGTAGTTCAAGTATCCAAAAGAAAACCAAGAACAAGACCTACTTTACTGTTTAATACATGCCTAAATAAAGTTGTTAAAAAAGTATGTGAAAACCATTAGTAAGACCCCATCAAGACTACTTGCTTACTTATCACTGCCCTTGCATGATGGTTGCGTAATGGTGGGCAACACATTCCAGCCACTTAGTTGTGCCTTCATCTGCACAACTGCCCTATTGATCTCGAACCCGTACTTTGAAATGTGTCGTTCGATTGCAGCCGCACGATCTTCCACTAAGCGGTAGTTGTGCCCATCCTTGTGTCAAACCTATCCTCAACTTTGTCCACAGTTTGACTGAACAAATTTACAATTTCCTCCTTTAGCATGTTGCAATCGTTCCTCATCTTGGCTACCACATCCGTCTTCAAGCTAACGCTGATTAAATGGATGACCACTTTAACCTTTTCAAGGTCCTCCTTAATAGCCTAGAGCCTATGAAGTATTTGTTGTTGTTAGGATTGTAAAGGAGGGGAGATGGCCTCATTCACATGCTGGTTCACCTCTCCCGTCTCCATTGGTGGAATGAAATTGTTATGGTCCGGGACATTTACTGGTCAGCTTCATCAACATGGTTCTCATTTTTGTCCTGAATTAGCTAGGCCACTTGCATTTAGGTCTTATGTAGATCATCATTAAGGGTCACACCCATTCCCTGTTCAATTAGTGAGACCTCCAACCCTAACATGAAAAGACAAAAACATAAAGAATTTGACATAACAAATAAGAATGCACAACAAACACCAACTTTGACATGATGAGAAGCAATAAATGAATCAATTTTGAAAGAATTGAAGAAATATGTAAGCTTTTACCTTCATCGTGCTCTTGAACTGGATGAGAAATTCCATTTCCATTGTGTTCTTCACTAGTAGGTAAAGGAGTGCGAGGAAGAGAACCTTCTTTGAAAATCAGCTCGACACCATGGTTTCCTAAATTCTCAACTTGGGAAACCTCCATGCCTAAGACATTTAACACGAAGACATTAATTATAACAATGCATACAAAATAAAGTAATTTGAATAAATATCAAACATTACATTCTTTTTGGACCTCTTTCTCTTAGGCATTTTCATACGAATCATTAAGGTGGTGAAAGACCCTTTTCCACAAACAACTTGCATAAATAGTTGACATACAACATACCTATCTATTTAGCTTCTAATTTCTTTCTAGTAGTTGCCTTCAACATGTGTTCGCTCACACTTTCCCTTGCAACGGCGCCATTTTAACATCTGGTATCACCACTCGGGTGTCTGTATTGTTTGGAGGTTGAGGAGGCATAGCAAAATTCCTCGGCTTTGAAGACGATCGTTTAGGCTGACTGCTAGTTGATCCATTCTCTGTTTTGACTCAGAGCAAAATATCAGTTACCTTCCTCGAGCCCATCTTCTTTGATGCACTACCCAAATTGGTAGAGGGACTAGAAGGACCTCCAACTTCACTAGCAGCCTTTACCTTCGTCATACTCTGTAACTTTTACGGTTTGTAGTGGAGTTAAAAATAAGAGGAAGTAGACTTGGGATGTGAAGCAAAAGAAATGAGTCTCCACCTTAACCACCAGCCACCATCAACTCACAATTAATGTTGATAAACTCCCAATCCACTCCCCCAATACCCATTTAACTCTCGAGTAATGAAAACTCCCTAACTCCCCTCCCTCATTCTTGACACTCAGCAGACACGAACCTTCTTATGTCTCCACTAAACCCCACTACACTGCCCCATACATTCTGAAACTGCAACCAACAACTGAATGAACCAATAATAAGTAGATGAACCATCATTTTACACATCATGTGACAAAACCAACTTAGCGATAAGCAACCGAATGAACCAACAACATTAGAGGAATATATGAAAGTAAAATTATCACAATAAGTAGTAAATAAATACTTTTAAGGTTGTATGTTGTACATTTTCCCAGACATTGGAGATATGAATACCTCTTCCCTTAATCCCATGTTACTACTTACATTAGCAAAGCAACATATAAATATCAAATGAAAATGACATGAGAATTATCCAAAATGATTCTTATATCGATAAACCAAGTCATGAATTCTGTGAGGCATTCCAATGGGTTTACGCACCTTAATCTGTGCTTCGACTTCCCCAAACTCCCGAAATTAGACCTGACTAGCTCCCCGATACCTGAGCTATGTTCCCCTAAGTCCCTGAAGTCCAATTTTACATATTTAAGTATGTTTATAGGTGTTTGGGTATGTATTTAAGTAAAAAAATCCCAAAACAGTCCTATAAATCAAGTTTTTATCTGGCATTAGCGCGCTAGGGGATCTTTCTAGCGCTCTATTGTTCTTCATTTTGAAAAATCGTTAAGTATCCAGACTAATTAGCGCGCTAACCAGCCTAGTTAGCTTGCTAATTTCCCTTAGTCACATAATTCTCAACTCGAGAATTTTGTTTCAAACTCTCCAATTAGCTAACTAGAACCATTTAACACTCTCTCAATATCAAATTGACCCAAAACAACAATTAGAACAACCTCCGAACAACAATTTTATCAATTTCCTCAAATCCCGTAAATTCACTAGGTTTCCCAATTTCTTCAAAACACCCATTTATTCAAAACTAGTTGTAAATCCTTAGTAAAAAAATGATCACAAAACATATATTTCATCAATTTTCCATCAAAACTAAGGATCTAACCCTCTAATTCGAATTTTATCAAAAATTCACAAAAATGGGTTCAAATGAAAGTGTATGATGTGGTGAAGAAGATTTCCTTAGTTTAATCCTTGATTTGTCTTCCAAAAAGATTGATTTCCAGCTTCCCAATCTCCTTCTCTTCTCTCCGACGAGCTTAGAAATCACAATTGTTTCATTTGCATGCTTTTGATTAAACCATCTTATATATTAAGGTGATATTCATGAAATATATATATATATATATATATATATATATATATATATATATATATTAAGGTGATATGTATTTCTAGCCCTTGATCTCAATGTGTTTAAGTATCTTGAGGTTTATCTAATGGCCCATCTCTTGCCACTTAGCCCGCTAACTCCAACTAACCAAACTCAAGTGACACTAATTTAACACTCACATGGTTCCTAGATGTGCCAATGTATATCTTAAGGACGATCCTATAGTTTCTAATTAATTAACCAAACTATATGTCTTGATTTATTTGATTTAATTACTTAGCTTAGGCCCATTATAACACATGTGTTTTTATTCATTAAAGTTGACAAATTGGTGATTCCTAACTAGGAGAGACTTCATCCTCGAAATTTAAATCTCAAGTAAGTTCTTGTGCGTCTAACCTATCGTCGTGTGCCTAAACTTCTCACCTTGATAGTATCCTTATAAAGTCCCTTGAACACCCCACAACTCCCATCACAAGGAACGTAGTGTTACCCTGAGACATAGGCGCATGTTGCCGAGGTGGTCAAAATCAGTTACTCTCTTTCCAATATCTCCGCCACTTATTCTCAATTCAATTTTCGTGTTCAAGTTTCCCTAACCCAGTTATTTAACACCAGTAACTATAAACCTCTTCTATCATGTATCCCAACATAATAGTCTTAAAAAACATATCATACCATGACAATCCCATGCCATGTCATAACCTACCTTAGTTCACCATGACAATCCCATGCCATGCCACGACCTACTCTTACTCACCATGATAATCCCATGCCATGCTACGACCTATGACAATTCCATGTCATAACACAATAATCTACAATCATACCGTTATGATCTACCATGGTACCATCATAGTACCACCATGCATGCATGAACTTAATACGTAATTATTAAAAACTTACAAATCACATACCCTGAACCTGCTACTGGGACATCTCTTGGCCTGGCTCAGTCACCACGTGCACCGGCTCTCGAGTCTGCTGACGCGAGTCGAACGCGTCAATAAAATAAATACATAAACTAACTATTTTGTAGAATAGTGGTAAAAGGTCGATCGCACAGAGATTGGTAATCTTTCTAAGGTTAAAAACAACAAAGAGGGAAATCGAGGTTTAAGAGAGTGATTTGATTAACTAATCTAAATACTAGGAAAATAAATAAAAAATACCTAGGTCAAAAGACATACAAGTTCTGTTCGATAAAAGATTAGATTTGGTCATAAATTTATGTAAAATATGCAAACCAAAATATTTTAGTGTAGCTATAGACCCGGTAACGTATGCGGTTTCTCACACTTCCTAATCTCGATAGCCAAGGTACGACAATAACTATTTCCCTAGCCAATCGTATAACCCCGTACTCAAGCACATTGGATTTAACAGGATGACCGCAATATGTTTTGTGAAGGCACCGCACCTAGACAACCGGTTCGCTAGCGTGTTCGGTTTAACCTAAATTCCTAAAGTATTCAACCGGTCTCGAAAGATGCCATTCAATTGGTAGGGTCGATTGCCACCAGTGTGGTCTTGTTGTACAAGTACGGGTGCTTACGACTCACTGACAAATAAATGAAGGTTTAAACATGAATTTAACATCAATTATTTAAACAATACCAACGAAAATAAAATTAATGAACTCAAAATAATCATAATAGCTTCCCAGACAGCCCTGCCAAAAAACAAATTGGCTTTACTAGCTCGCTAAAGCGGCCATTGATCCCACTCTTCTCTCGCTCTCGCTCTCTCTCTCTCTCTCTATTTTCTCTCTGAATCATCAATCCCACTCTTCTCTCGCTCTCGATTCTCACTCTGAAAGAAGAAGCACACCGTGATTGAGGAATATTTTGATTTTGATGGGGTTGGTTGGTGCCTTGAGAAAGATGCACCATTCGAGTTCGGGCTACAAGAAGTTCCATCAGACTCCTCTCTGCTATCTCTCCATCGTTGATCCTCACGGTGGCTTTGGTTTCGGTACGTTAATGGTTCTTCTTTACTTCTGGGTTTCCTTCGTTTCTGATGTCTCCATTGATGGTTTATGCTTCTGGCTTTCCTTTCTTTCTAGGTTTTTTAGGGGTTCTTGATATGGGTTTTTATCGATACATTATCAATTCTATGCACTTTCTTGTTATGTTCTGATGTGTTTTGTTTTTTTTTTTTTTGTTTGATTTTTTATTTGTGCAGATGTTCAGACATTAGAGACAGCTACAGTAGCGGATCTTAAAAAAGTTGTGGAGCATGCCTTTGTCGAAAGGCTCAAGGAGGAGGAACGTGTTTTGATTTCTTGGTATTGTTTTCTTTATTTTCATTTTCTGTATATTCCTTTTGCCTATATATTTGATTTGTCTATTAATTAAGTTCTTGGGAGATGATTGTTTTATTTTTTGTTGCTTGAGAAAAGAAATAAAATGGCATTTGATAAAAGTAACATCATTGTTTCAAATCATTAACGGATACTCAGCTATTGTTGTGTAGAATAGAGTATCCCATTTATTTTTTTGTTTGCTCGAAACCTCTGTGTGAAAATCTTGAAAGTAAATAACTTATCGATAAAAAGGATCTATAACTTAGCTATGCTTTGTCTTTTTAGTCTTAGATTAGATATGGAAGGTTGATGAAAATGGGAGGGCTAGGGTGACATAAACTTGAGCTTAGGCATAGAAAGAGATGGACCTTCCCTAGTTACTTCTGTCGCGCATTATGGATCTCAACATTCTTATATTCACAAACTTAGGAAACATCTTGTTTGCTTCATAAAAAGGTTATTAGATGTACAATGAGTGTGGACTCTCAGCAATCCTAACTGATAAGTAAGACTTAAAAAAATAGAAATGCAACAAACTGATTAAGACCATGACATATAGGGAATAAAAATATCTTTGATGATATTAGTATGGCAATCTTATTATAATTCCATCCGTTCGTGTTTTCTGTTGTAAATGGGTCAATTATTTGTGATACATGGCATTTAAAAGGATGTACGAGTGATAAAATCTACATTTAAAAGGATGTACGAGTGATAAAATCTATCATTCTTGGTGCAAATGAAAAAAAAACAATAGAGGGAAAATTTCTGAATTTCAAACATCGACCTCCAAAAGACCATACATCAAGACGAGGCAATACCCGTTCACAAATTTGCTGCCTGCTCAATCAGTTGGAGTTCGTTTTTCTTTTTCTTTTTTTTTGTTCAACATATACTATAGAAAAGATCATGGCATGTATTTAATTAGATTTAAAGATGTTTAATTGAAAACATATATTCAAAGCCAAAATGTTTCCACTAGCTCATCCCTAATTGTGAGCCTTAATCATAAAAAATACACAAACTGATCAAGACTTTGCGAGCACATCATTGGCAGTCGTCCTAGATCCTAGAGCATCAAATATAATCATTTTTGTGAACAAGTTTCCATCTATAAAGCATTAATAGATCTAGAACACGAAATGTAGTTCTTGTCGCCAATCAACTTTTGAGCTTAGGCATAGAAAGAAATGGACCTACCCTAGTTACTTCCATAGAGCATTGTGGATCTCAAGATTCATATATTCACAAACTTCAGAAACATCTTGGTTGCTTCATAAACAGGTTATTAGATGTACAAGGCTTATGCCATAATGATATGGAGCTTGCCTCCCAACTCGAGGGAGGGAGTAGGAGAGCCAAATGCAATGCACATAGAGTGTGCTAGATGGGATAAATCGATTAAAGAGGGGATGGTACCTAAGGAGTTTTTGGCAGATTACCGTCGAGCAGGTTCAATGGGGCCAGGGGTGGTTGTTCTTTTTTTTTTTTTTTTCCAGGGATAGGAAGGATGTTTTTGGAAGGTTGTTTTTTCTCTTCTTTTTTGAATATAGGAAGGTTGCTTGTTCTTTATCTTAAAAGAAAAAGAGAAAAGAGAAGTTGTTAGGCTCACAACAATACCTTGATCAAGTAATATATTTATAAAACTGATTACATTTTTGCAGTTATTGTACTGCAGAGGTTCTGCTTCCTGATTTGTTTCAAGCGAAATATGGCTATGCAGGTCTCATGTATGGAGTCATTTCTGCTTGTGTTTTCAAGGTCACAAGCTGATCAACAATGAGGACCATATCCTATTGTTTGGAATACGTGATGGCTGTAAGGTTTGTGCTTAGGAGAAAGATAAGATCTTTAAACTTACTTGTTCAGAGGAAAACTTTTTAGTCATGAGAAGCTACATCTGTGACTTTGAAACAGCAAGAAATCATAGTAACTACGCCTAATTTGTTGCTTTAGGCTGCATGCTGATTTTAGTCTATACTAAAGAATCTCCATTTCCTTCTTTGTGGTTGACTTTATTTGCTTATGTATTTATCAGCTTCACTTTGTCCAACATCAATCTACAAATTCTGGCTTAACAATGGAGTTTCGTGAAAGGAGAATCTCAACTCGGAATCAGCCAAAGATGTAAGTTGTATTATTTCACTTGCAATCTTCGCTATGTTAGCATGTATAATTTTATTCTTGCAAGATGATACAATACCATAAATATAGGTTTTGGCTTCTATAATTAAACTATTACTGATAGATAGTGAATCTTGGTCCTCAATTTAATCAACTGAAGCTCTCATACACTTTCCTTCATATAAGTTCTTCCCACTTCATGTATTTTTAAGTTGAATAGGTATTTATGTTTTCTTTTGCAGAACATTGGAAAAATCAGATCTGCAGTTATATGAGGGTGGTGTTAGTGCAGTTAACAAATCTGGTGCTGTTAACCCACAACTCATGAAGCCTAAGTTTCATTAGTGTCATGAAGACATTTATATCCCTCCCCTCCCCTCCCCTCCCCTCCCCTCATCTCTCCCTTCGTCTCTTCGTCTTTGGCTGATACCATGTTGAGATTATCCAATGTATAGATTGATGTTGAACAAAGCGAACCGGATAAATACTTAAAAGTAGACGATTACGATGCCCGATGATGCTGTTGTAGTCTTTTCCTGCGGTATTTGCTGTTTGGGGTTGGGATTTTTGTCTTACATCATGCCGCCCATACAAGGGTGTATTCGATAACAAATCGTGAGAAATATGTGTTTGATTAGATTGTGTCATAGTGTATTCAATGAGTTTTCAGCCTATGCCGACATTCAACAACTGATTCTTGTTTGGGTTTATCTAACACAATATTTTGTCTAATACAGATTATCTGAAGAATTCTTAATTAGCAAACTAAAAATATTCAAAAGATTATCTTAAAACTGATTTTGGATCTAAAACATTAAATTACGCATGCATTCTTTTTTTTTTTTTTTTTTGAGAAATCACGGATGAGAAGGACACGATAAGTTCGTTGTTCTTCTTATAATTTTTCATTTTTCAATAATTGTAATGGAAGAGCATTTCCAATTGGATTGTGACGAATGGGGATTGAAGATAAAATAGATATCTCAAGAAAATAGAAAAAGTCGGACCAAATCGAGAAAAAAATATTGGGTAACGAAATTGGATTTCGATTTTATAAACATACATTCTATATGGATATTTTTTTTGTAGGCTACTTTTTTTAAATCTATATATATCGTACTATATATCTTATATATATAAATATAAGGAATATATATATATATATATATATATATATATATATATATATATAACTCATTCTCATCAATTCAATACACGGTTTTATCTTTCTCTCAGTCTTCAATCGATCAATCGATCAAAGTGGATGATCAGTCTTCAAAGTATGGTTTTTTTCCTTGTTTCCTTTTTTTTTTTTGATGAAGTAATGTCCTAGCACGACTAGCTTGTTTTTTCATTCACATCTTATCTCAATCACATTAAAGAATATTGATAAGCTAAAAAATGTACTTGTATTTTTAATTTTTAAATTTTAATTACAATTTTAAATTTTGTTAATAAATTTTTATAAATTAATTCCCACTAGCGAAGCGGGTCAATCATGCGTAGCACGTCTTGAAACTAGTATATATATATATATCTTATCCTGAAATATCATTTATCCTATCCTGTTTTAAAACATATATATAAGGATAAAAAATAATAATAAAAGGCGGACGAACAAAAATAGATAGATAAAAAAAGGTAAACAAAAGAACTGAAAAAATATATTTATTCTTTTAAAAAGAGTTAACAATAAAAAAAATGTTTCCACATCTACAATCCGCATTGTGTATTGAAGAAGGTTTTTGGAGTTTAATTTAAGTTCGTCTAACTTCGTTTTAAAATCCAAGAAATCCATATCTTGTGCTTTCTTAAAGCCTCAATTTCATTTTATGTTTTATCAAATGATTTTCCTTCGTTTGACTTTAATTTAAGTTTGTCTAACATTTTTTCTAAATATTTTAAAATTTTAAAAATTCGAGAAATATTTGTCCCTTATTAAAAAAATGATGTGTCATAAAATATGTTAGGTTAGGAAGTAAATAAATTTATTTATTCTTTAAAAAAGAATTAACAATAAAAAAAATGTTTACAAATTTACAATCCGAATTGTGTATGGAAGAAGGTTTTTGGAGTTTATGAATCCACACCTACAATCCATATTTACCATTATAGATGCTCTATCAAGAGCTGCAATATATATATAAACAAGCAATATAAGATCTTAGCATGAAATATTTTTTATCCACAAAAAAAAAAAAAATTTCAGAAGACTTTTGCAAGAAATATTAAAACATCTTTAAAAAGATTTTTAATCTACAAAAAAGAGTCAGTTTTTTTATCATGGAATATTAGAGTGTGAGATGACGTGCGGGATCACATCAATCTCACCTAGTTTTATTTGATGTCCACACGTCATGACAAGTGTGACTTGGAGGTGTCATTATATAATCTTTTATTTTTAAGATAAAAAATATTTGGTAAACTATTTTAACAGTAATCTAGGTGGGCAAATCGATCAAAAGACAGAAAAATAGCAAAAGAGAATATTAAAACGGTGTATCTATCTTCTTAAAAGGAATATGGGCTTCTTCAACGATCGATAAAGACAACAAACACAAAAATAACTCAAAAAAGAAAACACAGAGATCAGGTATTGGGCCAGAAACCAAATATGAATATGAATTATCAGAGACGTGGTTGAATATTAATAGTAGTAGTGTTTAATATATATATATATATATATATATATATATATATATATTAAACATAGACAAGTATATCTTTATATACCACATATACATCTACATCTTAATCTACGTACAATTCTTATATATCTATATGACTATATCTATATTAGAAATGAGCTATATACATTGAATAGAGACAGAGATATATCTTCACTAGTGCAGTTGACAAGCAAAAATAAACGAAAAAAAAAAATGATACAGAGTGTTATCTGCGTACAAAGACGGGTTAGTTAATTACGACTACAAGATAGATACAAATATAAGATAAATACAAGTAGTTGCAAAAATAAATCTATATATCTATTTCTAAACAATCCTAACCAAAGGAGAATGTTAGTATCATGAAAAAGAGGCTAAAATAACATTGAGATTGTTGCCAATTGAATGTGTTGTTTGTATTAGGAATGTACAATATATAGAGAAAGTTAATTACAACCACAAGATAGATACAAATATAAGATAAATACAAGTAGTTGATAGATCATGAATATAATCTTGGTAGTTCCGAATATACTTATCATGGAACAACCAAGTCTAATGGACCTTGTGCCTTATAACAAGATACAGGATGCAAGAAAAGGCAACTTATGACTCTTACTAATAAAACAAGCATGACATAAACTAAAAATTTTATTCGATGGCACTTTTATTTGCAACTGAAACCCAAATGTGGAAAGCCAAGTGGATATATAGTCTTGAAATATATAGTCTTGAAAGAAAAGCTTGCTTAGGAATAGATGACACATGAGCTCAATAGGTCCTTTGAGGAGCAAATCCTTCGTGAGAATATCCTTGATTTCAAAACAATAAGGAATCAAAGAATTCAAATTCAAATGAGACGTTGTTAGCATGAGTAGAAGTAGAAACATAAAGTAAATTTGTGCTAAGTGTAGGAACAAGAAGATGATCAAGGCAATACATGTTCTTTGCAGCGGCTCCATATAAGAATTGTGTAGAAGCCTTTAGTCTCCTAAAGTCATACTAAGATATTATCACCCTCGTAAGCCCCAAACATTCTACAAATTGTTTGATGGTACAAGTGCTCTTTTATAGGCTTGAGGGTGAACCATCCAACTTTCACTATAAATACAAATTCCCATCAAATCTGTAACGTCAATGAAGCTTAATTATAGGCATAATATTGATTAAAAACGTAAGTTACATATTATGATTATTATATGAATAAGATATGAAATTAAAATGATTTAGTGACCCAGTTTGGGCACCATTTCGTGCACTAACCTGAGCTGGACAGTGGGTCTCACCGACTGTCAAGTAGCAGTCTATTTAACTGACTAAAAGCACAGTTAAATTTGTTTTTTTTTTTTTTAAATAAATTTCGTAACATCAGTACGGAAAAAACAATTTGTGACCCAGTTTCAAATTTCAAAATTGAAATTTGGAAATCAAAATCCTCAATGTTATTTCGGATGTGTTTTAGGCTTTCACGATTTTAAAAGTTGAGTTGTTGGTTGTATGGTTTCAGGGTTTACCTTCACTAGAGTTTTTTAGGATTTCACCATTTCGAAAATGTATTTGTTGGTTTTAGGGTTTATGGAGCGTTTTATGTATTCAGGGTATAATAATTAAATTGGATAGTTGCTATTGTTTATATGTTTGGTTTTACATTTTTGGATGAGAAAAAGTATTTACTTTAGTAAATTTTCTATAGAAAATTTTCTAAAAAGAATTTCTCATTGTTATTTGATTGCACATGACAAAATTATCTTTTTCAATTTTCTGTTGTTTGATAGGTAATGATTTTTTTTTCATTTTTCTACTAGGTTTTTCTGCAGTCCCACGAATTCGAACCAAAATTAAATCAAGATGATAATTAATTAAGGTTACGCACCGAAATTGAATCGGCAACGACTATCTTGAAAAAAATTGATGAACTCAAAATAATCATAATAACTTAATTAATCGATAACTAACATAAATGAAAGAAATAAATAATGTTTCAACATTCTTAAAAAAAAAACTTATGTTTTTGCTTCTAAAAGTAATCTAAAATTTTCTCTGCAAATATAAAATCACCCGAACTTTCTTCAAGTTTTCATCCAACTGAAAAAATATATTCGTATCCTTAACTTTACTTCCCAATAAAAAAACATGACACGCATTACGTCTTCTTGACTTAGTTCAGGAATACTACGAAGCTCTTTTTGAAAACGTGCACAATCTGTGTGTGCAAATGCATCTGCTAGTTTGTTGGCAGTTGCGGTTAGTCCTTGCTCGGTAGTATCAACGTTACTACTCTTCTTCCTTTTAATTCTCCAGCCATTTGATGCCATACGAGTTGAACTGGATGACGAGTGATTCACCTCATCTTTTTCTTCTTTAGTTTCCAAAAATAAAATAAAGTAAAGCCTTCCTTAGGTGAATTATTTCTTCAGCATAAATACAACAATTTATGCCTTAAAAGACCAAAAGAGTATTTGAAGCACGTCTTCAAATTAATTCACCAAGTACCCCAAGAATTCATGACACTTATAGATAGGTAGAAATGGACAATTTAAGCTAAGAAATACTCCTAGTTAACTAACATACTTTTGAGCTTTTTAACTTGCATATTTGGTGTATTTGTTGTCGATACATTTATTCGATTCTATTGCATCGTGCATCAAGATTAGGCTGCGCAAATCCTAGTGTACATCTTATATATAGGCAATGTTTCTATCAAAAGTGTGTCGCCCAATCACTAGCTTGTAACATCATCACTGTTAAATTGGTACCAATCTTAAACATACAAATGCTTTAGAAAGAATTATAAACTAGTGATATGAATCTAGATTAGAAAATACTATTAAGACTGATCGCATTTTTTAACCATTTAGGTCTGTAATGTAAATTTAGTGACAAAAACATTAAGACGACCTACTTTAAGAACACTTCACTTCATTGCTAATGTCCCCATCCAAGAACAGAGAACCTTAAGACTACCTTCATGTTACTCCATTTTTATTTGATTTGAATTGCTACTACAATTTTCTAGAATGGGTACCAGTTGAGATGAAATCAATAAAGCATTTAATCAAAAATGGGATCTTTATTGATGCGGGTTGATGATGGTTTGCACATGAAGGTACACACTTTGATGGGGTGTTTTTCATGTTCTCTATGATGCTTGGTCCAGTGGCAAAGATGGTTACAATGCAGGCACCTTAATCTCATGAATGCTTATTTTACTGGTAGGGGCATCCATTTGTGTGAATGTTTATAACTTGTGTATCTTTATCTATGTTGGAGGAAGAAGCGGGCTTAGGAACATAGCTCGTGAAGTACTCGACCATAGTTTAGTGTCGAGCTTTGAGGGAGTACCCACTGCAACGCTCATTGTGGTTTGCATGACAATAGGCCTTGCTAAAGATCTCATGACTCAAAAGAGTGGCTGGGGGGAATTACATGGAAGAAACTAAGATCTACAATGTAATGAGGAAGTGAGAAGATTTTTAATAGGGGGAAATGAGGTGGTTGGAACGTTTTGAATGACTTCAATGAGGATACATGTTATGAACCTAAGTGACAACCAATCTTTTCAGTGGCGTTAATAAAATGATTTGTGCATCCTACAAGCGATGTATTCCATAGATGGGACGCTTCTTGGGTAGGCATAGGGGATAAGTGCACCGCCAAGAAATAATAGCATTTTGGTTATGATATGTTTGATCTTCTGCTCAAAACTTTTGATATTTTGTACATAAACTTGTAATTTACAAATTTACATACATATATAAAGCATTTAATCAATCACTTTACAGACAAGAATCTTACATAGGCATATAATCAAACACTTTCTAAGCAAGGCATCGACCAAATTGATGAAGTAGAATTAGCTTTGCTAACATCTTATAAACTAAAGAAAAGAAGTGACCACATTAAAATCGAGATTGTGTTGTAGAACATACCTCTATTTTCGTTCAAAGTTTTCCAAAAAAACTGAGATTGTTGAGAAGAAAGTGAGAAACTTAAGTTCTCAAGATGGGAGGAGTCACATAGGGAAAAGTGAATCGTTGAGAATAAAGCGAGATTTGAGAGAAAATTTGTTGGAGTTTATAAAGGAATAGATTTGAGAAGAGATAGTTGCAGGAGGAGATTTAAGATGAGATAGTTGCAGCCATGAGTAGACTAGTTCTTATAGAAGAAGGAGACCGAGTTTGGGTGGGATTCGTTCAATAGAAAATCTCGAATTTTCACCCCGAAACAAAAGAAAACAAATGAAGAAAATATAAACGTGGGTTTTTTTATGGGGTTACAATTCCATCAAGCACTAAATAAAACGGTTATTGAAAAATCACACAATTTTCTATGATTTTTTTTCTTCTTTTTTGCTATCAAACACACCTTTAAGGTTTATGTTTTAGGATTTCATTTTTTTGGTAGAACTTTATTAAAGCATTATTAAGCAATATATATTCTACTATATGCATTATGCGGTAAGAAAAAAGAACAAATTAGAAATGCTTCCTTTTAAGTATACTGTACTTTTAAGTCAAAAATCAAAAATCGATAATTGACGTATAGTTTTTCTTATAAACATTATTAACAATTAGTTAAGTTCTATTCTTGATTTTTATAATACAAATAATACTGTAAGTTTGAGTTGATAGTGGGTAAGCCTTGTCCCCGGTACAGCGAAACATTGAAAAGGAGACGAGTTATCTCATTCGAAGAGGTATGATTGTTAAGTAGATTTTCGTCGTTGTCCCATCAGTTCATATAAGTAGTATATTTTGTGTATAAAAATATCAAATCTTGGACAATTATTTAATCATATATTATGTATTTTGCATAAAAAAAGAGAAAACTATTTACATTATTTCTATTTTCAAAAATGTTATACTTGATTGAATTTGTTGTCATGATATTATTGACAAAAATTACTTGTCAAGGAAAATCGGATGCTAAAATTATGAATAAAGCATCCACGCAAGGTTGCGCGCATAACGCTAGTGTTTATTCGCCAATATCTCTATCGAGATTTGAAAAGTGAATATATCACTTTATCATTATCCTTTCTCCTTAAGGAGCTATGAATAAAATCAAAATTGGCGATCCTCCAAAAAGCTCGACATTAGTGGTTGTGTCCCAAGGTTCAATATTTATATCGGTCGAATAGAAATTATAATTCCACAACTTTAATTACCTCTTTGTCGAGGCTGTGCAGAAATGTGATTTATGAGTCAATATAACAAAATCCACGTGATACGCCTCGATATATTATTGCAACAAAATATCGATTGTGTTCTACATGATGGAGACTTCAAAGATCAAGAGGCTTCTTAAGGAGATAAAGCTCGGTGCACAAGACTCTACTTGAAACAAAGCTTTTATGGAGATAATATGATTGGGTTGCATTTATGGAGATAATGTGATTGGTTTCATTTTATATGAAAAGTAAATTGGGTTGCCTGAGCACATAGATTTTTTCACTCTGAAATAAAATCTCACGATATATATATATACATATATATATATATATATATACATATATATATATATATATATATATATTTTAAAGATGATTACCATATTTATATATACATCTAAAAGTCAAGGTATTGGCCCCAAATTCTCTTCTTTGTGAACAAACATGAATCCAATATTCTATACTCTCCTAATCCATAACCCAATACTTCACCAAGTACGACCTTCAAGGTTGCTTGCTTAGGACATGCACTATTATTGGCATTTTTGTTACAATTAAATGACTTGGTATTTTTTATGATTATCGTATTTTTATTTAGATTAAGTAGAAATTTCATTCCCTACTAAATGGATGCATGTGATGTTAAATAGCTTCAAATGGTTATTTAAATATTAATTTTATGAATTAATTTTATATTATATAAAATCTTGACTATTATACCATGATTCCCATACATCTACAGAAAACTTGTAAAATTGCATCTACAGAAAACTTGTAAAATTGCTTAATGTAGGTGTGTATATACATTATATATACATGTAGCAGTAAACATTTGTAAAAAACTTGTAAAAGTGCTTATGTAGGAGTGTATATACATTATATACATGTAGCAATAAACATTAAGACACCAATACATTGACAAATATTTGCTCCTCAATTAAAACGTGTATATATATATATGGCCTTGCATGTGCTTCTTTGAAAAGTAGAGGTAAAAAAATTTAAAAAAAAATAAAAAAACAAAAATTAATGAAATGTGTGAAAATAGGTCATCATAGGTAAAGAGTCATAATTATCAGGACAATTTAACTTATCACTTTCTTCTAAAATTAGCAACAAATGTGAATGTGGCAATCCCCTCTTTTGAAATTCAATAACATGTACATGAGCTATTACTTTACCTAACACACCTCTAACAAATAAGTCATGTTTCAATTCTTCTAGTTTTGATCGAAAAAGTCTAGTTGTTACGTCAGGTCTATCTTGAGCCTTTTGTCCATGTAATAGTTCTTGGGTAATTTCCAACCAATTAGTGTTGTAAGTGATGGTAATAAAAAGTTCGGGTTTTCCATACCTCCTGACGATTGCCATTGCATCTTGGTAGCGGTTATACATCTCTTGGACTGCCAGTATATGATGAGGGAAGAATTATTCTTCTACCAATATTACCTGCAAAATAATAAAGTCAAAATATTATAAATTACAGTAAGATAATAAACTTATTTGTAATGAATACATAATATATAAAAATCACATTCATAAAAACCCGTAGTTGTTTCTCCTGAATTCGTTGCATCTTGTAAACCTTGATATAGTTCGGAACGAATGATATGTTGGTTTGTCTTCAGATATCGTAATCGCATTGTTTCTATTTTCACATACATGTCTACCACATATTGTTGTAAAAGACGTCCACTGTAATGAAGTAGTGACATGTGTAATGGGAGAAACTAATATGAAAAAGTTAGTTTTTGTTGAAACAAATAAATTTTTTTAGGAATAAAAGTAATAAATAAAATTATAAAAAATTAAATTATTACGATATATAGTAAAATGTAGTAATAGTACTCGAAGAACATAGGAGTAGTATTGTCTCATGTAAATGATTCTTCCGTGATTTGAGTTACACAATTCCAAATGCCAACCGTGTTGCCCCAAAGGAAATAAAATATGATATTGTAAGGGATCGTAGTATGCGGTCGTGTCAGCAATGTTACGAAGGCTACCACTTTTAGTTTCTATTATGATATCTCTTTCTCTTAAATCTTCTAAAGAATCATTTCCAATTAGTATTGCCGCAACTTGTGGTGTTGAAGGTAAAGCATAAATATGTCAATTAACCCTTACTTCTTGTATCAGTAGTCTACAGTTCATCACATCCTCACGTCTACCTAATTGACGAAATACTTGAACATAAGGATTGTGTGCATCTAATATTAATTTTAATTTATGTAATAGACTTGGTCGTGTTATGTTTCGCTCTTGATGTCAGTGTTCAATTTCATTTTGAGTGTCATATATATATACATTTGTAAGAATCTTGGTCTTGATTCATTTATTGGTAATAAACTTCCTATTCTATGGTAAATAGATCCTTGCGCACGATAAGTAAATACTCCTTGTCTGCCATTTGCTAAGTTTTCGTCTATATTAACTCCTATAGAGGTGAAGCAAAAAACATGATTATAAGAACGTATGTTTTCTCTAAAATGTTTACCTTCATCAGTTTGATCTAGGAATATGTTTATTAATTCTTGTGGATTTTCGAGTGTTGGTAAATTTATTTTTCCATTGGAGCAACACAAATCTAAGGTCTCATGAACAAATAATCTGGCTCCACAATATGAACAATTTCTGGGTTCTTCAAGTATTATAGTTTGGAAGTTGTAATGTGCGGGGAAATTTCTACCACTATTATGCCTATTAGGAAATGGTCTAGCGTTAGAAGAACTTGAACATGGTACTCGACGATTATTAAGCAACGTTAAATTTTGATTGCTTTGCGTAGTAGTAATGGAACCTACATGAAATTAAAATTTGTATACAATTAATTAATAATATTAATAGAAATAGCATAATTTAAAATATAGTAAATGACAGTAACATATAATTACCATCTCTTTGGTTGCAAAGTAACCTTGCTTGTTGACGAATACATGATAATCTTAGGGTTCTTGAATGGTTGACAATGTTACTGGTAGAGGTACCTGTAAAGAAAAAAAATTTAAGTTAACTGAGGAAAATAAAATAATTAATTTTATTTGGAAAAAAAAATTAATTTAATTGGTACCTTCCATTTCAGAAGACCTTGACCTAGCAATTTGACGAATGTGCGTCGACCTTGAAGCGGTTGTATTATATTTTGCAAAATTACTTGTAGATGTACCTATAAAATACATAATAATTAACATGGTGTATTATATTAGTAAGAACATATAAATTAAGTAGTGAATAAATTATTTAAAAATATAATTGTATGTACCTTCTATGGAATTGTAGCGTTGTAAATATCTTTGATGTCGAACATTCCTTTGTTCAATAGTCTCGGGAGTCTCTTGATTTCGTCGAGCTGCGAGTAGGTGATCCCTAGCTGAGTTTGACATATTTTGACGTCGTTGCCTTTGAGATAAACGACGACGATTCCGTTGTTCATTCATGGTAGCAGCTATATTATTGAATTGTTGATCAATATAATGTAATGGTATACATGGAGGAATTTTTTAGATTGTAAAAGTATGTATATCTATACTATTAAAATAACCGTGAGGAGAGAAAGTCAAACCTATACATGACCAACCAACACAATATTTAGCTAGAAATCCTTTTTTTAGGCCTATAAATCTTGTTTTTGTTGACGAATCTTGATCAGAGACCAGCTATAAATCTTTCATTCAACAACAATTGGACTACAGTTTATATTAGAAAGAATATACAAAAATTAGATCATAAAATTTTAGCTATAAAAAAATCACATTTTTAAATAAGTTTGTTTATAATATGATATCGATAACAATTATATGTTGATATGTCTCCTAAAGATTTGCATTATTTTTCAAATGAGGAATTCTCCACACACTTCGAGTGGCATCTGAAAAGCAAGGTTAAAGTGAGTGGTCCATCTTTTGTTTTTGTTAATAGAACAGCAGGACGTTTTCTCTCATTTTATTAGCGCAAATATTGGCCTTACATTGCTTAAGCTTACACATCATATTATTGATTTGAAATGACTATTAGGAGGATTTGTTTTCATTCTAATTAAGTTTTTGTATGTATATAGACAATGTAGGATAGTGGATGTAGATGTGTGTTAAGACTCGTACAAATCAAATTAGAAATTGTGAGACTCAGAGAAATGTATTGAGTAATACCAATCAACATTAAAATCAGGGAAAGATGATTGAGGTGATCTACAAAAAAACTCGGCATAATAGATGTAGACAAAATTTGACAACATGAGGATATCTGGAAATAACTTTAGATGCACTAATTAAGAAGGATTTGAAGAATTTTAAAAGCATATCATTAAGTGCATCACATCAAGCAGAATATAAGAGTTTGATCTACAAAAATACTTCAAAATTTATTACAAATACTTGTAACAAAATAAATCTAATTTTTTGTAGATCATATTATTTTTTGTAGATCAATGGTTATTGTGTGAACTCTTAATTTATTGGAGAATTTTTAATGTAACTCTATCTCAACAGTTTACCTATTAATGTACCCTAAGAAAGCCATAGTATTGATAAAAACAAATAAAAATAATAAAAGATAGAGTCTAATGTGTTTATCGATGAAGCACTTTTGTCACTATGGTTATGGAATTATCACGGTTATATATTCTTGCAATTCGCTAATTGATTTTGATAAAAAATGCTCGCCTATGGTACTTTGCTCTAATATTGCTCTATAAATCAAAATTTTGTTTCAATTTTTTTCAAAAAAAAGAATTGGTTGATTTTATCTTTTTCAAAACAAATATAATTTAAAGCTTATCCACTACTTTAGTTAATAAGGTAGCCCAAGTATGTTGAGGTTGTTAAATGTGAATCAAATTTGCTTTATGGTTTCACAACCAGTTGTTAGAATTCAATTAATGATGATAAACACCTTCCTCTGCCCTCTTTCACACACCAAAATTTTGACACCTAAACTTCCACCTCATCAATCAATTTTTTTTATTCCCCAAGCTACCTCACATGCTTGAATAGCTGCTTGAATAGCTTCCATTAATCTCCTCCCAATGCAATCAAACTTCAACTTACATATCATATCATACCATTAAAAAAAAATCTATTAGTCCTCTCAGACAAATCTCTGTAGTCATTATTCCCCATTGCAGTCATTTTTTAAGGGAAAAAAAAAACTCAGAGGATATACATTTGCAGACCTGTAGCTGACTGTATAAGATTGGGGCCTTGAAGTGCTAGGAATCTCAACACCCTTAAGGGATAAAAAAAACAGTTTTAGAAAGTCTCAAATAAAATAAATATGTGGGGATCCAAACGGGTAGTAATTAATTCAATTCTTTTTTTTTTTCTAAGGATGTCCTACAATTAGACGAAAAATCGCAACTTCCCAACTCAAATTCAGTAGCAAAGTGCAAACCCTCCTAAACCCCCAAATCAGGATTGCTGAATCAAAACAAAAAAAACCAAGAAGAGGACCTGTAATTGGACGAAGAGGAAGAAGGGGTGTGGCCGCCGTTGCGATGCCTTCTTGTGCGCTTCGATCGCGACTCCCTCTTATTGCGGATCTTGATCGAGTCCCTGTTATTTCGGCGAAGACGGCGGTCGCGACGCCACGATGAAGAAGACGAATCTGATGAAGAAGATGAAGAAGAAGAAATCGAAGATGATGTCCTACAATTAGACGAAAAATCGCAACTTCCCAACTCAAATTCGGTAGCAAAGTTCAAACCCTCCTAAACCCCCAAATCAGGATTGCTGAATCAAAACAAAAAAAACCAAGAAGAGGACCTGTAATTGGACGAAGAGGAAGAAGAGGAAGAATTGGTTGATCGAGTCCCTGTTCTTTCGACGAATACGGGGTCGCGACGCGACGATCCATTGCAATGCCTTCTTCCGCGCTTCGATCGCGACTCCCTCTTCTTGCGGATCTTGATCGAGTCCCTGTTCTTTCGGCGAAGACGGCGGTCGCGACGCGACGATGAGGAACACGAATTAGATGAAGAAGATGAAGAAGAAGAAATCGAAGACGATGCGGGTCCCTGTTCTTTCGGCGAAGGCGGCGGTCGCGACACGATGATGAAGAAGACGAATCCGAAGAAGAAGAAGAAGAAGAAGAAATCGAAGATAATGCGGTCGCCATTGAAGAACTCGCGGAGGTGGTTTTATTGATATATCGATTTCGGTTCGGCGCCTCCTTTCCCCTTCCACCATGAGAGGAACCCCATTTTATGTTTCAATTCGTTCTAAAATTAGTGGAACCGCAAAGTTAAAAGGTTTTTTCTCAGAAACCGTCGATTAAAATAGATTTAATTATTCACTTACCAAATTGTCCTTATTTTGAATTGTTTTCATTTAAGGTAAGAAGGGTATACTTTGAACTTTTAGCCAAAAAAGCTTCACGGTTAACCGTTTTGGAATTGCTATTATAATAGTATAGATATATAAATCAATTCTATAGTTTGAATTAAATAAAATATATATTGAATGCGCCTCGAGATACGCATAGTGTGATCATCGAGGAGTTGAAATAGTTGGACGATTCGGTGGCTGTTGATGAGGCGTTATATGCTTCGAGATGCGTGTTGTCCAATCCCGATGAAGAACAATAAAATAAAATAAGTGAATCATTAAATTTACTTCGAGATTCGTCTGATTCGAATCTCAAGGAAATTCTAATATATATATCTCCAAATTAACACCGTCTTATTCAAAGTTAGTATTTTGAAACAAAAATTGACCTCGAGATACAAACTACGTATCTCGAGGAAAAAAATATAGAGGGCCGCTAAGGGCACCCCACCTATTAATGAAGGCACCCAGTTAATGTGGGCACAAATCGATTTACACTGGGCACCCAAAAATTAAACCCAAAATACCGAAAATACTCCTCGTGCAAAAAACCCTCGCACCCCACCACCCTCGTGCAAACCCCTGGGCACCCTACCACCCCCACCACCACCACCACCCTCGTTCACCGAACTCCTTGTGGAAGAATTCATTTGTTTTGAACCGACCAGTGAGAGGAATCCCCGAAATCGTGTTCTCCGTCCCTCGCCGTGTGTTTCTCCTTCGTTGTTCGAGTTTTCTACATTTTGTAGGGTCCGGTGTGTGAGCCGATTTCGTCTCCAAATTAGAGCTCGGTTGAAGATCGTCGAATTAAGTTACATTTGGTAGAGTAGTTGTAATGTGTGTGTGGCGGTTTTTTCAAATGTAAAAAAAATTGGAAAATCGTGGTTCTCGGCCACACAGGCCAGAGACTGTGTCAACCGTCTCGGCCTTGGCCGAGACATAAGCTAATATTTTTGGGAAGTCGCAGCCTCGGCCACGAAGACGGAAGAGTTAATCTGCGTATCGGTTGTCGACTTCCGAGAGGTCTCGATGAGGCTCGGTCGTCATAGGACGAGAGTCAGGCGAATTGAAATGGTCAATCCATCTCGGTGGTGTACAACAAAGAAATTGAAATAGGACTCGATTATACACGGCCAATATATTGGAATACTTGTCGGTCATGGGTGACCGAAAATATGGGTTGTTTCACGAATCTGCTTGACCGCGACATCAGGAATGGATGAATTTGAACATTACAGTTTCAAAAAAATCTCCTTAATCGTCAAACTAACAATACAAGATTGAAAATCCAGCACGACAATTTGCACCGAACCTTAATTAATTATAAATCTCCGTAACATTCAAACTGACTCTAAAAAGGGTCCATCCATAAGTAAACAACAATCAAAACGCAACACCAATCAAAACACATCATAACATTTGCATATACATAGAACATTCAGACGAATTGGCAAAATTTCTAAATGTTTAGCCGTCTAGATACAAGCTTTAACCTACGGTGTATCTAAATCTACAACAGGTATGGTGGCTTCATGATCAGCAGTTGCAATGGGCGCGATGTCTAGAAAAGCGAATCCATCTCGCCAACCTTTGGCGCAGTCCTCAACGTATCGATCCCACGATGGATATAAGGATGGCAGCGGTGCATTCACACGCAACTGCACCTGTCAAAGTGAACAGTAGAACATAGAAGATATTGTCACAAACCCGATTAAGGGGGAAACAAACCAATTCACAAAAAATCATAGAACTTACCCTAACCCAATGGATATTCCTTTCATTTGCCATTGCAATGATAAGTCTGTTGTGCAATGACGACGTTGGAGTACTACGTAGAGGTAGGAATGTGGATGCACTCTCACGCGAGAGGTTGACGATAATGACTTTGAATGCGGTGGATACTAACAATCCCATGTCTGGAAGTGTCAACCATTCTTTGAAAGATGCCCCCTCTTGCTTCTTTGGGCAATGCACCGCATTCTTGACAGGCTCGAAACTCGAGCCAAGCACTTCCCGCCAAAGGTATTCATACCCGATAATCTCATCGTACATCCGTCTACGCACAATCCTCCACCCGTCTACGTCGGCAAGTCTAAGCCCAGAGGCTATACACCTATATCCACAATTCCCATCGGAAACCACATCGATAATGGCATCAACATGTGGCAACCAATCCGGTTCTAAGCAATGACTATAAGCCATGTTAGATCCACTTTGTGTGCGTCGACTGGCACGACGCATTTGTGGAACCTTGCATTTCTTCTGCCTAGAAGCTTTTGTGGAGTGGGAGGACTCAAATCCGATTGGAGATTGGGGTGCCTCCGACACTGGGGTGCCTCCGGTTGGAGACCCCGGTGTCCTCACACCCGCATTCTCAACTTCCTGCTCGCACTCCACAAAAGACGAAGGTGGACTAATCTCCCTGAGCTGCTCACTTTCAGTCCTCCCCCTTGCATCCTCAACTTCCTCCTCCCCCTTATCCAATCTTCATGCGGTGTCGTGATTGTGCCTCCCACAAATCACAGTGACATACCATAAGGAGTCAGCATTCTCCTTGACGTTAATTTGGAAAGGGCATCCACATTTCTTCGTACTAGTGTGAGTCATCGCCTTTTCATCATTCCTTGATTTCTTTAAAAATTTTGCCGCTTTCCCCTTCCCAACTCTCTGAGCCAGTCCCCTATATGTCCCAGACCTCTCACATGCAATTTTCACCCTTCCCCTTCGCTTAATGCCCCCGGCATCCGAGCGCTTCGTTACTAAGACAAACTTGTTCTCGCCACCAATCAGTTGAAGCCATGAAATAGCCGCTTCTCGAGAGGAGAATGACTTAGAAGGTGTAAAAGTGTCCTTGTAGTCTGGAAAATTACTAGATAACGGCATTACCTGCAATACAAACAGTGTAACATTATAATCAACCAAAATGTACAGCACAATCACAAAAAAACCCAAAAAACAGTTCTCGATTGTACAGCTTCGGAACTTTCTTCATAGTCTCATTTACGTGCGACCGAGAGTTACCAAGTACTTCTCGGTCGTTCCAGCACCATCACCTACGAGAAACCTATCGGTCCTCGAGAGACCGAGACATTACCATACATCTCGGTCTGCGCGAGGCCGAAACAATCGCGCACCCGACATGATACTTCGGATAACCGCAAAAAAAACACAAAAAATTTGCAAAATTACCTCAAGGACGACCTCCTCTGGCACCGAAGCATTACGATCCTCCATTATACAGTGGAAACAACTTCGGATTTGAAGAAATTACCAAACCCTACGTTGACAAACAAATCATCATTTTTACTGTTATACGCAACTAAACAGTTCAAAAAAAATCCGAATATGGTTGTCAAACATTGTTACCTCGCTGTCGGACGAGCAATAATCGATCGGCTCTTCGCCAAACGCAATGTGGTTGTGGCTTTGTGGTTCAAGCTTGCTGGTGGGGTGCCCTAACTCCTTGTCGAAATGGTTTGTAACCATTATATATATATACAGGGGCAAAACGGTCTTTTTCATTTTTGCTGGAATTTTTACAAATAAGTTGGGTGCCCTCGTTAAATGGTGGGGTGCCCTTATGGGAGAGAAAAATATATAAATGATGAAATGAGAATCATTAGATTTGTCTCGAAGTTCGCGTGATTTGAATATCGAGAAGATCTAATATATTGTTGCAAACGAACCTAAAGCTCCTTCTCAATTTTTTTAGTTCGCACGATGAGTGGAGAATTCGAAATTCGAGATGAATGGGAGGAGGAAATCGATGGAGGGAGAGGGAACGAAAGGAAAAGAGATCACGAGGCGATGGAGACGAATTGAAGGTAAGTGTGTTATTATGTCGTTGTTGTTGTCGTTGGTTGATGGAGGAAGATGATGGCTGGGGAGGGTCTCCCCTGCCAAGTCCCAATTCGGGGTTGGGGTTGGTGTTGGGAGCCCAACCCCAATAAAATCAATTTTTTTAAAAAAAAATGCAACAGAGGAGTGCATGAGGAAGAAGAAGATAAAAGGGGGGGTTTGATCCCCCAGACCGAACTACGTCCGGTTCAGGGGTTAAACCCCTCCCTATTTTTTTTAAAAAATGCATTTTTAAAAATAGAAAAAAAAATTAAAATATTGATTTCTTTATTATTGAGTAAGTTAATATCTTTATTATTGAGAAATATTGATTTTGAAGTCAGTTTGAGGTGTAGTTAGAATGTTATGAAAAAAGAATCAATTATTTAAGGAAAAAGAATACATTTAATTATGAATCGCCCTATGATAATAAAATTCTTAAAGCTCTTTACCTCATTTTTATTGCTTTAAGCCTTAAATAATTAAGAAAATATTTGGGAGAATGAGAAATCATTAAAAATGTTGTAAATGTAATGGAAAAATGGATGACCCCTTTTGTAACACCTATTTAATTGTAAGTTAATATTGTATTATATGTAAGTGTAACTTATACCCTTTGGTCTTCATCTCATTATGACCAAAAGGGCTATATAAAGGGGTCATCTCCATGTAATGTGTACACATATATTGAAATGAAAGCTTTCACATTTCCTTCATCTATTCTCTTGTTCAATATCTAGTTCCTTGTCTTACTTTCCTTGCTTTAGTCCTAGTTAGTTTTACAACACGTTATCAACACGAGTGTGCTCTACATGATGGAGACTTCAAAAATCAAGAGGCTTCTTAAGGAAATAAAGTTAAGTGCACAAGACTCTACTTGAAAGAAAGCTTTTATGGAGATAAAGCTCGAGAGGTATAATGTGATTGATTTCATTTGATATGAAAAGTAAATTGGGTTGCATGAGCGCATAGATTTTTTCACTCTAAAATAAAATCTCACGATATATTTTTTTTTTTTAAAAAGATGATTACCATATACATATATACATCTAAAAGTCAAAGTATTGGCCCTAAATTCTCTTCTTTATGAGCAAACGTGAATCCAATATTCTATACTCTTCTAATCCATAACCCAATACTTCGCCAAGTACGGCCTTCAAGGTTGCTTGCTTAGGACATGCACTATTATTGGCATTTTTGTTAGAATTAAATGGCTTAGTATTTTTATGATTATCGTATTTTTATTTAGGTTAAGTAGAAATTTCATTCACTACTAAATGGATGCATGTGATGTCAAATAGCTTCGAATGGCTATTTAAATATTAATTTTATGAATTACTTTTTTATATTATATAAAATTTGGACTATTATGCCATGATTCCAATACATCTACGGAAAACTTGTAAAATTGCTTAATGTAGGTGCGTATATACATTATATATACAAATACCAGTAAACATTTGTAGAAAAACTTGTAAAAGTGCTTATGTAGGAGTGTATATACATTATATACATGTAGCAATAAACATTAAGACATCAATACATTGACAAATATTTGCTCCTCAATTAAAACGTATATATATATATATATAATACGGCCTTGTATGTGCTTCTTTGAAAAGTAGAGGTAAAAGAAATTTTAAAAATAAAAATTAATAAAAATTAATGAAATGTGTGAAAATAGGTCATCATAGCTAGCTAGCTAGAATAAATTCTAGGCATCAACCATGGCCCATATTGATTGTGTGTTGCTATTACATTATATAAATTCTAGGCTAAATTCAGTCATTGCATTTTTTCGTTGCCTTTATAAATGCTATAAAGAAAATTTTCCTTATACCATTATTTTTTTGGTAGAACCTTATTAAAGCATTATTAAGCAATATATATTCTACTATATGCATTATGCAAGTAAGAAAAAAAAATAGAAGTGCTTCCTTTTAAGTATACTTGTACTTTTAACTCAAAAATCAAAAATCGATAATTGACGTAAAGTTTTTCTTATAAAAATTATTAATGATTAGTTATGTTCTATTCTTGCTTTTTATAATGCAAATAATACTTTGTAAGTTTGAGTCGATAGTGGGTAAGCCTTGTCCCCAAGAAAGCTAAACATTGAAAAGGAGACGGGTTATCCCATTCGAGGAGGCATGATTGTTAAGTAGATTTTCGTTGCCGTCCCGTCAGTTTGTATAAGTAGTATATTTTGTGTATAAAAATATCAAATTTTGGACATTTATTTAATCATATATTATGTATTTTGCATAAAAAAAAAGAGAAAACTATTTACATTATTTCTATTTTCAAAAACGTTATACTTGATTGAATTTGTTGTCATGATATTATTGACAAAAATTACTTGTCAAGGAAAATCGGATGCTAAAATTATGAATAAAGCATCTACGCAAGGTTGTGCGCACAACGCTAGTGTTTATTCGCCAATATCTCTACAGAGATTTGAAAAGTAAATATATCACTTTATAATTATCCTTTCTCCTTAAGGAGCTATGAATAAAATCAAAATTGGCGATCGTCCAAAAAGCTCGAAATGAGTGGTTGTGTCCCAACGTTCAATATTTATATCAGTCGAGTAGAAATTATAATTCCACAACTTTAATTACCTCTTGGTTGAGGCTGTGCAGAAATGTGATTTATGAGTCAATATAACAAAATCCACGTGATACGCATCGATATATTATTGCAACAAAATATCGAGTGCGTATATCAATTTAATATGAATATTATGAATTGATTTTTTCCCTTATAGTAGCCGAGTAAAATAATGAGATATTGTACTTATAATATTACTTAGTCAATTAATGGTCAAGCTTCATGAAGCATAGGTTGCGTTTATAAAATGACAATGGTCGCAATGATAAAATTTTGGACGTGGAAAAGGGGAAATGATCTGGTAAAGGTTGTATTAGTAATTTCACCAAAAGTGAAATAAAAGTGGTGCACCGCATGAAATATAAATGGGTAAAGTTATTGACAATGAGCATGCTTTAAATTGTGACAAGCTATGTCATTTATAAAAGGCTATTAAACCACATTGATTATATATTGTCATATGGCCAAATATTTTGGTGACCTTTGCCATGCCTTCAAAATCAAAGGCAAAAGTATGAATTTTATCATTGAAAATGGCTCATTAAAATTGACACATTGAGATGTATTCAAATCATGGGCTAAATAAAGATGATAAATTTATGTTTTGATATAAAAGAGAATATTTCTGAAAATTGAACTTAGCCGAGGCTAATGTTCAGACAATATCTGGTACAATAGTTATAATATAGTTAATGCCTTGCACTAGAAGAATTTTACTCAGAATAATAGAGAAATTATCTATATGAATTTGTGTTATCTGATAATGAAGTTCCCAGCTATACATTCTGATTTTATTTTTCTACATAAGGCAAATTAAAACGAATATCATCATAAAGTAGATGATTTAATGACATTCATAATGTGGAATGATTTTTTGATCATCCATAATCATCAATATAATCCGAAAAATTATAAATTCGCATGGACATCTTTTATGGAACCACATTTTTTTATCAGCTAGTGATTATCTCAAGGCAAATCAATATGAGACTTGTATTGATTTAACTCTCCATCAATCATATTATAAGATGTCATGGGCCCTTGATAGAGAATATATTTATGACAATCTTTGTTAATTGTCACTTTGATAAAGTAATTTTCTCACTGTTAGAGGGAGATATAAAGCCAATTCAAAAGGAATGACGTGAAATTGCTTGAAACGCATCAAGTTTGTTGTATTATGATCCATGTACAAATTAATATGAACTTAAAATTCAAAGGATCATTCATTAGCAACAAGTTATGAATCAATTACTTGATAATTGTGCTAATATAAAAAAGTGGCAAAATCAAATGTTCCGACATTAAAGGTTCATATAGGAAATGATGTCCCTATGCAACAAAATGTTTAAGGTTTAAAAGACCATATATTGTATTTTTAAATTAATTGCAATGATTTGTTGCAATGTAGTATAAGATGTCTCACTCATGTGAACAAGATGGGGAGAATCAAAAGGAGTAATTGATTAGTGCATTGCACTCTTTTTCCTTTAGATAAGGTTTTATCCCACTGGGTTTTCCTAGTAAGGTTTTTAATGAGGCAATCCTAATAGTATTAAAACTCCATTCTAAATTGATTATTGTATTGTACTCTTTTTCCCGTAGGTATGGTTTTATCTCACTAGGTTTTCCTAGCAAGGTTTTTAATGGGACAATCTTATCAATATCATACTCTGTATAAAGATTGATCAGAACAATGTACTCTTTTTTCTTTACTAAATCTTTTTACCGCGCGATCTTTCTTAATAGAGGTTTTAACGGGGCATATTATCTCAACAAGTGTCATCCAAGGGAGAGTGTTGTGAACGTAATGGCAGAGTGGATGACCCTTCCTATCCCGACCTTTTGTAACACCTATTTAATTGTAAGTTAATATTGTATTATATGTAAGTGTAACTTGTATCTTTTGGTCTTCATCTCATTATGACCAAAATGGCTATCTAATGGGGTCATCTCCATGTAATGTGTACACATATATTAAAATGAAACCTTTCACACTTCCCTAATCTATTCTTTGGTTCAATATTGACGCGCACCGAATGCGTCAATAAAATATATTACCTAGACCAACTATCTTGTAGATAGTGGTGAATGGTCGATCCTACTGGGATTGATATCTTTCTAAAGTCAAAAAGAAAAGAAATGAGAAAAAACAGGGGTTTTGAGAGAATGAATAAATTAACTAATATAAGTAGCAATAAAATAAATAAAGGAATGAAAATTGTTTTAAAATTAATTAATGAAAAACACTTAGGTCAAGACATACAAGTTTGGTTCGATAAAATATTGGATTTGGTCATCAAATCTATGTAAATTATGCAAATCAAAAGCATCATAGTGTAGCTATAGACCCAAGAACATACGCGGTTCCTCGCACTTCCTAATCTCGATAGCCAAAGTACGACAATGACTACTTCCCTATCAATCGTATAACTCATACTCAAGCGCATTGAGTTTGACACGATGAGCGCAATGAGTTTTGTGAAGTCACTACACCTAGACAATTGGATCACTAGTGCGTCTGATTTAGCTTAAATTCCTAAGTTATTTAACTGGCCAAAAGAGGCGAATCAATTGGTAGGGTCAATTGTCATTAGTGTGGTCTTATTACATAAGGACGGATGCTTACGACTCACTTGCAAAAGAATCAGGGTTTAAATGTAAATTTAACCTTAATTAATCAATCAATAACAAAGAGAATAAAATAATAATGAAAAGCAATGAAATTAAAATAAATAAATCTCACAAATCAATGGATGAGAATAGTCGAACCTCCTCGCAGTCTTGCTTAGGCCATGAGATTAGTGTCTCATGGATGAAGCGCACAAAACAAAAGAAAAGTAGAGAGGAAGAAGAATCGAATAGAAAAGGAAATAGAAGTCGAGACCTCGAGAAAATAGAAGCCGAGCCAAGAGAGCTTCAATTCGCTCTCTTTTTTATCTCATTGTTCCTATATTTATATGTATGTATGGATCTCCATCATCTCACCATGGCACGCTTCTCAAGGCCGATCTCATGGACATTTCACGTGCATGCACATCAATCTCCATATGCCTCGCCACACCATATCAACTCCTCTACTCATGGACACACGTACATGTTAAGTGTGTGCCGCTGTCCGCGGCATCATCACTCTTGTTCCTCACGTGTGGGCCCCACCAAATTTGCCTCGAGATGCGCGCTAAGGCGGTTTCGGTGTAGAATGGATCTGGGTATATGAATATTCGATTTTGCATACTTTTTCGCCTCGGATTCAACTGTGCACTCCATTAAACCCGAAAATAATAAATAAAGATAATTAAGCTAATATTTTGGAGACTCAACCATAAAAAATATATAAATAACCTATATATAATTGCATAATTAACGACTTATCAAATATCTAGTTCATTGTCTTACTTTCCTTACTTGAGTCCTAGTTAGTTTTACGAGAAAAAAATCAATTTAATATATTTTTTACTTGTTTTACAAAAAGCGTATAATTCAACGCTATTTTCGTAAAACTTTGCGATATCTTATTAATTTAAGGCCACTTAATTTATATTGCAAATCCTATAGTTATTAGTTTATAATCATATTAAGAATTCTTAATATAATTTGTTTCTATTTGATGCAAATCTTATTTTATGTGGTCCATCTAAGCCCGACACAAGTCGAGCTTAAATGGGTCTAACGATGCTTAATTTAAACCTTGCTTAAATAATTCATTTTTTAAGTCAAGTAAAAATACCAAAATATTTTCTAAATTTCATGACTATGCCCGAGCTAGTAAATGCAAATTAATTTATGTGACCTATCCATTAAATTATCGCTTTAAGAGTTGTTGGGTAGGATCGGGTTTATATTGTCTTTTTTATAACTTAAGTGAGATCCACAATGTCGGGTGTGTGTGTCAGACGAGTATCCAAACTTACGAATAGGTTTATGTGAAGTCCGCCCCCCTAATTAAATTTTCTGGTTCCGTCACTAACATTAACCCACTCTGGAAATTATTGACTCGCGGAGATGAGTCTCACGTGTAGTGTCGAGTATGGCAATACCACACGACTCGGGTCGTCATCAACGAGGTGCTTGGGCCGGAGCCATATTGTCTCATCGACTATACACCGACATATATGAGAATGGAATGGTCTAGCAAAATACTTTGAAATCGAAAGAATGCTAAGTGAATTTCTCGTGGATTTACTTACAATAGAAGTAATGAAAACTTAGTCGCCAACACCCGCTTGCACCTCAAAACCCAACCCCAGCACTCCTTTAAGGTTCCCTAGGTCGCTGGTATCCTAAACTCAAATTTTCTAGTCATTCTGAGGTTTACGAATGGGTTTTAAGTCATATGTTCAAAACCAAAACCAATCCCTAACTTCGCTTCCTAGACAGCCCTGCCAAAAAACCTCATTAGCGCAATAATTGGCTTTACTAGCTCAAAATTTGAAAGAAGAAGCACACCGTGATTGAGGAATATTTGGATTTTGATGGGGTTGGTTGGTGCCTTGAGAAAGATGCACCATTCGAGTTCGGGCTACAAGAAGTTCCATCAGACTCCTCTCTGCTATCTCTCCATCGTTGATCCTCACGGTGGCTTTGGTTTCGGTACGTTAATGGTTCTTCTTTACTTCGGGTTTCCTTCGTTTCGATGTCTCCATTGATGGTTTATGCTTCTGCTTTCCTTTCTTTCTAGGTTTTTTAGGGGTTCTTGATATGGGTTTTTATCGATACATTATCAATTCTATGCACTTTCTTGTTATGTTCTGATGTGTTTTGTTTTTTTTTTTTTTTTTTGATTTTTTATTTGTGCAGATGTTCAGACATTAGAGACAGCTACAGTAGCGGATCTTAAAAAAGTTGTGGAGCATGCCTTTGTCGAAAGGCTCAAGGAGGAGGAACGTGTTTTGATTTCTTGGTATTGTTTTCTTTATTTTCATTTTCTGTATATTCCTTTTGCCTATATATTTGATTTGTCTATTAATTAAGTTCTTGGGAGATGATTGTTTTATTTTTTGTTGCTTGAGAAAAGAAATAAAATGGCATTTGATAAAAGTAACATCATTGTTTTAAATCATTAACGGATACTCAGCTATTGTTGTGTAGAATAGAGTATCCCATTTATTTTTTTGTTTGCTCGAAACCTCTGTGTGAAAATCTTGAAAGTAAATAACTTATCAATAAAAAGGATCTCTAACTTAGCTATGCTTTGTCTTTTTAGTCTTAGATTAGATATGGAAGGTTGATGAAAATGGGAGGGCTAGGGTGACATAAACTTGAGAGTGATATATTCAGTATTGATGTATGTAAAATAAGAGATAGTATTGATGTATGTAGTGTTAGAGGTCTCCCCGTATTCTTGTCGCCAATCAGCTTTTGAGCTTAGGCATAGAAAGAGATGGACCTTCCCTAGTTACTTCTGTCGCGCATTATGGATCTCAAGATTCTTATATTCACAAACTTGGGAAACATCTTGTTTGCTTTATAAAAAGGTTATTAGATGTACAATGATCGTGGACTCTCAACAATCCTAACTGATAAGTAAGACTTAAAAAATAGAAATGCAACAAACTGATTAAGACATATAGGGAATAAAAGTTGCCTGATAAACTGCTCTTACTTTAGAAGTCAAATTGAAAATTGATGTTCAAAAGCAGGAGACACATTACTTCAATATGCTAGGTGGTTATAATTGATAATTGAAAAGCCTGTTTTCATTACAAACACATGGCATATATTAGTGGAATAAAAGTTGATACTCATGAGTAGTGATGAAGAAGATTCAAGTCCCATTGTTGCCTTTGTTTTAATTTACTGTTCCCTCTAAAGTTTAAAAAAAAAAAAAAAAGATCAATCTAATCACCAAAACCCCATCAAGAGAGAGAGAGAGAGAGAGAGAGAGAGAGAGAGAGAGAGAGAGAGAGAGAGAGAGAGTGATTCTTGAATGTGATTACACCAACCCAGAAGAAGCTTTTATAACATTTTTTTTTTGTTGGCTCAGATCCCTCACTCTCTCATCATTATCATCATCTCATAAACACTGTACAATTGGGACTCATTAAGTACACAGACTCAATACAGAGGGAAAAAAAAAAAAAAAACCAAAGAGTGAATTCAGCCCCTCAAAGAAAAATCAAAAGGGCCAAAAAAAAAAAAAAAAAAAAAAAAACAGAGAACTAATGAAAAAAAAAAAAAAAAAAACAGACACACACACACACCAAATCACGAAGACCATACATATTTGCTGCCTGTTCACAAATTTTAACCATACATTTTAAAATTGATGTATGGTTAAAATCCAAAAGACCATACATCAAGACGAGGCAATACCCGTTCACAAATTTGCTGCCTGCTCAATCAGTTGGAGTTTGTTTTTCATTTTCTTTTTTTTTTTTTGTTCAACATATACTATAGAAAAGATCATGGCATGTGTTTAATTAGATTTAAAGATGTTTAATTGAAAACATATATTCAAAGCCAAAATGTTTCCACTAGCTCATCCCTAATTGTGAGCCTTAATCATAAAAAAATACACAAACTGATCAAGACTTTGTGAGCACATCATTGGCAGTCGTCCTAGATCCTAGAGCATCAAATATAATCATTTTTGTGAACAAGATTCCATCTATAAAGCATTAATAGATCTAGAACACGAAATGTAGTTCTTGTCGCCAATCAACTTTTGAGCTTAGGCATAGAAAGAAATGGATCTACCCTAGTTACTTCCATAGAGCATTGTGGATCTCAAGATTCATATATTCACAAACTTCATAAACATCTTGGTTGCTTCATAAACAGGTTATTAGATGTACAAGGCTTATGCCATAATGATATGGAGCTTGCCTCCCAACTCGAGGAGAGGGAGTAGGAGAGCCAAATGCGATGCACATAGAGTGTGCTAGATAGGATAAATCGATTAAAGTGGCGATCGTACCTAAGGAGTTTTTGGAAGATTACCGTCGAGCAGGTTCAATGGGGCAAGGGGTGGTTGTTCTTTTTTTTCTTTTTCCTGGGATAGGAAGGATGTTTTTGGAAGGTTGTTTTTTCTCTTCTTTTTCGAATATAGGAAGGTTGCTTGTTCTTTATCTTAAAAGAAAAAGAGAAAAGAGAAGTTGTTAGGCTCACAACAATACCTTGATCAAGTAATATATTTATAAAACTGATTACATTTTTGCAGTTATTGTACTGCAGAGGTTCTGCTTCCTGATTTGTTTCAAGCGAAATATATATGCAGGTCTCATGTATGGAGTCATTTTTGCTTGTGTTTTCAAGGTCACAAGCTGATCAACAATGAGGACCATATCCTATTGTTTGGAATACGTGATGGCTGTAAGGTTTGTGCTTAGGAGAAAGATAAGATCTTTAAACTTACTTGTTCAGAGGAAAACTTTTTAGTCATGAGAAGCTACATCTGTGACTTTGAAACAGCAAGAAATCATAGTAACTACGCCTAATTTGTTGCTTGAGGCTGCATGCTGATTTTAGTCTATACTAAAGAATCTCCATTTCCTTCTTTGTGGTTGACTTTATTTGCTTATGTATTTATCAGCTTCACTTTGTCCAACACCGATCTACAAATTCTGGCTTAACAATGGAGTTTCGTGAAAGGAGAATCTCAACTCGGAATCAGCCAAAGATGTAAGTTGTATTATTTCACTTGCAATCTTCGCTATGTTAGCATGTATAATTTTATTCTTGCAAGATGATACAATACCATAAATATAGGTTTTGGCTTCTATAATTAAACTATTACTGATAGATAGTGAATCTTGGTCCTCAATTTAATCTACTGAAGCTCTCATACACTTTCCTTCATATAAGTTCTTCCCACTTCATGTATTTTTAAGTTGAATAGGTATTTATGTTTTCTTTTGCAGAACATTGGAAAAATCAGATCTGCAGTTATATGAGGGTGGTGTTAGTGCAGTTAACAAATCTGGTGCTGTTAACCCACAACTCATGAAGCCTAAGTTTCATTAGTGTCATGAAGACATTTATATCCCTCCCCTCCCCTCCCCTCATCTCTCCCTTCAAATATTCAAAAGATTATCTTAAAACTGATTTTGGATCTAAAACATTAAATTACGCATATTCCTTTATTTTATTTTTTTTGAGAAATCACGATATAAGTTTGTTGTTCTTCTTATAATTTTTCATTTTTCATATATACTCTCCAATGTCAATGGGGATTGAAGATAAAATAGATATCTCAAGAAAATAGAAAAAGTAGGACCAAATCGTATTGGGTAACGTTGCATTTCGAAGCAAATAGAGATGTTTTTTAAATCTATATATATCGATAACATATATACTTGAGAACTTTTTCTTTTTTCTTTTTCGAAAAAAACCACAATAGAAAAAATTAAAGTTTAATTTTTTTTATTGTTGCATGTGTAGGTGTTTCGTGTAGAAGTTTGGAGTAAATGACAAATATCTCAACCAAACTTATGTGATCATCCAACCTAAATTATATAGGAGAGAAATATAAATTAATCAACAGCTATACGACATGAATTTTTAAGTAAAACAATAATAATATCACTGAGCGCGAAAAAAAATCTTGTGTTTGAATCTATCTATTATAATAGTATAGATATATATCAATAAATTTGAATAATTAATAACTATCTCAATGAACTATTTTTATAAAAATATTTGTGAATATCAGAACATGAAGTATATTGATATGTTGAATATCTAACAAATGGGCTTCAAAAAATATCTAACAAATGGATAATGTCTTCCTAATTGAGTAATGGATTAGAATATCCAATTTAGTGGTTTGATTCGGCCATTAACAAATTGTGCTGCTTCTTGAACCCATCAAATTAACATTATATTTCCTTGGTTGAGTCACATATCTCCTTAATGTTTCAAAAAACAAGAACATTTGCAAATAAGAAAGAAAATAAATAAAAGTTTAACAAATTTTTAATTGATGTATCCAAAGATATACATTGAAGTATTAATTAACAAATAAGGACTTAAAAATGATCGTTAAAAATTTAGTTACATCTATAGCATGATTCCCAAAAAAGAAAAAGAACAATTACTTATATGAAATGAGATGATCTACAACATGAGATTTGATGACTTCTCTGCGTCTCCACACTTATGCTCACTTACAATATCAATTTGCTTGTAGAGGGAGATGTGAAGAGTTAGCTCAAATTATCTGATCTTCGAGTGATAACTTAGCCCGCAACAACCTTGGATTGAATTCCATATGCCAAAGCAGATCATCTCTTATCCTCCTCAAACTCAATCTATTCGATTGTGCTCTCGGTAGATAAATATAGGCATGTGATAAAATAGTGGAAGGTTTCTGCAGTAAACGGAGGGACCAACTCCCGTTGCGTTCCTTACAAACAGGAGAAACATCCATTTCGGAAAATGATAATGTCAACGATGAACTGGATTTGCGGATTGCAAGTGTTCTTCGAAGCACCTGGACACTTGTTATGATGGTGGCATGTGGACAGATTCTCAAAAGAACAACTCATCGATGGAAAAGGAACGTTGCAATTGTAACAACAAGCTGCTAGTCTTCCTTGGATGACAGAACTCGTAAATCCATTGTTTCGGGCGACTTATCTAGCAAAGTCGAGAAAGCAAAATGTCACGCTTGTTGGTTCCATGGCTTTGCAAATCGGACAAGAGCTTGTTTATCCCAACAATCTCACATTCGACGCCGAAGAAGAGCGGGAGAGTTATATAAGAAAGTGGGGGAAGAAAGGCTCGACTTCAAGGCGAGATAGATCAATATATGTGTAAAACATAGCCACTAAATTAATAGAACTATATGAAAGAAAATATTAGTGTGTGGAACATCTCTATCAAATAAAAAGAGGTTTCTATAACCAAATGAAAAAGAAAAACAAAAGCAACAAAAAGAAAACAAATTTATGGATCGCGTTAATGCATCTCAAAATTTTTGAAGGTTCCATATTTCAAGTCTAAGTATGTCATCATATAATACACCAAGAAAAGAACACATTCGTAGTACAGAGCCAAACAAACCTCGAAGGCGAGAGCAATTGTTTTCCTTGAGGGCACACTCATGCGGTAGCTTGTAAGCGTAAGAAAATAATCTAAGTATGTCATCATATAATACACCAAGAAAAAACACATTCGATCTAGCCAAACAAACCCGTCAGCAATTGTTTTCCTCGAGGGGCAAACTCCTGCGGTTGTAAAAAAAATAATCTAAGTATGTCATCATATAATACACCAAAGAACACATTCGAGTACGAGCCAAACAAACTCTGAAGGCGAGCAATTGTTTTCAAGTGTAATGCATAGGATTGTTGCTTTACTGTGTCTAATTCATTCTGTTGGCTCCCATTGATGTCTCATCCTTGGTATTCTACAGATGTGCAGCAAAATCTTACAAACAGCTTTTGTTGTGGAGATATTTGAGTCATTTCTTTCATTAGCTATGTGGGATGTTCTCTTCCTCTGGCCCTCTGTGGAAGAATATACTTTGTTAATGAAGTGGTCATGTAAACTATAATATCGGGGAGAGGAAATTCGATCTTTCTGTCTATCCGACCTGGGCGAAGTAAGGCAGGATCAAGACTTTCAATTCTGTTAGTAGCAAGAATCACCTTGACATCACCTCTTGAATCAAAACCATCTAACCGATTCAAAGAACTCTAACATGGTTCTTTGAATCTCACGTTCACCACCCGAATGGGCATCATACCTAATAAGATAGATACCAGCTGCATTAATTATCAATTTAAATATTTAATAGTCAAACCAAGTAACCTACAAATATACCTTTTTGTGCCAACAACATCTATTTCATCAATGAAAACAATTGAAGGAGAAAGGTCATCAAGAACTCAAAAGTTCCCTCACTAATTTTGGACCATCCCCTAAGTATTTCGGATCAATTCACTACCAACTACACGCAAGAAAGTTGTTTGAAGTGGAGTTTGCTACAAATGAAAGAAAGGGAGAGAAAGGATAAAAATTTCACTCTCAAGAAAGTCGATGATTGGAACTAATTCAACTATATATTCACATAACATTCCACCCTGAAAAAGGGCAATTCTGGAAACTATTTCAACTTAGCAACCATAAAATTCCACGGTTAAGTAACATGGAAATTAATCCTACCAGATTCTTTTGAGTAACAACTAACTCAAATTAATGAGTGACAAACCAGTTGAAAATAGTTTCCAGTCTTTGCTTTGTCCTGGTTTGTCATTCATTGTTTTTTTTTTTTTTTTTTTTTGAGCCGTTATTCTTGAAAATGCTCGCCATCAATTGCATTTAATCGAGCACAACAGAGAAAATTTTGATCCATCTAGCCGACCCCAGCTAATTTGGGACCGAGGCTATGTTGTTGTTGTTGTTGTAGTAGTCGTTACGAAAAATAGTTTCCAGATCGCCTTTTTCGCTTGCCCGAGCTATGGCCTAATTAGTGCATACCGCAAATGCGGGGCCGGTTCAATGTCTTTGTCCTTTTAGTTTTAACAGTTATACTATACCCAAAATAGCATAATCATCGCAATATGATACCTGCTTACTATCCAAACAGACCCAAGTCCAAAAACAGAGAAGAAATATAAAAAGTCACTACATAAGTATTTTCAAACATACACAAATCCATGTTTTACCAAAAATTGCAAGCGAGATGCACGTCAAGGAATGGTCTAAACCTGATAAAGAATTGCATTTTTATTAGCAAAATCAACCAGCGGCTTTGGTACACTCAATGGCAATGGCTTCCACCGCCTCCCCAAACTTCCAAAATTAATAAGTGCCTTCATGGTGACACTCCTGGGGAACATCATTACAATAAGGAAAAAAAAGTTTGAGTAATAATTGATCAAGCTATCAAATAGATGAAATAAGGTTTAACAAAAACCTCAAGCAAGTCCAACAAAATTTACCTACACAATGAGAAGCCAAAAACATTGAAGAATTATTTGGAAAGATGTAAGGCTCCTTTTGAGTTACAATATATTACATAATGGTACAACTTTAGATTTTGTGAGTTTAATTTGTGGAACTCATTTGTAATTGTACCAACTTTATTAACAATATTTTTGATTCTTGGATGGTTTTTTTGTTGAAGAGAAAGCATATTGAAGAACATGGGGAAAAAGAAGAATAAAGCAATAACAAAACTTCCCAAAAAGAAGCTTGTCAAAAAGATTAGATATATAACGTAAATAACTACACCACTGCACAGGTCAAGTTTGATTAATCAGTCCCAATCCAAATAACTGGAGCGAATATCAGAAAGTTGCAAGTATCTCCATAAACTAACCAACTATTTAAACCATGTTCATCAACTTCATCTTACAATTCAATCCCTACTTTCAGTTTGATTTTACATGTTCAAAATGATACCATTCTGATTTCAGATCTTGACATCTATCTGTTCAAGTACTAATACTTGTATCACAAACAACCATGAACATTGAAACCCATAATATTTTCATGTGATGCATGTCAATCATTCAGATAACTCAATATATGTATCTCATTGAAGACATAATACTGCCCCAACTAACAGTTAAAGAAAAGAAAGAACGAAAGAAAACATAACCAAGTTCAACTACTTCAATGGGCACGCGCGTGAGGCATAAACAATAACACCGCCAGTGATATAGAAGTAAACAGATAAATGGATGAGGTAGGAAAGACATGTGGAGTACAAACTACTGTCAATGCATTACCTCAAGTCATTCATCGAATCATCCACGTTGCAACCAGATGTGGAGTAGCTTAGACCTTACAAAATATAAAAATGAAGACAATGCCAGCAGCACCAATCACAATCCTCCAACAATGCACAAAGTTACAAAATCAAGGGCAGTTCAACTCTATCGTATAAGGGCTCTTACCTGACGAAATTTGTGGCTCCAAATCAAGACGCAATCAACTCCATGTAAGATCCCAACCAAGTAGTGATGTCCAAAATGCATCAATAATATTCCTTATATTCCCCGCAAAAATAAGTAATAAAAAGGACCGAAAATGACGAAACCTTAAAAGACTTACCTAGGCAGTGAGTTCATCTCTTTTGATAAACCGTGAACACCAACTATGAAAACTTCTGAAATATCTCACGGACGACGCCTATGTCAAAATGTTTTTGACGCCGCTGCTACCACATCTTCAAACAAAAACCTCACCACCATGGCTATTAGAGTTCATCAAAATATTATAAGGAATATGAATTAAAAATAAATAAATAAAAATTATCGAAAACAATTCCACCATGTAATTTTTTTCCAAATAACAAAAAATCTAACCTTGTCGTATGTTATATAGAGACATCATTGCTTGTCACGTAATCCATTGAAGCAGTATCGTATTAGACGTAAAGAATTTGTAAACAATTATTATATTAAAAATTATTTTCATATATTATATGTTATGATTTTACTTAGCTACGTACAATTGTGGAGGACGTCGCGATAAACCACATTTTTTGTGAATGTACCTATATGTCTATCTATTTTGCCATTTTTAACTAAAATTTTGGTTTGACTTAAAGACACACCTCGAGATAAAGCTACATATAGTTGGCCATGACTAAAAACATGTTCGGAAGATAAACTCCTACGTTGGGTATAGTTTGTCCTTGGGATTTATTAATTGTCAAAGCGAATGCTAGTTTTATTGGAAATTGTTTTCGAATAAGTTTGAAAGGCATTTTTACATTATCTGAAGGTTTTAGTGGGATTCGTGGTATAAAAACTCTAGTTCCTTTAAAAGGTCCGTTAGCTATTTCGGCATCTATAATATTTCTATGAAAAACTCGACAAATCAAACGGGTTCCATTACATAAGCCTATTTGTGGGTCTAGATTTCTAAGTAAAATTACTTGGACATCCTATTTTTAGTATTAGTCTATGAGGTGGTAATCCTCCTGGAGAAATAGAATTTAAATATTCTTGTTGATAAAGATGTAAGGTATCGTCCTCTACACTATCAAATGAATAATAAATATATGTTTGACCTAAGAATTTTTGGACAACTAAATTATTAATTTGTTCAACTGATTCATTTGTTGGGGTTAGTATAGCCCTATTGATTATGTATTCTTTGTTATTAGAACTCTCGTGTAGTGATGAAAATGTAAAATCTATTAGGTCATGTATTGTTTGATCTCCTCGCCAAGGAATATTTATTTCATCTGGTACTCTAATCATATCTTCTTTAATAGAATTTTCCTCTCCGTTTCCTATTCGCAACAAAAAATCAGCAAACAAACAATCATTTATAGCACGCATATTGTTCATTAATTTTATTTTTATTACGTTTTTCCAAAATGGTGCTCTAATGAGAGAGGCGTTTATGGTTTCGATCTTGTACCATTTGGGACAACCGGCAATACTTGTCGGAAGTCGCCTCCTAATACTATGTTTTTTCCACCAAAAAAATCATCTATATTAGTAATATCTCGTAGTGTTCTATCCAAAGCCTCTAAAGCGTGCACTGTGAGCCATAGTTGCTTCATCCCAAATAATGAGAGAAGCATGTCGTATTAGGTCTCGCTAAGTCCGATTGTTTGCTTGATGAAACATGTTGAAGTGGAATCTAATAGAATAGGGATCTTAAATCTTGAATGTGTGCGATCGACCCCGGCAATGACATGGCAAAGAATACGATGTAGTCAGTAGCCAATGCAATTAATCCTTTACTACGTATGTATGCTAAGATTGATTTGTATAAGAAGGTTTTTCCCTGTACCCCCAGTCCGTCTATAAAAAAATTGTATGTGCATGACTATCGATGCTATGGACGACACTATCAAATGCATTTTGTTGTTGATTTGTTTAATTTTCTTATTGAATCTAAATCTTCTTTTGATATTTTAATAGATTTTTCTTCAACTATAAATTTGTTTATGTTGGTTATTGATTCGAAGTTGGTTGGGGTAAATCGTAATCGATAATCTTTTTTTGATGTTGTGAGAGATAATTGGTTAAATCTTTAAGACAACAATTTAGAAAGAAAGATTCATCTAGAGAGTGGTCGTTTTTATTTGCATTTTTGTAATCTTCAATCATATACGTATTGAATTCATCCCATAACTCACGTACCTAATTGGTTCGCAAAAAACTAAAATAGTAGCGAATAGTCTTCTTAAAGAACGTGGCATATGTACATTTGCGACTTCTCGCAAGCATTGAGTGACACTATCATCATCTTCTAGTAAACCTCTTTTTCAAAGATTGTTTAAATGTTTCAAATGTAAATCCATCAATTGTACGCAAAATCTTCAAAAGATATAGGTCCCCTAACATGATTGAGTAATAATCTTAAATAGTAGCGTTCTCTATCTAATGGTGAAACAGTGTACATTCTACCAACTACCTTACGAATATTTTGTCTTCTAGTCCACTGTTTAAGTCTTTGATTCCACCAATATTTTTGTGGAAATTAAGTAATATAAGTATTGCCTTGCATCTCGAGTCAATAGCATTTTTCTTAAAAAACTCTGTCAACATAGTTTTTGATCTATCACTATCATTTAATATGTCTTCTATAGACTCATCTACATTAAATTGGACTTGTTGATGATTAGGTAAGTGTATTTGTAGTCCAACTACCGAAGGTGAAATTCCATTCAATTGAAATTTGAATATTCTCCACAAAGCTTCTTGAGCACATATCCACCTAGCATTAACAAATTGAGCTATCTCGTCATCTCTACTTGTATGTGTAGATACTCCAAAAGCAACGCGATCTGGACCTTTATAGACATATTTGTACAAATATTTGACGGATTTTATGCTTGAACAAATTTCTACATTTATATGACAGTTATATTTTAAAAGTAAGTAAGAGTTATATGGAACCACCCAACGATTGTCTAAAGTTCTATTACCTATTGTGACTTGTTTTCCATCGTCGCGCTTATATATAGGGTATGAATCATTACCTTGTGACGTAGATGCAAAGAAAAGCTTTCGGATATGATTTTGTACATTTATTATTTTTCATACATATTGCGTTAGTGTTTAACGGTCCACATGGGTTATGCATCATATGTTTTGTTACTATAGAATACAACCTAGACTCGGTTAAAGGACATGGAATTTCCGCTCTAACTAAAGAGTCATAATTATCGGACAATTTAACTTATCACTTTCTTCTAAAATTAGCAACAAATGTGAATGTGGCAATCCCCTCTTTTGAAATTCAATAACATGTACATGAGCTATTACTTTACCTAACACACCTCTAACAAATAAGTCATGTTTCAATTCTTCTAGTTTTGATCGAAAAACTCTAGTTGTTACGTCAGTCTATCTTGAGCCTTTTGTCCAGGTAATAGTTCTCGGGTAATTTCCAACCAATTAGTGTTGCAAGTGATGGTAATAAAAATGTCGGGTTTTCCATACCTCCCGACGATTGCCATTGCATCTTGGTAGCGGTTATACATATCTCTTGGATCGCCAAGATATATGATGAGGGAAGAATTATTCTTCTACCAATATTACCTTCAAAATAATAAAGTAAAAATATTATAAATTACAAGAACATAATAAACTTATTTGTAATGAATACATAATATATTAAAATCACATTCATATAAACCTCAGCAGTTGTTTCTCCCGAATTAGTTGCATCTTGTAAACCTTGATATAGTTCGGAACGAATGATATGTTGGTTTGTCTTTAGATATCGTAACCGCATTGTTTCTATTTTCACATACATGTCTACCACATATTGTTGTAAAAGACGTCCACCGTAATGAAGTAGTGACATGCGTAATGGGCGAAACTAATATGAAAGAAGTTAGTTTTTGTTGAAACAAATTAATTTTTGTAGGAATAAAAGTAATAAATAAAATTATAAAATAATTAAATTATTACGATATATAGTAAAATGCGATAATAGTACCTCGAAGAACATAGGAGTAGTATTGTCTGCATGAATGATTCTTCTCGTGATTTGAGTTACACAATTCCAAATGCCAACCGTGTTGCCCCAAAGGAAATAAAAGAGGATATTGTAAGGGATCGTAGTATGCGGCGTGTCGCAATGTTACGAAGGCTACCACTTTGAGTTTCTATTATGATATCTCTTTCTCTTAAATCTTCTAAAGAATCATTTCCTATTAGTATTGCCGCAACTTGTGGTGTTGAAGGTAAAGCATGAATATGTCGATTAACCCTTACTTCTTGTATTAGTAGTCTACAGTTCATCACATCCTCACGTCTACCTAATTGACGGAATACTTGAACATAAGGATTGTGTGCATCTAATATTAATTTTAATTTATGTAATAGACTTGGTCGTGTTATGTTTCGCTCTTGATGTCGGTGTTCAATTTCATTTTGAGTGTCATATATATACATTTGTAAGAATCTTGGTCTTGATTCATTTATTGGTAATAAACTTCCTATTCTATGGTAAATAGATCCTTGCGCACGATAAGTAAAGACTCCTTGTCTGCCACTTGCTAAGTTTTCGTCTATATTAACTCCTATAGAGGTGAAGCAAAAAACATGATTATAAGAACGTATGTTTTCTCTAAAATGTTTACCTTCATCAGTTTGATCTAGGAATATGTTTATTAATTCTTGTGGATTTTCGGGTGTTGGTAAATTTATTTTTCCATTGGAGCAACACAAATCTAAGGTCTCATGAACAAATAATCTGGCTCCACAATATGAACAAATTCTGGGTTGTTCAAGTATTATAGTTTGGAAGTTGTAATGTGCGGGGAAATTTCTACCACTATTATGCCTATTAGGAAATGGTCTAGCGTTAGAAGAACTTGAACATGGTACTCGACAATTATTAAGCAACGTTAAATTTTGATTGCTTTGCGTAGTAGTAATGGAACCTACATGAAATTAAAATTTGTATACAATTAATAATATTAATAGAAATAGCATAATTTAAAATATAGTAAATGACTGTAACATATAATTACCATCTATTTGGTTGCAAAGTAACCTTGCTTGTTGACGAATACATGATAATCTTAAGGTTCTTGAATGGTTGACAATGTTACTGGTAGAGGTACTGTAAAGCAAAAAATTTAAGTTAACCGAGGAAAATAAAATAATTCATTATATTTGGAAAAAAAATTTAATTTAATTGGTACCTTCCATTTCGGAAGACCTTGACCTAGCAATTTGACGAATGTGCGTCAACCTTGAAGCGGTTGTATTATATTTTGCAAAAGTACTTGTAGATGTACCTATAAAATACATAATAATTAACATGGTGTATTATATTAGTAAGAACATATAAAAGAAGTAGTGAATAAATTAATTAAGAATATAATTGTATGTACCTTCTATGGAATTGTAGCGTTGTAAATATCTTTGATGTCGAACATTTCTTTGTTCAATAGTCTCAGGAGTCTCTTGATTTCGTCGAGCTGCGAGTAGGTGATCTCTAGCTGAGTTTGACATATTTTGACGTCGTTGCCTTTGAGATAAACGACGACGATTCCGTTGTTCATTCATGGTAGCAGCTATATTATTGAATTGTTGATCAATATTATGAAATGGTCTACATGGAGGAATTTTTTAGATTGTAAAAGTATGTATATCTAACAAAATACTTCAAAATTTATTACAATTACTTCTAACAAAATACATTTTATATTTTTTAGATCATAAAATTTTTTTAGATCAATGGTTATTATGTGAACTCTTAATTTAGTGGAGACTTTTTGATGTAACTTTATGTCAACAGTTTACCTATTAATGTACCATAAGATAGCCATAGTATTGATAAAAACAAAAATCTAAAAAAAAAATGATAGAGTCTAATGTGTTTATCGATGAAGCCCTTTTGTCACTATGGTTATGGAATTATCACGGTTATATATTCTTGCAATTCGCTAATTGAATTTGTTCAAAAATGATCGCCTATGGTACTATGCTCTAATATTGCTCTATAAATAAAAAATTTGTTTCAATTTTTGTTCAAAAAAGAATTGGTTGATTTTAGATTTTTCAAAACAAATCTAATTTAAAGCTTTTCCACTACTTTAGTTAATAAGGTAGCCCCAGTATGTTGAGGTTGTTAAATGTGAATCAAATTTGATTTATGGTCTCACAACCAGTTGTTAGAATTCAATTAATGATGATAAACACCTTCCTATGCCCTCTTTCACACACCAAAGTTTTGACACCTAAACTTCCACCTCATCAATCAATTTTTTTTTATTCCTCAAGATAGCTCACATGCTTGAAGAGCTACCATTACTCTCCTCCCAATGCAATCAAACTTCAACTTACATATCATATCATACCATTTTAAAAAAAATAAAAGACTATTAGTCTTCTCAGACAAATCTCTTTAGTAATTATTCCCCATTGTAGTCATTTTTAAAGGGAAAAAGATAAAAAAATCGAGAGGATCTACATTTGCGGAATTGTAGCTGACTGTATAACTTTTGGGACTTGAATTGCTAGGAATCTCAACACCCTTAATTTGATTTATAAAGATATGCTATGCTGCTTCTATTGTGTTAGTTCCAACTGTAAGAGTTGAAATGGAAAATATATTTTTCTTTTAAGGATCAGATATACGTACATCATGCATGGGTGGAGAAGTGATTAGTAGTAGAATTGATGAAAGTGAGATAAGAGAGGTAATGGGGTGATGACCCTACATGATCAAATCAAAGGGAAGTATGTGCAAAGACATGTCTGCATTGAACACGCACAATATGAATATCAAGCAATATGATGGCCTACATAAAGCATATCACAAAAGGTCATTTTCTTTCCTATACTGGATAGGGAACACAACTCACTAATTAGGTCTCTTAAGATAAATGGGTAGAGCATTAAATTTGCACTGCTAAAGAAGCACAACATAATTTATAAACAAAGATTTCAAGTAGCTGAGCAACCCCCCAAAAAAAGGAAGGTCTATGTTGAACAAAGGTGGAAAATAGTAGTAACAAAGCGAAGCTAGTATACATGCATACGGAAATCCACACTTATGAATGACATGAAAGAGATTAAACTTGGGGTGGCAGCAAAGTTGCTCACATTCAAAGATCCAAAAATGTTAATGAAATTTAAAGCTTACATATCATGACTACAGATATTCATTAATCGTAGTAGGTGGTGCGGTTAATCATAATTAATAATCATAAATCATAGTAATGCTTATAAACCACCCTGAATTAAGAAAACGATTGACAAAACTTGCAAGTAATCTTTATAGATAGGCTTACACTCGCCCCATTCTGAATAGAGCAGGATCAGTTGAGGGCCTAAGCTTGTTGATCAATATAATGAAATGGTCTACATGGAGGAATTTTTTAGATTGTAAAAGTATGTATATCTAACAAAATACTTCAAAATTTATTAAAGAAATGAAGAAGATAATCAACCGAATAGGAAAAAATTTAAATTATACACTTACCTCACCTATTGTAGCGTCGTCAACTCTGCGATTCACCGAACTCTGCGTTGTCACTGTAAGTCCTCTCTATCTCTCTCGCTCAATTTCAACTTCTAGGGTAATTGCGAAAAAATAGCATGAAAATTCGATCGGATCCGAGAATTATCCGATTCGAGAAGAAAGAACCGATGAAATCGTTGTTTGTATTGAAATATGTGGTGGAATCCACGCTGATTTGATTTGTTTTTGGGTTTTTGACAAATTTTTTTAGATTGATTGGCAAGGCGAAAGCTGTTGGAAGCGATTGATGCGATCAATCTGAAAAAAAATGGGAATAAGTAGAAGAGGAAAAGATACAATAAGTTACCGTTCCATCAAAAGTGGATATAAAGGATTCAAAAAAAAAACCAGTTTTAGAAACTCTCAAATAAAATCGCTAAATATGTGGGATTCAAAAAAAAATCAGTTTTTGACGTTGTTGTAGATTCAATTCGTTTAATTTTTTTTTTGTAAGGATGTCCTACAATTAGACGAAAAATCGCAACTTCCCAACTCAAATTCAGTATCAAAGTTCAAACCCTCCTAAACCCCCAATTCGACATTGCATTGCGAAAAAAAAAAAAAAAAAAAAAAAAAAAACCAAGAATGGACTGTCATCGGAGGAAGAGGTAGAAGAGGTGTGGCGTTGCGGATCTTGATCGCTTTGAAGACGGCGGCCGCGACGCGACGATGAAGAAGACGAATCTAATGAAGAAGATGAAGAAGAAGAAATCGAAGACGATGCGGTGTGGCCGCCGTTGCGATGTCTTCTTCTGCGCTTAGATCGCGAATCGGCGAAGAGGAATCTGATGAAGAAGACGAATCGGCGAATCGGCGAAGAGGACTCTGGTTTTGTCCCTGTTCTTTCGGCGAATCGGCGAAGACGGCGGACGCGATGCGACGATGAAGAAGACGAACGAAGACGGCGGTCGCGGAGCTGGTTTTGTCCCTGTTCTTTCGGCGAATCGGCGAAGAGGAAGAAAGAGGCGTGGAACCCCATTTTGTTTTTCAATTCGACGGAACGCCAATTTTGAAGGGTTTTTTTGATGTGAAACCGTCAATTAAATTAGATTTGATAATTCACTTACGAAATTGTCCTTTTTTTGAATTGTTTTCATTTAAGTTAATAAGGGCATACTTGGGAGATTTAGCCAAAAAAGATTCACGGTTAACCGTTTGGGGATTGCTATTATAATAGTATAGATAAATATAAGGAAAAAATATATATATCATTTATCCTATCCTGTTTTAAATGATATATATATATATATTTATCATATATATAAAAGCACGAATCACAAATTTTTGAGTGGTAATGAAATTTACCTATTTGCCCATACTTTTTTTATTATCTCCAAATCAACCTTTTCTACGCCTTTTTTTTTTTTATCTCCAAATCAATTCCGAACTCATTCTCATCAATCCAATACACGATTTTCTCTTTCTCTCGGTCTTCAATCGATCAATCGATCAAAGTGGATGATCAGTCTTCAAAGTATGTTTTTGTTCCTTCTTTCCTTTTTTTTGATGAAGTAATGTCCTAGCATGACTAGCTTATTTTTTCATTCACATGTTATCTCAATCACATGAAAGAATATTGATAAGCTAAAAAATGTACTTGTATTTTTTATTTTTAAATTTTAATTATAATTTTAAATTTTGTTAATAAATTCTTATAGATTAATTCGGTCAATCATGCGTAGCACGTCTTGAAACTAGTATATATATATATATATATATATATATGGATAATATATATATATATATATCTTATCCTGAAATATCATTTATCCTATCCTATTTTAAAAAATAATAATAAAAGGCGGACGAACAAAAATAGATGGATAAAAAAAAGGTAAACAAAAGAACTGAAAAAATATATTTATTCTTTTAAAAAGAGTTAACAATAAAAAAATTGTTTCCACATCTACAATCCGCATTGTGTATCGAAGAATATTTTTGGAGTTTAAGTTAAGTTTGTCTAACTTCGTTTTAAAATCCAATAAATCCACATCTTGTGCTTCCCTAAAGCCTCAATTTCATTTTATGTTTTACCAAACGATTTTCATTCGTTTGACTTTAATTTAAGTTTGTCTAACTATTTTTCTAAATATTTTAAATTTGTAATAATTCGAGAAATATATGTCCCTTATTAAAAAAAAAATGATGTATCATAAAATATGTTATGTTAGGAAGTAAATAAATTTATTTATTCTTTTAAAAAGAATTAACAATTAAAAAAATGTTTTCAAATCTACAATCCGAATTGTGTATGGAAGAAGGTTTTTGGAGTTTATAAATCCACACCCATAATCCATATTTACCATTATAGATGGTCTATCAAGAGCTGCAATATATATAAACAAGCAATATAAGATCTTAGCATGAAGTATTTTTTATCCACAATTTTTTTTTTTTCAGAAGACTTTTGCAAGAAATATTAAAACATCTTTAAAAAGGTTTTTAATCGACAAAAAAGAGTCGGTTTTTTTTATCAAGGAATATTAGAGTGTGACATGAAGTGCGGGCTCACATCAATCTCACCCAGTTTTATCTGAGTCCCACACGTTATGACAAGTGTGACTTGGAGGTGTCATTGTATCATCTTTTATTTTTAAGATAAAAAATATTTGGTAGACTATTTTAACAGTAATCTAGGTGGGCAAATCGATCAAAAGACATAAAAATAGCAAATAAGAATATTAAAAAGGTGTATCAATCTTATTAAAAGGAATATAGGCTTCTTCAACGATCGATAAAGACAACAAACACAAAAATAACTCAAAAGAGAAAACATAGAGATCAGGTATTGGGCCAGAAACCGAATATAAAAGAAAAGCAGAGGAATATGAATTATTAGAGAAATTGGTTGAATATTAATAGTAGTAGTGTTTAATATATATATATATATATATATATATATATATATATATATATATTAAACAGAGACAACTATATCTATATATACCACTTATACAACTATATCTTAATCTACGTACAATTCTTATATGTCTATATGACTATATCTATATCAGAAATGAGCTATATACATTGAATAGAGACAACAATATATCTTCACTAGTGCAGTGGACGCAAAAAAAAAAATGAAAAAAAAATGATAAGTTCAGGTAGTGAGTGTTATCTGTGTACAAAGACGGGTTAGTTAATTACAACTACAAGATAGATACAAGTATAAGATAAATACAAGTAGTTGCAAAAAATAAATCTATATATCTATTTCTCAACAATCCTAAGCAAAGTGAGAATGATAGTATCATGAAAAAGAGGCTAGAATAACAATGAGATTGTTGCCAATGAATGTGTTGTTTGTATTAGGAATGTACAATATATAGAGAAAGTTAATTACAACCACAAGATAGATACAAATATAAGATAAATACAAGTAGTTGATAGATCATGAATATAATCTTGCTAGTTCCGAACATACTTATCATGGAACAAACAAGTCTAATGGACCTTGTGCCTTATAACAGGATACAGGATGCAGGAAAAGGCAACTTATGACTCGTACTAATAAAACAAGCATGACATAAACTAAAAATTTTATTCGATGGCATGTTTATTTGCAACTGAGACCCAAATGTGGAAAGCCAAGTGGATATATAGTCTTGAAATATATAGTCTTGAAAGAAAAGCTTGCTTAGGAATAGATGACACATGAGCTCAATAGGTCCTTTGAGGAGCATATCCTTGGTGAGAATATCCTTGATTTCAAAACAATAAGGAATTAAAGAATTCAAATTCAAATGAGACGTTGTTAGCATGAGTAAAAGTAGAAACATAAAGTAAATTTTTGCTAAGTGTAGGAACATGAAGATGATCAAGACAATACATGTTCTTTGCAGCGGCTCCATATAAGAATTGTGTAGAAGCCTTTAGTCTCCTAAAATCATACTAAGATATTATCACCCTCGTAAGCCCCAAACATTCTACAAATTGTTTGATGGTACAAGTGCTCTTTTATAGGCTTGAGGGAGAACCATCCAACTTTCACTACAAATAAAAATTCCCATCAAATTTGTAACGTTAATGAAGCTTAATTATAGACATAATATTGATTAAAAACGTAAGTTACATATTTTGATTATTATATGAATAAGATAGGAAATTAAAATGATTTAGTGACCCAGTTTGGGCACCATTTCGTGCACCAACCTGAGCTGGACAGTGGGTTTCACCGACTGTCAAGTAGCAGTCTGTTTAACTGACTAAAAACGCAGTTAAATTTATTTTTTTAAATAATTAAATTTCGTAACATCCGTATGGAAAAAACGATTTGTGACCCAGTTTCAAATTTCAAAATTGAAATTTGGAAATCAAAATCCTCAGTGTTATTTCGGATGAGTTTTAGGCTTTCACGATTTTAAAAGTTGAGTTGTTGGTTTTAAGGTTTCAGGGTTTACCTTCACTAGAGATTTTTAGGGTTTCACCATTTCAAATGTGGATTTGTTGGTTTTAGGGTTTTTGGTGCGTTTTATGTATTCAGGGTATAATAATTAAATTGGATAGTTGCTATTGTTTATATGTTTGGTTTACATTTTTGGATATTTTTTTTCAGAAAGTTGCATTGTTTATATGTTGTATGGTTCTTGGTTTACACTTAGGGTATGTTTGATAGCAAAGAAGTTTTCAATGAGAAAAAGTATTTACTTTAGTAAATTTTCAGTAAAGAATTTTCTTAAAGGAATTTCTCATTGTTGTTTGATTGCACATGACAAAATTTTCTTTTTCAATTTTATGTTGTTTGATAGATAATGAATTTTTTTCATTTTTCTACTAGGTTTTTCTGCAGTCCCACGAATTCGAACCGAAATTAAATCAAGATGATAATTAATCAAGGTTACGCACCGAAATTGAATCGGCAACGACTATCTTGAAAAAAATTGATGAACTCAAAATAATCATAATATCTTAATTAATTGATAACTAACATAAATGAAAGAAAATAAATAATGTTTCAGCATTCTTCAAAAAAAAACTTATGTTTTTGCTTCTAAAAGTAATCTCTAATTTTCTCTGCAAATATAAAATCACCCAATCTTTCTTCAAGTTTTCATCCAACTGAAAAAATATATTCGTATCCTTAACTTTACCTCCCAATAAAAAACATGACACGCATTACGCCTTCTTGACTTAGTTCAAGAATACTACGAAGCTCTTTTTGAAGACGTGCACAATCTGTGTGTGCAAATGCATCTGCTAGTTTGTTGGCAGTTGCTGTTAGTCCTTGCTCTCAAGCAAGATCAACGTTACTACTCTTCTTCCTTTTAATTCTCCAGCCATTTGATGTCATACGAGTTGAACTGGATGACGAGTGATTCACCTCATCTTTTTCTTCTTTAGTTGCCAAAATTAAAATAAAGTAAAGCCTTCCTTAGGTGAATTATTTCTTCAGCATAAATACAACAATTTATGCCTTAAAAGACCAAAAGAGTATTTGAAGCACACCTTCAAATTAATTCACCAAGTACCCCAAGAATTCCTGACAATTATAGATAGGTAGAAATGGACAATTTAAGCTAAGAAATACTCTTAGTTAACTAACATACTTTTGAGCTTTTTAACATGCATATTTGGTGTATTTGTTGTCGATACATTTATTCGATTCTATTGCATCGTGCATCAAGATTAGGGTGCGCAAATCCTAGTGTACATCTTATATATAGGCAATGTTTCTATCAAAAGTGTGTCGCCCAATCACTAGCTTGTAGCATCATCACTGTTAAATTGGACCAATCTTAAACATACAAATGTTTTAGAAAGAATCATAAACTAGTGATATGAATCTAGATTCGAAAATACTATTAAGACTGATCGCATTTTTTAACCATTTGGGTCTGTAATGTAAATTTAGAGACAAAAACATTAAGATAACCTACTTTAAGAACACTTCACTTCATTGCTAATGTCCCCATCCAAGAAAATAGAACCTTAAGACTACCTTCATGTTACTCCATTTTTATTTGATTTGAATTGCTACTACCATTTTCTAGAATGGGTACCAGTTGAGATGAAATCAATAAAGCATTTAATAAAAAATGGGATCTTTATTGATGCAGGTTGATGATGGTTTGCACATGAAGTACATACTTTGATGGGGTGTTTTTCATGTTCTCTATGATGCTTGGTTCAGTGGCAAAGATGGTTACAATGCAGACACCTTAATCTCATGAATGCTTATTTTACTGGTAGGGGCATCCATTTGTGTGAATGTTTACAACTTGTGTATCTTTATCTATGTTGGAGGAAGAAGCAGGCTTAGGAACATAGCTCGTGAAGTACTCGACCATAGTTTAGTGTCGAGCTTTGAGGTAGTACCCACTGCAACGCTCATTGTGGTTTGCATGACAATAAGCCTTGCTAAAGATCTCATGACTCAAAAGAGTGGCTGGGGGAATTACAAGGAAGAAACTAAGATCTACAATGTAATGAGGAAGTGAGAAGATCTTTAATAGGGGGGAAATGAGGTGGTTGGAACGTTTTGAATGACTTCAATGAGGATACATGTTATGAACCTAAGTGACAACCAATCTTTTTAGTGGCGTTAATAAAATGATTTGTGCATCCTACAAGCAATGTATTCCATAGATGGGACGCTTCTTGGGTAGGCATAGGGGATAAGTGCACCGCCGAGAAATAATAGCATTTTGGTTAGGATATGTTTGATCTTCAGCTCAAAACTTTTGATATTTTGTACAGAAACTTGTAATTTACAAATTTACGTACATATATAAAGCATTTAATTAATCACTTTACAGACAAGAATCTTACATAGGCATATAATCAAGCACTTTCTAAGCAAGGCATCAACCAAATTGATGAAGTAGAATTAGCTTTGCTAACATCTTATAAACTAAAGAAAAGAAGTGACCACATTAAAATTGAGATTGTGTTGTAGAACATACCTCTATGTTCGTTCAAAGTTTTCCAGAAAAACTGAGATTGTTGAGAAGAAAGTGAGAAACTTAAGTTCTCAAGATGGGAGGAGTCACATAGGCAAAAGTGAATCGTTGAGAATAAAGCGAGATTTGAGAGAAAATTTGTTGGAGTTTATAAAGGAATAGATTTGAGAAGAGATAGTTGCAGGAGGAGATTTAAGATGAGATAATTGCAGCCATGAGTAGACTAGTTCTTATAGAAGAAGGAGACCGAGTTTGGGTGGGATTCGTTCAATAGAAAATCTCGAATTTTCACCCCGAAACAAAAGAAAACAAATGAAGAAAATATAAACATGGGTTTTTTATGGGGTTACAATTCCATCAAACACTAAATAAAACGGTTATTGAAAAATCACACAATTTTCTATGATTTTTTTCTTCTTTTTTTGCTATCAAACACACCTTTAAGGTTTATGTTTTAGGATTTCATTTTTTTGGTAGAACTTTATTAAAGCATTATTAAGCAATATATATTCTACTATATGCATTATGCGGTAAGAAAAAAGAACAAATTAGAAATGCTTCCTTTTAAGTATACTGTACTTTTAAGTCAAAAATAAAAAATCGATAATTGACGTATAGTTTTTCTTATAAAGATTATTAACAATTAGTTATGTTCTATTCTTGATTTTTATAATACAAATAATACTGTAAGTTTGAGTTGATAGTGGGTAAGCCTTGTCCCCGGTACAGTGAAACATTGAAAAGGAGACGGGTTATCCCATTCGAAGAGGTATGATTGTCAAGTAGATTTTCGTCGTTGTCCCATCAGTTCATATAAGTAGTATATTTCGTGTATAAAAATATCAAATCTTGGACAATTATTTAATCATATATTATGTATTTTGCATAAAAAAAGAGAAAACTATTTACATTATTTCTATTTTCAAAAATGTTATACTTGATTGAATTTGTTGTCATGATATTATTGACAAAAATTACTTGTCAAGGAAAATCGGATGCTAAAATTATGAATAAAGCATCCACGCAAGGTTGCGCGCATAACGCTAGTGTTTATTCGCCAATATCTCTATAGAGATTTGAAAAGTGAATATATCACTTTATCATTATCCTTTCTCCTTAAGGAGCTATGAATAAAATCAAAATTGGCGATCCTCCAAAAAGCTCGACATGAGTGGTTGTGTCCCAAGGTTCAATATTTATATCAGTCGAATAGAAATTATAATTCCGCAACTTTAATTACCTCTTTGTCGAGGCTGTGCAGAAATGTGATTTATGAGTCAATATAACAAAATCCACGTGATACACCTCGATATATTATTGCAACAAAATATCGATTGTGTTCTACATGATGGAGACTTCAAAGATCAAGAGGCTTCTTAAGGAGATAAAGCTCGGTGCACAAGACTCTACTTGAAAGAAAGCTTTTATGGAGATAATATGACTGGGTTGCATTTGTGGTGATAATGTGATTGGTTTCATTTGAAATGAAAAGTAAATTGGGTTGCATGAGCACATAGATTTTTTCACTCTGAAATAAAATCTCACGATATATATATATATATATATATATATATATATATATATATATATATTTTAAAGATGATTACCATATACATATATACATCTAAAAGTCAAGGTATTGGCCCCAAATTCTCTTCTTTGTGAACAAACATGAATCCAATATTCTATACTCTCCTAATCCATAACCCAATACTTCACCAAGTACGACCTTCAAGGTTGCTTGCTTAGGACATGCACTATTATTGGCATTTTTGTTAGAATTAAATGACTTGGTATTTTTATGATTATCGTATTTTTATTTAGATTAAGTAGAAATTTCATTCACTACTAAATGGATGCATGTGATGTCAAATAGCTTCGAATGGTTATTTAAATATTAATTTTATGAATTACTTTTATATTATATAAAATCTTGACTATTATACCATGATTCCCATGCATCTACAGAAAACTTGTAAAATTGCATATACAGAAAACTTGTAAAATTGCTTAATGTAGGTGCGTATATACATTATATATACATGTAGCAGTAAACATTTGTAAAAAACTTGTTAAAGTGCTTATGTAGGAGTGTATATACATTATATACATGTAGCAATAAACATTAAGACACCAATACATTGACAAATATTTGCTCCTCAATTAAAACGTGTATATATATATATGGCCTTGCATGTGCTTCTTTGAAAAGTAGAGGTAAAAAATTAAAAAAAAATAAAAAAATAAAAATTCATGAAATGTGTGAAAATAGGTCATCATAGGTAGCTAGCTAGAATAAATTATAGGCTAAATTCTAGGCATCCACCATGGCACATATTAATTGTTTATTGCTATTACATTAAATAAATGTTATAACTCATCTCGGTCATTGCATTTTTTCGTTGTTTATATAAATGCTATGAAGAAAAGTTTCCTTACAACATTATTTTTTGGGTAGAACCTTATTAAAGCATTATTAAGCAATATATATTCTACTATATGCATTATGCGGTAAGAAAAAAGAACAAATTAGAAATGCTTCCTTTTAAGTATACTGTACTTTTAAGTCAAAAATCAAAAATCGATAATTGACGTATAGTTTTTCTTATAAAAATTATTAATGATTAGTTATGTTTTATTCTCGATTTTTGTAATACAAATAACACTGTAAGTTTGAGTTGATAGTGGGTAAGCATTGTCCCCGATAAAGCGAAATATTGAAAAGGAGACGGGTTATCCCATTCGAAGAGGTATGATTGTTAAGTAGATTTTCATCATTGTCCTATCAGTTCATATAAGTAGTATATTTTGTGTATAAAAATATATAATTTTGGACATTTATTTAATCATATATTATGTATTTTGCATAAAAAAAAGAGAAAACTATTTACATTATTTCTATTTTCAAAAATGTTATACTTGATTGAATTTGTTGTCATGATATTATTGACAAAAATTACTCGTCAAGGAAAATCGGATGCTAAAATTATGAATAAAGCATCTACGCAAGGTTGTGCGCATAACGCTAGTGTTTATTCACCAATATCTCTACAGAGATTTGAAAAGTAAATATATCACTTTATAATTATCCTTTCTCCTTAAGGAGTTATGAATAAAATCAAAATTAGCGATGCTCCAAAAAGTTCGACATGAGTGGTTGTGTACCAAGGTTCAATATTTATATCAGTCGAATAGAAATTATAATTCCGCAACTTTAATTACCTATTTGTCGAGGCTGTGCAGAAATGTGATTGATGAGTCAATATAACAAAATCCACGTGATACGCCTCGATATATTATTGCAACAAAATATCGAGTGCGTATATCAATTTAATATGAAAATTATGAATTGATTTCTTCCCTAATAGTAGCTGAGTAAAATAATGAGATATTATACTTATAATATTACTTCCATCCAATTAATGGTCAAGCTTCATGAAGCATATGTTGCGTTTATAAAATGACCATGGTCGCAATGATAAAATTTTGGACGTGAAAAAAGGGAAATGCTCTGGTAAAGGTCGTATTAGTAATTTCACCAAAAGTGAAATAAAAGTGGTGCACCGCATGAAATATAAATGGGTAAAGTTATTGACAATGAGCATGCTTTAAATTGTGACAAGCTATATCATTTATAAAAGGCTATTAAACCATACTGATTATATATTGTCATATGGCCAAATATTTTGGTGACCTTTACCATGCCTTCAAAATCAAAGGCAAAAGTATGAATTTTATCATTGAAAATGGCTCATTAAAATTGACACATTGAGATGTATTCAAATCATGAGCTAAATAAAGATGATGAATTTATGTTTTGATATAAAAGAGAATATTTCTGAAAACCGAACTTAGCCGAGGCTAATGTTCAGACGATATCAGGTACAATAGTTATAATATAGTTAATGCCTTGCACTAGAAGAATTTTACTCAGAATAATAGAGAAATTATCTATATGAATTTGTGTTATCTGATAATGAAGTTCCCAGCTATACATTCTGATTTTATTTTTCTACATAAGGCAAATTAAAACGAATATCATCATAAAGTAGATGATTTAATGACATTCATAATGTGGAATGATTTTTTGATCATCCATAATCATCAATATAATCCGAAAAATTATAAATTCGCATGGACATCTTTTATGGAACCACATTTTTTTATCAGCTAGTGATTATCTCAAGGCAAATCAATATGAGACTTGTATTGATTTAACTCTCCGTCAATCATATTATAAGATGTCGTGGGCCCTTGACAAAGAATATATTTATAGCAATCTTTGTTAATTGTCACTTTGATAAAGCAATTCTCTCACTGTTAGAGGGAGATATAAAGCCAATTTAAAAGGAATGACGTGAAATTGTTTGAAACGCATCAAGTTTGTTGTATTATGATCCATGTACATATTAATATGAACTTAAAATTCAAAGGATCATTCATTAGCAAAAAGTTATGAATCAATTACTTGATAAGTGTGCTAATATAAAAGAGTGGCAAAATCAAATGTTCCAATATTAAAGGTTCATATAAGAAATGATGTCCCTATGCAACAAAATGTTTAAGATTTAAAAGACCAGATATTGTATTTTTAAATTAATTGCAATGATTTGTTTCAATGTAGTATAAGATGTCTCATGTGAACACGAGGGGGATAATCAAAATGAGTAATTGATTAGTGCATTGCACTCTTTTTCCCTTAGATAAGGTTTATCTCACTGGATTTTCCTAGTAAGGTTTTTAACGAGGCAATCCTAATAGTATTAAAACTCCATTCAAAATCGATTATAATATTGTACTTTTTTTTCCTTTAGCTATTGTTCTCTCTCACTAGGTTTTCCTAGCAAGGTTTTTAATAGGACAATCCTATCAATACCATACTCTGTATAAAGATTGATCATAACAATATACTCTTTTTTTCTTAACTAAATCTTTTTACCGCACGATTTTTCTTAATAGAGGTTTTAACGAGGCATATTATCTCAACAAGTGTCATCCAAAGGAGAGTGTTGTAAACGGAACGGGAAAGTGGATGACCCTTTCTATCCCAACCTTTTGTAACACCTATTTAATTGTAAGTTAATATTGTATAATATGTAAGTGTAACTTGTGCCCTTTGGTTTTCATCTCATTATGACCAAAAGGGCTATCTAATGGGGTCATCTCCATGTAATGTGTACACATATATTAAAATGAAACCTTTCACACTTCCCTAATCTATTCTCTGGTTCAATATTGACGCGCACCGAATGCATCAATAAAATATATTACCTAGACCAACTATCTTGTAGATAGTGGTAAATGGTCGATCCTACTAGGATCGAAATCTTTCTAAGGTCAAAAAGAAAAGAAATGAGAAAAAACAGGGGTTTTGAGAGAATGAATAAATTAACTAATCTAATTAGCAATAAAATAAATAAAGGAATGAAAATTGTTTTAAAATCAATTAATGAAAAACACCTAGGTCAAGACATACAAGTTTGTTTCGATAAAATATTGGATTTGGTCATCAAATCTATGTAAATTATGCAAATCAAAAGTATTATAGTGTAGCTATAGACCCAATAACATACGCGGTTCCTCGCACTTCCTAATCTCGATAGCTAAAGTACGACAATGACAACTTCTCTATCAATCGTATAACTCTATACTCAAGCGCATTGAGTTTAACACGGTGATCGCGGTGAGTTTTATGAAGTCACTATAAATACAAATTCCCATCAAATTTGTAACGTCAAAGAAGCTTAATCATAGACATAATGCTGATTAAAAATGTAAGTTACATAGTTTGATTATTATATGAATAAGATAGGAAATTAAAATGATTTAGTGACCAAGTTTGGGCACCATTTCGTGCACCAACTTGAGCTAGACAGTGGGTCTCACCGACTGTCAAGTAGCAGTCTGTTTAACAGACTAAAAGCGCAGTTAAATTTATTTTTTAAAATAAATTTCGTAACATCAGTACGGAAAAAACAATTTGTGGCCTAGTTTCAAATTTCAAAATTGAAATTTGAAAATCAAAATCCTCAATGTTATTTCGGATGTGTTTTAGGCTTTCACTGTTTTAAAAGTGGAGTTGTTGGTTTTAAGGTTTAAGGGTTTACCTTCACTAGAGTTTTTTAGAAGTTTAATGTGTTATGGTGCGTTTAATGTGTTCAGGGTATAATAATTAAATTTGATAGTTGTTATTGTAAGGTTTGTGTTGGTGTTCGAGGGATTTAGTGTTTGGCTTTACATTTTTGGATTTTTTTTTTAGAAGTTTGCATTGTTGTTATGTTGTATGGTTCTTGGTTTACACTTAGGGTGTGTTTGATAGCAAAGAAGTTTTCAATGAGAAAAAGTATTTACCTTAGTAAATTTTCTCTAGAGAATTTTCTTAAAAGAATTTCTCATTGTTGTTTGATTGCACATGACAAAATTTTCTTTTTCAATTTTCTGCTGTTTGATAGATAATGAATTTTTTTTAATTTTCTACTAGATTTTTCTGCAGTCCCACGAATTCGAACCAAAATTAAATTAAGATGATAATTAATCAAGGTTACTCACCGAAATTGAATCGGCAACGACTATCTTGAAAAAAATTAATGAACTCAAAATAATCATAATAACTTAATTAATTGATATCTAACATAAATGAAAGAAAATAAATAATGTTTCAGCATTCTTCAAAAAAACTTATGTTTTAGCTTCTAAAAGTAATCTAAATCCTTCTTCAAGTTTTCATCCAACTGAAAAAATATATTCGTATCCTTAACTTCACCTCCTAATAAAAAGCATGGCACACATTACGTCTTCTTAACTTAGTTCAAGAATACTACAAAGCTCTTTTTGAAGACGTGCACAATCTGTGTGTGCAAATGCATTTGCTAGTTTGTTGGCAGCTGCAGTTAGTCCTTGCTCGGTAGTATCAACTTTACTACTTTTTTTCCTTTTAATTATCTAGTCATTTGATGCCATACGGGTTGAATTGGATAACGAGTGATTCACCTCATCTTTTTCTTCTTTAGTTTCCAAAAATAAAATAAAGTAAAGCCTTCCTTAGGTGAATTATTTCTTCAGCATAAATACAACAATTTATGTCTTAAAAGACCAAAAGTGTATTTGAAGCACACCCTCAAATTAATTCACCAAGTACCCAAGAATTCTTGACACTTATAGATAGGTAGAAATGGACAATTTAAGCTAAGAAATACTCCTAGTTAACTAACATACTTTTTATCGTTTTAACATGCATATTTGGCGTATTTGTTGTCGATACATTTATTCAATTCTATTGCATCGTGCATCAAGATTAGGGCGCGCAAATCCTAGTGTGCATCTTATATATAGGCAATGTTTATATCAAAAGTGTGTCGCCCAATTACTAGCTTGTAGCATCATCACTGTTAAATTGGTACCAATCTTAAACATACAAATGCTTTAGAAAGAATCATAAACTGGTGATATGAATCTAGATTAGAAAGTACTATTAAGACTGATCACATTTCTTAACCATTTAGGTCTGTAATGTAAATTTAGAAACAAAAACATTAAGATAACCTACTTTAAGAACACTTTGCTTCATTGCTAATGTCCCCATCCAAGAAAAGAGAACCTTAAAACTACCTTCATGTTACTCCATTTTTATTTGATTTGAATTGCTACTACAATTTTCTAGAATGGGTACCAATTGAGATGAAATCAATAAAACATTTAATCAAAAATGGGATCTTTATTGATGTAGGTTAATGATGGTTTGCACATGAAGGTACACACTTTGATGGGGTGTTTTTCATGTTCTCTGTGATGCTTGGTCCAGTGGCAAATATGGTTACAATGCAGGCACCTTAATCTCATGAATGCTTATTTTATCGGTGGGGGAATCCATTTGTGTGAATGTTTACAACTTGTGTATCTTTATCTATGTTGTAGGAGGAAGAAGCAGGCTTAGGAACCTAGCTCGTGAAGTTCTTGACCATAGTTTAGTGTCGAGCTTTGAGGGAGTACCCACTGAAACACTCAGTGTGGTTTGCATGACATGAGGCCTTGCTAAAGATCTCATGATCTAAAAGAGTGGTTGGGGGGAATTACATGGAAGAAACTAAGATCTACAACGTAATGAGGAAGTGAGAAGATCTTTAATAAGGGGAAATGAGGTGGTTGGAACGTGTTGAATGGCTTCAATGAGGATACATGTTATGAACCTAAGTGACAACCAATTTTTTTAGTGGCGTTAATAAAATGATTTGTGCATCCTACAAGTGATGTATTCTATAGATGGGACGCTTTTTGGGTGGGCACAGGGGATAAGTGCATTGCCAAGAAATAATAGCATTTTGGTTAGGATATATTTGATATTCTACTCCAAAATTTTGATATTTTGTACATAAATTTTTGTTGTTTGTAACTTGTAATTTAAAATTTTACATACATATATAAAGCATTTAATCAATCACTTTACAAACAAGAATCTCACATAGGCCTATAATCAAACATTTTCTAAGTAAGGCATCAACCAAATTAATGAAGTAGAATTAGTTTTGCTAATATCTTATAAACGAAAGAAAAAAAGTGACCACATTAAAATTGAGATTGTGCTGTAGAACATACCTCTATGTTCGTTCAAAGTTTTTCAAAAAAATTGAGATTGTTGAGAAGAAAGTGAGAAACTTAAGTTCTCAAGATGGGAGGAGATCACATAGGCAAAAGTGAATCGTTGAGGATAAAATTTGTTGGAGTTTATAAAGGAATAGATTTGAGAAGAGATAGTTGCAGGAAGAGATTTAAGATGAGATAGTTTAAGCCATGAGTAGACTAGTTCTTATAGAAGAAGGATGCCGAGTTTGGGTGGGATTCGTTCAATAGAAAATCATGAATTTCCACCCTGAAACAAAAGAAGAAAAATGAAGAAAATATAAACGTGGGTTTTTTATGGGGTTACAATTCTATCAAACACTAAATAAAACGGTTATATTGAAAAACCACACAATTTTCTATGATTTTTTTCTTTTTTTTTGCTATCAAACATACCCTTAAAGTTTGTGTTTTAAGATTTTATTTTTGAATTCCTTTTTAGGGTTTTATGTGTATGTGTTTTCCTTTTTAAGTATTCTTCTTATTAGGCATGTCAATAAAGAATGACAAACGTTGTTGGAGTTGTGGTAGCCTCGACCACTTTGAAGACTCATACGCACTGTAGGAGCCTTGCCCAAAGTGTTCAACTGGTTTCCTAGGAAAGAGGCGAGTCAAAAAGGAGGGCCCTAATAAGAATCGAACTTTTATGGTTTGTAATACAAGGAGGAAGGTGTGTGGGTTATTTAATTGGGATGACTATCAACGCTCTCACCCAACAATGCCTACCTATTCAAACACAAGGCAAAATTACGGTTATGGTGGAAGTGATTGCAATTGTCAATGTGAGAAAGGGAACAGTTCTGGAGGGAACGATAGATGTTCATCCGATAAGGAATGAGAAAGTGAGGTTGAGATGGAGTTCTCGACATTATTCATGGAGCGATTGACAGTTAGTGGTATGCATAAAATTTCTAGAGCAACAACAACAATCATTAGAAGGAGTGACTGAAGAGTGTAGAGGTTTAAAGGTTGTGTAGATTGTCATCTAGGGACTATTATTGTTGGATTATTGTCCCATCGTTTTAGTAATTAATACTAATTTGGATCTTAGTGTAGTAAATATTTTGTTCTCTGGTTTGTTGGTTGTTGGTTGGATCCTTGTTGGTTTGTTGGTTTGTAGACACTTCTGATATGTAGTCAATCGAACTTTGTACTCCTATGTTGTTTCATAGTTTGTTTTATAGTTCTTTGGATATTGTTTTCCCCATTTCAGGGAGTTGTTAATTTGAATGTTGTTATTCCTACATCAAACAAATCATAGTAGAGTACGTATAATGTTTTCAATAGAGCATCGAAATGGTATTCATATTGAATACATGACAGTAAAGTTGAGTAAAAAAATTGTACCATAATGCATCAAGAAATGGTAGATACCCCAGATTAACTATTTGGTGCATGGAGCACTAAAACCTGATTGGTAGAACTTGTTTAAACCTACTTGGGAAACCAACTCCCTAATAGCCAAACCAAAATGGAAACAAAAGGAAAATGTAGTTCAAGTATTCAAAAGAAAACCATGAACAAGACCTACTTTACTGTTTAATACATGCCTAAATAAAGTTGTTAAAAAATATGTGAAAACCATTAGTAAGACCCCATCAAGACTCCCTGCTTACTTATCACTGCCCTTGCATGATGGTTGCCCAATGGTGGATAACACATTCCAACCACTTAGCTGTGCCTTCATCTGCACAACTACCTTATTGATCTCGGACCCGTACTTTGAAATGTGTCGTTCGACTGCAGCCACACGATCTCCCACTAAGCGGTAGTTGTGCCCCAACCTTGTGTCAAACCTATCCTCAACTTTGTCCATAGTTTGACTGAACAAATTTACGATCTCCTCCTTTATCATGTTGCAATCGTTCCTCATCTTGGCTGCCACATCCGTCTTCAAGCTAACGCTGATTAAATGGATGACCACCTTAACCTTTTCAAGGTCCTCCTTAACATCCTGGAGTTTATGAAGTATTTGTTGTTGTTAGGATTGTAAAGGAGGGGATATGGCCTCATTCACATGCTGGTTCACCTCTCCCGTCTCCATTGGTGGAATGAAATTGTTATGGTCCGGGACACTCACATGGTCAGCTTTATCAACATGGTTCTCATTTTGGTCCTGAATTAGCTAGGCCACTTGCATTTGGGTCTTATGTAGATCATCATTAAGGGTCACACCCCATCCCTGTTCAGTTAGTGAGACCTCTAACCCTAACATGAAGAGACAAAAACATAAAGAATTTGACATACCAAATAAGAAAGCATAACAAACACCAACTTTGACATGCTGAGAAGCAATAAATGGATCAGTTTTGAAAGAATTGAAGAAACATGTAAGTTTTTACCTTCATTGTGCTTTTGACCTGGAGGAGAAGTGCCATTTCCATTGTGCTCTTCACAAGTAGGTTAAAGAGTGTGAGGAAGAGAACCTTCTTTGAAAATCAGCTTGACACCATGGTTTCCTAAATTCTCAACTTGGGAAACCTCCATACCTAAGACATTCAACATGAAGACATTAATTATAACAATGCATACAAAATAAAGTAATTTGAATAAATATCAAACATTACCTTTTTTTGGACCTCTTTCTCTTGGGCATTATCATACGAATCATTATGGTTCTGTTTCAGGGATGATTCCCCATCTTCTTCCTTGACGACTTCCTCTTCTCCATCAAACTCAGAGTCTTATTCAGAGTCATCCTCCATCAAGTACTCTGACTCATCATCATTCTTCATAGAAATGGCCTCTTCCTCCTCTTCCTCCTCCTCCTGTTTAGAGTCATTTGTTTCGGTTCAGCTGAGAATTCTTCCTCTTTTTGCCCCTTGTTTCTTCTTATTTTGGTGAGGCATTCCTATTTTTTCTTGTTGTATTGAGACATTCCTTTCTTCTTTTGGTTCTAGTAGGGCATTTAATATTGAGGTATTCGATATCCATTTCCCATCCACCTTGGTGTATGACATCTTGTCGAAACTCTTCTCTCCAATTATGCCACGAGTGTTTTTCAGTACATCTTTGTACTCATATTTCAAAGGTGGTGAGAGACTTCTCCACAAACAACTTGCATAAATAGTTGACATACGACATACCTATCTATTTAGATTCTGATTTTTTTCGGGTAGTTGCCTTCAATATGTGTTGACCCTCACACTTTCCCATGCAACAACGCCATTTTTATATCACCACTCAAGTATATGTATTGTTTGGAGGTTGAGAAGGCCTAGCAAACTTCCTCAGCTTTGAAGACAATCGTTCGGGATGACTGTTGGTTGATCCATTCTCTGTTTAGACTCAGAGCACAATATCAGTTACCTTCCTCGAGCCCATCTTCTTTTATGCACTACCTAAATTGGTAGTGGGACAAGAATGACCTCTAACTTCACTAGCAGCCCTTACCTTCGTCATACTCTGTAACTCTTAGGGTTTATAGTGGAGTTAAAAATAAGAGGAAGTAGACTTGGGATTGTGAAGCAAAAGAAATGAGTCTCCACTTTAACCACTAGCCACCATCAACTCACAATTAATGTTGATGAACTCCCAATCCACTCCCCCAATGCCCATTTAACTTTCGAGTAACGACAACTCCCTAGCTCCCCTCCCTCATTCTTGACACTCAGCAGACATGCACCTTCTTATGTCTCCACTAAACCCCACTACATTGCCCCATACATTCTGAAACTGCGACCTATAACCGAATGAACCAATAATAAGTAGATGAACCATCATTTTACACATCATGTGACAAAATCAACTTAAAGATAAGCAATTGAATGAACCAACAACATTAGAGGAATATATGAAAGTAACATTATCACAATAAATAATAAATAAATATTTTTAAGGCTGTATGTGGTACTTTTTCCCCATGTAGAAGACATTGGAGATATGAATACCTCTTCCCTTGATCCCATGTTACAACTTACATTAGCAAAGCAACATATAAAATATCAAATGAAAATGACATAAGAATTACCCAAAATGATTCTTATATCGACAAACCAAGTCATGAATTATGTGAGGCATTCCATTGGGTTTACGCACCTTAATCCACGCTTCGACTTCCCCGGACTCCCGATATTCGACCCGACTAGCTCCCCGATACCTGAGCTATGTTCCCCTAAGTCCCTGAAGTCCAATTTTACATATTTAAGTATGTTTATAGGTGTTTGGGTATGTATTTAAGTAAAAAATCCAAAAACAGGCCCTTAAATTCAGTTTTTATCTAGCAATAGCGCGCAAGGTTGAGTTAGCACGCTAGGGGATCTGTCTAGCGCTCTACTGTTCTTCGTTTTGAAAAATAGTTGAGTGTCCAGACTGATTGGCGCGCTAACCAGCCTAGTTAGCTTGCTAATTGCCCTCTGGGACATTATTCTCAACTCGATAATTTTGTCTCAAACTTTCCAATTAGCTAACTAGACCCATTTAACACTCTCTCCATATTAAATTGACCTAAAACAACAATTAGAACAACCTCCGAACAAAGATGCACCATTCGAGTTCGAGCTACAAGAAGCTCCATTAGACTCTTCTCTGCTATCTCTCCTTCGTCGACCCTCACATATTGGACTTTTCATAGTGTTTTCTACTAATGTATTAGCATATATATTAAAGTCAGAAAAGAATGACAGAATGGAATAATTTTATTCAGCCATTTTGGCGTGTTTAAATAGAAAATTACAGAGTAAATGCTTTACATAAAAATAGCAACTAATTGATCCTAATTGATCCTAATTGATCCTATCTTATCAAAACAGACACGGGATCCTAATTGATCATAATTGATCCTATCTTATCAAAACAGATTACAGCTAATTAAAAAACCGTTATACAGCTAATTACTTCTAATTCTAATTAATTACAAATAGAATAAATATACTAAATAACAATCCTAATAATTATGTTAATATTCTCGACACCCCTCCTCAAGCTGGAGAATAGATATCGATCATTCCCAGCTTGGATAGAAACCCTTCGAACATAGTAGTAAAAAGTCCCTTAGTAAGAACATCAGCGAGCTGCTCAGATGATGGAACAAAGGGTATGCGGATATCGTCGTTTTCCAGTTTCTCCTTGATGAAATGTCGATCTATTTCGACATGTTTTGTTCGGTCATGCTGCACAGGATTCTGAGCAATATTGATTGCCGATTTGTTGTCGCAGTACAACCTCATCGGTTTATCTCCTTCAACCTTCAAATCTCCTCTAAGATCTTCCGAAGCCATAACAACTCACATACTCCTTGAGCCATAGCTCGAACTCGGACTCAAGATCGCTTCGAGAAACAACTGGTTGTTTCTTGCTCCTCTAAGTAACTAAGTTGCCCCAGACATAAGGAGCAATAGCCGTGGTAGATCTCCGTCTGTTGAACTTCGCCCCCAATCGGCATCGGTGAAGATCTCCACTCTTCGGCTCCCATTCTTTGAAAACATAATTCCTTTACCCGGCTTCCTTTCAAGTAATGAAGAATCGATGAACACCTTGGAGTGTTTTTCGATGGATAATGCATAAACTGACTAACCAAGCTCACTCAAACGCAATATCTGGCCTTGTATGCGCCAAATAAATTAGCTTCCCCACCAGCTTCTGATACCGGTTCTTGTCCACAGCCTCAGCACCATCTAATTTTTCGAGTTTCTGATCCGGATCGACAGGAGTTGCCACTGGTTTACATCCGAGTAATCCAGTCTCTTTCAAAAGATCAAGAACATATTTTCTTTGTGAGATAACTGTTCCTTTTGAGGATCTAGCCACCTCCATTCCAAGAAAATATTTGAGCTGTCCTAGATCTTTGACTTCAAACTGGTTGGATAAGAAGTTCTTCAGTGACTCCAACTCTACTATGTCATCTCCTGTCATCACAATGTCATCTACATACACAATTAAAATAGCAATTTTACCATGATTGTGTTTGTAGAACTTCGTGTGATCTGAATGAGCTTGAGTGTAACCACATTGTTTCACAGTTCTCGTGAATCTTTCGAACCATGCCCTCGGAGATTGTTTCAATCCATATATGGATTTCTTTAGCTTACATACTCTGCCATCCTTCTTTAGCTCATCAAAGCCTGGTGGAGCTTCCATATACACCTCCTCCTCTAGTTCGCCGTTTAAGAACGCGTTCTTCACATCAAACTGTCTGAGAGGCCAATCCAGATTAGCGGCTAACGAGAGAAGAACACGTACGGTGTTTAGTTTGGCCACAGGAGCGAAGGTTTCCTCGTAGTCAAGGCCGTATGTCTGAGTGAAGCCTCGTGCTACGAGTCGAGCCTTGTATCTCTCAACCGAGCCATCAGCATGGTATTTTATGGTAAACACCCACTTGCTGCCTACACATTTTTTTCCTTCGGGTAAAAAGGTAAGATCCCACGTGTCATTCTTCTTCAGGGCCTTCAACTCCTCAAAGACCGCCTCTCTCCATCTCGGAACCTCTAGAGCTTCATGTATCGACTTAGGTAGTTCATCATCCATAATCCTGGTGGAAAAGGCTTTGAAATCTGGTGAGAGCTTATGATAAGATACGAAATTGGATATTGGATGTTTTGTGGTACATGATCTGACACCTTTGCGTAAGGCTATGGGTTCAAAGAAATCTGTAGAAGGTTCTAAATTTAGAAGAGAAGTAGGAGAAAGAGCAGTCGTACCTTGGACCTCGGTCGAGTCCGATGATTGGCCCACCTCGGAAGCTGGTGGAATATTACTTGGTTGAGTCCTCCTTTTAGAATAAACACGAAGTTCAGTAGGTGGTTCCAAGTTGTTTTCTACCTGGGTCTCACGAGGTTGTGAATTTATAGGTTGTGAAATCCTAGGATTAGTTACAGAAATAATTGATTCCACTGAACTATTTTCAACCGATTTTGGCAAAGATATTTGTTCCCAAAAACTCATTTCAGAATCATTCTCCCCCGGAATTGAGTTTTTTTCAAAAAAAGCTTGTTTTTCAAAAAAAGTGACATCCATACTTACGTAATATTTTCCAGATTTATGATCAAAACATTTATACCCTTTTTGTGTTGGTGAAAAACCAAGAAATATGCATTTATGTGCCTGAGGATCAAGCTTTCCTCTATTATGGTCGTGTATATGAACAAAAGCAATGCAACCAAAAATTTTAGGTGTTAAATCAGTGAACGATCTATTTCCAGGAAACATATTCTTTAGTGCTTGCAAAGGAGTGATGTAATTAAGAACTCTTGTAGGCATTCGATTAATCATATAAGTTGCAGTTAAAAGCGTTTCATTCCAAAAACGATTAGAAACATTCATAGCAAATAATAACGCCCTAGACACCTCTAATAAATGCCTATTTTTCCTCTCAGCCACTCCATTTTGTTGTAGAGTATCAACGCAAGAACTGTGATGAATAATTCCTTTTTTCTTTCAAAAAATCACCTAAGATTGCATTAAAATATTCTCGGCCATTATCGGTTCAAAGAGCTTGAATATTAGTATGAAACTGAGTATTAATCAAAGAGTGAAAAATTTTGAAAACATTTGCGGCCTCGGATTTTTCCTTTAGAAGATAAATCCATGTGACTCTAGTGTGATCATCAATGAATGTGATGAACCATCTAGAACCTGAGGCAATATTTACTCTCGAAGGGCCCCAAATATCACTATGCACGAGTGAAAAATGTTTTGATGGCATATAATTCAAAGAAGGATAAACAGATCTATGATGTTTGGCCAACTCACAAACTTCACAACAAAAAGATGAAATGTCTTTATTTTTAAAAAGATTTGGAAACAAATATTTCAAGTAATTAAAACTGGGATGGCCTAACCTATAATGCCACAACATTATGTTATTCTCGCAAGACAAGGTAGTTAAACATCTTGGTTTCTGAACTTGTTCATCTGAAGGATTTTTCTAGACCAAGTGATATAGTCCATCAACTTCCTTAGCATTGCCAATCATCTTCCCCGAACAAGGGTCCTGAAATTCAAATCCAGCAAATGTTATTATAGCAATACATTTGCAATCATGAATAATACGACTAACAGAGATGAGATTGCAAGAAATCTTTGGAACATGTAGGACATTTAGTAATGTAAGAGATGGAGACATAATAATAGAGCCTTTTCCAGCAATAGAGGTTAGAGAACCATCGGCAATTTTAACTTTCAAATTTCCAGATAAAGGATAATATGAAGAGAATATGGAGGAACTACCAGTCATATGATCGGTTGCCCCTGAATCTATGATCCAAGGGTTTAATTTTGAGCCGCTTTGTGAAAGTTATAGGGTAAGTGCCTTTTTGAGCTAAAGAAGAAGAGGCAATGTAAGATGATGAGTTAGGAGTGTTGGATACAATTGAATGAGAACTCATTAGTTGATACAATTGCTTTAGCTGTTCTTTGCTGAAGGCAGACGTCTCTGAGGCAGATTTCGGCTCTTTGGAAGTGTCTTCGGATGAGGCATGAAAACCCTTTGAATCACGAGGATTCCGGTTAGATGAAGGATTCTCGGCTGGCTTTCCATGCAGCTTCCAACATTTGGCCTTAACATGCCCTGGCTTGTTGCAATGCTCGCAGATTGGCCGGTCTTTATCGCTGCGATGGTCGTTGCGGCGTGGTGGCTGACTAGAGAAAAGGGCAGAAGGCTCGGTGGGAGCTGGTGAGTGTCCTCCAAGCATGACGGTCCGCCGGCTCTCCTCTCTTCTGACCTCGGCAAAGACTTCTCTAGTACTCGGTAGTGGATCACGACCAAGAATGCGTCCTCTCACTTCATCTAATTCCTTATTAAGGCCGACGAGGAATTCGAAGACACGTTCTTTTTCCACCATTTTCTGAAACAAAGCCCTGTCCTTCGCACAGCTCCACTCATAATCGCCGAACATATCTACCTCTTGCCACAAGGTTTTTAAGTCGGTATAATATTGAGTGACAGTTTTCTCACCTTGTTTTAGCCTCCATAGCGAGTTTTTAGCTCAAACCACCGTCCCGCATTCCCGAGATCGAATAAGTCTCGTTCACAACGATCAAATGTCATGAGCCGTAGGTAGGAAGAGATAGGTTCTTCCTACACTCGAGTCCATAGAATTTATGAGCCAAGACATGATCATCGAATTCTCTCGCCTCCCATTTTTCGAACCTTCATCTTTCTCGGTGGGTCTCGCATTGGTACTGTAAGATAGTCGAATTTTCCACGGCCTCGAATGAACAGGTTTCACCGATTGGGACCATCAGTAGGAAATTGTTTCCATTCAGCTTGTGAGAAGTGATGGAAAGGTTTTGGAAAGATTCAGTGGTTAAGGGAATTGAGGGTGAGCGAATAGAGCTCATAGAATCGATACCAGAGGTATCATCAGAGGGTTTAGCCATTTAGGCTTTGATACCATAAAGTCAGAAAAGAATGACAGAATGGAATAATTTTATTCAGCCATTTTGGCGTGTTTAAATAGAAAATTACAGAGTAAATGCTTTACATAAAAATAGCAACTAATCGATCCTAATTGATCCTAATTGATCCTAATTGATCTTTTCTTATCAAAACAGATTACAGGATCCTAATTGATCCTAATTGATCCTAATTGATCCTATCTTATCAAAACAGATTACAGCTATTAAAAAACCGATTATACAGCTAATTACTTCTAATTCTAATTAATTACAAATATAATAAATATACTAAATAACAATCCTAATAATTATGTTAATATTCTCGACATATATGTATGACAGTCCCAATTTCCAAGCCACCTTGGGACCCACCATGTCGCATTCCACGTCACCAAGCCCTGCCACGTCAAACCCTCTTATCCTTGACGCCTCGCGAACTAACTAGTTGCTTACACTTTTTCTGCTAACCTTAACCTAGCTAATTAATCTTTATATAAGTATTATTGATTTCATTAGCCATTTGATTGATTTATGAAGTTATATTACAAATTTTAGAGTGGAAGTCTTAAATTAAGTAAGTTATGCAGTATTTAACAATCAGAAGTAGTGGAAAACACGACAAAAGATACCATGTATATATCAAGGTGAGATAAGTATAACAAAAGTTTCATATACATGTAATCATTGTTCTACGGTCCCCAAAACCCGACAAAAATATAAATACGTACATATTGTAGTCACACACGAGCTGGCTCCACAATCTCAAAGGTAGTCACCCAGTACTTCCTTGCCCTTGTCCTTGCTCGTCGAAGGATCTGCACTCAATCATCCAACAAATACAGTGAGGAGTCCCGCGAGTAAAATCCCAAGAGAAGTCTACATAATATTCATGAAATAAAACTGATAATCTGCAAGACATGCAAATATAACACCTGGTGATAGTACGTCATATTCCCATGAATGTTGGCAGCACACGACAAACTAAATCAGCAGCATGAAATAAATAAACAACATATACCAATTAAATGTGCTCATAAATAAAGCAAGATTAGATAAACAACCGTATAATCACTAGAAAACCCTTACCAAAATCAGTCAGTGATCGATAAAATCAAATAAGAACCACGTATATACTACAGGCTTATAGTGACTAAATCCTAGCTTCGGTAAATGGCATAGTCCCTTCCTAACGTTGTTACACATCAGGACCACCCTAATCCTTCCTGATAGTCGCAAGTATATCCTCCTATCGTCGACACGAACACTATCACAAGTAACTCGCACAAACAATTTAGCTAGAACTAATCTATATATATGCAAATCGAAATAGGAGTGAAACCCACCAGCAATCACACATGAAATGCGATATCGATAAACCAAACCATGAATTATGTGAAGCATTCCAATGGGTTTACACACCTTAATCCGCGCTTCAACTTCCCCGGACTCTCGAAATTCGACTCGACTAGCTCCCTGATACATGAGCTATGTTCCCCTAAGTCCCCGAAGTCCAATTTTGCATATTTAAGTATGTTTATAGGTGTTTGGGTATGTATTTAGGTAAAACATCCCAAAAACGTCCTTTAAATCCAGTTTTTATCTGGCATTAGTGTGCTAGGTGGAGTTAGCGCGCTAGGGGATCTGTCTAGCGCTCTACTGTTCTAGTTAAGTGACCAGACTGATTCGCACGCTAACTAGCCTAGTTAGCTTGCTAATTGCCCTCTGTGACATAATTCTCAGCTCAAGAATTTTGTCTCAAACTCTCCAATTAGCTAACTAGACCCATTTAACACTCTCTCCATATCAAATTGTCCCAAAACAACAATTAGAACAACCTCCGAACAACAATTTGATCAATTTCCTCAAATCCCATAAATTCACTAGTTTTTTCCAATTTCTTCAAAACACCCATTTATTCAAAACTAGTTGTAAATCCTTAGTAAAAAAATATCACAAAACATATATTTAATCAATTTTCCATCAAAATGGAGAAAAAGCTATTGTTGGTTTCTAGATGTGCTGTGACATCCAAGATTTTTATCAACTTGATTAGGCGGCTAATTAAGTACTTTGGAATTCAATTTGGGATTTAAGTATCTGAGGTGGGACCTTCGCTCGCGAGATTTCAATTAATCTAAAAAATCAAGTTTTCTTTTAAGTTTAGCTAGAAATTTTAATTATTAAACTTTTCATTAATGTGTAAACATGTTGAGCTTGTGAGAGAGAACAAAAAATTTATTAGCAAAATGATACAAGACATAGGGTAAAGAATAAGTTATGCACAATTATTTTATTTAATTACCATAGAGAAAAAGGAGTCTGTAAATATGTAATTAGTTGTAATAGCTATCCACATTGAAATGTAGAGTGAGAGTTATAATATGTGGAGTACTTGATTTAATCAATCGATTATATATATAATTTAATAATAGTTACTTTAAAAAAGTTGTATAGTTATTTAGTTCAAATGCAACACTTAAACAATGACACAATTACATGTAACGTGCTTTCGAGATAGGGAAAGCTATCCAAATTAATGTACCGGTTGAATGAGAGTTATATATATATATATGGAGACTACAAATAATCGATTATATATATAGGCATAAATCGAAATAAAAAAAAATTGAAGAAACTAAAATCACAAATAATGTTATGTGTAGAAAATACAGGCATAAATGATCATCGCATAAATAAGTGACTAAATGGTATAAACGATATTCCAAGTAAAAAATACAGGTGATTTCCAAAAAAGTAGGCATAAATAATTGATTAAATGCTATAAACGATATTTCAAGTCACGTAGGAAACTATTGTTATTCGTGCTTTTAATATATACTAGTTTCAAGACGTGCTACGCACGATTCCCCCCGCTCGCGGGAATTAATTTCTAAGAATTTATTAACAAAATTTAAAATTGTAATTAAAATTTAAAAATTATAAATACAAGTACCTTTTTTAGCTTATCAATATTCTCTAATGTGATTGAGATAAGATGTGAATGAAAAAATAAGCTAATCATGCTAGTACATTACCTCCTCAAAAAAAGTGTATTGGATTGATGAAAATGAGTTCATAATTGATTTGGAGATAAAAAAAAAAAGCATAGTGGATTGATAAGGAGTTAGAGTTTGATTTGGATACAAAAGAAAATGTTGATTTAGAGATAAAAAAAGAAGAAGTATGAGCAAATAGGTAAATTTCATTACCACTCAAAAATTTATGATTCGTGCTTTTATATATATGATAGATATATTTATCTATACTATTATAATAGCAATCCCAAAACGGTTAACCGTGAAGCATTTTTGGCTAAAAGTCCCAAGTATACCCTTCTTACCTTAAATGAAAACAATTCAAAATAAGGACAATTTGGTAAGTGAATAATTAAATCTATTTTAATCGGCGGTTTCAGAGAAAAAACCTTTTAACTTTGCGGTTCCACTAATTTTAGAACGAATTGAAACATAAAATGGGGTTCCTCTCATGGTGGAAGGGGAAAGGAGGCGCAGAACCGAAACCGATATATCAATAAAACCACCTCCGCGAGTTCTTCAATGGCGACCGCATCGTCTTCGATTTCTTCTTCTTCATCTTCTTCATCGGATTCGTCTTCTTCATCGTCGCGTCGCGACCGCCGTCTTCGCCGAAAGAACAGGGACTTGATCAAGATCCGCAAGAAGAGGGAGTCGCGATCGAAGCGCGGAAGAAGGCATCGCAACGGATCGTCGCGTCGCGACCGCCGTATTCGCCGAAAGAACAGGGACTCGATCAACCAATTCTTCCTCTTCTTCCTCTTCGTCCAATTACAGGTCCTCTTCTTGGTTTTTTTTGTTTTGATTCAGCAATCCTGATTTGGGGGTTTATGAGGGCTTGAACTTTGCTACTGAATTTGAGTTGGGAAGTTGCGATTTTTCGTCTAATTGTAGGACATCGTCTTCGATTTCTTCTTTTTCATCTTTGTCATCAGATTTGTCTTCTTCATCGTCGCGTCACGACCGCCGTCTTCGCCGAAATAACAGGGACTCGATCAAGATCCGCAATAAGAGGGATTCGCGATCGAAGCGCACAAGAAGGCATCGCAACGGCGGCCACACCTCTTCTTCCTCTTCGTCCAATTACAGGTCCTCTTCTTGGTTTTTTTTTTATATTCAGCAATGCTGATTTGGGGTTTAGGAGGGTTTGAACTTTGCTACTGAATTTGAGTTGGGAAGTTGCGATTTTTGTCTAATTGTAGGACATCCTTAGAAGAAAAGAAACGAATTGAATTAATTACTACCCGTTTGGATCCCCACATATTTATTTTATTTGAGACTTTCTAAAACTGTTTTTTTTTATCCCTCAATGGTGTTGAGATTCCTAGCACTTCAAGGCCCCAATCTTATACAGTCAGCTACAGGTCTGCAAATGTATATCCTCTGAGTTTTTTTTTTCCCTTAAAAAATGACTGCAATGGGAAATAATGACTACAGAGATTTGTCTGAGACGACTAATAGTCTTTTTTTTTAATGGTATGATATGATATGTAAGTTGAAGTTTGATTGCATTGGGAGGAGATTAATGGAAGCTATTCAAGCATGTGAGGTAGCTTGGGGAATAAAAAAAATTGATTGATGAGGTGGAAGTTTAGGTGTCAAAATTTTGGTGTGTGAAAGAGGGCAGAGGAAGGTGTTTATCATCATTAATTGAATTCTAACAACTGGTTGTGAGACCATAAAGCAAATTTGATTCACATTTAACAACCTCAACATACTGGGGCTACCTTATTAACTAAAGTAGTGGATAAGCTTTAAATTATATTTGTTTTGAAAAAGATAAAATCGACCAATTCTATTTTTGAAAAAAATTGAAACAAATTTTTGATTTATAGAGCAATATTAGAGCAAAGTACCATAGGCGAGCATTTTTTATCAAAATCAATTAGCGAATTGCAAGAATATATAACCGTGATAATTCCATAACCATAGTGACAAAAGGGCTTCATCGATAAACACATTAGACTCTATCTTTTATTATTTTTATTTGTTTTTATCAATACTATGACTTTCTTAGGGTACATTAATAGGTAAACTGTTGAGATAGAGTTACATTAAAAATTCTCCAATAAATTAAGAGTTCACACAATAACCATTGATCTACAAAAAATAATATGATCTACAAAAAATTAGATTTATTTTGTTACAAGTATTTGTAATAAATTTTGAAGTATTTTTGTAGATCAAACTCTTATATTCTGCTTGATGTGATGCACTTAATGATATGCTTTTAAAATTCTTCAAATCCTTCTTAATTAGTGCATCTAAAGTTATTTCCAGATATCCTCATGTTGTCAAATTTTGTCTACATCTATTATGGCGAGTTTTTTTGTAAATCACCTCAATTATCTTTCCCTGATTTTAATGTTGATTGGTATTACTCAATACATTTCTCTGAGTCTCACAATTTCTAATTTGATTTGTACGAGTCTTAACACACATCTACATCCTCTATCCTACACTGTCTATATACATACAAAAACTTAATTAGAATGAAAACAAATCCATCCTAATAGTCATTTCAAATCAATAATATGATGTGTAAGCTTAAGCAATGTAGGGCCAATATTTGCGCTAATAAAATGAGAGAAAACGTCCTGCTGTTCTATTAACATAAACAAAAGATGGACCACTCACTTTAACCTTGCTTTTCAGATGCCACTCGAAGTGTGTGGAGAATTCCTCATTTGAAAGATAATGCAAATCTTTAGGAGACATATCAACATATAATTGTTATCGATATCATATTATAAACAGACTTATTTAAAAATGTGATTTTTTTTTATAGCTAAGATTTTATGATCTAATTTTTGTATATTCTTTCTAATATAAACTGTAGTCCAATTGTTGTTAAGTGAAAGATTTATAGCTGGCCTCTGATCAAGATTCGTCAACAAAAACAAAATTTATAACTGGCCTAAAAAAAGGATTTCTAGCTAAATATTGTGTTGGTTGGTCATGTATAGGTTTGACTTTCTCTCCTCACGGTTATTTTAATAGTATAGATATATATAATTTTACAATCTAAAAAATTCCTCCATGTATACCATTACATTATATTGATCAACAATTCAATAATATAGCTGCTACCATGAATGAACAACGGAATCGTCGTCGTTTATCTCAAAGGCAACGACGTCAAAATATGTCAAACTCAGCTAGGGATCACCTACTTGCAGCTCGACGAAATCAAGAGACTCCTGAGACTATCGAACAAAGGAATGTTCGACATCAAAGATATTTACTACGCTATAATTCCATAGAAGGTACATACAATTATATTTTTAAATAATTTATTCACTACTTAATTTATATGTTCTTACTAATATAATACACCATGTTAATTATTATGTATTTTATAGGTACATCTACAAGTAATTTTGCAAAATATAATACAACCGCTTCAAGGTTGACGCACATTCACAAATTGCTAGGTCAAGGTCTTCCAAATGGAAGGTACCAATTAAATTAATTTTTTTTCCAAATAAAATTAATTATTTTATTTTCCTCAGTTAACTTAATTTTTTTTTCTTTACAGGTACCTCTACCAGTAACATTGTCAACCATTCAAGAACCCTAAGATTATCATGTATTCGTCAACAAGCAAGGTTACTTTGCAACCAAAGAGATGGTAATTATATGTTACCGCCATTTACTATATTTTAAATTATGCTATTTCTATTAATATTATTAATTAATTGTATACAAATTTTAATTTCATGTAGGTTCCATTACTACTACGCAAAGCAATCAAAATTTAACGTTGCTTAATAATCGTCGAGTACCATGTTCAAGTTCTTCTAACGCTAGACCATTTCCAAATAGGCATAATAGTGGTAGAAATTTCCCCGCACATTACAACTTCCAAACTATAATACTTGAAGAACCCAGAAATTGTTCATATTGCGGAGCCAGATTATTTGTTCATGAGACCTTAGATTTGTGTTGCTCCAATGGAAAAATAAATTTACCAACACCCGAAAATCCACAAGAATTAATAAACATATTCCTAGATCAAACTGATGAAGGTAAACATTTTAGAGAAAACTTACGTTCTTATAATCATGTTTTTTGCTTCACCTCTATAGGAGTTAATATAGACGAAAACTTAGCAAGTGGCAGACAAGGAGTATTTACTTATCGTGCGCAAGGATCTATTTAGCATAGAATAGGAAGTTTATTACCAATAAATGAATCAAGACCAAGATTCTTACAAATGTATATATATGACACTCAAAATGAAATTGAACACCGACATCAAGAGCGAAACATAACACGACCAAGTCTATTACATAAATTAAAATTAATATTAGATGCACACAATCCTTATGTTCAAGTATTTCGTCAATTAGGTAGACGTGAGGATGTGATGAACTGTAGACTACTGATACAAGAAGTAAGGGTTAATCGACATATTCATGCTTTACCTTCAACACCACAAGTTGTGGCAATACTAATTGGAAATGATTCTTTAGAAGATTTAAGAGAAAGAGATATCATAATAGAAACTAAAAGTGGTAGCCTTCGTAACATTGCTGACACGGCTGCATACTACGATCCCGTACAATATCCTATTTTATTTCCTTTGGGGCAACACGGTTGGCATTTGAAATTGTGTAACTCAAATCACAAAAGAATCAGCTGCAGACAATACTACTCCTATGTTCTTCAGGTACTATTACTACATTTTACTATATATCGTAATAATTTAATTTTTTATAATTTTTTTTTTTACTTTTATTCCTAAAAAAATTTATTTGTTTCAACAAAAACTAACTTTTTTCATATTAGTTTCTCCCATTACACATGTCACTACTTCATTACAGTGGACGTCTTTTACAACAATATGTGGTAGACATGTATGTGAAAATAGAAACAATGCGATTACGATATCTGAAGACAAACCAACATATCATTCGTTCCGAACTATATCAAGGTTTACAAGATGCAACGAATTCAGGAGAAACAACTACAGGTTTTTATGAATGTGATTTTTATATATTATGTATTCATTACAAATAAGTTTATTATCTTACTGTAATTTATAATATTTTGACTTTATTATTTTGCAGGTAATATTGGTAGAAGAATAATTCTTCCCTCATCATATACTGCCAGTCCAAGAGATATGTATAACCGCTACCAAGATGCAATGGCAATCGTCAGGAGGTATGGAAAACCCGACATTTTTATTACCATCACTTACAACACTAATTGGTTGGAAATTACCCAAGAACTATTACCTGGACAAAAGGCTCAAGATAGACCTGACGTAACAACTAGAGTTTTTCGATCAAAACTAGAAGAATTGAAACATGACTTATTTGTTAGAGGTGTGTTAGGTAAAGTAATAGCTCATGTACATGCTATTGAATTTCAAAAGAGGGGATTGCCACATTCACATTTGTTGCTAATTTTAGAAGAAAGTGATAAGTTAAATTGTCCTGATAATTATGACTCTTTAGTTAGAGCGGAAATTCCATGTCCTGTAACCGAGTCTAGGTTGTATTCTATAGTAACAAAACATATGATGCATAACCCATGTGGACCGTTAAACACAAACGCAATATGTATTAAAAATAATAAATGTACAAAATCATATCCGAAAGCTTTTTCTGCATCTACGTCCCAAGGTAATGATTCATACCCTATATATTGGCGGCGCGACGATGGAAAACAAGTCACAATAGGTAATAGAACTTTAGACAATCGTTGGGTGGTTCCATATAACTCTTACTTACTTTTAAAATATAACTGTCATATAAATGTAGAAATTTGTTCAAGCATAAAATCCGTCAAATATTTGTACAAATATGTCTATAAAGGTCCAGATCGCGTTGCTTTTGGAGTATCTACACATACAAGTCGAGATGACGAGATAGCTCAATTTGTTAATGCTAGGTGGATCTGTGCTCAAGAAGCTTTGTGGAGAATATTCAAATTTCAATTGAATGGAATTTCACCTTCTAGTTGGACTACAAATACACTTACCTAATCATCAACAAGTCCAATTTAATATAGATGAGTCTATAGAAGACATATTAAATGATAGTGATAGATAAAAAACTATGTTGACAGAGTTTTTAAGAAAAATGTTATTGACTCAGATGCAAGGCAATACTTATATTACGAATTTCCACAAAGATATTGGTGGAATCAAAGACTTAAAGAGTGGACTAGAAGACAAAATATTCGTAAGGTAGTTGGTAGAATGTACACTATTTCACCATTAGATAGAGAACGCTACTATTTAAGATTATTACTCAATCATGTTAGGGGACTTATATCTTTTGAAGATTTGCGTACAGTTGATGGATTTACATTTGAAACATTTAAACAATCTGCTGAAAAAAGAGGTTTACTAGAAGATGATGATAGTGTAACTCAATGCTTCCGAGAAGCTGCAAATGTACATATGCCACATTCTTTAAGAAGACTATTCGCTACTATTTTAGTTTTTTGCGAACCAATTAGGGTACGTGAGTTATGGGATGAATTCAAGACGTATATGATTGAAGATTACAAAAATGCAAATAAAAACGACCACTCTCTAGATGAATCTTTCTTTCTAAATTGTTGTCTTAAAGGTTTAACCAATTATCTCTCACAACATCAAAAAAATATTACTGATTACGATTTACCCCAACCAACTTCCGAATCAATAACCAACATTAACAAATTTATAGTTGAAGAAAAATCTATTAAAATATCAAAAGAAGATTTAGATTCAATAAGAAAATTAAACAGTCAACAACAAAATGCATTTGAAAGTGTCATCCATAGCATCGATAGTCATGCACATACAATTTTTTTTATAGATGGACCTGGGGGTACAGGAAAAACCTTCTTATACAAATCAATCTTAGCATACATACGTAGTAAAGGATTAATTGCATTGGCTACAGCTGCATCAGGTATTACTGCCATGTCATTGCCCGGGGGTCGTACTGCACATTCAAGATTTAAGATCCCTATTCTATTAGATTCCACTTCAACATGTTTCATCAGCAAACAATCAAACTTAGCAGACCTTTTACGACATGCTTCTCTCATTATTTGGGATGAAGCAACTATGGCTCACAGGCACGCTTTAGAGGCTTTGGATAGAACACTACGAGATATTACTGATATAGATGATTTTTTTGGTGGAAAAAATATAGTATTAGGAGGCGACTTCCGACAAGTATTGCTGGTTGTCCCAAATGGTACAAGATCTGAAACCATATACGCCTCTCTCATTAGAGCACCATTTTGGAAAAACGTAATAAAAATAATGAACAATAAGCGTGCTATAAATGATTGTTTGTTTGCTGATTTTTTGTTGCGAATAGGAAATGGAGAGGAAAATTCTATTAAAGAAGATATGATTAAAGTACCTGATGAAATAAATATTCCTTGGCAAGGAGATCAAACAATACATGACCTAATAGATTTTACATTTTCATCATTACACAAGAGTTCTAATAACAAAGAATACATAATCAATAGAGCTATACTAACCCCAACAAATGAATCAGTTGAACATATTAATAATTTAGTTGTCCAAAAATTCTTAGGTGAAACATATATTTATTATTCATTTGATAGTGTAGAGGACGATACCTTACATCTTTATTAACAAGAATATTTAAATTCTATTTCTCCAATAGGATTACCACCTCATAGACTAATACTAAAAATAGGATGTCCAGTAATTTTACTTAGAAATCTAGATCCGTAAATAGGCTTATGTAATGGAACCCGTTTGATTTGTCGAGTTTTTCATAGAAATATTATAGATGCCGAAATAGCTAATGGACCTTTTAAAGGAACTAGAGTTTTTATACCACGAATCCCACTAAAACCTTCAGATAATGTAAAAATGCCTTTCAAACTTATTCGAAAATAATTTCCAATAAAACTAGCATTCGCTTTGACAATTAATAAATCCCAAGGACAAACTATACCCAACGTAGGAGTTTATCTTCCTGAACATGTTTTTAGTCATGGCCAACTATATGTAGCTTTATCTCGAGGTGTGTCTTTAAGTCAAACCAAAATTTTAGTTAAAAATGGTAAAATAGATAGACATATAGGTACATTCACAAAAAATGCGGTTTATCGCGACGTCCTCCACAATTGTACGTAGCTAAGTAAAATCATAACATATAATATATGAAAATAATTTTTAATATAATAATTGTTTACAATACTTTGCGTCTAATACGATACTGCTTCAATGGATTACGTGACAAGCAACGATGTCTCTATATAACATACGACAAGGTTAGCTTTTTTGTTATTTGGAAAAAAATTACATGATGGAATTGTTTTCGATAGTTTTTATTTATTTATTTTTAATTCCTATTCCTTATAATGTTTTGATGAACTCTAATAGCCATGGTGGTGAGGTTTTTGTTTGAAGATGTGGTAGCAGCGGCGTCAAAAACATTTTTGACATAGGCGTCGTCCGTGAGATATTTCAGAAGTTTTCATAGTTGGTGTTCACGGTTTATCAAAAGAGATGAACTCACTGCCTAGGTAAGTCTTTTAAGGTTTCGTCATTTTTAGTCATTTTACTGTTACTTCTTTTTGCAGGGAATATAAGGAATATTATTGATGCATTTTGTGTTGGGTTTTGGGGTTCATACGTAGCGGAAATTACAAAACAATTTTGACAAAAACCCCAACAGGATCCGAATCTAATTCCATTAAAAACGTTTAAACCATGAAAAAGTTAATCATACCTCAATTTCAATATACATTTCTGAAGGTTGATCGATCTCTAAGGCGCTGCCAACGACGAACGCCCTCTATCAGCAGTCCACACACGAACGGCGACCGAGATTTGAAGTGCTAGCTTCGAGAGAATACCAAACCTTTTTGTTTCTCTCCAAAACGATCCAGAGCATACCCAAAACCCTAAGTCGTTTCTAAAACGAAAATAGAGTTTCGGCCTTTTTTCCTTTTTTGTACCTGTGTTCTAACTTAAAGCGTCTATTTATACAACCCTTGTATATAGACGGTTAAGTAAATTACACATATACCCTTACTTAAAGAAGTATAAGTGTAATACACCACAAGGACGTTTCTGTCATGAATTTTATCACATAAAATTCGTTTTTCTGAATCATCTTAAAATCTCGCAAAACCATTCTTAGTGTGCGACCCAATAGGCTCATACAATGTTGGCAGTGTACCAAAACACATTTTGGTATACAAGTCATAAGCAGTCTCTAGCAAGACATTATGACTACCCAAGTTGTACGAATATCAAATCGATACAACCTAATCAATAGTGTATATAACATCCTTTTGTCACACGATATCCTTTTGATCAAACATAAGGCATGGAATTGTCATCCAACATGTTCAATCGTACTAGTCTCGATCTCTAGGTAGACTGAAAACATCCAAGTGACATTGATCAATATCAATTCACTTAGACTAGGCCTTTCAACAGTTCTAACACATCGAGGATCCACTAGATATCTATCTTTATATGAGAGGGACAAATTCTATCTCGATTACACAACTTCATCACATTGCTCACACAGTAACCAATCACAACCTTTATAATCGTCCGGTTAAAGACAACGTTTGATTGTGTCAAATTATTGTGTTCCTAATGTTGAAGTCTCTGGCAATCTCAAGTTAGATGACTAAAAAATATATCTATCATGAGAAACAAATATGACTTAATCCATGTGATGTTCTCATAGCGGGTCGGTCCAGTACTTTGTTCCCTAACAAGCACTCGTGATCTTGATTCGTATCCCTATACGTATAATCATCATATGATCATCAATCAAGACTCACACTAGTCTTAATTCATTATAGTTCTCAGTATAATGATCGACTATGGACATTTAGGATATTTATGTAAATACTCATGGATCTTATTATAATGTAAACATGCAAATTAATTATAATAAACAACAAATGAAATCCTCTATTTTATTTACTAAAAGTATTCATAAAGACAGCTTAATGGATTGACCTAGGGCACATGCCCCATCATCTCCCACTTGCACTAGGGCCAATCATACATGCATCTAATGCCTAATGATCTAACATGACCATCATGTTTTGCTTGTGGAAGAGCTTTTGTCAATGGATCCGCAACGTTGTCTTCATGAGGTACTCTGCAAATCTTAACGTCTCCTCTCAATAATTTCTCGATGAGATGAAAACGCTGAGTATATGTTTGGATCTGTGGTGTGATCTAGGTTCCTTGGCCTGCTATTGCCTCGTTATTGTCACAATACAAACAAACAGGGTTAGCAATACTCGGAACCACACCTAGTTCTCGAAATGAACTTTTTGATCCAAACTGTCTCCTTCACGCATCGGACGCCGCAATATACTCACTTTTGTTGTAGAATCTGCCACGATCTCTTGCTTTGAACTTTTCCACCCTTCGCACCCCCATTCAAAGTAAACACATATCCAGATCGCGATCTAAAATCATCTATATCGGTTTGAAAACTTGCATCTGTGTAACCATTTACAACTAGATCATTTTCAAAACCTCCATAGACCAAGAACACTTCCTTAGTCCTTCTTAAGTACTTAAGGATGTTCTTTACTACAATCCAATCGTGACTCTCACCTGGATCTCGATCGATATCTCGCTTGTAGTGCTCAAAGCATATGATACATCGTGTCGAGTGCATAACATGGCATACATGATAGATCCAATAGCCGATGCATATGGAATCTTATTCATACGGTCTCGCTCATCATTTGTCTTAGGACATTGAGTCTTGCTAGAGACTCATCCCATGAGACATTGGCAACAATCCTCTTTTAGAGTCTTGCAAACCGAACCTATTCAAGACCTTGTCTATGTAAGCACTCGACTTAGACCGATTAGCCTTTTAGATCTATCCCTATAGATCTTTATCCCAAGGATATAGGTGCATCTCCTAAGTCTTTCATTGAGAAACACTTCCCTAACCAAGACTTGACATTCTCGCAATGTTGGGATGTCATTTCCAATGAGTAATATATTATCAACATACGGTACCGCAAAAAACAACCACACTCCCACCGACCTTCTTGTATACACAAGGCTCATCTTCGTTCTTAATAAAACCAAAATCCTTGATTGCTTCATCAAAACGAAGATTCCAACTCCGAGAAGCTTGCTTTAATCCATAAATGGATCTTTGAAGCTTGCATACCTTCCTAGAATTCTCGGGATGTACAAAACCTTCAGGTTGTGTCATATACACGTCCTCAAGCGCTTTTCCATTAAGAAATGTTGTTTTTACATCCATTTGCCATATTTCATAGTCATAATATGCAAAGAATGGCAATTAAAATTCTTATGGATTTAAGCATAGCTATCGCGAAAAAGTTTCATCATAATCAACACCTTGAGTCCGCTGAAACCTTTTGCTACAAGTCTTGCTTTAAAAGTATGCACTTTGCCATCCATGTCGGTTTTCTTCTTGAAAACCCATTTACATCCAATGGTCATACCACCTTCAGGTAAATCAACCAAGTTCCATACTTGGTTATCATACATGGATTGCATCTCGAGTTCATGGCGCTTAGCCATTTATCTCGAGTCCGGTCCGACATAGTCTCCGATAAGTGGTGGGCTCATTTGGTCTATAAGCAACACATCATGACTATCGGTAATGAGAAATTCGAATCTCTCTGGCTCATGTCTTACCCTACTAGATTTACGTGGGCCTTGTGTCACTTGTGGAGGTTCAACTGGTTCGGAACGTTGTTGAACTTCCAATAGCGGTTCAGCGTTTACCTGTGATTCTTGAACTTCTTCAAGATTTATTTCTCTCCCACTAGTGTCTTTTGAAATAAACTGCTTTTCCATAAAGGCACCATACCGAGCAACAAACACTTTGTTCTCAGCGGGATTATAAAAGTAATATCATTTTGTTTCCTTAGGATACCCCACAGATAAACACTTGTCGATTTAGGTGCTAGTTTTTCGAGACTTGTCGCTTTACGTAAGCCTCACAACCCCGAATCTTAAGAAAAGACAAACTAGGTCTCTTCCCGTACCATATCTCATATGGTGTTTTATCAACCGCTTTAAAAGGAACTCGATTTAGAGTAAAAGTTTGCAGCTTGTAATGCATAACCCCAAAAGGATAATGGAAGATCTGCATGACTCATCATAGATCGAACCATATCTAATAAGGTTCGATTTCTCCTTTCGAAACTCCATTCCATTGTGGAGTTGCTTGGTGGAGTCAATTGGGAGACAATCCCACAATTTCTAAGATGATCATCAAATTCTTGGCTTAAATACTCACCACCTCGATCTGATCGAAGTGTTTTGATAGTTTTACCAAGTTGATTCTGCACTTCATTTTGAAACGTTCGAAACATCTCAAATGATTCACTTTATATTTCATAAGATGTACATAACCATATCTACTTGAAATCATCGAAAATGTAATGAAGTATCGATAACCTCCTCTAGCCATTGTGTTTATAGAACCGCATACATCAGTATGTATTAGACCTAATAAATCACTTGCCCTCTCACTGTGTCCAGTAAAGGGACTTTTAGTCATCTTGCCCAGTAAACAAGATACGCACGTTTCATATGTTTCTAAATCAAATGAATCTAGAAGTCCATCTTTATGGAGCTTCGTTATGCGTTTCATTTATGTGCCCGAGACGACAATGCCAAAGATAGGTTTGATTCAAATCATTTGACTTGAATATCTTTGTATTTATGTTAAAGACTGGAGTATCAATGGACCTTTTTCATGCTTAGAATATAAAGACCATCATACAAATCAGCATTTGCATAAAATATGCCTTTACGAGAAATAGAACATCTATTATTTGCAATAATAAAATCAAAACCATCCATATCCAAACATGAAACAGAAATGATGTTTCTGCTCAAGGCAGGCACAAAATAAGAATTATTTAAAGTTAAAATAAGTCCACTAGATAAAACTAAGTCATATGATCCAACAAATGCCCGAGGGCAAAGAACTCTTGCTCCATTCTCTACGCGAGGATGACTTCTCCTTTCTTCAACTTTCTACTTCTGGTGAGTCCCTGCACATTTATACAAATGTGAGATCCACATCCGGTATCTAATACCCAGGAATCACTAGTAGATAAATTAATTTCAAAAACATAAATACCTGTAGTGGTAGTCGCACTACCCTTTTTCTTCCTTAGATCTTCCAGATAGAGTTTGCAATTTCGAACCAATGTCCAGTGCATGACGAAATGACAATTTCCTTCTTTTTCTTTTGGGTGCTTTGAAGTAGGAACAGTGGGGCTTGACTTGTTCCACGGGCTTTGCGACAGTGCGAAAGAATGACCTTGGCAACTTTAGCCTTGCCTTTGCCGTTTTTCTCTTCATTCCCTTTCCTTTTGGACCATCAACACATTACTAGAGGTTTCTTGATATTTTGTTCAGCAGTTTTGAGCATCAAATGCAACTCGAAATTGATTTCTCCATATTATTCATATTGTAGTTCATCACAAATTGTGAGTAACTCTCTGGTAATGAATTCAAGATCAAATCCGTAGCCAACTCTTGGCTTATGGGGAATCCGAGTCTATCAAGTTTGTCACATAGCCCTTCATCTTCGAACATGAGGACTAACCGACGCACCCTCGGTCATCTTGCAAGAATGTAGGTTTTTGACTGTCTCGAACCTTTCTTGCCTAGCTTCTTTGTTGGAACATTTCCTTCAAATGCGTTATAGCCATGTCGTAGGCTTCCATTAGTTCCATGTCCTTCAAGTTCAGAACCATAGTTGCCGGCATAATACATGCAACATCAATAGAATCGTTGACATGCTTACTATGCGCATCCTTCACAGCTTTCGTAGCATTGGCTGGTGGGTCCTCAGGGATTGGAGCATCCAGGACATATAAACTATATTATATATACCAGTCAATGGGCACGTGCTATGCGCGTGAGACGTAAACAATAAATGTATCAAGAAACATTTGTGAAAGTTAATATTAAAATATTATCTTAATGATCTGTATCAAGAAACAATAAAATATATTTTTAATATATGTTATACATGACAAAGCTGTTAGTGGCAGTGAAACCTTTATATATTCTTGGATGTATGATTATAGAAGCTTCTCCGTTGTGACTTTTATGAAAGTCTATCAATGATTCGAGGGGGTATTCACATATGACGTTACTGTTAAGCACAAAAAATGGACCACTATCCATCAGCTTCTATTTGGCAAAAGCTAAAGACCCCGCACTGCCCAGGGCTTCAGTCTCGCACAGGCATGTTATATGATTTTGGAGTTTCGTCTCAAAGTCCTTCAAAACAGTGGTCATCACCTATAGAAGAATGGCATATATATATGAATATCACTAATCTTTTTTAACTTCCTCTAGCTGCAGAATAAGACGAAGATGCCTTTTGTATTACATCGTTCCTTGTTGATGACAACAAACACTTCAGCCACTCCAATTGCTTTGAGAGCTTTAATCTAGATGCAAAAAATATATTAAAAAAAAAAGATTAGCACTTACCCAACTATTAATGAAAATCACAACATACACAAATCCATGTTTTACCAAAAACTGCAAGCGAGATGCACGTCACGGAATGGTCTAAACCTGGTAAAGAATTGCAGGTTTATTAGCAAAATCAACCAGCGGCTTTGGTACACTCAATGGCAATGGCTTCCACCGCCTCCCCAAACTTCAAAGATTAATAAGCGCCTTCATGGTGACACTCTTGGGGAACATTATTACAATAAGGAAAAAAGAGTTTGACTAATAATTGATGAAGCTATCAAATAGATGAAATAAGGTTTAACCAAAACCTCAATCAAGTACTAATACTTGTATCACAAACAGCCTTGAACATTGAAACCCAGAATATTTTCATGCGATGCATGTCAATCATTCAGATAACTCAATATATGTATCTCATTTAACACATAATACTGCCCCAACTAACAGTTAAAGAAAAGAAAGAACGAAAGAAAACATAACCAAGTTCAACTACTTCAATGGGCACGTGCGTAAGGCATAAACAATAACACCGCCAGTGATATAGAAGTAAACAGATAAATGGACGAGCTAGGAAAGACATGTGGAGTACAAACTACTGTCAATGCATTACTTCAAGTCATTCATCGTATCATCCACGTTGCAACCAGATGTGGAGTAGGCAAGACCTTACAAAATATAAAAATGAAGACAATGCCGGCAGCACCAATCACAATCCTCCAAAAATGCACAAAGTTACAAAATCAAGGGCACTTCAACTCTATCGTATAAGGGCTCTTACCTGCCGAAATTTGTGGCTCCAAATCAAGAAGCAATCAACTCCATGTAAGATCCCAACCAAGCAGTGATGTCCAAAATGCATCAATAATATTCCTTATAATCCCTGCAAAAAGAAGTAACAGTAAAATGACTAAAAATGACGAAACCTTAAAAGACTTACCTAGGCAGTGAGTTCATCTCTTTTGATAAACCGTGAACACCAACTATGAAAACTTCTGAAATATCTCACGGACGACGCCTATGTCAAAAATGTTTTTGACGCCGCTGCTACCACATCTTCAAACAAAACCTCACCACCATGGCTATTAGAGTTCATCAAAACATTATAAGGAATAGGAATTAAAAATAAATAAATAAAAATTATTGAAAACAATTCCATCATGTAATTTTTTTCCAAATAACAAAAAAGCTAACCTTGTCGTATGTTATATAGAGGCATCGTTGCTTGTCACGTAATCCATTGAAGCAGTATCGTATTAGACGCAAAGTATTGTAAACAATTATTATATTAAAAATTATTTTCATATATTATATGTTATGATTTTACTTAGCTACGTACAATTGTGGAGGACGTCGCGATAAACCGCATTTTTTGTGAATGTACCTATATGTCTATCTATTTTGCCATTTTTAACTAAAATTTTGGTTTGACTTAAAGACACACCTCGAGATAAAGCTACATATAGTTGGCCATGACTAAAAACATGTTCAGGAAGATAAACTCCTACGTTGGGTATAGTTTGTCCTTGGGATTTATTAATTGTCAAAGCGAATGCTAGTTTTATTGGAAATTGTTTTCGAATAAGTTTGAAAGGCATTTTTACATTATATGAAGGTTTTAGTGGGATTCGTGGTATAAAAACTCTAGTTCCTTTAAAAGGTCCATTAGCTATTTCGGCATCTATAATATTTCTATGAAAAACTCGACAAATCAAACGGGTTCCATTACATAAGCCTATTTGTGGATCTAGATTTCTAAGTAAAATTACTGGACATCATATTTTTACTATTAGTCTATGAGGCGGTAATCCTCCTGGAGAAATAGAATTTAAATATTCTTGTTGATAAAGATGTAAGGTATCGTCCTCTACACTATCAAATGACTAATAAATATATGTTCCACCTAAGAATTTTTGGACAACTAAATTATTAATATGTTCAATTGATTCATTTGTTGGGGTTAGTATAGCCCTATTGATTATGTATTCTTTGTTATTAGAACTCTTGTGTAATGATGAAAATGTAAAATCTATTAGGTCATGTATTGTTTGATCTCCTCGCCAAGGAATATTTATTTCATCAGGTACTTTAATCATATCTTCTTTAATAGAATTTTCCTCTCCATTTCCTATTCGCAACAAAAAATCAGCAAACAAACAATCATTTATAGCACGCATATTGTTCATTAATTTTATTTTTATTACGTTTTTCCAAAATGGTGCTCTAATGAGAGAGACGTATATGGTTTCAGATCTTGTACCATTTGGGACAACCGGCAATACTTGTCGGAAGTCGCCTCCTAATACTATGTTTTTTCCACAAAAAAAAATCATCTATATCAGTAATATCTCGTAGTGTTCTATCCAAAGCCTCTAAAGCGTGCCTGTGAGCCATAGTTGCTTCATCCCAAATAATGAGAGAAGCATGTCGTAAAAGGTCTGCTAAGTTCGATTGTTTGCTGATGAAACATGTTGAAGTGGAATCTAATAGAATAGGGATCTTAAATCTTGAATGTGCAAGATAATTCCCCCGGCAATGACATGGCGAAAGAATACCGATGCAATTGTAGCCAATGCAATTAATCCTTTACTACGTATGTATGCTAAGATTGATTTGTATAAGAAGGTTTTTCCTGTACCCCCTGTGTCCATCTATAAAAAAAATTGTTTGTGCATGACTATCGATGCTATGGATGACACTTTCAAATGCATTTCGTTGTTGACTGTTTAATTTTCTTATTGAATCTAAATCTTCTTTTGACATTTTAATAGATTTTTCTTCAACTATAAATTTGTTAATGTTGGTTATTGATTCGGAAGTTGGTTGGGGTAAATCGTAATCGAATAATATTTTTTGATGTTGTGAGAGATAATTGGTTAAATCTTTAAGGCAACAATTTAGAAAGAAAGATTCATCTAGAGAGTGGTCGTTTTTATTTGCATTTTTGTAATCTTCAATCATATACGTCTTGAATTCATCCCATAACTCACGTACCTAATTGGTTCGCAAAAACTAAAATAGTAGCGAATAGTCTTCTTAAAGAACGTGGCATATGTACATTTGCGCTTCTCGCAAGCATTGAGTTACACTATCATCATCTTCTAGTAAACCTCTTTTTTTGATTGTTTAAATGTTTCAAATGTAAATCCATCAACTCATACGCAAATCTTCAAAAGATATAGGTCCCCTAACATGATTGAGTAATAATCTTAAATAGTAGCATTCTCTATCTAATGGTGAAATAGTGTACATTCTACCAACTACCTTACGAATATTTTGTCTTCTAGTCCACTCTTTAAGTCTTTGATTCCACCAATATCTTTGTGGAAATTCGTAATATAAGTATTGCCTTCCATCTGAGTCAATAACATTTTTCTTAAAAAACTCTGTCAACATAGTTTTTGATCTATCACTATCATTTAATATGTCTTCTATAGACTCATCTATATTAAATTGGACTTGTTGATGATTAGGTAAGTGTATTTGTAGTCCAACTACCGAAGGTGAAATTCCATTCAATTGAAATTTGAATATTCTCCACAAAGCTTCTTGAGCACAGATCCACCTAGCATTAACAAATTGAGCTATCTCGTCATCTCGACTTGTATGTGTAGATACTCCAAAAGCAACACGATCTGGACCTTTATAGACATATTTGTACAAATATTTGACGGATTTTATGCTTGAACAAATTTCTACATTTATATGACAGTTATATTTTAAAAGTAAGTAAGAGTTATATGGAACCACCCAACGATTGTCTAAAGTTCTATTACCTATTGTGACTTGTTTTCCATCGTCGCGCCGCCTATATATAGGGTATGAATCATTACCTTGGGACGTAGATGCAGCAAAAGCTTTCGGATATGATTTTGTACATTTATTATTTTTCATACATATTGCGTTTGTGTTTAACGGTCCACATGGGTTATGCATCGTATGTTTTGTTACTATAGAATACAACCTAGACTCTTCACAGGACATGGAATTTCCGCTCTAACTAAAGAGTCATAATTATCAGGACAATTTAACTTATCACTTTCTTCTAAAATTAGCAACAAATGTGAATTTGGCAATCCCCTCTTTTGAAATTCAATAACATGTACATGAGCTATTACTTTACCTAACACACCTCTAACAAATAAGTCATGTTTCAATTCTTCTAGTTTTGATCGAAAAACTCTAGTTGTTACGTCAGGTCTATCTTGAGCCTTTTGTCCAGGTAATAGTTCTTGGGTAATTTCCAACCAATTAGTGTTGTAAGTGATGGTAATAAAAAGGTCGGGTTTTCCATACCTCCTGACGATTGCCATTGCATCTTGGTAGCGGTTATACATATCTCTTGGACTGGCAGTATATGATGAGGGAAGAATTATTCTTCTACCAATATTACCTCGCAAAATAATAAAGTCAAAATATTATAAATTACAAAGAAGATAATAAACTTATTTGTAATGAATACATAATATATAAAAATCACATTCATAAAAACCTGTAGTTGTTTCTCCTGAATTCGTTGCATCTTGTAAACCTTGATATAGTTCGGAACGAATGATATGTTGGTTTGTCTTCAGATATCGTAATCGCATTGTTTCTATTTTCACATACATGTCTACCACATATTGTTATAAAAGACGTCCACTGTAATGAAGTAGTGACATGCGTAATGGGAGAAACTAATATGAAAAAAGTTAGTTTTTGTTGAAACAAATAAATTTTTTTAGGAATAAAAGTAATAAATAAAATTATAAAAAATTAAATTATTACGATATATAGTAAAATGTAGTAATAGTACCTGAATAACATAGGAGTAGTATTGTCTGCAGCTGATTCTTCTGTGATTTGAGAACGTATGTTTTCTCTAAAATGTTTACCTTCATCAGTTTGATCTAGGAATATGTTTATTAATTCTTGTGGATTTTCGGGTATTGGTAAATTTATTTTTCCATTGGAGCAACACAAATCTAAGGTCTCATGAACAAATAATTTTGCTCCACAATATGAACAATTTCTGGGTTCTTCAAGTATTATAGTTTGGAAGTTGTAATGTGCGGGGAAATTTCTACCACTATTATGCCTATTAGGAAATGGTCTAGCGTTAGAAGAACTTGAACATGGTACTCGACGATTATTAAGCAACGTTAAATTTTGATTGCTTTGCGTAGTAGTAATGGAACCTACATGAAATTAAAATTTGTATACAATTAATTAATAATATTAATAGAAATAGCATAATTTAAAATATAGTAAATGGCGGTAACATATAATTACCATCTCTTTGGTTGCAAAGTAACCTTGCTTGTTGACGAATACATGATAATCTTAGGGTTCTTGAATGGTTGACAATGTTACTGGTAGAGGTACCTGTAAAGAAAAAATATTTAAGTTAACTGAGGAAAATAAAATAATTAATTTTATTTGAAAAAAAAATTAATTTAATTGGTACCTTCCATTTCAGAAGACCTTGACCTAACAATTTGACGAATGTGCGTCAACCTTGAAGCGGTTGTATTATATTTTGCAAAATTACTTGTAGATGTACCTATAAAATACATAATAATTAACATGGTGTATTATATTAGTAAGAACATATAAATTAAGTAGTGAATAAATTATTTAAAAATATAATTGTATGTACCTTCTATGGAATTGTAGCGTTGTAAATATCTTTGATGTCGAACATTCCTTTGTTCAATAGTCTCGGGAGTCTCTTGATTTCGTCGAGCCAAGTAGGTGATCCCTAGTTGAGTTTGACATATTTTGACGTCGTTGCCTTTGAGATAAACGACGACGATTCCGTTGTTCATTCATGGTAGCAAATATATTATTGAATTGTTGATCAATATAATGTAATGGTATACATGGAGGAATTTTTTAGATTGTAAAAGTATATATATCTATACTATTAAAATAACCGCAGTGAGGAGAGAAAGTCAAACCTATACATGACCAACCAACACAATATTTAGCTAGAAATCCTTTTTTAGGCCAGTTATAAATTTTGTTTTTGTTGACGAATCTTGATCAGAGGCCAGCTATAAATCTTTCACTTAACAACAATTGGACTACAGTTTATATTAGAAAGAATATACAAAAATTAGATCATAAAATTTTAGCTATAAAAAAAAATCACATTTTTAAATAAGTCTGTTTATAATATGATATCGATAACAATTATATGTTGATATGTCTCCTAAAGATTTGCATTATCTTTCAAATGAGGAATTCTCCACACACTTCGAGTGGCATCTGAAAAGCAAGGTTAAAGTGAGTGGTCCATCTTTTGTTTTTGTTAATAGAACAATGAGGACGTTTTCTCTCATTTTATTAGCGCAAATATTGGCCCTACATTGCTTAAGCTTACACATCATATTATTGATTTGAAATGACTATTAGGATGGATTTGTTTTCATTCTAATTAAGTTTTTGTATGTATATAGACAGTGTAGGATAGTGGATGTAGATGTGTGTTAAGACTCGTACACATCAAATTAGAAATTGTGAGACTCAGAGAAATGTATTGAGTAATACCAATCAACATTAAAATCAGGGAAAGATGATTGAGGTGATCTACAAAAAAACTCGGCATAATAGATGTAGACGAAATTTGACAACATGAGGATATCTGGAAATAACTTTAGATGCACTAATTAAGAAGGATTTGAAGAATTTTAAAAGCATATCATTAAGTGCATCACATCAAGCAGAATATAAGAGTTTGATCTACAAAAATACTTCAAAATTTATTACAAATACTTGTAACAAAATAAATCTAATTTTTTGTAGATTATATTATTTTTTGTAGATCAATGGTTATTGTGTGAACTCTTAATTTATTGGAGAATTTTTAATGTAACTCTATCTCAACAGTTTACCTATTAATGTACCCTAAGAAAGCCATAGTATTGATAAAAACAAATAAAAATAATAAAAGATAGAGTCTAATGTGTTTATCGATGAAGCCCTTTTGTCACTATGGTTATGGAATTATCACGGTTATATATTCTTGCAATTCGCTAATTGATTTTGATAAAAAAAAATGCTCGCCTATGGTACTTTGCTCTAATATTGCTCTATAAATAAAAAATTTGTTTCAATTTTTTTCAAAAAAAGATTTGGTTGATTTTATCTTTTTCAAAACAAATATAATTTAAACTTTATCCACTACTTTAGTTAATAAGGTAGCCCCAGTATGTTGAGGTTGTTAAATGCGAATCAAATTTGCTTTATGGTCTCACAACCAGTTGTTAGAATTCAATTAATGATGATAAACACCTTCCTCTGCCCTCTTTCACACACCAAAATTTTGACACCTAAACTTCCACCTCATCAATCAATTTTTTTTATTCCCCAAGCTACCTCACATGCTTGAATAGCTTCCATTAATCTCCTCCCAATGCAATCAAACTTCAACTTACATATCATATCATACCATTAAAAAAAAGACTATTAGTCCTCTCAGACAAATCTCTGTAGTCATTATTCCCCATTGCAGTCATTTTTTAAGGGAAAAAAAAAAAAACTCAGAGGATATACATTTGCAGACCTGTAGCTAACTGTATAAGATTGGGGCCTTGAAGTGCTAGGAATCTCAACACCCTTAAGGGATAAAAAAAAAAACAGTTTTAGAAAGTCTCAAATAAAATAAATATGTGGGGATCCAAACGGGTAGTAATTAATTCAATTCGTTTTTTTTTTCTAAGGATGTCCTACAATTAGACGAAAAATCGCAACTTCCCAACTCAAATTCAAAGCAAAGTTCAAACCCTCCTAAACCCCCAAATCGCATTGCCGAATAAAAAAAAAACCAAGAAGAGGACCCGTAATTGGACGAAGAGGAAGAAGAGGTGTGGCGCTGTTGCGATGCCTTCTTGTGCGCTTCGATCGCGACTCCCTCTTATTGCGGATCTTGATCGAGTCCCTGTTATTTCGGCGAAGACGGCGGTCGCGACGCGACGATGAAGAAGACGAATCTGATGAAGAAGATGAAGAAGAAGAAATTGAAGACGATGTCCTACAATTAGACGAAAAATCGCAACTTCCCAACTCAAATTCAGTAGCAAAGTTCAAACCCTCCTAAACCCCCAAATAAGGATTGCTGAATCAAAACAAAAAAACCCAAGAAGAGGACCTGTAACTGGACGAAGAGGAAGAAGAGGAAGAATTGGTTGATCGAGTCCTGTTCTTTCGGCGAATACAGCGGTCGCGACGCGACGATCCGTTGCGATGCCTTCTTCCGCACTTCGATCGCGACTCCCTCTCCTTGCGGATCTTGATCGAGTCCCTGTTCTTTCGGCGAAGACGGCGGTCGCGACGCGACGATGAGGAACACGAATCCGATGAAGAAGATGAAGAAGAAGAAATCGAAGACGATGCGGGTCCCTGTTCTTTCGGCGAAGACGGCGGTCGCGACGCGACGATGAAGAAGACGAATCTGATGAAGAAGATGAAGAAGAAGAAATCGAAGACGATGCGGTCGCCATTGAAGAACTCGCGGAGGTGGTTTTATTGATATATCGGTTTCGGTTCTGCGCCTCCTTTCCCCTTCCACCATGAGAGGAACCCCATTTTATGTTTCAATTCGTTCTAAAATTAGTGGAACCGCAAAGTTAAAAGGTTTTTTCTCTGAAACCGCCGATTAAAATAGATTTAATTATTCACTTACCAAACTGTCCTTATTTTGAATTGTTTTCATTTAAGGTAAGAAAGGTATACTTGGGACTTTTAGCCAAAAAGGCTTCACGGTTAATCGTTTGGGATTGCTATTATAATCGTATAGATATATAAATCAATTCTATAGTTTGAATTAAATAAAATATATATTGAATGCGCCTCGAGATACGCATAGTGTGATCATCGAGGAGTTGAAATAGTCGGACGATTCGGTGGCTGTTGATGAGGCGTTATATGCTTCGAGATGCGTGTTGTCCAATCCCGATGAATAACATTAAAATAAAATAAGTGAATCATTAAATTTACTTCGAGATTCGTCTGATTCGAATCTCAAGGAAATTCTAATATATATCTCCAAATTAACACCGTCTTATTCAAAGTTAGTATTTTGAAACAAAAATTGACCTCGAGATACAAACTACATATCTCGAGAAAAAAAATATATATATATATATATATATATATATGATGAAATGAGAATCATTAGATTTGTCTCGAAGTTCACGTGATTTGAATATCGAGAAGATCTAATATATTGTTGCAAAAGAACCTAAAGGTCCTTCTCAATTTTTTTAGTTCGCACGATCAGTGGAGAATTCGAAATTCGAGATGAATGGGAGGAGGAAATCGAAAGGAAAAGAGATCACGAGGCGATGGAGACGAATTGAAGGTAAGTGTGTTATTATGTCGTTGTTGTTGTCGTTGGTTGATGGAGGAAGATGATGGCTGGGAAGGGTCTCCCCTGCCAAGTCCCAATTCGGGGTTGGGGTTGGTGTTGGGAGCCCAACCCCAATAAAATCAATTTTTTTTTTTAAAAATGCAACAGAGGAGTGCATGAGGAAGAAGAAGATAAAAGGGGGGGTTTGATCCCCCAGACCGAACTACGTCCGGTTCAGGGGTTAAACCCCTCCCTATTTTTTTAAAAAAATGCATTTTTTAAAATAGAAAAAAAAAAATTAAAATATTGATTTCTTTATTATTGAGTAAGTTAATATCTTTATTATTGAGAAATATTGATTTTGAAGTCAGTTTGAGGTGTAGTTAGAATGTTATGAAAAAAGAATCAATTATTTAAGGAAAAAGAATACATTTAATTATGAATCGCCCTATGATAATAAAATTCTTAAAGCTCTTTACCTCATTTTTATTGCTTTAAGCCTTAAATAATTAAGAAAATATTTGGGAGAATGAGAAATCATTAAAAATGTTGTAAATGTAATGGAAAAATGGATGACCCCTTTTGTAACACCTATTTAATTGTAAGTTAATATTGTATTATATGTAAGTGTAACTTATACCCTTTGGTCTTCATCTCATTATGACCAAAAGGGCTATATAAAGGGGTCATCTCCATGTAATGTGTACACATATATTGAAATGAAAGCTTTCACATTTCCTTCATCTATTCTCTTGTTCAATATCTAGTTCCTTGTCTTACTTTCCTTGCTTTAGTCCTAGTTAGTTTTACAACACGTTATCAACACGAGTGTGCTCTACATGATGGAGACTTCAAAAATCAAGAGGCTTCTTAAGGAAATAAAGTTCAGTGCACAAGACTCTACTTGAAAGAAAGCTTTTATGGAGATAAAGCTCAGAGGTATAATGTGATTGATTTCGTTTGATATGAAAAGTAAATTGGGTTGCGTGAGCACATAGATTTTTTCACTCTAAAATAAAATCTCACGATATATTTTTTTTTTTTTAAAAAGATGATTACCATATACATATATACATCTAAAAGTCAAAGTATTGGCCCTAAATTCTCTTCTTTATGAGCAAACGTGAATCCAATATTCTATACTCTCCTAATCCATAACCCAATACTTCGCCAAGTACGGCCTTCAAGGTTGCTTGCTTAGGACATGCACTATTATTGGCATTTTTGTTAGAATTAAATGGCTTAGTATTTTTATGATTATCGTATTTTTATTTAGGTTAAGTAGAAATTTCATTCACTACTAAATGGATGCATGTGATGTCAAATAGCTTCGAATGGCTATTTAAATATTAATTTTATGAATTACTTTTTTATATTATATAAAATTTGGACTATTATGCCATGATTCCAATACATCTACAGAAAACTTGTAAAATTGCTTAATGTAGGTGCGTATATACATTATATATACAAATACCAGTAAACATTTGTAGAAAAACTTGTAAAAGTGCTTATGTAGAAGTGTATATACATTATATACATGTAGCAATAAACATTAAGACACCAATACATTGACAAATATTTGCTCCTCAATTAAAACGTATATATATATATAATATGGCCTTGTATGTGCTTCTTTGAAAAGTAGAGGTAAAAGAAATTTTAAAAAATAAAAATTAATAAAAATTAATGAAATGTGTGAAAATAGGTCATCATAGCTAGCTAGCTAGAATAAATTCTAGGCATCCACCATGGCCCATATTGATTGTGTGTTGCTATTACATTAGAAGAGCCTGTTTTCATTACAAACACATGGCATATAATTGATAATTGATAATTGAAAAGCCTGTTTTCATTACAAACACATGGCATATATTAGTGGAATAAAAGTTGATACTCATGAGTAGTGATGAAGAAGATTCAAGTCCCATTGTTGCCTTTGTTTTAATTTACTGTTCCCTCTAAAGTAAAAAAAAAAAAAAAAAAAAAAAAAAAAGATCAATCTAATCACCAAAACCCCATCAAGAGAGAGAGAGAGAGAGAGAGAGAGAGAGAGTAAGTGATTCTTGAATGTGATTACACCAACCCCGAAGAAGCTTTTATAACATTTTTTTTTGTTGGCTCGGATCCTTCACTCTCTCATCATCATCATCATCTTCATAAACACTGTACAATTGGGACTCATTAAGTACACGATTCAATACGAGAGGAAAAAAAAAAAACCAAAGAGTGAATTCAGCCCCTCAAAGAAAAATCAAAAGGGCCAAAAAAAAAGAACAGAGAACTAAAGAAAAAAAAAAAAAACAGACACACACACACACACGCACACCAAATCACGAAGACCATACATATTTGCTTTGCTTTTCACAAATTTTAACCATACATTTTAAAATTGATGTATGGTTAAAATCCAAAAGACCTACATCAAGACGAGGCAATCCCCGTTCACAAATTTGTTTGCTCGCTCAATCGCTTGGAGTTTGTTTTTCATTTTTTTTTTTTTGTTCAACATATACTATAGAAAAGATCATGGCATGTGTTTAATTAGATTTAAAGATGTTTAATTGAAAACATATATTCAAAGCCAAAATGTTTCCACTAGCTCATCCCTAATTGTGAGCCTTAATCATAAAAAAATACACAAACCGATCAAGACTTTGTGAGCACATCGGTGCGGTCGTCCTAGATCCTAGAGCATCAAATATAATCATTTTTGTGAACAAGATTCCATCTATAAAGCATTAATTGATCTAGAACACGAAATGTAGTTCTCGTCGCCAATCAACTTTTGAGCTTAGGCATAGAAAGAAATGGACCTACCCTAGTTACTTCCATAGAGCATTGTGGATCTCAAGATTTATATATTCACAAACTTCGAAAACATCTTGGTTGCTTCATAAACAGTTATTAGATGTACAAGGCTTATGCCATAATGATATGGAGCTTGCCTCCCAACTCGAGGGAGGGAGTAGGAGAGCCAAATGCAATGCACATAGGGATAAATCGATTAAAGAGGGGATGGTACCTAAGGAGTTTTTGGAAGATTACCGTCGAGCAGGTTCAATGCCAGGGGTGGTTGTTCTTTTTTTTCTTTTTCTTGGGATAGGAAGGATGTTTTTGGAAGGTTGTTTTTTCTCTTCTTTTTTGAATATAGGAAGGTTGCTTGTTCTTTATCTTAAAAGAAAAAGAGAAAAGAGAAGTTGTTAGGCTCACAACAATACCTTGATCAAGTAATATATTTATAAAACTGATTACATTTTTGCAGTTATTGTATGAGAGGTTCTCGTTTCCCGATTTGTTTCAAGCGAAATATGGCTATGCGGTCTCATGTATGGAGTCATTTCGCTTGTGTTTTCAAGGTCACAAGCCGATCAACAATGAGGACCATATCCTATTGTTTGGAATACGTGATGGTCAGTAAGGTTTGTGCTTAGGAGAAAGATAAGATCTTTAAACTTACTTGTTCGAGAGGAAAACTTTTTAGTCATGAGAAGCTACATCTGTGACTTTGAAACAAGAAGAAATCATAGTAACTACGCCTAATTTGTTGCTTTAGGCGCATGCTTTGATTTTAGTCTATACTAAAGAATCTCCATTTCCTTCTTTGTGGTTGACTTTATTTGCTTATGTATTTATCACTTCACTTTGTCCAACACCAATCTACAAATTCTGGCTTAACAATGGAGTTTCGTGAAAGGAGAATCTCAACTCGGAATCAGCCAAAGATGTAAGTTTGTATTATTTCACTTGCAATCTTCGCTATGTTAGCATGTATAATTTTATTCTTGCAAGATGATACAATACCATAAATATAGGTTTTGGCTTCTATAATTAAACTATTACTGATAGATAGTGAATCTTGGTCCTCAATTTTGTTAATAAATTCTTATAAATTAATTCGGTCAATCATGCGTAGCACGTCTTGAAACTAGTATATATATATATATATATCTTATCCTGAAATATCATTTATCCTATCCTATTTTAAAAAATAATAATAAAAGGCGGACGAAGAAAAATAGAAGGATAAAAAAAAGGTAAACAAAAGAACTGAAAAAATATATTTATTGTTTTAAAAAGAGTTAACAATAAAAAATCTGTTTCCACATCTACAATCCGCATTGTGTATCGAAGAAGATTTTTGGAGTTTAAGTTAAGTTTGTCTAACTTCGTTTTAAAATTTCATAAATCCACATCTTGTGCTTCCCTAAAGCCTCAATTTCATTTTATGTTTTACCAAACGATTTTCATTCGTTTGACTTTAATTTAAGTTTGTCTAACTATTTTTCTAAATATTTTAAAATTGTAATAATTCGAGAAATATATGTCACTTATTAAAAAAAAAAATGATGTATCATAAAATATGTTAGGTTAGGAAGTAAATAAATTTATTTATTCTTTTAAAAAGAATTAACAATTAAAAAAATGTTTTCAAATCTACTATCCGAATTGTGTATGGAAGAAGGTTTTTGGAGTTTATAAATCCACACCCATATTCCATATTTACCATTATAAATGGTCTATCAAGAGCTGCAATATATATAAACAAGCAATATAAGATCTTAGCATGAAGTATTTTTTATCCACATTTTTTTTTTCAGAAGACTTTTGGAAGAAATATTAAAACATTTTTAAAAAGGTTTTTAATCGACAAAAAAGAGTCAGCTTTTTTTATCATGAAATATTAGAGTGTGACATGAAGTGCGGGCTCACATCAATCTCACCCAGTTTTATCTGAGTCCCACACGTCATGACAAGTGTGACTTGGAGGTGTCATTGTATCATCTTTTATTTTTAAGATAAAAAATATTTGGTAGACTATTTTAACAGTAATCTAGGTGGGCAAATCGATCAAAAGACATAAAAATAGCAAATAAGAATATTAAAAAGGTGTATTAATCTTATTAAAAGGAATATAGGCTTCTTCAACGATCGATAAAGACAACAAACACAAAAATAACTCAAAAAATAAAACATAGAGATCAGGTATTGGGCCATAAACTGAATATAAAAGAAAAGCAGAGGAATATGAATTATTAGAGACGTGGTTGAATATTAATAGTAGTAGTGTTTAATATATATATATATATATATATATATATATATTAAACAGAGACAAATATATCTATATATACCACTTATACAACTATATCTTAATCTACGTACAATTCTTATATGTCTATATGACTATATCTATATCAGAAATGAGCTATATACATTGAATAGAGACAACAATATATCTTCACTAGTGCAGTGGACGCAAAAATAAATGAAAAAAAAAGAAGATAAGTTCAGGTAGTGAGTGTTATCTGTGTACAAAGACGGGTTAGTTAATTACAACTACAAGATAGATACAAGTATAAGATAAATACAAGTAGTTGCAAAAATAAATCTATATATCTATTTCTCAGCAATCCTAAGCAAAGTGAGAATGATAGTATCATAAAAAAGAGGCTAGAATAACAATGAGATTGTTGCCAATTGAATGTGTTGTTTGTATTAGGAATGTACAATATATAGAGAAAGTTAATTACAACCACAAGATAGATACAAATATAAGATAAATACAAGTAGTTGATAGATCATGAATATAATCTTGCTAGTTCCGAACATACTTATCATGGAACAACCAAGTCTAATGGACCTTGTGCCTTATAACAGGATACAGGATGCAAGAAAAGGCAACTTATGACTCTTACTAATAAAACAAGCATGACATAAACTAAAAATTTTATTCGATGGCACTTTTATTTGCAACTGAAACCCAAATGTGGAAAGCCAAGTGGATATATAGTCTTGAAATATATAGTCTTGAAAGAAAAGCTTGCTTAGGAATAGATGACACATGAGCTCAATAGGTCATTTGAGGAGCAAATCCTTCGTGAGAATATCCTCGATTTCAAAACAATATGGAATTAAATAATTTGATTTCAAAACAATAAGGAATCAAAGAATTCAAATTCAAATGAGACGTTGTTAGCATGAGTAGAAGTAGAAACATAAAGTAAATTTGTGCTAAGTGTAGGAACAAGAAGATGATCAAGGCAATACATGTTCTTTGCAGCGGCTCCATATAAGAATTGTGTAGAAGCCTTTAGTCTCCTAAAATCATACTAAGATATTATCACCCTCGTAAGCCCCAAACATTCTACAAATTGTTTGATGGTACAAGTGCTCTTTTATAGGCTTGAGGGTGAACCATCCAACTTTCACTATAAATACAAATTCCCATCAAATTTGTAACGTTAATGAAGCTTAATTATAGACATAATATTGATTAAAAACGTAAGTTACATATTTTGATTATTATATGAATAAGATAGGAAATGAAAATGATTTAGTGACCCAGTTTGGGCACCATTTCGTGCACCAACCTGAGCTGGACAGTGGGTCTCACCGACTGTCAAGTAGCAGTCTGTTTAACTGACTAAAAGCGCAGTTAAATTTGTTTTTTAAAATAATTAAATTTCGTAACATCCGTACGGAAAAAACAATTTGTGACCCAGTTTCAAATTTCAAAATTGAAATTTGGAAATCAAAATCCTCAGTGTTATTTCGGATGTGTTTTAGGCTTTCACGATTTTAAAAGTTGAGTTGTTGGTTTTAAGGTTTCAGGGTTTACCTTCACTAGAGGTTTTTAGGGTTTCACCATTTCAAATGTGGATTTGTTGGTTTTAGGGTTTATGGTGCGTTTTATGTATTCATGGTATAATAATTAAATTGGATAGTTGCTATTGTTTATATGTTTGGTTTACATTTTTCGATATTTTTTTTCAGAAGGTTGCATTGTTTATATGTTGTATGGTTCTTAGTTTACACTTAGGGTATGTTTGATAGCAAAGAAGTTTTCAATGAGAAAAAGTATTTACTTTAGTAAATTTTCAGTAAAGAATTTTCTTAAAGGAATTTCTCATTGTTGTTTGATTGCACATGACAAAATTTTCTTTTTCAATTTTATGATGTTTGATAGATAATGAATTTTTTTCATTTTTCTACTAGGTTTTTCTGCAGTCCCAAGAATTCGAACCAAAATTAAATCAAGATGATAATTAATCAAGGTTACGCACCGAAATTGAATCGGCAACGACTATCTTGAAAAAAAATTGATGAACTCAAAATAATCATAATAACTTAATTAATTGATAACTAACATAAATGAAAGAAAATAAATAATGTTTCAGCATTCTTCAAAAAAAATCTTATGTTTTTGCTTCTAAAAGTAATCTCTAATTTTCTCTGCAAATATAAAATCACCCAATCTTTCTTCAAGTTTTCATCCAACTGAAAAAATATATTCATATCCTTAACTTTACCTCCCAATAAAAAACATGACACGCATTACGCCTTCTTGACTTAGTTCAGGAATACTACGAAGCTCTTTTTGAAGACGTGCACAATCTGTGTGTGCAAATGCATCTCGCTAGTTTGTTGGCGATTGCGCTTAGTCCTTGCTCTAGTATCAACGTTACTACTCTTCTTCCTTTTCATTCTCCAGCCATTTGATGTCATACGAGTTGAACTGGATGACGAGTGATTCACCTCATCTTTTTCTTCTTTAGTTGCCAAAAATAAAATAAAGTAAAGCCTTCCTTAGGTGAATTATTTCTTCAGCATAAATACAACAATTTATGCCTTAAAAGACCAAAAGAGTATTTGAAGCACACCTTCAAATTAATTCACCAAGTACCCCAAGAATTCCTGACAATTATACATAGGTAGAAATGGACAATTTAAGCTAAGAAATACTCCTAGTTAACTAACATACTTTTGAGCTTTTTAACATGCATATTTGGTGTATTTGTTGTCGATACATTTATTCGATTCTATTGCATCGTGCATCAAGATTAGGGTGCGCAAATCCTGGTGTACATCTTATATATAGGCAATGTTTCTATCAAAAGTGTGTCGCCCAATCACTAGCTTGTAGCATCATCACTGTTAAATTGGACCAATCTTAAACATACAAATGATTAGAAAATACTATTAAGACTGATCGCATTTTTTAACCATTTAGGTCTGTAATGTAAATTTAGAGACAAAAACATTAAGATAACCTACTTTAAGAACACTTCACTTCATTGCTAATGTCCCCATCCAAGAAAATAGAACCTTAAGACTACCTTCATGTTACTCCATTTTTATTTGATTTGAATTGCTACTACCATTTTCTAGAATGGGTACCAGTTGAGATGAAATCAATAAAGCATTTAATAAAAAATGGGATCTTTATTGATGCGGTTGATGATGGTTTGCACATGAAGTACACACTTTGATGGGGTGTTTTTCATGTTCTCTATGATGCTTGGTTCAGTGGCAAAGATGGTTACAATGCAGGCACCTTAATCTCATGAATGCTTATTTTACTGGTAGGGGCATCCATTTGTGTGAATGTTTACAACTTGTGTATCTTTATCTATGTTGGAGGAAGAAGCGGGCTTAGGAACATAGCTCGTGAAGTACTCGACCATAGTTTAGTGTCGAGCTTTGAGGGAGTACCCACTGCAACGCTCATTGTGGTTTGCATGACAATAGGCCTTGCTAAAGATCTCATGACTCAAAAGAGTGGCTGGGGGGAATTACATGGAAGAAACTAAGATCTACAATGTAATGAGGAAGTGAGAAGATTTTTAATAGGGGGAAATGAGGTGGTTGGAACGTTTTGAATGACTTCAATGAGGATACATGTTATGAACCTAAGTGACAACCAATCTTTTCAGTGGCGTTAATAAAATGATTTGTGCATCCTACAAGCGATGTATTCCATAGATGGGACGCTTCTTGGGTAGGCATAGGGGATAAGTGCACCGCCAAGAAATAATAGCATTTTGGTTAGGATATGTTTGATCTTCTGCTCGAAACTTTTGATATTTTGTACATAAACTTGTAATTTACAAATTTACATACATATATAAAACATTTAATCAATCACTTTACAGACAAGAATCTTACATAGGCATATAATCAAACACTTTCTAAGCAAGGCATCGACCAAATTGATGATGCAGAATTAGCTTTGCTAACATCTTATAAACTAAAGAAAAGAAGTGACCACATTAAAATTGAGATTGTGTTGTAGAACATACCTCTATTTTCGTTCAAAGTTTTCCAAAAAAATTGAGATTGTTGAGAAGAAAGTGAGAAACTTAAGTTCTCAAGATGGGAGGAGTCACATAGGGAAAAGTGAATCGTTGAGAATAAAGCGAGATTTGAGAGAAAATTTGTTGGAGTTTATAAAGGAATAGATTTGAGAAGAGATAGTTGCAGGAGGAGATTTAAGATGAGATAGTTGCAGCCATGAGTAGACTAGTTCTTATAGAAGAAGGAGACCGAGTTTGGGTGGGATTCGTTCAATAGAAAATCTCGAATTTTCACCCAGAAAACAAAAGAAAACAAATGAAGAAAATATAAACGTGGGTTTTTTTATGGGGTTACAATTCCATCAAGCACTAAATAAAACGGTTATTGAAAAATCACACAATTTTCTATGATTTTTTTCTTCTTTTTTTGCTATCAAACACACCTTTAAGGTTTATGTTTTAGGATTTCATTTTTTTGGTAGAACTTTATTAAAGCATTATTAAGCAATATATATTCTACTATATGCATTATGCAATAAGAAAAAAGAACAAATTAGAAATGCTTCCTTTTAAGTATACTGTACTTTTAAGTCAAAAATCAAAAATCGATAATTGACGTATAGTTTTTCTTATAAACATTATTAACAATTAGTTAAGTTCTATTCTTGATTTTTATAATACAAATAATACTGTAAGTTTGAGTTGATAGTGGGTAAGCCTTGTCCCCGGTACAGCGAAACATTGAAAAGGAGACGGGTTATCCCATTCGAAGAGGTATGATTGTTAAGTAGATTTTCGTCGTTGTCCCATCAGTTCATATAAGTAGTATATTTTGTGTATAAAAATATCAAATCTTGGACAATTATTTAATCATATATTATGTATTTTGCATAAAAAAAGAGAAAACTATTTACATTATTTCTATTTTCAAAAATGTTATACTTGATTGAATTTGTTGTCATGATATTATTGACAAAAATTACTTGTCAAGGAAAATCGGATGCTAAAATTATGAATAAAGCATCCACGCAAGGTTGCGCGCATAACGCTAGTGTTTATTCGCCAATATCTCTATAGAGATTTGAAAAGTGAATATATCTCTTTATTATTATCCTTTCTCCTTAAGGAGCTATGAATAAAATCAAAATTGGCGATCCTCCAAAAAGCTCGACATTAGTGGTTGTGTCCCAAGGTTCAATATTTATATCGGTCGAATAGAAATTATAATTCCACAACTTTAATTACCTCTTTGTCGAGGCTGTGCAGAAATGTGATTTATGAGTCAATATAACAAAATCCACGTGATATGCCTCGATATATTATTGCAACAAAATATCGATTGTGTTCTACATGATGGAGACTTCAAAGATCAAGAGGCTTATTAAGGAGATAAAGCTCGGTGCACAAGACTCTACTTGAAACAAAGCTTTTATGGAGATAATATGATTGGGTTGCATTTATGGAGATAATGTGATTGGTTTCATTTTATATGAAAAGTAAATTGGGTTGAGCACATAGATTTTTTCACTCTGAAATAAAATCTCACGATATATATATATATATACATATATATATATATATATATACATATATATATATATATATATTAAAGATGATTACCATATTTATATATACATCTAAAAGTCAAGGTATTGGCCCCAAATTCTCTTCTTTGTGAACAAACATGAATCCAATATTCTATACTCTCCTAATCCATAACCCAATACTTCACCAAGTACGACCTTCAAGGTTGCTTGCTTAGGACATGCACTATTATTGGCATTTTTGTTAGAATTAAATGACTTGGTATTTTTTATGATTATCGTATTTTTATTTAGATTAAGTAGAAATTTCATTCCCTACTAAATGGGTGCATGTGATGTTAAATAGCTTCGAATGGTTATTTAAATATTAATTTTATGAATTACTTTTATATTATATAAAATCTTGACTATTATACCATGATTCTCATGCATCTACAGAAAACTTGTAAAATTGCATCTACAGAAAACTTGTAAAATTGCATCTACAGAAAATTTGTAAAATTGCTTAATGTAGGTGCGTATATACATTATATATACATGTAGCAGTAAACATTTGTAAAAAACTTGTAAAAGTGCTTATGTAGGAGTGTATATACATTATATACATGTAGCAATAAACATTAAGACACCAATACATTGACAAATATTTGCTCCTCAATTAAAACGTGTATATATATATATGGCCTTGCATGTGCTTCTTTGAAAAGTAGAGGTAAATTTTTTTTAAAAAAAATAAAAAAACAAAAATTAATGAAATGTGTGAAAATAGGTCATCATAGGTAAAGAGTCATAATTATCAGGACAATTTAACTTATCACTTTCTTCTAAAATTAGCAACAAATGTGAATGTGGCAATCCCCTCTTTTGAAATTCAATAACATGTACATGAGCTATTACTTTACCTAACACACCTCTAACAAATAAGTCATGTTTCAATTCTTCTAGTTTTGATCGAAAAAGTCTAGTTATTACGTCAGGTCTATCTTGAGCCTTTCGTCCATGTAATAGTTCTTGGGTAATTTCCAACCAATTAGTGTTGTAAGTGATGGTAATAAAAAGGTCGGGTTTTCCATACCTCCTGACGATTGCCATTGCATCTTGGTAGCGGTTATACATATCTCTTGGACTGCCAGTATATGATGAGGGAAGAATTATTCTTCTACCAATATTACCTGCAAAATAATAAAGTCAAAATATTATAAATTACAGTAAGATAATAAACTTATTTGTAATGAATACATAATATATAAAAATCACATTCATAAAAACTTGTAGTTGTTTCTCCTGAATTCGTTGCATCTTGTAAACCTTGATATAGTTCGGAACGAATGATATGTTGGTTCGTCTTCAGATATCGTAATCGCATTGTTTCTATTTTCACATACATGTCTACCACATATTGTTGTAAAAGACGTCCACTGTAATGAAGTAGTGACATGTGTAATGGGAGAAACTAATATGAAAAAAGTTAGTTTTTGTTGAAACAAATAAATTTTTTTAGGAATAAAAGTAATAAATAAAATTATAAAAAATTAAATTATTACGATATATAGTAAAATGTAGTAATAGTACCTGAAGAACATAGGAGTAGTATTGTCTGCAGCTGATTCTTCTGTGATTTGAGTTACACAATTCCAAATGCCAACCGTGTTGCCCCAAAGGAAATAAAATATGATATTGTAAGGGATCGTAGTATGCGGCCGTGTCAGCAATGTTACGAAGGCTACCACTTTTAGTTTCTATTATGATATCTCTTTCTCTTAAATCTTCTAAAGAATCATTTCCAATTAGTATTGCCGCAACTTGTGGTGTTGAAGGTAAAGCATGAATATGTCAATTAACCCTTACTTCTTGTATCAGTAGTCTACAGCTTCATCACATCCTCACGTCTACCTAATTGACGAAATACTTGAACATAAGGATTGTGTGCATCTAATATTAATTTTAATTTATGTAATAGACTTGGTCGTGTTATGTTTCGCTCTTGATGTCGGTGTTCAATTTCATTTTGAGTGTCATATATATACATTTGTAAGAATCTTGGTCTTGATTCATTTATTGGTAATAAACTTCCTATTCTATGGTAAATAGATCCTTGCGCACGATAAGTAAATACTCCTTGTCTGCCACTTGCTAAGTTTTCGTCTATATTAACTCCTATAGAGGTGAAGCAAAAAACATGATTATAAGAACGTATGTTTTCTCTAAAATGTTTACCTTCATCAGTTTGATCTAGGAATATGTTTATTAATTCTTGTGGATTTTTGAGTGTTGGTAAATTTATTTTTCCATTGGAGCAACACAAATCTAAGGTCTCATGAACAAATAATCTGGCTCCACAATATGAACAATTTCGGGTTCTTCAAGTATTATAGTTTGGAAGTTGTAATGTGCGGGAAATTTCTACCACTATTATGCCTATTAGGAAATGGTCTAGCGTTAGAAGAACTTGAACATGGTACTCGACGATTATTAAGCAACGTTAAATTTTGATTGCTTTGCGTAGTAGTAATGGAACCTACATGAAATTAAAATTTGTATACAATTAATTAATAATATTAATAGAAATAGCATAATTTAAAATATAGTAAATGACAGTAACATATAATTACCATCTCTTTGGTTGCAAAGTAACCTTGCTTGTTGACGAATACATGATAATCTTAGGGTTCTTGAATGGTTGACAATGTTACTGGTAGAGGTACCTGTAAAGAAAAAAAATTTAAGTTAACTGAGGAAAATAAAATAATTAATTTTATTTGAAAAAAAAAAAATAATTTAATTGGTACCTTCCATTTCAGAAGACCTTGACCTAGCAATTTGACGAATGTGCGTCAACCTTGAAGCGGTTGTATTATATTTTGCAAAATTACTTGTAGATGTACCTATAAAATACATAATAATTAACATGGTGTATTATATTAGTAAGAACATATAAATTAAGTAGTGAATAAATTATTTAAAAATATAATTGTATGTACCTTCTATGGAATTGTAGCGTTGTAAATATCTTTGATGTCGAACATTCCTTTGTTCAATAGTCTCAGGAGTCTCTTGATTTCGTCGAGCTGCGAGTAGGTGATCCCTAGCTGAGTTTGACATATTTTGACGTCGTTGCCTTTGAGATAAACGACGACGATTTCGTTGTTCATTCATGGTAGCAGCTATATTATTGAATTGTTGATCAATATAATGTAATGGTATACATGGAGGAATTTTTTAGATTGTAAAAGTATGTATATCTATACTATTAAAATAACCGTGAGGAGAGAAAGTCAAACCTATACATGACCAACCAACACAATATTTAGCTAGAAATCCTTTTTTTAGGCCAGCTATAAATCTTGTTTTTGTTGACGAATCTTGATCAGAGGCCAGCTATAAATCTTTCATTCAACAACAATTGGACTACAGTTTATATTAGAAAGAATATACAAAAATTAGATCATAAAATTTTAGCTATAAAAAAAATCACATTTTTAAATAAGTTTGTTTATAATATGATATCGATAACAATTATATGTTGATATGTCTCCTAAAGATTTGCATTATTTTTCAAATGAGGAATTCTCCACACACTTCGAGTGGCATCTGAAAAGCAAGGTTAAAGTGAGTGGTCCATCTTTTGTTTTTGTTAATAGAACAGCAGGACGTTTTCTCTCATTTTATTAGCGCAAATATTGGCCCTACATTGCTTAAGCTTACACATCATATTATTGATTTGAAATGACTATTAGGATGGATTTGTTTTCATTCTAATTAAGTTTTTGTATGTATATAGACAATGTAGGATAGTGGATGTAGATGTGTTTTAAGACTCGTACAAATCAAATTAGAAATTGTGAGACTCAGAGAAATGTATTGAGTAATACCAATCAACATTAAAATCAGGGAAAGATGATTGAGGTGATCTACAAAAAAAACTCGGCATAATAGATGTAGACAAAATTTGACAACATGAGGATATCTGGAAATAACTTTAGATGCACTAATTAAGAAGGATTTGAAGAATTTTAAAAGCATATCGTTAAGTGCATCACATCAAGCAGAATATAAGAGTTTGATCTACAAAAATACTTCAAAATTTATTACAAATACTTGTAACAAAATAAATCTAATTTTTTGTAGATCATATTATTTTTTGTAGATCAATGGTTATTGTGTGAACTCTTAATTTATTGGAGAATTTTTAATGTAACTCTTATCTCAACAGTTTACCTATTAATGTACCCTAAGAAAGCCATAGTATTGATAAAAACAAATAAAAATAATAAAAGATAGAGTCTAATGTGTTTATCGATGAAGCACTTTTGTCACTATGGTTATGGAATTATCACGGTTATATATTCTTGCAATTGGCTAATTGATTTTGATAAAAAATGCTCGCCTATGGTACTTTGCTCTAATATTGCTCTATAAATCAAAAAATTGTTTCAATTTTTTTCAAAAAAAAGAATTGGTTGATTTTATCTTTTTCAAAACAAATATAATTTAAAGCTTATCCACTACTTTAGTTAATAAGGTAGCCCCAATGTGTTGAGGTTGTTAAATGTGAATCAAATTTGCTTTATGGTTTCACAACCGCTTGTTAGAATTCAATTAATGATGATAAACACCTTCCTCTCGCCTCTCCCTCTTTCACACACCAAAATTTTGACACCTAAACTTCCACCTCATCAATCAATTTTTTTTATTCCCCAAGCTACCTCACATGCTTGAATAGCTGCTTGAATAGCTTCCATTAATCTCCTCCCAATGCAATCAAACTTCAACTTACATATCATATCATACCATTAAAAAAAAAAGTCTATTAGTCCTCTCAGACAAATCTCTGTAGTCATTATTCCCCATTGCAGTCATTTTTTAAGGGAAAAAAAAAAACTCAGAGGATATACATTTGCAGACCTGTAGCTGACTGTATAAGATTGGGGCCTTGAAGTGCTAGGAATCTCAACACCCTTAAGGGATAAAAAAAACAGTTTTAGAAAGTCTCAAATAAAATAAATATGTGGGGATCCAAACGGGTAGTAATTAATTCAATTCGTTTTTTTTTTCTAAGGATGTCCTACAATTAGACGAAAAATCGCAACTTCCCAACTCAAATTCAGTAGCAAAGTGCAAACCCTCCTAAACCCCCAAATCAGCATTGTTGAATAAAAAAAAAACCAAGAAGAGGACCTGTAATTGGACGAAGAGGAAGAAGAGGTGTGGCCGCCGTTGCGATGCCTTCTTGTGCGCTTCGATCGCGACTCCCTCTTATTGCGGATCTTGATCGAGTCCCTGTTATTTCGGCGAAGACGGCGGTCGCGACGCCACGATGAAGAAGACGAATCTGATGAAGAAGATGAAGAAGAAGAAATCGAAGATGATGTCCTACAATTAGACGAAAAATCGCAACTTCCCAACTCAAATTCGGTAGCAAAGTTCAAACCCTCCTAAACCCCCAAATCAGGATTGCTGAATCAAAACAAAAAAAACCAAGAAGAGGACCTGTAATTGGACGAAGAGGAAGAAGAGGAAGAATTGGTTGATCGAGTCCCTGTTCTTTCGGCGAATACGGGGTCGCGACGCGACGATCCATTGCAATGCCTTCTTCCGCGCTTCGATCGCGACTCCCTCTTCTTGCGGATCTTGATCGAGTCCCTGTTCTTTCGGCGAAGACGGCGGTCGCGACGCGACGATGAGGAACACGAATTCGATGAAGAAGATGAAGAAGAAGATATCGAAGACGATGCGGGTCCCTGTTCTTTCGGCGAAGACGGCGGTCGCGACACGACGATGAAGAAGACGAATCCGAAGAAGAAGAAGAAGAAGAAGAAATCGAAGATAATGCGGTCGCCATTGAAGAACTCGCGGAGGTGGTTTTATTGATATATCGATTTCGGTTCGGCGCCTCCTTTCCCCTTCCACCATGAGAGGAACCCCATTTTATGTTTCAATTCGTTCTAAAATTAGTGGAACCGCAAAGTTAAAAGGTTTTTTCTCTGAAACCGTCGATTAAAATAGATTTAATTATTCACTTACCAAATTGTCCTTATTTTGAATTGTTTTCATTTAAGGTAAGAAGGGTATACTTTGGACTTTTAGCCAAAAAAGCTTCACGGTTAACCGTTTTGGAATTGCTATTATAATAGTATAGATATATAAATCAATTCTATAGTTTGAATTAAATAAAATATATATTGAATGCGCCTCGAGATACGCATAGTGTGATCATCGAGGAGTTGAAATAGTTGGACGATTCGGTGGCTGTTGATGAGGCGTTATATGCTTCGAGATGCGTGTTGTCCAATCCCGATGAAGAACAATAAAATAAAATAAGTGAATCATTAAATTTACTTCGAGATTCGTCTGATTCGAATCTCAAGGAAATTCTAATATATATATATATCTCCAAATTAACACCGTCTTATTCAAAGTTAGTATTTTGAAACAAAAATTGACCTCGAGATACAAACTACGTATCTCGAGAAAAAAATATAGAGGGCCGCTAAGGGCACCCCACCTATTAATGAAGGCACCCAGTTAATGTGGGCACAAATCGATTTACCTGGGGCACCCAAAAATTAAACCCAAAATACCGAAAATACTCCTCGTGCAAAAAACCCTCGCACCCTACCACCCTCGTGCAAACCCCTGGGCACCCTACCACCCCCACCACCACCACCACCCTCGTTCACCGAACTCCTTGTGGAAGAATTCATTTGTTTTGAACCGACCAGTGAGAGGAATCCCCGAAATCGTGTTCTCCGTCCCTCGCCGTGTGTTTCTCCTTCGTTGTTCGAGTTTTCTACATTTTGTAGGGTCCGGTGTGTGAGCCGATTTCGTCTCCAAATTAGAGCTCGGTTGAAGATCGTCGAATTAAGTTACATTTGGTAGAGTAGTTGTAATGTGTGTGTGGCGGTTTTTCAAATGTAAAAAAATTGGGAAATCGTGGTTCTCGGCCACACAGGCCAGAGACTGTGTCAACCGTCTCGGCCTTGGCCGAGACATAAGCTAATATTTTTGGGAAGTCGCAGTCTCGGCCACGAAGACCGGAAGAGTTAACTGCGTATCGGTTGTCGACTTCCGAGAGGGTCTCAGTAAGCTCGGTCGTCATAGGACGAGAGTCAGGCGAATTGAAATGGTCAATCCATCTCGGTGGTGTACAACAAAGAAATTGAAATAGGACTCGGTTATACACGGCCGATATATTGGAATACTTGTCGGTCATGGGTGACCGAAAATATGGGTTGTTTCACGAATTTGCTTGACCGCGACATCAGGAATGAATGAATTTGAACATTACAGTTTCAAAAAAATCTCCGTAATCGTCAAACTAACAATACAAGATTGAAAATCCAGCACGACAATTTGCACCGAACCTTAATTAATTATAAATCTCCGTAACATTCAAACTGACTCTAAAAAGGGTCCATCCATAAGTAAACAACAATCAAAACGCAACACCAATCAAAACACATCATAACATTTGCATATACATAGAACATTCAGACGAATTGGCAAAATTTCTAAATGTTTAGCCGTCTAGGTACAAGCTTTAACCTACGGTGTATCTAAATCTACAACAGGTATGGTGGCTTCATGATCAGCAGTTGCAATGGGCGCGATGTCTAGAAAAGCGAATCCATCTCGCCAACCTTTGGCGCAGTCCTCAACGTATCGATCCCACGATGGATATAAGGATGGCAGCGGTGCATTCACACGCAACTGCACCTGTCAAAGTGAACAGTAGAACATAGAAGATATTGTCACAAACCCGATTAAGGGGGAAACAAACCAATTCACAAAAAATCATAGAACTTACCCTAACCCAATGGATATTCCTTTCATTTGCCATTGCAATGATAAGTCTGTTGTGCAATGACGACGTTGGAGTACTACGTAGAGGTAGGAATGTGGATGCACTCCCATGCGAGAGGTTGACGATAATGACTTTGAATGCGGTGGATACTAACAATCCCATGTCTGGAAGTGTCAACCATTCTTTGAAAGATGCCCCCTCTTGCTTCTTTGGGCAATGCACCGCATTCTTGACAGGCTCGAAACTCGAGCCAAGCACTTCCCGCCGAAGGTATTCATACCCGATAATCTCATCGTACATCCGTCTACGCACAATCCTCCACCCGTCTACGTCGGCAAGTCTAAGCCCAGAGGCTATACACCTATATCCACAATTCCCATCGGAAACCACATCGATAATGGCATCAACATGTGGCAACCAATCCGGTTCTAAGCAATGACTATAAGCCATGTTAGATCCACTTTGTGTGCGTCGACTGGCACGACGCATTTGTGGAACCTTGCATTTCTTCTGCCTAGAAGCTTTTGTGGAGTGGGAGGACTCAAATCCGATTGGAGATTGGGGTGCCTCCGACACTGGGGTGCCTCCGGTTGGAGACCCCGGTGTCCTCACACCCGCATTCTCAACTTCCTGCTCGCACTCCACAAAAGACGAAGGTGGACTAATCTCCCTGAGCTGCTCACTTTCAGTCCTCCCCCCTGCATCCTCAACTTCCTCCTCTCCCTTATCCAATCTTCCTGCGGTGTCGTGATTGTGCCTCCCACAAATCACAGTGACGTACCATAAGGAGTCAGCATTCTCCTTGACGTTAATTTGGAAAGGGCATCCACATTTCTTCGTACTAGTGTGAGTCATCGCCTTTTCATCATTCCTTGATTTCTTTAAAATTTTTGCCGCTTTCCCCTTCCCAACTCTCTGAGTCAGTCCCCTATATGTCCCAGACCTCTCACATGCAATTTTCACCCTTCCCCTTCGCTTAATGCCCCCGGCATCCGAGCGCTTCGTTACTAAGACAAACTTGTTCTCGCCACCAATCAGTTGAAGCCATGAAATAGCCGCTTCTCGAGAGGAGAATGACTTAGAAGGTGTAAAAGTGTCCTTGTAGTCTGGAAAATTACTAGATAACGGCATTACCTGCAATCAACCAAAATGTACAGCACAATCACAAAAAAACCCAAAAAAAACAGGTTCTCGGTTGTACAGTTCCGGAACTTTCTTCATAGTCTCGTTTACGTGCGACCGAGAGTTACCAGTACCCTCGGTCGTTCCAGACCATCACCTACGAGAAACCTATCGGTCCTCTGAGACCGAGACATTACCATACATCTCGGTCCTGCGAGGCTGAAACAATCGCGCACCCAGACAGATACTTCGGATAACCGCAAAAAAAACACAAAAAATTTGCAAAATTACCTCAAGGACGACCTCCTCTGGCACCGAAGCATTACGATCCTCCATTATACAGTGGAAACAACTTCGGATTTGAAGAAATTACCAAACCCTACGTTGACAAACAAATCATCATTTTTACTGTTATACGCAACTAAACAGTTCAAAAAAAATCCGAATATGGTTGTCAAACATTGTTACCTCGCTGTCGGACGAGCAATAATCGATCAGCTTTTCGCCAAACGCAATGTGGTTGTGGCTTTGTGGTTCAAGCTTGCTGGTGGGGTGCCCTAACTCCTTGTCGAAATGGTTTGTAACCATTATATATATACAGGGGCAAAACGGTCTTTTTCATTTTTGCTGGAATTTTTACAAATAAGTTGGGTGCCCTCGTTAAATGGTGGGGTGCCCTTATGGGAGAGAAAAATATATAAATGATGAAATGAGAATCATTAGATTTGTCTCGAAGTTCGCGTGATTTGAATATCGAGAAGATCTAATATATTGTTGCAAACGAACCTAAAGGTCCTTCTCAATTTTTTTAGTTCGCACGATCAGTGGAGAATTCGAAATTCGAGATGAATGGGAGGAGGAAATCGATGGAGGGAGAGGGAACGAAAGGAAAAGAGATCACGAGGCGATGGAGACGAATTGAAGGTAAGTGTGTTATTATGTCGTTGTTGTTGTCGTTGGTTGATGGAGGAAGATGATGGTCCGGGGGTCTCCCTGCCAAGTCCCAATTCGGGGTTGGGGTTGGTGTTGGGAGCCCAACCCCAATAAAATCAATTTTTTTAAAAAAAAATGCAACGAGAGGAGTGCATGAGGAAGAAGAAGATAAAAGGGGGGTTTGATCCCCCGGACCGAACTACGTCCGGTTCGGGGGTTAAACCCTCCCTATTTTTTTTAAAAATGCATTTTTAAAAATAGAAAAAAAAATTAAAATATTGATTTCTTTATTATTGAGTAAGTTAATATCTTTATTATTGAGAAATATTGATTTTGAAGTCGGTTTGAGGTGTAGTTAGAATGTTATGAAAAAAGAATCAATTATTTAAGGAAAAAGAATACATTTAATTATGAATCGCCCTATGATAATAAAATTCTTAAAGCTCTTTACCTCATTTTTATTGCTTTAAGCCTTAAATAATTAAGAAAATATTTGGGAGAATGAGAAATCATTAAAAATGTTGTAAATGTAATGGAAAAATGGATGACCCCTTTTGTAACACCTATTTAATTGTAAGTTAATATTGTATTATATGTAAGTGTAACTTATACCCTTTGGTCTTCATCTCATTATGACCAAAAGGGCTATATAAAGGGGTCATCTCCATGTAATGTGTACACATATATTGAAATGAAAGCTTTCACATTTCCTTCATCTATTCTCTTGTTCAATATCTAGTTCCTTGTCTTACTTTCCTTGCTTTAGTCCTAGTTAGTTTTACAACACGTTATCAACACGAGTGTGCTCTACATGATGGAGACTTCAAAAATCAAGAGGCTTCTTAAGGAAATAAAGTTAAGTGCACAAGACTCTACTTGAAAGAAAGCTTTTATGGAGATAAAGCTCAGAGGTATAATGTGATTGATTTCATTTGATATGAAAAGTAAATTGGGTTGCATGAGCGCATAGATTTTTTCACTCTAAAATAAAATCTCACGATATATTTTTTTTTTTTAAAAAGATGATTACCATATACATATATACATCTAAAAGTCAAAGTATTGGCCCTAAATTCTCTTCTTTATGAGCAAACGTGAATCCAATATTCTATACTCTTCTAATCCATAACCCAATACTTCGCCAAGTACGGCCTTCAAGGTTGCTTGCTTAGGACATGCACTATTATTGGCATTTTTGTTAGAATTAAATGGCTTAGTATTTTTATGATTATCGTATTTTTATTTAGGTTAAGTAGAAATTTCATTCACTACTAAATGGATGCATGTGATGTCAAATAGCTTCGAATGGCTATTTAAATATTAATTTTATGAATTACTTTTTTATATTATATAAAATTTGGACTATTATGCCATGATTCCAATACATCTACGGAAAACTTGTAAAATTGCTTAATGTAGGTGCGTATATACATTATATATACAAATACCAGTAAACATTTGTAGAAAAACTTGTAAAAGTGCTTATGTAGGAGTGTATATACATTATATACATGTAGCAATAAACATTAAGACATCAATACATTGACAAATATTTGCTCCTCAATTAAAACGTATATATATATATATAATACGGCCTTGTATGTGCTTCTTTGAAAAGTAGAGGTAAAAGAAATTTTAAAAATAAAAATTAATAAAAATTAATGAAATGTGTGAAAATAGGTCATCATAGCTAGCTAGCTAGAATAAATTCTAGGCATCAACCATGGCCCATATTGATTGTGTGTTGCTATTACATTATATAAATTCTAGGCTAAATTCAGTCATTGCATTTTTTCGTTGCCTATATAAATGCTATAAAGAAAATTTTCCTTATACCATTATTTTTTTGGTAGAACCTTATTAAAGCATTATTTAGCAATATATATTCTACTATATGCATTATGCAGTAAGAAAAAAAAAAATAGAAGTGCTTCCTTTTAAGTATACTGTACTTTTAACTCAAAAATCAAAAATCGATAATTGACGTAAAGTTTTTGTTATAAAAATTATTAATGATTAGTTATGTTCTATTCTTGCTTTTTATAATGCAAATAATACTGTAAGTTTGAGTCGATAGTGGATAAGCCTTGTCCCCAGTAAAGCTAAACATTGAAAAGGAGACGAGTTATCCCATTCGAGGAGGCATGATTGTTAAGTAGATTTTCGTTGTTGTCCCGTCAGTTTGTATAAGTAGTATATTTTGTGTATAAAAATATCAAATTTTGGACATTTATTTAATCATATATTATGTATTTTGCATAAAAAAAAGAGAAAACTATTTACATTATTTCTATTTTCAAAAATGTTATACTTGATTGAATTTGTTGTCATGATATTATTGACAAAAATTACTTGTCAAGGAAAATCGGATGCTAAAATTATGAATAAAGCATCTACGCAAGGTTGTGCGCATAACGCTAGTGTTTATTCGCCAATATCTCTACAGAGATTTGAAAAGTAAATATATCACTTTATAATTATCCTTTCTCCTTAAGGAGCTATGAATAAAATCAAAATTGGCGATCGTCCAAAAAGCTCGAAATGAGTGGTTGTGTCCCAACGTTCAATATTTATATCAGTCGAGTAGAAATTATAATTCCACAACTTTAATTACCTCTTGGTTGAGGTCAAAATGCGTAAATGTGATTTATGAGTCAATATAACAAAATCCACGTGATACGCATCGATATATTATTGCAACAAAATATCGAGTGCGTATATCAATTTAATATGAATATTATGAATTGATTTCTTCCCTTATAGTAGCCGAGTAAAATAATGAGATATTGTACTTATAATATTACTTCCGTCCAATTAATGGTCAAGCTTCATGAAGCATAGGTTGCGTTTATAAAATGACAATGGTCGCAATGATAAAATTTTGGACGTGGAAAAGGGGAAATGATCTGGTAAAGGTTGTATTAGTAATTTCACCAAAAGTGAAATAAAAGTGGTGCACCGCATGAAATATAAATGGGTAAAGTTATTGACAATGAGCATGCTTTAAATTGTGACAAGCTATGTCATTTATAAAAGGCTATTAAACCACATTGATTATATATTGTCATATGGCCAAATATTTTGGTGACCTTTGCCATGCCTTCAAAATCAAAGGCAAAAGTATGAATTTTATCATTGAAAATGGCTCATTAAAATTGACACATTGAGATGTATTCAAATCATGGGCTAAATAAAGATGATGAATTTATGTTTTGATATAAAAGAGAATATTTCTGAAAATTGAACTTAGCCGAGGCTAATGTTCAGACGATATCTGGTACAATAGTTATAATATAGTTAATGCCTTGCACTAGAAGAATTTTACTCAGAATAATAGAGAAATTATCTATATGAATTTGTGTTATCTGATAATGAAGTTCCCAGCTATACATTCTGATTTTATTTTTCTACATAAGGCAAATTAAAACGAATATCATCATAAAGTAGATGATTTAATGACATTCATAATGTGGAATGATTTTTTGATCATCCATAATCATCAATATAATCCGAAAAATTATAAATTCGCATGGACATCTTTTATGGAACCACATTTTTTTATTAGCTAGTGATTATCTCAAGGCAAATCAATATGAGACTTGTATTGATTTAACTCTCCGTCAATCATATTATAAGATGTCATGGGCCCTTGATAAAGAATATATTTATGACAATCTTTGTTAATTGTCACTTTGATAAAGTAATTTTCTCACTGTTAGAGGGAGATATATAGCCAATTCAAAAGGAATGACGTGAAATTGCTTGAAACGCATCAAGTTTGTTGTATTATGATCCATGTACAAATTAATACGAACTTAAAATTCAAAGGATCATTCATTAGCAACAAGTTATGAATCAATTACTTGATAATTGTGCTAATATAAAAAAGTGGCAAAATCAAATGTTCCGACATTAAAGGTTCATATAGGAAATGATGTCCCTATGCAACAAAATGTTTAAGGTTTAAAAGACCATATATTGTATTTTTAAATTAATTGCAATGATTTGTTGCAATGTAGTATAAGATGTCTCACTCATGTGAACAAGATGGGGAGAATCAAAAGGAGTAATTGATTAGTGCATTGCACTCTTTTTCCCTTAGATAAGGTTTTATCCCACTGGGTTTTCCTAGTAAGGTTTTTAATGAGGCAATCCTAATAGTATTAAAACTCCATTCTAAATTGATTATTGTATTGTACTCTTTTTCCCGTAGGTATGGTTTTATCTCACTAGGTTTTCCTAGCAAGGTTTTTAATGGGACAATCTTATCAATATCATACTCGTATAAAGATTGATCGTAAACAATGTACTCTTTTTTCTTTACTAAATCTTTTTACCGCTGCGATCTTTCTTAATAGAGGTTTTAACGGGGCATATTATCTCAACAAGTGTCATCCAAGGGAGAGTGTTGTGAACGTAATGGCAGAGTGGATGACCCTTCCTATCCCGACCTTTTGTAACACCTATTTAATTGTAAGTTAATATTGTATTATATGTAAGTGTAACTTGTATCTTTTGGTCTTCATCTCATTATGACCAAAATGGCTATCTAATGGGGTCATCTCCATGTAATGTGTACACATATATTAAAATGAAACCTTTCACACTTCCCTAATCTATTCTCTGGTTCAATATTGACGCGCACCGAATGCGTCAATAAAATATATTACCTAGACCAACTATCTTGTAGATAGTGGTGAATGGTCGATCCTACTGGGATTGATATCTTTCTAAAGTCAAAAAGAAAAGAAATGAGAAAAAACAGGGGTTTTGAGAGAATGAATAAATTAACTAATATAAGTAGCAATAAAATAAATAAAGGAATGAAAATTGTTTTAAAATTAATTAATGAAAAACACTTAGGTCAAGACATACAAGTTTGGTTCGATAAAATATTGGATTTGGTCATCAAATCTATGTAAATTATGCAAATCAAAAGTATCATAGTGTAGCTATAGACCTAGTAACATACGCGGTTCCTCGCACTTCCTAATCTCGATAGCCAAAGTACGACAATGACTACTTCCCTATCAATCGTATAACTCTATACTCAAGCGCATTGAGTTTGACACGATGAGCGCAATGAGTTTTGTGAAGTCACTACACCTAGACAATTGGATCACTAGTGCGTCTGATTTAGCTTAAATTCCTAAGTTATTTAACTGGCCAAAAGAGGCGAATCAATTGGTAGGGTCAATTGTCATTAGTGTGGTCTTATTACATAAGGACGGATGCTTACGACTCACTTGCAAAAGAATCAGGGTTTAAATGTAAATTTAACCTTAATTAATCAATCAATAACAAAGAGAATAAAATAATAATGAAAAGCAATGAAATTAAAATAAATAAATCTCACAAATCAATGGATGAGAATAGTCGAACCTCCCTCGCAGTCTTGCTTAGGCCATGAGATTAGTGTCTCATGGATGAAGACACAAAACAAAAGAAAAGTAGAGAGGAAGAAGAATCGAATAGAAAAGGAAATAGAAGTCGAGACCTCGAGAAAATAGAAGCCGAGCCAAGAGAGCTTCAATTCGCTCTCTTTTTATCTCATTGTTCCTATATTTATATGTATGTATGGATCTCCATCATCTCACCATGGCACGCTTCTCAAGGCCGATCTCATGGACATTTCACATGCATGCACATCAATCTCCATATGCCTCGCCACACCATATCAACTCCTCTACTCATGGACACACGTACATGTTAAGTGTGTGCCGCTGTCCGCGGCATCATCACTCTTGTTCCTCACGTGTGGGCCCCACCAAATTTGCCTCGAGATGCGCGCTAAGGCGGTTTTCGATGTAGAATGGATCTGGGTATATGAATATTCGATTTTGCATACTTTTTCGCCTCGGATTCAACTGTGCACTCCATTAAACCTGAAAATAATAAATAAAGATAATTAAGCTAATATTTTGGAGACTCAACCATAAAAAAATATATAAATAACCTATATATAATTGCATAATTAACGACTTATCAAATATCTAGTTCATTGTCTTACTTTCCTTACTTGAGTCCTAGTTAGTTTTACCAGAAAAAAATCAATTTAATATATTTTTTACTTGTTTTACAAAAAGCGTATAATTCAACGCTATTTTCGTAAAACTTTGCAGTATCTTATTAATTTAAGGCCACTTAATTTATATTGCAAATCCTATAGTTATTAGTTTATAATCATATTAAGAATTCTTAATATAATTTGTTTCTATTTGATGCAAATCTTATTTTATGTGGTCCATCTAAGCCCGACACAAGTCGAGCTTAAATGGGTCTAACGATGCTTAATTTAAACCTTGCTTAAATAATTCATTTTTTAAGTCAAGTAAAAATACCAAAATATTTTCTAAATTTCATGACGGCGGCCCGAGCTAGTAAATGCAAATTAATTTATGTGACCTATGCATTAAATTATCGCTTTAAGAGTTGTTGGGTAGGATCGGGTTTATATTGTCTTTTTTATAACTTAAGTGAGATCCACGATGTCGGGTGTGTGTGTCAGACGAGTATCCAAACTTACGAATAGGTTTATGTGAAGTCCGCCCCCCTAATTAAATTTTCTGGTTCCGTCACTAACATTAACCCACTCTGGAAATTATTGACTCGCGGAGATGAGTCTCACGCGTAGTGTCGAGTATGGCAATACCACACGACTCGGGTCGTCATCAACGAGGTGCCGGGCTGGAGCCATATTGTCTCATCGACTATACACTGACATATATGAGAATGGAATGGTCTAGCAAAATACTGAAATCGAAAGAATGCTAAGTGAATTTCTCGTGGATTTACTTACAATAGAAGTAATGAAAACTTAGTCGCCAACACCCGCTTGCACCTCAAAACCCAACCCCAGCACTCCTTTAAGGTTCCCTAGGTCGCTGGTATCCTAAACTCAAATTTTCTAGTCATTCTGAGGTTTACGAATGGGTTTTAAGTCATATGTTCAAAACCAAAACCAATCCCTAACTTCGCTTCCTAGACAGCCCTGCCAAAAAACCTCATTAGCGCAATAATTGGCTTTACTAGCTCAAAATTTGAAAGAAGAAGCACACGTGATTGAGGAATATTTGGATTTTGATGGGGTTGGTTGGTGCCTTGAGAAAGATGCACCATTCGAGTTCGGGCTACAAGAAGTTCCATCGAGACTCCTCTCTGCTATCTCTCCATCGTTGATCCTCACGGTGGCTTTGGTTTCGGTACGTTAATGGTTCTTCTTTACTTCGGGTTTCCTTCGTTTCGATGTCTCCATTGATGGTTTATGCTTCGGCTTTCCTTTCTTTCTAGGTTTTTTAGGGGTTCTTGATATGGGTTTTTATCGATACATTATCAATTCTATGCACTTTCTTGTTATGTTCTGATGTGTTTTGTTTTTTTTTTTTTTTGTTTGATTTTTTATTTGTGCAGATGTTCAGACATTAGAGACAGCTACAGTAGCGGATCTTAAAAAAGTTGTGGAGCATGCCTTTGTCGAAAGGCTCAAGGAGGAGGAACGTGTTTTGATTTCTTGGTATTGTTTTCTTTATTTTCATTTTCTCGTATATTCCTTTTGCCTATATATTTGATTTGTCTATTAATTAAGTTCTTGGGAGATGATTGTTTTATTTTTTGTTGCTTGAGAAAAGAAATAAAATGGCATTTGATAAAAGTAACATCATTGTTTTAAATCATTAACGGATACTCAGCTATTGTTGTGTAGAATAGAGTATCCCATTTATTTTTTTGTTTGCTTGAAACCTCTATGTGAAAATCTTGAAAGTAAATAACTTATCAATAAAAAGGATCTCTAACTTAGCTATGCTTTGTCTTTTTAGTCTTAGATTAGATATGGAAGGTTGATGAAAATGGGAGGGCTAGGGTGACATAAACTTGAGAGTGATATATTCAGTATTGATGTATGTAAAATAAGAGATAGTATTGATGTATGTAGTGTTAGAGGTCTCCCCGTATTCTTGTCGCCAATCAGCTTTTGAGCTTAGGCATAGAAAGAGATGGACCTTCCCTAGTTACTTCTGTCGCGCATTATGGATCTCAAGATTCTTATATTCACAAACTTGGGAAACATCTTGTTTGCTTTATAAAAAGGTTATTAGATGTACAATGATCGTGGACTCTCAACAATCCTAACTGATAAGTAAGACTTAAAAAAATAGAAATGCAACAAACTGATTAAGACATATAGGGAATAAAAGTTGCCTGATAAACTGCTCTTACTTTAGAAGTCAAATTGAAAATTGATGTTCAAAAGCAGGAGACACATTACTTCAATATGCTAGGTGGTTATAATTGATAATTGAAAAGCCTGTTTTCATTACAAACACATGGCATATATTAGTGGAATAAAAGTTGATACTCATGAGTAGTGATGAAGAAGATTCAAGTCCCATTGTTGCCTTTGTTTTAATTTACTGTTCCCTCTAAAGTTTTAAAAAAAAAAAAAAGATCAATCTAATCACCAAAACCCCATCAAGAGAGAGAGAGAGAGAGAGAGAGAGAGAGAGAGAGAGAGAGAGTGATTCTTGAATGTGATTACACCAACCCAGAAGAAGCTTTTATAACATTTTTTTTTTGTTGGCTCAGATCCCTCACTCTCTCATCATTATCATCATCTTCATAAACACTGTACAATTGGGACTCATTAAGTACACAGACTCAATACAGAGGGAAAAAAAAAAAAAAAAAACCAAAGAGTGAATTCAGCCCCTCAAAGAAAAATCAAAAGGGCCAAAAAAAAAAAAAAAGAACAGAGAACTAAAGAAAAAAAAAAAAAAAAAAAAACAGACACACACACACACCAAATCACGAAGACCATACATATTTGCTGCCTGTTCACAAATTTTAACCATACATTTTAAAATTGATGTATGGTTAAAATCCAAAAGACCATACATCAAGACGAGGCAATACCCGTTCACAAATTTGCTGCCTGCTCAATCAGTTGGAGTTTGTTTTTCATTTTCTTTTTTTTTTTTGTTCAACATATACTATAGAAAAGATCATGGCATGTGTTTAATTAGATTTAAAGATGTTTAATTGAAAACATATATTCAAAGCCAAAATGTTTCCACTAGCTCATCCCTAATTGTGAGCCTTAATCATAAAAAAATACACAAACTGATCAAGACTTTGTGAGCACATCATTGGCAGTCGTCCTAGATCCTAGAGCATCAAATATAATCATTTTTGTGAACAAGATTCCATCTATAAAGCATTAATAGATCTAGAACACGAAATGTAGTTCTTGTCGCCAATCAACTTTTGAGCTTAGGCATAGAAAGAAATGGATCTACCCTAGTTACTTCCATAGAGCATTGTGGATCTCGAGATTCATATATTCACAAACTTCAGAAACATCTTGGTTGCTTCATAAACAGGTTATTAGATGTACAAGGCTTATGCCATAATGATATGGAGCTTGCCTCCCAACTCGAGGGTGGGAGTAGGAGAGCCAAATGCAATGCACATAGAGTGTGCTAGATGGGATAAATCGATTAAAGAGGGGATGGTACCTAAGGAGTTTTTGGCAGATTACCGTCGAGCAGGTTCAATGGGGCCAGGGGTGGTTGTTCTTTTTTTTTTTTTTTTCCAGGGATAGGAAGGATGTTTTTGGAAGGTTGTTTTTTCTCTTCTTTTTTGAATATAGGAAGGTTGCTTGTTCTTTATCTTAAAAGAAAAAGAGAAAAGAGAAGTTGTTAGGCTCACAACAATACCTTGATCAAGTAATATAAAACTGATTACATTTTTGCAGTTATTGTACTGCAGAGGTTCTGCTTCCTGATTTGTTTCAAGCGAAATATGGCTATGCAGGTCTCATGTATGGAGTCATTTCTGCTTGTGTTTTCAAGGTCACAAGCTGATCAACAATGAGGACCATATCCTATTGTTTGGAATACGTGATGGCTGTAAGGTTTGTGCTTAGGAGAAAGATAAGATCTTTAAACTTACTTGTTCAGAGGAAAACTTTTTAGTCATGAGAAGCTACATCTGTGACTTTGAAACAGCAAGAAATCATAGTAACTACGCCTAATTTGTTGCTTGAGGCTGCATGCTGATTTTAGTCTATACTAAAGAATCTCCATTTCCTTCTTTGTGGTTGACTTTATTTGCTTATGTATTTATCAGCTTCACTTTGTCCAACACCGATCTACAAATTCTGGCTTAACAATGGAGTTTCGTGAAAGGAGAATCTCAACTCGGAATCAGCCAAAGATGTAAGTTGTATTATTTCACTTGCAATCTTCGCTATGTTAGCATGTATAATTTTATTCTTGCAAGATGATACAATACCATAAATATAGGTTTTGGCTTCTATAATTAAACTATTACTGATAGATAGTGAATCTTGGTCCTCAATTTAATCTACTGAAGCTCTCATACACTTTCCTTCATATAAGTTCTTCCCACTTCATGTATTTTTAAGTTGAATAGGTATTTATGTTTTCTTTTGCAGAACATTGGAAAAATCAGATCTGCAGTTATATGAGGGTGGTGTTAGTGCAGTTAACAAATCTGGTGCTGTTAACCCACAACTCATGAAGCCTAAGTTTCATTAGTGTCATGAAGACATTTATATCCCTCCCCTCCCCTCATCTCTCCCTTCGTCTCTTCGTCTTTGGCTGATACCATGTTGAGATTATCCAATGTATAGATTGATGTTGAACAAAGCGAACCGGATAAATACTTAAAAGTAGACGATTACGATGCCCGATGATGCTGTTGTAGTCTTTTCCTGCGGTATTTGCTGTTTGGGGTTGGGATTTTTGTCTTACATCATGCCGCCCATACAAGGGTGTATTCGATAACAAATCTTGAGAAATATGTGTTTGATTAGATTGTGTCATAGTGTATTCAACAACTGATTCTTGTTTGGGTTTATCTAACACAATATTTTGTCTAATACAGATTATCTGAAGAATTCTTAATTAGCAAACTAAAAATATTCAAAAGATTATCTTAAAACTGATTTTGGATCTAAAACATTAAATTAAGCATGCATTTTTTTTTTTTTTTTTTTTTGAGAAATCACGGATGAGAAGGACACGATAAGTTCGTTGTTCTTCTTATAATTTTTCATTTTTCAATAATTGTAGTGGAAGAGCATTTCCAATTGGATTGTGACGAATGGGGATTGAAGATAAAATAGATATCTCAAGAAAATAGAAAAAGTCGGACCAAATCGAGAAAAAAATATTGGGTAACGAAATTGGATTTCGGTTTTCTAAACATACATTCTATATGGATATTTTTTTTGTAGGCTACTTTTTTTAAATCTATATATATCGTACTATATATCTTATATATATAAATATAAGAATATATATATATATATATATATATATATATATATATATATATATTAATTCCGAACTCATTCTCATCAATCCAATACACGGTTTTCTCTTTCTCTCGGTCTTCGATCGATCAATCGATCAAAGTGGATGATCGGTCTTCAAAGTATGGTTTTTTTCCTTGTTTCCTTTTTTTTTTTTTGATGAAGTAATGTCTTAGCATGACTAGCTTGTTTTTTCATTCACATCTTATCTCAATCACATTAAAGAATATTGATAAGCTAAAAAATGTACTTGTATTTTTAATTTTTAAATTTTAATTACAATTTTAAATTTTGTTAATAAATTTTTATAAATTAATTCCCACGAGCGAAGCGGGTCAATCATGCGTAGCACGTCTTGAAACTAGTATATATATATATATATATATATATATATATCTTATCCTGAAATATCATTTATCCTATCCTGTTTTAAAACATATATATAAGGATAAAAAATAATAATAAAAGGCGGACGAACAAAAATAGATGGATAAAAAAAGGTAAGCAAAAGAACTGAAAAAATATATTTATTCTTCTAAAAAGAGTTAACAATAAAAAAAATGTTTCCACATCTACAATCCGCATTGTGTATTGAAGAAGGTTTTTGGAGTTTAATTTAAGTTCGTCTAACTTCGTTTTAAAATCCAAGAAATCCATATCTTGTGCTTTCTTAAAGCCTCAATTTCATTTTATGTTTTATCAAATGATTTTCCTTCGTTTGACTTTAATTTAAGTTTGTCTAACATTTTTTCTAAATATTTTAAAATTTTAAAAATTCGAGAAATATTTGTCCCTTATTAAAAAAATGATGTGTCATAAAATATGTTAGGTTAGGAAGTAAATAAATTTATTTATTCTTTAAAAAAGAATTAACAATAAAAAAATGTTTACAAATTTACAATCCGAATTGTGTATGGAAGAAGGTTTTTGGAGTTTATGAATCCACACCTACAATCCATATTTACCATTATAGATGCTCTATCAAGAGCTGCAATATATATATAAACAAGCAATATAAGATCTTAGCATGAAATATTTTTTATCCACAAAAAAAAAAAAAATTCAGAAGACTTTTGCAAGAAATATTAAAACATCTTTAAAAAGATTTTTAATCTACAAAAAAGAGTCAGTTTTTTTTATCGTGGAATATTAGAGTGTGAGATGACGTGCGGGATCACATCAATCTCACCTAGTTTTATTTGAGGTCCACACGTCATGACAAGTGTGACTTGGAGGTGTCATTATATAATCTTTTATTTTTAAGATAAAAAATATTTGGTAAACTATTTTAACAGTAATCTAGGTGGGCAAATCGATCAAAAGACAGAAAAATAGCAAAAGAGAATATTAAAACGGTGTATCTATCTTCTTAAAAGGAATATGGGCTTCTTCAACGATCGATAAAGACAACAAACACAAAAATAACTCAAAAAAGAAAACACAGAGATCAGGTATTGGGCCAGAAACCGAATATGAATATGAATTATCAGAGACGTGGTTGAATATTAATAGTAGTAGTGTTTAATATATATATATATATATATATATATATATATATATATATATATATATATATATATTAAACATAGACAAGTATATCTTTATATACCACATATACATCTACATTTTAATCTACGTACAATTCTTATATATCTATATGACTATATCTATATCAGAAATGAGCTATATACATTGAATAGAGACAGAGATATATCTTCACTAGTGCAGTTGACAAGCAAAAAAAAATGAAAAAAAAAAATGATACAGAGTGTTATCTGCGTACAAAGACGGGTTAGTTAATTACGACTACAAGATAGATACAAATATAAGATAAATACAAGTAGTTGCAAAAATAAATCTATATATCTATTTCTAAACAATCCTAACCAAAGGAGAATGTTAGTATCATGAAAAAGAGGCTAAAATAACATTGAGATTGTTGCCAATTGAATGTGTTGTTTGTATTATGAATGTACAATATATAGAGAAAGTTAATTACAACCACAAGATAGATACAAATATAAGATAAATACAAGTAGTTGATAGATCATGAATATAATCTTGGTAGTTCCGAATATACTTATCATGGAACAACCAAGTCTAATGGACCTTGTGCCTTATAACAGGATACAGGATGCAAGAAAAGGCAAATTATGACTCTTACTAATAAAACAAGCATGACATAAACTAAAAATTTTATTCGATGGCACTTTTATTTGCAACCTCGAAACCCAAATGTGGAAAGCCAAGTGGATATATAGTCTTGAAATATATAGTCTTGAAAGAAAAGCTTGCTTAGGAATAGATGACACATGAGCTCAATAGGTCCTTTGAGGAGCAAATCCTTCGTGAGAATATCCTTGATTTCAAAACAATAAGGAATCAAAGAATTCAAATTCAAATGAGACGTTGTTAGCATGAGTAGAAGTAGAAACATAAAGTAAATTTGTGCTAAGTGTAGGAACAAGAAGATGATCAAGGCAATACATGTTCTTTGCAGAGGTTCCATATAAGAATTGTGTAGAAGCCTTTAGTCTCCTAAAGTCATACTAAGATATTATCACCCTCGTAAGCCCCAAACATTCTACAAATTGTTTGATGGTACAAGTGCTCTTCTATAGGCTTGAGGGTGAACCATCCAACTTTCACTATAAATACAAATTCCCATCAAATCTGTAACGTCAATGAAGCTTAATTATAGGCATAATATTGATTAAAAATGTAAGTTACATATTTTGATTATTATATGAATAAGATATGAAATTAAAATGATTTAGTGACCCAGTTTGGGCACCATTTCGTGCACTAACCTCGAAATGACAAATGGTCTCACCACCGTCATCAAGTAGCGATCTATTTAATCGACTAAAAGCACGCTTAAATTTGTTTTTTTTTAAATAAATTCCGTAACATCAATTTGGAAAAAACAATTTGTGACCAGAGCTTTCAAATTTCAAAATTGAAATTTGAAATCAAAATCCTCAATGTTATTTCGGATGTGTTTTAGGCTTTCACGATTTTAAAAGTTGAGTTGTTGGTTGTAAGGTTTCAGGGTTTACCTTCACTAGAGTTTTTTAGGATTTCACCATTTCGAAAATGTATTTGTTGGTTTTAGGGTTTATGGAGCGTTTTATGTATTCGTGGGTATAATAATTAAATTGGATAGTTGCTATTGTTTATATGTTTGGTTTTACATTTTTGGATGAGAAAAAGTATTTATTTTAGTAAATTTTCTATAGAAAATTTTCTAAAAAGAATTTCTCATTGTTATTTGATTGCACATGACAAAATTATCTTTTTCAATTTTCTGTTGTTTGATAGGTAATGATGTTTTTTTTATTTTTCTACTAGGTTTTTCTGCAGTCCCACGAATTCGAACCAAAATTAAATCAAGATGATAATTAATTAAGGTTACGCACCGAAATTGAATCGGCAACGACTATCTTGAAAAAAATTGATGAACTCAAAATAATCATAATAACTTAATTAATCGATAACTAACATAAATGAAAGAAATAAATAATGTTTCAACATTCTTCCAAAAAAAACTTATGTTTTTGCTTCTAAAAGTAATCTAAAATTTTCTCTGCGAATATAAAATCACCCAATCTTTCTTCAAGTTTTCATCCAACTGAAAAAATATATTCGTATCCTTAACTTTACTTCCCAATAAAAAACATGACACGCATTACGTCTTCTTGTCTTAGTTCAGGAATACTACGAAGCTCTTTTTGAAAACGTGCACAATCTGTGTGTGCAAATGCATCTGCTAGTTTGTTGGCAGTTGCGGTCAGTCCTTGCTCGGTAGTATCAACGTTACTACTCTTCTTCCTTTTAATTCTCCAGCCATTTGATGCCATACGAGTTGAACTGGATGACGAGTGATTCACCTCATCTTTTTCTTCTTTAGTTTCCAAAAATAAAATAAAGTAAAGCCTTCCTTAGGTGAATTATTTCTTCAGCATAAATACAACAATTTATGCCTTAAAAGACCAAAAGAGTATTTGAAGCACGTCTTCAAATTAATTCACCAAGTACCCCAAGAATTCCTGACACTTGTAGATAGGTAGAAATGGACAATTTAAGCTAAGAAATACTCCTAGTTAACTAACATACTTTTGAGCTTTTTAACTTGCATATTTGGTGTATTTGTTGTCGATACATTTATTCGATTCTATTGCATCGTGCATCAAGATTAGGGTGCGCAAATCCTAGTGTACATCTTATATATAGGCAATGTTTCTATCAAAAGTGTGTCGCCCAATCACTAGCTTGTAACATCATCATCAAGTTAAATTGGTACCATTCTTAAACATACAAATGCTTTAGAAAGAATTATAAACTAGTGATATGAATCTAGATTAGAAAATACTATTAAGACTGATCGCATTTTTTAACCATTTAGGTCTAATGTAAATTTAGTGACAAAAACATTAAGACAACCTACTTTAAGAACACTTCACTTCATTGCTAATGTCCCCATCCAAGAACAGAGAACCTTAAGACTACCTTCATGTTACTCCATTTTTATTTGATTTGAATTGCTACTACAATTTTCTAGAATGGGTACCAGTTGAGATGAAATCAATAAAGCATTTAATCAAAAATGGGATCTTTATTGATGCGGGTTGATGATGGTTTGCACATGAAGGTACACACTTTGATGGGGTGTTTTTCATGTTCTCTATGATGCTTGGTCCAAAGGGCAAAGATGGTTACAATGCAGCACCTTAATCTCATGAATGCTTATTTTACTTGGTAGGGGCATCCATTTGTGTGAATGTTTACAACTTGTGTATCTTTATCTATGTTGTAGGAGGAAGAAGCAGCTTAGGAACATAGCTCGTGAAGTTCTCGACCATAGTTTAGTGTCGAGCTTTGAGGGAGTACCCACTGCAACGCTCATTGCCGTTTGCATGACATGAGGCCTTGCTAAAGATCTCATGACTCAAAAGGGTGGCTGGGGGGAATTAAATGGAAGAAACTAAGATCTACAACGTAATGAGGATGTGAGAAGATCTTTAATAGGGGAAATGAGGTGGTTGGAACGTTTTGAATGACTTCAATGAGGATACATGTTATGAATCTAAGTGACAACCAATCTTTTTAGTGGCGTTGATAAAATGATTTGTGCATCCTACAAGCGATGTATTCCATAGATGGGACGCTTCTTGGGTAGGCACGATAAGTCCGTTGTTCTTCTTATAATTTTTTATTTTTCAATAATTGTAATGGAAGAGCATCTCCAATGGGATTGTGACGAATGGGGATTGAAGATAAAATAGATATCTCAAGAAAATAGAAAAAGTCGGACCAAATCGAGAAAAAAATATTGGGTAACGAAATTGGATTTCGGTTTTCTAAACATACATTCTATATGGATATTTTTTTGGTAGGCTACTTTTTTTAAATCTATATATATCGTACTATATATATCTTATATATATAAATATAAGGAAAAAAATATATATATATATATATATATATTAATTTCGAACTCATTCTCATCAATCCAATACACGGTTTTCTCTTTCTCTCAGTCTTCAATCGATCGATCGATCAAAGTGGATGATCGGTCTTCAAAGTATGGTTTTTTTCCTTGTTTCCTTTTTTTTTTTGATGAAGTAACTTCATAGCATGGCTAGCTTGTTTTTTCATTCACATCTTATCTCAATCACATTAAAGAATATTGATAAGCAAAAAAATGTACTTGTATTTTTAATTTTTAAATTTTAATTACAATTTTAAATTTTGTTAATAAATTCTTATAAATTAATTCCCGCGAGCGAAGCGAGCGGGTCAATCATGCGTAGCACGTCTTGAAACTAGTATATATATATATATATATATATATATATATCTTATCCTGAAATATCATTTCTCCTATCCTGTTTTAAAACATATATATAAGGATAAAAAATAATAATAAAAGGCGGACGAACAAAAATAGATGGATAAAAAAAGGTAAACAAAAGAACTGAAAAAATATATTTATTCTTTTAAAAAGAGTTAACAATAAAAAAAATGTTTCCACATCTATAATCCGCATTGTGTATCGAAGAAGGTTTTTGGAGTTTAATTTAAGTTCTTCTAACTTCGTTTTAAAATCCAAGAAATCCATATCTTGTGCTTTCCTAAAGCCTCAATTTCATTTTATGTTTTATCAAATGATTTTCCTTCGTTTGACTTTAATTTAAGTTTGTCTAAGATTTTTTCTAAATATTTTAAAATTTTAAAAATTCGAGAAATATTTGTCCCTTATTAAAAAAAATGATGTGTCATAAAATATGTTAGGTTAGGAAGTAAATAAATTTATTTATTCTTTAAAAAAGAATTAACAATAAAAAAAATGTTTACAAATTTACAATCCGAATTGTGTATGGAAGAAGGTTTTTGGAGTTTATGAATCCACACCTACAATTCATATTTACCATTATAGATGCTCTATCAATAGCTGCAATATATATATAAACAAGCAATATAAGATCTTAGCATGAAATATTTTTTATCCACAAAAAAAAAAAAATTTCAGAAGACTTTTGCAAGAAATATTAAAACATCTTTAAAAAGATTTTTAATCTACAAAAAAGAGTCAGTTTTTTTATCATGGAATATTAGAGTGTGAGATGACGTGCGGGATCACATCAATCTCACCTAGTTTTATTTGAGGTCCACACGTCATGACAAGTGTGACTTGGAGGTGTCATTATATAATCTTTTATTTTTAAGATAAAAAATATTTGGTAAACTATTTTAACAGTAATCTAGGTGGGCAAATCGATCAAAAGACAGAAAAATAGCAAAAGAGAATATTAAAACGGTGTATCTATCTTCTTAAAAGGAATATGGGCTTCTTCAACGATCGATAAAGACAACAAACACAAAAATAACTCAAAAAAAAAAAAACACAGAGATCAGGTATTGGGCCAGAAATCGAATATGAATATGAATTATCAGAGACGTGGTTGAATATTAATAGTAGTAGTGTTTAATATATATATATATATTAAACATAGACAAGTATATCTATATATACCACATATACATCTACATCTTAATCTACGTACAATTCTTATATATCTATATGACTATATCTATATCAGAAATGAGCTATATACATTGAATAGAGACAGAGATATATCTTCACTAGTGCAGTTGACAAGCAAAAATAAAAGAAAAAAAAAATGATACAGAGTGTTATCTGTGTACAAAGACGGGTTAGTTAATTACGACTACAAGATAGATACAAATATAAGATAAATACAAGTAGTTGCAAAAATAAATCTATATATCTATTTCTCAACAATCCTAACCAAAGGAGAATGTTAGTATCATGAAAAAGAGGCTAAAATAACAATGAGATTGTTGCCAATTGAATGTGTTGTTTGTATTAGGAATGTACAATATATAGAGAAAGTTAATTACAACCACAAGATAGATACAAATATAAGATAAACACAAGTAGTTGATAGATCATGAATATAATCTTGGTAGTTCCGAATATACTTATCATGGAACAACCAAGTCTAATGGACCTTGTGCCTTATAACAGGATACAGGATGCAAGAAAAGGCAACTTATGACTCTTACTAATAAAACAAGCATGACATAAACTAAAAATTTTATTCGATGGCACTTTTATTTGCAACCGAAACCCAAATGTGGAAAGCCAAGTGGATATATAGTCTTGAAATATATAGTCTTGAAAGAAAAGCTTGCTTAGGAATAGATGACACATGAGCTCAATAGGTCCTTTGAGGAGCAAATCCTTCGTGAGAATATCCTTGATTTCAAAACAATAAGGAATTAAATAATTTGATTTCAAAACAATAAGGAATCAAAGAATTCAAATTCAAATGAGACGTTGTTAGCATGAGTAGAAGTAGAAACATAAAGTAAATTTGTGCTATGTGTAGGAACAAGAAGATGATCAAGGCAATACATGTTCTTTGCAGCGGCTCCATATAAGAATTGTGTAGAAGCCTTTAGTCTCCTAAAATCATACTAAGATATTATCACCCTCGTAAGCCCCAAACATTCTACAAATTGTTTGATGGTACAAGTGCTCTTTTATAGGCTTGAGGGTGAACCATCCAACTTTCACTATAAATACAAATTCTCATCAAATTTGAAACGTCAATGAAGCTTAATTATAGACATAATATTGATTAAAAAACGTAAGTTACATATTTTGATTATTATATGAATAAGATATGAAATTAAAATGATTTAGTGACCCAGTTTGGGCACCATTTCGTGCACTAACCTGAGCCGGACAGTGGGTCTCACCGACTGTCAAGTAGCAGTCTATTTAACTGACTAAAAGCACAGTTTAAATTTTTTTTTTAAATAAATTTCGTAACATCAGTACGGAAAAAATAATTTGTGACCCAGTTTCAAATTTCAAAATTGAAATTTGGAAATCAAAATCCTCAGTGTTATTTCGGATGTGTTTTAGGCTTTCACGATTTTAAAAGTTGAGTTGTTGGTTTTAAGGTTTCAAGGTTTACCTTCACTAGAGTTTTTTAGGATTTCACCATTTCGAAAGTGTATTTGTTGGTTTTAGGGTTTATGGAGCGTTTTATGTATTCAGGGTATAATAATTAAATTGGATAGTTGCTATTGTTTATATGTTTGGTTTTACATTTTTGGATGAGAAAAAGTATTTACTTTAGTAAATTTTCTGTAGAAAATTTTCTAAAAAGAATTTCTCATTGTTATTTGATTGCACATGACAAAATTATCTTTTTCAATTTTCTGTTGTTTGATAGATAATGATTTTTTTTTTCATTTTTCTACTAGGTTTTTCTCAGGTCCCACGAATTCGAACCAAAATTAAATCAAGATGATAATTAATTAAGGTTACGCACCGAAATTGAATCGGCAACGACTATCTTGAAAAAAATTGATGAACTCAAAATAATCATAATAACTTAATTAATTGATAACTAACATAAATGAAAGAAAATAAATAATGTTTCAGCATTCTTCAAAAAAAAACTTATGTTTTTGCTTCTAAAAGTAATCTAAAATTTTCTCTTCTAATATAAAATCACCCAATCTTTCTTCAAGTTTTCATCCAACCGAAAAAATATATTCATATCCTTAACTTTATCTCCCAATAAAAAACATGACACGCATTACGTCTTCTTGACTTAGTTCAGGAATACTACGAAGCTCTTTTTGAAGACGTGCACAATCATCACATGTGCAAATGCATCTCGCTAGTTTGTTGGCGATTGCGCTTAGTCCTTGCTCGGTAGTATCAACGTTACTACTCTTCTTCCTTTTAATTCTCCAGCCATTTGATGCCATACGAGTTGAACTGGATGACGAGTGATTCACCTCATCTTTTTCTTCTTTAGTTTCCAAAAATAAAATAAAGTAAAGCCTTCCTTAGGTGAATTATTTCTTCAGCATAAATACAACAATTTATGCCTTAAAAGACCAAAAGAGTATTTGAAGCACGTCTTCAAATTAATTCACCAAGTACCCCAAGAATTCCTGACACTTATAGATAGGTAGAAATGAATAATTTAAGCTAAGAAATACTCCTAGTTAACTAACATACTTTTGAGCTTTTTAACTTGCATATTTGGTGTATTTGTTGTCGATACATTTATTCGATTCTATTGCATCGTGCATCAAGATTAGGGTGCGCAAATCCTAGTGTACATCTTATATATAGGCAATGTTTCTATCAAAAGTGTGTCGCCCAATCACTAGCTTGTAACATCATCACTGTTAAATTGGTACCAATCTTAAACATACAAATGCTTTAGAAAGAATTATAAACTAGTGATATGAATCTAGATTAGAAAATACTATTAAGACTGATCGCATTTTTTAACCATTTAGGTCTGTAATGTAAATTTAGTGACAAAAACATTAAGACAACCTACTTTAAGAACACTTCACTTCATTGCTAATGTCCCCATCCAAGAACAGAGAACCTTAAGACTACCTTCATGTTACTCCATTTTTATTTGATTTGAATTGCTACTACAATTTTCTAGAATGGGTACCAGTTGAGATGAAATCAATAAAGCATTTAATCAAAAATGGGATCTTTATTGATGCGGGTTGATGATGGTTTGCACATGAAGGTACACACTTTGATGGGGTGTTTTTCATGTTCTCTATGATGCTTGGTCCAATGGCAAAGATGGTTACAATGCAGGCACCTTAATCCATTGAATGCTTATTTTACTGGTAGGGGCATCCATTTGTGTGAATGTTTACAACTTGTGTATCTTTATCTATATTGTAGGATGAAGAAGCAGCTTAGGAACATAGCTCGTGAAGTTCTCGACCATAGTTTAGTGTCGAGCTTTGAGGGAGTACCCACTGCAACGCTCATTGGCGTTTGCATGACATGAGGCCTTGCTAAAGATCTCATGACTCAAAAGGGCGGTTGGGGGGAATTACATGGAAGAAACTAAGATCTACAACGTAATGAGGAAGTGAGAAGATCTTTAATAGGGGGAAATGAGGTGGTTGGAACGTTTTGAATGACTTCAATGAGGATACATGTTATGAATCTAAGTGACAACCAATCTTTTTAGTGGCGTTGATAAAATGATTTGTGCATCCTACAATCAATGTATTCCATAGATGGGACGTTTCTTGGGTAGGCATAGGGGGATAAGTGCACTGCCAAGAAATAATAGCATTTTGGTTAGGATATGTTTGATCTTCTGCTCAAAACTTTTGATATTTTGTACATAAATTATTGTTGTCTGTAACTTGTAATTTACAAATTTACATACATATATAAAGCATTTAATCAATCACTTTACATACAAGAATCTCACATAGGCATATAATCAAGCACTTTCTAAGCAAGGCATCAACCAAATTGATGAAGTAAAATTAGCTTTGCTAACATCTTATAAACTAAAGAAAAGAAGTGACCACATTAAAATTGAGATTGTGTTGTAGAACATACCTCTATGTTCGTTCAAAGTTTTCCAAAAAAACTGAGATTGTTGAGAAGAAAGTGAGAAACTTAAGTTCTCAAGATGGGAGGAGATCACATAGGCAAAAGTGAATCGTTGAGAATAAAGTGAGATTTGAGAGAAAATTTGTTGGAGTTTATAAAGGAATAGATTCGAGGAGAGATAGTTGCAGGAGGAGATTTAAGATGAGATAGTTGCAGCCATGAGTAGACTAGTTCTTATGGAAGAAGAAGTCCGAGTTTGGGTGGGATTCGTTCAATAGAAAATCTCGAATTTTCACCCCGAAACCAAAGAAAACAAATGAAGAAAATATAAACGTGGGTTTTTGATGGGGCATGTGCCCTAGGTCAATCCATTAACTGTCTTTATGAATACTTTTAGTTAATAAAATAGAGGATTTCATTTGCTTTTTATTATAATTAATTTGCATGTTTACATTATAATAAGATCCATGGGTATTTACATAAATATCATAAATGTCCATAGTCGATCATTATACTGAGAACTATAATGAATTAAGACTAGTGTGAGTCTTGATTGATGATCATATGATGATTATACGTATAGGGATACGAATCAAGATCACGAGTGCTTGTTAGGGAACAAAGTACTGGACCGACCCGCTATGAGAACATCACATGGATTAAGTCATAGTTGTTTCTCATGATGGGTATATTTTTTAGTCATCTGACTTGAGCTTGCCAGAGACTTCAACATTAGGAACACAGTAATTTGACACAATCAAACGTTGTCTTTAACCGGACGATTATAAAAGTTGTGATTGGTTACTGTGTGAGCAATGTGATGAAGTTGTGTAATCGAGATAGAATTTGTCTCTCTCATATAAAGAGAGATATCTAGTGGATCCTCGATGTGTTAGACTGTTAAAAGGCCTAGTCTAAGTGAATTGATATTGATCAATGTCACTTGGATGTTTTCAGTCTACCTAGAGATCGAGACTAGTACGATTGAACATGTTGGATGACAATTCCATGCCTTATGTTTGATCAAAAGGATATCGTGTGACAAAAGGATGTTATATACACTATTGATTAGGTTGTATCGATTTGATATTCGTACAACTTGGGTAGTCATAATGTCTTGCTAGAGACTGCTTATGACTTGTATACCAAAATGTGTTTTGGTACACTGCTAACGTTGTATGAGCCTATTGGGTCGCACACTAAGAATGATTTTGCGAGATTTTAAGATGTTCAGAAAAACGAATTTTATGTGATAAAATTCATGACAGAAACGTCCTTGTGGTGTATTACACTTATACTTCTTTAAGTAAGGGTATATGTGTAATTTACTTAACCGTCTATATACAAGGGTTGTATAAATAGACGCTTTAAGTTAGAACACAGGTACAAAAAAGGAAAAAAGGTCGAAACTCTATTTTCGTTTTAGAAACAACTTAGGGTTTTTGGTATGCTCTGGATCATTTTGGAGAGAAACAAAAAAGTTTGGTATTCTCTCGAAGCTAGCACTTCAAATCTCGGCCGTCGTTCGTGTGTGGATAGCTGATAGAGGGCGTTCGTCGTTGGCAGCGCCTTAGAGATCGATCAACCTTCAGAAAGGTATATTGAGATTGAGATATGATTAACTTTTTCATGGTTTAAACGTTTTAATGGAATTAGATTCGGATCCCGTTGGGGTTTTTGTCAAAACTATTTTGTAATCTCCGCTGCGTATGAACCCCAAAACCCAACAGTTTTTTTATGAGGGTTACAATTCCATCAAACACTAAATAAAACGGTTATTGAAAAATCACACAATTTTCTATGATTTTTTTCTTTTTTTTTTGCTATCAAACACACCTTTAAGGTTTATGTTTTAGGATTTCATTTTTTTGGTAAAACCTTATTAAAGCATTATTAAGCAATATATATTCTACTATATGCATTATGCGGTAAGAAAAAAGAACAAATTAGAAATGCTTCCTTTTAAGTATATTGTACTTTTAAGTCAAAAATAAAAAATCGATAATTGACGTATAGTTTTTCTTATAAAAATTATTAATGATTAGTTATGTTCTATTCTTGATTTTTATAATACAAATAATACTGTAAGTTTGAGTTGATAGTAGGTAAGCCTTGTCCCCGGTAAAGCGAAACATTGAAAAGGAGACGGGTTATCCCATTCAAAGAGGTATTATTGTTAAGTAGATTTTTGTCGTTGTCCCATCAGTTCATACAAGTAGTATATTTTGTGTATAAAAATATCAAATCTTGGACAATTATTTAATTATATATTATGTATTTTGCATCAAAAAAAGAGAAAACTATTTACATTATTTCTTTTTTCAAAAATGTTATACTTGATTGAATTTGTTGTCATGATATTATTGACAAAAATTACTTGTCAAGGAAAATTGGATGCTAAAATTATGAATAAAGCATCCACGCAAGGTTGTGCGCATAACGCTAGTGTTTATTCGCCAATATCTCTACAGAGATTTGAAAAGAGAATATATCACTTTATCATTATCCATTCTCCTTAAGGAGCTATGAAAAAAATCAAAATTGGCGATGCTCCAAAAAGCTCGACATGAGTGGTTGTGTCCCAAGGTTCAATATTTATATTAGTCGAATAGAAATTATAATTCCGCAACTTTAATTACCTCTTTTTCGAGGCTATGCGGAAATGTGATTTATGAGTCAATATAACAAAATCCACGTGATACGCCTCGATATATTATTGCAACAAAATATCGAGTGCGTATATTAATTTAATATGAATATTATGAATTGATTTCTTCCCTCATAGTAGTTGAGTAAAATAATGAGATATTATACTTATAATATTACTTCCATCCAATTAATGGTCAAACTTCATGAAGCATATGCTGCGTTTATAAAATGACCATGGTCGCAATGATAAAATCTTGGACGTGGAAAAGGGGAAATGATTTGGTAAAGGTCGTATTAGTAATTTCACCAAAAGTGAAATAAAAGTGGTGTACCGCATGAAATATAAATGGCTAAAGTTATTGACAATAAGCATGCTTTAAATTGTGACAAGCTATGTCACGTATAAAAGGCTATTAAGCCATACTGATTATATATTGTCATATGCCCAAATATTTTGGTGACCTTTACCATGCCTTCAAAATCAAAGGCAAAAGTATGAATTTATCATTGAAAATGGCTCATTAAAATTGAAACATTGAGATGTATTCAAATCATGAGCTAAATAAAGATGATGAATTTATGTTTTGATATAAAAGAGAATATTTCTGAAAAATTGAACTTAGCCGAGGCTAATGTTCAGACGATATCAGGTACAATAGTTATAATGTAGTTAATGCCTTGCACTAGAAGAATTTTACTCAGAATAATAGAGAAATTATCTATATGAATTTGGTGTTATCTGAGAATGAAATTCTCAGCTATACATTCTGAATTTATTTGACTACACAAGGCAAATTAAAACGAATTATCATCATAAAATAGATGATCTAATGACATTCATAATGTGGAATGATTTTTTTGATCATCCATAATCATCAATATAATGCGAAAAATTATAAATTCGTATGGACATCTTTTATGGAACCACGTTTTTAATCAGCTAGTGATTATTTTAAGGCAAATCAATATGAGATTTATATTGATTTAACTTTCCATCAATCATATTATAAGATGTCATGGGCCCTTGACAGAGAATATATTTATAGCAATCTTTGTTAATTGTCACTTTGATAAAACAATTCTCTCAGTGTTAGAGGGAGATATAAAGCCAATTTAAAAGGAATGACGTGAAATTGCTTGAAACGCATCAAGTTTGTATTATGATCCATGTACAAATTAATATGAACTTAAAATTCAAAGGATCATTCATTAGCAACAAGTTATGAATCAATTACTTGATAATTGTGCTAATATAAAAGAGTGGCAAAATCAAATGTTCAAACATTAAAGGTTCATATAAGAAATGATGTCCTTATGCAACAAAATGTTTAAGATTTAAAAGACCAAATATTGTATTTTTAAATTAATTGCAATGATTTGTTGCAATGTAGTATAAGATGTCTCACTCATGTGAACATGAGGGGGAGAATCAAAATGAGTAATTGATTAGTGCATTGCACTCTTTTTCCCTTAGATAAGGTTTTATCTCACCGAGTTTTCCTTATAAGGTTTTTAATGAGGCAATCCTAATAGTATTAAAACTCCATTCAAAATTGATTATTGCATTGTACTCTTTTTCCTTTAGCTATTGTTTCATCTCTCTAGGCTTTCCTAGCAAGGTTTTTAATAGGACAATCCTATCAATATCATACTTTGTATAAAGATTGATCAGAACAATGTACTCTTTTTTCTTAACTAAATCTTTTTACCACACAATTTTTCTTAATAGAGGTTTTAACGAGGCATATTATCTCAACAAGTGTCATCCAAAGGAGAGTGTTGTAAACGTAATGGGAAAACTGATGACCCTTCCTATCCCAACCTTTTGTAACACCTATTTAATTGTAAGTTAATATTGTATTATATGTAAGTATAACTTGTGCCCTTTGGTCTTCATCTCATTATGACCAAAAGGGCTATACTCCATGTAATGTGTACACATATAGTAAAATGAAACCTTTCACACTTCCCTAATCTATTCTCTGGTTCAATATTGACGCGCACCGAATGCGTCAATAAAATATATTACCTAGACCAACTATCTTGTAGATAGTGGTAAATGGTCGATCCTATTGGAATTGATATCTTTCTAAGGTCAAAAAGAAAATAAATGAGAAAAAAAGGGGTTTTGAGTGAATGAATAAATTAAATAATCTAAGTAGCAATAAAATAAATAAAGGAATGAAAATTGTTTTAAAATCAATTAATGAAAAACACCTAGGTCAAGACATACAAGTTTGTTTCGATAAAATATTGGATTTGGTCATCAAATCTAAGTAAATTATTTAAATCAAAAGTATTATAACGTAGCTATAGACCCAGTAACGTACGAGGTTCCTCGCACTTCCTAATCTCGCGCGATAGCTAAAGTACGACAATGACAACTTCTCTATCAATCGTATAACTCTATACTCAAGCGCATTGAGTTTAACACGATTATCGCAATGAGTTTTGTGAAGTCACTATAAATACAAATTCTCATCAAATTTGTAACGTCAAAGAAGCTTAATTATTACGTAATATTGATTAAAAATGTAAGTTACATATTTTGATTATTATATGAATAAGATAGGAAATCAAAATGATTTAGTAACCCAGTTTGGGCACCATTTCGTGCACCAACTTGAGCTAGACAGTGGGTCTCACCGACTGTCAAGTAGCAGTCTGTTCAACACTCTCTCCATATCAAATTGACAAAAAGCAACAATTAGAACAACCTCCGAACAACAATTTTATCAATTTCCTCAAATCCCATAAATTCACTAGGTTTCCCAATTTCTTCAAAACATCCATTTATTCAAAACTAGTTGTAAATCCTTAGTAAAAAATGATCACAAAACATATATTTCATCAATTTTCCATCAAAACTAAGGATCTAACCCCTAATTCGAATTTTATCAAAAATTCACAAAAATGGGCTCAAATGAAAGTGTATGACGTGGTGAAGAAGATTTCCTTGGTTTAATCCTTGATTTGTCCTCCAAAATGATTGATTTCCAGCTTCCTAATCTCCTTCTCTTCTCTCCAGCAAGCTTAGAAATCACAATTGTTTCATTTGCATGCTTTTGATTAAACCATCTTATATATTAAGGTGATATTCATGAAATATATATATATATATATATATATATATATATATATATATATATATATTAAGGTGATGTGTATTCATTTGCATGCTTTTGATTATAACACATGTGTTTTTATTCATTAAAGTTGACAAATTGGTGATTCCCAACTAGGAGAGACTTCATCCTCGAAATTTAAATCTCAAGTAAATTCTTGTGCGTCTAACCTATCGTCATGTGACTAAACTTCTCACCTTGATAGTATCCTTATAAAGTCCCTTGAACACCCCACTACTCCCATCACAGGGAACGTAGTGTTACCCTGAGACATAGACGCATGTTGCCAAGGTGGTCAAAATCAGTTACTCTCCTTGTAATATCTCCGCCACTTATTCTCAATTCAATTTCCGTGTGCAAGTTTCCCTAACCCAGTTATTTAACACCAGTAACTATAAACCTCTTCTATCATGTATCCCAACATAATAGTCTTAAAAAACATATCATACCATGACAATCCCATGCCATGTCATAACCTACCTTAGTTCACCATGACAATCCCATGCCATGCCACGACCTACTCTTACTCACCATGATAATCCCATGCCATGCTACGACCTATGACAATTCCATGTCATAACACAATAATCTACAATCATACCGTTATGATCTACCATGGTACCATCATAGTACCACCATGCATGCATGAACTTAATACGTAATTATTAAAAACTTACAAATCACATACCCCGAACTCAAGCTATCGGACATCTCTTGGCCTCAGCTCACCACGTGCACCGCTCTTCGAGTCTGCTGACGCGAGTCGAACGCGTCAATAAAATAAATACGTAAACTAACTATTTTGTAGAATAGTGGTAAAAGGTCGATCGCACGAGATTGGTAATCTTTCTAAGGTTAAAAACAACAAAGAGGGAAATCGAGGTTTAAGAGAGTGATTTGATTAACTAATCTAAATACTAGAAAAATAAATAAAAAATACCTAGGTCAAAAGACATACAAGTTCAGTTCGATAAAAGATTAGATTTGGTCATAAATTTATGTAAAATATGCAAATCAAAATATTTTAGTGTAGCTATAGATTCTAGTAACGTACGCGTTCCTCACACTTCCTAATCTCGATAGCCAAGGTACGACAATAACTATTTCCCTAGCCAATCGTATAACCCCGTACTCAAGCACATTGGATTTAACACGATGACCGCAATATGTTTTGTGAAGGCACCACACCTAGACAACCAGCCACTAGCGTGTTCGATTTAACCTAGATTCCTAAAGTATTCAACCGGTCTCGAAAGATATCAATCAATTGGTAGGGTCGATTGCCAGTAGTGTGGTCTTGTTGTACAAGTACGGGTGCTTACGACTCACTGACAAATAAATGAAGGTTTAAACATGAATTTAACATCAATTATTTAAACAATACCAACGAAAATAAAATTAATGAACTCAAAATAATCATAATAGCTTAATTAATCGACTGACATATACGAGAATGGAATGGTCTAGCAAGCCTAACTGGCGCAATGACATCATAAAAACAACATGTATAAAATACTGAAATCGAAAGATTGCTAATAAGTGAATTTCTCATGGATTTACTAACAATAGAAGTAATGAAAACTTAGTGGCCAACACCGCTCGCACCTCAAAACCCAACCCCAAAGACTCCTTTAAGGTTCTCTAGGTCGCTGGTATCTTAAACTCAAATTTTCTAGTCATTCTGAGGTTTGTGAATGGGTTTTAAGTCATATGTTCAAAACCAAAACCAAAACCAAAACCAATCCCTTACTTAAAGATGTTGGGAAAAACTCAAAATTTAGCTGCTTAGCGCGCTAACTTCGCTTCCCAGACACTTTTCGCTAAAAACCTCATTAGCGCACTAATTGGCTTTACTAGCTCGCTAAAGCGGCCATTGATCCCACTCTTCTCTCTCTCTCTCTCTATTTTCTCTCTGAATCATCAATCCCACTCTTCTCTCGCTCTCGATTCTCACTCTGAAAGAAGTTTTTGGAAGATTACCGTCGAGCAGGTTCAATGGGGCAAGGGGTGGTTGTTCTTTTTTTTCTTTTTCCTGGGATAGGAAGGATGTTTTTGGAAGGTTGTTTTTTCTCTTCTTTTTCGAATATAGGAAGGTTGCTTGTTCTTTATCTTAAAAGAAAAAGAGAAAAGAGAAGTTGTTAGGCTCACAACAATACCTTGATCAAGTAATATATTTATAAAACTGATTACATTTTTGCAGTTATTGTACTGCAGAGGTTCTGCTTCCTGATTTGTTTCAAGCGAAATATGGCTATGCAGGTCTCATGTATGGAGTCATTTCTGCTTGTGTTTTCAAGGTCACAAGCTGATCAACAATGAGGACCATATCCTATTGTTTGGAATACGTGATGGCTGTAAGGTTTGTGCTTAGGAGAAAGATAAGATCTTTAAACTTACTTGTTCAGAGGAAAACTTTTTAGTCATGAGAAGCTACATCTGTGACTTTGAAACAGCAAGAAATCATAGTAACTACGCCTAATTTGTTGCTTGAGGCTGCATGCTGATTTTAGTCTATACTAAAGAATCTCCATTTCCTTCTTTGTGGTTGACTTTATTTGCTTATGTATTTATCAGCTTCACTTTGTCCAACATCAATCTACAAATTCTGGCTTAACAATGGAGTTTCGTGAAAGGAGAATCTCAACTCGGAATCAGCCAAAGATGTAAGTTGTATTATTTCACTTGCAATCTTCGCTATGTTAGCATGTATAATTTTATTCTTGCAAGATGATACAATACCATAAATATTGGTTTTGGCTTCTATAATTAAACTATTACTGATAGATAGTGAATCTTGGTCCTCAATTTAATCAACTGAAGCTCTCATACACTTTCCTTCATATAAGTTCTTCCCACTTCATGTATTTTTAAGTTGAATAGGTATTTATGTTTTCTTTTGCAGAACATTGGAAAAATCAGATCTGCAGTTATATGAGGGTGGTGTTAGTGCAGTTAACAAATCTGGTGCTGTTAACCCACAACTCATGAAGCCTAAGTTTCATTAGTGTCATGAAGACATTTATATCCCTCCCCTCCCCTCCCCTCATCTCTCCCTTCGTCTCTTCGTCTTTGGCTGATAGCATGTTGAGATTATCCAATGTATAGATTGATGTTGAACAAAGCGAACCGGATAAATACTTAAAAGTAGACGATTACGATGCCCGATGATGCTGTTGTAGTCTTTTCCTGCGGTATTTGCTGTTTGCCTGTTTGGGGTTGGGATTTTTGTCTTACATCATGCCGCCCATACAAGGGTGTATTCGATAACAAATCTTGAGAAATATGTGTTTGATTAGATTGTGTCATAGTGTATTCAATGAGTTTTCAGCCTGCCGACATTCAACAACTGATTCTTGTTTGGGTTTATCTAATACAATATTTTGTCTAACACAGATTATCTGAAGAATTCTTAATTAGCAAACTAAAAATATTCAAAAGATTATCTTAAAACTGATTTTGGATCTAAAACATTAAATTACGCATGCATTCTTTTTTTTTTTTTTTTTTTTTTTTTGAGAAATCACGGATGAGAAGGACACGATAAGTCCGTTGTTCTTCTTATAATTTTTTATTTTTCAATAATTGTAATGGAAGAGCATCTCCAATGGGATTGTGACGAATGGGGATTGAAGATAAAATAGATATCTCAAGAAAATAGAAAAAGTAGGACCAAATCGAGAAAAAAATATTGGGTAACGAAATTGGATTTCGGTTTTCTAAACATACATGCTATATGGATATTTTTTTGGCAGGCTACTTTTTTTAAATCTATATATATCATACTATATATCTTATATATATAAATATAAGGAAAAAATATATATATCATTTATCCTATGCTGTTTTAAATGATATATATATATTTATCATATATATAAAAGCACAAATCACAAATTTTTGAGTGATAATGAAATTTACCATTTTGCCCATACTTTTTTTATTATCTCCAAATCAACCTTTTCTACGCGATTTTTTTTTTATCTCCAAATCAATGCCGAACTCATTCTCATCAATCCAATACACGGTTTTCTCTTTCTCTCAGTCTTCAATCGATCAGTCGATCAAAGTGGATGATCAGTCTTCAAAGTATGTTTTTTTTCCTTGTTTCCTTTTTTTTTGATGAAGTAATGTCCTAGCATGGCTAGCTTATTTTTTCATTCACATGTTATCTCAATCACATGAAAGAATATTGATAAGCTAAAAAATGTACTTGTATTTTTTATTTTTAAATTTTAATTACAATTTTAAATTTTGTTAATAAATTCTTATAAATTAATTCGATCAATCTTGCGTAGCACGTCTTGAAACTAGTATATATATATGGATAATATAAATATATATATCTTATCCTGAAATATCATTTATCCTATCCTATTTTAAAAAATAATAATAAAAGGCGGACGAAGAAAAATAGATGGATAAAAAAAAGGTAAACAAAAGAACTGAAAAAATATATTTATTGTTTTAAAAAGAGTTAACAATAAAAAAACTGTTTCCACATCTACAATCCGCATTGTGTATCGAAGAAGATTTTTGGAGTTTAAGTTAAGTTTGTCTAACTTCGTTTTAAAATCCAATAAATCCACATCTTGTGCTTCCCTAAAGCCTCAATTTCATTTTATGTTTTACCAAACGATTTTCATTCGTTTGACTTTAATTTAAGTTTGTCTAACTATTTTTCTAAATATTTTAAAATTGTAATAATTCGAGAAATATATGTCCCTTATTAAAAAAAAAAATTGATGTATCATAAAATATGTTAGGTTAGGAAGTAAATAAATTTATTTATTCTTTTAAAAAGAATTAACAATTAAAAAAATGTTTTCAAATCTACTATCCGAATTGTGTATGGAAGAAGGTTTTTGGAGTTTATAAATCCACACCCATATTCCATATTTACCATTATAAATGGTCTATCAAGAGCTGCAATATATATAAACTAGCAATATAATAAGATCTTAGCATGAAGTATTTTTTATCCACATTTTTTTTTTTTAGAAGACTTTTGGAAGAAATATTAAAACATCTTTAAAAAGGTTTTTAATCGACAAAAAAGAGTCAGTTTTTTTTATCATGGAATATTAGAGTGTGACATGAAGTGCGGGCTCACATCAATCTCACCCAGTTTTATCTGAGTCCCACACGTCATGACAAGTGTGACTTGGAGGTGTCATTGTATCATCTTTTATTTTTAAGATAAAAAATATTTGGTAGACTATTTTAACAGTAATCTAGGTGGGCAAATCGATCAAAAGACATAAAAATAGCAAATAAGAATATTAAAAAGGTGTATCAATCTTATTAAAAGGAATATAGGCTTCTTCAACGATCGATAAAGACAACAAACACAAAAATAACTCAAAAAAGAAAACATAGAGATCAGGTATTGGGCCATAAACCGAATATAAAAGAAAAGCAGAGGAATATGAATTATTAGAGACGTGGTTGAATATTAATAGTAGTAGTGTTTAATATATATATATATATATATATATATATATATATATATATATTAAACAGAGACAAATATATCTATATATACCACTTATACAACTATATCTTAATCTACGTACAATTCTTATATGTCTATATGACTATATCTATATCAGAAATGAGCTATATACATTGAATAGAGACAACAATATATCTTCACTAGTGCAGTGGACGCAAAAATAAATGAAAAAAAAAATGATAAGTTCAGGTAGTGAGTGTTATCTATGTACAAAGACGGGTTAGTTAATTACAACTACAAGATAGATACAAGTATAAGATAAATACAAGTAGTTGCAAAAATAAATCTATATATCTATTTCTCAGCAATCCTAAGCAAAGTGAGAATGATAGTATCATGAAAAAGAGGCTAGAATAACAATGAGATTGTTGCCAATTGAATGTGTCGTTTGTATTAGGAATGTACAATATATAGAGAAAGTTAATTACAACCACAAGATAGATACAAATATAAGATAAATACAAGTAGTTGATAGATCATGAATATAATCTTGCTAGTTCCGAACATACTTATCATGGAACAACCAAGTCTAATGGACCTTGTGCCTTATAACAGGATACAGGATGCAAGAAAAGGCAACTTATGACTCTTACTAATAAAACAAGCATGACATAAACTAAAAATTTTATTCGATGGCACTTTTATTTGCAACTGAAACCCAAATGTGGAAAGCCAAGTGGATATATAGTCTTGAAATATATAGTCTTGAAAGAAAAGCTTGCTTAGGAATAGATGACACATGAGCTCAATAGGTCATTTGAGGAGCAAATCCTTCGTGAGAATATCCTTGATTTCAAAACAATAAGGAATTAAATAATTTGATTTCAAAACAATAAGGAATCAAAGAATTCAAATTCAAATGAGACGTTGTTAGCATGAGTAGAAGTATAAACATAAAGTAAATTTGTGCTAAGTGTAGGAACAAGAAGATGATCAAGGCAATACATGTTCTTTGCAGCGGCTCCATATAAGAATTGTGTAGAAGCCTTTAGTCTCCTAAAATCATACTAAGATATTATCACCCTCGTAAGCCCCAAACATTCTACAAATTGTTTGATGGTACAAGTGCTCTTTTATAGGCTTGAGGGTGAACCATCCAACTTTCACTATAAATACAAATTCCCATCAAATTTGTAACGTTAATGAAGCTTAATTATAGACATAATATTGATTAAAAACGTAAGTTACATATTTAGATTATTATATGAATAAGATAGGAAATGAAAATGATTTAGTGACCCAGTTTGGGCACCATTTCGTGCACCAACCTGAGCTGGATAGTGGGTCTCACCGACTGTCAAGTAGCAGTCTGTTTAACTGACTAAAAGCGCAGTTAAATTTGTTTTTTAAAATAATTAAATTTCGTAACATCCGTACGGAAAAAACAATTTGTGACCCAGTTTCAAATTTCAAAATTGAAATTTGGAAATCGAAATCCTCAGTGTTATTTCGGATGTGTTTTAGGCTTTCACGATTTTCAAAGTTGAGTTGTTGGTTTTAAGGTTTCAGGGTTTACCTTCACTAGAGGTTTTTAGGGTTTCACCATTTCAAATGTGGATTTGTTGGTTTTAGGGTTTATGGTGCGTTTTATGTATTCATGGTATAATAATTAAATTGGATAGTTGCTATTGTTTATATGTTTGGTTTACATTTTTGAATATTTTTTTTCAGAAGGTTGCATTGTTTATATGTTGTATGGTTCTTTGTTTACACTTAGGGTATGTTTGATAGCAAAGAAGTTTTCAATGAGAAAAAGTATTTACTTTAGTAAATTTTCAGTAAAGAATTTTCTTAAAGGAATTTCTCATTGTTGTTTGATTGCACATGACAAAATTTTCTTTTTCAATTTTATGTTGTTTGATAGATAATGAATTTTTTTCATTTTTCTACTAGGTTTTTCTGCAGTCCCAAGAATTCGAACCAAAATTAAATCAAGATGATAATTAATCAAGGTTACGCACCGAAATTGAATCGGCAACGACTATCTTGAAAAAAATTGATGAACTCAAAATAATCATAATATCTTAATTAATTGATAACTAACATAAATGAAAGAAAATAAATAATGTTTCAGCATTCTTCAAAAAAAATCTTATGTTTTTGCTTCTAAAAGTAATCTCTAATTTTCTCTGCAAATATAAAATCACCCAATCTTTCTTCAAGTTTTCATCCAACTGAAAAAATATATTCATATCCTTAACTTTACCTCCCAATAAAAAACATGACACGCATTACGCCTTCTTCACTTAGTTCAGGAATACTACGAAGCTCTTTTTGAAGACGTGCACAATCTGTGTGTGCAAATGCATCTGCTAGTTTGTTGGCAGTTGCAGTTAGTCCTTGCTCGGTAGTATCAACGTTACTACTCTTCTTCCTTTTCATTCTCCAGCCATTTGATGTCATACGAGTTGAACTGGATGACGAGTGATTCACCTCATCTTTTTCTTCTTTAGTTGCCAAAAATAAAATAAAGTAAAGCCTTCCTTAGGTGAATTATTTCTTCAGCATAAATACAACAATTTATGCCTTAAAAGACCAAAAGAGTATTTGAAGCACACCTTCAAATTAATTCACCAAGTACCCCAAGAATTCCTGACAATTATACATAGGTAGAAATGGACAATTTAAGCTAAGAAATACTCCTAGTTAACTAACATACTTTTGAGCTTTTTAACATGCATATTTGGTGTATTTGTTGTCGATACATTTATTCGATTCTATTGCATCGTGCATCAAGATTAGGGTGCGCAAATCCTGGTGTACATCTTATATATAGGCAATGTTTCTATCAAAAGTGTGTCGCCCAATCACTAGCTTGTAGCATCATCACTGTTAAATTGGACCAATCTTAAACATACAAATGCTTTAGAAAGAATCATAAACTAGTGATATGAATCTAGATTAGAAAATACTATTAAGACTGATCGCATTTTTTAACCATTTAGGTCTGTAATGTAAATTTAGAGACAAAAACATTAAGATAACCTACTTTAAGAACACTTCACTTCATTGCTAATGTCCCCATCCAAGAAAATAGAACCTTAAGACTACCTTCATGTTACTCCATTTTTATTTGATTTGAATTGCTACTACCATTTTCTAGAATGGGTACCAGTTGAGATGAAATCAATAAAGCATTTAATAAAAAATGGGATCTTTATTGATGCGGTTGATGATGGTTTGCACATGAAGTACACACTTTGATGGGGTGTTTTTCATGTTCTCTATGATGCTTGGTTCAAGGGCAAAGATGGTTACAATGCAGCACCTTAATCTCATGAATGCTTATTTTACTGGTAGGGGCATCCATTTGTGTGAATGTTTACAACTTGTGTATCTTTATCTATGTTGGAGGAAGAAGCGGGCTTAGGAACATAGGTCGTGAAGTACTCGACCATAGTTTAGTGTCGAGCTTTGAGGGAGTACCCACTGCAACGCTCATTGTGGTTTGCATGACAATAGGCCTTGCTAAAGATCTCATGACTCAAAAGAGTGGCTGGGGGGAATTACATGGAAGAAACTAAGATCTACAATGTAATGAGGAAGTGAGAAGATTTTTAATAGGGGGAAATGAGGTGGTTGGAACGTTTTGAATGACTTCAATGAGGATACATGTTATGAACCTAAGTGACAACCAATCTTTTCAGTGGCGTTAATAAAATGATTTGTGCATCCTACAAGCGATGTATTCCATAAATGGGACGCTTCTTGGGTAGGCATAGGGGATAAGTGCACCGCCAAGAAATAATAGCATTTTGGTTAGGATATGTTTGATCTTCTGCTCAAAACTTTTGATATTTTGTACATAAACTTGTAATTTACAAATTTACATACAAATATAAAGCATTTAATCAATCACTTTACAGACAAGAATCTTACATAGGCATATAATCAAACACTTTCTAAGCAAGGCATCGACCAAATTGATGAAGTAGAATTAGCTTTGCTAACATCTTATAAACTAAAGAAAAGAAGTGACCACATTAAAATTGAGATTGTGTTGTAGAACATACCTCTATTTTCGTTCAAAGTTTTCCAAAAAAACTGAGATTGTTGAGAAGAAAGTGAGAAACTTAAGTTCTCAAGATGGGAGGAGTCACATAGGGAAAAGTGAATCGTTGAGAATAAAGCGAGATTTGAGAGAAAATTTGTTGGAGTTTATAAAGGAATAGATTTGAGAAGAGATAGTTGCAGGAGGAGATTTAAGATGAGATAGTTGCAGCCATGAGTAGACTAGTTCATATAGAAGAAGGAGACCGAGTTTGGGTGGGATTCGTTCAATAGAAAATCTCGAATTTTCACCCCGAAACAAAAGAAAACAAATGAAGAAAATATAAACGTGGGTTTTTTTATGGGGTTACAATTCCATCAAGCACTAAATAAAACGGTTATTGAAAAATCACACAATTTTCTATGATTTTTTTCTTCTTTTTTTGCTATCAAACACACCTTTAAGGTTTATGTTTTAGGATTTCATTTTTTTGGTAGAACTTTATTAAAGCATTATTAAGCAATATATATTCTACTATATGCATTATGCGGTAAGAAAAAAGAACAAATTAGAAATGCTTCCTTTTAAGTATACTGTACTTTTAAGTCAAAAATCAAAAATCGATAATTGACGTATAGTTTTTCTTATAAACATTATTAACAATTAGTTAAGTTCTATTCTTGATTTTTATAATACAAATAATACTGTAAGTTTGAGTTGATAGTGGGTAAGCCTTGTCCCCGGTACAGCGAAACATTGAAAAGGAGACGGGTTATCCCATTCGAAGAGGTATGATTGTTAAGTAGATTTTCGTCATTGTCCCATCAGTTCATATAAGTAGTATATTTTGTGTATAAAAATATCAAATCTTGGACAATTATTTAATCATATATTATGTATTTTGCATAAAAAAAGAGAAAACTATTTACATTATTTCTATTTTCAAAAATGTTATACTTGATTGAATTTGTTGTCATGATATTATTGACAAAAATTACTTGTCAAGGAAAATCGGATGCTAAAATTATGAATAAAGCATCCACGCAAGGTTGCGCGCATAATGCTAGTGTTTATTCGTCAATATCTCTATAGAGATTTGAAAAGTGAATATATCACTTTATCATTATCCTTTCTCCTTAAGGAGCTATGAATAAAATCAAATTGGCGATCCTCCAAAAAGCTCGACATTAGTGGTTGTGTCCCAAGGTTCAATATTTATATCGGTCGAATATAAATTATAATTCCACAACTTTAATTACCTCTTTGTCGAGGCTGCGCAGAAATGTGATTTATGAGTCAATATAACAAAATCCACGTGATACGCCTCGATATATTATTGTAACAAAATATCGATTGTGTTCTACATGATGGAGACTTCAAAGATCAAGAGGCTTCTTAAGGAGATAAAGCTCGGTGCACAAGACTCTACTTGAAACAAAGCTTTTATGGAGATAATATGATTGGGTTGCATTTATGGAGATAATGTGATTGGTTTCATTTTATATGAAAAGTAAATTGGGTTGCCTGAGCACATAGATTTTTTCACTCTGAAATAAAATCTCACGATATATATATATACATATATATATATATATATATATATATTTTAAAGATGATTACCATATACATATATACATCTAAAAGTCAAGGTATTGGCCCCAAATTCTCTTCTTTGTGAACAAACATGAATCCAATATTCTATACTCTCCTAATCCATAACCCAATACTTCACCAAGTACGACCTTCAAGGTTGCTTGCTTAGGACATGCACTATTATTGGCATTTTTGTTAGAATTAAATGACTTGGTATTTTTTATGATTATCGTATTTTTATTTAGATTAAGTAGAAATTTCATTCCCTACTAAATGGATGCATGTGATGTTAAATAGCTTCGAATGGTTATTTAAATATTAATTTTATGAATTAATTTTATATTATATAAAATCTTGACTATTATACCATGATTCCCATACATCTACAGAAAACTTGTAAAATTGCATCTACAGAAAACTTGTAAAATTGCTTAATGTAGGTGCGTATATACATTATATATACATGTAGCAGTAAACATTTGTAAAAAACTTGTAAAAGTGCTTATGTAGGAGTGTATATACATTATATACATGTAGCAATAAACATTAAGACACCAATACATTGACAAATATTTGCTCCTCAATTAAAACGTGTATATATATATATGGCCTTGCATGTGCTTCTTTGAAAAGTAGAGGTAAAAAAATTTAAAAAAAATAAAAAAAAACAAAAATTAATGAAATGTGTGAAAATAGGTCATCATAGGTAAAGAGTCATAATTATCAGGACAATTTAACTTATCACTTTCTTCTAAAATTAGCAACAAATGTGAATGTGGCAATCCCCTCTTTTGAAATTCAATAACATGTACATGAGCTATTACTTTACCTAACACACCTCTAACAAATAAGTCATGTTTCAATTCTTCTAGTTTTGATCGAAAAAGTCTAGTTGTTACGTCAGGTCTATCTTGAGCCTTTTGTCCATGTAATAGTTCTTGGGTAATTTCCAACCAATTAGTGTTGTAAGTGATGGTAATAAAAAGGTCGGGTTTTCCATACCTCTTGACGATTGCCATTGCATCTTGGTAAAATAATAAAGTCAAAATATTATAAATTACAGTAAGATAATAAACTTATTTGTAATGAATACATAATATATAAAAATCACATTCATAAAAACCTGTAGTTGTTTCTCCTGAATTCGTTGCATCTTGTAAACCTTGATATAGTTCGGAACGAATGATATGTTGGTTTGTCTTCAGATATCGTAATAGCATTGTTTCTATTTTCACATACATGTCTACCACATATTGTTGTAAAAGACGTCCACTGTAATGAAGTAGTGACATGTGTAATGGGAGAAACTAATATGAAAAAAGTTAGTTTTTGTTGAAACAAATAAATTTTTTTAGGAATAAAAGTAATAAATAAAATTATAAAAAATTAAATTATTACGATATATAGTAAAATGTAGTAATAGTACCTGAAGAACATAGGAGTAGTATTGTCTGCAGCTAATTCTTCTGTGATTTGAGTTACACAATTCCAAATGCCAACCGTGTTGCCCCAAAGGAAATAAAATATGATATTGTAAGGGATCGTAGTATGCGGTCGTGTCAGCAATGTTACGAAGGCTACCACTTTTAGTTTCTATTATGATATCTCTTTCTCTTAAATCTTCTAAAGAATCATTTCCAATTGGTATTGCCGCAACTTGTGGTGTTGAAGGTAAAGCATAAATATGTCAATTAACCCTTACTTCTTGTATCAGTAGTCTACAGTTCATCACATCCTCACGTCTACCTAATTGACGAAATACTTGAACATAAGGATTGTGTGCATCTAATATTAATTTTAATTTATGTAATAGACTTGGTCGTGTTATGTTTCGCTCTTGATGTCGGTGTTCAATTTCATTTTGAGTGTCATATATATATACATTTGTAAGAATCTTGGTCTTGATTCATTTATTGGTAATAAACTTTCTATTCTATGGTAAATAGATCCTTGCGCACGATAAGTAAATACTCCTTGTCTGCCATTTGCTAAGTTTTCGTCTATATTAACTCCTATAGAGGTGAAGCAAAAAACATGATTATAAGAACGTATGTTTTCTCTAAAATGTTTACCTTCATCAGTTTGATCTAGGAATATGTTTATTAATTCTTGTGGATTTTCGAGTGTTGGTAAATTTATTTTTCCATTTGAGCAACACAAATCTAAGGTCTCATGAACAAATAATCTGGCTCCACAATATGAACAATTTCTGGGTTCTTCAAGTATTATAGTTTGGAAGTTGTAATGTGCGGGGAAATTTCTACCACTATTATGCCTATTAGGAAATGGTCTAGCGTTAGAAGAACTTGAACATGGTACTCGACGATTATTAAGCAACGTTAAATTTTGATTGCTTTGCGTAGTAGTAATGGAACCTACATGAAATTAAAATTTGTATACAATTAATTAATAATATTAATAGAAATAGCATAATTTAAAATATAGTAAATGACAGTAACATATAATTACCATCTCTTTGGTTGCAAAGTAACCTTGCTTGTTGACGAATACATGATAATCTTAGGGTTCTTGAATGGTTGACAATGTTACTGGTAGAGGTACCTGTAAAGAAAAAAAATTTAAGTTAACTGAGGAAATTAAAATAATTAATTTTATTTGGAAAAAAGAATTAATTTAATTGGTACCTTCCATTTCAGAAGACCTTGACCTAGCAATTTGACGAATGTGCGTCAACCTTGAAGCGGTTGTATTATATTTTGCAAAATTACTTGTAGATGTACCTATAAAATACATAATAATTAACATGGTGTATTATATTAGTAAGAACATATAAATTAAGTAGTGAATAAATTATTTAAAAATATAATTGTATGTACCTTCTATGGAATTGTAGCGTTGTAAATATCTTTGATGTCGAACATTCCTTTGTTCAATAGTCTCAGGAGTCTCTTGATTTCGTCGAGCTGCGAGTAGGTGATCCCTAGCTGAGTTTGACATATTTTGACGTCGTTGCCTTTGAGATAAACGACGACGATTCCGTTGTTCATTCATGGTAGCAGCTATATTATTGAATTGTTGATCAATATAATGTAATGGTATACATGGAGGAATTTTTTAGATTGTAAAAGTATGTATATCTATACTATTAAAATAACCGTGAGGAGAGAAAGTCAAACCTATACATGACCAACCAACACAATATTTAGCTAGAAATCCTTTTTTTTAGGCCAGCTATAAATCTTGTTTTTGTTGACGAATCTTTATCAGAGACCAGCTATAAATCTTTCATTCAACAACAATTGGACTACAATTTATATTAGAAAGAATATACAAAAATTAGATCATAAAATTTTAGCTATAAAAAAAATCACATTTTTAAATAAGTTTGTTTATAATATAATATCGATAACAATTATATGTTGATATGTCTCCTAAAGATTTGCATTATTTTTCAAATGAGGAATTCTCCACACACTTCGAGTGGCATCTGAAAAGCAAGGTTAAAGTGAGTGGTCCATCTTTTGTTTTTGTTAATAGAACAACAGGACGTTTTCTCTCATTTTATTAGCGCAAATATTGGCCCTACATTGCTTAAGCTTACACATCATATTATTGATTTGAAATGACTATTAGGATGGATTTGTTTTCATTCTAATTAAGTTTTTGTATGTATATAGACAATGTAGGGTAGTGGATGTAGATGTGTGTTAAGACTCGTACAAATCAAATTAGAAATTGTGAGACTCAGAGAAATGTATTGAGTAATACCAATCAACATTAAAATCAGGGAAAGATGATTGAGGTGATCTACAAAAAAAACTCGGCATAATAGATGTAGACAAAATTTGACAACATGAGGATATCTGGAAATAACTTTAGATACACTAATTAAGAAGGATTTGAAGAATTTTAAAAGCATATCATTAAGTGCATCACATCAAGCAGAATATAAGAGTTTGATCTACAAAAATACTTCAAAATTTATTACAAATACTTGTAACAAAATAAATCTAATTTTTTGTAGATCATATTATTTTTTGTAGATCAATGGTTATTGTGTGAACTCTTAATTTATTGGAGAATTTTTAATGTAACTCTATCTCAACAGTTTACCTATTAATGTACCCTAAGAAAGCCATAGTATTGATAAAAACAAATAAAAATAATAAAAGATAGAGTCTAATGTGTTTATCGATGAAGCACTTTTGTCACTATGGTTATGGAATTATCACGGTTATATATTCTTGCAATTCGCTAATTGATTTTGATAAAAAATGCTCGCCTATGGTACTTTGCTCTAATATTGCTCTATAAATCAAAATTTTGTTTCAATTTTTTTCAAAAAAAATTGGTTGATTTTATCTTTTTCAAAACAAATATAATTTAAAGCTTATCCACTACTTTAGTTAATAAGGTAGCCCCAGTATGTTGAGGTTGTTAAATGTGAATCAAATTTGCTTTATGGTTTCACAACCAGTTGTTAGAATTCAATTAATGATGATAAACACCTTCCTCTGCCCTCTTTCACACACCAAAATTTTGACACCTAAACTTCCACCTCATCAATCAATTTTTTTTATTCCCCAAGCTACCTCACATGCTTGAATAGCTGCTTGAATAACTTCCATTAATCTCCTCCCAATGCAATCAAACTTCAACTTACATATCATATCATACCATTAAAAAAAAAGTCTATTAGTCCTCTCAGACAAATCTCTGTAGTCATTATTCCCCATTGCAGTCATTTTTTAAGGGAAAAAAAAAACTCAGAGGATATACATTTGCAGACCTGTAGCTGACTGTATAAGATTGGGGCCTTGAAGTGCTATGAATCTCAACACCCTTAAGGGATAAAAAAAACAGTTTTAGAAAGTCTCAAATAAAATAAATATGTGGGGATCCAAACGGGTAGTAATTAATTCAATTCTTTTTTTTTTTTTCTAAGGATGTCCTACAATTAGACGAAAAATTGCAACTTCCCAACTCAAATTCAGTAGCAAAGTGCAAACCCTCCTAAACCCCCAAATCAGCATTGCTGAATAAAAAAAAAAAAAACCAAGAAGAGGACCTGTAATTGGACGAAGAGGAAGAAGAGGTGTGGCCGCCGTTGCGATGCCTTCTTGTGCGCTTCGATCGCGACTCCCTCTTATCGCGGATCTTGATCGAGTCCCTGTTATTTCGGCGAAGACGGCGGTCGCGACGCCACGATGAAGAAGACGAATCTGATGAAGAAGATGAAGAAGAAGAAATCGAAGATGATGTCCTACAATTAGACAAAAAATCGCAACTTCCCAACTCAAATTCGGTAGCAAAGTTCAAACCCTCCTAAACCCCCAAATCAGGATTGCTGAATCAAAACCAAAAAAATCAAGAAGAGGACCTGTAATTGGACGAAGAGGAAGAAGAGGAAGAATTGGTTGATCGAGTCCCTGTTCTTTCGACGAATACGGGGTCGCGACGCGACGATCCATTGCAATGCCTTCTTCCGTGCTTCGATCGCGACTCCTCTTTCTTGCGGATCTTGATCGAGTCCCTGTTCTTTTCGGCGAAGACGGCGGTCGCGACGCGACGATGATGGGAACACGAATTCGATGAAGAAGATGAAGAAGAAGAAATCGAAGACGATGCGGGTCCCCGTTCTTCTTTCGGCGAAGACGGCGGTCGCGACACGATGATGAAGAAGACGAATCCGAAGAAGAAGAAGAAGAAGAAGAAATCGAAGATAATGCGGTCGCCATTGAAGAACTCGCGGAGGTGGTTTTATTGATATATCGATTTCGGTTCGGCGCCTCCTTTCCCTTTCCACCATGAGAAGAACCCCATTTTATGTTTCAATTCGTTCTAAAATTAGTGGAACCGCAAAGTTAAAAGGTTTTTTCTCTGAAACCGTCGATTAAAATAGATTTAATTATTCACTTACCAAATCGTCCTTATTTTGAATTGTTTTCATTTAAGGTAAGAAGGGTATACTTTGAACTTTTAGCCAAAAAAGCTTCACGGTTAACCGTTTTGGAATTGCTATTATAATAGTATAGATATATAAATCAATTCTATAGTTTGAATTAAATAAAATATATATTGAATGCGCCTCGAGATACGCATAGTGTGATCATCGAGGAGTTGAAATAGTTGGACGATTCGGTGGCTGTTGATGAGGCGTTATATGCTTCGAGATGCGTGTTGTCCAATCCCGATGAAGAACAATAAAATAAAATAAGTGAATCATTAAATTTACTTCGAGATTCGTCTGATTCGAATCTCAAGGAAATTCTAATATATATATCTCCAAATTAACACCGTCTTATTCAAAGTTTGTATTTTGAAACAAAAATTGACCTCGAGATACAAACTACGTATCTCGAGAAAAAAATATATATAGGGCCGCTAAGGGCACCCCACCTATTAATGAAGGCACCCAGTTAATGTGGGCACAAATCGATTTACCTGGGGCACCCAAAAATTAAACCCAAAATACCGAAAATACTCCTCGTGCAAAAAACTCTCGCACCCCACCACCCTCGTGCAAACCCCTGGGCACCCTACCACCCCCACCACCACCACCACCACCACCCTCGTTCACCGAACTCCTTGTGGAAGAATTCATTTGTTTTGAACCGACCAGTGAGAGGAATCCCCGAAATCGTGTTCTCCGTCCCTCGCCGTGTGTTTCTCCTTCGTTGTTCGAGTTTTCTACATTTTGTAGGGTCCGGTGTGTGAGCCGATTTCGTCTCCAAATTAGAGCTTGGTTGAAGATCGTCGAATTAAGTTACATTTGGTAGAGTAGTTGTAATGTGTGTGTGGCGGTTTTTTCAAATGTAAAAAAATTGGAAAATCGTGGTTCTCGGCCACACAGGCCAGAGACTGTGTCAACCGTCTCGGCCTTGGCGAGACATAAGCTAATATTTTTGGGAAGTCGCAGTCTCGGCCACGAAGACCGGAAGAGTTAACTGCGTATCGGTTGTCGACTTCCGAGAGGGTCTCAGTAGGCTCGGTCGTCATAGGACGAGAGTCAGGCGAATTGAAATGGTCAATCCATCTCGGTGGTGTACAACAAAGAAATTGAAATAGGACTCGATTATACACGGCCAATATATTGGAATACTTGTCGGTCATGGGTGACCGAAAATATGGGTTGTTTAACGAATCTGCTTGACCGCGACATCAGGAATGGATGAATTTGAACATTACAGTTTCAAAAAAATCTCCTTAATCGTCAAACTAACAATACAAGATTGAAAATCTAGCACGACAATTTGCACCGAACCTTAATTAATTATAAATCTCCGTAACATTCAAACTGACTCTAAAAAGGGTCCATCCATAAGTAAACAATAATCAAAACGCAACACCAATCAAATCACATCATAACATTTGCATATACATAGAACATTCAGACGAATTGACAAAATTTCTAAATGTTTAGCCGTCTAGATACAAGCTTTAACCTACGGTGTATCTAAATCTACAACAGGTATGGCGGCTTCATGATCAGCAGTTGCAATGGGCGCGATGTCTAGAAAAGCGAATCCATCTCGCCAACCTTTGGCGCAGCCTCAACGTATCGATCCCACGATGGATATAAGGATGGCAAATGGTGCATTCACACGCAACCGCACTGTCAAAGTGAACAGAGAACATAGAAGATATTGTCACAAACCCGATTAAGGGGAAACAAACCAATTCACAAAAAATCATAGAACTTACCCTAACCCAATGGATATTCCTTTCATTTGCCATTGCAATGATAAGTCTCTGTTGTGCAATGACGACGTTGGAGTACTACGTAGAGGTAGGAATGTGGATGCACTCCCATGCGAGAGGTTGACGATAATGACTTTGAATGCGGTGGATACTAACAATCCCATGTCTGGAAGTGTCAACCATTCTTTGAAAGATGCCCCCTCTTGCTTCTTTGGGCAATGCACCGCATTCTTGACAGGCTCGAAACTCGAGCCAAACACTTCCCGCCAAAGGTATTCATACCCGATAATCTCATCGTACATCCGTCTACGCACAATCCTCCACCCGTCTACGTCGGCAAGTCTAAGCTCAGAGGCTATACACCTATATCCACAATTCCCATCGGAAACCACATCGATAATGGCATCAACATGTAGCAACCAATCCGGTTCTAAGCAATGACTATAAGCCATGTTAGATCCACTTTGTGTGCGTCGACTGGCACGACGCATTTGTGGAACCTTGCATTTCTTCTGCCTAGAAGCTTTTGTGGAGTGGGAGGACTCAAATCCGATTGGAGATTGGGGTGCCTCCGACACTGGGGTGCCTCCGGTTGGAGACCCCGGTGTCCTCACACCCGCATTCTCAACTTCCTGCTCGCACTCCACAAAAGACGAAGGTGGACTAATCTCCCTGAGCTGCTCACTTTCAGTCCTCCCCCCTGCATCCTCAACTTCCTCCTCCCCCTTATCCAATCTTCATGCGGTGTCGTGATTGTGCCTCCCACAAATCACAGTGACATACCATAAGGAGTCAGCATTCTCCTTGACGTTAATTTGGAAAGGGCATCCACATTTCTTCGTACTAGTGGAGTCATCGCCTTTTCATCATTCCTTGATTTCTTTAAAAATTTTGCCGCTTTCCCCTTCCCAACTCTCTGAGCCAGTCCCCTATATGTCCCAGACCTCTCACATGCAATTTTCACCCTTCCCCTTCGCTTAATGCCCCCGGCATCCGAGCGCTTCGTTACTAAGACAAACTTGTTCTCGCCACCAATCAGTTGAAGCCATGAAATAGCCGCTTCTCGAGAGGAGAATGGCTTAGAAGGTGTAAAAGTGTCCTTGTAGTCTGGAAAATTACTAGATAACGGCATTACCTGCAATACAAACAGTGTAACATTATAATCAACCAAAATGTACAAGACAATCACAAAAAAACCCAAAAAACAGTTCTCGGTTGTACGCTCCTAACTTTCTTCATAGTCTCGTTTACGTGCGACCGAGAGTTACCAAGACCCTCGGTCGTTCCGCACCATCACCTACGAGAAACCTATCGGTCCTCTGAGACCGAGACATTACCATACATCTCGGTCCTGCGAGGCCGAAACAATCGCGCACCCAGACAGATACTTCGGATAACCGCAAAAAAAACACAAAAAATTTGCAAAATTACCTCAAGGACGACCTCTCTTGCACCGAAGCATTACGATCCTCCATTATACAGTGGAAACAACTTCGGATTTGAAGAAATTACCAAACCCTACGTTGACAAACAAATCATCATTTTTACTGTTATACGCAACTAAACAGTTCAAAAAAAATCCGAATATGGTTGTCAAACATTGTTATCTCGCTGTCGGACGAGCAATAATCGATTAGCTCTTCGCCAAACGCAATGTGGTTGTGGCTTTGTGGTTCAAGCTTGCTGGTGGGGTGCCCTAACTCCTTGTCGAAATGGTTTGTAACCATTATATATATATACAGGGGCAAAACGGTCTTTTTCATTTTTGCTGGAATTTTTACAAATAAGTTGGGTGCCCTCGTTAAATAGTGGGGTGCCCTTATGGGAGAGAAAAATATATAAATGATGAAATGAGAATCATTAGATTTGTCTCGAAGTTCGCGTGATTTGAATATCGAGAAGATCTAATATATTGTTGCAAACGAACCTAAAGCTCCTTCTCAATTTTTTTAGTTCGCACGATGAGTGGAGAATTCGAAATTCGAGATGAATGGGAGGAGGAAATCGATGGAGGGAGAGGGAACGAAAGGAAAAGAGATCACGAGGCGATGGAGACGAATTGAAGGTAAGTGTGTTATTATGTCGTTGTTGTTGTCGTTGGTTGATGGAGGAAGATGATGGCTGGGGAGGGTCTCCCCTGCCAAGTCCCAATTCGGGGTTGGGGTTGGTGTTGGGAGCCCAACCCCAATAAAATCAATTTTTTTTAAAAAAAAATGCAACAGAGGAGTGCATGAGGAAGAAGAAGATAAAAGGGGGGGTTTGATCCCCCAGACCGAACTACGTCCGGTTCAGGGGTTAAACCCCTCCCTATTTTTTTTAAAAAATGCATTTTTAAAAATAGAAAAAAAAATTAAAATATTGATTTCTTTATTATTGAGTAAGTTAATATCTTTATTATTGAGAAATATTGATTTTGAAGTCAGTTTGAGGTGTAGTTAGAATGTTATGAAAAAAGAATCAATTATTTAAGGAAAAAGAATACATTTAATTATGAATCGCCCTATGATAATAAAATTCTTAAAGCTCTTTACCTCATTTTTATTGCTTTAAGCCTTAAATAATTAAGAAAATATTTGGGAGAATGAGAAATCATTAAAAATGTTGTAAATGTAATGGAAAAATGGATGACCCCTTTTGTAACACCTATTTAATTGTAAGTTAATATTGTATTATATGTAAGTGTAACTTATACCCTTTGGTCTTCATCTCGTTATGACCAAAAGGGCTATATAAAGGGGTCATCTCCATGTAATGTGTACACATATATTGAAATGAAAGCTTTCACATTTCCTTCATCTATTCTCTTGTTCAATATCTAGTTCCTTGTCTTACTTTCCTTGCTTTAGTCCTAGTTAGTTTTACAACACGTTATCAACACGAGTGTGCTCTACATGATGGAGACTTCAAAAATCAAGAGGCTTCTTAAGGAAATAAAGTTCAGTGCACAAGACTCTACTTGAAAGAAAGCTTTTATGGAGATAAAGCTCAGAGGTATAATGTGATTGATTTCGTTTGATATGAAAAGTAAATTGGGTTGCATGAGCGCATAGATTTTTTCACTCTAAAATAAAATCTCACGATATATTTTTTTTTTTTAAAAAGATGATTGCCATATACATATATACATCTAAAAGTCAAAGTATTGGCCCTAAATTCTCTTCTTTATGAGCAAACGTGAATCCAATATTCTATACTCTTCTAATCCATAACCTAATACTTCGCCAAGTACGGCCTTCAAGGTTGCTTGCTTAGGACATGCACTATTATTGGCATTTTTGTTAGAATTAAATGGCTTAGTATTTTTATGATTATCGTATTTTTATTTAGGTTAAGTAGAAATTTCATTCACTACTAAATGGATGCATGTGATGTCAAATAGCTTCGAATGGCTATTTAAATATTAATTTTATGAATTACTTTTTTATATTATATAAAATTTGGACTATTATGCCATGATTCCAATACATCTACGGAAAACTTGTAAAATTGCTTAATGTAGGTGCGTATATACATTATATATACAAATACCAGTAAACATTTGTAGAAAAACTTGTAAAAGTGCTTATGTAGGAGTGTATATACATTATATACATGTAGCAATAAACATTAAGACATCAATACATTGACAAATATTTGCTCCTCAATTAAAACGTATATATATATATATATATAATACGGCCTTGTATGTGCTTCTTTGAAAAGTAGAGGTAAAAGAAATTTTAAAAATAAAAATTAATAAAAATTAATGAAATGTGTGAAAATAGGTCATCATAGCTAGCTAGCTAGAATAAATTCTAGGCATCAACCATGGCCCATATTGATTGTGTGTTGCTATTACATTATATAAATTCTAGGCTAAATTCAGTCATTGCATTTTTTCGTTGCCTATATAAATGCTATAAAGAAAATTTTCCTTATACCATTATTTTTTTGGTAGAACCTTATTAAAGCATTATTAAGCAATATATATTCTACTATATGCATTATGCAGTAAGAAAAAAAAAATAGAAGTGCTTCCTTTTAAGTATACTGTACTTTTAACTCAAAAATCAAAAATCGATAATTGACGTAAAGTTTTTCTTATAAAAATTATTAATGATTAGTTATGTTCTATTCTTGCTTTTTATAATGCAAATAATACTGTAAGTTTGAGTCGATAGTGGGTAAGCCTTGTCCCCAGTAAAGCTAAACATTGAAAAGGAGACGGGTTATCCCATTCGAGGAGGCATGATTGTTAAGTAGATTTTCGTTGCCGTCCCGTCAGTTTGTATAAGTAGTATATTTTGTGTATAAAAATATCAAATTTTTGACATTTATTTAATCATATATTATGTATTTTGCATAAAAAAAAGGAGAAAACTATTTACATTATTTCTATTTTCAAAAACGTTATACTTGATTGAATTTGTTGTCATGATATTATTGACAAAAATTACTTGTCAAGGAAAATTGGATGCTAAAATTATGAATAAAGCATATACGCAAGGTTGTGCGCATAACGCTAGTGTTTATTCGCCAATATCTCTACAGAGATTTGAAAAGTAAATATATCACTTTATAATTATCCTTTCTCCTTAAGGAGCTATGAATAAAATCAAAATTGGCGATCGTCCAAAAAGCTCGAAATGAGTGGTTGTGTCCCAACGTTCAATATTTATATCAGTCGAGTAGAAATTATAATTCCACAACTTTAATTACCTCTTGGTTGAGGCTGTGCAGAAATGTGATTTATGAGTCAATATAACAAAATCCACGTGATACGCATCGATATATTATTGCAACAAAATATCGAGTGCGTATATCAATTTAATATGAATATTATGAATTGATTTCTTCCCTTATAGTAGCCGAGTAAAATAATGAGATATTGTACTTATAATATTACTTCCGTCCAATTAATGGTCAAGCTTCATGAAGCATAGGTTGCGTTTATAAAATGACAATGGTCGCAATGATAAAATTTTGGACGTGGAAAAGGGGAAATGATCTGGTAAAGGTTGTATTAGTAATTTCACCAAAAGTGAAATAAAAGTGGTGCACCGCATGAAATATAAATGGGTAAAGTTATTGACAATGAGCATGCTTTAAATTGTGACAAGCTATGTCATTTATAAAAGGCTATTAAACCACATTGATTATATATTGTCATATGGCCAAATATTTTGGTGACCTTTGCCATGCCTTCAAAATCAAAGGCAAAAGTATGAATTTTATCATTGAAAATGGCTAATTAAAATTGACACATTGAGATGTATTCAAATCATGGGCTAAATAAAGATGATGAATTTATGTTTTGATATAAAAGAGAATATTTCTGAAAATTGAACTTAGCCGAGGCTAATGTTCAGACGATATCTGGTACAATAGTTATAATATAGTTAATGCCTTGCACTAGAAGAATTTTACTCAGAATAATAGAGAAATTATCTATATGAATTTGTGTTATCTCGATAATGAAGTTCCCACTATACATTCTGATTTTATTTTTCTACATAAGGCAAATTAAAACGAATATCATCATAAAGTAGATGATTTAATGACATTCATAATGTGGAATGATTTTTTGATCATCCATAATCATCAATATAATCCGAAAAATTATAAATTCGCATGGACATCTTTTATGGAACCACATTTTTTTATCACTAGTGATTATCTCAAGGCAAATCAATATGAGACTTGTATTGATTTAACTCTCCATCAATCATATTATAAGATGTCATGGGCCCTTGATAGAGAATATATTTATGACAATCTTTGTTAATTGTCACTTTGATAAAGTAATTTTCTCACTTGTTAGAGGGAGATATAAAGCCAATTCAAAAGGAATGACGTGAAATTGCTTGAAACGCATCAAGTTTGTTGTATTATGATCCATGTACAAATTAATATGAACTTAAAATTCAAAGGATCATTCATTAGCAACAAGTTATGAATCAATTACTTGATAATTGTGCTAATATAAAAAAGTGGCAAAATCAAATGTTCCGACATTAAAGGTTCATATAGGAAATGATGTCCCTATGCAACAAAATGTTTAAGGTTTAAAAGACCATATATTGTATTTTTAAATTAATTGCAATGATTTGTTGCAATGTAGTATAAGATGTCTCACTCATGTGAACAAGATGGGGAGAATCAAAAGGAGTAATTGATTAGTGCATTGCACTCTTTTTCCCTTAGATAAGGTTTTATCCCACTGGGTTTTCCTAGTAAGGTTTTTAATGAGGCAATCCTAATAGTATTAAAACTCCATTCTAAATTGATTATTGTATTGTACTCTTTTTCCCGTAGGTATGGTTTTATCTCACTAGGTTTTCCTAGCAAGGTTTTTAATGGGACAATCTTATCAATATCATACTCTGTATAAAGATTGATCAGAACAATGTACTCTTTTTTCTTTACTAAATCTTTTTACCGCGCGATCTTTCTTAATAGAGGTTTTAACGGGGCATATTATCTCAACAAGTGTCATCCAAGGGAGAGTGTTGTGAACGTAATGGCAGAGTGGATGACCCTTCCTATCCCGACCTTTTGTAACACCTATTTAATTGTAAGTTAATATTGTATTATATGTAAGTGTAACTTGTATCTTTTGGTCTTCATCTCATTATGACCAAAATGGCTATCTAATGGGGTCATCTCCATGTAATGTGTACACATATATTAAAATGAAACCTTTCACACTTCCCTAATCTATTCTCTGGTTCAATATTGACGCGCACCGAATGCGTCAATAAAATATATTACCTAGACCAACTATCTTGTAGATAGTGGTGAATGGTCGATCCTACTGGGATTGATATCTTTCTAAAGTCAAAAAGAAAAGAAATGAGAAAAAACAGGGGTTTTGAGAGAATGAATAAATTAACTAATATAAGTAGCAATAAAATAAATAAAGGAATGAAAATTGTTTTAAAATTAATTAATGAAAAACACTTAGGTCAAGACATACAAGTTTGGTTCGATAAAATATTGGATTTGGTCATCAAATCTATGTAAATTATGCAAATCAAAAGTATCATAGTGTAGCTATAGACCCAGTAACATACGCGGTTCCTCGCACTTCCTAATCTCGATAGCCAAAGTACGACAATGACTACTTCCCTATCAATCGTATAACTCTATACTCAAGCGCATTGAGTTTGACACGATGAGCGCAATGAGTTTTGTGAAGTCACTACACCTAGACAATTGGATCACTAGTGCGTCTGATTTAGCTTAAATTCCTAAGTTATTTAACTGGCCAAAAGAGGCGAATCAATTGGTAGGGTCAATTGTCATTAGTGTAGTCTTATTACATAAGGACGGATGCTTACGACTCACTTGCAAAAGAATCAGGGTTTAAATGTAAATTTAACCTTAATTAATCAATCAATAACAAAGAGAATAAAATAATAATGAAAAGCAATGAAATTAAAATAAATAAATCTCACAAATCAATGGATGAGAATAGTCGAACCTCCCTCGCAGTCTTGCTTAGGCCATGAGATTAGTGTCTCATGGATGAAGCGCACAAAACAAAAGAAAAGTAGAGAGGAAGAAGAATCGAATAGAAAAGGAAATAGAAGTCGAGACCTCGAGAAAATAGAAGCCGAGCCAAGAGAGCTTCAATTCGCTCTCTTTTTTATCTCATTGTTCCTATATTTATATGTATGTATGGATCTCCATCATCTCACCATGGCACGCTTCTCAAGGCCGATCTCATGGACATTTCACATGCATGCACATCAATCTCCATATGCCTCGCCACACCATATCAACTCCTCTACTCATGGACACACGTACATGTTAAGTGTGTGCCGCTGTCCGCGGCATCATCACTCTTGTTCCTCACGTGTGGGCCCCACCAAATTTGCCTCGAGATGCGCGCTAAGGCGGTTTTCGATGTAGAATGGATCTGGGTATATGAATATTCGATTTTGCATACTTTTTCGCCTCGGATTCAACTGTGCACTCCATTAAACCTGAAAATAATAAATAAAGATAATTAAGCTAATATTTTGGAGACTCAACCATAAAAAATATATAAATAACCTATATATAATTGCATAATTAACGACTTATCAAATATCTAGTTCATTGTCTTACTTTCCTTACTTGAGTCCTAGTTAGTTTTACCAGAAAAAAATCAATTTAATATATTTTTTACTTGTTTTACAAAAAGCGTATAATTCAACGCTATTTTCGTAAAACTTTGCAGTATCTTATTAATTTAAGGCCACTTAATTTATATTGCAAATCCTATAGTTATTAGTTTATAATCATATTAAGAATTCTTAATATAATTTGTTTCTATTTGATGCAAATCTTATTTTATGTGGTCCATCTAAGCCCGACACAAGTCGAGCTTAAATGGGTCTAACGATGCTTAATTTAAACCTTGCTTAAATAATTCATTTTTTAAGTCAAGTAAAAATACCAAAATATTTTCTAAATTTCATGACGGCGCCCGAGCTAGTAAATGCAAATTAATTTATGTGACCTATGCATTAAATTATCGCTTTAAGAGTTGTTGGGTAGGATCGGGTTTATATTGTCTTTTTTATAACTTAAGTGAGATCCACGATGTCGGGTGTGTGTGTCAGACGAGTATCCAAACTTACGAATAGGTTTATGTGAAGTCCGCCCCCCTAATTAAATTTTCTGGTTCCGTCACTAACATTAACCCACTCTGGAAATTATTGACTCGCGGAGATGAGTCTCACGCGTAGTGTCGAGTATGGCAATACCACACGACTCGGGTCGTCATCAACGAGGTGCCGGGCTGGAGCCATATTGTCTCATCGACTATACACTGACATATATGAGAATGGAATGGTCTAGCAAAATACTGAAATCGAAAGAATGCTAAGTGAATTTCTCGTGGATTTACTTACAATAGAAGTAATGAAAACTTAGTCGCCAACACCCGCTTGCACCTCAAAACCCAACCCCAGCACTCCTTTAAGGTTCCCTAGGTCGCTGGTATCCTAAACTCAAATTTTCTAGTCATTCTGAGGTTTACGAATGGGTTTTAAGTTATATGTTCAAAACCAAAACCAATCCCTAACTTCGCTTCCTAGACAGCCATGCCAAAAAACCTCATTAGCGCAATAATTGGCTTTACTAGCTCAAAATTTGAAAGAAGAAGCACACCGTGATTGAGGAATATTTGGATTTTGATGGGGTTGGTTGGTGCCTTGAGAAAGATGCACCATTCGAGTTCGGGCTACAAGAAGTTCCATCAGACTCCTCTCTGCTATCTCTCCATCGTTGATCCTCACGGTGGCTTTGGTTTCGGTACGTTAATGGTTCTTCTTTACTTCTGGGTTTCCTTCGTTTCTGATGTCTCCATTGATGGTTTATGCTTCTGGCTTTCCTTTCTTTCTAGGTTTTTTAGGGGTTCTTGATATGGGTTTTTATCGATACATTATCAATTCTATGCACTTTCTTGTTATGTTCTGATGTGTTTTGTTTTTTTTTTTTTTTTTTTGATTTTTTATTTGTGCAGATGTTCAGACATTAGAGACAGCTACAGTAGCGGATCTTAAAAAAGTTGTGGAGCATGCCTTTGTCGAAAGGCTTAAGGAGGAGGAACGTGTTTTGATTTCTTGGTATTGTTTTCTTTATTTTCATTTTCTGTATATTCCTTTTGCCTATATATTTGATTTGTCTATTAATTAAGTTCTTGGGAGATGATTGTTTTATTTTTTGTTGCTTGAGAAAAGAAATAAAATGGCATTTGATAAAAGTAACATCATTGTTTTAAATCATTAACGGATACTCAGCTATTGTTGTGTAGAATAGAGTATCCCATTTATTTTTTTGTTTGCTTGAAACCTCTGTGTGAAAATCTTGAAAGTAAATAACTTATCAATAAAAAGGATCTCTAACTTAGCTATGCTTTGTCTTTTTAGTCTTAGATTAGATATGGAAGGTTGATGAAAATGGGAGGGCTAGGGTGACATAAACTTGAGAGTGATATATTCAGTATTGATGTATGTAAAATAAGAGATAGTATTGATGTATGTAGTGTTAGAGGTCTCCCGTATTCTTGTCGCCAATCAGCTTTTGAGCTTAGGCATAGAAAGAGATGGACCTTCCCTAGTTACTTCTGTCGCGCATTATGGATCTCAAGATTCTTATATTCACAAACTTGGGAAACATCTTGTTTGCTTTATAAAAAGGTTATTAGATGTACAATGATCGTGGACTCTCAACAATCCTAACTGATAAGTAAGACTTAAAAAATAGAAATGCAACAAACTGATTAAGACATATAGGGAATAAAAGTTGCCTGATAAACTGCTCTTACTTTAGAAGTCAAATTGAAAATTGATGTTCAAAAGCAGGAGACACATTACTTCAATATGCTAGGTGGTTATAATTGATAATTGAAAAGCCTGTTTTCATTACAAACACATGGCATATATTAGTGGAATAAAAGTTGATACTCATGAGTAGTGATGAAGAAGATTCAAGTCCCATTGTTGCCTTTGTTTTAATTTACAGTTCCCTCTAAAGTTTAAAAAAAAAAAAAAGATCAATCTAATCACCAAAACCCCATCAAGAGAGAGAGAGAGAGAGAGAGAGAGAGAGAGAGAGAGAGAGAGAGAGAGAGAGAGATTCTTGAATGTGATTACACCAACCCAGAAGAAGCTTTTATAACATTTTTTTTTTGTTGGCTCAGATCCCTCACTCTCTCATCATTATCATCATCTTCATAAACACTGTATAATTGGGACTCATTAAGTACACAGACTCAATACAGAGGGAAAAAAAAAAAAAACCAAAGAGTGAATTCAGCCCCTCAAAGAAAAATCAAAAGGGCCAAAAAAAAAAAAAAAAAAAAACAGAGAACTAAAGAAAAAAAAAAAAAAAAAAAACAGACACACACACACACCAAATCACGAAGACCATACATATTTGCTGCCTGTTCACAAATTTTAACCATACATTTTAAAATTGATGTATGGTTAAAATCCAAAAGACCATACATCAAGACGAGGCAATACCCGTTCACAAATTTGCTGCCTGCTCAATCAGTTGGAGTTTGTTTTTCATTTTCTTTTTTTTTTTTTGTTCAACATATACTATAGAAAAGATCATGGCATGTGTTTAATTAGATTTAAAGATGTTTAATTGAAAACATATATTCAAAGCCAAAATGTTTCCACTAGCTCATCCCTAATTGTGAGCCTTAATCATAAAAAAATACACAAACTGATCAAGACTTTGTGAGCACATCATTGGCAGTCGTCCTAGATCCTAGAGCATCAAATATAATCATTTTTGTGAACAAGATTCCATCTATAAAGCATTAATAGATCTAGAACACGAAATGTAGTTCTTGTCGCCAATCAACTTTTGAGCTTAGGCATAGAAAGAAATGGATCTACCCTAGTTACTTCCATAGAGCATTGTGGATCTCAAGATTCATATATTCACAAACTTCATAAACATCTTGGTTGCTTCATAAACAGGTTATTAGATGTACAAGGCTTATGCCATAATGATATGGAGCTTGCCTCCCAACTCGAGGGAGGGAGTAGGAGAGCCAAATGCGATGCACATAGAGTGTGCTAGATAGGATAAATCGATTAAAGTGGCGATCGTACCTAAGGAGTTTTTGGAAGATTACCGTCGAGCAGGTTCAATGGGGCAAGGGGTGGTTGTTCTTTTTTTTCTTTTTCCTGGGATAGGAAGGATGTTTTTGGAAGGTTGTTTTTTCTCTTCTTTTTCGAATATAGGAAGGTTGCTTGTTCTTTATCTTAAAAGAAAAAGAGAAAAGAGAAGTTGTTAGGCTCACAACAATACCTTGATCAAGTAATATATTTATAAAACTGATTACATTTTTGCAGTTATTGTACTGCAGAGGTTCTGCTTCCTGATTTGTTTCAAGCGAAATATGGCTATGCAGGTCTCATGTATGGAGTCATTTCTGCTTGTGTTTTCAAGGTCACAAGCTGATCAACAATGAGGACCATATCCTATTGTTTGGAATACGTGATGGCTGTAAGGTTTGTGCTTAGGAGAAAGATAAGATCTTTAAACTTACTTGTTCAGAGGAAAACTTTTTAGTCATGAGAAGCTACATCTGTGACTTTGAAACAGCAAGAAATCATAGTAACTACGCCTAATTTGTTGCTTGAGGCTGCATGCTGATTTTAGTCTATACTAAAGAATCTCCATTTCCTTCTTTGTGGTTGACTTTATTTGCTTATGTATTTATCAGCTTCACTTTGTCCAACACCGATCTACAAATTCTGGCTTAACAGTGGAGTTTCGTGAAAGGAGAATCTCAACTCGGAATCAGCCAAAGATGTAAGTTGTATTATTTCACTTGCAATCTTCGCTATGTTAGCATGTATAATTTTATTCTTGCAAGATGATACAATACCATAAATATAGGTTTTGGCTTCTATAATTAAACTATTACTGATAGATAGTGAATCTTGGTCCTCAATTTAATCTACTGAAGCTCTCATACACTTTCCTTCATATAAGTTCTTCCCACTTCATGTATTTTTAAGTTGAATAGGTATTTATGTTTTCTTTTGCAGAACATTGGAAAAATCAGATCTGCAGTTATATGAGGGTGGTGTTAGTGCAGTTAACAAATCTGGTGCTGTTAACCCACAACTCATGAAGCCTAAGTTTCATTAGTGTCATGAAGACATTTATATCCCTCCCCTCCCCTCCCCTCATCTCTCCCTTCGTCTCTTCGTCTTTGGCTGATAGCATGTTGAGATTATCCAATGTATAGATTGATGTTGAACAAAGCGAACCGGATAAATACTTAAAAGTAGACGATTACGATGCCCGATGATGCTGTTGTAGTCTTTTCCTGCGGTATTTGCTGTTTGGGGTTGGGATTTTTGTCTTACATCATGCCGCCCATACAAGGGTGTATTCGATAACAAATCTTGAGAAATATGTGTTTGATTAGATTGTGTCATAGTGTATTCAAAGAGTTTTCAGCCTATGCCGACATTCAACAACTGATTCTTGTTTGGGTTTATCTAATACAATATTTTGTCTAATACAGATTATCTGAAGAATTCTTAATTAGCAAACTAAAAATATTCAAAAGATTATCTTAAAACTGATTTTGGATCTAAAACATTAAATTACGCATGCATTCTTTTTTTTTTTTTTTTTTTTTTTTTTTTTGAGAAATCACGGATGAGAAGGACACGATAAGTCCGTTGTTCTTCTTATAATTTTTTATTTTTCAATAATTGTAATGGAAGAGCATCTCCAATGGGATTGTGACGAATGGGGATTGAAGATAAAATAGATATCTCAAGAAAATAGAAAAAGTCGGACCAAATCGAGAAAAAAATATTGGGTAACGAAATTGGATTTCGATTTTCTAAACATACATTCTATATGGATATTTTTTTGGTAGGCTACTTTTTTTAAATCTATATATATCGTACTATATATATCTTATATATATAAATATAAGGAAAAAAAAATATATATATATATATATATATATTAATTTCGAACTCATTCTCATCAATCCAATACACGGTTTTCTCTTTCTCTCAGTCTTCAATCGATCGATCGATCAAAGTAGATGATCGGTCTTCAAAGTATGGTTTTTTTCCTTGTTTCCTTTTTTTTTTTGATGAAGTAACGTCATAGCATGGCTAGCTTGTTTTTTCATTCACATCTTATCTCAATCACATTAAAGAATATTGATAAGCTAAAAAATGTACTTGTATTTTTAATTTTTAAATTTTAATTACAATTTTAAATTTTGTTAATAAATTCTTATAAATTAATTCCCGCGAGCGAAGCGAGCGGGTCAATCATGCGTAGCACGTCTTGAAACTAGTATATATATATATATATATATATATATATATATATATATATATATATATATATATATCTTATCCTGAAATATCATTTATCCTATCCTGTTTTAAAACATATATATAAGGATAAAAAATAATAATAAAAGGCGGACGAACAAAAATAGATGGATAAAAAAAGGTAAACAAAAGAACTGAAAAAATATATTTATTCTTTTAAAAAGAGTTAACAATAAAAAAAATGTTTCCACATCTATAATCCGCATTGTGTATTGAAGAAGGTTTTTGGAGTTTAATTTAAGTTCTTCTAACTTCGTTTTAAAATCCAAGAAATCCATATCTTGTGCTTTCCTAAAGCCTCAATTTCATTTTATGTTTTATCAAATGATTTTCCTTCGTTTGACTTTAATTTAAGTTTGTCTAAGATTTTTTCTAAATATTTTAAAATTTTAAAAATTCGAGAAATATTTGTCCCTTATTAAAAAAAATGATGTGTCATAAAATATGTTAGGTTAGGAAGTAAATAAATTTATTTATTCTTTAAAAAAGAATTAACAATAAAAAAATGTTTACAAATTTACAATCCGAATTGTGTATGGAAGAAGGTTTTTGGAGTTTATGAATCCACACCTACAATTCATATTTACCATTATAGATGCTCTATCAAGAGCTGCAATATATATATAAACAAGCAATATAAGATCTTAGCATGAAATATTTTTTATCCACAAAAAAAAAAAAATTTCAGAAGACTTTTGCAAGAAATATTAAAACATCTTTAAAAAGATTTTTAATCTACAAAAAAGAGTCAGTTTTTTTATCATGGAATATTAGAGTGTGAGATGACGTGCGGGATCACATCAATCTCACCTAGTTTTATTTGAGGTCCACACGTCATGACAAGTGTGACTTGGAGGTGTCATTATATAATCTTTTATTTTTAAGATAAAAAATATTTGGTAAACTATTTTAACAGTAATCTAGGTGGGCAAATCGATCAAAAGACAGAAAAATAGCAAAAGAGAATATTAAAACGGTGTATCTATCTTCTTAAAAGGAATATGGGCTTCTTCAACGATCGATAAAGACAACAAACACAAAAATAACTCAAGCGATGTATTCCATAGATGGGACGCTTCTTGGGTAGGCATAGGGGATAAGTGCACTGCCAAGAAATAATAGCATTTTGGTTAGGATATGTTTGATCTTCTGCTCAAAACTTTTGATATTTTGTACATAAACTTGTAATTTACAAATTTACATACATATATAAAGCATTTAATCAATCACTTTACATACAAGAATCTCACATAGGCATATAATCAAGCACTTTCTAAGCAAGGCATCAACCAAATTGATGAAGTAAAATTAGCTTTGCTAACATCTTATAAACTAAAGAAAAGAAGTGACCACATTAAAATTGAGATTGTGTTGTAGATCATACCTCTATGTTCGTTCAAAGTTTTCCAAAAAAACTGAGATTGTTGAGAAGAAAGTGAGAAACTTAAGTTCTCAAGATGGGAGGAGATCACATAGGCAAAAGTGAATCGTTGAGAATAAAGTGAGATTTGAGAGAAAATTTGTTGGAGTTTATAAAGGAATAGATTCGAGGAGAGATAGTTGCAGGAGGAGATTTAAGATGAGATAGTTGCAGCCATGAGTAGACTAGTTCTTATGGAAGAAGAAAACCGAGTTTGGGTGGGATTCGTTCAATAGAAAATCTCGAATTTTCACCCCTTGCTTAGGATATGTTTGATATTCTACTCTAAAATTTTGATATTTTGTACATAAACTTTTGTTGTCTGTAACTAGTAATTTAAAATTTTACATACATATATAAAGCATTTAATCAATCACTTTACAGACAAGAATCTCACATAGGCGTATAATCAAGCATTTTCTAAGCAAGGCATCAACCAAATTGATGAAGTAGAATTAGTTTTGCTAACATCTTATAAATGAAAGAAAAAAAGTGACCACATTAAAATTGAGATTGTGCTGTAGAACATACCTCTATGTCCATTCAAAGTTTTCCAAAAAAATTGAGATTGTTGAAAAGAAAGTGAGAAACTTAAGTTCTCAAGATGGGAGGAGATCACATGGGCAAAAGTGAATCGTTGAGGATAAAATGAGATTTGAGAGGAAATTTGTTGGAGTTTATAAAGGAATAGATTTCAGAAGAGATATTTGCAGGAAGAGATTTAAGATGAGATAGTTTCAGCCATGAGTAGACTAGTTCTTATAGAAGAAGGATACCGAGTTTGGGTGGGATTCGTTCAATAGAAAATCCTGAATTTCCACCCCGAAACGAAAGAAGAAAAATGAAGAAAATATAAATGAAGGTTTTTTATGGGGTGGTTATTTTGAAAAATCACACAATCTTCTATGATTTTTTTCTTCTTTTTTTTTTTGCTATCAAACACACCCTTAAGGTTTGTGTTTTAGGATTTTATTTTTGAATTCCTTTTTAGGGTTTTATGAGTATATGTTTTCCTTTTTGAGTATTCTTCTTGTTAGGCATGTCAATAAAGAATGAAAAACGTTGTTGGAGTTGTGGTTGCCTCGACCAATTTGAAGACTCATACGCACTGTAGGAGCCTTGCCCAAAGTGTTCAGCTGGTTTCCTAGGAAAGAGGCGAGTCAAAAAGGAGGGCCCTAACAAGAATCGACCTTTTATGGTCTGCAATACAGGGAAGAAGGTGTGTGGGTTCTTTAATTGGGATGACTATCAACGCTCTCGCCCAACGATGCCTACCTATTCAAACACAAGGCAAAAATACAGTTATAGTGGAAGTGATTGCAATTGTTAATGTGAGAAAGGGAACAGTTCTGGAGGGAACGGTAGATGTTCATTCGATAAGGAATGAGAAAGTGAGGTTGAGATGGAGTTCTCGACATTATTCATGGATCGATTGACAGTTAGTGGTATGCATAAAATTTCTAGAACAACAACAACAATCGTTAGAAGGAGGGACTGAAGAGTGTAAAGGTTTAAATGTTGTGTAGATTGTCATCAAGGGACTATTATAGTTGGATTACCGTCCTATTATTTTAATAATTAATACTAATTTGGATCTATGTGTAGTAAATATTTTGTTTTCTGGTTTGTTGGTTGTTGGCTGGATCCTTGTTGGTTTGTTAGTTTTTAATTGACACTTCTGATCTGTAGTCAATCGAACTTTGTACTCCTATGTTGTTTCATAGTTTGTTTCATAGTTATTTGGATATTGTTTTCCCAATTTAGGGAGTTGTTAATTTGAATGTTGTTATTCCTACATCAAACAAATCATAGTAGAGTACGTATAATGTTTTCAATAGAGCATCGAAATGGTATTCATATTGAATACATGACAGTAAAGTTGAGTAAAAAACCATAATGCATCTAGAAATGGTAGATACCCCGGATTAACTATTTGGTGCATGGAGCACTAAAACCTGATTGGTAGAACTTGTTTAAACCTACTTGGGAGACCAACTCCCTAATAGCCAAACCAAAATGGAAACAAAAGGAAAATGTAGTTCAAGTATTCAAAAGAAAACCAAGAACAAGACCTACTTTACTGTTTAATACATGCCTAAATAAAGTTGTTAAAACATATGTGAAAACCATTAGTAAGAGCCCATCAAGACTCCCTGCTTACCTATCACTGCCCTTGCATGATGGTTGCCCAATGGTGGCCAACACATTCCAGCCACTTAGTTGTGCCTTCATCTACACAACTACCCTATTGATCTCGGACCCGTACTTTGAAATGTGTCGTTCGACTGCAGCCAAACGATTTCCCACTAAGCGGTAGTTGTGCCCCGACCTTGTGTCAAACCTATCCTCAACTTTGTCCATAGTTTGATTGAACAAATTTACAATCTCCTCCTTTAGCATGTTGCAATTGTTCCTCATCTTGGCTCCCACATCTGTCTTCAAGCTAACGCTGATTAAATGGATGACCACCTTAACCTTTTCATGGTCATCCTTAACATCTTGGAGCCTATGAAGTATTTGTTGTTGTTAGGATTGTAAAGGAGGGGATATGGCCTCATTCACATGCTGGTTCACCTCTCCCGCCTCCATTGGTGTAATGAAATTGTTATGGTCCGGGACACTCACATGGCCAACTTTATCAACATGGTTCTCATTTTGGTCATGAATTAGCTAGGCCACTTGCATTTGGGTCTTATGTAGATCATCATTAAGGGTCACACCCCTTCCCTATTCAGTTAGTGAGACCTCTAACCCTAACATGAAGAGGCAAAAACATAAAGAATTTGACATACCAAATAAGAAAGCATAACAAACACCAACTTTGACATGCTGAGAAGCAATAAATGGATCAATTTTGAAAGAATTGAAGAAATATGTAAGTCTTTACCTTCATTTTTCTTTTGACCTGGAGGAGAAGTGCCATTTCCATTGTGCTCTTCACAAGTAGGTTAAAGAGTGCGAGGAAGAGAACCTTCTTTGAAAATCAGCTCGACACCATGGTTTCCTAAATTCTCAACTTGGGAAACCTCCATACCTAAGACATTCAACATGAAGACATTAATTATAACAATGCATACATAATAAAGTAATTTGAATAAATATCAAACATTACCTTCTTTTTGGACCTCTGTCTCTTGGGCATTATCATACGAATCATTATGGTTCTGTTTCTGGGATGATTCCCCATCTTCTTCCTTGACGACTTCCTCTTCTCCATCAAACTCAGAGTCTTGTTCAGAGTCATCCTCCATCAAGTACTCTAACTCATCATCATTCTTCATAGAAATGGCCTCCTCCTCCTCTTCCTCCTCCTCCTGTTTATAGTCATTTGTTTCGGTTCAACTGAGACTTCTTCCTCTTTTTGCCCCTTGTTTCTTCTTATTTTGGTGAGGCATTCCTATTTTTTCTAGTTCTATTGAGACATTCCTTTCTTCTTTTGGTTCTAGTAGGGCATTTAATATTGAGGTATTTGATATCCATTTCCCATCCACCTTGGTATATGACATCTTGTTGAAACTCTTCTCTCCAATTATGCCACGGGTGTTTTTCAGTACATCTTTATACTCATATTTCAAAGGTGGTGAGAGACCCTTCTCCACAAACAACTTGCATAAATAGTTGACATACGACATACCTATCTATTTAGATTCTAATTTTTTTCGGGTAGTTGCCTTCAATATGTGTTGACCCTCACACTTTCCCATGCAACAACGCCATTTTTAACATCTGGTATCACCGCTCAAGTATATGTATTGTTTGGAGGTCGAGAAGGCCTAGCGAACTTCCTCAGCTTTGAAGACAATCGTTCGGGATGACTGCTGGTTGATCCATTCTCTGTTTTGACTCAGAGCACAATATCAGTTACCTTCCTCGAGCCCATCTTCTTTTATGCACTACCTAAATTGGTAGTGGGACTAGAAGGACCTCTAACTTCACTAGCAACCCTTACCTTCGTCATACTCTGTAACTCTTAGGGTTTATAGTGGAGTTAAAAATAAGAGGAAGTAAACTTGGGATGTGAAGCAAAAGAAATGAGTCTCCACCTTAACCACCAGCCACCATCAACTTATAATTAATGTTGATGAACTCCCAATCCACTCCCCCAATGCCCATTTAACTTTCGAGTAACGACAACTCCCAAGCTCCCCTCCCTCATTTTTGACACTCAGCAGACATGCACCTTCTTATGTCTCCATTAAACCCCACTACATTGCCCCATACATTCTGAAACTGCAACCTACAACCGAATGAACCAATAATAAGTAGATGAACCATCATTTTACATATCATGTGACAAAATCAACTTAAAGATAAGCAATTGAATGAACCAACAACATTAGAGGAATATATGAAAGTAACATTATCACAATAAATAATAAATAAATACTTTTAAGGTTGTATGTGGTACTTTTTCCCCATGTAGAAGACATTGGAGATATGAATACCTCTTCCCTTGATCCCATGTTACAACTTACATTAGCAAAGCAACATATAAAATATCAAATGAAAATGACATGAGAATTACCCAAAATGATTCTTATATCGACAAACCAAGCCCTGAATTATGTGAGGCATTCCATTGGGTTTACGCACCTTAATCCGCGCTTCGACTTCCCCGGATTCCCGATATTCGACCCGACTAGCTCCCCGATACATGAGCTATGTTCCCGTAAGTCCCTGAAGTTCAATTTTACATATTTAAGTATGTTTATAGATGTTTGGGTATGTATTTAAGTAAAAATCCCAAAACAGGCCCTTAAATTCAGTTTTTATCTGGCAATAGCGCGCAAGGTTGAGTTAGCACGCTAGGGGATCTGTCTAGCGCTCTACTGCTCTTCATTTTGAAAAATAGTTGAGTGTCCAGACTGATTGGCGCGTTAACCAGCCTAGTTAGCTTGCTAATTGCCCTATGTGACATTATTCTCAACTCTAGAATTTTGTCTCAAACTTTCGAATTAGCTAACTAGACCCATTTAACACTCTCTCCATATCAAATTGACCTAAAACAACAATTAGAACAACCTCCGAACAAAGATGCACCATTTGAGTTCGAGCTACAAGAAGCTCCATTAGACTCTTCTTTGCTATATCTCCTTCGTTGTCACATATTGGACTTTTCACAGTGTTCTCTACTGATGTATTAGCATATATGTGTATGAAGGTCCCAATTTCCAAGCCACCTTGGGACCCACCATGTCGCATTCCACGTCACCAAGCCCTGCCACGTTAAACCCTCTTATCCTTGACGCCTCGCGAACTAACTAGTTGCTTACACTTTTCTGCTAACCTTAACCTAGCTAATTAATCTTGATATAAGTATTATTGATTTCGTTAGCCATTTGATTGATTTATGAAGTTACATTACAAATTTTAGAGTGGAAGTATTAAATTAAGTTATGCAGTATTTAACAATCAGAGGAAAACCCGACAAAAGATACTATGTATATATCAAGGTGAGATAAGTATAACAAAAGTTCCATATACATGTAATCATTGTTATATGGTCCCCAAAACCCGACAAAAATATAAATACGTACATATTGTAGTCACACACGAGCTGGCTCCACAATCTCAGAGGTAGTCGCCCAGTACCTCCTTGCCCTTGTCCTTGCTCGTCGAAGGATCCGCACTCAATCACCCAACAAATACAGTGAGGAGTCCCGCGAGTAAAATCCCAAGAGAAGTCTACATAATATTCATGAAATAAAACTGATAATCTACAAGACATGCAAATATAACACCTGGTGATAGTATGTCATATTCTCATGAATGTTGGCAGCAAACGACAAACTAAATCAGTAGCATGAAATAAATAAACAACATATACCAATTAAACGTGCTCATAAATAAAGAAAGATTAAATAAACAATTGTATAATCACTAGAAAACCCTTACCAAAATTAGCCAGTAATCGATAAAATCAAATAAGAACCACGCCTATACTACAGGCTTATAGTGACTAAATCCCAGCTTCGGTAAATGGCATAGTCCCTTCCTGACGCTGTTACATATCAGGACCACCCTAATCAAACAACTCCAGGGAACTAATGGGAGGTCTCGAGAGTTCGGGGACACGTTTTGGAGTGTCGGGAGGTCGAATAGGCTAGGATACGCTTTGTGAATTGTAAGAAAAGCTGTGAGAATTGTATATTTCATTTCATTGACTCTTATTGTTTTATAGTCTATTGTAGACATTGCTACTCATAATCTCACATCATGATGTTCTTGTGTCTATTCATATTTGAATATTGTTGACATGATGCCTTGCGAAATGTTTCATTGATTTCAATTTCTACTCTTAATGATATTTTTAATAGGTAGTTGATCAAAAGCATGCTATAGATTGGATTGGATTAGACTTGTATTCTATTTCCTTGGGCTTTGTAGCCTATCTAGTTTTGAAATCCTAAAGAATTGGAACTATTGATCTTTGAAAACTAAAGTAGTGATTATCTAGAGTCCATTGCACAAGATATGTGTAGTTCACGGGACATGGGTCTACCCGGTTTTTGACACTCGCCACTACACTTGCGCGGCACACGAGGTATATGACTCGTGTGGTCGGCAAGAATGAGATAAATGATTTATATGCGTAGAGCGCAGCTCTGCTATTTGTATAGAATATGTTGAGCGCGACTCCATATAGTAGTGGGAAAGGTTAGGTGATAGTTCTCATCATCGACCGGACATAGATCATCTCGACTTAGCTTATGTCAGTCTATACATTTTTAACTGTGGTATTTACTTGCATTACTTCATTCAGCAACTCTTTCGCTACTTTATGATTTTAAATATCTTTCCTATATTTTGGAAATGTGGCATATAATTCTCTAGTTATTACTTAAATATTACTATACTCACCGTCTAGCTTGTGATGGGGTGTAGGTCTGTCGAGCAGTAGTAGACCAGGGAAGGAGAAGATCAGCAATTTTCTTTGAGCATTTCGACGATTCTCCTATTTCATTTTTGTATAACTCGATTTTTGTTGTATTATTACTGTTTATATCATACTGTATAATTACATTTATGTTATATACATGCATGTGATGTTGTGTTTCCTGATTTTCCACACTTAGGATTTTGAGCAGTAAGATCTTCCGCATAATTTTTTAAACTACGCGATAATATTAAAATGATAAAAAATTTCAATTAACTCTGAAATAAAATAATATTTGAACACGTGTATTGAAGAATATATGGACGAAATGCAGACTAATATGTAATTAAATCTTATATGGTTAGGATTAAGGCTTGATTATGAGATTAGGCCGGGCGGTGCTCTGTTTAGAAGAAGGGAAGCCCCTAGAGGTAACACTACTACTCAAGCCGCGAGCGAATATTCTTGGTTGTCAAGGATGAAAGATAGTAAGTATACGTAATTTAGTTAGGTGTATCTATGTTTAGTTAACTGACAAAAATTAAGGTCTAACATAAATTTTCAATTTAGTGGACGAAATTTGCACTCGTCGAACAGAGCTGCACATGAGATGACCAGAGCATACAAGTACTCCATACACAAGGTTGGCTATTCATGGGAGCATGTTTCCAAGCACAATTGAGACGTATACTGAAATCAATAAAAGGTAAAAAATCTTTATGTCAAAGTTGTTTCTTTTACTTAGGATATATATATATATATATATATATATATATATACTTGTTTGGTCTGTGGGTGAGATATCTCCCTAGAGATATCTTACAGGGAGTTGGGCAACAAATCTTGTTTGGTTGTCCAACTCCCTGTGAGATATTTCCCAACTTACAAAGGAGGGGTGAGTTATCTCCCCCTCTCCCTGGGGAGATATCTCCCAGAAGTTTAATGGACAAAAATGCCCCTCACAAATCATCTTTTTCCCAAGTCCCTTACAAATCATCTTTTTTATTTTAAAAATATGTTTGAAGGGCATTTATGTCAATTCCAACATTTTACTGTTTTTAAAAATTTGTAATTTCCCTGTAGGTTTAAAGTTCAACCAAACATGAAATTTGAACTTACACTGTGAGTTAACTCCATAGAGTTATCTCCACTCGCACTGTAAGTTGGCAAAAATGAACCAAACGAGACCATAGACTAAATTACAATATTTGTATACATAGCTTTCTTTCAATTGGGATCCATCAGATGACCGAGCTATTAGAGAGGCGTATAATAGACACATCAAGTAGCATCCTCTAACCTAATTAGGACAATACCCGGCCAGAAACCCTGATTAGCACAACCTACACCTGATAAACAATACTGTATATCGATTATTGAAATAAAACAAATCATATACGCAACAAAAATTTAAAACCTTCTTCGATAACCAAAATAAGATATACGATATTAAAAACAAACCGAAATAAACCTCGGTTATATAAATCACCTGTCTCATGTGATATTACAAATTTGTAATTCAATACAAATATATAAGACCAGAGAAAGTCATTATATCGAAGAGAAGTCCAAGACTCCTATAACTTCTCCATCCCGTAGTTGTAGCGCTTGTCGAATCTACCTGTAATGTTAATTGGGGTGAGCGCTCAAACTTGCTTAGTAAGTAGGGATTCACACTAATCATCAACATTCCATATAATAAACAAGGATATCATGCAATAACAACATGCACTAATGATATCTCACAAGAATATGAAAATCATATAAATCAATGCATAAACGGATGCAAAGCAAATGTTTTGGACTATTTTTGTGATCCCCATTTTTTTTTATAAAAACTAGGATTAATGCAATTGTTAGACCAACACATCGCGCTCATGTGCTCTATTGCTCATCCATTAATGTCCAATGGTTATATCCAAAACCTTCTAGTGTAAATATAACCCACGCCACCTATAAACTGAGTAGGATGTTACATATAGGCCGGGAAGCTAACCCATCTCCTATATCACCTCATCTCAATTCTAGGGTCTTACTCTCGTGAATCACAATAAACACCGTTTTACATTTATTGAAAACCATCATAGTGTACATAGTCCATCATTCCATTCTAACAACTACATGAGCTATATATACTAAATAACCATGCAATATTGATAAATAAGCGAATCCATACTTATCTCGGGTCTAAGTCTCTATTTCCCAAACTCCTTAAATTTCTAGTCATCTCATGTTTCCTCAGTGTTCCTCAACCTATCACTAATCATTTGTTGTCAATTTACCTAAATCCAATAAGTTTTGTATTGATCTGAATGTGGATAGCACGTAATGTCCCGCGGCTAGCGCACTATTTGCATTATTGAACTTCATACACATTTCTGGGGTTTGATAGCGCTACATGACATGGATAGAACGCTATCCGTATGTCAGGCATCTTCCCTAGTACACGTTGCGCTCTATGGCTAGTGCCTAGCGCGCTAAGTGCACCAGACCTGCAACAGCAGCATGCATCTGCTAATCTAATTTGACCCAAGCACATCTAAACTCAACAATTACATTCTCAATCGATTCGGGAGAACCTCTAATGAGGTTATAAACTCATTTAAATCAAAAACAACCTCCATTCAACAAATTTTGCGCCATGAACTCAAACTTTAATAAACTCAAAAACCAAACTTACCAAAGTGATGATCACAAGCTTCTAATCTGTTTAAGTTTTTCAACTTCGTTGAATTCGACTTCCGGGACAATCTCCCTTCGATCCGAATCAAGATCGACCTCCATAACCTCTTGAATGATTGAATGATTTATATAAGAATGAATTTTATTTTTGTATATGAATTTTCCACGAGATACGCATCGCACTATCTTGAGACCAAATGCGTGGTTAATGCGTTAAAGTGGCACGAAATTTGACACATCAAGCACTTACACTTCATTCGAGACGATCTGATAATCCATATACTTCTAATATTCTTTTATTTTCCAATATATATTTAAAAACATATAAATATATATATCGCGTATTATTCACCAATCAACTCTCCGAACATGCTACAAGTGTCATTGAATGTGCACACTCTTGCCACAACTATCTCGTCACACTTGGTGTCCCGATAAACCATATTTTACTGGGTATTTTTATTTTATAGGCTTATAAATAATTTCCTTATTATAAGAAAACTTATATATAAACTGAATTAACAATCTAAACAAACATCGTACATCATGCAAATGTGCACACACGCTAATCGAGGTACGCCGATCTTAACCCTAAACCTAACTCGGATTAATTAGGATTAGGATTAGTACTAATCACTAACTTAAGGAAACGGGTTGTTACAGTCTCCCCAATTTAAAACAATTTCGTCCTCGAAATTAAAGTAATCTAAAATTACCTACAGTTTCGAAGAGAAATGGGAACTACTTCTCATACTTTTGTTCTCAGGTTAGTTCCTCATCTTTGTGAAATCCCTATTTCATTATAACCAAAGAAATCTCTTTGGTTTTCAGCTTTTTAAAATCTTACGATCAAGTAATCCACTTGACTACTCTTCGTATGATAAGTCTTCCCGAAAATCACATTCATTCCAACCGATCCTTGGAATGAACTAAGTCTCTTTTATACTAACATAGACTTAAAGAAGATGTTAATAACTCCAACTAGCTGAGAAGGCAACTTTAACCTATAAATACCAGGATTAATCCGTTCTTGTACTTTGAACAACTCAATACACCTTGAAACTAGCTTACCTCATAATCCAAACTTACACAAATCCTCTCATAAGTTAGACTTTCAACAAAATATATTTTTCCTTTGAAAGCTCCAACCACTTATGAGATTTTTCGGCGTATCTCTTTTGTTTTAGTTGTATTGTATTCAAACGATGGCTAATCTGCTACCTTTCCTCTATGTAGCTCTAAATTAATCCCGACTTTAACAAACTTGCATCTCAACCCCTGTCCGGACACTCTAGTGAATGACATGGCTGACCATACAAAGTCTCAAATGAGCATTCCATTCTAGTTTGAAGTATCTTTTCATTTAAAACGATCTGAATATGAGACAACGACGGTGGTTGGAGTTGCTGAAAGACTACAACTTCACCATCGAGTATCAGCCTGGGAAGGCGAAAGTCGTAACATATGCCCTTAGCAGGAAAGGACCAGACAGTGAGACTGTGGTTTGCCAGATTACCCACGAGTTTGATTTACTCGAGGCGCAACAGCTATGAGTTTGTCAGAAGTTCCGGATACTTCAAAGGCACATATTTGCGGACAGATGAGAGTACCAAAAGTATCTATCCCGCTCATTTTAGAGTGTCAGATAGGCGATGTAATGTATCAAAGGTTTAGAAACATGGCACAGAGTCCAAATTTCCTAGATTAGTATGAGTCTGTTGATGAGTGTTTGAGACACTGAGGTAGATTGTGCATTCTAGCAGTGGTAGAGTTACGCTATTGTATTCTTTAGGAGGCTCACAGATTTAGGTACACAGTGCATCCCGACAGAACTAAAATATACCATGATATGTGTCGATTATTTTGGTGGCCAGGGATAAAGGCAAATGTCAACCAGTATGTGAGGAGTTGTAAAGTGTGTCAGTAGGTTAAGGCTGAGCATAAAAGGCCTGAAGGACTATTGCAGCCACTACCTATCCCATAATCGAAATGGGGACACATCATTAAGAACTTCGCCAGTGGGTTGCCGACAACCTTGCGCAAGCACAATGCTATTTGGGTAGTTGTGGATCGACTAACAAAATCATCGCACTTTATTCCAATTTCCATGAAATATAGCTTTCCACAGTTGAGCTCGCTCTTCGAGCGAGAAATTATCAAACTGCATGGAGTGCCAGTATGTATAGTGTCAGACAGAGATAGTCGACTTATTTCGCAGCTTTGGTAGGCCATGTAAGAGCAGTGTGGTATTGGATTACAGTTCAGCATGACTTTTCATCCGTAAACCGACGGGTAGTCAAAGAGACTTATTTAGATACTTGAGGACTTAGAGCTTGTGTGCTTCAGTTTGGAGGGTTATGAGAGGAGTTTTTGCTACTTTGTGAGTTTGCCTACAACAATAGCTATCATGCCAGCATTGGGATGCCACCATTTGAGGTGCTATACGGGAGACCCTGTAAATCACCTGCTTGTTGGGCAGAGCCCGAGGATATAACTGTCGTTGGGCCTGAGATTGTTGTAGATCACATTGAGAAAGTCAAGCTGACTCATTAGAGGTTACAAGCTGCTCATGATAAATAGAAGAAGTACGCGAATAACTACCACGATAGGCTTAGTTATGAAGCGGATGATTAGGTCTACTTGAAGGTTTCTTCATTGAAAGGCCACCAGAGATTTATGATCAAAGAGAAACTTGCATCGAGATTCATCGACTCATTTCAGATAGTCCGACAATTTGGGGGGGGTCGCTTATCAGTTAAGATTGTCGAGCCAGTTGGTATAGGTTCATGGTATTTTTCACATTTCTATGCTTAGCTTGGTCAGATCAGGATCATGACCGATGGTTGATATGACTAGGATTGAGGTCAGACCGGATGTGACATGCGAGGAACACCCCACTGAGATAGTGGATCACAAGGTACAGACTCTCAGAATGAAGGAAATATCACTTGTACTCATTTTATGACAGTACCACAAGAACGAGGGCCTTACTTATGAGATAGAGTCTAACGTGCGGAAGCGATACCCTCACTTGTTCTAAGGTAAAGATTTAATTTAAATTTAACTTTCGGGACGAAATTTCTTTTAGGTGGGAAGATTATAACGACCCACTTTAATTAATCTGGATTAACTGGCAAATTACAGATTATGACCCTAAGCTCAGACCTACGCGGACATTATGAAAAAGTCTAGGGCACGCCTAACGAGGTAAATTTGTTATTTTTGTATGGTGTGTGTTTATTTATTTTATTATTTTTTAAATAATTCGTTTCACACTAGTCAAGAATTACATTTTGGTCGCGTTGTGAGCGTGTAGTGACAAAAGTGTACGACGTCAAGGGTTAGTTGTCACATCATACATCACATCACATCACCCATCAAATCACCTACTCACACACATACCTTACTTTCTCTATCCTCTCTCATTTAAATCAAAAAAAGAAAAATCTCTCTTTCTTCCTCCTTACCCGAACACTATTTTCTCTCCCTCTCAGTTTTTCTTGCTCAAGCTTCTTCTTTATTTCCATCATCAAGCTCTCTGTCACTATCTCAACTCAGTCTTTCATCCCTTGCGGTGCTCTCTCCTCTCGGTGGCACTTGCAACGATCTCCAAATCAAGGTGAGTTTTTGTTGATTTTGTAAATTTGTTATGGAGAAGTTAATGCTTTAATGGTCATAGTGTTGGGTTGTTTTTGTTAATGTAGTTGTGGTTGTTCTTATTTCTAAATTTAAAAAAAGGTCTCTAGAGAGACGATTTGGAAGGGGGTAGCCAAGTAGGCTAGGCCTAGCTGCCCCCCAACCGAGCCGAGCCTAGCTGCCTAGGCCCGGGTGGTCCGATCCCCAGACAGTCCGGTTGAGCCGAACTGGGCCCAGTTCGGGCCCATTACTAAATCATAAACAATTATAAAATTAAATAAAAGTTATTTTTAAGTAAAAATAAATTACAGAAAATTACATGAAATGGATAAAAACAGTAGAAAATTATGAAAAAATCTAGAAAAATCAGAAAAAAAAAAAATTGTAAAAGCTAAGAAAAAGCGTTTTGAGGCTTTCTCGGGACTTTGCACTTCGGTATAACTGGAAAAATGTGCCAAAATTAAATTTTTTGGAATAAGATTTCAAAGTTTTGGTCCCACATTATAAACTCACTTAATGAGACTCTAAAATAATTAAAGTAGTATAATTGGACACCAAGGACATTGGAGACCATAGTCAGGTATTGGGTGCGCATCTCGAGGCATGAACATGACATTTTGGAGGGATATTTGTGATTGCTTGAGGCGAGTATACTCACCAGAGAATCAACTTAGAATTTACTTATTTCCTTCCTAAACTTATTTATTTCACATTACTTTTCGCATGTTCGATTTGCACGTTGACTCTATTCATGCGTGTGTCGGTGTATGGTCGAAGGACAGTATGACCCATTTCCGATTCTCTCGTAGATGATCTGATTGTTGCTACGGTGTTGGTCATATCTTATATTATGCGTGAGACTTCTCTCCGCGAGTCAATGATCTCAAAAGTGGGTTGGCGTGAGGCTCGCCTCCGTCACAGAGTTCCTTTCCTTTGAGGCATTGGGCAGAAGTCTACCTTCCGACCAACAGAGTTCCTCATTTCAACCGTGAAGAGGGGGCGAGGGTTACCTTGCTTCCAAGGCCTTCTCAGTTTAGTATTGTGTCCCAGGGCTCGACAGCTATACACCACACTCGCGTTCCATATTTTTTATTATTTCAGCGACTTATATTCATGATTTACATTTCCATTTATTTACTTTATATGCATGAATTGTAGTTGTTTTCCTTGGATTTCTTGTGAAAACTAACTGAATTTCTTTGGGATTTACTCACTGAAACTTGTCATTATTTTGTGGCAAGTTGTAGATCCTGCGATGAGGCGGAGGAAAGCCGTGTTTGGCGACTACCTCTGACCTAGAGCGCCCCCACTAGCTTCACTCATAGGTATTTGTATTTATATATATATACTATTTTTGAGATCATTTTGGGAGACTTACTACATGATACATGTATATTGACACTTACTATACTTTTATGCCTTTATTGATCTGCATGGTATCCTTTTGCTGGGTTCCCACCCCATAGGTTGTTAATTGATGCAAAACTCGTTTATATTATTTATTTGCATATTATTAAGACTTCCACTACTAAAATAACTTGAATGAATCAAAACTAATAAGTTAAGTTATAAAATTTTACAACTTAGTATATTTCGATAAAATAATCGTTTAAATATCGAAATTAACTAAGTCGGAGTATAAGATGGTTAGTTCGCGGTCCGTCATAGATAGGTATGCAGATGACATGGCATGGCCTGGTAACGTGTTCGGCGACGTGAAGGTGCTCGATTTGCCTCGGAATTTGGGGTCACAATATATATATATATATATAAATCGGAGGAGAGAGAAAGTCAACAAGCTACCCAGCCTCCACATTATGAGATTTATAAGGGGAAGAACTTGCAGTAACACTTCATTCCATCTATCTACCCATAGTTTCGAGTTGAACGTACTCATTCTATCATCCATTTGTTGATAAGATGACCATTATTAATTATTAATTAATAGATGCACACATAATACTTACTTCGATGAATCTGATATTTACTGGGTAGATACAAAGCACCGACCTTTTTTTTTAATTAAAACAGAGATTGAGTAAGATCTCTTTGGGTTTCCCAAACACAGTAATTAAGTCAAGACACATGGAAAGGTCGTAGTACACACACACCAAACTTAAAGCTCATTGCCTCACAGACGTGTATGCTTAACTTCATCTTAATTGGCTATATGTTAGCCGATTAATAAACTCATTCGATAAGAAAGAAAATTATACTTACATATATTTTAACACTTTTTTAACTATGAATATCCCCACCCTTAGGGTGCGACTATTTCATAGGGTCAAGTGAGTCCCACTAAACATATTGACCAAGATAAACCACCAATAAGTTTTCATTATAAAGCTGATCTTTACTATTTAAAAATTAACATATTTTTTAGAGTGTAAAATAATTTAATAAACTTTATATTATAGTTTCAATAGCACCTGCGCTCCAACGACTAGTCTATATATGTAACAAACACAAAAAAAAGGTAGATAACGTGATCGTGCAGCCTGCATCTCGATTGATGAGGTGATTTATTGCCATGCCAGTTCATAGTTAAAAGAATTAAAAAAGGGAAAATGCAAGGGTGACATTCTTGCATTAAAAACTATATATTGACCAAACAAGTTGGCAGCTCCAAACTATTGATTCGGTATCTAATTGTATATTGAAAGATAAGCAAGCACTAGTGCTCCATCTTCTGATTCTTCTCTTTTATCATTTTCTATATATATACGGTGAATTAATGAGGAGAACATTTAAGCAAGAGATCATGCACAATTAATACAAAGGATTTTAAGGGTCGGAGGAAATGGAGTTGATGATGAAAAGATGGTTGGCTTGTGCTGCACTGCTCACATTGCTTTTGGCTAATGGTGTTGCACCCCTCAACCTAGACGCTCGCGTGGACGCCGATGGTGAGTTGCGAGCCAAAGCCCCCCCACGCGTAACGGAAATTCTGGTGGTTCTAGAAGGTACACTTTCAGTGGGCGACTTCACTAGTACTGATCAGCTGGGGCAAGATGGTATTAATTAGTTCGTCTGAAGTCGTGCATCATCGGTGCAATGAAAGTTTAATCATATATATATATGTCGTGTCGATTATGGAGCAGTTTGATCTATAGCCCAACTGAAGATTTATTACTTTTGTTGTTGTTGTAGTTTGTTGTTGACTTGTACTTCTTCATGTTGGTCGTTGTGATGTTATTGTTGTTTAGAGATGTATTAATCATGTTTTTCGTCTTCTTTATTCGGCACTTGCAATTGGATTCTAGCTATGTACGTAAGTTTTCCTCACTAAGCTCTACATTTCTTAATTAGAGTTCTGTTTTGGCTTTAAAAAAAAAAAAAAAAAAAAAAAAGGAAAATGTAAAACGTGCCTCATAAATGCATACTAAAAGGCATATAAGACATCGACTCACGTGTTTCGCATAGAGATATGTATATGCACGTAAGTATCTTGAGGTGCGAATGAACAACTCGGATGGCTTAATGTGCCTTTTGATGTGTGCTTTTAATGTACATGCACGTAGGAGGGTCCTAAAAAAAGACAGTTTTTTTGGGCAATGCTACACTTATATCGCTCATTGCACATCAAAACGCATATTGTGTTCTAACAGTCATGTGACGCACCTCGAGATTTGCATGCATCACATCACGAGATGTATCGCGGCATGTACCTTAAACATTTTCGTTTTTTTTTTGTTTGTTCATGTGATTATTTATTATTCCTTTTGGTTTTACTTTGGAAAATGTTAAATAAAAGGGAAGTGCTATACATTAATTAACATAGCTAAAGTCACACTGAAAGTCACATCAGTTTTAGAAGCCGCCCTAATGCGCATTAAGATGTGTGCGTATAAAATTTTTGATGCATAACATGTAAGATGTATATTTTCGTGGCACACATAAACAACTCCTCAGGCTGATTTTGACTTTGTGGTGTGACTTTGGTGATGTCTAAAAAGCATTTCCTTAATACCCTATTTGATTGGACAAAAAAAAGTGTTCAGAGCAAAATGAAAAATTTCGTGGGAAAATGACATTTTTATACATTTGATAGTCAAAATTTTATCTGGGAACATATTTTCTCACAATTGCATGCCAATTTTTTATATTAAGACTTCATATATTTTTTCACCTGTTATGGTACTGTTATTGTGAGCAAATGTGAGTTTTTTTATAGAGAAAATGTGAATTTTCATATTAAGGCACATTAAATTTATATTTTAAATAGGGCTGGCAAAAGTTGTCTAGTCCCGTTTGTCCGGTTGTGTCCGGACCCGTTTTAAACGGGATCGGCAATATTTTTGTAAAAAACATACGGGACTGGACACTTTTTTGTGTCCGTTTTAAAATACGGGACCAGGTTCGGGCAGAAATTAAAAAAAAAACGGGTACCCGTTTGTGATTAATTTGAAGGGCATATAAATAATTTCACAATGTATTTAAAGTTTTTAACTTTTATGAAATTTAAAGTTTTTAACTTTTATGTCAGTCTGGATCGTTTGAGTTTGAGTTCTCTTCTAGGTTTTGCTCTTCTGGTTCGAATTGTAATGGATCGATGAGCTCTGCTGATGAGTTGTTCTTGAAAGGCCGATCCGTAGATGAAGCTCTCCTCTCACTTGCGAGGCCTCAGTTGTTGGCACCGCTTCTGGATCTAGATGTTGAGGACGAAGATTACGTGGAAGAGAGGGATTTGGAGTTTGTGAAAGCGAGAGGGAGAGATCTGAGGTCAAGGAACAGATCTCAGCATCGGAGAGCTAGATCTATGTCTCCGATGCGGAATCCTCCATTTTAGTGGAACGATGAAGAAGACGAAGAAGACGAAGAACACAGAAGCGAAGAGCGAGAGACTCGAGAGAATACAGAGATTAGCGAACAAAAAGATGGAGAAATCAACGAATCCTCATCAGCAGAAGAAGCAACGCCTTCGGTCTCTGCATCGTCTTCTCGATCATCTTCAACTGTCATCTCCCTCCGTCCGCCTCTCACTCTCTATGCCTCACGCGCAGCTCGTCCCCGCCTCACACCTCGTCCTCCACCTCGCCAACGCCCAGATGCGCCTCCAAACCCCTTCCGACCCCATCGACTCCCTCAACCCCTCCGTCCTCATCTGCTTCCGCCGCGGCCTCCTCTCCAACTACTTCTCCTGGTGCTCCTACCTCGGCCAGAAATCCAAGATCTGGCTCCCCGAACCCAACCCACGCTCCGCCGACCTCCGACGCGAGCTCCTTTATGCCGCCCTCTACCATCATTGTTGACAGTTGTTTAGTATTTTTAAATATTTATTAAATATTTTATATTTGATAAATAAAATATTTAATCATATTTAATAATAAAAAGCGGACAAAACGGGTCCCGTATGTTTGTAAAACATACGGGACAGGACAAAAAAAAATTGCCAGTTTCAAAAAGGGGACCGGGTCTGGGCACCAAATTTAATAATTTTAAAAATGGGTGTCCGGTCCCGTTTATGTCCGTTCCCCGATTTTTGCCAGCCCTAATTTTAAATATAAAAATTAATATATTTAATATAAATAGTAAATTTTTATATTTATTTCAAAACTTGGTTGTTTGTGAGTTTGGAAGTAAGAAATTCTTAGTGCAATCCAGTCCATCATAGAGAAAAACTTTCTTTTTATGTTTACCAGAAAAACTTTTTTAAGACACTTTAGGAGCATTTTCTTTGTAATCCGAATAAAAATCGATTTGGTGTCAGCTTTGATTTGACAATCGTTGTGACCGAGGGTGTTTTTCAAAACTAGGGGGAATTTACAATTTATTTCACAAAATAAGGTGGTGTACGCCTTTTGAAAAGGCGTTATTGTGTGTGATGTTGGTTATGTGGTGGTGACGTGGAGGCGATTTGTATAGATAGCGCCTTTTGAAAATGCGTTATCTATACATTTGGCCAGCCACCTCACCAACATCTAATAACGTTATTGGTTAATTTTGTTGGCAGTGAGGTTGCGGTGAGGTGGCTGGCCAAATGTATAGATAGCGCATTTTCAAAAGGCGCTATCTATACAATTCCACCGCCACGTCACCGCTACCTCACCAACTGGACCACATCGTCCTCGGCCGCTCCGTCCCTCGCCGCTGGTCGTCGTCGTCGTCGTCGTAGTTGAGCGATCTCGCAATTACAACCAAATTTGAATATGCATAGGAGGAGTTTATATTTGTATAAAAAAGAAACCAATTTTGAATATATATATACATTCGTTCCAACCTTCAACTCTCTTTTGTAAACTAACTAACCTTAACTAACCTAACCAAACTAAACTAACTAACTAACTAACCTTAACTAAACTAACTAACAAACTAAACTAACTAACCTTAACTACCCTAACTACTTAAACAATACAAACTAAGTAAACTAAAATAAGTAACTTAACTAACTAAAGTAACAACCAAAAAAAGTAAATCATTACCCAAATAATGAGTCATAACCTGACCTAACCTAAGTCAACTAACGAACGTAACCTAACTAACTATACTAACCTAAAATTGCCCAACAACATAACTGAAGTAAACTAATAAAAAGTAGCACGTGTGATGCATACCTAACTTTGTGCATGACATTGTGGTGTTTTTTGTGTCTAAGTTCAATGAAGACCGTGACAAATCTCACACAAACAAAAAAAAAAACTAACTTAATTGCAAACTAAACATACTAACTAAATGGAAATAACCAAACTAAACTAACTAACCTTAACTAACCTAACCACCTAAACAATACAAACTAAGTAAACTAAAATAACTAACTAAACAAACAACCAAAAAACGATTAACTAAACTACCAAAAGAAACTAAACAAACAACCAAGTAGCTCGAGAGTTACTTGTTGACTACCTAACATAACGTAACTATGTGAACTAAACTCGACTAACCTAACCTAACCTAACTATGTAAACAAAATTAACTAAACCACACTAAGGAACATACCCTAACTTAACTACACTAAATTAAACTAACCTCAACACCTAAACTAAACCTATTTAACTAACTAAGCTAATTAACCTTACCAAACTAAACTAATATAACCTAACCACCTACACCTAAGTAACTAAGGTAACCACTTAAGTTAAATTAAACATATAACCTAAACTAACTATTGAAGAGTAATCACATATACGACATTATAATAATATGGAAAACATGAGAAATAAGTTTATTCAACGAGAATGTTGTATACACGTACTTCGTGAACCCAAAATATAAGCTATCTACAAATCACCATAACATCAAGAAAACTCATCATGCAGGTCTATTCCAGCGGTTACGTTGACGTTGTTGCTCGGTGATGCAAACCAGACGTACTATTTGTCTAGTTGGACGATGTGTTTGTACATCAGGTTGAGGTTGTTGAGGTAGCTGGTCTTGTATTGAATCACGTCGAGAAGATTGATGTGTTTCCTCTGGTGCTTAACTCGACTCACCTCTGCTCCTGATGCTCCCAAAAATAGGAGGTGGAACCATCCCAAAATACTGGCTTCCTGTATAGGGTTGGGGGAAAGGAACATGAGGCTGCGGCATGGTCAACAAGTTCATGAATGAGGGATCTCCACTATATGGCATATTGTAATTATAAGGAGTAGGAGTATATGGACTAGGCATGTATCGAGGTAGTGACGGATACATTTGAGGATGAGGCATTCCATGGTCCACATATGAAGACGACGGCCCAGGTGCGCAAGGATCAAAATGGTAAGGAGGAAGATTCACGCTCGGCGGCCCTGGTACAAACATTTGAGGTTATGATTGGGGTGTGGACGATGCAGGAATGTACCCATGAAAAGAATGAGTTGGTGGGGATGATCGTTGGCTACTCTCACCAACAGTCTCTGTTCTACTCACTCTCGAACGAGATGAACGTGCTGGAGGAGAACGTCTGCTACTCTCTACAGCAATCTCAATCTGAGTAGATGGACGTGGTGGACGAGGACGTCTGGTGCGTTCCCGCACTGTCTTTGGTCGTGTTCGTCTTCTTCTCACCTCTATGTTTGGTTTGCCCTGATCGTCTTCTTCATTTTCCAGTTCATTATCCTCATTTATGCCTTGTTCGACGTCAATTCCGTCATGCGAAAGAGTAGACCGTTGCCTTTCATCTTCGTCTAAAATTTTAATCCCTTCATCAAGCGCAGCAAGACCTTGCTCGTACCCATCCTCGATAAACACTCGCCTCAGTCGATGCACCAAGTTACGCCGATATACAAAATATAAGAGGTCAAAGCACGCAATATAAGATATTGGATGTTTGAGGAAAAGAAAGAGTTAGAAGATTACCGAGTAGTCACGTAATGCCCCGTCGTGTCCAATGAATCTCCTAATGACCGAGCAATACCACGTCATGTAGTCTTGGTGATCGTGGCCTTCATTAAGTGCCGATGTGGCAATGGTGTCCCCACGATTTTCCTACATGTGTATGTAGCTTGCGTGAAAAGTCACCCAATTTTCATGATGATGTCCACGCAAGTCGAGGCAGTGCAGTTGGGCGTCATAAGCACAATTTGGTGGCACCACTTGTACCATGCCGAATTGTCTCATAACCATTTCTGGTCAATGCCACTCCACAATGTGGAAACAAATAAGGGGACACGTCGAAAGCCAACTACAGTGACTATTTGTGCAGTGATCGGGAAGAGACCTAATGAGTTCAGTATATGGTTGTCATACCACATCATCCTCATGCCTTTGCGAGTCGAGTGCATCACGGTAAGCCTATACGACGTGCGTCGCACTTTGCGAAACCGAAAATGCATCGAGCCATCTGTGTAGAAAACAATAAGTTAAAATAAATGAAATTTGACAATATTTTTTAGCAAATTAATGACAAATCGACTTTAATACCTGTGTCCGAGTGGAACGTCTATAAGCATATATTGACACTTACTATACTTTTTTTGCCTTTATTGATCTGCATGGTATCTTTTTGCTGGGTTTCCACCCCATAGGTTGTTAATTAATGCAAAACTCGTTTACATTATTTATTTGCATATTATTAAGACTTCCACTACTAAAATAACTTTAATGAATCAAAACTAATAAGTTAAGTTATAAAATTTTACAACTTAGTATATTTCGATAAAATAATCGTTTAAATATCGAAATTAACTAAGTCGGAGTATAAGATGGTTAGTTCGCGGTCCGTCATAGATAGGTATGCAGATGACATGGCATGGCCCGGTAACGTGTTCGGCGATATGAAGGTGCCCGATTTGCCTCAGAATTTGGGGCTGTCACAATATAAATATAAATCGGAGGAGAAAGAAAGTCAACAAGCTACCCAGCCTCCACATTATGAGATTTATAAGGGGAAGAACTTGCAGTAACACTTCACTCCATCTATCTGCCCATGGTTTCGAGTTGAACGTACTCATTCTATTCTTCCATTTGTTGATAAGATGACCATTATTAATTATTAATTAATAGATGCACACATAATACTTACTTTGATGAATCTGATATTTACCGGGTAGATACAAAGCACCGATGATGAAGTCCAAGAATTAGCTCGCAAATTCTTGAAAGGATAATGATGAAGTCCAAGAATTAGTTTGCAAATTCTTGACAGGATAATGATGAAGTCCAAGAATTAGTTGCAAATTCTTGGAAAAATATGAAAAGATATGACAGGACAGCATTTTTGTAATTTCGGTGAAGTTTGGGCGTTTGAGTTTCGGCATTCCGGTGGCATGGGTTGATTGAAAACGGCGTGGAGATCACGGGTCACCGCCACCCTGTGGCTGCGGCGTTTTTCGGCGAAATTCCATCGTTTCGCCCTCCGAAACTGCAATTTTGCTATTTTAGGAAAGTTTTGTTTAGATTATAACTTTCATTAGGAATTTCCGTTTTTATTGCCGTTTGCGGCATTTGTTTCTATTTTTCGTCTAGTTTCCAGTTTATGGCTTTTAGGACTTTTTACTATTTTTGGTAAATTTTAGGGTTTCGCTATTTAAGCAACCTATTGGATGTAATTCGCAGTGTTTTTGCTTGAATAAAAGAATTTTCGAACTTGGCTTAAGTTCTGACCTAGATCGAGTTGTTCGTGGATTCGTTCAATTGGTTTAGAAGATCTCCGCTGCGTCAGTTGGTATCAGAGACAGGTTCAGCGTGATTGGAGAAATCATGCCGCCGAAGAGGAATCAACAGCGTATCGAGGAGGTGTATGACCGTGACAATATGAATCGACAAATTGGCCAAATAATTGACCAACACATGGGCGCGGTGGTAGAACAATTAATTGCCAAAATCGATCAGTTGTTGGGTCAGAATATGGATCGTGTCCGTAACCATCGAAGGGAACCTGTTGGTGATGAATAGGGCTTGCAATTTGGGTCATGAAACGTTTAACATGACACGATACGACACGTGATAAACATGTCGTGGATTTGGCAAAAGTGTATGTGGCGTCGCCCACCAGGACCGCCACGTCCTCGCCGTAGACTTTGTGGTTTGTGGGTTTGCCTCTTCGGAGGTTGTCATTGTCCATGCAGGGGAGGTCGTCGTGGATTACGGACATGGTGTGGATCATCTCCACTGCGCAGGCGACGGGCATGGCGGAGGCTTCTTCGCCGCCGACGAGCTCGCAAGCGGCAATGCAGAGGGCGGGCCGGACGCGCTTTCCACCGGCGAGGAGGGAGTAACGCATGGCTTTATGGATCTTGAGTGGCTCTTTCAGGGACATGGCCTGGTCTAGGGCCTGCTGGACGGAATTTGCCTTTTCGACATGTACGACTTGAAATTGAACCCCATTTGTTGTTATTGTTTGTATAACTTGGTATATGGGTTTATTATTTTATATTTTATGTTGTTTGTATTGATTTTGTAATGAGATATCATTAATCTAGTAGCATGTTTAACAGGTTGATAAACAGGTACACAAACGAGTCGAGTTAAATAGGTTAAATATGATCTATTTAATAAACGTGTTAAACAGGTACACAAACGAGTCGAGTTAAATAGGTTAAACATGATATGTTTAATAAACGTGTCATAGTTAGGTTACCTATTTATTAAACGTGTCGTGTGTCATGTTTACAAATAATGACTTGTTTAATAAACGTGTCGTGTGCGGGTTTAGGATAATTACGACACGACATGTTTACGACTCGTTGACACGAATTGCCAGCCCTAGTGATGAACCTGTAGGAGATTCTTCTACCGAATGGGAGGATAAGTATATTGAAGCACTGAGGAGGCGTTACAGACCGCGTGTAGTTGAGGATGATCGCAGGCGGTGAGAGTCTGGGATGAAGACGGATGTCCCAAAATTTCATGGCACCCTTCAACCGGAAGAATTCTTGGACTGGCTGGCGTCAGTTGAAGAAGTCCTAGAATTCAAAGGTGTGCCCGAAGACAAGCGTGTGCAACTGGTTGCGACCAGATTCCACAACAGGGCCACGGCTTGGTGGCAACAGCAGAAGTTGATCCGGAATATGAATGGAAAGGCAAAGATCACCTCGTGGGAGAAGATAAAAAAGCACTTACGGGCTGAGTTCTTGCCTTACAATTTCCAACGTCTTATGTATCAGAGGTTGCAGAATCTGAGACAAGGGGAAAAGTCAGTAGATGATTACACTACTGAGTTTTATTAGTTAGTTATTAGAAACGAATTGCAGGAGACTAACGACCAATTAGTGGCGCGATATATTGGTGGGTTGAGGATGCAGATCTAAGATGTCGTCAACATGTTTGATCCAGCTTCCTTATCTGTAGCGCACCAGCGAGCATTGTTGGTGGAGAAACAACAGCGTCGGGGTGTGAGTAATGCTTCCAGTAATGTTAGTGTTGGGACAGCAAATACTTTGGAGGTACTACCACTGCAATTAACCCTGCTAGTCGCACGAACAGACCTAGCACTAGTGGGATTAAATGCTTCGGTTGTGGCGAAGTTGGTCACAGAAAGTCAGAATGTAAAGGGAAGAAGACTCTCTTTATTGAGAACGAAGAGGAAGACGAAGGGGAAGAGGCCAACATCACTGCAAAACCAACCTTTGATACTTTTGACAACACAGAAGAGGAGATCGTGACTTTGGAGATGTGGGTACCGCCTTGGTTGTGAGGTGTTCTTGTATGACTCTTAGAGCTGTCGCTGATGATGAGTGGCTGCAGAAAAACATCTTTCAGTCCAAGTGTACCATCTTAGGCAAGGTGTGCAGGTTCATGATTGATGCAGGCAGTTGCCAGAATATCGTCTCAGTTGAAGCGGTTCAGAAGTTGGGCCTTGCAACTGAACAACACCCCAGGCCCTACAAGCTAGCTAGGCTGGAGAAGGGTGGTGAGGTGAAGGTGTCGAAGCGCGCCTTGTGACTTTTTCTATTGGTGCTAACTACAAGGATTCAGTCTGGTGTGATTTCGTGGCTATGGATGCTTGCCAATTGTTACTGGGACGCCCTTGGCAGTTTGATAGGGGAGTTGTGCACGATGGCAGAGCTAATAAATACACCCTTATGTTCAAGGGAGTGAAGATTGTGCTAGTACCCGCCAAGGATCCGGAGGAAGTTAAGCCTACTAAAAAATCTAACAGCTTGCTGTCTTTGGCAAGATTTGAAGATGAATTATAGGATTCTAAGGTAGTTTACATCTTGATGGGAAAGGAGGTAGATAGAGATGTTGATGTTCCAGAAGCTGCAATTCCTATTGAGAAGGAGTTTTGTGATGTTTTCCCTGATGAGATGCCAGAAGGATTGCCACCATTGCGTGATATTTAGCATCAGGTTGACCTTGAACCTGGTGCGTCACTACCTAATAGACCACACTACCGAATGAGTCCCAGTGAGAATGAGGAGTTACGCAGACAGGTTGAAGAGTTATTGGCGAAGGGATTCATTCGTAAAAGTCTGAGTCCGTGCGCAGTACCAGCGTTCCTTACACCAAAGAAAGATGGCTCTTGGCGAATGTGTGTGGACAGTAGAGCAATCAACAAGATTACTGTCAGTTAGTGGGCTATGGTGAACACGCAGCAGAAATTTAGCAGTGTTTATCATCCGCAAACAGATGGGCAGATTGAAGTTGTCAACCGTTCGTTAGGCAATCTTTTAAGGAGCTTGGTGGGTGAGAATGTTAGGAGTTGGGACGTCAAGTTCAGTCAGGCAGAATTTGCACACAACCACGTTGTTAATCGAAGTACCGGGTTTAGTCCTTTTCAGGTTGTGTATTCAGTGCTACCTCGTGGTCCTCTTGATCTGTTACCAGTGCCAAGTAAAACTAGATGGCATGGCAAGGCAGAAGACTTTATTAGTGGGCTGCAAGAGATTCAACAATCTGTCAAAGATAACTTGCAGAAGGCTGTTGACAAGTACAAACAATATGCAGATCGGAAGAAGCGTCACATGAAGTTTGAAGTGGGTGACTTTACGTGGCGCTTCTCATCGAAGACCGATTCTCTATGGGTGATAACAACAAATTGTCGGTTCGAAGATTGGTCATGTGGAGGTTCTTGAGAGAATTAATCCTAATGCTTACAGATTGAAGTTGGAAGTCACATTCGCACGGTGATGTATTTAATGTCAAACATCTTGTTCCCTATTATGGGGATACGTCGATGATGACAATTCGATGGCGAATTCTGTCCACCCAGGGGAGAATGATGAAGTCCAAGAATTAGCTTCCAAATTCTTGAAAGGATAATGATGAAGTCCAAGAATTAATTTGCAAATTCTTGGAAAAATATGAAAAGATATGACACGATGGCATTTTTGTAATTTCGGTGAAGTTTGGGCGTTTGAGTTTCGGCGTTCCGGGGGCATGAGTTGATTGGAAACGGCATGGAGACCACGACACACTGCTATGTCGTTACTACGATGTTTTTCGGCGAAATTCCATCGTTTTGGCCTCTGAAACGCAATTTTGCTATTTTAGGAAAGTTTTATTTAAATTATAACTTTCATTAGGAATTTCCATTTTTATTGCCGTTTGCGGTGTTTTTTTCTATTTTTTGTCTAGTTTCCAGTTTAGGGCTTTTATGACTTTTTGGACTTTTTACTATTTTTGGTAAATTTTAGGGTTTCGCTATTTAAGCGACCTATTAGATGTAATTCACAGTTTTTTTGCTTGAATAAAAGAATTTTCGAACTTGGCTTAAGTTCTGACCTAGATCGAGTTGTTTGTGGATTTGTTCAACTGGTTTAGAAGATCTCCGCTGCGTCAACCGACGTTTTTTTTAATTAAAACAGAGATTAAGTAAGATCTCTTTGGGTTTTCCAAACACAGTAATTAAGTCAAGACACATGGAAGGTCATAGTACACACACACACAAACACTACAAAAAAAAAGCAAATCAGAAACGGAATTTTCCGTTTCTGATTTGCAAAAATTCCGTCTCTGATTGGATTCGAAACGAACAGAGAGACGAAATGCGTTAAAGTCTCAAAAACGTCGTCGTTGATTGGATCGAAACGGAAAATGGATTCCGTTTCGATTTAGAGAAACGGATCGAAACGGAATAAATTCCGTTTGATTATTTCGATTAGAGACGGAATAAATTCCGTTTACGATTATTTCCGTCTCGATCCGTTGCTAATCGAGACGGATCGAGACGAATTTGATCCGTTTCGATTCATATCTAAAAAAAAAAAAAATTAGAGACGGAAATAGCAACGGAATCCAAAGATTCCGTTGCTATTTCCGTCTCTAATTTTCATTTTTGTTTAGTTTTTAAAGTCTTACATATATAGGTCTCAATCCAAGCACATTTAACTCGCCAATATATAATAAATTGACATTCATACATCGACAATATATATCAACAAATATTCAATTGAGAGAACAAAAACGTAAAAATCAAAAATTGAAAAATATATATATCCAAAAAAATTGTATAGTATTACAAATGCTCCAAATTTCTAAGTATTCACAAAACCACCAATCCTATTGTTCAACAACCACAAAAAAAAAAAAAAAAAACTTACAATCCTATAAATATGCACAAAAAGAATTATCAATCGAAAAGTCTTGAGATGTTCTTCAACACCACCTCGCACAAATCAAGGGACATTTGAAACAACTTAATAATTGAATAGTTGAACTTAAATTTTTCAGGGACATAAGCATCATAGGAGATAGAGCTAAGGTAGAAGAGCAATGACTCACATCGAACTTATAGTGACGATCCCCGCACTCGACCATCAAAGTCTACAAACAAGCAAAAAGATTAACATTAATTCATTTGAGATTTAAGAATCCACAAACGATGATAAACACTTGCATATACTTGATTTAAGTAAATTAAATTCTTACCAATCCAAATAGTAGGAGGAAGATAGCAATGTTTGTCATTTTCACTTTTATCTTCATTTTCTAAAAACATATAAGAAAACAAAAATATGCTACCTCATAGATAGACCAAAAAACTCATAAGACTATTTTCAATCAATCCACTTTCACAAGCTACAAAATTTATCATAAGCTCACTCATCTCATTTCAAACCGAGCTTTTTAACGAGTATCAACTTGATGAGGAACTAGGATACCTTTTAAGTTGTGAAGTATGAACTTAATGAGTATCAAACTATTGATCACACCAAAAAAAATGATATGGACTTGTTATTGCCTAAATTTAAAGAAGACATATCCTTATTCAAACAACAATGCAAATTATAGATCATATTCAAGTAAAATTTATGCATTAAACCACTTAATCGAATATTTCAACAGAAAGAGTCAATTAAGTGCAAGAATAGAATATGAAAAATCGTAATAGTAAGAATAAATTAATTATTATCAAATCCACCTTGTTGAGACAAGGCGGCAATGCCGAGGCAAAACAAGTTAAATACTAAAATATGCATGTACATACTAGTTCCATTTTATGTGAAATGTTACTTATCATTAAACAGCTCCAATACATCATAGTAAAGTTTTTAGCACTTACCTATATCTTGGTACAACACTTGTGTTCCAGATTTGGCGTGCATCTATGGAGTGCATGTTCCATTAAATAAGAAGTCATAGATCTTCTTAGAGATTTATGAGATTGAGAGATACAAAGTTCATCTAGTGGCTAGATTTTAATTACTAAACTTAAAAATGGCTTTTATTCTCTAAAGGCATTAAGAGAAGAAAGAAATTACAACAAGATTTGTTCGAGATTTTGTGATTTGGAGCTAGAAGAACTTGTGAACGAAGAGAAGGAACTGAAGTGTCAAGTGATTCAAAGCCTAGGTAGCAAGCTTTCTTTCATTTCATACTCAAATATGGGTGTCTATGCTTCATGTATGTGCTGAAATCTTAGGGCTTTTGTTTCTTACTCTTTGGGAAGACTTTGGTCTAATTATAATTGTTACAAAGCTCTTAAAGGACCCAATTGATGGTGTCAAGAACTGGTCAAGAAACATAAGCTAGCTTGTACAAGTATGAGTGGTACGACAAACCGACATTAGAGAGCGTAACACAACTTAGAAATGAAAGGAAAGACATTGGGAGAGTGGTAGCCTCTGGGAAATAGAGTTTTGAAAAATTGTAGTGTTGCAAGCTATAACTAACCATAATTGGTTATGCTTATTGAAAGGGTACAAAAGAGCGAGGAAACTTCTTTGACATCGAGATATTTAGTAGTGTTGGATATGAGTTATCAAGGACTTTAATGGACTGATTGAAGTGGAATCTCAAAAGGGCATTCTTAATCACTCGAAAATTCGTATCAAGGACTTTAATGGTTTGTATTGGGGTTCACAATTACCAATCCACAAACAAACAAACAAATCAAAATAAAAGGATCCCAAATAACAAACCAAATCGTCCATTCACCTGGTGATCAATATCAGAAACATATACCGTTCTCCTAATAATCTCATCCCTCTGTGCCAAACTTGTCCTGCTGTTCATTCTCCTCTTCCCCTGATTAAACCCATTTTTCTTCTAAGCAAACAAACAAACACACACACACACACACACAGAGTCAAAAAATCAAAACCCATCAATGAAAAGATGTTAACACTGCAAAACAAAAAAGAGGGAAATTTTTTGCTTCAAAAGAGTGAAAAATGGAGTCTTGATCATACCCTTCTACCAGTATTTCCGTTGGCAATGCCGTTGCCATTGCTAAGCATAGTGAAGTTGTTGGCGAAAAACCCAGCTTGCGATCCATGGCTAACCAGCGATGGCGGCACGAATTCCTCCGCCATAGGGTTCAATTTCGAGAGCAACTCCTCCAAATCCCTCGTGTCCCTCTCGCTCTTGTCCATTGGCGAAAAAGGACTTTAATGTACATTCATAACTAATAGAGAAAACTTATAATAAAACCAGACTATATACGCAACCTTAAAACGCCGAAATCCTAATAGAAACCCAACATGATCACATTGTTTCAACAATTCTTGAACACCACATTTTGCAACACAAGAAAGAACAATTCACAATACAAGAATCCGATCCTTAAAGCTATCAAACTTTGTGTGCATTGACAAAGAAAGAACCCTCCAGAAAAACCCATCAAGAATTCTCTCCAAATTCCACAACCCAACATCAAACAATCCACATTGGACATAGATTAGGCTTCCCAAAATCCCCAATACTCCAAACACCAAACCCATTCAAGAATCGAACTTAATACTCCAATGACCAATTCAAGAACCGAAATCAATCAATTAAGAGACTTTTCAGAATCTAATGAACAAAGAAAATGCTCAAAGAAAGATTACCTTGTCATCGAGCGAAAAAAACACAACAGATTACCTTGTCATCGGGTGAAAAAAAATTCAACCCCACAACCCCTACCAAGAACCGGGAAGCTTCGGTGAGCGGTGAGAGAGGTCGAGAGAGAGAGAAACGAACAGAGATCGGCCTATGCACGCGAGAGATCGAGAGGCGGTGATGGGAGCGGTGAGCAACACATCGAGCGAGAGGCGAGAGAGCGGTGGATCGGTCGGTGAGCGGAGAGATAGCGAGAGAGCGGGGATCGGAGAGAGAGCGGAGAGGGAGCGACATCGATGAGCGGTGAGCGGGGTGAGCGGGGAGCGGGAGCGGGGTGAGCGGTGACCGGGCGAGAGAAAGCGAGCGTGCGTTTAGGGTTGAGCGAGAGAGAAGGCGAGATCGTTAGGGTTGAGCGAGAGAAGGCGAGAGAGAAAGCGTTAGGGTTGAGAGAGAGAGAGAGAGAGTGTGTGTGTTGAGTCTTGGGTCCCTATTTTGAATCATCGAGATCGAATACGCACGAATCTCGAGATTAATGGACGGTTGTAAAAAATGAAATTTTTGGTGGGAATGTTGGCGCCATTTTTTAGAGACGGAATTAAATTCCGTCTCTAATTCCGTCTCTAATTCCGTCTCTGATCCGTCTCAATTCCGTCTCTGAATGCCTCCGTCTCAATTCCGTCGCTAACTTTTTTTTTTAGAAACGGAACTTAATTCCGTTTCTAATTCCGTTTCTGATTTAGAAACGGAATTTATTTCCGTTTCTAATTCCGTTTCTGATTTGCTATTTTTTTGTAGTGAAACCTAAAGCTCATAGCCTCACAGACGTATATGCTTAACTTCATCTTAATTAGCTATATGTTAGCCGATTAATAAACTCATTCGATAGGAAAGAAAATTATACTTACATATATTTTAACACTTTTTTAACCATGAATATCCTCACCCTAAGGGTGCGACTATTTCATAGGGTCAAGTCAGTCCCATTAAACACATTGACCAAGATAAACCACCAATAAGTTTTCATTATAAAGCTCTTCACTATTTAAAAATTAACATATTTTTTAGAGTGTAAAATAATTTAATAAACTTTATATTGTATAGTTTCAATAGCACCTGCGCTCCAATGATTAGTCTATATATATAACAAACACAAAAAAAAAGGTAGATAACGTGATCGTGCAGCCTGCATCTCGATTGATGAGGTGATTTATTGCCATGCCAGTTCATAGTTAAAAGAATTAAAAAAGGGAAAATGCAAGGGTGACATTCTTGCATTAAAAACTATATATCGACCAACCAAGTTGGCAGCTCCAAACTATTGATTCGGTATCTAGTTGTATATTGAAAGATAAGCAAGCACTAGTGCTCCATCTTCTGATTCTTCTCTTTTATCATTTTCTATATATATTCGGTGAATTAATGAGGAGAACATTTAAGCAAGAGATCATGCACAATTAATACAAAGGATTTTAAGGGTCGGAGGAAATGGAGTTGATGATGAAAAGATGGTTGGCTTGTGCTGCACTGCTCACATTGCTTTTGGCTAATGGTGTTGCACCCCTCAACCTAGACGCTCGCGTGGACGCCGATGGTGAGTTGCGAGCCAAAGCCCCCCCACGCAAAATGGAAATTCTGGTGGTTCTAGAAGGTTCACTTTTAGCGGGCGACTTCACTAGTACTGATCAGCTGGGGCAAGATGGTATTAATTAGTTCGTCTTAAGTCACGCATCATCGATACAATGAAAGTTTAATCATATATATATATATATATATATATATATATATATATATATATATATATGTCGTGTCGATTATGGAGCAGTTTGATCTATAGCCCAACTGAAGATTTATTACTTTTGTTGTTGTTGTAGTTTGTTGTTGACTTGTACTTCTTCATGTTGGTCGTTGTGATGTTATTGTTGTTTAGGGATGCATAGGAGGAGTTTATATTTGTATAAAAAAGAAACCAATTTTGAATATATATATATATATATATATATATATATATATATATATATATATATATATATATATACATTCATTCCAACCTTCAGCTCTCTTTTGTAAACTAACTAACCTTAACTAACCTAACCAAACTAAACTAACTAACTAACTAACCTTAACTAAACTAACTAACAAACTAAACTAACTAACCTTAACTACCCTAACTACTTAAACAATACAAACTAAGTAAACTAAAATAACTAACTAAACAAACAACCAAAAAACAATTAACTAAACTTCCAAACGAAACTAAACAAACAACCAAGTAGCTCGAGAGTTACTTGTTGACAACCTAACATAACGTAACTATGTGAACTAAACTCGACTAACCTAACATAACCTAACTATGTAAACTAAATTAACTAAACCACACTAAGGAACATACCCTAACTCAACTACACTAAATTAAACTAACCTCAACACCTAAACTAAACCAATTTAACTAACTAAGCTAATTAACCTTACCAAACTAAACTAATATAACCTAACCACCTACACCTAAGCAACTAAGGTAACCACTTAAGTTAAATTAAACATATAACCTAAACTAACTATTGAAGAGTAATCACAGATACGACATTATAATAATATGAAAAACATGAGAAATAAGTTTATTCAATGAGAATGTTGTATGCACGAACTTCGTGAACCCAAAATATAAGCTATCTACAAATCACCATGACATCAAGAAAACTCATCATGCAGGTCTATTCCGGCGGTTACGTTGGTGTTGTTGCTCGGTGATGCAAACCGGACATACTCTTTGTCTAGTTGGGCGATGTGTTTGTACATCCGGTTAAGGTTGTTGAGGTAGCTGGTCTTGCATTGAATCACGTCGAGAAGATTGATGTGTTTCCTCTTGTGCTTCACTCGACTCACCTCTGCTACTGATGCTCCCAAAAATAGGAGGTGGAACCATCCCAAAATATTGGCTTCCTGTATGGGGTTGGGGGAAAGGAACATGAGGCTGCGGCATGGTCAACAAGTTCATGAATGAGGGATCTCCACTATATGGCACATTGTAATTATAAGGAGTAGGAGTATATGGACTAGGCATGTATCGAGGCAGTGACGGATACATTTGAGGATGAGGCATTCCATGGTCCACATATGAAGACGACGGCCTAGGTGCGTAAGGATCAAAATGGTAAGGAGGAAGATTCACGCTCGGCGGCCTGGGTACAAACATTTGAGGTTCTGGTTGGGGTGTGGATGATGCAGGAATGTACCCATGAAAAGAATGAGTTGGTGGGGATGATTGTTGGCCACTCTAGCCAACAATCTATGTTCTACTCGCTCTCGAACGAGATGAACGTGCTGGAGGAGAACGCCTGCTACTCTCTACACCAATCTCAGTCTGAGTAGATGGATGTGGTGGACGAGGACGTCTGGTACGTTCCCGCACAGTGTCTGGTCGTGTTCGTCTTCTTCTCACCTCTATGTTTGGTTTGCCCTGATCGTCTTCTTCATTTTCCTGTTCATTATCCTCATTTATGCCTTGTTCGACGTCAATCCCGTCATGTGAAAGAGTAGACCGTTGCCTTTCATCTTCGTCTAAAATCTTAATCCCTTCATCAAGCACAGGATAGACCTTGCTCGTACCTATCCTCGATAAACACTCGCCTCGGTCGATGCACCAAGTTACGCTGATATACAAAATATAAGAGGTCAAAACAAGCAATATAAGATATTGGATGTTCGAGGAAAAGAAAGAGTTAAAAGATATTGGATGTTCGAGGAAAAGAAAGAGTTAAAAGATCGTGGCTTTCATTAAGTGTTGCTGTGGCAATGGTGTCCCCACGATTTTCCTACATGTGTATGTAACTTGCGTGAAAAGTCACCCAATTTTCATGATGATGTCCACGCAATTCGAGGCGATGCAGTTAGGCGTCATAAGCACAATTTGGTGGCACCACTTGTACCATGTCGAATTGTCTCATAACCATTTCTGGTCGATGCCACTCCACAATGTGGAAACAAATAAGGGGACACGTCGAAAGCCAACTACCGTGACCATTTGTACAGTAATCAGGAAGAGACCCCATGAGTTCAGTATATGGTTGCCATACCACATTATCCTCATGCCTTTGCGAGTCGAGTGCATCACAGTAAGCCGATACGACGTGCGTCGCACTTTGTGAAACCGAAAATGCATTGAGCCATCTGTGTAGAAAACAATAAGTTAAGATAAATGAAATTTGACAATATTTTTTAGCAAATTAATGACAAATCGACTATAATACCTTTGTCCGAGTGGAACGTCTATAAGCATATATTGACACTTACTATACTTTTTTTGCCTTTATTGATCTACATGGTATCTTTTTGCTGGGTTTCCACCCCATAGGTTGTTAATTAATGCAAAACTCATTTACATTATTTATTTACATATTATTAAGACTTCCACTACTAAAATAACTTGAATGAATCAAAACTAATAAGTTAAGTTATAAAATTTTACAACTTAGTATATTTCGATAAAATAATCGTTTAAATATCGAAATTAACTAAGTCGGAGTATAATATGGTTAGTTCGCGGTCCGTCATAGATAGGTATGCAGATGACATGGCATGGCCTGGTAACGTGTTCGGCGACGTGAAGGTGCCCGATTTGCCTCAGAATTTGGGGCTGTCACAATATATATATAAATCGGAGGAGAAAGAAAGTCAACAAGCTACCCAGCCTCCACATTATGAGATTTATAAGGGGAAGAACTTGCTGTAACACTTCATTCCATCTATCTGCCCATGGTTTTGAGTTGAACGTAATCATTCTATTCATCCATTTGTTGCTAAGATGACCATTATTAATTATTAATTAATAGATGCACACATAATACTTACTTTGATGAATCTGGTATTTATTGGGTAGATACAAAGCACCGATGATGAAGTCCAAGAATTAGCTTGAAAATTCTTGAAAGATAATGATGAAGTCCAAGAATTAGTTTGCAAATTCTTGACAGGATAATGATGAAGTCCAAGAATTAGTTGCAAATTCTTGGAAAAATATGAAAAGATATGACAGGATGGCATTTTTGTAATTTTGGTGAAGTTTGGGCATTTGAGTTTCGGCGTTCCGGTGGCATGGGTTGATTAGAAACGGAGTGGAGATCACGGGTCACCGCCATGCCGTGACTACGATGTTTTTCAGCGAAATTCCATCGTTTCGCCCTCCGAAACTGCAATTTTGCTATTTTAGGAAAGTTTTGTTTAGATCATAACTTTCATTAGGAATTTTCGTTTTTATTGCCGTTTGCGACGTTTGTTTCTATTTTTCGTCTAGTTTCCAGTTTATGGCTTTTAGGACTTTTCAGACTTTTTACTATTTTTGGTAAATTTTAGGGTTTCGCTATTTAAGCGACCTATTGGATGTAATTCGCAGTGTTTTTGCTTGAATAAAAGAATTTTCGAACTTGACTTAAATTCTGACCTAGATCGAGTTGTTTGTGGATTCGTTCAACTGGTTTAGAAGATCTCCACTGCGTCAGTTGGTATCAGAGACAGGTTCAGCGTGATTGGAGAAATCATGCCATCGAAGAGGAACCAACAGCGTATCAAGGAGGTGTATGACCGTGACAATATGAATCGAAAAATTGGCCAAATAATTGACCAACGCGTGGGCGCGGTGGTAGAATAATTAACTGCCAGAATCGATCAGTTGTTGGGTCAGAATATGGATCGTGTCCGTAACCATCGAAGGGAACCTGTTGGTGATGAATAGGGCTTGCAATTTGGGTCATGAAATGTTTAACACAACACGACACGTTACGTGATAAACATGTCGTAGGTTTGGCAAAAGTGTATGTGGGTCATAAACAGGTTAACCTGTTTATACACGGTTAATAAACGAGTCATTAACATGTTAACCCGTGTAACTCGTTTATGACTCGCATAATTATTTACATATAAATTATATAATTAATTAGTAATCACTATTCACTAATCACTCATATAAATACAAATTTTCTATTTCCTTTCAAGTTTCAACAGTTCAACTCTTATCAAACCCTAAAAAGTATCAAAACCAAAAAAAAAAGTCTTCTAGCTTCACTCTTCACCACTTCCACCACTTCGTCGTCTGCTCTTCTTCCACCTTGGGTAACGACGACGATAATGACGACGTGGAAGAGCAAGAGCGCCGCTGTGAGTCAACAAGGAAGAAAGAGATTGCCTCAGCTTCAACCTCATGTAACAAAATTTCTCTCAGCCCATCTCTCTCTCTGTCTCGACAGTCGACAGATTCGACCCATCTCTACCTCCACCCATCTCCGCCTCCACCCATCTCCACCTCCTCGTTCCCCACACCACCCACTATCGCCCCCATCACCACCGACCTCTCCAACAGCGCCGCCGTTTTATGCAAATGAATGTACTCCAACTGTTTAATCCCCACCTCCCCCAGATCCAGACCTTCCGACTGGATGTCGACCACCGCCCCGCCACCGCCCCCTTCGATGCTGATCACTCTCGCTAGCTCCCCGATTGCGCGGATGATTCTGGCCGGGGAAACGCCTCTGGTGGCATTGGCCACGTGCTCGAAGGCGAAGGCGAGGAAGGCGTCGCCCACCAGGACCGCCACGTCCTTGCCGTAGACTTTGTGGTTTGTGGGTTTGCCTCTTCGGAGGTTGTCGTTATCCATGCAGGGGAGGTCGTCGTGGATTACGGACATGGTGTGGATCATCTCCACTACGCAGGCGGCGGGCATGGTGGAGGCTTCTTCACCGCCGACGAGCTCGCAAGCGGCAATGCAGAGGGCAGGCCGGACGCGCTTTCCGCCGGCGAGGAGGGAGTAACACATGGCTTCATGGATCTTGAGTGGCACTTTCAGGGACATGGCCTGGTCTAGGGCTTGCTGGACGGAATTCGCCTTTTCGACCATGTACGACTTGAAATTGAACCCCATTTGTTGTTGTTGTTTGTATAACTTGGTATATGGGTTTATAATTTTATATTTTATGTTGTTTGTATTGATTTTATAGTGAGATATCATTAATCTAGTAGCATGTTTAACAGGTTGATAAACAGGTACACAAACGAGTCGAGTTAAACAGGTTAAACATGATCTATTTAATAAACGTGTTAAACGGTACACAAACGAGTCGAGTTAAATAGGTTAAACATGATCTGTTTAATAAACGTGTTAAACGTGTCATAAACAGGCTACCTGTTTATTAAACGTGTCGTGTGTCGTGTTTACAAATAGTGACTTATTTAATAAACGTGTTGTGTGCGGGTTTAGGATAATTACGACATGACACGTTCACGACATGACACGTTTACGATTCGTTGACACGAATTGCCAACCCTAATGATGAACCTGTAGGAGATTCTTCTACCGAATGGGAGGATGAGTATATTGAGAACCTGTAGGAGATTCCTCTACCGAAGGGGAGGATGAGTATATTGAGGCACCGAGGAGGCGTTACAGACCGCGTGTAGTTGAGGATGATCGCAGGCGGTGGGAGTCTGGGATGAAGACGGATGTCCCAAAATTTCATGGCACCCTTCAACCTGAAGAATTCTTGGACTGGTTGGCATCAGTTGAAGAAGTCCTAGAATTCAAAGGTGTGCCTGAAAACAAGCGTGTGCAACTGGTTGCAACCAGATTCCGCAACAGGGTCATGGCTTAGTGGCAACAACAAAAGTTGATCCGGAATAGGAATGAAAAGGCGAAGATCACCTCGTGGGAGAAGATGAAAAAGCACTTACGGGCTGAGTTCTTGCCTTACAATTTCCAACGCCTTATGTATCAGAGGTTGCAGAATCTGAGATAAGGGGAAAAGTCAGTAGATGATTACACTACTGAGTTTTATTAGTTAGTTACTAGAAACGAACTGCAGGAGACTAACGGCCAATTAGTGGCGCGATATATTGGTGGGCCGAGGATGTAGATCCAAGATGTCGTCAACATGTTTGATCCGACTTCCTTATCTGCAGCGCACCAGCGAGCGTTGTTGGTGGAGAAACAACAGAGTCGGGGTATGAGTAATGCTTCCAGTAATGTTAGTGTTGGGATAGCCAATACTGGAGGTACTACCACTGCAATTAACCCTGCTAGTCACACAAACAGACCTAGCACTAGTGGGATTAAATACTTCGGTTGTGGCGAAGTTGGTCATAGGAAGTCAGAATGTAAAGGGAAGAAGACTCTCTTTATTGAGAACGAAGAGGAAGACGAAGGGGAAGAGGCCAACATCACTGCAAAACCAGCCTTTGATACTTTTGACAACACAGAAGAGGAGATCGTGATTGGAGATGTGGGTACCGCCTTGGTTGTGAGGTGTTCTTGTATAACTCCTGGAGCTGTCGCTGATGATGAGTGGCTGCGGAATAACATCTTTCAGTCCAAGTGTACCATCTTAGGCAAGGTGTGCAGGTTCATGATTAATGCAGGCAGTTGCGAGAATATCGTCTCGATTGAAGCGATTCGAAAGTTGGGCCTTGCAATTGAACAACACCTCAGGCCCTACAAGCTAGCTTGGCTGAAGAAGGGTGGTGAGGTGAAGGTGTCGAAGTGCGCCTTGTGACTTTTTCTATTGGTGCTAACTACAAGGATTCAGTCTGGTATGATGTCGTGGCTATGGATGCTTGCCACTTGTTACTGGGACGCCCTTGGCAGTTTGATAGGGGAGTTGTGCACGATGGCAGAGCCAATAAATATACCCTTATGTTCAAGGGAGTGAAGATTGTGCTAGTACCCGCCAAGGATCCGGAGGAAGTTAAGCCTACTAAAGAATCTAACAGCTTGTTGTCTTTGGCAAGATTTGAAGATGAATTATAGGATTCTAAAGTAGTTTACATCTTGATGGGAAAGGAGGTAGATAGAGATGTTGATGTTCCCGAAGCTGCAATTCCTATTGAGAAGGATTTTTGTGATGTTTTCCATAATGAGATGCCAGAAGGATTGCCACCATTACGTGATATTCAGCATCAGGTTGACCTTGAACCTGGCGCGTCACTACCTAATAGACCACACTACTGAATGAGTCCCAGTGAGCATGAGGAGTTACGCAGACAGGTTGAAGAGTTTTTGGCGAAGGGATTCATCCGTAAAAGTCTGAGTCCGTGTGCAGTACCAGCCTTCCTTACACCAAAGAAAGATGGCTCTTGGCGAATGTGTGTGGACAGTAGAGCAATCAACAAGATTACTGTCAGTTTGTGGGCTATGGTGAACACGCAGCTGAAATTTAGCAGTGCTTATCATCCGCAAATAGATGGGCAGATTGAAGTTGTCAACCGTTCGTTAGGCAATCTTTGAGGAGCTTGGTGGATGAGAATGTTAGGAGTTGGGACGTCAAGTTGAGTCAGGCAGAATTTGCACACAACCATGTTATTAATCGAAGTACCCGGTTTATTCCTTTTCAGGTTGTGTATTCAGTGCTACCTCGAGGTCCTCTCGATCTGTTACCAGTGCCAAGTAAAACTAGATGGCATGGCAAGGCAGAAGACTTTATTAGTGGGCTGCAAGAGATTCAACAATCTGTCAAAGATAACTTGCAGAAGGCTCCTGACAAGTACAAACAATATGCAGATCGGAAGAAGCGTCACATGAAGTTTGAAGTGGGTGACTTTGTGTAGGCAGTTCTCACTGAAGACCGATTCTCTATGGGTGATAACAACAAATTGTCAGTTCAGAAGATTGGTCATGTGGAGGTTCTTGAGAGAATTAATCCTAATGCTTACAGATTGAAGTTGGAAGTCACATTCGCACGGCTGATGTATTTAATGTCAAACATCTTGTTCCCTATTATGGGGATACGTCTGATGATGACAATTCGATGGCGAATTCTGTCCACCCTGGGGAGAATGATGAAGTCCAAGAATTAGCTTCCAAATTCTTGAAAGGATAATGATGAAGTCCAAGAATTAATTTGCAAATTCTTGGAAAAATATGAAAAGATATGACAGGATGGCATTTTTGTAATTTCGGTGAAGTTTGGGCGTTTGAGTTTCGGCGTTCCGGGGGCATGAGTTGATTGGAAACGGCATGGAGACCACGACACACTGCTATGTCGTTACTACGATGTTTTTCGGCGAAATTCCATCGTTTTGGCCTCCGAAACGGCAATTTTGCTATTTTAAGAAAGTTTTATTTAAATTATAACTTTCATTAGGAATTTCCATTTTTATTGCCGTTTGCGGTGTTTTTTTCTATTTTTCGTCTAGTTTCCAGTTTAGGGCTTTTAGGACTTTTTGGACTTTTTACTATTTTTGGTAAATTTTAGGGTTTCGCTATTTAAGCGACCTATTAGATGTAATTCACAGTTTTTTTGCTTGAATAAAAGAATTTTCGAACTTGGCTTAAGTTCTGACCTAGATCGAGTTGTTTGTGGATTTGTTCAACTGGTTTAGAAGATCTCCGCTGCGTCAACCGACGTTTTTTTTAATTAAAACAGAGATTAAGTAAGATCTCTTTGGGTTTTCCAAACACAGTAATTAAGTCAAGACACATGGAAGGTCATAGTACACACACACCAAACCTAAAGCTCATAGCCTCACAGACGTGTATGCTTAACTTCATCTTAATTAGCTATATGTTAGCCGATTAATAAACTCATTCGATAGGAAAGAAAATTATACTTACATATATTTTAACACTTTTTTAACCATGAATATCCTCACCCTAAGGGTGCGACTATTTCATAGGGTCAAGTCAGTCCCATTAAACACATTTACCAAGATAAACCACCAATAAGTTTTCATTATAAAGCTCTTCACTATTTAAAAATTAACATATTTTTTAGAGTGTAAAATAATTTAATAAACTTTATATTGTATAGTTTCAATAGCTCCTGCGCTCCAATGATTAGTCTATATATATAACAAACACAAAAAAAAAGGTAGATAACGTGATCGTGCAGCATGCATCTCGATTGATGAGGTGATTTATTGCCATGCCAGTTCATAGTTAAAAGAATTAAAAAAGGGAAAATGCAAGGGTGACATTCTTGCATTAAAAACTATATATCGACCAACCAAGTTGGCAGCTCCAAACTATTGATTCGGTATCTAGTTGTATATTGAAAGATAAGCAAGCACTAGTGCTCCATCTTCTGATTCTTCTCTTTTATCATTTTCTATATATATTCGGTGAATTAATGAGGAGAACATTTAAGCAAGAGATCATGCACAATTAATACAAAGGATTTTAAGGGTCGGAGGAAATGGAGTTGATGATGAAAAGATGGTTGGCTTGTGCTGCACTGCTCACATTGCTTTTGGCTAATGGTGTTGCACCCCTCAACCTAGACGCTCGCGTGGACGCCGATGGTGAGTTGCGAGCCAAAGCCCCCCCACGCGTAACGGAAATTCTGGTGGTTCTAGAAGGTACACTTTCAGTGGGCGACTTCACTAGTACTGATCAGCTGGGGCAAGATGGTATTAATTAGTTCGTCTGAAGTCGTGCATCATCGGTGCAATGAAAGTTTAATCATATATATATATATGTCGTGTCGATTATGGAGCAGTTTGATCTATAGCCCAACTGAAGATTTATTACTTTTGTTGTTGTTGTAGTTTGTTGTTGACTTGTACTTCTTCATGTTGGTCGTTGTGATGTTATTGTTGTTTAGAGATGTATTAATCATGTTTTTCGTCTTCTTTATTCGGCACTTGCAATTGGATTCTAGCTATGTACGTAAGTTTTCCTCACTAAGCTCTACATTTCTTAATTAGAGTTCTGTTTTGGCTTAAAAAAAAAAGAAAAAAAGGAAAATGTAAAACGTGCCTCATAAATGCATACTAAAAGGCATATAAAACATCGACTCACGTGTTTTGCATGGAGATACGTTTATGCACGTAAGTATCTTGAGGTGCGAATGAACAACTCGGATGGCTTAATGTGCCTTTTGATGTGTGCTTTTAATGTACATGCACGTAGGAGGGTCCTACAAAAAGACAGTTTTTTTGGGCAATGCTACACTTATATCGCTCATTGCACATCAAAACGCATATTGTGTTCTAACAGTCATGTGACGCACCTCGAGATTTGCATGCATCACATCACGAGATGCATCGCGGCATGTACCTTAAACATTTTCGTTTTTTTCGTTTGTTCATGTGATTCTTTATTATTCCTTTTGGTTTTACTTTGGAAAATGTTAAATAAAAGGGAAGTGCTATACATTAATTAACATAGCTAAAGTCACACCGAAAGTCACATCAGTTTTAGGAGCCGCCCTAATGCGCATTAAGATGTGTGCGTACATAATTTTTGATGCATAACATGTAGGATGTATATTTTCGTGGCACACATAAACAACTCCTCAGGCTGATTTTGACTTTGTGGTGTGACTTTGGTGATGTCTAAAAAGCATTTCCCTAATACCCTATTTGATTGGACAAAAAAAAATGTTCAAAGTAAAATGACAAATTATGTGGAAAATGACATTTTTTTTACGTTTGATAGCCAAAATTTTATCTGAGAACATATTTTCTCACAATTGCATGCCAATTTTCTATATTAAGACTTCAGATATTTTTTCACTTGTTATGGTGAGCAAATGTGAGTTTTTTTATAGAGAAAATATGAATTTTTATATTAAAGCACATTAAATTTATATTTTAAATATAAAAATTAATATATTTAATATAAATAGAAAATTTTCATATTTATTTTAAAACTTGGTTGTTTGTGAATTTGGAAGTAAGAAATTCTTAGTGCAATCCAGTTCATCATATAGAAAAACTTTCTTTTTATGTTTACCAGAAAAACTTTTTTAAGACACTTTAGGAGCATTTTCTTTGTAATCCGAATAAAAACCGATTTGGTGTCAGCTTTGATTTGACAATCTTTGTGACCGAGTGTTGTCAAAGGCTTGTAATAGTATCTCAATGGATGCATATGTAACAATATGTATCTCGCGGCCTTTATTGATTAAATCCTTAATTTATTTTCGACATTTTATATTGCATGCGTAATTGATGGGGCTTTTCATGAAAGAATGTGGGATTAATTTTTTATTTACCAGATAGGGGGTTACTTTAAAATTACAAAAAGTAATATATAACTCATTTTCAAAAGAAGTTATTGATGATGAGGTCACGTGGTATGGTTGGCATGGTTGATAAGGTGGAAGGAACTTGTATGAATAACTCATTTTGAAAAGAAGCTATATATATACAAAATACTAAAGTGTATGAATGATTCCTTTTGAAAATGAGTTATTTGTTCAACTCAAATATCGCACATCGAGGTGGAGAACCCATGCAAACGACACGTGCGTATCGAGATGGACAACCCTCGCCACTCGCGTATCTCAAAGTAGACAACTCATGTAAACGACACGCACACATATCGACATGGACAACCCATGCAAACGTTACGCATGTATCTTGAGGTAGAGAATTCATGCAAACGTCACGCACGTGTGTCGAGGTGGATGACCCATGCAACCTCGTGCAATTCATGCAAACGTCTCGCACGTATCTCAAAGGGTGCAACTCATGCAACTGTTGCAACCTGTTGCAATCCATGCAAACGCCACACATGTATCTCGAGGTGGACAACTCATACAACCTCATCCAATCCATGCGAACCATGTAAAGTTCACCCATGTATTTCGAGGTGGACAACCCATGTAACCTCATGCAATCCAAGTAAATCATGCAAACGTCTCGCACGTGTCTCGAGATGGTAGAGCCAATGCAACGTCACACACATATCTCGTGGTTGATAACTCATGGAAACATCATGCACGTATGTCGAGGTGGGCGAGCCATGCAACTTCGTGCAAACCATTTAAACGTTACACGCATATCTCGAGGTGTGGACAAGTCATGCAACCTCTTGCAATCTATGCAAACTATGCGAATGTGAAGCACGTATTTCGAGGTAGACAACCCATGCAACTTCGTGCAGTCCATGCAAATCATTCAGACGTCATGCACGTAACTCGAAGTGGACAACTAATACAAACGATAGACACGTATCTCGAGGAGACAACCCATGCATATATCCAATACAGACCATGCACCTCATGTAAACGTCACGTACGTATCTTGAGGCAGATAACCCGTGCAACCCATAATAACCATGCAACCTATCCTTTAAAGTTTTGTTTTACTTTTATCTCGTGATGATAAGTAGAGATACGAAGATAAAAATAATTATAGGTGAAAACCACGTTATTTCTTTGTCTAGAATTTAAAATTAAAACAATAAGGAGCTCTTAAAAAATAAGTCCATTCCATGAAAAGGTTGTATACGACAACTTCATTCACCTAAGATATAAATTAAAAAAAATCACCACGACATCAAAAAAAAAACTAATCATACAGGTCTATTTCGACGGTTACGCCGACGTTGTTGCTATGTGATGCAAATCAGACGTACTCTATGTCTAGTTGGACGTTATGCTTGTACATCCGGTTGAGGTTGTTAAGGTTGTTGTTCTTGCATTGAATTTCGTTGAGTCGATTGATGTTCTTCCTCTGGTTCACTCAACTCATCTCTGGTACTAATGCTTCCAAAAATAGGAGGTTGAACCATTCCAAAATATTGGCTTCTTGTATGTGGTTGGCCGAAAGGAACATGAGGCAGCGACATGCTTAATAGGTTTATAAATGATTCATCTCCATCATACGACATATTGTAATTATAGCATAGTGGAGTATATGGACTCGGCATGTATTGAAGTAATGAATGATACATTTGACGTCTAGGCATTCCATGGTCCACATATGAAGACGACGACCTGGGTGTTGGGTTTTGGGGTTCATACGCAGCGGAGATTACAAAATGATTTTGACAAAAACCCCAACAGGATCCGAATCTAATTCCATTAAAATGTTTAAACCAAGAAAACTTAATCATATCTCGGTCGCAAATTACCTTTTTGAAGGTCGATCGATCTCTGAGGCGCTGCCAACGACGAACGCCCTCTACCAGCAGTCCACACACGAACAGCAGTCGAGATTCAAAGTGTTACCTTCAAGAGAATACCAAACATTTTTTGTTTCTCTCCAAAATGATCCAGAGCGTACCAGAAAACCCTAATTCGTTTCAAAACAAAAATAGAGTTTCGGCCCTAAAATTTCATCCATGTGTTCTAACTTAAAGCGTCTATTTATACAACCCTTGTATATAGATGGTTAAGTAAATTACACATATACCCATACTTAAAGAAGTATGAGTGTAATACACGACAAGGATATTTCTGTCATAAATTTTATCATATAAAATTCATTTTTCTGAACCATCTTAAAATCTCGCAAAGCCATTCTTAGTGTGCGACCTAATAGGCTCATACAACGTTGCCAGTGTACCAAAACACATTTTGGTATACAAGTCATAAGCAGCCTCTAGCAAGACATTATGATTACCCAAGTTGTATGAATATCAAATCAATACAACCTAATCAATAGTGTATACAATAGCCTTTTGTCACACGATATCCTTTTTATCAAACATAAGACATGAAATTGACATCCAACATGTTCAATCGCACTAGTCTCGATCTCTAGGTAGACTGAAAACATCCAAGTGACATTGATCAATATCAATTCACTTAGACTAGGCCTTTTAACAGTCTAACATATCGAGGGATCCATTGGATATCTCTCTTTATATGCGAGGGACAAATTCTATCTCGATTACACAACTTCATCACATTGCTCATACAATAACCAATCACAACCTTTATAATCGTCTGGTTAAAGACAACGTTTGATTGTGTCAAATCATTGTGTTCCTAATGTTGAAGTCTCTGGTAATCTCAAGTCAGAGGACTGAAAAATATACCTATCATGAGAAACAACTATGACTTAATCCATGTGATGTTCTCATAGCGGGTCATTCCAGTACTTTGTTCCCTAACAAGTACTCATGATCTTGATTCGTATCTCTATACGTATAATCATCATATGATCATCAATTAAGACTCACACTAGTTTTAATTCATTATAGTTCCCAGTATAATGATCGACTAGGGACATTTAGGATATTTCTGCAAATACCTATGGATCTTATTATAATGTAAACATGTAAATTAATTACAATAAACAGCAAATGAAGTCCTTTATTTTATTAACTAAAAGTATTCATAAAGACAGTTAATGGATTGACCTAGGGCACATGCCCCAACACCGGCGCATAAGGATCAAAATGGTAAGGAGGAAGATTCATGATCGGCGGCCTAGGTACCAACATTTGAGGTTTTAGTTGCATTAGGGACGATGTAGGAATGTACCCATGAGAAGAATGACATGGTGGGGATGGGCATTGGCTACTCTCGCCAACAGTCTCTATTCTTCTCGCTCTCGGACGAGATGAACGTAGTGGAGGAGAACGTCTGCTACTCTATGCAACAATCTCACTTCGACGAGATGGACCTGTTGGACGAGGATGCCTGGTGCTTTCCCCCACAGTTTTTGTTCGTATTGTTCTTCTTCTCACATCTCTATTTGATTCGCCCTGATCCTCTTCTTCATATTCCTTTTCATTCTCCTCATTTATGTCTTGTTCGACATCAATTCCATCATTCCATATAGTAGACCTTTGCATTTCATCTTCATCTAAAATTTTAATGTTTTCATCCAGCGCAGCAAGACCTTGCTCGTACCCATCCTCAAACTCATCCTCAATGAAAGCTAGCCGCAGTCGATGCAACAAGTTACACTGACATAAAAAACATGAGTTTAATATAGCAAATTTAAGATATTATTTGTGAGGAAAACAAGATAATAGTTTCAAGTTTACCGAATAGTCACGTAAAGCTCCATCGTGTCCAATGAATCGTTTAGTGACTAATTGATACCACGTCATGTACTCTTTTTGATCGTGTCCTTCTTCTTGTGTCGCTGTGACTATGTTGTCACCACAATTTTCCCATATTTGTATAAAGGTTGCGTGAAAAGCCACCCGATTTTCTTGATTGCGTCTATGCAATTTGATGCAGTGAAGTCAGGTGTCGTAATCACAGTTTGATTGCATGACCTGTATCATTCCAAATTATCTCATAACCTTTTCTAGTCGATGCCACTCGACTATGTGGAAACAAATTATGGGACACGTCGATAGTCAACTACCATGACCGTCAGTACAGTATTCGGGAAGAGACTCAATAGCTTCAGTATAAGGTTGCCACACCACGTCATCCTCATTCTATGAGTTGAGTACATCGTGGTAAGCTGATAAGATGCGTGTCGCACTCTGAGTAACCGAAAATGCATCGAGTCATCTGTATACAAAACAATAAATTATAAAAATGAAAACAGAGTTAATATTATTGAAATTATGAAATAATATTTGTATTACATGTGTCCTAATGGAACGTCCATAAGTATGTGTTCTACATCCACTGTTCGAGGTCGAACTCTAGAAACACCCGGTCGCATTGGTGCTATGAATAAAAATATGTCTCATGCCTACAGCTGTACAAGAATTGACGCACCTGCAACCTCATGTGCACCCGCGTGAGATCCGCGACACAACTCCCTGTACAAATAAGCCAAACAGGTACTCCCCCAACTATATCATCCAGCTATTTGGAAATCCTCGAGCAACGGTAGAAACATCAAAGGTAAAAATCGGTTTGACTTGTAGGCGAATAGACAACCAATGATAAGTTGCAGTATGTATGATCGAACAAAACATTGCACCGATTCCTCATCGTTGTCGTCATCTATAGCTAGTATGTTACGTTCAAGCCATTCGACTTTGAGTTTACAACAAATAATGTGATCTCAAATAGGAGTTTGACCAAGTAGCCTCTCACACACCTCAACATAGTCTGTATCGATCGTTCCCGTCACAGGCATACATTCGATAGGTAAGCCGAGCTGTGCCTGTACGTCCTGGACTGTAATTGTGCACTCGCCACATTGCATGTGAAAGGTATGTGTCTCAGGGTGTCATCTCTCTACGAATGCAGTGATCAAAGCCCAATTAGGGCTGAAAAATGCTACGTGGGAAATCTCATAGAACCTACTGGAACAAAGATATGAGATCATGCTGGAATAATACTGCACTGTTCGATCAACGACACCACGTCTTCGACGTAAGCGCAATGTTTCATACACCTTATAATTGAAAATGTATTAGTCGATATATATATATATATATTATACGTTTATGCATGAACACTTGACGTATACATGTAAAAAAGTTTACCCGACCCATCCAGGTTTATGACGATCTGTGTGTAGATTGGAGATGTAAAAGTAAGGAATTGATGGACCTGGATTCATTGGTGAATAAACTACAATTGACTGATTTAAAAAAAAATAGTCGTGTTGTTCGAAAACTCACAATACCTCATTTATATAGGTTCAAACAATAATGAATACTTAAACATTTCAATATAATCAAATTACCAACTTAAGTCATCACAAACAATATACAAAATCGACTATCACTTTTCACTGGAAGGTTGAGCTCTGGTTGGACAATTTTTTTTGTTATGTCACTCTAAACGACAAATATCACACCATTTCTTCCTTGTAGGGACTCAATCACGGTCTTTATTAGGACATGTTATTCTTCTATGTCTTTCTTGATGACATATGCCACCTCGCAAGGGCCTCGAGACATTAGGAAAATCCATCTCGTTTTGCCTTCGTGTTTCCTTTGGTCTCACTCGGCCACGTCTGCACCTTGGGTCCGGTATGATCTTCGTCGCAAAAGTCGGCCAATATTTCTTATCTGTGATGGCTTTGAAATTAGAGGAGTAACATTGCACGTACACATCTATCCTATAGTATGGCTCAATGAATTGCGCATAGCTCACTCGAATAAAGGCACATGCGGCTAACATGTGTGAGTATGGGAAACCAAATGATTGTCATTTATTGCAACTGCACACCCGGTCCTTTAGGATGACGGCTTGGGTATTTTTGTCTTTATGCATGCGATCTCCATATCTTCCAGTCAGCACTTCAAACTCACCTCACGATTGATCAAATTGACTTGATGCCTTCTTGCAGATTGTTCATAATGTGTGAGTTTATCCATGACATATTTTATGTAGGATAGGCCATTTGAGACTGCTTAATTGATTTCATGTTTAAGTCGATTGTGGTATGTCACCAATCTGTAGTAAATCATCAGAGTCATCACTGTTATTAGCAAGAATCGAGTCCCCTTCAATACACCGTTAAAACACTCTACAATTGACAATAAAATTTGTGTAAGTAATATTACTTCAGCGATAACTATGTAGTTGAATGCAAAATAGAACTTGCATTTCATACATACCAACACCATTAGAAGTCATCCATCCATCCATACCGCATGCATCCGTCATGCGATTGAGTCCATAGTTCTTTAAGGATGACATTGACATATTGCAGATATTGAGGAGTCCGTGACGATAAGTATGCAGATATTAAGGAGTTCGTGGCGATAAGTATGCAAAACGCTCCATGTTCGCATTAAATTTTCGTTCTTGATGTTGAGTAGCTACTCAAGAAAGGAGTTTTTTCATGGGTTCATTTTTGAATTGGGTGTTGAAATTAATGAGCAAGTGTCGTAGGCAATAACGGTGGTATCCTTTTGGGGGATAAAAACCATTGGTCGGGGTGTTGACCGCCTCCAGAATGCTAAGGTGATGATCAGAAATAAGGCAAACTCCATCTCTGACCGTCACTGTTTGCGTAATATCCTCAAAAATCATCCCCACAAATCCGTAGATTCGATTTCTACAATGGCAAATGTAACCAGTAATATGTGTCCATTATCATCAACAGAGATGGAAATCATTAGCTTACGACTATATTTGACATATAAGAAAGTATCATCAATCTGAAGAAGAGGCCTACAAAACTTGAAATCTTGTATTGATGCTTCAAATGCTAAAAACACACGACGAAACTGGGGAGATGCAATTCTTATCTCATCAGCAGCCCATTGTCTATGTGACCACTCAATTCTTGTCCCCAGACTCTTAATCTTCACAGACGCCAACCATCTTGGTAATATAGCGTATGACTCATCTCAATCTCCAAATGCACATGCAACTGCCTTCCTATTGGTATCTCACATCCGCTTGTAGTTTACTTTGTGTCTGTGTTTTTCTTTAATTATTTATATTAATGCCTTAATATTTATTGATTGATCTATCTGGACAACGTTTTGGATCTCTCACGCAAGCATGTTGGCATCAAGTTGGGTATGACTGCGTTCTACGTCAGGATTTATACAGTTGTGCGACACTTCTAATTGTGTGATCTCCAATAATTGTGTTTTCTTTCGCAAACAAGTATGAAGACGACACATACACCCGTCTTGCACACTTCTGCACTTGATCGCCCATAGAGTTGTAGTTGATTCCATCACATAGCATTGACAGTGTCTATTAACATGTCACACTTTGACAACATGCTGTAAGTCTTTTTTATTGTCGAAGCACAATCCTATTTCCAATCCAAAATTAGACATGTCTCACCCAGTCTGTTGATGAGAATGTTAGGTTGCAGGGGAGTTGGTGACCTCCCAATCGATTTCATTATACACCGGCAATGGTTGGTGAACTTCATCATCTCTTGCTTCCCTATGAAATTGTAACGGCCCGAAAATTTGACTTGTGCCACGTGTCAAGTTAAAGTCGTATGTGGGACCCACTCGTCGAAATACGTATGTCCGAATCCAATTTGAGATGTACGAGGAATTCGGTGAGCCGAAACGCGAACGGGGAAGCGCCTCGAGTCGCGTGCCAACGTGTGATACGCATCGTGATGTGTGTAGCGCGAGTATCAAGAGTTTGAAATAAGGCGGGTTGGTGCCTCGAGATGCGCGCTACTTGGTGGTTGTGTTTGCCTCGAGATTCGTGTTGCACGAATGTCGAGGAAACTTTGATTTGAAATTAAAAGAGAGAAATATATATATATCTCATAGTCGGCAGGGGTTAGGGTTGGGAGGCATGGGGCTCGCCCTAAACCCGAGTCTGCTGGGTTTTTGCCGCGACTCAACGACTTTTTGGTCGGGACTCCTTGTTATTTGACATCACTCATCGATGTATTGTTTACAGTCGGTTATATTCATGCGTTCTTGATTCATTTCGTTCTATTTGCATGAATTCGACTGCTTTGGATATCGTGAACTGTTGTTTTGGATTTGGTGAAATGTTGTGTATATGTCCTACTGGATTTACTTACCTGGGCTCGTCATTTTTATTTTGACTGAGTGCAGAGCCGCAGACGCGTAGTAGAGGGAAGACTTCATAGCTAGGTGATTTTTTTTTATATTTTGTATTTACTCTCCTCTGACGATAATTACTAGGTTCCACAATTAGGTTGCCTAACTCCCTGATATTTTTGTTGAGTTATTTAATGTATTAGTTGCTTCCGCTAAATTTTTAAATCTTGAAAATATTAATAACTCAACTGTAAAATGTTAAATGTACTGAAAATGATGGATTGGAAGGCTGACTAGGTCCGCGTTGACCTTGGGAGACGGACTCGGGGGTCCACGTGGGCTTAGGCCGGGCAGGGCCCAATTTGTGAAAAATTGGGGTCGTCACTGAATTACTGGGTTCCACAATTAGGTTGCCTAACTCCCTGATATTTTTGTTGAGTTATTTAATGTATTAGTTGCTTCCGCTAAATTTTTAAATCTTGAAAATATTAATAACTCAACTGTAAAATGTTAAATGTACTGAAAATGATGGATTGGAAGGCTGATTAGGTCCGCGTTGACCTTGCGAGACGGACTCGGGGGTCCACGTGGGCTTAGGCCGGCCGGGGCCCAATTTGTGGAAAATTGGGGCAGTCGCAGAAATTCTTTTCATCGATAGCAAACTACTCATCATCTTGCATGTTTTCCGCACTTGGAGGTTTATACCTTGGGTCATCCATAACAACATTGAGGTTTTCCCAATTGACAGCTATTGCAGCATCCTCGGGGGGACGTACATCCTCGTCTGTTTCATTATTGTGTTCGTCGTTAACTTCATCTTCACTAGATGCATTAATGTCATCATGTAAGGGACTAACAAATCCATCTTGCGCGACATCACCTTATGGTAATTGCATATGTAGCATTTCCATCATCAATCTAACGTTTAACGTGCCGACATCTTCAACACGGACTTGCGAATGAACCGTAGGATTTCGAAAAAAATCGATTACCTCAAACTTAAATAGATATATATTGTTGTAGTTAATGGTAAATTGGTCACTTTCGCCCACATCAAGTTGAAGTATGTCGCATCATGCAGCAACATAGGGACGAAATATTGGGAACCTCCGGAGAGGATTATCAAGTGGCGACAAGTCATCCTAACTAGAGTCTCCGTAGATGGGATATTGAACGCATTACACACGTAATCCATCAATTGTCGTTTACTCGTCCCAAACTTAACCATCAAGACTGCTGATGGGGGTGCGCTATACGCGATGCCATTTAAACCGTTTATAATTTCATTGTACACATAAAATAGAAATGGGATGTTCCGATGTTCCATGACCTACATAATTTATTGGACATTGATATAAAAAGATTACATATATATCAAGCGGAAAATTTCATTACACGCATGATTTAAAGTGCAATCGAGCTTTCTGATGTAGAAGATCGCCTTAACTGCGTAACTACAGAGCATACTCATTCGTTTGTGTAAAGTATCAATTAATAACTCATACTTACATCCCAAACAATGAAAACTACTACACTAATTAAAAAACGAGCATGTATTTCATCAAAACAAGATCATACTAATTTTTCGTTCCTTTCCTCAAATATCAAGCGAAAAAGTTTATTAATAGTAACTTTACTACATAGCATATTCATTCGTCTCCTTGAAGTACACCCTCTTTTTTAGTTAGTTTATGTTTTATATTTTTAATTGTAACATGATATATATACATACATACATAGGACACGACATAGTAAAAAAATGTTCTTCAAGCATAAAATGTTTTTTTAGCACAAAAAAATTTAAACACAGTTCAAGTACACATACCATGCAATGACCAACTCAACCATTTTTTTCAAATAAAGCTATATATGTAACTACATAACATGAAATTAATAACAAAGTCAAATAAAAAATCATAGAAAACATAATTTTCGTACTTACTTTTGTCTTCCTCTTTTGATCTTCAGTTTAACATTCCTGCAATAAAAAATATTAGTTCTTTTATTGAAATGGAAATTAATAACTAATAAAAAAATTCTTTAACAAAGACATATCCTGACCTAATACAACCTGCAACAACATTAAATGACTAAGCTCTGTCTAGCCAACCCTCTCTCAACCGTTTGTTGTCTTGATGTTGTCTTGCAAAAAAAATTAAAAATTAAGTTCGGATTGTGTGTATATTGAGGGATACATGGAAACACATATGACTATTTATTTTTAACAACAAAAAATATGTAATAGCTTTCAAAAGAGTTTTGCCACTCGTGAAAATAAATAAATGCAAACCTTGCAATCAAAAAACTCATAAGCTAACAAAATAGTTCAATCGATCAATAATACATCAATATAACAATTCTTTCAAACAAAATCTTAAACTAACCCTTCTTGAAACAAAAAACTTTAACAAAAAAAAAAAGTATTATTCATCGATCAAACTTTTTTGTATTATTGATTTATCAAAAAGTTTAACAAAAAAAAATTTTACCACAAAGTTTAACAACAAAATAAATCCTAAACTAACACTTCGAACATGATCTAAACTACAACAACAACAACAACAACAACAACAACAACAACAACAACAACAACAACAACAACATAGCCTCAGTCCCAAATTAACTGGGGTCAGCTACATGGATCAAACTTTTCCATTGTGCTCGATTAAGTGCAATTGATGGTTAGCTTTGCAAACCATTCAAATCTCTCTTAATTAATGCATCCCATGTTAACTTTGGTCTTCCCCTACCTCGTCGAATTTCTATAGTTTTTATTGAGTCAAGTTTTCTAGTTGGGGCATTTGTAGGCCGTCTTTGCAGGTGACCAAACCATCGCAACCGCCCTTCCCTACTCTTTGTATCAATTGGTGCTACTCCTACTTGTCTTTGAATTTCTATATTTCTTATTCTATCTTTACGAGTTTTACCACACATCCACCTAAGCATCCTCATTTCTGCTACATTCACTTTATGTAATTGTTGTTGCTTTACTGCCCAACATTCACTTCCATAGAGCATAGCTGGCCTAATTGCGGTCCTATAAAATTTTCCTTTTAACTTAGTAGGAACATGTCGATCACAAATCACTCCCGTTGCACTCCGCCATTTCTTCCATCCAGCTTGGATTCTATGTGTGACATCATTTTCAATGTTACCTTCATTTTGTATGATCGAACCTAGGTATCTAAAGTGGTTTACCCTAGGAACTTCTACTTCCCTAATTTTACTACTCCGTCATCTCGATGTCTAGTGTTTCCAAACTCACAGCTGCATGTATTCAGTTTTCGTCCTACTCAACTTAAAGCCTTTAGATTCTAATGTATTTCTCCAGAGTTCTAATTTCCTATTCACTTCATCTTTAGTTTCATCCACTAAGACAATATCATCTGCAAATAGCATACACCATGGTATATCCTCTTAAATATGTCTAGTTAATTCATCCATAACTAAAGTAAATAGATATGGGCTTAAAGCTGATCCTTGATGTAGTACTATCATAATGGGAAATTCTTTTGTAGCTCCTCCAAATGTCTTTATACTCGTTACTACTCCATCGTACATATCTTTAATAGTGTCTATGTATCTAGCGTGCACTCTTTTTCTTTCTAGAACCCACCAAAGAATATCTCTAGGGACCCTATCATATGTTTTTTCTAAATCTACGAATACCGTATGAAGATCTTTTTTCTTTTCTCTATATTTTTCCAACAATTGTCTTACAAGGAAAATCGCCTCCATAGTTGACCTCCTAGGCATGAAACCAAATTGGTTCTCTGATATTGTTGTTTCTCTCCTTAGCCTATTGTCAATTTTCCTCTCCCACAGTTTCATAGTGTGACTCATGAGTTTAATTCCCCGGTAGTTTGAGCAACTTTGAATGTCTCCTTTGTTTTTGAAGATTGGCACAAGCGTGCTTCTTCTCCAATCCATTGGCATCCGTTTTGATTTTAAAATTTTATTGAAAAGCTTTGTCAACCAAGTCAATCCGTTTTCTCCTAAGCATTTCCAAACCTCTATGGGTATTTCATCTGGGGCCACATGTTTTCCTATTTTCATTCTTTTCAATGCCTCTTTAACTTCTACAATTCTAATATTGCGTGTGTAGTTTACATTTCTTTCTTGGTGTGGGTTTTCATCTATTATAGCATCAACTTGGCCATCATTAAATAAACTATCGAAGTAACTTCTCCATCTCTCCTTAATATCCTCCTCGCGCGTTAAAACATTTTGATTTTCGTCCTTAATACATCTTTCATGACTTAGGTCTTGTTTCTTTTTATCTCTTAATTTGGCTAGCCTATATATATATATTTTTTTGCCATCTTTATTACCTAACTTTGTATATAAATCTTCCATGAAATTTGTTTTAGCTTGACTAACTACTTTTTTAGCTTGTTTTCTAGCTTCTCTATATTGATTGTACGTATCTTCATCTTGACACTTAGGTATTTTCCTATACATATCTCTTTTAGTCTTAATTGCTCGTTGGACATCCTCGTTCCACCACCATGTTTCCTTCTTTGGAGGTCCCAAGCCCTTAGATATACCTAATATGTTTGATCTCACCCTCCTTATGCAACTACTCATTTCTAGCCACATTGTATTAGCATCTAAGTCAAGATTCCAAACATTTTCCTTTAGTAGTTTTTTCTCTAAACTCTACTTGTTTACTATGTTTTAGGTTCCACCACTTTATTCTAGGGTCGCTAACTCTTTTATTCATATTTTTCCGTTGTGTTAGCTTAATATCAAATACTACTAACTTATGTTGGGTAGTAAGTGTTTCACCAGTATTACTTTGCGCCTCTACATAGTTTTCTATCTATTTTTCTTGTTAAAAGAAAATCTATTTGACTCTTGTTATGACCACTACTAAAAGTAATTATATGCGACTCCTTCTTCCTAAAACTAGTATTTGCTAAGACAAGATCATATGCTGAAGCACATTCTAAAATTGATTCTCCTTCTTCATTTCTATTACCGTAAACCAAAACCTCCATGAACTCTCTCAAACCCATCGTTACTTACCCCGACATGCCCATTTAAATCTCCTCCAATAAAAACCTTTTCATCTAATGGTATACTCGCATAAATCTATCCATATCATCCCAAAACTTGTGTTTGATGTTCTCGCTTAATCCTACTTGTGGTGCATATGCGCTAAGTATGTTAATTTTTTCGTCTCCAATAATTAATTTAACTAGAATCAATCTATCCCCCATTCTTTTAACCTCTACGACCTTATCCTTATAATCATTATCCACCACAATTCCTACTCCATTGCATTTTCTATCTATACCAAGGTACCACAATTTAAACCCCGTGCTTCCTATTTCTCTACTCTTTTCTCCTACCCATTTTGTCTCTTGAAGGCAAGCAATATTGAATCTCCTTCTAATCATGGTATCTACTAGTTCTATTGACTTCCCCGTAAGTGTTCATATGTTTCATGTTCCTAAACGAATTTTTTCTCCATTTTGTATTTGTTTTTCTTTTCTATTTCTATTTTGTCTAAAAGATCTAGTGTTCGTATCTATGATTTTGTTTTTGTTTTCGTTTTTGTTTTGAACTAGCTTATTTACCCACACCCGTCCTTTGTGTGGGAACCCTTGCTCATTTTTCTTCACATCCGGGCGACGATGTGAAGGGACTAGCTTCTTTACCCACACACGTCCTATGTGTGGGAACCCTTGCTCATTTTTCTTCACACCTAGACGGCGATGTGAAACACACCCTTGCTCATTTCTCACTACATCAGAGCTCCGATGCAGCGCGTCGCTAGGTGGGAACGCCCCAACATTTATATATGTTTGATCAATTTTCATGAAAAGTGATAAAAGTCTTACGCTGGCTGTCAACCTATCGCAACCCTCCTCCTTTATCTGGACTTGGGACCGGCTATGTAGCGCACATAGTGTACAACATGGGTGGAGTTGAACATGATCTAAACTAAACTCAACAAAATTCATATGAAAAAAGTATAACAAAAAAAAATGTTTAACAAAAACTTTAACAAAAAATAAATCCTAAACTAACACTTCAAACAAAATCCTAAACTAAATTAAACAAAATTCTACAGACTCACCTTCAACAGGCCACCTTTTATCAATCTCCTTCTCTTCTCCAAATCGAAACACTCTAAACCCGATCTCTCTCTGTCCAAATCAAATAACACTCCTTCTATCTCCTTCAACAGCCTCAACAGCCTTGACCTCCTTCTCATTTTCCTCCTTCAATAGCCTCAAACATCTGCTCCTCTCTTAATTTGATCACCAATCCCACCTTCTCCTTCAATAACCCACTTTCTCTCAATCTCCTTCTCTTCTCCAAATCGAAACACTCTCACCCGATCTCTCTCTCCAATTCAAATAACATTCCTTCTCCTTCAACAGCTTCAACAACCGTGACCTCCTCCTTCAACAACCTCACTCTCACCCTTTGCATATCCGATCTGTGTCGTGACCTACACCATTAAGTAGGGAACTAACCCTCACCCAACTTATTCAAACCCGTGACCTACCCCTACTCACAGTAGTTATATTGTCATAGCCTTTCCACAGGACGCAGAGAATATATTCTCTGCATTCTGTGTCGAGAAGAAGATGATTGGGTTACACAGATAGCACCTTCTCCCTACCAACGTAGATATGAGCAACATAAATAGCGCATTCAGAGAATGTGATATTTGTGTTGCTCATATCCACGTGGACCACCCTCGGTTATTAATCAAATGCGCTATTTGTGTTAATATGTTCAATAAACCCACGTGGATTGATTTATCCTAATTACACAATAGCCCATTCCATGAATGCGTTATTCGTGTTATGTGACCAACGTGGCTCATAAACATTGATAACGCCTTTTGAGAATGTGCTATTTACGTGTCCACATGGCTTGGAAAATTGTCTCCCATTGATAGCATATTTTCAAAATGCAATATACATTACTTAATGAATTAAAAGAAATCTACACTTATTTTACTCATTTAAACTATTCTTTGCAGTGCTTCTGTAATTTCTTCTAATTGATGTGGTATACTACCGACCGAGTCTACCAGTTTTGAATCTAGATGTATTAAGAGCATATTTCCAACCCCAAAACTTTATTTCCTCATCTGTAAATTATGTTACGTCAAACATCTATTTTTCCTCCAACCACAAACATTATTTATACTACAAAACTCTATTTTTTATTTTTTATTCTTTCATTATTTATTTGTATAAGTTTTAATAAATTATTTAATCAACAAAAATTAAGAAAAGAAAAAAATATATTCATATTTTTTTGAAAAAGATAATAATCATTGATAATTTTTTACAAGAAATATGTGACCTAAAAAATAATTAAAAAATAAAAATACCCACTAAGGATAAAGTAGTAAGTTGACTTGGGTTAAATGCAATTGCAAACCCTAGAAACCCTAAATATATTAACTTGTTATAATCTAGTGAGCCACCCTAATACACCAATTCTCTCAACACAAATCAACCAGGGAGTTAAAGGGAGATCTTCAAGAGGATTGGAAGGGAAAAGGGACACGTGTACTAGAAAGAACACCAAGAAGGTATGTCTTTATTTTTCTAGCAACCATTAATGGTGGAAATCATATTTTCAATGTCTTGAATATCATTAATGGTGTATCTTGGAGCACAACCACAACTAATGGAGGGATTGTGTTTTAAGAACCCAATCGAGTTTGGAACTCCTTTTGAGGAGATCGTAGAGTTTCGGCACGTGAAATCGCGCATTAAAGTGACGCCAACCAACACATCAATATCGACAAAAGGCGGTAGAAACATTACCGTCGCCGCCTGTGCATCGCTATCGGAGAGGGGGAAGGGCCTCCTAACGGCATTACCATGTTGGCACGCGCGCACATACCAAGGGGCCCATGGCCCCATGTCCGAGGTCGATTGGCCCCTGGACCGTCTAGGGGCTAATCATCCCTATCTTCAAACTAGGGGCTTGTCCGGCCCCTGCACCAAAACTAATGGCCTATATGCCCTTGGTTTTTTTATTAAAAAAATTAAAATTTTAAAAAAAGATGGGCAACCAACGGCGCTTCCAGAGACCTAACGAGTGGGCGCCAACCCCAAAGACCCCGTATAGGGCAACATGAGACCCACGGGGACCCCAAATCAAATAAAAAATGAGAGAGAACTTTAATTGTATAGTTGATTTGTAGTGTTGATGTAATGTTTTAAATGTCTAGATATGCAAGGAAGTTCGCAAAGGACTCCGAGCACACAAGGACCAAGAAAGTCTAGTTCGGCGAGTCAAGGTAAACGGGAACTCCACTCATCTATTAAATGTGGCTTGCTATTTGTATATTTAGAATTCATGATTTTAACTAAAGGACTTGGGTGGGGTTATTACCTACCTTGTTTGACTTCATATAAGGCATCTTGGGGAGCCATAATTGTATGGTGGAACCAAGTCACCTTACATGTTTAAAGGCCACTTGGGGAGCCATAGTGACATGGTGGAACTAAGTCACCTATTTTTGCAAGGCCCTCTTGGGGAGTCGTGGATGCACGATGGAACTAAGTCACCCGGGCCTTTTGAGGAGCCATGGACACACGGTGGAATCAAGTCACCTATGCATATTTATTATACTTTGATCATTTGCTCAATAAGGGGAGGTAATGACAAATGAGACAATGGACTTGCATTTATAACTATTACTCTCTACGTATCTCTCTTGTAACCCTTTGCATGCAAAAGTTAATCTTCTTATGTTTTACAACTCTTGAAATTCCATATCGCTGCTTTAAGTTACTTTATGAATATGATATGCTTACTCTTTATGGAAATTAATGGCATGCTACATATTTCAATGCTATTTTGATTTTAAATGCACGCTAGCTTTATTTTGCTTTATATGTAGTACTTGCATGTTTAATATTTGAACATAGTTCTTCTCTTATTGGGCTTCGTTGGTTCTTTACTTCGCCCCACTTACACTATAGGTTCATCTACGAGTGTGATAGATCATGGCAAGGGGAACACCATCACTTGAAGTCTCCTTGCAGTGTGAGCCTCGCATGATATATCTACTACTTGTTCTGAAAACTATTAATAAGGGTTGCAATCTAGGCAAATATGTTAGGTAGTTAAACCTTTCTTTAGTTACTTAGATACATTGATAAGCATGTGAAGGTTTTGGAGATTTCATATTGTTTTTATTTGCTTAGGTGAATTTGAAATACCTGATAGTTTAGTTTATGTTGACATATGATATTTATTGAAATTCCAAATTCTGCATTCTTTTGCTATATTTTCTATATGTTATTCTACAGGTTGTTTAGGTGTACCGACAATTATTTGTATTTGGTTCAAGTATTGGGTCTAAGTGGTAGTCTGGGCTGAGCGACCCAACCTTAAGTCGGGAAAAGGTCGTTTCAAAATAAATAAATAAATAAAAGAATAGAACTATTTCGGCATTCGATGAATAGTGGAACACTAAAATAGAGTAGGAAATAGAGTCTAGTTGGAGCAACATGACTCTATTTCCACCAACCGAATTTTAAAATAGAGTTTAGTTGAGTTGGCCTAAGAAGCAATTAATTATAATAGTAGAACCACATATCTATAATGTTTTGTGTATTATGATATGGTTCAAAGTACAATATAAATATAAGTTAGTACAACGATCCAAATGAGTAAGATATGAAAGCTAGCTATGAGATAATATAAGTTTGGAAAGCTAGTTGTGACAAAATTTGGGTGAGATAATATAAAGATTTTGCTGATATGGTGGAGAGTAAATCAAGGTTGATGTCGATCTTTTACACGCCCCCGCAAGATGGAGGATCTATTGGATACGCCAATATTCGATTAAAAATGAAGAAAAATATTGTGTTCTAATGGCTTCGTAAGCATTTCGGCAAGCTGATCTTTTGTATTGATGTGCAAGATACGAAGTAAGTCGTCAACAACACTTTCACGAACAAAATGATAATCTAGAGAGATGTTTCATGCGGGAATGATACATTGTGTAGCATCTCCTATCCCGATTAAGGCGATACCCGGCCTGAAACCCTAATTAAGCCTCGGTACACTAGTCGGACTCAATTAGAGTAACAGTAAAACCGTCCTTCACACCTGATAATCACAAATACAATATATCATATATCGAATAATACATAATTGAAAACGCATCGAAATTAAAAATATTTTGATAAAACATATGATGTACAAAAATCGGGTGATGCTCGTAATCATATCAACTATCATCTAAATATCCATGTATCAATGAATAGAAATATGAAACCAAAGCATATATATCTATTCAGACATTGAAAATTATATAAAAATACATAACAAAATGCACGTTTAAAGGTTAATTGCAACTATATCCGTGACTTTTTTTTTTCTTTTGCATTCAAAAGAAGAGTTGTAGACTTCCGTCACCTGGGATTACGACCCACAAAATCACACGTCTGTGATTCTATGGTGTATCAAGGTATACGGTAGCTACCCACTCTTAAATGGAAAGTATCAATCGGTTAGCATCACGAATTTAAGGGAAAGCTATTGGTTGGCCTCCCAATACCTCGATCGTCAACCCTAATCGGATTCCCCCGTTGCACCCCTCTCCGAATTCACCTTTCGATATAAAACGATAGGAAAGCAACAATTGAGTACCTCAAGGTTACTGAAGGGTGTCGATAGCTAGCCAATCACATTCATCGTCACTCCAGTCTGATTCGCCCGTCGTACCTCTTTCTGGATAATTTCTCATAAAAATCAGTTCAATAACACATTCAAGTCACGATACATTGCTCCATTTCCCTGTCCATAAACTACGTGCACTAAACATGGCTATTTTACGATGTATAATTGATAAGAGTATGAGTTCCACTTACTTGTGCCGAGCTTTTCTAATTTTTTACTGATTTACACAACTCCCGAAATTCGTTCACTTTTTCCCGTCGACCAATAACCTAAAATACACAAATTTTCATTAATTTGGGTTCGATATTGTTAAATTAAAAACCTTAAACTAGTCCCATTTGAATGTGGAACCAATTTATCAAATTTTAGACCAATGTGACCATTTTACGTTTTTCGAGGGAAAAACTCCGTATAAAGTCTAGCTCGAAACCTCGAATTTTTAATTTTTATATATATTCATCAATTTCTATTTATTTAATTAAAATATTATTTTTTAGAATTTTTGCTTATTTCTCTTGAATTTTTCCTCTATTTTCCAGCATTTTTTTTTTTTATCAGAAAATGTGGTTTGGGCCTTAACCGAACCGAACCAAACTGGCCCGATTCAGGGCTAACCCCCCTTCATCATCATCAATACCTCTATCTCTGCTGAATTCTTTTTAAAGTGGCCACTGGGGTTGGATTTACCTAACCCCAGGGCGTTCTCGGACAGGGAGACGGCTCAGTCGTTTCATCCCTCGCATCCCATCTCCATCATTAACTCATCAAACTACATTAACAACCCACGGCACAACAACAACAACATCATCTAAAACAACAACAACGTACAAACTCACTTTCGCATCATGTTGATCTCTCAATTTCTCTATGCTTCTCAGTCCTCCCTGGTTCGAAACCTCTCCTTCATCTCACGGTTTTCTTTTATTTTCTTCTCTGATCGAATGAGACCATTTGTGTTTTGATTTGAGGATAAATATGAGATGTCCTCGAGATTCGCATCGCATAAATCTAAAGGCAAATCTAATGGTTCAATTCATTTTATTTATGTTTTGGTTTTTTTCTCGAGATACATATTACGCATCTCGAGGCTGATCTTGTGGCTATTAACCAAAAAAACAAAACATTAATTACATCCTAACCGCCATACTTAGGATCAAATATATTAATTTCCTCGAGATACGCATCTCGAGATAAATCTATAGCTTTTATTTTGACATACAAACTTATGTATGCACCACTTGATTGTCTTTGTGATGTGGTTACATGCATCTCAAGGCGTGAAAAAATCTCTCCAACCTAACCAACATACACTTCCTCGATTCTCACGCTATGCATATCTCGAGGCAAATCAAATGTATAGTTTCATTTAATTTAAACTTTAGGATTCTTTTATATTTATTTATATATAACTCATATATATACAAATATGCACACTATTGTACGTCCCAAACGCGTCACCCTCGACCCTTCGTATCACTAAGTGCCCACCAATTATTTATTATTTATTTATTTTCAATATATATTTATATATAAGTCTATATCAACACTCCTATGACTTTGTTGTGCACGCTACCCCACGACTCGTGTGCATCACCTTTGACCAACACGGTATTATGCATCCCATAATTTATCAATTATTCAATTATAAGCTAATTAATCTAATTAATTTTCAATAAATACTAATACACATTATACGAATGCCAAACATCACGCAAATCCATACACACGCTATTTGAGACAAGCCGAGCTCAACCACGAGCCTAACTCGGGTTAATTAGAAATCGAATTAAAGCTAATCGCCTACTTAAAGTAATGGGTCGTTACACATTAGATTTGCACAAAAATATGTAGCTCTTGTGTTGTCACATAGTAGTGTGGAAGGTTAGTTGATAGAAATGCCCAATTTATATAACAAATTTTGGACCCGAAGAATCTTAGCCGCTACATTTGCAAGTGATCTATATTCAGCCTCCGTTGACGACCAAGAGACAAACTTTTGACGATCAGAACTCCAAGTAATGACGTTGGAACCTAAATAAATCACATAAGCTGCAATAGAATGACCAATATCCATATTCCCACCCCATTTAGAGTCAAAAAACGTTGTAGGGCGAGTTTAGAATCTCATTTGAGGAATAAGCCATGGTGTATAATGCATTTTAAATAGCGTAGAACATGTATAACAGCATGCACGTGTGTTTGAGTAGGAGCATGCATGAATTGAGATAATTTATTCACCGTAAAGGAGACATCCGAACGAGTGAAAGCTAAATATTGAAGTGAATCAACAACGCTACTATAAGTGGTGGCATCAATTTTTTGTGAGCCAACATCAAGACGCAATGCCTCATACGAGTTCAATAGAATGCTAACTTCATTGGCGCCAACCATGTTGAGTAGATCACTTATGTGTCGATGTTGTGATAAGAAAATGCTAGATGGGGTAAAGTTGACCTCTACTCTTTGAAAATGATGGAGTGAACCCAAGTCCTTAATGGAAAACCTGCGAGCTAAGCTTTAAACAAATTGATCCAAGAACTTGGAGTTGTTGCCAGTCAGCACAATATCATCTATGCATACCATAAATTATGCAATTATATCATTCTGATTAAACATAAAAAAAGAAGCATTAGCAAGAGGCTTTACAAATCCTAATTTGAGGAGAAAAGACTTGAGTACATTGTACCAGGCATAAGGTGCTTATTTAAGTCTATAAAGTGTCTTACAAAGCTTGCAGATATGAGTAGGAAATTGAGAATGAGAGTACCCCAGTGGTTCAGTCACGAGTCATATTGTGACGACCCCTTCTCAAATTAGGGCACCTCCCGGCCCAATCCCTTTATTAAGCCTTAACCACACCGTATAGGACCCAACAAGGAATTAGTCAGCCTCTTTAACATCTTATTACCGATCAATTATTCATTGTTCAAATAGATATAAGCATATACTTATCCTATGTAAGTTCTTAAATCATAGTTAATTAAAATTTTCTAACTTAAAAGTTATGCAGTGGAAGTCTTATTAATTCGACTAATGGAAGCTTATAATATGTAGCCTAACCTTTGTGAAAAAACCAGGAAATTGAGATCACATGCATATATAATGAAACAACGATATATAAAAACATGAATCTGGTCAAGGTGTCTATCACTCCCCAAACTATATCATATATATAGCGGTAATACATCACAACTCAAAACCTACATAGTCTGATGTAGCAGCACTCCACTGGCTCAGAGGTAGTCGTCGATCTTCTCTTTGTCTGGTCTGCTACTTGACAGATCTACACCCACCGTCATAAACTAGAGAGTGACTACTTGAAAATATTAACTAATACTAAGAGAAATTTGTTCACATTCCCAAATAATCAATAAGTATAAATTGCATAATAAAAGCAACTAAACTGAAAGGAAATCATGCAAGAAGATATTTTAGTTAAACAAAATAAAACTTAATTTAGGCTAAGTAGTAATGATCTAGGGTCAGTCGGTCATGATCTTCATCACATCATCCTTTCCACTATATATATGGACGGAGCTGTGATATACATCATCTTTTGAAGGTTGTATCTACACAGTACAATATGCCTTTTTAATTATCCCAAATGTCTGTCACTGGGATGTATACTTGCCAACAAACCTAAGTCTTACAACTTGTGAAGTCACCCAAGTTATGCTTGCCAACAACCCCGAGTCTCATACCCCGTGTCTTACGCAAGATATTGGAGAAATCCCAATCACCCTGAAAAGTCTAGTGACCCCCGTATGCCAGCTGAATTTCTATCAATAAGTGACCTTAGACACGATAACCACCTTCATTTTCAAGGAACAACACGGTATTGGAATACAACAAGTACAATTGCATAACTAATGCACAAAGGATATAGATTCACAATCCTATGTACAACTACCCAATAACATGTTATTTCACGACCACCAATAATAAACATCAATAATAACAAAACACATGAATCGGATTCAATGAAATCATTCTATCAATAAACTATGCCATGAAACAACCTCATATAATGAGAAATGAAAACAAGTCATGGCACACGGAGTATAAGGATAGTTCAGTTCAAATAACTGAGAATGAATTTTGTAAATAAGAATGAAATGTAAAGAAATCTCTCAAATCAGTTTACTTACAAACACACGCAATTTCTTATGCTACTTCGGCCCTCCAACACCTCGAAACTCGTATTTAAGTCCTCGTAGCTCTTCCCTAAGTTCCTGACATCAATTTATATGTTTTTGAGTGTGTTTGGACCTATACTTAGTGTTTTAGAATCATTTCTAGTGTTTTAGTCACTTTTGAAAATTGCTGATTTTTGTTGTCACAGCAATTAGTGCACTATCCAGCCATATCTAGTGCGCTAATCAATATTAGCTTGCTAGATTTCATACATAGCGATATGTGCAGTAAAACCCAAAATTCTGCAATATGAATTCTGAATTTTATCAACACATAGGCTATGCTGATGCCTTAGGGACCCTCATACACACCTCTAGAGTTCCAAGACATCTTTTACAACATAAAACAACAACCCATAGCATCAAATACATGAATTCATGGAATTTGAGCTATGTTAATGGAGTAGGAAGTTACCAAGCTTGAAGAACACTAGCTGAAACTTGATATTCTTCTTCAATTTCACTGGTTGCTGATCTTCTTCCTCTCCAGCAGCCTCTCCTTCACTCTAGCAAGGTTTTCTTCTTGATGAAGCAATCAAAATGAGAGAAATGAGAGATGCTTATGTTGATCAAACCCATATATATATATATATATATATATATATATATATATATATATATATATATATATATATATGGTTTAGATATGGTTAAATGATAGCCCTTGATTACTTTGTGCACACGTATCTCGAGGCTTAACTTGTGGACCTCCTCCTAACACATGTCCCACTAGTTCATGTTTAAGTGACACCAAACAATACTCAATTGGTATTGAAGCATGTTGACTCGTGTCTCAAAGCATATCAATTGCCTTATGTTTTAAATTATAAACTTAGGTGTATCAACTCTAAATCAACCATAACTATACAACATACTTATCATAACCATATAAAAAGCTTGTACCAACTTACCACATCACTCTCAACCTCGATTCCTAGCTAACACGTACATCGAGGCATTTTCGCGCTCATGTCTCGACACCTATAAATAGTTAGAAGTGACGTAGTAGTCTACATGCATACATTACACTAGGCATACACCACAACAAATATAACATTACCTCAGCCATCTCGCCTCGGTCATGACACGTATCTCGCAAGCAGGTCCCACGTTATGGGTCATTTGATCCTAATTAAGTAATTAAACCTTAATTAGCATTTTGGGCAGTGACACATATAAACATCTTCATGAAGTGTACCATAAAGAAATGCATGCATTATTTACATCTAATTGCTGAAGGGGCATTAAACTCCGCATCTATAGCTTTCTTCCAAAGAGGATTTTAATGGCTTAAGTGATAGTATATGGTTCTAAGATGAGGATGAGTTATTGTAATATTTCAAATTGTGTTTACGCGTACATGTTGGATGAGGATTATTAGCGACGATGGGACTAAGATGAGGACTTGTATGTGGTGAATTTGCTAACATTGGGGGTAAAAGAAGGTGATGATGGGATAAAATGAGTGTTAGTTGAAAGAGGGCTAGGAGTTGACTGAGGTGGTGCTGGGGAAGTGTCATTTGAAAGGGGGCTAAGTGTTAAACGTGTTGTTGTGACGGCCCCTTCCCTAATCTAAGGCACCGCCCGGCCTAATCCCGTAATTAAGCCCCAAATCCTAACCACATAGGACTTAACTACGTATTAGTCAGCCTTTCTATCCAAATCTCCTTAACTACTTATGTTTAAGATAAATAAAATATATGTCACTTATAATTGAATTTCAAACTCAATTGAAAACTTATTAAAAGTTATAAAATTTAGCGGAAGTCTTAACAAATTATAAGGAAACAATTATTAAAAATCTTAAGTGTGGAAACCAGGAAAACAACGATCACATACATATATAACAAAATGGTGAATATAAACAGTGTGATGTCATCATAAGTCTGGAAACTAAATGCTCAACCCTATATACAACCCCAAAGTGTATCAAAAACATAACTGTATAATACATAAAATATCAAAACCTACAAAATCTCGATGCAGAGGTACATCGCTAGCTCAGAGGTAGTCGTCAATCTTCTCCTTACCCAGTTTGCTCGTCGACGGCTCTGCACCCACCGTTATAAAAAGGACGGTGAGTACAAAAAGTAATAGTAATCCCCGTTGACAAATTCATTTACACTTCCAAAATAAACAAAGTGGTATTTAAAAGCATAAATTTGATAAAGAAAGACTAGTACCACAATTATGCTAAGAAATACCACAGTTAAACAAGTGAAACCGACACAAGGCTAAATAGTTATAATCTAGATTTAGTCAGTTGTGACCTACGTCAGTGAATCTTTAGCCACTAAAGGACGTGCGTGGTGTTGAACAGTTTAATATCATTAGGGACTCTAACCCCAGCTTCATCAGGGACTCTAACCCCGGTATCATCAGGGACTTTAACCTCGTATATGGGCAACCCCAGGGACTCCAACCACGTGTGTCGATCAACTCATAGTGCAATGGACTCTAGATTCTATAACTACTTTATAAATCCAAAAAAATGACTCATTAAGGATTTCAAGAATTGGCTATGCTACAAAGCAAAAAATCCTCCAAAGAATACAAGTCCATAAAACCAATTATAACTCTACAATTCTTAATAGCATGCTATTTGTACTACATTTACTGTAAAACAACAAGAAATGACATATAGCACATGGAACAATTCAAAAGAATTCAATTTATCAAAATATCATGGAAACCAAGCTTGACAAGTGAGGAATAACAAATTAGTCCATGATATGATAGTACAAAGCTAGATATAATCAATATAGACTATAATAAACAAGTTAAAATTGGAAATGAAATGTAAATAAACAATCAACGGGTATACTCACATCAAACAATGTAAAGTCAACGGGGATACTCTCAAGTTCTCCAACAAGTTTCATTCTCTCCTAAGCTTGTAAAATGAAAAGATGTGGTTTGCATGAATTGATCTCTAATTATATATATGAAATGGATATGGTTGAATGATAACCATTAATCTAATTACACACACGTATCTCGAGACATATCTAATGGTATGCCTCTTAACATAGGTCCCACTTACCTCCACTAACTTAATCTAAATAATTACAAATTGGTAACTTAATTGGTTTCTAGAATGCTAATATGTGTCTCGATGCAAATCACATGGCTATTGCTTTAAAATGCTAACTTAGGTTGCATTTAATTAAAAATCAATTATAGCCACATTAAAGCCAATATATAAATCATATTAAACTTAAAATAAACTTACCACATCACTATCTACCTCAATCCCACATCGACACACAACTCGAGGCACATCCTCACTTTCATCTTGACACCTATACACAAGTAGGAGTGACTTAATAGTCTACACATATACAATACACTATGCATACACCACAATATATCTAACATATACCTTAACCATCTAGTCTCAATCAATGCATATATCACAATGCGCGTCCCATGTCGCGGGTCGGTGATCATGATTACGAATAATAAGCAAGATTAGAAATTCAGGCCGTAACAGATGTGTCATTGTTGAGGTTATAGCCGTCATCAATGGAAGACATGTAAAGGAGTAGTGATAGGTGATGGAGATGGTTGGGACGGTGTTGAAGAAGTGGTAGAGGAATCAATGTGACGAGCAAACTCCAATGATGAATTGCACATCCTTGAGGAAAAAACATGTTTAACAAATTGCATATGACGAGATAAATAAAAATGATTGGTAGCGGGATCCAAGCACTTGTATGCCGATTGAGACATAGAGTACCCAAGAAAAATATAAAGGGTTGATCTAGCATGTAATTTAGATTAGTTATAAGGTCATAGACAAGGATAACACAAACAACGAAATAGCTTTAACTTCTTGTAATTTGGAGATTTGTTGAATAGTCAAGAGAAAGGGGTGGAAAATTCTAAGACCAGTTTCGAAAGTCGATTTATTAAATATACCGCAATCTGAAAAACATAGGACCAGTATTGAGAGGGAACCGATGCAAAATGAAGTAATGTAAGACCTCTTTCAACAATATGTCGATGACGCAGTTCGAAAGTGGCATTATGTTTGGGTGTATAAGGGGGAGAAGTGAAATGAGAAATGCCACAAAAATTGAATAAAGAAATAAGTTTTTGATATTCCCTGCTATTATCAGAAAAATTTGATTTTATTGTGGTTTGGAAATGATTTTCAACCAAATTTTTATATGAAGGAAATAAAGTAGAAACATCAAATTTTTTCGCCTGAGATACAACCAAACATATTTTGCGAAATGAACAAGAAAATAACATAATATGTAAAAGCATCATTTGATTTAGTGGTTGGTCCTCAAACATCAATCTAAATGAGGCCCACTAAGGGCACCCCACCATTTCATGAAGGCACCCAAGTATTTTGTAAAATTTCCAGCTAAAATGGAAAAGACCATTTTGCCCCTTAATATATATTGATTCAAACCCCACAAACCATTTTGAAAAAAGAAACAGGGGCACCCCACCACCAATATCTGAGCACGTGAACCATAAAGCGGCATTACGTTTGGCGAGCGTTTATCGATTCTTGCAGCTTGACATCATCCGACAGCGAGGTAACAATGTTTGACAACCATATGATGCTTTGATGGAACTGTTAATTTGATTAAAACTGTGAAATTGATGATTTGTTTGTCAACGTAAAGTTTGGTAAATTCGACAAATCCGAACTTGTTTGCACTATATAATGGAAGATTGTACTGCTCTGGTGCAAGAGGAGGTTGAACTTGAGGTAATTTTTGAAATTTAATGTGTTTTTTATGCGATTAATCAAATTTTATGTCGATGTGTGCGATTGATTCGGCCTCGCAGGACCGAGATGTAGAGAAACGTCTCGGTCAGAAAGGACCGAGATGTCTACATAGTTCACGGAATGGAGTGAACGATACATAGTGGCAGTCTCGGTATGGGACGATCGAGACTACGAAGGAATTCTCGGTTGTACATGAGCGAGACTATGTTTATAGTGCCGGACCTGTACAACCGAGAACTTATTTTTTGGGGCTTTTTTGGTGATTGTGCTATACATTTTGGTTGATTATAATGTTACACTGTTTGTATTACAGGTAATGCCGGTTTGTACCTTATTTCCATACTACAAGGACACGTTTACACCTTGTAGGTCATTCCCCTCTAAAGAAGCGGCTATTTCATGGCTTCAAATGATAGGCCGGGAGAACATGTTTGTGCTAGTGACAAAGCACTCTGATGTCGGGGGCATTAAGCGCAGGGGAATGGTAAAACTTGCGTGTGAGAGGTCTGGAACATATAGGGGAATGTCTCAAAGAGTAGGGAAGGGGAAAGTGGCAAAAATTTCTTCGAAAGCAAGAAATGAAGAAGAAGAGGAAAATGAGAGGACTCAAACTGGTACGAAAAAATGTGGATGCCATTTCCTTATCAACATAAAGGAAAATGCTGACTCCTTGTGGTATGTCACTATTATATGTGGGAGGCACAATCACGACTCCGCGAACAACTTGGACGACATTCATTTGCCGAAAGATTGGATAAGAGGGAGCAGGAGGTTGTGGTGCAGATGACAAAGGGGAATGTGAAGCCAAGAGACATCCTAAATACGTTGAAGCGAGGAGATGTTAGAAACGTATCGACAATGCGGACAATATATAATGCAAGACAAAAAGTCTGAATTGAGGATGCGGGTGGGAAGACTCAAATGCAACGAATGTTGAACATCTTGGAGAAGAATAAGTGGATGTCCTGGCATAGGAAACATCCTGATATGAATGTTGTCACCGATTTATTTTGGTCAAATCTCGATTCAATAAAGTTGCTAAGGTGTTTCTCATCGGTAATTTTGATGGATTGCACGTACAAAACAAATAGGTACCGAATGCCTTTGTTGGAGGTTGTTGGCATCACTTTACGCATTTGACGTTCTCCGTTAGGTTTGCATTCATATCATCGGAGAGTCATGCGAATTATGTTTGGGCACTTGAGAACTCGAGATCCATATTAGATGGGTGGTCTAAACCTGACGTGTTTGTTACCGATAGGGACTTATGTAACGGCTTAAAAATTTGACTTGTGCCACGTGTCAAATCAAGGTCGTATGTGGGACCCACTCGTCGAAATACGTATGTCCGAATCCAATTTGAGATGATAATGCTAACTATGCGAGGAATTCGGTGAGCCGAAGAACGAACGGGACGCGCCTCGAGTCGCGTGTTAATGTGGGATATGCATCGTGATGCGTGTAGCATGAGTATCGAGAGTTTGAAATGAGGCGGGTTGGTGCCTCGAGATGCGCGCAACTTGGCGGTTGAATTTACCTCGAGATTCGTGTTGCACGAATGTCGAGGGCACTTTTGATTTGAAATCAAAAAGAAAATAAAAGAAAATGTATATATATATATATATATATAAATAAATAAAAGAGAGAATAAGATTGAAAAGAAAAAAAAAATAGGGCCGCTAAGGGCACCCCACCTATTAATGAAGGCACCCAAATTTTTTGTAAAAATTCCAAAGAAAACTGGAAAAGACCCTTTTGCCCCTGTATATATAATGATTCAAATCCCACAAATTATTTTGACAAAGAAAAAGGGCACCCCACCACAAGGTTGAACCACAAATCCACACCGCGTTTGTCGGCTTTTTATCGATTCTTGCGGATTGACATCATCCGACAAATGAGTTAACAATGTTTGACAACCATATGATAGTTTATTAGAACTGTTTAGTTGTGGAAAACAATGAAAATGATGATTTGTTTGTCAACGTAGGGTTTGGTAATTTGCTCAAATCCGAACTTGTTTCCACTATATAATGGAGGATTGTACTGCTACGGTGCAAGAGGAGGTCGAAGTTGAGGTAATTTTGCAAATTTATTGTGTTTTTTTGCGGTTATCTGAAGTTTCTGTCGATGTGCGCGATTGTATCGACCTCGCAGGACCGAGATGTATGGTGATGTCTCGGTCCTAAAGTACCGAGAGGTGTACTTAGGTCACGGTATGGTACGCCGCCAAGTACAACCGAGAGTATGAGCACATTCTCGGTTGTACACCACCGACACCACATTACCTACCACTAATTGTAGCTCTCGTCATGTCTCGGCGAGAGAACTAGAGTACTCTCGCCCATGCGTAACCAGAGACACCGTGAACTCTTCCGGCCTATGTGGCCAAGACTTCGAGTTCCCAAAATGTAGCTTCGTCTCGGCCATGCGAGGCCGAGACAGTTAGCACAGTCTCTGGCCTGTGTGGCCGAGAACCGCGAATTCCCCTTTCTTTAACTATTCAACCGAACCCTAACTTGGAGACGAAATCGGCTCACACCACGACCCTACGAACTGCAAAAAAAATGTAAACCGAAGGAGAAACACAAGGCGAGACACGGGAAATTAATTTCGATTTGCATGATTTAGTAACTTAAATGTACAAATGGACACCAAGGACTTAGGAGTCGGGTGTCGGGTGGGCAAATCGAGACGCGAGCGACGTTTTGAGGTTCGCGTTTCTCGAGGTTAGTAAACCAGTTAGGGATTTATACAGTATTTCATTTCTCTCCATTGACTGTTATTGTTTACTGTTACGAGATAGCTTTATTGTTGTTCACTGCTTTGTGATGATAGCTATCCGTGGACTTGTTATTGATTGAGTGGGTCCATTGGCAAGCGAGTCGTGGTTATTGTTTATCTGCGATATGAGCTCTTATTCGTACGCCGTCGATATCTCCCAATTGAGTGTACGTTGGGGGCTCTTATCCGGGACGTAGATATCTCATAGTCGCAAGGGTTAGGGCTGGGAGGCATGGGGCTCGTCCTAAACCCGAGTCTGCTGGGCTTGTACCGCGACTCAACGACTTTTTGTCGAGACTCCTTGTTATTGGGCAGCACTCATCGATGGATTGTTTACAGTCTTGTATATTCATGCGTTCTTGATTTCTTTCATTCTATTTGCATGAATTTGACTGCTTTGGATATTGTGAAATGTTGTATATCTGTCCTACTGGATTTACTTACCTGGGCTCGTCATGCTTATGTTTGACCGAGTGCAGTGTCGCGGACGAGTAGCAGAGGAAAGGCTTCATAGTTAGGTGAATTTTTGTATATTTTGTATTTACTTTCCTCTGATGATATTTACTGGGTTCCACAATTAGGTTGCCTCACTTTATGTATCATGGTTGAGTTATTTAATGTATAGTTGCTTCCGCTAAATTGTAAAACTCGAGAAATATTAATAACTCAACTATAAAATTGTGAATTTACGTATAATGATGGGTTGAAAGGCTGACTAGGCTCTTGTTGACCTTGCGAGACTGGCTCGGGGGTCCACGTGAGTTTAGGCCGGGCGGGGCCCAATTTGTGAAAAATTGGGGCCGTCGCAACTTAGCCCTTATTAGTGCCATTGAAGAATTATTTCCGTTATCGTCTCACTTCTTTTGCTCTTGGCATATCAACAAAGTAGTATTAGCAAAGACTAAGAAGATGTTTGGGGAGAACGATGGTTTTGCTCGTTTCTTGGATAGGTGGACGAACGTGATGTATGCCAACTCGGAGGCCTTATTCGAAGTTAGGATGAATGACTTGCGTTGTGAGTTTGGGAATGTTAAGGGTCTTACTGATTACTTGGACAACACATGGGTAAAAAACTACAAGGAGAAATTTGTACCTGCATGGACAAATAGAATTATGTAATTTGGGGAAACAACAACGCAGAGGGTTGAGTCTGCGCATTTGACTCTGAAGCTACACCTTGGCAACGGTCAGGCCAATTTTGAGACTTTGTGGAATGTGGTTGATGGCATCCTTAGAATCCGACACAACAACATCAAGGCATCATTTGAGCTAAGTTTGAATGTGGTACAACACGAATACATTGATGAGTTATATTGACGATTGCGTGGTTATGTCTCTCAACGGGCGCTTAAGTTAATTAGAGATGAATTGACACGTGGAGAGGATGTTGGTCACGACTCCACTCGTTGTGGTTGCGAGATACGTACCATACATGGCCTTCCTTGTGCACACGAGCTAAACCATCATAAATTTGCTGGGTCGCCCATCCCTCTTGAGGACATTCATGTTTATTGGCGAAAGTTGAGTATGATACATGAGAATCCTGTGGATCGGTCTGGATACAACGTGCACGATGAGATTGAACGGGTGTTGCAAAAGTTTCATACTTGCACTGATGAGGACGATCGCCTCAGGATTATTCAGCAGCTCAGGGAGATTAGTCGACCTTCGTCTACACTAGGTGTTGTGCCAGCGGCGAAAATAAAGACAAAGGGAAGGACACCGGGGTCTTCAATCGGAGGTAAGGCAGGATCGAAGAGAAAACACGATAATGACGATTCTTCCACGACTAGATTTCCGAGCGGATTTGAGTACGTGCTTTCCACAGAAGAGGCCTCTAGTTCGAGGAAGAAGAAAAGCAAAGTTGTTCCTAAAATGCGTCGTGCCAGTCGACGCACGCAAAGTGCATCCAACATGGCTTATACTCATTGCATAGAACCATATTGGTTGGCATATGTTGAGAGCACTATCGATGTGCTAGCTGATGGAAATTGTGGATATCGGTGTGTTGCCTCTGGGCTTGGACTTTTCGATGTAGACGATTGGAGGATTGTTCGTAGAAGGATGTATGACGAGATTATCGGGAATGAAAACCTTTGGCGGGAAGTGCTTAGAACGAGTTACGAGACTGTCAAGATTGTTGTGCATTGTCCAGGTAATCAAGTTGGTGCATCTTTCAAAGAATGGTTGACACTTCCAGACATGGGATTGTTAGTATCAACCACATTCAATATCATTCTTGTAAACATCTCGCATGGGAGTGCCTCGACATTTCTACCTCCGCGTAGTGCTCCACCGTCGTCGTTGCACAGCAGACTTATCATTGCCATGATAAATGACAGGAATATCCATTGGATTAGGGTAAGTTCTATGATTTTTTTTTGAATTATTTTGTTTCCCCCTTAATCGAGTTTGTGACAATATTTTCTATGTTCTACTGTTCACTTTGATAGGTGAAGTTGCGTGTGAATGCATTGCTGCCATCCTTATATCCATCGTGGGACCGGTATGTTGAGGAGTGTGCCAAAGGTTGGTTAGATGGATTCGTAATTCGAGATATCGCGCCCCTTGCAACTGTTGATGAAGGCACCATATCCGTGGTAGATTTAGGTACACCGTAGTATAAAACTTGTACCTAGCTATGTTGATATATAATGAGTTAAGTTTCGGTGCAAATTGTCGTATTGTTGTACATTTTGATTCAAGTAAACTTTGTTTAAATGTTATATTGATATATAATGAGTTAAGTTTCAGTGCAAATTGACGTCTCGGCACACAAAGTATGTGACCGACAACAAGGTCTCAGTTGTAGTTCACCGAGAACAAACGTAAAGAATCGGCAACGAATTGCCGAAAGTGATGCCTCTCGTCGACATGTGCGCGACTATACGCAGGGATTCTCGGTCATAGTTAACCGAGAGTTAATTTCTCATCTCGTTACCTTCACACCGAGAGCATTTGGTCGCCATGTTCAACAACTGCACAGGAATAGCTCGTCAACCAATGCCCGAACATATTGGCATAATGTGGGTTGTGACTCACCGAAAGTCTCATATAAGTTTTGTCCATAAATAACCGACACATTGGATAATATAGGATCAATGGACTTTCTCGGCCAGACCACACCGAGAAACCAGCGTTTGTTTCGGTTGGTCGAAACCGAAAATACCTAAGAGGTGTCGGACCTGAATGACCGAGACACCATCCGAACCAAAAAAAACTAAGAGGTGTAAACCAAAATGAGCAAGATAGTAGCCAACATCCTGAATATCAACTATAACAAATGTAAAACATCAAGTAATGTAAAACATTTGTCCAAACTGTCATCCAACATACATCAAATAATTCAAACTGTCATAAAACATTCATCCAACATACATCAAATTATCCAAACTGTCATAAAAGCCTCATCAAACAATTAAATCTCCACGTTACGTCAAAGTATCCAAATTGTCTCAAATGTGGGCCTACTTCCTCAAACAATAAAATAAATATCTAAGTTCCCTCAAACACTCATTGCTTTGGTTTCTTCAAATTCTTCATTTGGTACTCCTTCCCAAGAATTCTCTTTGGGGGGCGAGCATCCACCGTGGCGGGCGGAGCATTAGCCGGGGTGGAGTGTGCAGAAGTGCTACCATGCTGGGACTGCCTAGGGCCTGCTTCGGTAGGGGCGGATGTGGCGGTTGTGCTGGTTGCGGTGGCCGGAGTGGTAGTAGTGGTGGTGGGACCTATACTCCTCCCCGAAAGGAAATTGACGATATCACTCACCATTGTCCTCGCAGACTCAAGCGTACACAACTCCGGCGGGAGGTCCATCCATCGTAATGCCGAGTCCAACACACGCCTATTACGCTGATGAAAATAATCGGGTTAGTGTTAATGTAAAACATATCGGGATGAAAACAAATGGCATATGGGCATGCATAATACATATAACACTTTCAATACCTCCAGTAGCTCGTTGTCCGTGATGCTTGTGGCGACCATGCCATGGTCCTCGAAGCTCGGATTGGTGATCACAGGATGAGACACTTTGAGGAACCAATATAGGTAGTCTGGTGTAGCCAAAAACTCGAACTCTGCCTTGTCACCACGAACTTCGGGAGCCAACAAATGGTTCCTCCATAGCTCCCAATTGTCTTGCTGAAACCCATACTTGACCGAGTATTTGTTCGCAGATGGGCCTCGATGTGCTTCCAAAGGACGGTATGGAGGATCTAGTATAGACTGCACGTGGCCAAACTGTCTTAGAATCCTCTCCGGATGGTAGGGCTCCACCACATCCATGTACTTAATCGTCCCATTGTAAAAAGCCATCGCGTGCACAACTCCATTTTCCCCGTAATTCACATATGGGTCCCAAGTGACCTAATCAAAATGCAACAACCATTGTTAGAAACCAAAAAAATAAAAACATCATTCATCACAGGATTTTGATAACCATCTCACCTCACTTGGCGCAACCTATCCAACGTTATCACGGTCTCGTGCTTTTAAATCCATCTGCAGACACAAGGTTGCATGTAGTCCATGTATTTCGCATTGGGTGTGGCGAGACCAAGTTTGAAATAGTCGTACACCCATCCTTGTAAATACATACAACGTTAGTTAGTCCGCAAATGCAAGTTGGCGTAATAATTATACCAAAAATAATGTAAGTCTATTTTATAACAAACCTCAAGCAATGTGAGGTAGCCAGCAATCTGAGACACTTGCACTCTGGTGGCAGACCCCAAGTGTCGATACAAGTAGGCCAACGCAGCTGCACCCCATGCATACTTTCCCACGTCGTCCAAGTCTTCAAGAAGCTTCAGCAGCGCGATAGACACCCGATACCCACTTTTATCGGCAAATAGGGTGCAAGACAAAAGATACAACAGGTACGCTCGGGCTGTGCATTCCACGGGAGGATAATTTGTATGTCTCGAACCAGCTTTGGGGCACCATCGACTCTTCAACCAACATTTGCGCACTGTGAACCCCTTGCTGATATTCACCTCATCCTCAGCCTCTACGACGCTGACCCCAAGTAGTTTCGACACCATCTTAATAGCTTTCGAGCGAGATTCCTCTGAGTACCTCACAAAGTTCTCAACTGCCACAACTTTTCCCGTCACCGAAATCTTCAGGAAGAAGCTCACATCCTCTAAAGAAATAGACATTTCACCAAATGGTAAGTGAAATGTGCTCCACAAATGCAGAGATAACCTATTTGTTGGCCTTGCGGTATGAATAGTCTATCAGCGTATTCAACCTAGAATGCTGAATGATCCTCTGAAGTCCCTCCGTGTCAGGGTGGCACGACCGTAAATCTCATTCTTGTATATGAGCTCCGTGATTGATACACTTGAGTATCGGACGCTCCTGCAACAAAAAAAAAAACATCTCGTCATGTTTGTGAAAACCCTGAGTTTTAAATTACTTCGTTCAATGAAATTTTAATTACCTCATTGCTCCAAATCGCTAATGCGACATGATCCTTAAAGCTCTTCAACAACGCACCGTCTATAGGACCACCGGGGAAAGGAACACGCATTTCAACATGCACTTCTGGATCTCCTTCATTATGGCCAGCTTCACCACTACTACTCCCGCCCACATTACGATCAGTTTATGTCGTGTTCCCCACCGCTGATGAGTCACTGCTACTAGACTCCGATGCTTGACCCTCCTCTTCCCCTCGGGCAACAACAAGATCTTTTGGTCGCCGAGTGTCGATGTTGGAACCCTCATCGTGCAATTCTAACTTCCTTGCATGATTTCCATCTATCTTAGCCTTTCCCTTAACATATACGTTCTCTTTCTCTTTCTCTTTCAGGTAAGATGTTGTCAGGGGTCTTCGGCCGCCTTGCCCCCGGTTAGCCCTCGGCACCTCAACACCAACCTCCTCCCTTGTCACCTATGCTTTCGAACGAGCCATACCTGAAAACACTACAACATTTAAGTGCCTGGAACAGAACCAAAAAAAAATTACTAAAAAAAAAGTTCAAAATCATCCATTTTTGTTGTCTCGGTCAAGCAGGTTCGTGAAATACGCCATATTTTCGTTCACTACAACAACAACAACAACAACAACAACAACATAGCCTCAGTCCCAAATTAACTGGGGTCGGCTACATGGATCAAACTTTTCCATTGTGCTCGATTAAGTGCAATTGATGGTGAGCTTTGCAAACCATTCAAATCCCTCTTAATTAATGCATCCCATGTTAACTTTGGTCTGCCCCTACCTCGTCGAATTTATACAATTTCTATTGAGTCAAGTTTTCTAGTTGGGGCATTTGTAGGCCGTCTTTACAGGTGACCAAACCATCTCAACCGCCCTTCCCTAATCTTTGTATTAATTGGTGCTACTCCTACTTGTCTTTGAATTTCTATATTTCTTATTCTATCTTTACGAGTTTTACCACACATCCACCTAAGCATCCTCATTTCTGCTACGTTCACTTTATGTAATTGTTGTTGCTTTACCGCCCAACATTCACTTCCATAGAGCATAGCTGGGCTAATTGCGGTCCTATAAAATTTTCCTTTTAACTTAGTAGGAACATGTCGATCACAAATCACCTAAGCCATACTTTCATTCACTCCTGACCGAAAATGGGTCAACGTTCTCGGCAATGTACAACCGAGAGCAATGGAACGTTCTCGGTTGGACATCACCAACATGGCATAACCTATTCAATTCGCCTTACTCTCGTGATGTGCATACCGCGTCGACTCTAACCCTCTCGGCATTGTACAACCGAGAGATAGAGTACATTATCGGTTGTACACCACCGACACAACATTAATTAACACTAAATGTAACTCTCGTGATGTCTCGACCGAGATAACACAATTACTCTCGACCATTCGTAACCGAGACTCTGTGACCTCTTCTGGCCTGCCTGGCCGAGAGGAAGAGTTCCTAAATATTTACCTTCTGTCTCGGCCATGCTTGGCCGAGACAGTAAAAACACTCTCTGGCCTGCGTGGCCGAGAATCACGAATTTCCAAAAATGGAACCATTCAGTACACCGCCACACAAACATTACAACTACTCTACCAAATGTAACCTAATTAGACTATCAACGTGTAACGGCCCAAAAATTTGACTTGAGTCACGTTTCAAGTCAAGGTCGTATGTGGGACTCACTCGTCGAAATACGTATGTCCGAATCCAATTTGAGATGAAAATGCTAATTATGCGAGGAATTCGGTGAGCCGAAACACAAAGTGGGACGCCTCGAGTCGCGTTCCGACGTGGGACCCAAATAGTAGATCTAAATGGTTTTAAAATGTACATTGGATATGTCTCGTGATGCGCGTAACGCGAGTATCGAGATTTTGAAATGAGGCAGATTGGTGCCTCGACAGGCGCGCTACGCGGTTGTTAAGTTGTCTCGAGATTCGTGTTGCACGAATCTCGAGGACACTTTTTGATTTGAAATGAAAAGAAAAGGGAAATATATATATATAAAGTGGAAAAAAAAGAGATAAGATTGAAAGATCAGAGGGATCGAGAAGGAAAGAAGAGTGACCGGGAGAGTGATAGTGGAGGACGCCGGCGCAGAGGGACGACATCGGCGACGGCGGCTCCTGGCGCGGCGAGATCGGCCGGCTCATCGGTGCAGCGACCATGAGGAGGCCGCGGGAGGTGAACGATGGCGGCGATCGCGCAGGGTCGCGGCTGGCGCGGAGAGCGCTGCAGGCTCGGTGGCGGATGGCGGACCATCAGGTGGCGGCGGCTACGCTAGAAACTGGCGGTGGTGCAGCAACGGGTCGACGCGGCTCCGGGAGTTGGACGCGGACGCCGGCGAGCTTGTCCGTAGCTGGACGGCGGCGGAGGCGGCGGCAGGCTTGCGGACCGGCGGATCGGCAGCGCTCTGCGAGTGGTGGCGAGAGCACGGCAGCGACGTGTGGCGGATTGGCGGCGAGAACGGCGGCCAGCGGAGATCGGCAGCGACGAGACGCGATTCAGGCGAGGGACGGCAGCCAGCGGGCGGCGGCGCCGGCGACCGGAGAGCGGCGGCGCGCCGGCGAGGCAGCGGCAGCGACGCGGTGAACGGCGTGGTGACGCGTTATCGACCGGTCGGATGCGCGATTTCGACGAAATCGCGACGACGCGATGGAGGTGAGATTTATTTCACCAAATTTCAGTTTGATGTGAATAATTTGAAATAAAATAAGCCATCAAATGTTTAAATGGACACCAGGGACTAGGAGTCGGGTGTCGGTGCGCAAATCGAGACGCGAGCGAGACATTTTGAGGTCCGCGTTTCTCGAGGTAAGTAAACCAGCTAGGGACCTATATAGTATTTCATGTTTATCCATTGATTGTTGTTGTTTACTGTTTTGTACTGTTTTGTGGTAACCTTTATTGTTGTCCACTCGTTATCGTTGGATTCGAGACTGGTGAGATAAAAGTACTATGCCCATATGTGTAGTTCGCAGAGCGTGCTCGCACGCACATATGGGGGAAATATAGAAGGTGTATATGGATTCGCAGTCGCAGAGCTTGCTCGCCTGGGGTGCATATACATCTAAGATGTATATGAGATGTATATTGTTGTTCACTGCAAATCTATGCCCATATGTGTAGTTCGCCGAGCGTGCTCGCACGCACATACATATGGGGGGGAACATAGAAGATGTATATGGATTCGCAGTCGCTGAGCTTGCTCGCCTGGTGTCCATATACATCTCCAGGGTTGCTTGCCTTGCCAGTCGCAGTCGCAGAGCTTGCTCGCCTGGGCTGGGGGGAGGGGCTCTGGGCCTTCACTCCTTGTTGTTTGGGCCTCACTCATTGATGATTGTTTACAGTCTTGTATATTCATGCGTGTTTATTTTTTTCATTCTATTTGCATGAATTCGATTGTTTTGGATTTTGTGAAATGTTGTGTATATGTCCTACTGGATTTACTTACCTGGGCTCGTCATTCTTATGTTTGACTGAGTGCAGCGCCGCGGACGAGTAGCGAAGGGAAGGCTTCATAGCTAGGTGATTTTTGTATATTTTGTAATTACTCTCCTCTGATAATATTTACTGGGTTCCACAATTAGGTTGCCTAACTCCCTGATCTTTTTGTTGAGTTATTTAATTTATTAGTTGCTTCCGCTAAAATTGTAAAACTTAATATTAATAACTCAACTGTAAAATGTGAATTTACGTATAATGATGGATTAGAAGGCTGACTAAGCTCTCGTTGACCTTGCGAGACTGGCTCGGGGGTCCACGTAGGTTTAGGCCGGGCGGGGCCCAATTTGTTGAAAAATTGGGGCCGTCACAGTTGGTATCAAAGCCTGAATTTTGAGAATCTCATGGGTTAAGACATTGTGATACCAACGTCACAGTTTGTATCAGAGCCGACGTTTTTAAAGAACTCGACTCTTGATTAGCACAATAATTTAAGACACAAAACAAGCGGAAGTTAGGAATGGTTGAACTTAGAGTGGAACCCTATGATCCTGACTTGAGTCTTCGTTGGGAAGTGAGGAGAGTTGGAAAATGGAAAATGGTAGAACACCAGGCGGATATGGAAAATGGAAAGTGAGAAATGGCAAATGGCAAATGGAAAATGGAAAATGTTTATAACATTTTTTTTCTTAGGAATCATGGCTATGTAAATGATTAATTGGATAGAAAATAAATGGAATCAGTTCAATGATTGATGTTCCATTTGCATACGTGATTTCATTTTTGGTAAATCAACAATTTTTCCAGTTGTGTACAACATTGTGGACAAATGGGTGAATGGAGTTGTCTCAAGATTCGTGTTGCGCGTATCTCAATGACACATTTGATTTTTACGTGGGGAAGAAAACTTATTTCATACCTTAAGGAGTTAGATTCAAGTTACCCAAAACTCTTGAAAATTCCCTGCACGTATCGCTAGGGGATCCACTTGGAAAAAGTACTTTGAAGCTACCTTATGGACAATATGTTTCTGATCTGAGGTCGTATTGCATTGCCTCCATGCACAAATCAGATGGGACAATGTTGGTGATTGTGGCGTATTTGGGAATAGTGGAGCTACACGGATAAGTACTCGTGTCTTGAAAATGCGGAGTCGTTTTCAATTCGGCTTCGCGAATAGTGGAGATAAATAACATGGTTGGTTTGGTGAAGCTAATGGAAAATGAAACAATTCATTTGGAGTAAAATGAAACAATTCATTTGAAACTTAACGTCATGTAGGAAATTCATTTCAAGTTGTTCAGTTCGTACTGAAATTGAGAATTTCCTATACGTAATGAGACTTGAAACGAAAGTTCGAGTCTCTGTGGTGTGGAATTGATAAAGGAAATTGATGTTACAAATGGAAAAAGTTAAGGTAAGGAACATTCGAGAAAAGCTCATTCATGAAATGAATGAATATTCGAATGTAAGGAACATTTGAGTAAGGAACATCGAATGTAAGGAACATTCGAGAACGTCAAGTTAAAAAAAAAAAAAAAGAAGAGCGGACTCAAAATGAGCAAAGTGTTTAGATGACTTGAGAGCTAACGATTACATCATGTACGGACTCTTTTAGCTTTGACGAAAGCTTTGGAGTAGTACTGTTGGATCAGAAGCCCAAGTAACTCCACTTTAGTGACACTATACATTTATAGTCTCAGGGTTCGTGAAGTCGACCACCACCTTTAGAGACTTATAAATGAATTAAATGTTACGAGCTGAGGTAGAGTCCGCGAATCGTTTTAAAAGTTAGAGGCCATCTAAGGATAAATCCTACGAGATGGTATATCTCAAGAATTCTCGCATTCTAAAATTTGCTTAGAGGCGTTAGTAAACGTACTGACAGGAATTTTCGTACAAGTAAACAAGTGCATTTACTCACTTGACAAATCATTAAGAAAAAAGTAAACAAGTGCATTTTAAATGGAAATAATTATGTTTTAATGTGTCTCGAGTTTCGCGCCGCATGAATCTCGAGGACACATTAGATTTGGATTAGGACATGTTCGAAATATTCGTGATGTTTTGGCCACACCAGATCGAGGTCGAGCATCGTATAAGTTTCGTTGTTCGGCGAGGCCGATGTCTGGTTGTGCACTACGGTGGCATCGATGTGGACGCTCTGGAGTGCAGTTGATGTTATGATGAGTGAGAGCACCCGAGAGCAACCTCATAACGTATTGCGTTTCCGCCATACGAGGAATATACGGCGCCAAAGTTAGTTGGTTCAGCGTAGAGTTACGCTAGTGTAGTACGGCAGCTAGCACCGTCCTCAGTACCATCAGATGATTGATGGCAGAGGCAGTGGCCAGAGATAGGGTCAAGAGATCCAGTCGAGTGCACAGATAGGGACATCGATCTAGTCGTGCACATGCGAGATTTCAACGTATCTGCATGGGCGTATGGACAGCCAGGTATAGCAGAGTAAGGCATGCTATTGTCACGTCAGGTCCGACTACTATCCATCGTAACCTGATAGAGGGTACGAGTTGGGTTGAAACTCACTCGAGTGGTGAGACTGAGTTACATTTCTCGCGGGCATACAACAGATATACGTATGTTAGTGACGGTGGATCGTGAAATTAAAATGTTCGTTGGTATTCCAATATATGTTGCGAGGTTGCCCTGGCATATATTGATTGGAGGAGACAGAGATGGCGCGTTCTTTGCTTGGAGGTCGCGGAGGAGCCCACTCGTCACGGAGGAGCCCACTTGTCGCGAGGAGCCCACCCTACATAGTAAGATGGGGGTATGGCCTTGGCGGGTATGGCCTTGGGGGTATGGCCTTGGGTCTTCATACACCATGGTCATTTGAGATTTGTTTCAATTTCGAGGACGAAATTCTAATTCGTTGGGAAGACTGTAACGGCCCGAAAATTTGACTTGAGCCACGTGTCAAGTCAAGGTCGTATGTGGGACCCACTCGTCGAAATACGTATGTCCGAATCCAATTTGAGATGATAATTGCTAATTATGCGAGGAATTCGGTGAGCCGAAACACGAATGAGACGCGGATCGCCTCGTGTCGACGTGGGACCCAAATAGTGGATCGAGATAGTGGTTTTAAAATGTACATTGGATATGTCTCGTGATGCGCGTAACGCGAGTATCGAGATTTTAAAATGAGGCGGATTAGTGCCTCGAGAGGCGCGCTACGCGGTTGTGGAGTTGTCTCGAGATTCGTGTTGCACGAATCTCGAGGACACTTTTTGATTTGAAATGAAAAGAAAAAGAGAAATATATATATATATATATATAAAGTGGAAAAAAAAAAAAATAAGATTGAAAGATCAGAAGGATCGAGAAGGAAAGAAAAAGAGAGTGCTCGGGAGAAAGAGAGTGACCGGGAGAGTGATGGCGGAGGACGCCGGCGCGGAGGGACGGCGTCGGCGACGGCGGCTCCCGGCGCGGCGAGATCGGCCGGCCCATCGGTGCAGCGACCATGAGGAGGCCGAGGGAGGTGAACGATGGCGGCGATCGCGCAGGTCGCGGCTGGCGCGGAGAGCGCTGCAGGCGCGGTGGCGGAGAGCAGACCAGCCGGGGAGCCTGCGAGGCGGCAGTTGGGTCGACGTCGGGGAGCAGCGACGACGTCTTGCACGAGACTCGGAGGCCGCGAGCGTGAGTGAGCAGCGCGCGGTGGTCAGCGGCGCGACCAACACGGCGCGGAGGCTGGACGGCAGGCGGCGACGAGCAAGACTCCGGCGAGCGCGGCGCCGGTGAGCGGCCGGCGAGGCAGCGCCGGCGAGGCAGCGTCCCCGATGGCGCGGTGACGCGGTTTCGATCGGTCGGCGAAATCGCGACGACGCGGTGGAGGTGAGATTTATTTCACCAAATTTCAGTTTGATGTGAATAATTTGAAATAAAATAAGCTTCAAATGTTTAAATGGACACCAGGGACTAGGAGTCGGGTGTCGGTGCGCAAATCGAGACGCGAGCGAGACATTTTGAGGTTCGCGTTTCTCGAGGTAAGTAAACCAGCTAGGGACCTATATAGTATTTCATGTTTATCCATTGATTGTTGTTGTTTAATGTTTTGTACTGGTTTGTGGTAACCTTTATTGTTGTCCACCGTTATCGTTGGATTCGAGACTTGGTGAGATAAAAGTACTATGCCCATATGTGTAGTTCGCAGAGCGTGTTCGCAGAGCGTGCTCGCACGCACATATGGGGGAAATATAGAAGGTGTATATGGATTCGCAGTCGCAGAGCTTGCTCGCCTGGGGTGCATATACATCTAAGATGTATATGAGATGTATATTGTTGTTTACTGCAAATCTATGCCCATATGTGTAGTTCGCCGAGCGTGCTCGCACGCACATATGGGGGGAACATAGAAGATGTATATGGATTCGCAGTCGCTGAGCTTGCTCGCCTGGTGTCCATATACATCTACCTTTGGGGTTCCAGGGTTGCTTGCCTTGCCAGTCGCAGTCGCAGAGCTTGCTCGCTTGGGCTGGGGGGAGGGGCTCTGGGCCTTCACTCCTTGTTGTTTGGGCCTCACTCATTGATGATTGTTTACAGTCTTGTATATTCATGCGTGTTTATTTTTTCATTTTATTTGCGTGATTTGATGCTTTAGATATCATGAATTGCGATTGTTTTGGATTTGAACTGTTGCTTTGGATATCGTGAAATGTTGTGTATATGTCCCTACTTTTACTTACCCCGGGCTCGTCATTCTTATGTTTGACGAGTGCGGCGCATGTGACGAGTAGCGAAGGGAAGGCTTCATAGCTAGGTGATTTTTGTATATTTTGTATTACTCTCTCGATAATATTTACTGGGTTCCACAATTAGGTTGCCTAACTCCCTGATCTTTTTGTTGAGTTATTTAATTTATTAGTTGCTTCCGCTAAAATTGTAAAACTCAATATTAATAACTCAACTGTAAAATGTGAATTTACGTATAATGATGGATTAGAAGGCTGACTAAGCTCTCGTTGACCTTGCGAGACTGGCTCGGGGGTCCACGTAGGTTAAGGCCGGGCGGGGCCCAATTTGTGGAAAAATTGGGGCCGTCACACAACGTACCTTGAAATGATCGATTTCGCGCCAAAGGTGTGTTTACGACGAACTTCAACCGAGCCCTAATTTGGAGACAAAATCGCCCAACAACCCGAGCCTTCAAACTGGAAAACCTCATACAGCGGAGGAGAAATACGTAGACAGCCGAACACACACGATTTCCAGGAATCCTCGCAATGGACGATCCTCAACGATTTCGTGGTTGCACAAGGAGTTCGGTAGTGGGGGTGGTGGGGTGCCTCTGTTTTGAACGAGGGGTATTTTGGGTATTTCGAGTCTAAATTTTGGGTGCCCTGGGTAAAATGCTTAGTGCCCTCAACGACAAGGTGCCTTCATGAAATGGTGGGGTGCCCTTAGCGGGCCTCATATAAATTAATTCAAGACGGCGAGTACTCGTAAGAGAATTCTCAAAAAAAATGTAACTTGTGACTTTCATTGAATGAACAAGAAATACAATGAAAACCCGAATCAAACAAAGGGGATAAGTTTTGAGCAGTAAGAAGTGAACACAAGACTTTATTTTAAGGATGACCTAGTTTGTGATGCCAAATAGATAGAGGTACGGTATTGGATACGTTAACTTGAGGTGGAGTTGAAAAAATGCGCAATAGGCATCATTAATGTTCGTTCCCTGTAGTAGAGGCGCCCCGTACGAAGATCCTTCACAAGAAAATGAGTAAAAAACAATTCAACTGAAACATGGTTAGTCTTCATAATTGTGCAATGTGTTGTAAACTAAGTTGTAAGCCAACTAGAACTTAAGTTGGACTTGCTAGAGACTTAAGTATAGAAGACATAAACTAAGAACTACTATAACAAGTAGAGAAGATGAGACAAGAGAGAAGAGAGCTAGAGTTGAGAAATGTAGAGATTTCTATTCCAACATTGGTGTGTGAATTACAATGGAGTTGGCACCCTTTATATAGGCCATTTGGTGATGATGATAATTGTACTTATTCAATGTGTACAAGTTATACATACACCACAAGTCATACAACACATCACAAGCAACATAGACAATACATGGAAGAGTTGGTGTACATTGGAGAGGATTACAAGTTACATGACAATACATGGATAAGTGATTATACATTGGAGTTGAATACAAGTTATGTAGAGTGTACAAGTTACATTCAATGTAGAAGTCATGTTTGATGTTACAATTCAATGTGAGAGTCATGCTTGACAATGTGATCATTCATAAGCTTGGTTAAAGGGTCATCCAATTTACAACACTCCCCCTTGGATGACACTTGCTTTGAGAGAATATGCCTCGTTAAAACCTCGTACTAGAAAAACCATGGGAAAAAATCTAGTATAGGAAAAAGAGTACAATGTTCTCGTCAATCTTGATTTGTAGTATAATATTGTTGATTGCCTCATTAAAAACCTTGCTCGGAAAACCCAATGGGACAAAACCAAAGCTAAGGAAAATAGTGCAACACATTGATACACTTTGAGAGAATATATATGCCTCATTAAAACCTTTACTAGAAAAACCATGTAGGAAAAAATCTAGTATAAGAAAAAGAGTACATTGCTCTCATAATTTTTTTTTTTTATATGGAGCATAATAATGATACACATTGCTCTTATATTAATCAACTTTGATAAAGAGTTTTAATATTGTTAGAATTGCCTCATTAAAAACCTTGCAAGGAAAACCCAAAGGGGATAAAACCTTAACAAAGGGAAAAAGAGTGCAATACACTAACCAACCTTGATAAAGAGTTTTAATATTGTTAGAATTGCCTCATTAAAAACTTTGCAAGGAAAACCCAGTGGGATAAAACCTTAGCAAAGGGAAAAAGAGTGCAATACACTAACCAATAACTCATTTTGATTCTCCCCCTCATGTTCACATGGGTGAGACATCTTGTGCATTTTGTTGCACATGGACATCGTTTTCTATATGAACCATTTAATGTTGAAGCATATAATTGTCACTCTTTTGTATATAATACTTGCATCAAGTAATTGATTCATAATTTGTTGCTACTGAATGATCCTTTGAACTTCGAGTTCATATTAATTTATACATGGATCATAATACAACAAATTTAATGTAATTTGATGTGTTTCAAGCAATTTCACGTCATTCCTTTTGAATTGGCTTATATCTCCCCCTAATGGTGGGAAAATTGCTTCATCAAAGTGACAATTAGCAAAACTTGCTATAAATAAATTCCCTATCAGGGATTCAAGGCATCTTATAATATGATTAATGGAGAGTTAAATCAATATAAGTCTCCTATTGATTTGCCTTGAGATAATCTCCACCGATAAAAAACTCGGTTCGATAAAAGATGTCCGTGCGAATTTATGATATTTTCGCATTATTGATGATTATGGATAATCAAATAGATCTTTCCACATTAAGAATGTCATTTGATTTATGACGACATTCGTTTTAATGTGTCTTATATATTCCAGAAGTTAAAGCCGGGAATATTATATTCATATTAAATCATATAGATAAATTTTCTATTATTCTGAGTAGACTTCTTCTGAATAAGACATTAACAATAAAATTGTTGTACCCGATATTGCCTGAACATTAGCCTCCGCTAAGTTCGAATTCGAGAAATATTCACTTTTATATTATAATGTACATGCATGTAGCACGATACACAAGACATAAACTCATCGCCTATATTTAGGTCACGATTTAAACCCATCTTGATGTGCTTGTTTTATCGAGCCATTTTCAATGATAAAATTCATAATATTTTGCCTTTGATTTTGAAGGCATGGTAAAGGTCAAAAAAATATTCGGGTATATATATGACAATATTTAGGCAAAATAGTCTTTCATATATTACCAAAAAAATGTCACAATTATGAGCGCTCATTGTCAATAATTATTTTCCCTTTCTAGTGGTGCACCACTTTTATTCCAATTTTTGGTGGAATTGTCAATACGACTTTTACCTGATATTTTCACATTTTCCACGTCCATAAATTTATTATTGCGATCATGATCATTATATGCAACATATGCTTCTTAATTTGAAGCTGAACTAATTGGACGGGAGCGATATTATATTTATAATATCTCATTATTTTACTCACTACCATGAGACAAGAAATCAATCCTTAATATTTATTGGATTTACGTGCGCACTCGATATTTGTTTGCAAAGAATAAATCAAGGCGGGCACGTGACCTTATTTTTATTGTCTCATCAATCATATTTCCACATAGCCTCAACATAGAGGTAATTAAAATTGTGGAATTATAATTAATATTTGCTTGATTAAATTTTGTAGCATGAGACTCAAATTACTCATTTTGAGCTTTTGGAGCATTACCTTTTTGGTATGTATATATATAACTCCATAAGGTGAAAATATATATAAAGTGAAATATTCACTTTTCAAATCTCTAAAGAGAAATTGGCGAATGATTGTGTATAACACACGCTTTTGCATATATGCTTTATTCACAAATTGTAGTATCTAATTGTCATGACAAGTAATTCTTGTCGGTAATATAATAAGGCAACAAATTCAACTATGGTTGAATAATATTTTGAAAATAAATTTAATATAAAATAGTTTTCCCCTTTTTATGTAAAAACATAACATATGATTAAATATATGTTCACAACTTGATTCATTAATAAACAAAATGTACTATTCGTATGAGTTGGTGGGACAACCTCCAGGTTGGGTGGCGAGACATAGTCTCCTTAATACCATGCCTCCTCGAACGGGATAACCCGTCTCCCTTTCAATGTTTAGCTTTACCGGGGACAAGACTTACCCACTATCAACTCAAACTTATAGCATTATTTGTATTATAAAATCAAGAATAGAACAATAACTAATCGTTTGTAGTTTTAAGAGAAAAATTATATGTCACACATTGACTTTTGATTTCTGATGTAGAAGATCGTACAAGACGCAACTACAGAGCATACTTTCGCAATCGGTGACGTTATAATGCATGGTATATGAATAAAATATGCATATAGAAGTGATGCATGTAATAAAAGGAAGCAACCATGATTATATAGAAATAAATTGAACTTATTTAAATAATAAAAGTTATACCTTCCTAGCTTTGTCTCATTAACAAGCCTTCTTGAACTTCAAGATCTCCTTAATGCTAGAGCAAGCTCGTGCTGATAACGTGTTGTAAACTAAGTTGTGAGCCAACTAGAACTTAAGTTGGACTTGCTAGAGACTTAAGTATAGAAGACATAAACTAAGAACTACTATAACAAGTAGAGAAGATGAGACAAGAGAGAAGAGAGCTAGAGTTGAGAAATGTAGAGATTTCTATTCCAACATTGGTGTGTGAATTACAATGGAGTTGGCACCCTTTATATAGGCCATTTGGTGATGATGATAATTGTACTTATTCAATGTGTACAAGTTATACATACACCACAAGTCATACAACACATCACAAGCAACATAGACAATACATGGAAGAGTTGGTGTACATTGGAGAGGATTACAAGTTACATGACAATACATGGATAAGTGATTATACATTGGAGTTGAATACAAGTTATGTAGAGTGTACAAGTTACATTCAATGTAGAAGTCATGTTTGATGTTACAATTCAATGTGAGAGTCATGCTTGACAATGTGATCATTCATAAGCTTGGTTAAAGGGTCATCCAATTTACAATGCAATGGAAATTATCATTATTATTATTTTTGTAATTGTGGTACCTAGAAAACATTAGAGAGTTGAAGAGTGCGATGTAGTGTGAGAAGTGATGTGTGGCCTTGGTATGAAATAGAAAGACTATTACTGTCACCCAATATGATTTCATTAGGACCCACATGGTCAAAAGATGTCTGTAATGTAGATGGATCCGAGGTAGCATGATGCGAATCACCACCGTCAAATATCTAAGATTGAGGTAGGATTGGACTGTGCGCAGTTGCGATTGTATTCACCATTGGAGGAGAAGAGATGTTGGTGGGTGGAGCCACTGCCATACTGTTTTCTTTCAAAAATCTAGCAAGTTTTCGACAATCACGTGTGTTGCGACTAGGAATGTTGCAAAATTGCAATAGATGTCTAATCGAGGAGTGCGAGTGTTGAATTGAGACAACCATGACCGAGAGTAGTTCCCATTATAATCACCACGATTGGTTCTACGATTCTTAGGAGACTTCGAAACTTGTTGAGCCTTTAAATTATGTTTTTGAGTGATATTTACTATAGCAATAGCAGTGGCATTCACATATTCATTTTCCTTTAGGAATCGCTCAAATTCAGTCAATTTCTCAAAAAGTTCAGAATACGAAATGGCAGAATCTCAAATTTTGATGGCGGCAACAATATTGTTAAACTTATGTCCTAATTGAGTAATGTTGTGACCAACAAGATCTTCACTGACTGGATTTTGAGCAAGTGTCAACTCATCTACAGTAGAGCGCATTCTTAAAGAAATTTAGCAACTGACTTAGAACCTTTTGGATTCTTGGCAAGCTTTGTTTTAAGAGAGATGATCATAGATCATGAAAAACTGAAATAGATGTGATGCAGTCTCTCCTAAGCTTCATGAGATGTTTCAACTGCCGAGCTAAGTGGTCAAATGGTGGCCGAGCAACTGCCGAGCAAGGCGCTGATAAGAACGTGGTCTTGCCTGTACCAAATTTGATAATTTGGGTTTGGAACTTATTGCATCTCCTTGTTAAGGACAGATTTTGTCGGTGGAGATAACGATCCATCAATGTAATTCAACAAGTTGAGACCAATTAATGTTGCTTAAACTTGCTTTCGCCAAGCTGGGAAGTTGTAAGAGGTGAGAATGATCGGAAAGTGCGTTGGAGCATTAAGTTGAACGACAATGGTTGTAGCGGTGATAGCCATGACTTTCCTGCAAATCGAAAAAAACTCATTAGAGTACTATATGCTCTGATGCCATATAATATTTTTGTGTTTTATGATATGATTCAAAGTACAATATAAATGCGAGTAAGACGGTCAAAATAAGTAGGATAGGAAAGCTAGTTGTGAAATAATGTTAGTTTGGAAAGCTTGCTGTTACAAGATTTGTGTGAGATAATATAAAGATTTTGCTGATTCGGTGGAAAGTAAATAATGGTTGATGTTGATCTCTTACAATATCTACTACATCAATAACACTTGTTGGGGACGTTAAGGGTTAGAGTTTGGCTCCATGAATTGACATTGATGAAGTGGACTCTCATCATTCTGCGTTAAAAGTGTTAATGTAACATTTATAAAGTTTTGTATGCGCAAGGCTCGATTCAAGTTGAGAGGGAGTGCAAACAAATTAATTGTGTAGCTAGATGTAGGCTTTTGATTAAGAATGAAATAGTTCTTTAAAATGTGAATGCAAGTTAGAGTTTTCACTCTCCAAACTTATAAATATAGCCCACTATTGTTCTCTAACTAATCGATGTGAGACTATTCTTTCGTTTGCAACAACATTATTACCATTTATAAAACTCTTAAATAAATAAAACAAAAATGCAACATGTACTTGGTAAACACTTACTGACCACACTTGACTACGTGACACACGATACCTCGAGCACAACAAACAAAATTTTTCTTTAAAAGTGTTAAAATAACACATTGAAAATCGTGTTGCAAATCTCGAAATGCGTAAACTCACATTCCAAGCATGTGTCACATAGACAAGTATGGTAAATGAGTGTGTTTATCAAGTACATGTATCATTTCCTCTAGGACAACACTGGTTTAGTTTCAATCAGACACTTAAGTCGAGCACGCACATGTGCGCTTGCTTCAATGCACCTTGAGATGCATGCACTTACGCAGCTCGATGAAAATCAAAATACGCGCACAACGAGTGTCCAACTTGTGTGCCCTATCACACTAGCATTTTCCTTTCCCAAATAAAGATGGGTAAAAAGATTAAGAAAATACAAAGTTGACCTTAAATTTATATACATGTCTGTTAATTTATGCATCAATGCGTGTGCTTCTACATGCGCTTGGAAATTAATATACATAACATTAGAGGTAGGCAAACCGTTGTTTGTTGGTAAAAATCATCAAACCGCGACTAAACTAGGGGTTCACGGTTTATTTGTTTTACAAATCAACACCAAACCGCGAACCCTAAAAATCGCATCCAAACTGGCCGCAATTTACGCGGGTTTGATCGGTTTGATTTTGTTGTTTTCATACGATGCATTTTCAAAAAAAAAAATGCCACACATTCCATACAATTTCTTACATGCCCATCAACAAAATATGCAACAAAACATATAGATGTCCATACATGACCGCCAAAAACACAATGAAACACATGAAATCAATCAAAATTGTGAATCTTAAGTCATTTTCAAAGTTCAAACAACATGAAAAAGGCGTCAACTTCATTCCATTCAATTTCAAGTTTGAGAGTGATTTTACGGTTTGGTGAAGTTCAATTTTCCATAAATGAAAACCACTAGCAACAGTATTATCACGGTATTTAAGTTTTCTAAACCACCTCAAAATGTTAGTTTAAAAAACTATAACTGACCAGAAGGTTTGGACTATTTAACGAAAACTGCTGCCCACCGTACATAACAATGAAATAAGAAAGTCCTTAAAACCAGCAAGGGTAAAACCGGAATAAGAAAAACTCCATCCATTTCCTCCAACAACAACAACACGAAATGGAGTCCGGCCTACGATTCGAGCGTCGATGCCACCCTCCCGCACCGATCCGCAACTAGTCGACCACCGCGACGCGCACGCTCGCACGCTCGCACGCACGCCAACAAGCTTTGCAGTGCTTTTACGCGTGACCGACCACACCACATTCTTCGCTCTTCTCCAACCCTAACCCTCCGTTCCCGGTAAGTCTCGACTCTGACCCCTCACTCGCTGTAATCTCTCTTTTAGCGAGTCGATTTCGCTGCTCCAGTCCCTCTTTGTCGTTCGATTGCTGAAATTGGTGCGTGTGGATTTGGTTTGTGATTCGATTGAGTCGCAGTGTTGCTTGGTGTTGTATTTCTACGATTGAGTGGCCCAACGTGAATTGTTGTGTTTTTTGCATCGAAAGAGGGGTTTAGGGATTATGAATGCACATTTGCCACTTTTGGAGAATCGTTCTTGAATGAATTTAACAACCTTGTCTAATTTAGGTTTTTTTTTTCGCATCATAAATGGATATGGCTCAATTAGGTATTTGTTGAGAGATTAGTTGATTAGATGTAGGTCTTTTTTGGTATTGGCATTCTTGATTGAATGAACATTTCCCCTTGCTGTCGTTGGAAGCCGAAATGTTCTTCAGCTACCAAGCTTTTGGCATTGGTCTTAGCGCCTCGTACTTACTACAACTATGAACTTAGTATTACTAAGCAGTACAAAAAAGTTAGGGTGTTTTGCATGTCTATTCCTGGTGGCTAAAATCTACACTTTTGACCCCACCTCAAAAGATTTGCACTTATAACCCATTTGACTGATCAACTAACACATTTTTGCCACGTAAGCAAACCGAGATAAAACATAATAATTGAAGGCACGTTCTCAAAACATGCCTTTAGAAGGAACATTTGCCTCTACACAATGGCTTACTTGAACTGAAGTCACGTTTTGAAAATGCGCTTGTAGACGACACGTTTTGCCTTTAATTCATCTATTTGATGTTGATCAGCCAAATGTGTTATAAGTGCAAATATTTTGAGGTTGAGGTAAAAATTGAGATCTTTTGGTCACCAAGGGATATATGTGCAAAACATCGAAAAATGTTATAGTAAACAATTCAAACAACCAACAAAATAATTATCATCGTAGCTTGCATTACTTTTGGATGCGACTCGAGACTATTACGAGATGTTGGCAATGCAATAGCTTGTAAAATGTTAAAATATGATAGCAAAAGTTTGGATGTTGAGAGTTGTTGACCGATTAATGGATTGTCAAAGAGCTAAATGTTAATTTGAAAAGTTAATATCAATTTAAAACTATCAAAATGTTATTAAAAATTTAAAATGCACTAATGTTTATTTCACTAGCTGTTAATCTCGTCAACTTGGTTGATTTTTTTTTGGCATGCGACTAAATTGCTTTATCTTGACCATTTAAACCACCGATTATTGCATCTGAATGAGATGATTCATTAGCAAGCCTTTCCACCACTCGAAGCATACCTTGCATTACTTCTAAATCTCGTTGCAAGTTATTGGAATAAAATTGTTGGATGAAGAGGTTGATGTAGTTGTCGTTTCAACCTTTTGTCTATTATGGCCTTATTTGGTATGAGGTGGAGATATTTCCAAGGAGATAACTCACAGGGAGGCAGGAACTAATCTTGTTTGGTTGCCCAGCTTGTCTGCAAGTTATCTACCAACTTACATCCTAAGGTGAGAGATATTTCCCACCACCCCTAGATAGTTATCTCGTAGGAGTTGTGGACACAATTACCCTTTATTAATGACCTTTTTATTACCCACCTTTCTCTTGTTTGAAGGCTATTTATGTCAATTAATTTTTTTTTATTGTTTAAAAATTTGAAACTTTCCCGCAAGTTTGAAGTTGAACCAAACATGAAAATATTAACTCCAAGGAGTTAACTCCAAGGAGATAACTCCGAACTAACACTGTAAGTTAGCAAAAACGAACCAAACGAGGCCTATATTTCCTAAATATGATTGTATCTACTAAAACTTAAAATATAAATACCGTTACACTTAATTTATCTATTATCTACTGACAACAACAATAAAGCCTAAGCCCCAAAGTAGTTGAAGTCGGCTACATGGATCAAATGTTTCCTCTCAGCTTGATTTTATTCAATTGATGACGCGCTTTTATGATCTTTCAAGTTCATAATTAATGCATTTCAAGTTATCTTAGGTCTCTCCCTATATCATTGAATTCCTTCACTTTATGTTGTGTCAAGTTCTCTAACTAGGAAAATTGCAGGCTATATCTACATGTTCCAAACTACTACAAGTCTGGAACCACACTTTCCGAACATTTACACATTGATATTATATCACTTATCTTCCTTTAACACATAATGTAATTAACAAATTACAAAATCTAGAAATGCTTTTGCAGATTTTTCCTTCAACAACATTTTTGATTGCTTCTTTTGTTATTTCCTTGGCTTCATAGGTGTGACTCATTGGTTAACTTTCTCCATTTATTAGTCTCAACACTTGAACCAACGAGCAAAATTCAGTATTGAATTTGCGGTACTTTTTTCGAAAGCATTTGAAAGAACATAATCCAAAGCTTTTCTTTCTTTGGGGTCAAGAATTCGTTGCGAGAAACTCGACTCATCAAACGTTTCTCATAGCCATTTTCTTTTCTTTTCTTTGAATGCTACAAAATGTAAGAATTAGCAGATCTGGTAGATGCACAAGGTCATGATCTTGAGTGTATTTTTCCTCATAAAATTTAGAAGTTACAAATAAGTAGTAGTTATTAATAAACCTGTTTTTGCACTCGATCGAGCACAATGGAAGAGTTTGATCCATGTAGCCGACCCCAATTAATTTGGGACTGAGGCTATGTTGTTGTATTAATAAACCCGTTTTATCGAATTTTCTTCTTAGTTACACTCTTGGTCATGGCTGCTGAACTTTTACGATTCATGAGTTGAATCATAAGTAAGCTCGACTTGGCTCACTTATGATGTAACTCGTTGGTTAATCTATGATTTTGTTGGACTAGACAAGTTTTTGCAAGAACATTTTTTGATCCAACAAGTTTTTTGTGAATTGGCCACTTCTCTATTTCATTTCATAATTCATTTATTATAGTACCAGTACCTTATCAATATAATGATCCTATCTCATGATATGATTGGTACATGCCCATTTCGTATGAGGAAAGTTCTTGGGTTTTGAGGTTCATATGCAACGGAAAATTCAAAACAATTTTGAAAAACCCCAATAGGATTGAAAATAAGTTCTATTAAACTAGATCTACAAAAGTAAACCTTACCTTAATCCGTGATTTCCTTATCTTATTGTTCGATTTTCAAGATGTTTAATCTCTATCATAAATCCACACATGAACGGTGACCACAATTTGGGGTGCTAGCCCCAAGAGAGATAAAAAACGTTTTTTTTTCTCTCCCAAAATCTAGAGAACTCGAAATTTGCAAAAATGAAAATCTTATTTCGTTTTAGGGTTTCACCCTATATTTATATGTGTAGATAAGTCATCACTTAAAATCCTATTCAATATACAATTATTGTATTTAGGCATTTTAAGCAAATTACACATACGCCCCTATTAATAAATTATCATATAACAAATCGTAAGGGCTTTTATGTTAAGAATTTTATCATATAAAATTCATTAGTCTGGATCAATTGAAATTGCTCAAGGTCATTCTTTGTGTGCGACCCAATAGGTTCATACGACGTTGACAGTGAACCAAAATCATTTTGGTATACAAGTCATAAACGGTTTCTAGCAAGACATTATGACTACCTAAGTAACATGAATATCAAAATCGATGCAATCTAATGAATAACATATATCATATCATTTTGCCGTGCGATATCATTCGATTAGACATAAGACATGAAAAGTTACCCTTAATGTTCCATCTTGTTAGTCTCTATCTTTAGGTAAAATGAATACATCAAAGTGACATTGATTATATCAATTCACATGGACTTGGCCATTATCAGTCCATCATATCTAGGGATCCACTGATATCTCCCTTTATACGAGAGTGACAAATTATATTTTGATTACGTACCTTCACATAGTATTCACATGGTAACCAATCACAATCTTTATAATCGTCCGGTTAAAGACAACGTTTGATTGTGTTAAATTACCATGATCCTAATATTGAAGTTTATGGTAATCTCAAGTCGAAAGGCTAAATGATATACCTATCATGAGTAACAACAAGGACTCAATCCATTTGGTGTTCTCATAGCGGGTCGGTCTAGTACCTTGTTCCTTAACAAGTACTCATGATCTCGATTCGTATCCCTATACTCATGATCATCACATGATCATCAATCAAGATTCACACTAGTCATAGTTCATTATAGTTTCCAGTATAATGGCCGACTAGGGACATTTATGATATTTCAACGAATACCCATGGATCTTAATACAAGGTAAATATGCAATCACTTGTAAGAAAACAACAAATGAAAACTTCAATTTTACTGACTAAAATTATAAGATAAACAATGTTTGTAGATTGACCTAGGGCACATGCCCCAATAAGTTCTTCTTTGCATTGGTGATATGTCTCCTTGAGTAGACCAAGAATATGGGATATGCCATTTTTCCATCTCTGTGGTTGGCTTGGTTAGAGAGGAATAGCAAAATATTTGAGTCATGGAGGGGGCGCCCATCGTGTTTTTGGTAAGGTTGAGGTATTGGGGTCTTTATGGGCGGGCTAATGCTAAGATTCGTTGTGGGTGCACTCTGTTAGAATAATTAAGTGGTAGGGCGGATATCTTTCTTGATTATATGATTTATCTCTGAAAAAAGAAGTTTCGATGGCTGTTTGGCAGACACCATTTGAGAAACATTCATTATTTAGTGATTGCAGGGTTTTTTTTTTCCTTTTGGAAGGGTTGCTAACCCATTAATACATCATTTAATCTAATCAGTGAATGTATTATATGCAAATTTATTTTTAAATGTTTTGCACTTGAATATCAGCCTTCTTTTATGCATAATCTGTTAAATATTTTCTTGTTCCCCGACATTGTGTTGCATGAAGAATGGTAACAGTCAAGCAAATTATTTTGCATGTGTGATCGATCAATATGGAGGGCCTCTATCTTTGATGTTATTTTCACATGCATTGCACTAAAAAATCTTGAAGTTCTTTTTGGCGCAGTTGGAATATTTTGAGGGACTTCACTGACTTCTTATTTTCTTCCTAATGCGATGACACTTTTTTACCTGTATGTGCGATTACCTAGGTATTGCTTCAACTTACAATTTTGAACATGAATAAATCAGAGGAACAAGAGGAAATGGTGGATGCAGAAAGTGCTTCTGATGATTCATTTACTGATGATTCTGATGTGAATGACCAATCAACATCTGGATATGACGAGGTTGAAAAACATTTTGAGGCAAGTTGTTCTTGTTTTTCCAGATTTTTAAATTTTTAACTAGTCATGGGATAATGACCAACATATCATTAAGCGCGTAGCATAAAAACTCCCCACAGTCCACTCTCCATCCAAGAAACACATGAAAAACTTCTTTGCTGATTTCTCTACCCGCCTTTGTTGTCTTGGCCAGTCTGTCTGCACATTTTCTTCTCTTCTCTGCATTTTCCCTATGTCTTTGTATTTACATATTGAAAGAAAGAAGAAGAATTACTTCTCATAGTTATGATAATGATAATTGATACATTAGATAATGATGCATTAAAATATGAACAATTTTCCAATTGATGTTATGATGTAGGAGCACCTTGTTGATTCCTTATTTGCATACAAGCGAAGGATGTTAGATTTCTTTTGGTTTATTATGGATTACGTTACTATAAAAGCCCTTTTTGTCCAAAATTTGGATTCCAAATTCACATTCCTTCTTGGTAGGGGGAGAGGAACCAGGTATAGTTAAAAGCATATGTAACGAAACCTATCGTTACTACTGATTTCAGAAGTGAGAGATGATGTTGACTCGATAACTCTCAGGCCAGTAATGGATCTATGAGTTTTCCGTGTATCCGTAGGATGCTGAATTTAGTTGTATATTTCCAATGCCATTATGTTAATGGAAACTCCAAAAAATAAGGTCAAGTGAGAAATGGAAGTATCAGTTTGGTACGAGGGCAAATTTAATTAAAAAAGAACTATTTTGTTTGATAGGATTTAACTGGGATGGTGGAAATTGAGATCGCTTATCATTGAGTTTTTTTCAATTTCACATGCATAATAAGTCAGAAGTCTCTTTCGGTGCTAATTGTTTAAGATTTGCTTTATTTGACTTTTTTTTTTTTATATAATTAAGACCACTGAAACAACTGAGTTTTTTTTTTTTTTTTTTTTGTTTTAGGCCAAATGATAAAACATATTCTAACCTTTATAAGTTGTATCAATTATATCCTAACCTTCATAATTTATCAATTATATCATAACCTTTTCAATTTAGTATCAATTCTATCCTCAACAATTTTACCCCATTTTTCCTTCATAATATGTGTCCACATCATTCTCTTCAACTTTCTTGTAATACCCTTTAAGGATTTATTCATACATATGCATTAGAGTTCAATATTCATGATAACTATATGTCTTCATGCATATAATACACATAGTTGTGTGTACATATGCCTACTCAATCACATGCATAATTTAGGGACTTAGTTCTTTTATCAAATTAAACAACTATGGGCAACCTTCTAATGAGTTACTTTATGTTATTCTCGTATGAATATATATATGCATAATTTTTAACTTACTAAAGTTACTATTGGTGATCTATGAATAACTAGGTTTGAATTAGAGTATTAATGTATCATATATTGATTTATATGTTATTATTTTTGTGAGTCTTCATAAACTTAATTTAAACATGGGGCTTAAAGATTTTGATGTAAATTGATCAATGTGGATGATTATTAAAAGAAAAGTTAGAAGATTTAAGTTGATTTCAAAGAAAAAGTATCCCAAATTAATTGAGGATTGAATTGATACTAAATTGGAAAGGTTATGATATAATTGATACAACTTGTAAATGTTAGGATATTTTTTTATCATTAGGCCTTTGTTTTATACATTTCTTGTTGAGTAGACTTGCTATTTGCCTCAAATTCTGAAAGCTAACTTGGGAAACATTTTGGTTGCGGCAGTGGAAGGATATCACGAATCTCACTATTAGTCTGTGACTGTGCTTCAACTCTTTGTTTTTTGATGTGATTTGCAATTGTTCCATCTTCCATGTGAAGAGGAAGAAGCTTCTAAATGTTGAGACAGGTGCTGCCATTCTCACTAATTTCCAAAATCTCCCTATAACATGAGCACTGCAAGTTGTAGCTTATCAAGTATCAACTTGCCAGTTAGGCTGGAAGAACCGATGCTTGTTATGATTATTATTTTCAACTAATAAAACAACCATTTGATTGCTATTACGTAAATGACTTGCTTTTAATTCATTACAAAACACCCAATGGCCTACAAGAACCGTTGGGTTCACCTCATGCCGCGAGCCATATGCATCCCCTTGTGCATAACATGGTTGTCATAGGGCATTGTCATTGTCATTCTAGTAGTTTCCCTGTTTTAGTTAACTATCAGATCAGAAAGCCGTTCATATGAACAACTGGCCAAATCTGTTACCCATTTCAAGTTTGTTGAGTGGGTTCTGCTCTGTGTCATGGGGTTTTATGAGCACTTACATATTCTGATTCTCACCGTAATGCTATCTGGGCCTTCTTGTGTGTGTGTGCGCTAGATTTTTGTTTTGGAATTGGCGATTATCAGACTCTTTTTTTCTCATTTGACAAAAATACCTTGGATTCTTCGAACGTGATGATTGATGATTCACAAGTGTAATTGCCCCAGTTTTGTATGTTTCTTGACTGCGTCATTGTTGTAGTGTTTCTGTTATTTTCCTTTCTAGTATATGGTTTTTGGATACTTAACTAACAGTGACTTTAGATTTTTTTCTTATTTAAATTTGTTGTTTGTTTTTTGTATCCAAGATCTCAATTGAAATTTTGGCATGCTTGCAGGCACCTTTGACTGATCAAGAAGTAGAAGAGCTGGTTTCTGATCTTCTAGAAGTAGAGAGTAAGGTATAAACACTCTTAACCTGACTGTCCATTTTCTTAAGTTCTTGTTACTTCTTTCTCTATTTTCTCATTTTAATCTCTAGGCAGCAGAGGCTCAAGAATCACTTGAGAAGGAGTCATTGGCACGAGTGGAGGCTGAAGTAAGAGCAGAGCTTGCTGAGAGTCTTCATGCAGATGATGTTAGTTTGTACCCTTTCTGACTCTGCTATTACTTTTGATTTAGGCCTTTCTACTGCTGCTGATTCATCTCTCTTTGTGTGCGTGTGTGTTTTGCTTTTTTTTTTAATCAAAGTAGTTAGACGAGGCTGTCTCGGCAGAAATGAGAACTTTCGTGGAAGAATGGGAGGCCACTCTGGATGAGTTGGAGACTGAAAGTGCTCACTTGTTGGTGTGCTTCTTGCTTCATCTTTGAGTAAAAACCTCTGGTTTATCATACTAGTTTTATCATGCATATTTTGTATCATTATTCTGCTATGAAGCTTTTGTCTATTTCAGCCAGTTTTTCTGTAAACAAAATGAAGCCACTGAACTTCATACCACATGTTCTCTCGAATACCACTTTACTTTTTTCTAAGTGATTGAAGTGACATGGAGCAGTGGCTTCATATTTTAATTCATTGATGTTTATCATAAAAGTTCTGTTGCTAACAATAAACTTAATATTAGAAGTCTAATAAATGAATGGAATTCTGTAACTGAGACGGTGTTAGAGGTTCAAAGTTCAAGTTGACCATGAACGCTAGAGGATTTTGTATACTTTAGCCGTGAAGACCACAGTGTATTTGTAGATAGTCTTTCCCTTGGTTTTGCAGTCTCAGATTGTGAGCATGGTCATCCAAATATCACATTGGTTTTGAGTAACATACTTTTATCTTGCATCATGATGTAGACTTGTGAAGTTAATGTAAGGTCATACTTTTATCTTGCATCATGATGTAGACTTGTGAAGTTAATGTAAGGTTTTCTTCAATCAAAAAAAGCTTAAACGCTCTCCTAAGATTTATGGCAGTATAAGCTAAATTATAGAGCATAATACTTTACAAAAAGTTAAAAACACAAGTTCTTATGCTTCTGGTGCCTTGAATGAAATATGTTGTTTTTTGTAGCATGTATAATCAAGAAAATTGTATCGTTCTTAGTCAATAGTAAATTCTTTGTTTTCTATTTGTTGATTCATGAAGCTGAATTGATGTTGAATGAAAGTTGTTCTTAGTTTTGACTTGAGTTTGCCTATGGCAGTCAATCAATTAAATATATGCATGTATAGAATAAATATATTTTGAGGTTGAGGGTTCAATACTATTCAACAACAAGAAAGTCTCAATCTTACTAAAAAAATGAGACATTGGTTTACACAGAATTTGAAGTTAAACGGAAGAAGTGGAAGAGTGCAATATGTGATCACAGTCTCTCTGTTAAGCTAACTGGAAAATTCTATATGAAGCAATTAAATGCACTATGATGTATGAGAGTTAATTTTTGTAGTAAAGAAACACATATACATTAAATGAGTGTAGCAGAAATGAGGATGCTTAGATGGACCTTGCGGTAAAGCTCTTAAAGATAGAATGCAAAATATGAAGGTTTAAAGAGAAATAGAAGTAGCACCGATAGATGCAAAAATAAGGGAAGGAGATTGTGATTGTTGGGACACATCCAAAGACTGGCTGCAAATGCTCTTATTGGAAAACTTGACAAAGTAAAAATTGAAGAATCTGACGGTATAAAGGCAGACCTAAGATAACTTTGCGATGCATTAATTAGGAAGGATTTAAAGGATTATGAAAGCACATCGTTGAGTGCATTAATTCAAGCAGAGTGCAAGAGTTTGATCCATGTAGTTGCCCAACTGATTTGGGATTGGGGCTTTGTTGTTGTTGTTGTTTGAACATTGCATTGTCCTATTAAGGTTTTATAGAAACTTCAGGTGAAATCTTGTTCTTTGTTAAATGTAATTTCTGTCTCAAAATTGATAAAATGATTAGTGATTGATAATATGTAGCGTAATTTCTTCTCCACCCACCGTCATCAAAGACCAAAAGCAAACTTGAGGTGATACTTGCCCAAAAAGTCTTGAGGCATGAATGCATGCTGCAGTGAAGCCGAGCATATTAATTTATTCGAGTTATATATATATATATATCATGCTTAATTGTGTACCTTTGGAATTGTGTCTTCCATCTTATTATTCCTCTACATTAGCAACTTCAATTAAAAAAAATAAATCTTCAAGTAAGTTTTTAAGTATGCTGACATCTTCATCAAATTTTTTTTTTTTTTTTTTTTTTTTTTGCTTGGTCTCTATTTAGGTGCAAAAAGGTCGCTATGCCTTGAGGCATGCCTCAATAACATTGGTTCGCCCATAAGTCCCATTGGTGTTTTGAGAGGACTTTTAAGGTTCTTACACGTGTGATTATTAATACTAACATATGTATGGCAACTTGGCAAGGGTCTGGTGATTCAGGGAGGAAAACTGTAATTTTATTTCGTTATCATTAGTCTCTAACAACAACAACAACAACAACAACATAGCCTCAGTTCCAAATTAATTGGGGTCGGCTACATGGATCAAACTTTTCCATTGTGCTCGATTAAGTTAATTCTCTTATCATTAGTCTCTAACCCAATTATAAATTCTTATATTTTTTAGAAGATAAAAGATTTCCTAAAGGACTCTTTATTTGTTTGGACTGGAATTTAAAATTCTCTGAAATTATAAAAAGACACTAAGATAATGCCTTCTAAAATTAAAAGGCCTAAGTTTAGTAATAGATAACTTCCTAGAGAACTTTATCAAATTGATGAGATTCTTCTGATCAAAAAAATTAAATTGATGAGATTCCTTATAGATATGTACATCAACAGCATTGATTCCTGTTCCAATGGTGTTGTTTGAGATTCATTAATGCACGTTGTTCCCAACTTTCAAGTATATTGAGTTCCGTTCTTAACATAGTTGAATCTGAATCTGTAGTTCTGGGAATTAGATATGTAATTGTCGAAAACTTTTTTCTTTGATGTTTGCCAGACTTAATTGTATCATACTTCAGGATGTTGCACTTTATCTTCTTTTATTTTCTGTTTCTTTTGTATTGATTTTTTTTTTTTTTTTTTTTTTACCTAATAGGTGGATATACCCTAACCTTATAAGTTTTAATGTTTTTGCAAAAATATCTTAACCTTTTAATTTTGTGAAAAATACCTATATCTTTTAATTCAATGTAAATTGAATACCTTGTTGCTATTATTTGAGTGCTTTACACTTGGGTGTGTGAAAAATTATGCAGACGCGTGGAAGTGTCATTTCATATGATGCAATGGGTTTGTCATCAAGTGGCCCTTCATATCTTTCATTTTGGTTTGACGTATAATAATGATAACTGAGAATACAATTTACAAAAAAAACTAAAGGTTAAGATATTCTTGCCAAAATCAAAAAGTTTTTTTTTGTTTGCACTTCGCGTAAGTGTTATTTTATTATTCTAAAACACTGATCTAGATTTTGTTCTTAATTCCGTACTGTATACTGACCAAATGTAAACTTAGCGTTGATTAATCAAGTTATCACTGTTTTCTTATGTACAGGAACAACTAGATGGTGCTGGAATTGATTTACCAAGTCTTTATAAATGGATTGAAAGTCAGGCTCCTTGTTCCTGTTCTACTGAAGCTTGGAGAAAGAGGACACACTGGGTTGGGTCTCAACTGACTACCGAATTAAGTGAATCAATTATTGGTGCAGAGAAGTACTTGCAATCTCAAAGACCCGTGAGGAGGTATGCATGTGATTTTTGGTAATTGATAAACCTTTCTACCAGCAATTATTGAGCTGCTTGTTTGTACCTATTGAACCAGAAAACATGGTAAGCTATTGGAAGAAGGTGCTAGTGGATTTTTGGGCAGAAAACTTTGCAATGGTAACTGCACAGATGTAGCTACAGAAAATACAGAGAAGGATTGGAGCTCTTTCAATGAAATTATTCAATCTCATAAGGATGAAAACTCGTTTGGCGGCAAGCACTGGGCTTCTGTTTACTTGGCGAGCACACCTCAGCAAGCTGCAAACTTGGGGCTCAAGTTACCCGGTGTTGATGAGGTTGCGAATTGATATTTATGATTCATTCCCTTTTCATGTACTTTGCAGTTATATGCTCATTGGTGTCATCGTTGGCTTTATCTTATCATATCACTGCCTTCTCATCATATTGTCTACATCAACTGGCCGATCTTGTGGGAATAACCATCTCATATCATTTCGGTAGTTCTCCGAGCAAATGAAATTTTAAAGGCGTTGCTGAAATTGTTGGAAACATTTAAATAATCATAAAATGAGTTTCTTTGTTTTCTTGCATAACGTCATCTTTTTATGTTGTTGAGAAATTGCGTCTCTTTTTGAGAATTTTTTTTTTCAATTTTCTGCTGTTTGATAACTAATGTAATTTTTTTTCATTTTTTTTTGCAGTATCACGAATTCGTACTAAAATTAAATCAAGTGGACAATTAATCAAGGTTACGCACCGAAATTGAATCGGCAACAATTATCTTCACAACCATTAATGAACTCAAAAAAAATCATTCAATAATTAATTGATAAGTAACATAAATGAAAGAAAATAAACAATGTACTAAAATTTATTTTAAAAAAAAACTTATGGTTTAACTTCTAAAAGTAATCTAAAATTTCCTCTGCAAATATAAAAGCACCCAATCTTTTATATTGCATGAAAAGACTTTAATTAATATTATATGCCAAAGGCAACCAAGATAAAGTAAGCTAACTTGTTGAGATAGAATTGTAACGTTGGCATATTAGCATATTCCATTAGAATATTATCATTCGCTGGAGCTAAGTAGAGATGAACATCTCCCTCTCTCTAGCTAGTGCTGGGTTCACAAACATGAAGAGCTATTTCGTTGGCAGAATCTGCGCCAGAGTTCACAAGTGATTCATGGGAACATGATTCATTGATGGCTTGAGCAGGGCAACATACAGAGCTTCTCTGTTCTCCATATTTAACGGGTACGCATGCCAATAACTTGAAAGCCATGTTTTATTTGATTCGGTACTGACCATCTGTCTCGGAGATCGGAGAGATCGAGACGAAAGAGGAGAGCTCGAAGAGATTGCAGAGACGCCGAAAGAGATCGGAGAGATTGCAGAGACGCCGAAATAGGAGAGATCGGAGAGATCGCAGAGACGAAATCGAAGAGTTCGCAGAGACGAAATCGAAGAGTTCGCAGAGACGAAAGAGGAGATTTCGAAGAGATCAGAGAGACGACCACAGAGGTGTATTTGCAGAGAGTAGAAGAAGGAGTCCTTGTAGAAGAAGGAGTCCTTTCGGTCAAAAATAAATTTGTTAGACCCCAAAAATCTCGAATTTCCATCTCAAAACAAGAGAAAATAAATGAGGAAAATTAGGGGGGTGGATTTTTTTTCTCTATGCGGTTACAAGTGTATCAAACACAAAAAAAAAACGGTTATACTAAAAAATAAAACAAATTTCCATGATTTTTTTCATTTTCCCTGCTATCAAACACACCCTTTATGTTATTTACTCTTCTGTTCTTTATTTTTGTTCCTATGTTTAATTCAGAAGCACTAAATCAAACACAATGGAAGAGTTTGAATCATGTAGCCAACCCCAATTAATTTGGGATTGAGGCTATGTTGTTGTTGTTGTTGTATGTTTAATTTAGTTGGTTGAGCTATAACAAGTGAGGATACAACAACTAGTTGAGCTATAACAAGTGAGGATACAACAACTGGTTGAGCTATAATAACAACAACAACAACAACAACAACAACAACAACAACAACATAGCCTCAGTCCCAAATTAATTGGGATCGGCTACATGGATCAAAATTTTTCATTGTGCTCGATTAAGTGCAATTGATGGTGAGCTACATATCCTCATTTGTTGAGCTATAACAACAACAACAACATAGCCTTAGTCCCAAATTAACTAGGGTCGGCTACATGGATCAAACTTTTCTATTGTGCTCGATTAAGTGCAATTGATGGTGAGTTTTTCGAACCATTCAAATCCCTCATAATTAGTGCATCCCACGTTAACTTTGGTCCGCCCTTACCTCGTCGAATTTCTACAGTTTTTATTGAGTCAAGTTTTTTAGTTGGGGCATTTGTAGGCCGTCTTTGCAGTCGACAAAACCACCGCAACCGCCCTTACCTAATCTTTGTCTCAATTGGTGCTACTCCTACTCGCCTAAGCATCATCATTTCTGCTACGTTTATTTTATGTAATCGTTGTTGCTTTACCGCCCAACATTCACTTCCATAGAGCATAGCTGGCCTAATTGAGGTCCTATAAATTTTTCCTTTTAACTTAGTAGGAACATTTCGATCACAAATCACCAATGTTGCACTCCACCATTTCTTCCATCCAGCTTGAATTCTACGCGTGCCATCATTCTCAATGTTACCATCATTTTGTATGATTGATCCTAGGTATCTAAAGTGGTTTACCTTAGGAACTTCTACTTCCCCTAATTTTACCACTCTGTCATCTCGATGTCTAGTGTTTCTAAACTCACAGTGCATGTATTCGATTTTCGTCCTACTCAACTTAAAGCCTTTAGATTCTAATGTCTTCCTCCAGAGTTCTAATTTCCTATTCACTCCATCTTTTGTTTCATTCACTAAAACAATATCATCTGCAAATAGAATACACCATGGTATATCCTCTTGAATATGTCTAGTTAGTTTATCCATAACTAAAGTAAATAGATATGGGCTTAAAGTCAATCCTTGATGTAGTCCTATCATAATGGGGAATTCTTTTGTAGCTCCTCCAAATGTCTTTATACTTGTTACTACTTCATCATACATATCCTTAATAGTATCTATGTATCTAGCATGCACTATTTTTCTATCTAAAACCCACCAAAGAAAATCTCTAGGGACCCTATCATATGTTTTTTTAAATCTACGAATACCATATGAAGATTTTTTTTCTTTTCTCTATATTTTTCTAACAATCGTCTTACAAGGAAAATCGCCTCCATAGTTGACCTCTAGGCATGAAACCAAATTGGTTCTCTGATATTGTTGTTTCTCTCCTTAGCCTATTTGTTGAGCTATAACAAATGAGGATATTCTTTCTTTTTTTATTTAGTTTGCTTTCATGGGTCTTTTATTTTGGCATCTTAAGCTGGCTTAAAAGGCGTGCATTTGCTTGAATTAAATAGTCTTTTATGTTAAAATTAATGAATTATAGGTTCACTGTTTTCTTATGCATGTGTATCTCTATCTACTATTCTGATACAAAACTTGTGCAAGTTGCTACCTGTTGGGTTGTGGTGTACCTTTGACAATGAAATCAATTCTTTCAGGTGGAGGAAATCGATGACATTGAGGCAAGCTCTAGTGATCCATTTTTTGCTGATGCCATTGCCAATGAAAAGGAAATGGAACTATCTGAAGAGCAAAAGAAAAACTTCCGGAAGGTTTGCATGTATTCGCTACGCAGTTTATTTAATTTCTCTCTTTTGATTAGATATGCGGTACCGTTTGGTGAAAATGTATGGTCTCTTCAGTTTGAAAATTTTCTTTTATTTTTTGGTCTTAGACTTTTGAATCTTCAGTCGATGCATGGAACCCAGTATTAAGTTAGAGATAAAGAATGAGATGTGGAACCTGTCAATGGGGCAGTTAAGCTACTTCTAGCTTGAATACTCACATGTTTTGTAGGTGTATGCTTTAATCCTGGTCTTTTTGCCTTTGTTTTGTTATTATTTTTAGGTTTCTGTAGTATTCTGTTCTTATTGTTGTTATTTTCTATATTTCTCCTGTTTGGTGGTTTTTGTGTATCTTTATTTACTGAACTGATGGTCTCTTTTCTCAAAGGATGATCTTATATAATTTCATCAATCATCAATCTACTGTCATTTTTTTTTTTTCCAAAAACGTTCAACATCTTTTATGTTCTGAAATATGTACTGGAACTTACTTTTTGGTAATAATTTATCCAATATTTTGTATTAGAGTTGTCATTACTAAACAAATTGTAAAAAATGGCCTTTTGATTTGCCTAGTTATGTATAGTCTCTTGTCTTTATTATACTTTGTATTCTTTTACTTCTTGTATTTGTGTGTACGAAAAGGTGCAATGTGATTTTTTTTTTTTTTTTTTTTTTAATTTATGTTTTCATAGACTCTTTTATTGTTAGGTTAAAGAAGAAGAAGATGAAAATATGGCACGAAAGCTCCAACTTCGTTTGAAACATAGAAGACAGAGAATCAGGCATAAGCAGGTAGACTTTAATTTTTCTTCTGCTTTTGAGCTTAAATTTCAATTGCAGGAACTTCTTTCTGCTTGTGCTTTTAATTCTCCCTTGTTTCGATTTTTTTCTTGCTGCAATGACACTGGAAGAAATATATACATTGGGGAAGGAAGAGATGAGGAGTGTGGATTTATAATGCCTTTTATCTTTTTAATTGTTAATTAAACATTTAACTTATTTCTGTTGTTTTGGATGGTATTTTGGTATTTGGATCAGGAGTCCAATCTCCAGGAAGTTGATTTAGTTGCTTCAGTCATGGATAATAACGTAGGCGACTCCGCTATTTTGAATGAATGCTCCCAACCAGTTTCACATGAAAACAATTGTCGAATTGGTGAGGGGAAGTCCAACACTGACACTAATAATATTGACCAATTATCAAAATTAGAGGTGCCTGGAATTGTAGAAACTTCAAACGATCTTGACCGTAAAAGGGAGATGATGAATGGAGCTTCATTGCTTTGTCGATCTCCTTCTGATGTGGAAGAAACAAGGGGAAAGAAACATTCACTGGATGATGAAGAAGTTGATAATGAGAAGAAAAGAAGCCGAACTGTCATTATAGAAAGTGATGATGAAGCACAAGTTGTCAATGAAGAACCTTCATCTTATACTTCCATTGACACTAACAGCAAGATGAAACCTACAGTGCAAGCTAGGGAGGAAGCTGACTCTATGGCTATTAATTCTCCCTCTTTGCATAGATTCCCCGAAAAATATCATTGCACTGCATGTTCTAAGGTTGTGGGAGCATGTGAGATTCAGCAGCATCCTCTACTGAAAGTCATTATTTGTGAAAGTTGCAAGTCTATAATTGAAGAGAAAATGCTGGAAAAGGTATAATTCTTATATTGTCTGGTTCCTAGTTGGTTATAGCTGTTATCATTTGTATATAGAAATAGTAAATTTTGAAAAGGTACAGTTTTTATAAACTGCCTTTAAATTTTTCTCTACTTTGTTTTGTTAAAAATTTCGCTCTGGACCTTCTTGTGAGGGTATTGCTACCATCACTTAAATGTCAAGGAATGTTCTATAATGAGTGATGCAAAATTCAATTGTATGCTCTCTTTTGTTTCCATTGGTTCCATGAGCATGTCTTAAGGTATTGCTCAAAGTTCTTCAGGTATGATACTTTCAGATTTTATCTACGAATTGGGAAGCAAGTTTATAATTTATGCAATGGTCAATATATTCTTGTATAATGCGTATATTTACTATAGTCATTTGTTTATATTGATCTAATGAGCAGTTTGGACTCTTTGGACCATGCAGTTTAATTTTTTAATTTATACTGACAGTTTATACAATTTTCTACTTTAGGATCCTGATTGCTGTGAATGTTACTGTGGATGGTGTGGTCGATCCAGCGACCTAATAAATTGTAGAACGTGTAAAATGCTATTCTGTGCACCTTGTATAAAGTACAATTTTGGAGAAGAATACCTGTCAACATGTCAGAACTCTGGCTGGCAATGTTGTTGCTGTTCACCTATCCTCTTGCGGAGGTTGACACTGGAGTGTGAAGAAGCTCTTGCAGCTGAAGATGCATCAGTTTCTACCTCTGACAGTGACTCGGAGCTTTCAGATGCTGACATTAGGTCTACAATCAGGTATTGTGGCAATAGTTCAATTCTGGATTTTCATCGTGCTAATTAATTACGATATAATTCCACCTATGTAGAACATCGTGCATGCCCTTTATAGTCAGTCCCAAGTCAGGATAAGGGAGAGGGGTTCCAAGCCCATTCTCCATGACTCGGGTAGTGGAGGGTTGTTGACAGTTAACATAAAACTTTTGTCACTTTTTATGAAATGGATCACACGTATTCGATGGAAAAATATAGATAAAAGTAAAAGGATTTTCATATGATATTTGTAGATTTAGAAAAAGCATATGATTGGTTCCTATAGATGTTTATTTGGGTGGGTTTTGGAAAGAAAATGAGTGCATGCTAGATACATAGATACCATTTAAGATATGTTTGAAGGAGTAGTGACAAGTATAAAAACATTTGGAAAAACCACAAAACAATTTTCCATTACAATATGACTACAACAAGGATCGGCCTTAGCCTTTTTCTCTTTGCTTTAGTTATCGATGAACTCACTACGCATATTTGAAAGGATATACCATGGTGTATGCTATTTGCATATGATATTGCTTTAGTGGTTGAAAGTTGAAACTAGAGATGGAGTGAATAGGAAAAACTTTGGATGAGCTCGTTATAATCTAAAGGCTTTAAGTTGAGTAGGATGAAGACCGCATACATGCGTTATGAGTTTACATATATTAGACATCAAGATGTTGGAGTGGTAAAATTATGAGAAGTAGAAGATCCTAAGGTAAACCACTTTATATATCTAGGATCATCAATTATACAAATTGATGGTAATATTATGAATGACGTTACACATAATTCAAGCTAGATTGAAGAAGTCAAGGATAGGTGCGATATGCTATTGACATATCCCTACCAAAGTAAAATAAATTTTTTATGGACTGCAATTAGGCTAGCTATGCTTTATGGAAGTGGATGTTGGGTAGTAAAGAAACAACAATACACAAAATATACACAAAATGAATGTAGTAGAAATGAGAATGCTTAGGTTGATGCGTGGTAAAACTCGTAAAGTTAGAGTAAAAAATATAAAAATTCAAAGAAGAGTAGAAGTAGCTCCAGCTGTCACAAAAATACAGAAGGGCGGTTGTGGTGGTTTGGTAACCTCCAAAGACAACTTGCAAATGCCCAATTAGAAAATTTGACTCAATGAAACTGAAGAAATTTGAGTATGTAGGGGTAGACCTCAGCTAACTTGAGACATATTGATTGAGAAGATTCTATGGATTTGGAAAGCATACCATTAATTGAACTAAATCGAGCGCAATAGAAGAGTTCGATCTTGTAGCCGACCCCAACTAATTTGGGATTGAGTCTTTTTTGTTGTAAATAATTGTGATATGCTCTCTTGACATTCCACTTAATTACATTATTACAAATGCTTCGTAAGTAACTATTTCTATTTCTTCATTCTTACATTTAAGGAATGAGAGTTTGATGGAATGTTGACTAAAACATATCTAGGGAAGATATTTCGGATTTAAATGGATCCATTTTCCATATTGGTGATAATACATGCATTATGATGACAACTCAATTTGCTTTGAATTTTATTTGAAAAATTGAAGTTGCATTTCTAGCTTGCATTCCGAAATTTGCTTTGAATTTTCTCTACAAGAATTTCAACTCAGTCAGCTCCTCACCTCATCCACTACAATTGAAGAGTTATGATGAGGAAATTAATTATATTCTTTCCAGGGATTGGATCTAGTTCAGTTATGGTCAATTTGTAATTCAATGCAATTATGGGGGATTGAAATTCATTCCAAATAATTCATTAGTCCAGTTTAGTCCAATTTGCTTAATGCGGACCAGACTGGACCAAGTTATGCGGTTTGGCATTTTTCAATTAATGTATATGCATACATATAATTAAGCATAACTATCAAAAATATCAGATCTAATATCCATTAACTTGCATGTATAATATTCACAATAATGTATATAATTTACTTCCTACAAACGACAAAGTATTGAGCAAAATATTATACATTAGAATTCATTAGAAAAATAATTATAAAAAAAAATGTTGCCACACTACATTCTGCTTAAGAGAGGAAAAATGTATTCACCATGTATTGTCAAGTACTAAAAAAAAGAAGTTGCAACTCCACATCCTACTTAAAAAAGAGCTTTTATGCCTAAAGAAATGAGAAATTTAATTATCATATATTATATATTCTATATTTGTATATGTATGTGTTATAACGAACTAGATTGGATTGAATTCACGGATTTTGAAAAAGCCATCCGCAATCAATCCAGTCCAAGGGGATTATTAATTTTGTGATTCTGTTCAATTTAAGATCTTACTATGCTCTTTCCTCTAATCTTTTCTATTTAGTGTTAAGAAACGAAGGAAAAAGAAGATACGAAGGATCCTTGATGATACTGAACTTGGAGAAGAAACGAAACAGAAGATTGCGATTGAAAAGGTGTCCTTTTGTGTAATTGTTATACTTGAATGCTTATTTTGATGTGCTTATTAGATTTTTGGTCTATGTAGGCACGTCAGGAGCATCTCATATCATTGCAAAAACAATTCACCACCAAATCATGGAGTAAAAACCCTGCTAGTTGTCTCAATACGGCAGTGGAAGGTGCAAGTACTGAGGTTTTGGGTGATGCAACAACTGGTTATATTGTGAATGTTGTAAGAGAAAAAGATGAAGATGCAGTGCGGATTCCTCCCAGCATTTCTGCCAAACTAAAACCTCATCAGGTTTATTTGTTACCTAAATATTTTCTTGTTGACAGTCGCATGCTCGTGTGTGTGTTTTAATGAGAATATGCATTTTCCATTATTTCACAATGATATAATAAGATTCAATCTAGTACTTTTGGTTTTTTTCCCTTTTTCATGCAAACGGGAGTTTGCCCGTTTGTACTTTATAAAGTGGTTGATAATGTAGAAACTAGTCAGGTTGTTGGATTTCTTTTCTTGTAGGCTCTTTATTCAGCTTGAACATATTCCAATGTCTGCTAAATATTTTGATGTAGCCCATTATCATTTCTTTCAAGTTTTGCTAGTGAATGCTCTTCACGAACAAAAAAAGAAATTTTAATTGGTAAAAAAAATGAAAGCAAAATTACTTCTGTCACAGATAACATTCTTCAGGAAAATATAAATGTTAACATTAATCAAAACACTTAAGAGTAAGACTAGTTTGTATCAAATAATTGAAAATACTAGAGGATTTGTACATTTTTTCCCTACTTTTTATTATCTTTCAAGGAAATAAGTTGAATGCCGTGATTAAATATCTTTATTCAGCTGGTCGTTGGAAGAATGAACTAATGCTCTTAGCCATAAGTACTTGGGTGAGACAAAATAGCTTATTAATTGGCTCTAAAAAAGCTTTGAGTCTCTTCCCTTGGTATAGGAGTTGAGGGGAAGTAAAAACATTAGATGCTATTTAGCCTTGATTTGGTTGATTAGTCATCGGTCTCTGTTTCAGAAAAGGAAGGAGATGATTGGTTCCTATCTATTTGTGTTGATAACAAAAAGGGAGTAATTTATTCCAATCAATCAATATCTTTGATTGATCTATTGATAAATTTTTGGAAGTTAGCATCCATGTAATTACAAATATAGAGCTTTTGTCTTAATGTAACCATTATTGGAAGCACCTCTTTGTTTACCATAAAGCAGACAGTTGATTTTACTCAATTGTATTAAGATTGGTGAATTGTGGAACACTTACATTTTTCTCAAGGATAGAAAATTCGATTTCGCCTATTACTTTACTCACTTAAGGTTTGTAGTTAATTCAGGAAGTGTAATTTGTTGTGGGGAATTTTGATTAATTTCAATATTATAGAAAAATATTAAAACTTCATCTAAGTGCTAGAGAACATCCAAGTTTCATAAAAAGACAGCGAAAAAGCATGTTTTTATAATATTTCAGACCTTTTCTTTTTCTATTAGTTGTTTAAACTTCGATTTTGATGGGATTGATTGTTTTGGGTATTTTTATTTTCTTTATTAGGCAACATGTTCGAATCCTTTTATATGGTACAAACTTTTATATAAATGTTAACGTTAAACTTCGATTTTGATGAGATTGATTGTTTTGGTCGTGTGCCTTCTAACATGTTGTCATTCTTTAGAGTATCCTACAATGAGAAATGACACCAATTGCATTTGACTTTTCTTAAAACTCAGCAAAATTACTTGAAGATCTCATCATTTTTCTCCATCTTCGATGGAAGCTATGTAAAATTTTGTGTTCATCTACTTAATTTGGTGCTTCAAAAAATCTAATAAATTTGGAGAATTTTCAAATCATGGTTTGCTTACTTCATTTTTTTTTGGGTAAAAAAGTGAACTTCATCTATTTGAACCATCTTCTTCTTCGTTGTATTATTGTTAAATAGTGTATTGTCCTCCCAAAAAATAAAGAAAAACTGAAAATGAAAATCACGAGTTCCATTTTTGCTGAGTGCAGATTTCGGGCATTCGGTTTGTGTGGGAAAACATCATACAGTCAGTCAGAAAGGTGAAATCTGGCGATAAAGGCCTTGGTTGCATCCTGGCCCACACTATGGGCCTTGGGAAAACATTTCAGGTAGCTTATTTCATCCACCAATTTGGGTTGATTGGTTTAGGCCTCTCTAGCAATGCGTGATACATCCCATGATAGGAATTTTGTTTTTTTTTAATAAATATACATGCATATTGTATACTTTTTTTTTTTTGCGAGAAGACTAGACCGATAACTTTGTATAATCAGTCTTAAGAATTAAGAGTTCCAGTTTTATTTCTTTCTGCTCCTCTTTTTATTACTGAAAGAATGTTCTAACTGCATGTCCTATACTTCATTAAATCGTGCCTATTATAGTCATTATTCAGTCATCTTTATCATTTTGCCCCCTATTGTACTCCCTGCTTTATTATTCATCTTCTATAAAATATGATTCAAATATTACTAGATGCTAGATAACTGATGAGCTCTTAGTCTTTTCTAAACTTCATCCACTTTTATCTGTTTCACATTGAACATGCATACATGATGTATTTACCATTGTCTTTGTGCAAGCATAAAATTTTGATAGGAATTTGTTAATTGATGTTATTTGTGATTAATGATGTGTAGACATCTTGTTAATACAATTATAAGTTCTGTTTTGAAAGTTTTATTGTTTAGTCTAATTTAATACATGATCTGAAAATCATAGGATCAAATCGTAACTTGCAATTTACAGTAGTTTTTGGGGTTTAGTAGAAGCACTAGTACTCATTTTAAGAGCTCGTGTTGGTTTCCACTTAGTTAAATCTTGATTGTATATTTCATATATTCTAATTTCATTTGGATTCTTATAACCACGGCCAAAATCATTAATCTTCGTAACTATAAAATGGAGTTCTCTGTACCACTTTAGGATGTTGGATTCATCTTGTTGAGGACACCTGCGGAAGTAATTTCAAATTTTATGTGCCATACTTAAGGAATTCATTTAATTTTATTTCCTTTTCTGTTTAGCACATTCTCGTATGTTAATTCGTTTTAGCATGGGGAGTAGTGATTTAAATTTGTATTCTATTATCTATTGGGACAATGCCTTTTAAAAACTTCTTGAAATTGAATATTTTGTTTAAGTTCTACTTAGTTAAATCTTGATTGTACGTTTCATATATTCTAATTTCATTTGGATTCTTATAACCATGGCCGAAATCATTGTTCTTCGTAATTATAAAATGGAGTTCTCTGTACCACTTTAGGAAGTTGGATTCATCTTGTTGAGGACTCTTGCGAAAGTAATTTCAAATTTTATGTGCCATACTTAAGGGATTTATTTAATTTTATTTCCTTTTCTGTTTAGCTCATTCTCTTATTTGAATTCTTTTTAGCATGGGGAGTTGTGATTTAAATTTGTATTCTATTATCTATTGGACAATACCTTTTTAAAAACTTCTTGAAAATTGAATATTTTGTTTAAGTTGTACTTTTCTGCAAGCCCATTCTGTTTTTTCTTAACCTAATGGCCTTGTTGCTGGGCAGGTAATTGCTTTCCTGTACACTTCTATGAGAAGTGTTGATTTAGGATTGAAGTGTGCTCTTATAGTCACACCTGTGAATGTGTTGCACAATTGGCGGAAAGAGTTTATGAAGTGGAGACCAATTGAACTGAAGCAATTGCGTGTTTTTATGCTTGAAGATGCTTCTTCGAGGTTTGTTCACTCGATTATCATGGTGCTTTAGTTTTTCATTTTCGAAACTTTCCTGTAAAAAAATATTTTTTTTCTTTTAAAATTGCATTAAACTATTGCAGTCACTATCAGTTTTCGTTAATTTGTAAGCATTTCTGTGAATGCCTTAATAGTTGGGAAAATGAGTACTCAGCTTAAATAATGCCAGGCATCTCACTCCCCCAGAGTCCTCCAATGCAAAGCTTATTAGTACCATATTTTGGAGAGGGATTGAAGTAGGAGGGGGGGTTAAGAAATCTATAATAATATAGGATGGAAAGAGAGAGAGTAAGTACTTGGCATACTTGCAAAGGAAGCCAAGTCAAATGGAATCGTAGAATCTCAAAGGATAAAAAGCTTGATTTCTTCATCCCACACTTAGCTCATTGAAGATTCTCATATAAGTTTAGAATTTTTTTTCATTGGATTTCTTTTTTCAAAATATAATTTTTTAGTGATGTCGGGTGAGTTTGAACTTATATTATTCATTGTTGCAGTATGTTTTTATACACTTTTAGCTTTTAGAAATGTGGTGTTACCTATAATAATTTATGGGAAACTTTATAATTTGGTACTTCAACGCATAATTATGTTGTGGACGTGCAAGTCCTTCATCCTTTAAAAAAAAAAAAAATAATTGAAGGACATTACACTAAATCGAACGCAATGGAAGAGTTTGATTTATGTTGCCAACCCCAACTAATTTGTGATTGAGACTTTGTTGTTGGGTATAAATTGAAGGACAACAACACTTACAAAGCCTTAATCCCAAATTAGTTGGGGTCGGCTTCATGGATCAAAATTTTTCATTATGCTTGATTTAATGTAGTTGATGGTGCGGTTTTGCAATCCCTTAACAACAACAACAAACATCAATAATCTCAAATTAGTGGGGGGTCGGCTACATGGATCAAACTCTTCCATTGCGTGTAATTTAGTGCAGTTGATGGTGTGCTATCCAAATTTTTTAAATTCTTCCTAATTAATGTGCCCCAAGTTAGCTCTTATCTACCCCTACATCATCGAATTTCTCCAGTTTCTATTAAATTGAGTTTTTCTAACGGAGGCATTTGTAAGCCCTTTTTGGAGGTGTCCAAACCACTGCAACCACCTTACCCTAATCTTTGCGTCAATTGATGCTACTACTTTTCTTTGAATTTATATTTTTTTTTTCTATCTTTACGAGTTTTACTACATATTCACCTAAGCATTTTCATTTCCGCTCTATTAATTTTATGTATCGTTGTTTCTTTACTACCCAACATTCAATTCCATAAAGTATGGCAGACCTTATTGTCGTTTTATAAGATTTTCCTTTTAGCTTGGTGGGTTTAACGTCATCCTAATATGAGCATTTTTCGGAATCAAATCGAAAGTTCAAAAATATTTAGGGTTTAGGCTAGAATACACATGATAAAAATTGAAAAGATTTATGAGTAAAAATAAGGTAACATTAGTTAGAAATTGTTATTGATGTGAGAACTTTCAAAATATGTTGAGTCAATTAGTGTTATTGTGGTGCGCCTAGAGGCAGGACACTCTCTGTGCTCCTCATCATTGTAACATTTTCTTATATATGTTATTTGCTATAAGTTCCATCAAAGTACCTTTTCCAAGTGAGAAAAAAGTTGGCTAATGGACGTTTACTTCCATAGTTGCACAACTTAAAGAAGAACAGGTTAAGAAATATAATGAAATTTTGCACAAGCATCTATTCCGAGTGTAAAACCTAAAAAGAAAAGAGGTTAGAAGGAGAATGCAGCCTTTCTCAAAGTTGGGAGTAGCTAACAATCTTGCACATTACTTGATGAGGGCGATTGCAATGCACGGAATTTAGTAGTTCAGTTGTACAATTTTCATCTATACTAGTTCATACTTCATACAATGTTATATGTAACACATATACACACATATATCTATGCATGTATGCATGTATGTATACTGGGCTTCACTCAAGCTAGGTGTGAGCCTCACCTTGCGCCTTATGCCTTTTAGCCAACGACTACCTAAATTGGTGCATCAATATCAATGATTCAACTGTAAGAAAAAAGTAATTACTGTTATTTACCTTCAGTTTTTGTCTTATTCAACTGAATGTATTTGATTTTTCTTTTGTTTACTTTGTTTTCTTTTCTTTTCTTTTTGTTTTTTGTTTTTTTTTTTTTTTTTCTTACAGATTATTTGTCAAAAATGGTTTGACTAGTTTTTATCTATCAAAAAAATAAAAGTTCTATAAGACCGCAATTGGCTAGCTATGCTAGATGGAAGTTAATGTTGTGCAAATAGGAAAAATAGCACTTATATAAAATGAGTGTAGTGAAAATGACTTAGGTGGATGTTCGGTAAAATGAATAAAAAGACAACAAAAAATAGGAAGATTCATTGAAAAGTAGGGACTATCACCAATTTATGCAAAAATTAGGGAGTGGTGGTTGCAATGGTTTGGTTGTATCCAAAGACGAGCTGCAAATTCCCTTGTCAGAAAACTTTACGCAATATAAATTGAAAAAAGTTCAACAGTATAGGGGTAGACTAAGAGTCTTAGATGGCTTGGGATTAGTTATTTAAGAAAGATTTTAGGATTATGAAAGGACACCATAAACTACATTAAATCAAGCGGAGTGGAAGAGTTTGATCCTTTTGGCCAACCCCAATTAATTTGGAATTGAGGCTTTGTTGTTTTTATCTGTCAAGTCTTATATTAGACAAACGTTTTCATGATTTGAACAAGGGAAAATGTAATAATTACTTGTAGAGTTGTTAGATTCCTTCTTTTCTTGTCACTATTTTGGGTTACATAATGGGTTGAAAATGGATATATTTTCCATCGGCATGAGAGTGAAGATTTTGCAAGTTGTAGTGGGAGTTGAAAATAGTTTTGTTTGGACTGTTTACTATGTCTTTGTAAAATTATTTGGGCTTGAGGTTGAACCTTTTTTTAGGTAAAGTCATGTAGACTTCATTGGAGCACACAGCAAATTGGTGGATTTGGTTGACTCAAGTGTTATGAGTTTGTGGCTAATCAAGTACCTTGGTGCAGGCTTAGGAAGTAACTTGTTGAAAGAGTTCTAGGAGCCATTTTTTCCCTTACAATCACAAAGGTTGGTAGGGTGAGATCGGAGCTTGTTGTCTAGGGGCTGGGGAGGGTATTCCACTTGGTTTAAACACTTTCTCAAAGCATGTCAATTACAAAAGTGCATCATCAAGTGCATTAAATTGAGCGGAATGGAAGCGTTTGATCCATGTAGCCTATCCTAACTAATTTGTAATGAGGCTTCTTTGTATATCGAAATATATTTTACAATGTTTGCAAGTAGAAAAGTTATTATCTCCTTTCTCTGTCGCTAATGCAAGTTGTAATTATATGTTGCTTGGGTGGAGAAAACACTAATGGTGCTTTTTTTTTCTTTTTACAGTGAGAAAAGGCTGGATTTGCTTACAAAGTGGAGAAGGAAAGGGGGTGTACTATTAATTGGCTACGCTTCTTTTAGGAATTTGTCCCTTGGAAAGCATGTAAAGGATAGACATGTGGCTCGGGAGATATGTTATGCATTGCAGGTGATTTTTGTATTGACCGACATTAAATTCCTTACATTACGCTAAACTTGTTTGTTTAAATAATATATCTATTTTAATCATTTGAATAATAGATGCTTTTGTATTCATATGCTTTAATTTGACTTGCACAAGGAAAATAGTATTTTATTATCATTGTGGGAATCCACATATGATTCTAGCATGAATATGGAAACTTAATCGAGCGTATTGGGTCAAGGTTTAGCGAAGTTGTTTGTTTTATTGTGAACATTGGGCTGAGGTCTCTTTCTACTTTGATCATGGAGTCCCAGCCGTTGCACATTCCATCCCGCATCAATATAAAAGAATCTTTGATGGAAAAAGCAATGTATGCGAGGAAACATGGGAGAGCACTAAATATACTGTTGCAATGCGGATGGTTTCTTACAAGAACTTGGGATTCTCCATCAGTGAATGGGATTGTTGGGAAGAACTGGAGACCGTAGTAGAATGAGGCGTGACTGAGGGTTTTTGGGCATGGGCTAGTTTATAGATCTGTTTTACCTTTTTCTTTCATGTTTGTTTCCATATATTTTGTTTTGTAGGTGTTAAACTTCTATTTTTTTACATATACGAAAGCTATTTCCTATAAAAATTAAATTCTATTTAGCTGATCTAACAGTTCTGGGTATTTGTATGCTAAACCTTGTCAATAATGCATGAGCAGTTGTTCATTAATATGTTTTTTCAAATGGAATGTTAAGCACATAAAAACTGTTGCCAATTTTAAGTTACTTCTTAATGCATTAATTATCATTATCAATCCTTCATATTCAAAGAAATGACCGCCGAAAGGGCAATTTGCCTATGCATTTCGAGACTACGTCAATGAACAGAATATGTCCCAATTCAGTACTTCCTGAAATTAGAGTCCAAGGCCAACAACATAATATGGAAAAGTTAAATGTCTAAATGAGTTTGTGGTTCATGAACATAAACACTTATTTACTTAATCTAATGTTTTTAATCTTAGAAACTTATAAGAGTATTTGTTACACATGTTCCTTAATTATGCATTCGACTGTTCATCCTATTAACTGGCTTTCGCTTGGGACAATCTTGACATTATATAATAGATACAATTGAGATCAGAGTAAGGTATCTTTAGATAAGTTGATGTCTGTCACTCGCACTAACCTGTTCTTCCTTTTGAGTTTTGAAAGAGGTATGCAGATATTGCACATGATTTTCCCTTCAATCATACAAAAAGATTATCATGTCGAGATAATGTTACATGCAGAATTCAAGCTGGAAAGAAGTGGAGGAGCACAATATGTGTGGGATGTGATTGAAGTATCCCTACTAAGTTGAGATGGCAATTCAATGAGATGCAATTTGGCCAGCTATGCTTCATAAGAGTGAATGTCTGGCAGTAGAAACAGCACACACCTATAATGAGTGGTGGAAATGCGGTTTTTTTTTTGGATGTGTTACAACTAGTAAGGCGTAAAGATAGAAAAAGAAATGTGGAGATTCAAAAGGAGTATCACCAATCAATGCAAAAATTAGACAAGTGTAGCTGTGGTGGTTTGGACACATCCATAGTAGACCTGCAAATGTCTCAATTAGAAAACTCAACACAAAATGAGTTGAAGAAATTCAACGGTATATAGGGTTAGACCTAAAATTACCTGGGATTACATTAATTAAGGAGGACTTAAAAGAATTTTGATAGCAGGTCATCAACTACTTTAAATCAAGCGGAAGAGTTTGATCCATGTAGCCCACCAAGTAATTGAGGATTGAGGCTGTCTCATGGATGGCGGCTCCAAATGTGTATGCTGGATGGCCTTGCTCTGGTTTTACTGTTATTACATTCTCAATATATTTATTGTTGTTGACACATTACTAATTTCTATGAAGACAATAGTGGATAAAATCATGTGTCAAGTTTTTCTGTTGTCCCTGCTGGCAAGTTCATTGCTTAAATTCCTCGTATGGAGCAGTATCATCCACTCAGCCATGACATGTAGCAAGGGACTGCGTTTTTGGAATTTTTAATAAGTGGTTTATCGCATTATTTGATATGTGCTTGGCTGCTAGTAGTAGCAAACATTATAGTTAAGTCATAGATCTTCGCAGAACAAGTGATTTTGGTTTCTCTTGTAGTAGTACTGTTTTGGGGTTCTAGTGTAGCGATGTATCTGCTTATGTCTGTTTCTAAGCACTTTAAACACGTATCTTTTGCCGAATGTTCCTTTACATTTCTTCAAATCAAAATGCCTTTGTCAGGATGGGCCCGACATTTTAGTTTGTGATGAAGCTCATATGATCAAAAACACCAGGGCTGATACAACGCAAGCACTGAAACAAGTAAAATGTCAGCGAAGAATTGCATTGACTGGATCACCCCTTCAGAATAATTTAATGGAATATTACTGTGTAAGCTGCCTTCATTTTTTATGTATGAATTAAGTTAACATTTCTCTTTTCTCAAAATATTTTCTCTTGTATACCTTGGCAGATGGTAGATTTTGTTAGAGAAGGATTTCTAGGTAGCAGTCATGAGTTTAGGAACCGGTAAGTGTTCATTTCATTGATCCATTCGTTATTCATTCTTAGCAAATGTAGGGGCAATGTGTTGCATATGCTAATAATTTCTGAACTTTTACCATATATGTGGCCTGCAGGTTTCAAAATCCCATTGAAAATGGTCAACATGCAAATTCAACTTCTAATGATGTTAAAATTATGAACCAAAGATCTCATATTCTTCACGAACAGTTGAAAGGATTTGTCCAACGCATGGACATGAATGTGGTGAAGAAGGATTTACCTCCTAAAACCGTCTATGTTATTGCTGTAAAGCTTTCATCTTTGCAAAGGAAACTGTACAAAAAATTTCTCGACGTTCATGGTTTCACGAGTGGCAAGATCTCTGGTGAAAAGTTTATAGGGAGAAGGTGTTTTTTTGCAGGATATCAAGCACTGGCTCAGGTATAATACTTGTCCCTAGTATGTCTGCTTAGTCTGTTATTATTTACATATTGTTTTGACCGTCTATATAAGTGTTGTTTACAGATATGGAACCATCCTGGGCTATTGCAAATGGGCAAAGAACACAGAGATCACCTAACACGGGAGGATGCAGTGGAAAGTTTTCTTGTGGACGTCAGTTCCAGCGACGATGAGTTAGAGCGTGAAATGCAAGTTGGAGGCATGTGTCTGTCTTTGATTGCTCAGATTCTCTCTCAAAATTCTAATATGGAAAATTTTTGCTTCCAACTGTGACGAAATCACGTGATCTTACCATGCGGTATCTTATTTTATGCATATAGATTCACTTTTGTGTGTTTGTTTGGTGGATGCGTGTCGTATAGTCAATTAAGAATTCAGTTTATTGATTTGTGTTGTCATCGAATCAATAAAATGGTAAAGCCGTAAAAGGAAATAACTCCAATAGAAAAAGATACATTTTGAAGTATGGACAGTTGTAGTTGGCAAGAATCTGTTGTGGAGTACTTCGGTGATTTACATAGAATAGAAATTGAATGCTGTAAACAAGTCTTACTAGTGGATTCAAAATGCATTGTTTATTATGAGGTCCCTCTCTATTGCACCTTGGACTAGCCATCTTTGTGATATTTGATGACACTAGTTGTATTTTTGTTAACTTAAATGCTGAAGAAATGCACTTATGCTACTTGATCCGGTACCTTTGCAACCTTTTTATTCTAGGCATTGTAATAAGCAGACTAGCCAGCAACTTCACCAGTTTTTGTTGCTTAAAGCTTCTTACTTTATTTGTACATTGGAGACCACCCAATGCAGTGGATCTTGAGTTGTAGTTTGGAAGCAGTCTCATTTTACGGTTTTCTGTTTGCGCTTCATGCCTTATTGCTCCTCTATTAGTTCGGGATTTTGTTTGTGTTAAGAAATATCACATATTTTTATTCGATTGCCATGTGCCGAATTAATTGGTTTGGAATACCAGACTCAAACTTATATTGGAGCGGTTTCATTTATTTGATCTTATTCTGTTTTTAAAATGGTGGATATTGCTAGAGGTGGTAGCTTGTAATTACTTAGTTCTTTTTTTCTTGAGGATATTTTTTGGATGCCTTCATTTGTTTGATGATATACCTCAACAAGTTCTCCTATGCAAGTCGTTTCTTTATTATATAGTTTCCTAACAGTTTTCTATCTTTTTTTAATCCTCAAAACAGAGAAGCAGAGGATAAAGAATGATCTCCCGCAGAAAAGAAGTGATAATGGCTTCCTTCACGAGGTCTGGTAATTTTTCTAATAAAATAAATAATTAGAAACTGTATTTTCCTACTGTGAACATTGGATTGGATTTTGTATAATTGATACTGGATACTATCAGCTGAGAATGAATGCAATTCTTGTCTTAGAATCTGCTTACATTGTCTCCTCATTTATGGTGCAGTAGTCATCCATGGATGAACTATTTCTTTTGTGCATGGTGTTGTACGTGCCATTTTGTTATTGTCATCATTGAAAATAACAATTACGCCTATTCCCTGTTAACAGGATTGGTGGAATAATCTTCTTCATGAAAAGAATTATAAAGTGGTTGATCACAGTGGTAAAATGGTTTTACTACTCGAAATTCTATCTATGAGTGCTTCAGTAGGAGATAAGGCTTTGATTTTCAGTCAGAGCCTTCTGACTCTCGATCTTATAGAACTCTATCTTTCAAGACTACCTAGAATCGGAAAACAAGGAAAGTGCTGGAGAAGAGGAAAGGAGTGGTACAGGTAGATATCATGCTCCACATACTAATGTTAAGATATAATGCTTCTTTCAGTTTACAATATCCTCGACTGTGAGGCAAGAGAACATGGTTGAATTGATTTTCTGGGGGCATGCTCTTAATTTGTTATATTTTGATTTTAAAGTTACTGGAACTATAATTGAATCTCAAGAATAAATTGTATGATCGATCATCCTGTTGCAGTATGGCATTAATCTGTACAAAGTATTACTACAGAATGCTGTGGTGCAGCCGTGCAGACATTGACGAAATTTCTAGATGTCATTCTGTAGCTTTTGTTTTGTGCTACTTCTTTCCCAGCAACATGAACTTGCTTTCTTAACTAGATATACAAAAACATTATGTGTAGTTACTTTTCCCTGATGAAAACTTATTTCTGTTTGTACTTTCCAGTAACCAGGTTAAAAGGAAAGTTTTATAGGACCGCATTTAGGCCAACTATACTTTATAGAAATGAATGTTGGCTGGTAAAGAAACAACAAGTACAAAAAAGAACGTAGCGGAAAATGATAGTGCTTAGGTGGATGTATGGTGAAACCCGTAAAGATAGAATAAGAAATATATGAATTCAAAAAAAATTAGTATTAGCACCAATCGACAAAAATATTAGGGAAGTGCGCTTGCAGTGGTTTGGACACCTCCAAAGACGGCCTACAAATGCCCCCCACTAGAAAACTCGACTCAATAGAAATTGAAAAAACTCGATGAAATGGTGGTAGGCCGAAGCTAATTTGGGACGCATTTATTACAAGGGATTTCAATGATTTGGAAAGCACACCATAAATTGCAGTAAGTCGAGCGCAATGGAAGAGTTTGATCCATGTAGTCGGCCCCAACTAATTTGGGGTTGAGTTTGCTTTGTTTTTGTTTTTTTTTTTTTTTTTTTGGAGGTCCTGGTTGTGACTTTCCTGGAAACTGCATTAGGAAAACATTTCCTACGTGATCAAGAAAAATTCTGATTGATCTACCAAAAAAAATAAAATCGATTGATTGGATTGTTAGTTGTTACATGTCCACTCTCTATCACGTAGTTATACATAATCTTTAGTCTTTCAAATTGACTGACTTGTCCCGCAATAGAGTAATAGGGGCAATCCCAAAGTGTTGCTTTTATCTCGTGGTCTTGTATTTCTATAGAATACTTTGGTGTGCCTATTTTCTTTGAATGATGTATATGATTTGCATTACTCATTGCTTGTGTACAGTTTTGTTTATATTATATGTTTTAGTTGTATTACTTTTTTTTTGGTAATATGTTAGTTGTAATACTTACAATATATAGATGTTGGACAGGTTAGATGGAAGTACGAAGGGGTCTGAAAGACAAGAGCTGGTTGAGAAGTTCAATGACCCCTTCAATAAGAGGGTCAAGTGCACTCTGATATCAACTAGGGCTGGATCTTTGGGCATTAACCTTCATGCTGCTAATCGTGTTATTATAGTTGATGGCTCGTGGAATCCGACTTATGATCTTCAGGCCATATATCGAGTTTGGAGGTATTACCTATCCATGCTTTATGCATTCAGAGAAATGGCTTTCTTTCATGGTCTTCAGGTCAAATTGTATTGTTTGTAGGTATGGCCAAAGGAAGCCTGTTTATGCATACCGCTTAATGGCTTATGGTACAATGGAAGAGAAGATATATAAACGTCAGGTATTGATTGTAGCGAACGTTGTGTGCAAGTCTTTGCAAATTTAGTATTAATGTTGAAGGAGCGCATATGCTAAATAAAATGTAAAAATCTCAGATAAAACACATATATAAACATTTTCTAAGATTAATGGTAATCCTAATAGTATAGATTATATACGCTATCCTAGCTCATGCATCAAATCTGAATGAAAACATAAGGGACACCAGAATATTTCTGGGCCGAAACAAAAGAGAGACCAGTATATTTCTTCTATCTCCTTTTATTTAATACCTCTTTTGGTTCTTTTTATATTGCAGGCATATAAGGATTAATGTCAATGAGATTAGTGATTTTTGTTCATGCCTCTATTACCAAAACCCGTGTTTGTTAATTTAAGACTTCATCTAGAGATTATCATTATTAGGTAGAGGTCCAATATTGAATGTCAAGCAAGCTTACAGTAGCGATTGGACGAAACTAGTACAAATTAATAGACATTATAGGGGTCTATCTCTCTCCCAGAACCCTATGAACAGAGAATTTCCACGAAAGCAATTCACTAGACACCCCCACAGTATCTTCCTCTCCCTTATTTTTATCATTTCCCTAACTAAAGAACTATAACAAGTGTGACAAATCTAAGGAATTGACTACCATGATCTCAACCATAATTTGCAGTCTATCATTAACCTTGATACCTATGATAGTAGTCCACCTTATCCATGACTCACCAAGCAAGTTGAGATGGAGACACTAAACAGCAAATGAATGCTTGATTTAAAAGCCATACATGTGAGTTAAGAGTGCCACTCTAAACCACCTTACATGTAAGCTGGATGCTTGGCTAAAACATCCTTATATGTCAAAATAAAAGAGTTTTGAAACCAATATGACCTCAAACTTGTGCTTCGATTTCATTTGGATGACTATTTTACTTGAAAAGCCCTTAGCGATTATTAGATGCTCGGTAATTAGGCTTATAGCTTAGAACTCCCTTCTTGTGCATCTCGTTCATGATGAGACATGAAAGATACATAATAGTCTAATAGACAGATACCAAACATTGGAATGGGTATTATACAAATAAATATAATGATAATGAAGCTTTGATTAAAATTCAAATACAAACTTGAGCTTTTGTTGGATATCACATATTGGAAATTTTGAACTTTGGTACCACGTTAAAATGTGGATTCTTGTGTAATCGCTCTTGCAACATTTTCTTCTCTTTTTGACATGCCTCCCCAACTAATTTGGGATTGAGGCTATGTTGTTGTTGACTTGCCTATTGATCTTGCTCAGATTTGTTTATGGAAAGAAGATAGAGGTGGGTGTCTTTTGCATTTGGTCAGTTGGAAAATGAGTCAAAATGATTAAGTGAAGTGAAAGCTCTATTTGCGTTATTTCTTGACAGGTTATAAAGGAAGGTCTTTCTGCTAGAGTGGTGGACAAGCAACAAATACACAGACACATGTCTAAGGAAGAGATGTTACATCTGTTTGATTTTGGCGATGAAGAGAATGCTGACATAATGTTAGGGATGGCTACAGAAAATGAATCTGTGACAAATATAGACAATACTATTCAATCTGCCGCTTCACTGAAAGAGAAGTTGCCAAATGGAGGCTGTTCTTCTGACAAAATAATGGAGCACATACTTGGCAAACATCGCCCAAGGTTTGGTTCAACTCTCATTTTTGAATTTCTTGAGATACAATTTTGTTACCAAACTGTTGCTTTAATTATTTTATTTTATAGTAATTCAGGCAAATTCTGTGACTCATCTTAGAGCCTACTCCTTTTTTGCTTCTATATCAAAATTCAAACTAAAGGCGGGCATGCAGTGTGAGGGTGCATTTGATATTTCAGTGGTTTTATATAGAATTTGAGAAGCATGTCAACTAGTGTTTTGAAAAATAATTTCTAGAAATTTAAGGTGGGAGTTGTCACTTGTATGATTTCCAACAAATCTCATAACAATAGGACTATCTCAAGAACTGACCTTAACTCCATATCTCTTTACTTTAATTATGGATGAACTAAGAGGATATGTCATGGTGTATTATTTGCAGATGATATTGTTTAATGGACGCAACAAGAGACTAATGGAATATGAATTAGAAATTTGGAGAAATACGATAGAATCTAAAGACTTGAAGTTGAGTAGGAGTGTAGGACTAAGACTAAATACATGCATTGTGAGTTTGCAACTATTTAGGGAGAAGTTCCACACGTGAATGTACAAATATTTGACATCAAGATCATGGAGTACTAAAATTACTAGAAGCAGAAAGTCCTAAGGCGAATCATTTAGATACTAAAGATCAGTCATACAAATAGGCGGTCATATTGACGATGACGTTATTCAAGCTAGATGGAAGAAGTGGAGTGCACTATCCCTAATGAGCTAAAAGGAAAATAAGCCCATAATCTATAGTCAGATGTGCTTTTTGGAAGAGAATGTTGTCGGTAAATAAACAACCGCATACATCAAATGAGTGTAGCGGATGTGGGGATACTTAGGTGGATGTATGGTGAAACTCATAAAGATAGAACAAGATTGTGGATATTCAAGGACAATTAGGCTTGCGTGGCAGTTACAGTGGTTTGAACATATTCAAAGATGGTTTTGCAAATGCCCTAGTTAGAAAACTCGATACAATAGAAACTGAAGAAATTCGATGTTACAAGAGTAGACCTATGATAAATTGTGATCAGTTGATTGGGAAGGATTTTGAGTGTAAGAATTTGATCTATGTAGTAGACCCTTCCTTTTCCTTGCCCTCCACTCATGTTTCTTATATATTAAAGAACAGAAGATTCAATGAATTCCAAGTAGCACTAATATGCAATGTCCCTCTACTTGATACATTGTGGATGATCAAAAAGAAAAATCTAGTTTTTACATGATACGGCTAAAACTACTGTATCTATATGTCATCAAAGTTAAAATTCGTCCCGTAAATTTTTTTAAAGAGTTTTTCTTAATTTTTCTTCCAAAAACTAGCATGCATGGAGTTTAACTTCTTACTGGATTTGCGGCTTCCAGGTGGATTGTGAATTTCCATGAGCATGAGATGCTTCTACAAGAGAACGAAGATGAGAAACTTTCGAAAGAGGAGCAAGACATGGCATGGGAAATATTTCGGCGAAGCATAGAGTGGGAAGAAGTACAGAGGGTTCCAGTTGATGGGTCAACACAAGAAAGGAAGCCACCTGTTGTCAATATCGATCCTATTCCGCCAGAGACTAACCACTCAACGCCTCCAATGGGAATTTTAAGGAACCGAATTGTGCAACGGAAGTGCACAAATCTCGCTCACTTGCTGACATTGAGAAGCCAGGGCACTAAAGTTGGTTGCAGCACTGTCTGTGGAGAATGTGCTCAGGAAATCAGTTGGGAGAGCCTCAGTAAAGATCGGAAATCAACAAGATGAAGATCACAAAGTCTCCCTTTTTGTGCATATTGATTGTATTTAGCATACACACTCATTTCACATTTCTTTATACCGGATTGTAATATTATACAGTTCAATCATTTTGTTCTTTAAATGAATATAGGGAATTTTTTTGTCCAAACTAGTGTTCTGCTAGATTGCTGTTACTGATTCTAGATTCTAACTGGTCAGATCTATTGAATATTTAAATTACTGTTTTAAGATAATGCAATTTAGTCCCTCAAATAACTTTTCAAGAAGACCCGTGGTTTTGGCGTGATAGCAATGACGCGATAGCAAGGGTTGCGTTAGTCTTAAGACTCTTAACCAGATGTTTCAAGTTCGAGCCTAGGCTAAGGACTCAAGCCTGGAGTAGTCGATAAAGATGCGACACCCTAAAATAACTTGGACTGCACCTGCTATTTGTTTAATATTTTCCTTGCTTAAATCACCTTGCATTGTCAAGTAAGAAAAAGTTGCGTCTGAACAACGATCATGCAATGCTTTATAAAAAAACCGAATGTTTCTATTATGTATGTATGCATTTTTCCACTAAATTAAACAAACACAATTATCGCTATCTTCTTATGCTAAAAAACAAAGTTTTCATATTCAATTGTTACAAAATCGAACAAATTAGTTATCATTTTATTTCAAATGTTCTATTTTTTTTTCCGCAGTATTTCATGTTAACCCTTTATAAAGAGGCTTAGGTTATTGGGGACCCTACGTCTTGCTCCTTTTACCTTATTTTAATTTTTTTTTTTCAACTTATAGTGAAACGATCCACCTACCTCTCTATATAAAAGAGTTTTTACTCACCTATACCTCCACCCTACTCACGCATACCCCGATCACTCATCTCTCAAATGGCATTTTTACTATCAACTCAAATTCGACAAAATCCGGGCAAAATTACATCGATTCGACGCTATGGGTGCATTAATCATCCCTTTGAGTGCTGATTTTGAGGTTTTTTGGGGTTTTTTTTTTATATTTTTTTGAGTCAATATTGTTTGTGGTTTTGTTGTTGAGTTTATGATTTCGATTTGGGGGTTAAATCTTCCATTTTGAGTACAAAGTCTTGATGGAATCTAAAATATCAAGCGATTCCGAGCAAAACTCACTATTTTTTTTTGGTCATTATCATATATATTTTAGGAGTTTTAAATTTTTTTGTTTATTCTTGTTACCCACGGGTGTCGGCCACACAGGGCCCGCAGCTCTGAAGAGGTATCGGACACACATAGCCGACACCTTTTTAGTAGTCTCGGCCGGATCCCTCCGTCACCCATTAAAATCGAGTTCTTTTCGTGTTATCAGTCAAAGTCGGCTGATACCTTTTTAGAGGTATTGACCCTATACGGCCAAACCTCGCAGGCAATACTTCTTCACTTCTAAAACACGACGCAACCACATCCAACCTTGTACAATGAAAAAAACACTCCTACGACACTAGATGACCTAGTACAAGTGCTCTGCAAAATCGAGAAATGGAGAAGAGTGAGGGGTGTTGGGATGAGAGTAGGAGATGGGGTAAACATTCATTTAGGGTGCGGATAGTTTCGAAGTAATTTACAAAAAAAATGGGATAAATGCAGTAAAAAAATTCAAAAAAGGGGTACACCGAAGTAATGTAGTAAAGTGAACAAAACTTAAGGTCCGAATTGCCTAGTCCTATAAATATGAAGTTCTGAATAAAATGTAGTCAGCAATTACAGCAACCATAGACTATAGAGACTTGGTGTAGAACGAGGGGTTCAATAGTAGCAAATCCTAGTCGGCGCTCACACAATAGAGAGAACAATCTGAGAAAGCAAGAATTGCTTCTCAGTTGATTAGAGTTTCATTTATATATCAAGTGAGTACAGAATGTGAGCCACACGATCAAAGATATCTCAACAGTCTTATCTGAGTGACACATACACATATTACAACCACATAACTTATGTACATACATACACAAACTACACATAAGTTACCTCCAATAACTGAAGTACTTACAACAGTAAAACCAAAGCTAATGATTCATTCTAACATCCCCTACAAATGAAGGGGGAGTGAAACAACACCAAGTTTGCTATGTAGAAACGAAAACCGTAAAGCAACAAAAGCTTTGGTAAAACAGTCGACAAACTGATCATGACTTGGTGCATGTTGCACTAACAACTGACCTGCCAGTACCTCATCTCGTACATAATGAACATCCAATTCTATATGCTTCGTTCGAGCATGATAGATTGGATTATGAGCCGACGCCTGAGTACTGATGTTGTCACACCATATCACTGAAGAAGCAGGCACATGAAGTTCAAAAAGCAGTGACAAAATCTAAGATATCTCAGTAGGTACCTGGGCAAACGCCCGATACTCGAATTCAGTACTAGACCGAGACGCCACTTGTTGTTTCTTCGACTTTCAGGATATGAGATTGGAGCCAATAAATACTACAAATCCTGAAACATACCTTCTATCATATGGGGAAACCGCCTAATCAGCATTCCAGAAGCATGTTACAAATAATTGAGAACTTGGTCGAAACTAATACCCCATTCAGAAGCACGTACACTTCAAATACCTCAAGACCCGTTTGAGAGCTTTTCAATGAGCGACTGTAGGACATCGCTAATATAGACTCAAGCGATTAACAATAAAAGCAATATTCGGTCGAGTGTGTACAAGATACCGTAGACCCCTAAGAAGACTTTGATATAAAGTAACATCGGAAAAGGGTAAAAATGCATCAGAGAAGAGAGGTTTGCCCACTAATGCAGGTGTGTCAATAGCCTTCACCTGGAGCATACCCCATTTCATAAGCAATTGCTTAATATAGGTTGTTTGTGTAAAAAAATAGTCCGGTAGAATTTTTTCTAGCCTCCACATCCATAAACATATTTAAATCACCAATATCTTTGAGTGCAAAACAATCATTCAATTTGCGTTGAATCTGTTTAGTATGTGACCCAGTAATCAGCACATATAAAACCACTGACTGTTGACGATAGATGAAAAGAGAATCATCAGCTTTCGAATTCCAAAATCCCATAGAAACCAAAGTAGATTTCAGTTTGTCAAACCATGCTCGAAGGGTTTGTCGCATACCATATAAGGTCTTATGCAACTTATAGACATGGTTTGGAAATTTACGGTCCACAAACCCTCAAGTTTGGTTTGTATAGACATCCTCAATTAAACATTCATTAAAACAACATTATGAATGTCGAGCTGATGAATCGACCAACCGAATCGAACATCAATTGAAAGAATAATACGGATAGTGGAGGCCTTAACTACTGGACTAAAAGTCTCATCAAAATCTATACCATGCATCTATTTGAAACCTTTAGCCACTAATCTAACTTTGCATTGAAGAATAAAGCCATCAAAGTTCTTCTTAATAGTAAAAACTCATTTACTATCAACAACATTATGAGAAGATAAGGCAGACACCAAAGACCATGTTCCAATTTTGATGAGAGCCCGATACTCTTTTCTATGGCCTCTCTCCATTGAGGGTCCTTGAGTGTCATATCAACTGCCTTAGGAATATCATTAGTTAACCCAGATATAGTAGCCAAAAACACCTTATTCATCAAAATACCATTCTTAGCTCGAGTAATCATTGGATGAGTATTACGTGGTACTTCAGATGTAGAAATAATCTTTGGAGCGAGCGCAACTGATGCAGACACTGATGGTGAAGTCCCAAATACAGATTGGGGTGAGTCCCTAGATATTGATTCTGAAGAAGAATAAGTTAACTCAGAAATAGGGAGAGAATCAGACATCAATGTCGATGGAAGTGAAGACACATATTGCATGGAGTAGATTGAGAAAACCAAGGAATATGAATACATTCCTTAGAAGAAGATCCAAATTGGTCAAAAGATGCTGGAAATAGAGATTTGCAAGGAAATTCATCCTCATTGAAAAGAACATGACCTGTACTATGCTCCCTCCCAGACTTATAGAGACATTTGTATCCCTTATGAGAAGAACTATACCCAAGAAAAGACATTTTTCTTATTGATACTAGAACTTGTGAGCATTGTAAGAACGAAGATGTGGATAACAAAAACACCCAAAAACTTTAAGAATAGAATAATCATGGGATCGACCATACAACTTCTCATAAGGAGACATGCCTTGTAATATTCTAATGGGTAATCGATTGATAAGAAAAAATAGACATTTCACAAGCATCCCACAAGAATTTGTAGGGTAATTCATAATGAGCTAGAAGTATTTAACTCATTTCAATATTGTGTTTATATTTACGTTCAGTACGTCCATTTTGTTTTTGAACATAAGACAAAAATGCTGAAAACCAATATCAAATGAATCAAGAAATGGTTTGAAGTACCTATACTCACCACCCCAATCAGACTGGACTCTTTTGATGCTAGTGAAAACTGATTCTCGACAAACTTCTTGAAATGAACAAATGCAGTAAGAGTATCAGACTTCTATGGCCTCTCCCAATTTGAAATGCACATAGTAATTGTACCCTCCAGGTGATGTAACAAGAGATGGTCCCCACAGATCAATATCAATGAAATCAAGAATATGAGAGGACTGACTGACAGATGATTGAAATGGCAATGCATGACTCTTGCGTAGAGGCAAGCAGAACAAAAATCAACAGGATTAATATTCACATTTACCAACGGTAACACCTTCTGCAATGTATGTTGTGCAGGATGTCCCAGCTTGGAATGCCATAATGCAAGCAAATTCTTATTGAAAATGTTGAATGCTTGTGAGAAGAATATGGAGATGACCCAAGGAAGCGATAGAAACCATTGTGCAATGTTCCATGTAGGAGAATCTTTTTAGTTATGATATCCTTCACAAAGTAATCATGAGCATCAACTCTATTACCATATCATTCTCTCTAGTCAACTGAGAGACACTAAGAAGATTTTTCTTAATCTGAGGTACCCACATCCATTTCATGAAAAGTGACAATGGAAAACTAAAAAAGATAATAGAACCTGAGAAATTTGATCTAGGGGGTAACACAAGTTAACTGAGATGCATTAATTAAGAGTATTTGAATAGTTTGAAGCTCACCATCAATCAGCATACCAGGACATATCAGACGCTAGTTCAGAGGAAAAGTTTGATCCATGTAGGGAATTTAAATTTGCAAAACGCAATATGTGTTGTTGTTGTTGTTGTTGAGGTACCCACATCCTTCATGTCACCATTTGGAGCACCCATATACTTCATGTCACCACGAAAATAACACACAACCGCTAACTGACCAAATTTGCCACAGATTTGGCAAGTTGGTATGTTGTTGTTCTGACCCTTGAAACCTCACCGGCCACTAAAACGACCTCCTATACCATGATTATTCTGAGCACGACCACCAGAATTCTATTGTCCAGATCTAAATGATACAAGACCACCATTGTTATTCTCTACTTTTGTTGAGTGGCTAAATGACTGTCATCTTGAAGAACAAGAGAATTTATACCTTGGAACATTTTGGATTTGACTCAAAGTAGTCTCAAAACTCATCAAAGATGGTTGGAACTCAATCCACTGCAGTGATTCCTTATCTAGCAAGATTGCAATAATCGAAACATATTCCCCATCTGAACTAGCCAGAGTCTTGGAGATCAGATCCCCATCAGAGATCAGTGCTCCTGCTGTTGCCAGATTATCAGCCAACTCTTTCATTTTCAACAAAAACTCAAAAATGTCTGTGAACCCTTCTTGGTGTTCTGGATCTGACGACAATAAACTTGGATATGAGCTTTACTATAAGATCCACAGTATTCTTTGATTCACTTCCATGCTTCACGAGTAGTTTTAGCCCCAACAACAACAGGTGCAACTCCTTTGGACATGACAATGACAAGCTAACCCAAACAAAACTGATCCTTACCATACCAGTCGCCATAAGCTAGATTTGGTGCACTGGAAGTGTCCAAGAACTCCAATGGACATGCAGTAGTGTCAAGCAGATGACCATCAAAACTACATCCACGAAAGAATGGAAGAATCATTGCCTTCCAAACCAAGCAGTTTGTACAATTTAACTTTCAATTAACAATCTGACTCAAAGAATTACCGAATGTAGTCAATAATTAACAATCTGACTCAAAGATGGCAACATACGCCATCATCGATGATGAGTCTTCAAGAGTAGTTCTCTCACCAAGAATGTCAACGGCGTTAGCCATTAAGGCTCTGATACCATATCAAACGAGAGGTTCAACAACGGCAAACCTTGATCAATGCTCACACAACAGAGAACAATCTGTGAAAGCAATAATTGCTTCTCAGTCGGGTAAGTTTCATTTATATATCAAGTGAGTACAGAATGTGATCGTGTCAAGTGAGTACATGATGTAAGCCACACGATCAAACAAACCTCAACCGTTTTATCTGAGTGACACACACATATTACAACCACATGACTGACGTAAGTACATACACAAACTACACACAAGTTACCACTAGTAACTAAAGTAATTGCAACAGTAAAACCAAAGCTAGAGATTTATACTCACACTTGGAGAGCAAAAAAAGCAATGTAAAACCTAAAAACTTACAAAAAAAAAAAAAAAAAAAAAAAAAAAAGGTTACAAATTATACATTGAAAAAAGCAGTTCAACTTCTGACTTGATTCATCGAAATTATTTTCTTGCCAATTACAAAATTTTAAAAATCCAAACATGTTTAGTATATTCATCTGACACTGAAACCAAAAAACCCTATTCGTCGAAAAATTATATAAATGTGAGAGAAAAGTATTGATAGTTGGAACTCAACTGTGTCCAGTAGGTATCATCTGTTATCTGGGCTTGATGATTGCTGAAATCTGCAGTCTATGCATTCTTTACTTGAAGTAGGTGCTAGACTATCCGAGAGGCTTATTCGTAGTGTCTGGTTCTTTTCATCATTTTCAGGAATATGGAGAAGTGCTTCCATGACTAGAACGTTCCACTCTCTCGGTCGTAAGAATGAGAACCAGGAATCATCTGCAGAAGAAAAGAACTGATCAGACAATCGAAAAATTTCAAGCATATGTTATTACATCTTCGAGCTCATTCAACACCGTACAGACTAAACTTGGAAGAGAAAAAATGACAACAGTACTGCAAAGATAACAGGAATTATACTCTTTGGACTCATTCAGCTTCCCTAGTGTTACAATTTCTTTTCTTTTCTTTATTTATCCATCTCGCTACTCACTAGAGATGCTTTGGCCTAGTGTTCCCATTTCGGAGATCTGAATTTATGCCCATCAGTTTTCCCAAGTTCAACTAAAAGATTCTTGGCCAAGAACCAAGTGCATGATAGGAACAAACTCAGATCAATAGCCTCATACTTATTGTGTTTAGGGCTTAGGGTTTATTAGAACTGATGATCAATGAGTTTCATGAAAGCGTGTAAAGAAAGGTAGAGCACCTACTTTCGAAGCTGTCAAATAAAAATCACTTGGAAATGTAAGGATAGAAAAACATAATTCATGTAATAAACGGAAATAAACTCGTGTAGATGAATCTGTACAAGAAAAAAAAATGCTCAAGGAAAGTGGAAAATGCAAGAATAGATCACATATGAGGTTTGTTGGGGGGAAATGAACTTTCATTACTAAAAACAGCATTTTCTTTTAACAATATAGAACAATAAAAAGCATGCCTAATGATTTAAGAAATAATATTTTAATACCTATAAATAAAAAACCAAAAGAAATATCCAATGAAGTCCCAACCACTGAGGCATAAATGGATGAGTAATGCAACAAAATTCTTGGAAAAGAAATTTAAATTGAATGAGGTGGATCTAAGTTTCAAAAAATGAAATTATAATTACAGTAGGAAGATCTACTTTGTAAGCAAGTATTTTTTTTTTATACACGTATGGAAGCACTTACTAAAAAGATTTTAAGCAAAGGAGAAACAACAACAACAACAACAACATAGCCTCAGTCCCAAATTAACTGGGGTCGGCTGCATGGATCAAACTTTTCCATTATGCTCGATTAAGTGCAATTGATGGTGAGCTTTGCAAACCATTCAAATCCCTTTTAATTAATGCATCCCATGTTAACTTTGGTCTGCCCCTACCTCGTCGAATTTCTACAGTTTCTATTGAGTCAAGTTTTCTAGTTGGGGCATTTGTAGGCCGTCTTTGCAGGTGACCAAACCATCGCAACCGCCCTTCCCTAATTTTTGTATCAATTGGTGCTACTCCTACTTGTCTTTGAATTTCTATATTTCTTATTCTATCTTTACGAGTTTTACCACACATCCACCTAAGCATCCTCATTTCTGCTACATTCACTTTATGTAATTGTTGTTGTTTTACCGCCCAACATTCACTTCCATAGAGCATAGCTGGCCTAATTGCGGTCCTATAAAATTTTCCTTTTAACTTAGTAGGAACATGTCGATCACAAAACTCCACCTATGTTGTACACTATGTGCGCTACATAGTCGGTCCCAAGTCCGGATAAAGGAGGAGGACTCTGACGCCCATTTTTTCATACCGAAAAATGGGTAAGGGAGGTCCCAAACTCACTTTTCATACCCGAAAAGTGAGGGAGGGAGGCCCCAAGCTCATTTTTCATTCTTGGGAAATGGAGGAGGGTTGCGATAGGTGGACAGCCAGCGCAAAACTTTTGTCACTTTTCACGAAAGGAGAAACAAGCATTCACTAAAATGCCTAGTGAAATAATTCATGAAACTAGGTAGAAAAAGAATCATAAACAGGTCCACGCCAAAATAAACACAACTCTTTACAGTGACCAATTAACAGTGAATGAAAATATTAATCGAAGGGAAGATCTAAATGAACACTACGGAAAATAACAGAACAATGACATGCATGTGACTAGGACTGTAAAAAGTGAATACAATGCCTTTTCTTAACCAATTATCAGAGCCATTGATCATCATAAAGCTGTAAGTATATCTTATTCAGACTACTACCATTTTATATTCATATTCATCAAGTTTACTTTGTGTTGCTTTGCCAGAAACCTTTTACTTGCTTTTGTTTAAGTTTTATTGCTCTAGTTTTCCTCGATATTACTCTTGTTTCGTTTTAATTGGTTTTTCATGATTTTGCTTAATCGGTTTGTAAACACTTTCCTAGTCGCGTCGTAAGTCTAGCAGAAGAGTGTAAGTCTAGCAGCAATTCGTTGACCAAGTGTATCAAACCTTCAAGCAAAACTATGAGTAACCTCATTAAAATTGTAACTCGAGCCCTATCCAAGAAACCTACACCGATAAAATTTGAAACAGGATCATCATCCGAATCTTCCGGCAAACCTCCTACCAAATCTATCTCAAAACTTGATTTAAAAAATATTCATGAAATTTCATATTCTCAAATTGACCAATCCCTTCGCAATTGGACTCTTCCTGAAATAAAACCTTCTTTTGTTTATAATAAAGGATCTTTTTCCAAAAAACAAGATTTTATTATTAAGCTAGAAGAAGATACTATTTCTATTGATGAAGAAGGACAAGAATTAATTCTCATTTCTCTTGAAAAAATTCAAAAATATAAAGAAACCCATAAATATTTGCACGCCGGTCTCATTCAAGTCGCCATCAAGCCCTTAATCACATTAGGTTTAAATACTTCAGTGTTAGTCTCTGTTAGAGATAAACGCCATCAAGAATTTAATGATTCATTATTGGGTATGATTGAAGGAAGTCTTGCAAAAGGACCAATTCACTTTAATTGTTTCCCAAATTTCACTATAAGCCTTCACGATGACATGCCTCATGAAGCTGCAGGCTTAGGAATATATACTCAATGATTTAAAATGAAAGGCATTACCTCAAATGTTGCGGTTGTTTATCTCATTTACTATAAATTAATGCAAACCATTATTCCTAATGTTGCTTATACTAATTTGTATACAGGAACATCCACTCTTTTCCTTACCAACATTCGCAATAATAAAGTTGATAAAAAACAATTAATAAATTGGAATGATATTCAAGTTCCTCATCAATGGACCATAAAAGATACTAATAAAGAAGAATGTCAAAAACGACAAGTTTCACAAGAAATTCATCAAATCATAACTCATGATGATGGTAAAGTCGATATATTATTTGCTCCTAGAGCATCTACATCAAATCAAACGACTACATCTTTTCGCTCTGCATCTCAGCGCTATTCATCATCCATACCTCCTTCAATTCCCGCTCCTTGCCCTAGCTCTCCTCATACTCCTCCACTTTTCACAGGTATCGCGTATCCTGTTTATTCTTCTCCTAAAGATGATAATGTTAGTATAAATGATTTTGCTGACTATCTTATAAATGTTATTGATGTTATAAAAACTACTACTTCTTCTACAGAATTTGTCTTAGATTATGCGTTATTAAAACAACAATTTTTAAACCATCCTTTTAAATCTATATTTTGTAAATTAGTTACATTTAAGCATCAAGCTATTTTTAGGGAAAACTATTTTGCATATATTAACCAAATACAACAAAATGTTCCATTCTTTGATTGGCTATCTCATCAATGTCCTCGCCTTATTCATCAAATTAATACCGTTTGGGAAAGTACTTCCGGTGAAAAATATATTCAGCCTCATCCTCCATTGGCACCTATGAAACTCAAAGATAATATTAAAGCTGCTCCTTTCAAAACTTCTATTGATGAAGATGGGTTTGCAACCCGTAAAGATATCAATCATCTGATCGAGCAAAATAACTATACGAATTTATACCTGTCTACTTTATCTTTTTCATCCTCATCCTCCCAAAAACCTAAACCTTTCACTTCATCTAACCAACCCCTTAATCAATCTCAACCTTCTTTTTCTCCAATACCTGCCATAAAGACACAATCCTATTTTCCCTCTACGGCTTCTACAATGCCTTTGCCTTCTTTGGCCCCCAAATACTCTGAAGAATTTCTCGACAAACTAACAACTCAATTATCTCAATTAAATATCTCTAAAGTACCTCCACTGGTTCCCTCTTCAGAACCTCCTCAATCCAAACGGGACACTACTACTACTCGCAAAGATAAAGGTCCTGTTATAGCAAATCTTGATAAATTATCTACTTCTACTAATTCTCACTCTTTAGAGCATCACGATACTCTTTCAGATAAAGCTTCTTCCTCCTATTCTTTTTCTCTTCCTAATCAGTCTGATCATCTTTCCATCAATAAAGTCTTTCGAAAAAAGACTCCTTACCCTAATCGTTATCCCAAACAAAAACAATTTTATTCAAAACCTTCACCTGTTGATCTTATTCTTGAAGAAAAAAATCAAATGGCATCAAAAATTCGATGGTAATGCTATTTATGATTGGAATATCGATGGTCTATCCGAATATCAAATTATGAAAGTTCTTTTGCAAATACAAATCTATGCGAAAGCCTGTCTCCTTCAAAAACATCCAGATGCTACAATTGCCTCCGCCATTGCTTCGGGTTTCACCGATCAACTATTTGGTTGGTGGCGTTATGCATTTAATCAAGCTGCTCGCCAAGAAATAATAACAGCTATAATTCATGACGACAATGGAAATCCAATTCTTGATCACAATGGCAAAATCCATCCTAATGGAGTTGATACTCTTCTTGCCAACATAATCTAGTATTTTGTTGGTAAGTTATCCTCTCTTGATGAGAAAATTAGTGATCAATTACAAAGTCTTCGCTGTAAAACAATGAATGATTACCGTTGGTATAAAGATACATTTTTTACAAAACTTTATCAATTAACTACGCATGATAGTCAATTTTGGAAAGAACGATTTATCGCTGGCTTACTGCCTTATTTTGGTGAGAAAGTCAAAGAATACATTAAAACTCAAAATGATGGGTCCTTAAATTGGATCAATTTGTCATATGGAGATCTTATCCAATATGTACAATTATGCGGAATTTCAATTTGTAATGACATGCATCTTAAACGCCAACTACATAAAGAAAAGAAGACATTAAAACATGATCTTGGAGATTTTTGTTATGATTTTGGCCATGATTTAGACATAACCCCATTAGTCACTCAATCTCGCCACCGTCGCCTTAAGCGTCATTCACGCTTTCCTAAAAATCAATTTTATTCTAAATCACGTCCCAAGCGGAAGCACTATCGTCGTCCTTCATTATCCAAACATATGGCCACCAAGAAAAATGTTTGCTATCATTGTGGCAAACCTGGTCATTATGCTAATAAATGCCATCTCAAAAATCATAAACAGAAAATTCAGCACATTCATCAAGATACGTCGGACACATCATCCGACATTTGTCACTGCACTAATAACATGTTAAATACATCGTCTTCCTCATCTTCTGAAACTGAAATTAATGTTTTAAATGCTCATGAAGAACTTATTTTTGCCATTGGTGAACAAATTACTGATCCAACATTAAAATACAAATATTTTACTGAACTTCTCCCAAAACCGCAGGAGTCGGACCCGCTAGAAAGTGGTGTAGACAAAAAACATCATAAATTTAAACAACAATTAGATATTGATCCTCATAAATATACCTTCGCTAGCCTCATGCAAACTGTAAATAAAAAGCCTAATCAAGCCACAATACAGTCTTTACAAACCGAAATCAATCAGTTAAAATCTGAAATAAAAATGTTAACTGACCGTATTACTGCATTAGAAACAATAAACTCTGAATCTCTAAATGAATTTGATCCCGATAACGTTTTTATCGAATCCATTACTCGATACACACATCAAAGATGGTTCACTTCAATAACTTTTACAATAAAAGATTTTTCTTATAAATGCTCTGCCTTAATTGATTTTGGTGCTGATTTAAATTGCATTCGTGAAGGTCTCATTCCTTTTCGCTATTGTGAATCTACTACAAGTAAAATTTCTACTGCTAATGGTACTAAATCTTCCATCAAATATAAAGTTCATCTGGCTCACATTTGTCATCAATCTATTTGTATTCCTACTTCATTTATCATTGTAAATGGTCTTCAACATGATATGTTACTCGGCACTCCATTTTTACAACATATACAACCGTTTTCAGTTTCTTCAAAAGGTATTTCTACTACTCTTCATAATAAACAAATTTTATTCTCTTTTGTTCAACCTCCTACCGAAAAATATTTAAATCAACTTATAAATCAAATTGATCATAAGCAAACTCACATTAACTTTTTACGTTCTGAAATCAATTTTCTTAAAACTGATCAATATTTACAAACTCCCTCTTTTCAAAGCAAATTACAGAATTTTCAAACAAATTTACATAAAAAATGTTGTTCTGATATTCCTTCGACATTTTGGGATCGTAAACATCATATTGTTACGTTGCCTTATACATATCTGATTTTCAAGAAACAAATATTCCTACGAAAGCTAATCCGTCTCAAACGAATTCTCGCCTACGGAATCTCTGTCAAAACGAAATCAAAGATTTAATTTCAAAAGGTTTAATTACTCCTTCTAAATCTCCTTGGAGTTGTACTGCTTTTTATGTTGAAAATGCTCCAGAACTTGAAAGAGGTGTTCCTCGTCTTGTTATAAATCACAAACCTCTGAATAAAGTTCTTAAAACAATTCGGTATCCATTATCCAATAAATATGATTTAATCAAAGCTACAACTTCTGCTTTAGTCTTCTCTAAATTTGATCTTAAATCCGGTTTTTGGCAAATACAAATTCATCCGAATGACAGGTATAAAACTGCTTTTAACACTCCCTTTGGTCAATACCAATGGAATGTCATGCCTTTTGGGCTAAAAAATGCTCCTTCTGAATTTCAAAAAATAATGAATGATATTTTTAATCCTTATCATGAATTCATCTTAGTTTATATTGATGATATTCTAGTTTTATCTAAATCCATTGATCAACATTGGAAACATCTTTATACATTTCAATCACTTATCATTAAAAATGGTTTAGTTCTCTCATAAAAGAAAATGCATTTATTTCAAACATCAACAATCTTTCTTGGCTTTAAAATATCCAATCAAACGATAACTCCTGTCAATCGTGTCATCAATTTTGCTGATAAATTTCCTGATCAATTCACTGATAAAAATCAATTACAAAGATTTCTTGGATGTCTTAATTACTTATCTGACTTTTATAAAAATGCAGCCCTTGACAGAAAACCATTACAAGATCTTCTTAAAAAAGATGCAAAATTTTTATGGACTTCGGTTCAGACATCTGCTATTCAGAATATAAAGCAAAAAATCAAATCTCTTCCTTGCCTACATCTGGCAAATCCAGTTTATCCCAAAATCATCCAAACTGATGCCTCTGACCTTGGTTATGGTGGTATTCTTTTGCAAAATAAAGAACAATTAGTTTGTTATACCTCAAAACTTTGGAATGATACTCAAAGAAATTATGCTACTGTCAAAAAGGAAATTTTAGCAATTGTTTTATGTGTTCAAAATTTCAATCCGATGTTTTAAATCAAAATTTTTTAATTCGTGTTGATTGTAAAGCTGCTAAAGATATTCTTTTAAAAGATGTTAAAAATTTGGTTTCTAAACAGATTTTTGCTCGCTGGCAAGCAATATTGAGTATTTTTTATTTTGATATTGAATATATTAAAGGCAAAGATAATTCTCTTCCTGACTTTTTATCTCGTGAATTTCTTACCACTCCTCAAATTCTTTGCCTACAGATCGAAATGCCTGATAAAGGTAAGCGACCTGCTCTAGCCAATAAATATTCCCCTTTGTCCAATCTCCCTGATGCCTATACAAAATCTCAATATCGATTTAGTAATCGTCATCTTGTTTTCCTTCTTGATTCCAGCCTTCTTGAAAAATCCTTAGAAGCTCAAATCAAGTTTATCATGCCTCCTTCTCTTCATTTTCTTCCTAACCGTCCCAATGTTACCATAAAATTTTATGAAACTATCTTGCTTACGACTGATTCAGTTGTTATTGAACATTTTACGAGAAAAAATTCAGATGAGATTGCTTATTCAAAATTAAAAATTCAAAAGGTTCTTTCAAGCGTAGAATGGTCTCAACAGTCTTTTGCACAACAGAGTCCCTTCAGCTATCAAGCCATGACTCTTGTCAAAGATAAACAACCTGCTCAAGTAAATTATAAGGACTATATAGACGCCTGGCGTTATATATTGTTCTATAAAGATCCTTCTTCGGGTCATTCTTGGTATATAACCTTTAAGAAATCTCTGCAGGTTAATTTACCAAATTGGTTCATCGTTGAATGGTGGACTAAGTTTGGCCCTCATATGGAAATCTTTCCACCTGAAGTCTACATAAAATATGCCGCTGAAAAATTAACCATTTTTCAATTTCTCCATAAACATTCAATCCCTTTGATCCTTAAATGGCATTATGGTACTCATGTTATTACCACAACCCAAAATCAAGTCTTTACTTACCTTTCTCAAGAAATCCAATGTAAATGGTGGGATAAATTTGATGTTAAGTCAATCGATATCTCCATTCCTTCACCATCCTCCAAACCATCCATCAAACAGCCAGCAGTTAATCAATCAAAACACCCTGCTGAACATCCAGTTGATATAAGTCCGCCTCCAGAAGAATTTCATCCATCAAACAGCCACTTTTCCTATCAAGCTCATGCTTCTTGGCATTTTTTGCTAGCTATCCTGCCATCATTCGATAAGATACGCATCTTATCTCAAAGCTTATCCCTACAGCAGCTTTTCATAAAGTGCTACGGGAAAAGCTTATCTGCGGTCCACCGCCTCGTCATAAAGTGCTACAGGATAAAGATAAAAGCTTATCTTTAAAGCTGTCCACCGAATAAAGATATCTCTTTTACAAAAGTAAATCTTTTGCTTTTCTAAAGAGATATGTAAGATATGTTTTGTCTTGTAGGACTACCTTTCCACGGTAGTGCGTCTACGTTTTGTGTCTATAAATAGTCAGTTTGAAGAGAATGCAAATCATCGAGTAAGCATTCCTTCTACATTTGCTCTTGTTTAGTGTCCAGTAATCGTTTCCTTTGTAATCAAGCGTGTTTCTCCAGTTATCAATATAGATATCTATTCTTATTACTATCCTGGCCAATCTAATATTCTTTTTACCGATTCACGTTACAATACCATCTTCAATCCTCACTTTATGCATAACTTCATCGGTTACAATACCATCTTCAAAACGTAGACGCACTACCGTGGAAAGGTAGTCCTACAAGACAAAACATATCTTACATATCTCTTTAGAAAAGCAAAAGATTTACTTTTGTAAAAGAGATCATATCTTTATTCGGTGGACAACTTTAAAGATGAGCTTTTATCTTTATCCTGTAGCACTTTATGACGAGGCGGTGGACCGCAGATAAGCTTTTCCTGTAGCACTTTATGAAAAGCTGCTGAAGGGATAAGCTTTGAGATAAGATGCGTATCTTATCGAATGATGGCAGGATAGCTGGCAAAAAATGCCAAGAAGCATGAGCTCGATAGGAAAAGTGGCCTGAGCCTGAGGGCTGGACACGTCCAGGAAGCATGGGCTGGATAGACTGTTATGGCAAGGGCCTGAATTTTAATTGCTAAAATAAGAACAGTAGTGACATATTGGTGAAGAGCGAAGCATTCGCCATAGGTAATAATGAACGAAATCTGGATACCGATATAAATCGGGATAATGATTGATAACATGGATGGTAGGTCGTTGCAGTAAATTCCATAGTGCCAAGAGTAGATTAGCATCTGCATAGGACCAGAAGATAGAGTGGCATGCAAAGAGGTAGATTGTTGGTCTAGTATAGGAAATATCCCAAACAATCTCAACGCCATTACCAAATAATTCTTGATAGAGATTATCAATCATACGTTGCTGTATTGCTGGATCACGAAGAGCACGAGCTAAATCGTTCTTTCCAAAAATGACTATCATGCGTAATTAATCGATAAAGTTTTGTAAAAAATGTATCTTTATACCAACGGTAATCATTCATTGTTTTACAGCGAAGACTTTGTAATTGATCACTAATTTTCTCATCAAGAGAGGATAACTTACCAACAAAATACTAGATTATGTTGGCAAGAAGAGTATCAACTCCATTAGGCTGGATTTTGCCATTGTGATCAAGAATTGGATTTTCATTGTCGTCATGAATTATAGCTGTTATTATTTCTTGGCGAGCAGCTTGATTAAATGCATAACGCCACCAACCAAATAGTTGACCGGTGAAACCCGAAGCAATGGCGGAGGCAATTGTAGCATCTGGATGTTTTTGAAGGAGACAGGCTTTCGCATAGATTTGTATTTGCAAAAGAACTTTCATAATTTGATATTCGGATAGACCATCGATATTCCAATCATAAATAGCATTACCATCGAATTTTTGATGCCATTTGATTTTTTTCTTCAAGAATAAGATCAGCAGGTGAAGGTTTTGAATAAAATTGTTTTTGTTTGGGATAACGATTAGGGTAAGGAATCTTTTTTCGAAAGACTTTATTGATGGAAAGATGATCAGACTGATTAGGAAGAGAAGAAGAATAGGAGGAAGAAGCTTTATCTGAAAGAGTATCGTGATGCTCTAAAGAGTGAGAATTAGTAGAAGTAGATAATTTATCAAGATTTGCTATAACAGGACCTTTATCTTTGCGAGTAGTAGTAGTGTCCCGTTTGGATTGAGGAGGTTCTGAAGAGGGAACCGGTGGAGGTACTTTAGAGATATTTAATTGAGATAATTGAGCTGTTAGTTTGTCGAGAAATTCTTCAGAGTATTTGGGGGCAAAAGAAGGCAAAGGCATTGTAGAAGCCGTAGAGGGAAAATAGGATTGTGTCTTTATGGCGGTATTGGAGAAAAAGAAGGTTGAGATTGATTAAGGGTTGGTTAGATGAAGTGAAAGGTTTAGGTTTTTGGGAGGATGAGGATGAAAAAGATAAAGTAGACAGTATAAATTCGTATAGTTATTTTGCTCGATCGATGATTGATATCTTTACTGGGTTGCAAACCCATCTTCATCAATAGAAGTTTTGAAAGGAGCGACTTTAATATTATCTTTGAGTTTCATAGGTGCCAATGGAGGATGAGGTCAATATATTTTTTACCTAAGTACTTTCCCAAACGGTATTAATTTGATGAATAAGGCGAGGACATTGATGAGATAGCCAATCAAAGAATGGAACATTTTGTTGTATTTGGTTAATATATGCAAAATAGTTTTCCCTAAAAATAGCTTGATGCTTAAATGTAACTAATTTACAAAATATAGGTTTAAAAGGATGGTTTAAAAATTGTTGTTTTAATAACGCATAATCTAAGACAAATTCTGTAGAAGAAGTAGTAGTTTTTATAACATCAATAACATTTATATGATAGTCAGCAAAATCATTTATACTAACATTATCATCTTTAGAAGAAGAATAAACAGGATACGCGATACCTGTGGAAAGTGGAGGAGTAGGAGGAGAGCTAGGGCAAGGAGCGGGAATTGAAGGAAGTATGGATGATGAATAGCGCTGAGATGCAGAGCGAAAAGATGTAGTCGTTTGATTTGATGTAGATGCTCTAGGAGCAAATAATATATCGACTTTACCATCATCATGAGTTATGATTTGATGAATTTCTTGTGAAACTTGTCGTTTTTGACATTCTTCTTTATTAGTATCTTTTATGGTCCATTGATGAGGAACTTGAATATCATTCCAATTTATTAATTGTTTTCTATCAACTTTATTATTGCGAATGTTGGTCAGGAAAAGAGTGGATGTTCCTGTATGCAAATTAGTATAAGCAACATCAGGAATAATGGTTTGCATTAATTTATAGTAAATGTGATAAACAACCGCAACATTTGAGGTAATGCCTTTCATTTTAAATCCTTGAGTATATATTCCTAAGACTGCAGCTTCATGAGGCATGTCATCGTGAAGGCTTATAGTGAAATTTGGGAAACAATTAAAGTGAATTGGTCCTTCTGCAAGGCTTCCTTCAATCATACCCAATAATGAATCATTAAATTCTTGATGGCGTTTATCTCTAACAGAGACTAACACTGAAGTATTTAAACCTAATGTGATTAAGGGCTTGATGGCGACTTGAATGAGACCGATGTGCAAATATTTATGGGTTTCTTTATATTTTTGAATTTTTTCAGGAGAAATGAGAATTAATTCTTGTCCTTCTTCATCAATAGAAATAGTATCTTCTTCTAGCTTACTAATAAAATCTTGTTTTTTGGAAAAAGATCCTTTATTATAAACAAAAGAAGGTTTTATTTCAGGAAGAGTCCAATTGCGAAGGGATTGGTCAATTTGAGAATATGAAATTTCATGAATATTTTTTAAATCAAGTTTTGAGATAGATTTAGTAGGAGGTTTGCCAGAAGATTCGGATGATGATCCTGTTTCAAATTTTATCGATGTAGGTTTCTTGGATAGGGCTCGAGTTACAGTTTTAATGAGGTTACTCATAGTTTTGCTTGAAGGTTTGATACACTTGGTCAACGAATTGTTGCTAGACTTATACTCTTCTGCTAGACTAACGACGCGACTAGGAAAGTGTTTACAAACCGATTAAGCATAATCACGAAAAACCAATTAAAACGAAACAAGAGTAATATCGAGGAAAACTAGAGTGATAAAACTTAAACGAAAGCAAGTAAAAGGTTTCTGGCAAAGCAACACAAAGTAAACTTGATGAATATGAATATAAAATGGTAGTAATCTGAATAAGATATACTTACAGCTTTATGATGATCAATGGCTCTGATACCAAATTAATAGTGAATGACAATATTAATCGAAGGGAAGATCTAAAAGAACACTACGGAAAATAACAGAACAATGACATGCATGTGACTAGGACTGTAAAAAGTGAAATAGAAAAGTGAATACAATGCCTTTTCTTAACCTGGACAAATAAACCCCCAACCACAATATTAAAAAGAAAAAAAACAAAAAAGTGTCATGGATTGTCCTTATACCTAACTACATGCTTCTTCTTCTTTTTTTGTGAGGGTGTGTTTGTGTTTGTGCTTGTGTGTTGCAGTGGAAAAGAAGAAAAAGATGTGAACATGAATAACTCATCATAGTTTGGGTCCAAATATTGCCAATAAAAGATAAATAAATTACAATTTGGTAAACAATGCATAGAGCGTCCAAAAGTACAACTCAAAATATGGTAGTATTTCTACTAAATTATACAAACCTCCATCACGAATTGCCTTCAACTGAAAAATACCAGAGCCTCGTGGCCCAGAGATGGGAAATGAGCAAGATACAGAGTGCCTTTTATGAGCGACAGCCAATGATGCATTGTACCAAGGTCCCTTTACAATAGGATCGCCAAGAGCGCTTAAAATTTCTTGGCTTTGAGTTGCTTTTTCCATGGCTTTGCTGAAAGAAATTCCAGACAGGTAGAGAAAAAAGAGTATGTTCATAAATTGATTTGATGAAATGTACGTGAAAAAGTCAGAAAGATAGATTGGGGTTGCCATCTTCTAAATGTATTGCTTTATGTTGCAGGTTTTTCTTAAACTGATATGTTTCTTGTCCTTGAGGATTTCTTGCTCCTCACTTTTTTTTTTTTTTTTATGTCAACAAAAAGCTATACTCATATAAAGAAAAAGGCACACGACGGAGTAGCATCTGAAAAGTGAAAACAAGTTCCCGATATTAAAGAAAAGAAAATATGGCATTACTATATTTAATACCTAAACAACCGATCAAGACTACAACAAAAAGTCCTGAAATCAAATATGCATCGCACCAAGCATAAGGTACCTCATTCAGCAGTGCCAACCAGACAAAACTAATAAAAAAGGAGTCTCGCTAGCAGCTTTTGCAATTGGCACAAGAGGAAAAAACCATTGGTCGGAGGCCCACCATAGGCTAGCCGCCAAAAATACATTTCTAGGGAAATCTAAAAATAACTACAAGAAAGTGTGGATATATTAAATCTCAAAAAAGTTTCAATTTAAAATTATTTCATCAACTGAAGAAAACTGATAAACTAAGTAATGAAGAAATAAAGTTTTTGAACATCACCAACTAACGTGGGATTGAGTCTTGGTTTTGAAAATCATGAAGATTGACTGAAAACAAACAATGATTTGCTAAGTTACCTAGACTCGGATACAGATGTCGGATAGGGGTACATATCTAGGGGTCGGACATGCTATTCTCACTGTTAAAGGATACGGGACTTGCTAAAAGAGTCTGACGCGGGCACTTGGACATGGCAAAAATTATAAATAAATTTATATTTTCATTGTAGCTAGGTAAATTAAATTGTAAACCTATATCATATTAATTGTTTTTAAAACTATCATATTAATTGTACTGATATTTAATAAGAAGGGGCAGCTGGCCTCCATATTGCAATGACATGACAAAACGGGTTAACATTGACAGCATGTGGGCCCCATCTATAGAAGAGTCAACTTTTTCTCTCACATTTCGATAGATTGGGGTTTCCTGTGTTGATGTCTGTAACGATCTTGGTTCCTTTCCCTTTCCATCGTTGCATCTCTCAAGCATCTCCCCCTCTGTTAGTCTCAAATTTGTTCCTTCAGTCCCTTTTCTCAGATATGTCGCGTACGACTTCAAATCTGACGTGTCGACACAGATTCCGTGTCCGGATCCGTGTAGAACCGTGTCTACATGGGTCCTTCACCACAAAGTGCCAAGTTCGGGTATCCCAGACGATTTGACTAAGGCATCAAATACTTTTATATTAATATTCTAATCTAACATTCAAAATTTCTGGAATCCAGTTTATCCATTGCCAAGCTTCATTAAGTTTAATGTCATGCAATGAGAAGTTGAACATAGTTAATTTAATTTAAAAGAAAACGAGTCCTGCATGTCAAGCCCAGTGCTTCAGCTTTCAATTTCCAAAACCGGACCTCAGAAATCATCAAATGCCAGGGTCCACATTAGGGCTGGCAAAATGTGCCCGGTCCCGTTTGTTCGATTTCGTCCGGACCCGTTTTAAACGGGACCGGGCGGTATTTTTGTGAAAAACATACGAGACTGGACAATGTTTTTTGTCCGTTTAAAAATACGGGACCGGGACTTGACAAAAATTCTTAAAAAACGGATACCCGTTTATTGATTAATTTGAAGGGCATATATGTAATTTCACACTCCATAACCTAATTTCACATCTCACCGTCTCACTCTCACTCTCTCACACTCACATCTCACCGTCTCTCTCACTCTCACTCTCGCTTTCACCGTCTCACCGGGTCCGTCTCTCTCACGGTCTCTCTCACCAAATCATCTGCTCTGCCTCTCCCGCCCTCTGCCATTGCCGCCAGCCAGTCGCCAGACTCGCCGTCGCCACCATCTCGCCGTCTCGCGCTCGCTGTTCTCCCGCTCGCCAGTCGCCGCTCTCGCCGTCTTGCGCTCGCCAGTCGCCGCTCTCGCCGTCTCGCGCTCGCCAGTCGCCATCGCTGCGCCGCCTGTGCGGCGCTCATGCTCTCCTCGCTGCCGTCCACTGCGATCACCACGCTTTTCAGTCCCATGTCGTCGAGCTAGTTAGCGAGGCCGATTGACTTGGAGACGAGAAAATGAGGGTTTCGTACTTTGGTCTTTGTGGAGGTCGGACTGAGCAAGAGAGAGAGAGACTGTTGGACGGGTCGATCTGCGACCGTTGGATGGCTCGACCTGAGAGTCTGGAGCGCTCCGCGTGGCGGGATCTGACGGTCAGAAGGTACTATTGTTCCTCGGTGGACCTTTCGAGAGATGTCGAATTGGGATCTGTTATAGTTGTCAACGTGTTTGGAGAGCATGCTATGATGGAACATACAATTTAGATAAACATAGATCTCTCAAATATAATAGTTTTTTTATGTTGATACGTCTTAGTTTTTTATATTTTTGAAAAATAAAATGCATGTATGATTGTAATTTAATTTTTATTGTGATTATTTGTGATGATTGTTTATAATATATTTAATATTTATTTTTTGGTAATTGGTGACTTGTAGAGTAAGTTGTAGTTGAGGAGTTTTTTAAAAAAAAACAATTGATAAATAAAATATTTAAATCATATTTAACAATAAAAAGCGGACAAAACGGGTCCCGTATGTTTGTAAAACATACGGGACTGGACAAAAAAAAATTGTCCGTTTCAAAAACGGGACCGGGTCCGGACACCAAATTTAATAATTTTAGAAATGGGTGCCCGGTCCCGTTTATGTCCGTTCCCGAATTTTTGCCAGCTCTAGTCCACATCATTATGTGGTGTTTAGTTTTAAGTATGAAATAGAAAAAACAAATATTAACGTATATAAATAACTTACTATTATGTTTCAAATTACATCAAAGATCAACCTCTTATCTCTGTCAACTTGTTTATCCAAAAACAGGGTAGACAGACTACACACAAACAATGATATCAGATAGTGTAAGTTGTCTGCTGAGGCTACCATATTGATATGAAAGCATACTCTTTATCTTGCTAGAATCTGGTGCACCATAGCTGCCTCAAAACCTTTTTTTTATGCAATCTAAACTATATGATGACAAATGTTCTCCTAAATAAACTACTGTCATGTCTGAAGTGAAAAGAGATGATGTGTTCTTCATTAAATCTAAAATGCTTGGGAAACCAACTCTCCACTCTGATCTTCTTCATTTAGCAATGAATATAGAAAAAGCTCAGAGAAACGCAACCTAGTCATTTGTCAACAACAATAAAGTTATAGTTCACATTTGATCATTAAGTTCAAATATCCTGATCCACAGCTTGGACATGTGAAAGTTTCTCAGTTAAAACTTAAGGTAATGTACATATCGAAGATCAAAATAGACAGCATTAATTTCCTCAATCGGCGACTATTTCAGATTTAAAATCCTCAAGATATTTTTCCATAAAGAACCAATTGCAATTACAAACTGAAAACCAAACACTCACTAAAATTCCTAATTCACTTAAATACTTAGATTCCATAATAAATTTTGGGATTGAGGCTATGTTGTTGTTGTACTTTAACTCCATAATAAGAAGTATAAGCGTCAAAGATCTCGTATATTTTGTAGATCCTGCATCAATCCATTCCTAACTTACTAGAATACTGAATCCCATCATAAGAACAAATAAGTGTGTATGAAGTAAGAACTCATATATATCTTGTTCTCATGTGTCAAAACGCTTACGAATACACTACAACCAAATGAGTTTTAAAATGAAAAAATAAGCATCGGCACCATTAAATGCCAAAAGTGTTAAAGCCAAGAATTCATTTTCACCGCTACATCTAAGTAAACGCAAACGGAAAGCTTACTGAAATCACCTGCTACAGGAGCGATAAATTGCAAGGTCATCAAGAGCACTCAAAGCAACACCACCGGTCAAACTTAGCAAAAGAACTTGAACTGCCTTCCTACCCAGTATCTGACTTTTCCCTTTCTCCGCAAAATTTAGGTTACTGCAAGAAAGCACTTCCTCATCATCACTTGTAAAATCACATTATCAAAGGATCAAATTGTCGCCAACAACCAAATTGTCTAAGCTATAAGGGACTCAGTTCCCCTTAAACAAGGTCTCAAGTTCAAGTCTCGTAGATGGAAAAAACAGGGTTGGGAAGGCCGCCCCTATATAGGGCCTACGGTTCTCAAGGGTAGATAAATGTAAATGGGGAGGGTAGGGGATGAGGACCCCATCTCCATCCCCATCCCCATCCCCGCTTAATAATTCATCCCCTATCCCCATACCCATCCCCACGTGGGGATGAACTTTCATCTCCATCCCCATCCCCGCCTAATCCCAGCGGGGATGGGGAATCCCAGTGGGGAAAAGTCTTTCCCCATTTCATTCCCCATTGAAGATCCCCGCGGGGATTTTTACAGGGATTTTGCAAAGACTCACCGCAGAGAAATATTTTCCCACTTATTTTTTTTTTCAAAAAGATTTATAAAAAGTATAGTACACATACATAGGATCACGATTGTTGAAAATTCCAACCAAATAAAGTATAACATATAAATATAGCTACAAATAATTCAAAACAAAACATATAATTAACGAAACAAGTTACAATTATGAATCACATTAGAGTTTATTTATCACTAGTGTTTTGGGTGAAAGCCTCGTAATATAATATAAAATTGATATATACAATGTATATGGATATATTTGATATGTACGGGGATCTCCACGAAAATCCCCATGGGGATCCCCAATAGGGATACCCACAGATATCCTCATGGGTAATCCACATGGCGATACCCACGGATATTACCAATGGGGATTCTCCACGGGGATTCCTGCGAATATATTTTTCTCCCCATCCCCTACCCATACCCGCGCGGGTATAAGATTTTATCCTCATCCTCACCTCCATCCCCATTTAAATTCCCCATCACCATCCCTGTTGCGGGGAATACCCGTCCCCCGTGGGGATTCCCCTCCACGCTTGCATCCCTAGGTAGATTGGTCAATGCAGTTGGCACCGGATAACAAGTAGGAAACAAAAAAAAGACCAAACTGTCATAACCAATTAAATTAAATAAATGGTAATTAGAATGACAAGAACAAGTTCTCAAATTAAAAAAAAAAAATCATAAATTTCAGAGACAACACCACTCTTTCCTTCATTCATTATTTTTCTCATTAAGAGGAAACTTGAATCATTAACCCGGTAAAATGGTTTACAACTACAAAACCCCATAAGCCTAAATTTACTCTTACCAACCAAACAAAAAATTTGAAATACAAGATCAATTTTTTTCTGATCAAACAATACAAAATCAGGCACAACTAGAGATGGGCAAATCAGAAAACACAAATTTAAGATTATTTAAACAAGAACTAAAATGGGTATAATCTGAGAGGTCCTGTTTCTTCATTTGTTTGATTATTTCATAGTTTAAGAACAAAATATGCACTTTTGAAGCAGTAATTTCAACATAAAACAAAATGGGCATTCGAAGATTACTGAGATTGAATGATTTTACCTTGAAGACTGGGTTAATTGGGGGATCTTCAAAATCCCAGAAATCAATCTCTTCCGCCCCATTGCCGACCCCTAAAACTCTGAATGAACCAACTCCTAAGTTTCATTCATCGAGCGAGGCAATGATGATCAAGAGATCTATGGTGCAGAAAGTGCCACGATGCCACTATTGTCACTTCTAGGAGTCGTAGTCTCGAAGGAGATGCTAGGTTAAGAAAAGGTTTACACCACTTGTCACGGCCCCTTATTTGTGCATTAGTGGTTACGTGCACAAAGGTCGATGGGTATCCAAAAGACCTCGACAAGTGAATGTCAAAAGTGCGGCCACTGTTGAAATTGGTCTCGTTTAATATTTTCATTATTTTTTTAAAAAAATGCTAGAATGACATTCCAAATTACACTCCAAATGACACTCCTGCAGCATGGCGTGTGGGCGTAATGTAAAAATAAACGTGTACAAAATAGTTATTAGTGCATAACACACGTGGTACGTATCTCGAAGAGCGCATAACGATTCTCATGAATGCAGGTCCGCAGGCAGTGTTCCAGGGTGTTACTTTGGTTACATATATTTTTCATTAAAAGACTAATATACGGAGGCTATGATTGCAAATAAAATGTTCTATAAGAGAATGACATTTTCTAAAAAAAGAATTTCCGAGTAAAAGTTCATAAAAAAGTTTTTCCTACATAAATTTGATTGCACGTATAAGAATTTTTTTCCTCAAAACTCGCCAACAATAAATCTTGAAATAAAATGATGAAAACATAACATACATACTAAATATATTAATTTTATATTTAAAATAAAACTTCGGCATGGGTCTTAATATGGAAACTCATTTTTTCAAAAAAAAAATGAAAACTCAATGTGCCCACTTTAATAGAAGGCAAAATATATAAGTCTTAACATGAAAAATTGACAATCGTGAGAAAATGTTTTGCGGGAAAGTTTTGGCGATCAAACACACGAAAATGTTATTTTTCATGAAATTTATCATTTTCCTTGAAACATTTTCTTTTTCGTCCAATCAAACAGGGTATTTGTGAGAATTCTCCAATGAGAGAATGCTCTGTTGAGAAGAAACAAAACTTGTATTGATTGAATAACCTTGTATTACAACACAGTAAGAGTGCTATATATAGACACTCAAAGTAACCATACGAACTGACTAACAGTAATAACAACTTCCTAACTAATCTAACTAACTTACAACAGACATAACAGAAATACAACAAACTTACAACAGACACAACAGAAGTAACCGAAATACAACAACCTAACTAACAGTTTGTTACAACCATGAACCACAATACACCAACAACTTAACCATGATCAAGCTGTCCACATGTTGTTGCTTTGTCATCAACTGAACCTTGATCTCTAACATGCCCCCTCAAACTGAATCTAGGTGAACAAATTAGATTCAGTTTGGAAGAAAAGAAAAGAAACCGAGGAGTAGAAAGAACTTTGGTAAACAAATCAGCAGACTGATGTTCGGTAGGAACATAACGAATATCAAACACTCCAGCAGCCAGTTTTTCCCGCAAAAAATGAACATCAACTTCATTGTTTAGTCCGAGCATGAAAAACAGGGTTTAAAGCTAAAGCACGAGCACTAGTATTATCACACCACAATATAGGCTTGGAAGAACAAGCAAAACCAAGTTCACGAAGAAGAGAGGAAGTCCATAAGATATCAATAACACCCAAAGCTAATGCACAATACTCAGCCTCAGTACTAGAGCGTGCTACAACTGATTGCTTCTTAGAATACCAAGTAATAAGATTGCCACCAAGAAGAACACATACACCACTAGTAGAACGACGATCATCAATGTCACCAACCCAATCAGAATTAGTAAAAACTTCAAGAGAAAGAGAGGTAGCAGGACGAAACACAACACCAGTTGTAAGAGAAGATTTCAAAAAACGAAGAACTCTTTTTACAGCTACCCAATGAAGATCAGTAGGATGTTACTGAAATTGACTAAGTTTGTTGACAATGAAACTGATATTAGGACGAATGTATGTGAGATACTGCAGAGCACCCAAAGTACTATGATACAAATTAGGATCCGAGAAAGGATTACCATCAATAGCACTAAGTCGAACACCAATAGAATATTGAGAATACAGTGGCTTAGAATCCAACAAGTTCGTTTTCTTGAGAAGATCAAGAATGTATTTATGTTGAGATAAATACAATCCTGAAGAGTCACGATATACTTCAAAATCAAGAAAATAATCAACATCACCAAGGATTTAAGAGAAAACTTGGAATTTAACCAAGTAATGAGTTGCTGAATCAAAGATGGATTGGACCCTGTGATAAGAATGTCATCAACATACACAAGAAGCATTAAAATAGAAGAACCAGACCTATGAAAGAAGAAGCTAACATCAGCTGAACTGTTAGTGAATCCCCAAGTAAGCAAAGCTGTTTTGAGCTTAGAAAACCAAGACCGAAGAGCTTGCTTTAGACCATACAAGGCTTTGTTCAGTTTACATACATACTTAGGATATTTCTTGCTAATGAAACCTTCAGGTTGGCATATAAACACATCTTCAGAGAGTTCACCATTGAGAAAAGCATTGTTCACATCAAGCTGTTTAATAGGCCACTGATAAGTAATAGCAAGAGTAAACATGATACGAAGAGAAGATGGCTTAATAACAGGTGAGAAAGTATCTCCAAAATCAAGACCAAGAATTTGATGAAATCCCTTAGCCACAAGTTTTGCCTTATACCTTTGAATCTCCCCAGTAGGACTAGTTTTAATTCGAAAAACCCATTTACAACCAACAACACTCATATCAGAAGTAGGAGGAACCAAAGTCCAAATGTTATTGTTGTCTAATGCTTGAATTTCATCATTCATAGCAGTATTCCAATTTGGATCAGCAATAACGCAGCTTTAACAGATGTAGGTTCAGTAATAGAATGCACCAAAACATATGGAGAAGTAACAACCAAGGCCTTTGGTTTGAAAACACCAGTCTTACTTCTAGTCTGCATAGGGTGAGTGTTAATAGGAGAACTGATAATAACATGTTATGGTAATTCAGTTGGTAAAGAAGGTAGTGATAGTTCAGTAGGTAAATATAGTGGTGGTAAATCAGAAGAAAGGGAGCTAGAAGAATCAGATGTAGGAGAAACAGAAACAGATGATTTTGAAGAAAAAGAAGAAACATGACAGAATTGAAAAACAGATAAAGGAAGACTAGGAGAAGAAGAAGAAGAAGAAGAAGAAGAAGAAGTATGAATAGATGAAAAGAGACTAGGATAAGGAAAATCATCTTCATTAAACACAACATCACGAGAAATATAAATCTTGCCATTTGAATGTAAACATTTATAACCATGATGTTTAGGACTATAACCAACAAAGACACACTTGGAAGATCGAAAATTGAACTTGTGTTGAGAGTAAGCATTAAGGTTTGGATAATAGGCACATCCAAAAGTTTTAAAATAGGAATAATCAGGTAGTTTATGAAAACATACCTCATATGGAGATTGAAAAGCAAGAACAACAGATGGTAAACTGTTAATAAGAAAAACAATTGTTAGGAATGTTTCTTCCCAAAATGAAAAAGGTAGTTTGGAATGAGCAAGAAGAGTGAGACCCATTTCAACAATGGAACGATGCTTTCTTTCAGGAACACCATTCTGTTGATGAGTATATGGACAAGAATAATGATGAACAATACAAGATGCATTGCATAATTTTTTAATAGGTTTATATTCAAGTCCCATATCAGATTGAAACACTTTCAACTTGGAGTTAAGTTGAAATTCAGCTTGTTTAATAAAAATGAATAAAAGCAACATATGCATCTGATTTCAATTTAAGAGGATAAAACCAAGTAAATCGACTGAAAGCATCAACAAACACAATGTAATACCTTGAACCTTGAGAAGATAAAATTGGAGATGGACCCCAAAGATCAGAATAAACCAACTCCAAAGGCTTAGTAGTAGTTATAGTGCAGGAAGTAAAAGGAAGTTTGTGCATCTTAGCTACTTTACAAGAGTTACAAAAAGATATGCAAGATTTATTTGCATATGTGTTCAATGAAGATAAAATTTTTGCAACACAGAATTAGATGGATGTCCTAGCCGAGCATGCCATACATCATTATTAACAGAGCTAAGCAGTGAAGTATTACAAAAATTAGATGAAGAAAAAATAGTTGGAACAGAGAAGACTAAACTAGATGTAAGTGAATCAGCTTTTGGAAGACAATACAATCCATTATGGAGCACTCCTTGAAGCAAGGTTGTTTTCAAATCCTTGTCATTGACAGAGAAAGAAGAGGGAGTAAACTCAGTAATGACATTGTTGTCACGAGTAAGCTTTGAAATACTTATAAGATTCTTAGCAATCTTTGGAACAAGAAGAACATTACGTAATTGAAGAGAATGAGAAAGAACTGAATTAGATTTAACCACAACTTTACCAGTATGAGAAATTTTTAACAACTCACCATTACCAATAATAACTAACTGATTACCTTTGTATTCAGTTTTATTGAGTATAGCAGATCCATCAGAAGTCATGTGACTGGAAGCTCCACTGTCCATGTACCGATTTGGATCAATAACATTCTCATGAGTCACCATCATGCCTTGAAAATGATTGATCATTGCTTGAGGTGTAGTAGGTTGAACACTATGAGACATTGGATAATGAATCTGTGCAAGAGGACGTCGATTCTGATTAGGATGACTTGTAGAACCTAAAGACTGACCTCGAGGACCATAAAAGGATTGATCAAATATATGATAACATTGAAGAGCCATATGTCCATGACGATAGCACAATTGACAAAACACCTTTCCTCTATTACCAGACCTTCCTCCACGATTCTTGAATCCACCACGAAAACCATTGTTAGATCGATTTTGAAAAGATGCAGAACCGACTTTCATACCTTGTGACTTCTTGTTACTGTTTTCAATAAAATTTGCTGAAACATTGTTCATGCATGTTTGCGAATTTTGATTAAGATCTTCTATTCTCTGTTCATGCATCATCAACATATATTGTGCATCTTACAATGATATATTTGCTCTTTGAGAAGAAATTAAAACTACAACAGGATCAAATTCATGACCAAGACCATTTAGTATTGACTGAATCATATCAGATTCAGTAACTACTTGACTTACTGACCTCAGTTCAGCAACTATTGTCTTAACTTTGAGAACAAATTCAGAAATTGAAGATGAATATTTCTTGATGTTGTTTAGCTTCTTTTTGAGTTGCAGAACTCGTGCCATGGATGACTGAGCAAACAAGCTCTCCAATGTTTTCCAGATCTCAAAAGAGGACTCACATTCAGTGACATGTCCAATGACATCTTTGCTTATGTTTGAAAACAACCATACCATAAACAAATTGTCACATATACTCAAAACTTCATCAGTTACAGCTGAATCTGATGTAACTGAGGATCTTTTGTTTTCAATGAAAAAATCCAAACCTAAAGCTCGAATTGTAGCTCTTACTTGAACTTTCTAGTAGACGTAATTACCTTCATCAAGCTTTGTAGGTAGATTGAAGTTGAGAGACTTTGCTATTGCAGTTACATCAGCAAATGTGCTGAGATCACCAGAATCTCCTTCATAGGAACTAGCTTCTGCCATTGCAGGAAGCTCTGATACCATGTGAGAATTCTCTAATGAGAGAATGCTCAGTTGAGAAGAAACATAATTTGAGAAGAAACAAAACTTGTATTGATTGAATAACCTTGTATTACAACACAATAAGAGTGTTATATATAGACACTCAAAGTAACCATACGAACTGACTAACAGTAATAACAACTTCCTAACTAATCTAACTAACTTACAACAGACATAATAGAAAAACAACAAACTTACAACAGACACAACAGAAGTAACCGAAATACAACAACCTAACTAACAGTTTGTTACAACCATGAACCACAATACACCAACAACTTAACCATGATCAAACTGTCCACATGTTGTTGCTTTGTCATCAACTGAATCTTGATCTCTAACAGTCTTAGTTATGACTTTTAAGGGATGACAATACTACCCACTCCTATGGATACCTATCTAAATCTGACCCGATTAAACAAATTTGAATTTGGTCTAGAGTCTATTAATTGTTTGATAGCTGATGACATCTCCTCCCAACACCGACACTGATCTAGGTGTGTGTCTATGTGTAATGGTTTAACTGGAAGAAGACTTTTATTATTAATTGATAATTATAATGTTTAAGTTACCTCTTCCAATCTCTTGCATATAATGTTTAAGTTAGCATATATCTAGTATGTCAATTCTCTCCATAAACGTCTATGACAATATTGGTATTTGTTGATAGTTTAATATGTTGCTCTAAAATTGTTTGATGAAATGCCTATGAAAATATTAGTGTGGTAACTTAGACAGGTCAATATTGAGAGTGCCGATTTTCTGTATTGATGGAACTTGATTACATTGAAATTTAATTATGATTAATATTATAAACTAATCCAAATGACATTAGGTTATTGTCCACTATGTAATGATCAAATGTTATGAGAACAGGTTTCAAGTGATTCTTTCCTCAAACAAACAAGCAACTTTATATAGCTGACATATTTGATCAGGTAATTAAAATGCCTCGATGAAAGCTCATTCATTCGCAAATAAGAATTGCGCAAGCACTATGCTTCAAGATTATTATTTAAACAAACTGCAGGCTCAACTCACCCATTCCGATCTCCAGCGATTCCTCCTCGATATAAATCCCATCTTTAGCTAAAATAAGATACGAAATCAATGTCAAATTTCAAAACTTTTAAGCCGATAATTACAACTAATCAGGGATTAACGAAGATTAATTATGATTTTTGTCGCGAGTCAGGAGCTAAACCGGTGAAATTAAGATTTTAAATTAATTGTATTATTGTGTGATGAATGTTTAGTGTTGTGTACTATATATTATTTTAATTTGCGAAATTCAAGTTGACTGAGTAAATTTGATATTTCGTGGGATTTTACTTCGAGATACATGTTGAAAAAGTCTCAATATAGTTAAAATGTTAAATTGAACTACCGTTTCAAATTTCGTGAAAAATAATGGTATTTAAGTTTAAAAATTCAAGTTTTGAACATTAATTGAATTTAACGAACCGATGTGAGTCCCACACCTCGAATTTTGTCTGGGATGCATTGTACGGGAGTTTGGGAGCGTATTGGTAAATTCTCCAATTTTTGGTGGAATTAGAGTACTTTTTGAGGTTTGATCCGGACAAAAAAAATGAAGAGATAAACATGAAATAAATTAAAAATGTTGTAAATTGGATGACCCTTTAACTAAACTTTTGAACTATCACATTGTCAAGCATGACTCTCACATTGAATTGTAACATTAAGCACGACTTCTACATTGAATGCAACTTGTACACTCTACATAACTTATATTCAACTCCAATGTATAATCACTTATTCATGTATTGTTATGTAACTTGTAATCTTATATGACATGAGACTTTGGTGTAACTTGCACACTTTGTGCAAGTACTCATTCTCATCATGACTAAGAGCCTATATAAGGGGGTTCCTTCACTTGTGAAGAACACACCAAGTTGAATGAAAACTTCTTTTCCAACTATCTTATTTCTTCTCTTCTCATTTGTAGTAGTAGTTTGTAGTAGTAGAAGTTCTTAGTCTTTTATTTTTCTTCTCTAGTTCTTAGCAAGTTCCAACTTAATTTACAACACGTTATCAGCACGAGTTTGCTCTAGCATTAAGGAGATCTTGAAGTTCAATAAGACTTGTTAAGGAGACAAAGCTAGTAAGGTATAACTTTTGTTATTTAAATAAGTTCGATTTATTTCTATATTATCATGGTTGCTTCCTTTTATTACATGCATAACTTATATATGCATACTTTATTCATATACTATGCATTATAACGTCACCGATTGCGAAAGTATGCTCTGTAGTTGCGTCTTGTACGATTTCTACATTAGAAATCAAAAGTCAATGTGTGACATATAGTTTTTCTTTTAAAACTACAAACGATTAGTTATTGTTCTATTCTTGATTTTACAATACAAATAATGCTATAAGTTTGGGTTGATAGTGGGTAAGCCTTGTCCCCGGTAAAGCTAAACATCGAAAGGGAGACGGGTTATCTCGTTCGAGGAGGCATAATATTAAGTAGACTATGTCTCACCACCTAACCTGGAGGTTGTCCCACCAACTCATACGAATAGTACATTTTATTTATTAATGAATCAAGTTGTGAACATATATTTAATCATATGTTAAGTTTTTACATAAAAAAGAGGGAAAACTATTTTATATTAAATTTATTTTCAAAATATTATTTAATCATAGTTGAACTTGTTGCCATATTATACTACCGACAAGAATTACTTGTCATGATAATTAGATACTATAATTTGTTAATAAAACATTTATGCGAGACTATGTTGTGTTATACAAAATTTAAATCATTTGCCAATATCTCTTTAGAGATTTGAAAAGTGAATATTTCACTTTATATATCTTTTCACCCTATGGAGTTATAAATATATAAATACCAAAAAATGTAATGCTCCAAAAGCTCAAAATGAGCGGTTGAGTCTCAAGCTACAAAATTTAATCACTCAAATATTAATTATAATTCTGCAATTTTAATTATCTTTATGTTGAGGCTATGTGGAAATATGACTAATGAGACAATAAAAATAAGGTCACGTGGCCCGGCTCGATTTATTACTGCAACAAATATCGAGTGCACATGTCAATCCAATAAATATTAATGATTGATTTCTTGTTTCATGGTAGCTGAGTAAAATAATGAGATATTATAAATATAATATCGCTCTCGTCCAATTAGTTTAGCTTCAAATTAAGAAGCATATGTTGCATATAATGACCATGATCGCAATAATAAATTTATGAACGTGGAAAAGGTGAAAATATCAAGTAAATATCGTATTGACAATTCCATCAAAAATTAGAACAAAAGTGGTGCACCACTACATATGACAAATAATTATTGACAATGTTATTTTGCCTAAATATTGTCATATATATACTCAAATATTTTGTGACCTTTACTATGCTTTCAAAATCAAATGCAAAATATTATAAATTTTATCATTAAAAATGGCTCGATAAAACAGGCACATCAAGATGTGTTTAAATCGTGACGTAAATATGAGTGATGAGTTTATATCTTATGTATCGTACTACATGCATACACATTATAATATAAAAGTGAATATTTCTCGAATTCGTATTTAGCAGAGGCTAATGTTAAGGCAATATCTGATACAACAATTTTATTGTTGATATATAGTTCAGAAGAAGCCTACCCAGAATAATGAAAAATTTATCTACATGATTTAATTTTAATATAATATTCCCAGCTTTAACTTCTGGAATATATAAGACACATTAAAACGAATGTCGTCATAAATCAAATGACATTCATAATGTGGAAAGATCTATTTGATTATCCATAATCATCAATAATGCGAAAATATCATAAATTTGCATAGACATCCTTTATCGAACTGGATTTTTTTTCAGCTGGAGATTATCTCAAGGCAAATCAATAGGAGAAGTATATTGATTTAACTCTCAATTAATCATATTATAAGATGTCTTGGATCCCTAATAGGGAAAAATCATTTATAGCAAGTTTTGCTAATTGTCACTTTGATGAAGCAGTTTTCCCACCATTATGGGGAGATATTAGCCAATTCAAAAGGAATGACGTGAAATTGTTTAAAACACATCAAATTGCATTAAATTTGTTGTATTATGATCCATGTATAAATTAATATGAACTCGAAGTTCAAATGATCATTCAGTAGTAACAAAGTTATGAATCAATTACTTGATGCAAGTACTATATACAAAAGAGTGACAATCATATGCTTCAGCATTAAATGGTTTATATAGAAAACGATGTCCATGTGCAACAAAATGCACAAGAAGTCTCACCCATGTGAACATGAGGGGAGAATCAAAATGAGTTATTGGTTAGTGTATTGCACTATTTTTCCTTTTGCTATGGTTTTATCCTACCGGATTTTCTTTGCAAGGTTTTTAATGAGTCAATTCTAACAATATAAAAACTCTTTATCAAGGTTGATTAGTGTGTTGTACTCTTTTCCTTTCGCTATTGGTTTGATCCCACTGGATTTGTCTAGCAAGGTTTTTTTAAGAGGCAATCCTAACATTATTATACTCCATATAAAAAATTTATGAGAGCAATTTACTTTTTTTTTCTATACTAGATTTTTTTCCTACATGGTTTTTCTAGTAAAAGTTTTAATGAGACATATATATTCTCTCAAAGTGTATTAATATGTTGCACTCTTTTCCTTAGCTTTGTTTTATCCCACTGGGTTTTCCTAGCAAGGTTTTTAATAAGGCAATCAATAATATTATACTGCAAATCAAGATTGATGAGAACATTGTACTCTTTTTCCTATACTAGATTTTTTTCGATCCCACAGGGTTTTTCTAATACAGGTTTTAACGAGACATATTCTCTCAACAAGTGTAATCCAAAGGGGAGTGTTGTAAATTGGATGACCCTTTAACCAAGCTTATGAATGATCACATTGTCAAGCATAACTCACACATTGAATTGTAACATCAAGCATGACTTCTACATTGAATGTAACTTGTACACTCTACATAACTTGTATTCAACTGCAATGTATAATTACTTATCCATGTATTGTCATGTAACTTGTAATCTTGTATGACATGAGGCTTTGGTGTAACTTGCACACTTTGTGCAAGTACTCATTCTTATTATGACTAAGAGCTTATATATGAGAGTTCCTTCACTTATAAAGAACACACCAAGTTGAATGAAAACTTCTTATTCCAACTATCTCATTTCTTCTCTTCTCCTTTGTAGTAATAATTTGTAGTAGTAGAAGTTCTTAGTCTTTTATTTTTCTTCTATAGTTCTTAGAAAGTTTCAACTTAATTTACAACAAAAAAAAATACCAAATTACCCAAAATGATATTTGATTTGTATGATAAGGGATAGTTAGAAAGGGGCATTTTGGTCATTTGACCCCTTTTAATCAAAACTCGATATCAAACAGGGTGTTTCCTGTTCGTTCTTCCTCACTGTTCATCGTCTCCGCCCTCCTTCGATCCTTCACCGTTATCTTTCTTCTTCTTCGTTCTCACAGTCCCTCTCACTCGCACGTAGCTCTCTGGTGTAATTCATCTCTCTTTATCTCTTCACAGTTTCGTTGGATTGACAGACGTGGTCACGTGGCTACTGTGGGGGTTTGTTATTATGGCGTTCAAGTTGAGTTAATGAATCAAACTGTGATATTTTGATTGGGGACTATTTTGATTTCAAAACTCGAGTGAAGAGAGAGTACGTGAGGTTATTGTTGTTTATTGGTTGTTAGATAGACAGAGGAGGTGAGAAATCGATGGAAAAAAAGGAGGCTCGGACGAACTGTAAAAACAGTTTGCCCGAGAAAGGAGACGACCCCAGGGGTCGACGTCTCCATTGTAAACTCAACCAAGGGGGAGTGTTAGATTTAGAGACACCGCAATGATACACTTTATTAATCTCTAATAAACTCGTTAATTACAATGCGGGGGCTTAACTCTAATTTATAGAGTCGCGTTAACATATTCCTAATCTAACAAGGAGTTTCTAAATAAACTCATACTCTAACTCAAAATCCTAATCAAACTCAAACACTAATAACTCATAATCCTAATCAAACTCAAACACTAATGTAATTTAGATTACAACTCTAACATCCCCCCATAATCTAAATTACCTATCTGAATTAAAAAACAAAACACCATCCCCCCATAATTCAGATTGTCGTGATCTTCCACTTGATATTCTCTCGAATGTAGATCTCGACCTCCATCAACGACATCTTTTGTCGTTCATCCGCCATCGATCTTGCACAGCTTCCTCAATGCTGAACAGTGCACAATGCACTCGATTACCTTCGTCATCAACGACGTTATCATGGATGATCTTACAATCCTGAAGTCGAGCTGGTTGTCTCACACTTCTTTGTGATCTGCAACTGGTACGCTGGGGTCTAGCGCCAATACCAACTGAAGTGGAAGTTTCATCCTCACATCTAATCGTTGATGGTTGAGCAATACTCTTTCCTTTTATGTCCCAAATCCACGCACTCTTCTCATCAAACTTGACATCTCTGCTAACAATGACTGTATTGGTAACTGGATTGTACAATTTGTACGTTCCAATCCTCCCTGGAATATAGCCAATAAATATGACCTTCACGCCTTTGTCATCTAACTTCTTCTTGTTAGCATCAAGAACATGTACATATGCAGTGGATCCAAACACCTTCAAGTGTTTGACAGTTGGCTTGTAACCACTCCAAGCCTCTTTTGGGGTTATATGGGACACACTTTTGTGGGAGACCTATTCAAAATAAAACTCGAACATGCAACTGCGCTTCACCTTTCAAAAGAATCAAGTAGACCTTTGGCTTTCAACATACTATGAGCCATGTCCATAATCGTCTTATTCTTTCTCTCTGCAACACCATTATGTTGCATTGTCTGTGGTGGCATGATCTCATATTTAATCCCACGACGATCACGAAACTTTGAAAATGTCGAGGACGTGTACTCACCACCACCACCTGTCCTCAAAATCTTGATGTAGCGTCCACTCTGTTTCTCCACAGTTGCCTTGAACTTCTGAAAGCAACTAAAGGCATCATATTTATTCTTTAAAGTATATACCCAAATCATCCTGCTGCAGTCATCAATAAAAGTCATAAAATATTTGCTTCCTCCCAGTGAAGCAGTCTGCAGAGGACCATAAACATCTGAGTGAACCAACTGCAGTAGAGATTTGGCACGCCTTGGAGTGTTGGAAGTAAAAGTTCGTCTATGTTGCTCCCCCAAAATACACCCCTCACAAAATTGCTTTGGATGTTGAATCACAGGCAATCCTTTCACTAAATTCTTATGAGTTAGCAACTTCAGACTTTTGAAGTTTAAATGACCATATCTTAGATGCCATAACCATGACTCATCAGAAACAATGGATTTAAAACACGGATAAGATCCAGTCTTAATCTCAATCAGAAACAACCTATTTTTCAAAGGAGACTTAAGAATGATCATACCTTTAGAGTCAAACACAGTGAGATGACTATCTTTAAAATTCACTTTGTACCCCTTCTCTAGCAACTGTCTCAAACTTAGCAAATTGCATGTCAATGTCGGTACATATAATACATCTGAAATAAACTGATTATCACCATTCTCCGACTAGATCAAAATTCTTCCTTTTCCCTTAACTGGAAGTTTCCTATCATCAGCAAACTTGACCTCTGTCAACATTGACTCATCCAACTCATCAAAAAATTCTCTATTGCCACACATGTGATTAGAGCATGCACTATCGAGATACCACATGTTATTCTTAGCATTCTCCTGGGCTGATGAAACCATCATTAGTGTCTGATGACACTCCTCATCTTGATCTGTCTGCTCCTCAGACTCCGACTTTGACTCTGATGATTGCTTTATCCTGCATTGTCTAGCTATATGCCCAAATTTGCGACAGTTGTAACACTGAATCCGATTTCTCTGTTAATCGCGACCGTATCGTCCACGACCTTTATTTCTATCCCACCACTGTTGATTATTATTCTGACATCTGCCATTATTGTTGACTTTATCACGGCCTTTGAATCCATAATTCTTCTTTAGTTTCGGGACAACTGTAGTCTTTAATGCCTGCTCAGTAGACTTGACTTTTTCACTTTTTTCATTGATTCGTTGTCCATGTGCTCGTAATGAACCAATGATTTCTTCAACTGACTTGGTCTCATAATCTGTCCCGGACTCCATAATAGCAACTACTACGTGGTCGAACTTCGTGGTCAAAGTGCGCAAAATCTTCTCGTTCACATCGAGATCGGCAACATCTTCGCCATTCATCTTTAACTAATTGATGATTGTTTGAACACGATTGGTGTACTTCTCTATATCTTCTAAGTCATCCATCTTGATCAACTCGAATTGTCGCCTCAAAGTTTGCAACCGAACTTTTTGACTTTCTGTACACCCTTGTAGGACGTCTCTAAAGTGTCCCACACTTCCTTTGATGTCTTCGCCAGTTGCACTTTCTCAAACGCCACATCATCAAGCGTTTGCAAAATAAAATAAAGTGCCTTCTGATCTTTCTTGCGAAACTCCTTTTGTGTCGAGGTAGCGGTGGCCCCTGGGTCTTCGAACCCATCTTCAACTACTGCGAGCAAGTCTTGAAAACTTAAAAAGACTCTCGTCTGAGTGCTCCATCTATCAAACTTCTTCCCATCGAATACCGGAAGAGTCGGTTGAACTTGAACGTTCCCCGATGTCGCCATAATTCACACCAAATAAGAAAATCAAAAATCTCAATTTTGATTTTAACTCTCTGCTGCACACACTTTGAACAAATTGTTCAAATCTTCGTTTCTTCTCCAAAATAAGAAACACGCACGCTTCGATCTCTCGATAGATCTGAAGCCCAAATTATGTTCTTGAATCTTCAAGAACACTCACACAACCAAGATTAAAAATCTCGATCTCACTCTCACAGATCTCGGGATCTCACTATTGCTCTGATACCATGTTAGGTTTAGAGACACCGCAATGACACACTTTATTAATCTCTAATAAACTCGTTAATTACAATGCGGGGGCTTAACTCTAATTTATAGAGTCGCGTTAACATATTCCTAATCTAACAAGGAGTTTCTAAATAAACTCATACTCTAACTCAAAATCCTAATCAAACTCAAACACTAATAACTCATAATCCTAATCAAACTCAAACACTAATGTAATTTAGATTACAACTCTAACAGGGTCTGGGCAAGGGTGAACTTCCCAGACCCCAAATTTAAAAAAAAAAAAAAAAAAAGATTCCAGAGCAGAGGCTCTGTTCAAGGACAATGGAAAGAAGAAGATGGGGTTTGATCCCCAAACCGGATCGAACCAGGCCCGGTCAACTGGACTGGTCCGGTTCAGGAATCAAACCCCTCCTTATAAAAAAGGTTTTAAATTGGAAAAAAATGAATAAAAATCTCAAAAAATGAGGAAAATTATGAAAAAAGGGATTTTAGACAAATTAATGGAAATTATGGATTTTTATGAAAATCGAGGATTTTAAGATTTTATTAAGAGTCAAATAGATTTTCTTTTAACTGGGGCCGGCTACATGAATCAAAATTTTCCATTGTGCTCGATTAAGTGCAATTGATGGCGAGCTTTGCAAACCATTAAAATCCCTCATAATTAATGCATCTCATGTTAACTTTGGTCTGCCTCTACCTCGTCGAATTTCTACAGCTTCTATTGAGTCAAGTTTTCTAGTTGGAGCATTTGTAGGCCGTCTTTGCAGGTGACCAAACCATCGCAATCGCTCTTCCCAAATCTTTGTATCAATTGGTGTTTCTCATACTTGTCTTTGAATTTATATATTTCTTATTCTATCTTTACGAGTTTTACCACACATCCACCTAAGCATCTTCATTTCTGTTACGTTCATTTTATGTAATTGTTGTTGCTTTATCGCCCAACATTTACTTCCATAGAGCATAGCTGACCTAATTGCGGTCCTACAAAATTTTCCTTTTAACTTAGTAGGAATATTTCGATCACAAATCACCCCTGTTGCACTCTGCCATTTTTTCCATCAAGCTTGAATTCTATTTGTGACATCATTCTCAATGTTACCATCATTTTGTACGATTGATCCTAAGTATCTAAAGTGGTTTACCTTAGGAACTTCTATTTTCCCTAATTCTACCACTTCGTCATCTCGATGTTTAGTGTTTCTAAACTCACAGTGCATGTATTCAGTTTTCGTCCTACTCAACTTAAAACCTTTAGATTCTAATGTATTCCTCAGAGTTCTAATTTCTTATTCACTCCATCTTTAGTTTCATCCACTAAGATAATATCATATGCAAATAGCATACACCATGATATATCCTCTTGAATATGTCTAGTTAGTTCATCCATAACTAAAGTAAATAGATATGAGCTTAAAACCGATCATTGATGTAGTCCTATCGTAATGAGAAATTCTTTTGTAGCTCCTCCAAATGTATTTATACTTGTTACTACTCCATCCTACATATTCTTAATAGTGTCTATGTATCTGGCTTGTACTTTTTTTCTTTCTAGAACCCACCAAAGAACATCTCTGGGAACTCTATCATATGCTTTTTCTAAATCTACGAATACCATATGAAGATCTTTTTTCTTTTTTCTATATTTTTCTAACAATCGTCTTACAAGGAAAATCGCCTCCATAGTTGACCTCCTAGGCATGAAACCAAATTGGTTCCCTGATATTGTTGTTTCTCTCTTTAGCCTATTGTCAATTATCCTCTCCCAAAGTTTCATAGTGTGACTCATAAGTGTAATTCCCCGATAGTTTGAGCAACTTTGAATGTCTCTTTTGTTTTTGAAGATTGACAAAAGCATGTTTCTTCTCCAATCCATTGGCATCCGTTTTGATTTTAAAATTTTATTGAAAAGTTTTGTTAGCCAAGTCAATCCAATTTCTCCTAAACATTTCCAAACCTTTATGGGTATTTCATCTAGGCCACATGCTTTCCCTATTTTCATTCTTTTCAATGTCTCTTTAACTTCTACAATTATAATATTGCGTGTATAGTTTACATTTATTTCTTGGTGTGAGTTTTTATCTATTATAATATCAACTTGGCCATCATTAAATAAACTATCGAAGCAACTTCTCCATCTTTCCTTAATATCATCATCGCGCGTTAAAACATTTTGATTTTCGTCCTTAATACATCTTACATGACTCAGGTCTTGTTTCTTTTTATCTCTTAATTTGGCTAGCCTATATATATATTTCGCCATCTCTATTACCTAACCTTGTATATAGATCTTCCATGAAATTTGTTTTATCTTGACTAACTACTTTTTTAGCTTGTTTTCTAGCTTCTCTACATTGATTGTACACATCTTCATCTTGACACTTAGATATTTTCCTATACATCTCTCTTTTAGTCTTAATTGCTCGTTGGACATCCTCGTTCCACCACCATGTTTCTTTCTTTGGAGGTCCCAAGCCCTTACATATACCTAATACGTTTGATCTCACTCTCCTTATGCAACTACTCATTTCTAGCCACATTGTATTAACATCTAAGTCAAGATTCCAAATATTTTCCTTTAGTAGTTTTTCTCTAAACTCTACTTGTTTACTATGTTTTAGGTTCCACCACTTTATTCTAGGGTCGCTAACTCTTTTATTCATATTATGTCGTCGTGTTAGCTTAATATCAAGTGCTACTAATTTATGTTGGGTAGTAAGTGCTTCACCATGTATTACTTTGCAGTCTTTACATATTTTTCTATCTATTTTTCTTGTTAAAAGAAAATCTATTTGACTCTTGTTATGGCCACTACTAAAAGTAATTGTATGCGACTCCCTCTTCTTAAAACTAGTATTTGCCAAGAAAAGATTGTATGCTGAAGCAAATTCTAAGATTGATTCTCCTTCTTCATTTCTATTACCGTAACCAAAACCTCCATGAACTGTCTCAAACCCATCGTTACTTGCCCCGACATTCCCATTTAAATCTCCTCCAATAACAACCTTTTCATCTAATGGTATACTTTGCATAAATTCATCCATATCGTCCCAAAACTTGCGTTTGATGCTCTCGCTTAATCCTACTTGTGGTGCATAGACGCTAAATATGTTAATTTTTTCATCTCCAATAATTAATTTAACTAGAATCAATCTATCCCCCATTCTTTTAACCTCTACGACCTTATCCTTATAATCATTATCCACCGCAATTCCTACTCCATTGCATTTTCTATCTATACCAGTGTACCACAATTTAAACCCTGTGCTTCCTATTTCTCTACTCTTTTCTCTGACCCATTTCGTCTCTTGGAGGCAAGCAATATTGACTCTCCTTCTAATCATGGTATCTACTAGTTCTATTGACTTCCTCTTAAGTGTTCCTATGTTCCATGTTCCTAAACGAATTTTTTCACCCCTTTGTATTTGTTTCCTTTTCTATTTCTATTTTGTCTAAAAGATCTAGTGTCCGTATATATGATTTTGTTTTTGTTTTCGTGTTTGTTTTGAACTAGCTTCTTTACCTACACTCGTCCTTTGTGTGGAAGCCCTTGCTCATTTTTCTTCACACCCAGGCGGCGATGTGAAACACACCCTTGCTCATTTCTAACTACACTCGGGCTCCGATGTAGTGCGTCGCTAGGTGGGAACACCCCAACGTTTATATATGTTTGATCCATTTCATGAAAAATGACAAAAGTTTTACGCTGGCTGTCAACCTATCGCAACCCTAATCCATTTTCCAAGAATGAAAAATGAGCTTGGGGTCTCCTTCCCCATCTTTCGGGTATGAAAAGTGAGTTTGGGACCCCCCTTACCCATTTTTCGGTATGAAAAAATGGGCGTTAGAGTCCTCATCTTTTATCCGGACTTGGGACCGGCTATGTAGCGCATATAGTGTACAACATAGGTGGAGTTCATAGTAACCTTTACATTGTATGATTTTAATTTCGTAGAAATTGCATTGATAATTGATATTACATTTTTTGTTGTACATGCATACATTGGTAGGGAGGATAATGGAGATTCGAGTTTTTTTATAGTGTTTTCTATATTGTGATTATAGGGGAGAACATTATATTATGCTTGAGGGGCTGGAGTCACTCATACTTTGCATCACGTGGTTATCATGAGATCAGGTTGAACCAGCTCATACTCTCATAGTCTAGAGGAACGAGACTCGTTTGGTTATCCTCTCAGGGCATGAGTCCTTATTACTGTTTACGTCCACTTTTGGAAGACGTCATTTGATTTTGGTTGGATAACAAAAATGAGATGGATTCATGGTTGTATTTAAAATCTTTGTGTTATGTTTTTCATTTAATTTCTTGGATTATTATGCATTTAAGTATTACAAATGTATTTGATAACATGAGATTTACATATATGACATTATCGTATTTTTATAGTTGGGTAATGACAGATTTAGCGGGGATAAGGGAAAGGGAAAGTTTTTCGATTGTTTGTAACTTTCTCAATTATTTTCTTTTTACGTATGTATTGTTTTTGAATATAATATATTGTATAAATGAGTTTTTGGGTTCGTGTGCGATTAGGATATCTTTTGAAATTGTTGTAATGGTATTGATATGGAATGGAATTGCGACGGCCTCAGTCTCCACAAACTGGGATCCGCCCAACCTAGGCCTACGTGGACCCCCGGTCGACCCTCACAAGGTTAACACAAGCCTAGTCAGCCTCCGTTTTCATTATGATTACAAATTTAGTGTTTTAAAGTTGAGTTATTATATTTATAAAGTTTTACAATTAAAGCATCGAAACTAAACTCGATGAATTTAAATAACTCAAATTAATAAACAAGTCAGTGTGGAACCCTGAATCAATCAAACAACGTCCAAAATAACAAGATAACATATAAGTTCCAATTTATCGATTCATACATAATGTAACTATAACTATAAGGAATTTTACCCTCGGCACGATTACAAGTCATCGTCGGCTGCGGCTCTAGCGCCACGTGAATGCTCTCTATGACCTATAGCTGAGTGCCGCCTTATTGGGCCTGATATAATTCTGGACATCTGTTCTTGAAGTGTCCAGGCTGACCACATTGAAAACGTACTCTTTGTCCTCGGAGACCAAAACCAATACTCCCTTTTGTTTTCTCCATATATTGTTGTTGTCCCTGAGCTGTTTACACTGCATGTGATGGCTGTCTAGTAGCTGGACACTAGAGTAGGTGGAGGTAACACTGTTGGAATTAAATGTATTGGTGGTACCACTGACCTAATACTTTGTGTCCTACTATGGTTTTGATTATTCCATTGATTCTTCTTTCTCTTCTGGCCTTGTTCTCCCAATCTGTACTCTGATTGGCCTAGTGTCAGTGCAGATCTAACCTCATCAGGGTGGGTGCTCAAGTATGTTTCTCTGGTCAGGCTCCTCTCATATGCTGCGTGTAGTGTCCCCGGCTCGGTCGTGACCACATAACCTCCTACCTCAGGTAAAAAACCCTCCATTAAGTAATAAACATGATATAAATCTGTATCTGCCACAACTCTGGCATACGTCAGCAACTGCAAGTACCATCCCATATACTACATGAAAGACTCGTCGAGAAGTTGTCTCAATGTCATGAACTCATTCTTTTTCTCTCTCAGTATTGTAGGAGGAAAACACTTCAGGTTAAACTGCCTCTTAAACTCTACCAAATCATTGGGCACTCCCCTGATCGCTACCAAGTTGGTCCACCAATCATATGCCTCCCCAAACATTAGTGTAAAGGAGATGGAAGCTCTCATGCACTCATCGGTAGCTAAGATGCCATGTATATTCTCATGACTCTTCACGAACCTTTCCATCGTCTCTAAGTCAGTAACTCCATGAAACTCTACTGGAGGTGTCTCTAACGCTCACGCAATTTTTTGGCCTTAGGCGTCGCTCTCGTTCTCGTCTCCGTCAGTGTGGATAACATTGTCTTTACTGGAGTGGGAGGTGCACTGGGTACTATCGATACCTATACCGGTGCTAGGGCAGTTGTCATCGATACTGCTACAATGGTTGTAGCCGATAGAGTGGCATGTACCGTAGGCATACTCGCATCCTGCATAGCGGGCACTGTCGATGAAGATGGTGATGGTGTAGCTGTGGTCTGTGATCAGAGTATCCTCAGTATCTCCTCTAATCAGTGATCTTGGGATATGACCTTCTGAGTCAAGGTATGTAACTCCTATATGCTCGTGAATCGAGGACCTACGGCCCCACTGTTAGCACTTGACCCAAATTGATATGTCATTTTTATTCTAGCAAAAAGGAAGCGGGTATCTGATAAGCATATAGCCACTGATATAGTATAGTACAATACAATAAATATAACAAATAAGTTCAAGTTTCAATTTTTTTCCAACTCTCCTCACTTCCCAACTAAGTCTTCAAGTCAGGATCATATAGTTCCACTCTAAGTTCTATTCATGTCCTAACTCTATTATTGATTTGTGTCTTATGCTGGTTGTGGGTTTGTTAAGAGTCGACATCAGCTCTTATCTAACCTGATTCTCTAATACCAACTTTGACGACCCCAATCCCTACAAACTAGCCCTACTCGGCCTAAACCTACGCAGACCCCCAAGTTGGCCCTTGGAAGGTCAATGCAAGCCTAGCCATCCTCTTGCTTCCATTAAGATTACAAATTTAGTTTTTTAAAGTTGAGTTATTACATTTAGCAAATTTTACAATTAAAGCAGCGAAACTAAACTTAAGCAATTTAAATGACTCAAATTAATAAACAAGTTGAGACAACCTATGGTGTGGAACCCTGTATATATATAGATAACATGCATATCAAGTAATGAGAGTGTGAATCGAAACCATATACATGTATCGGTATGTCTCACATCCCCAAAATATCTCAATGTGACAAAACATGATATATAAGTCATACAATAATAAGAATACCAACAAAGTGAAGAAGGAAGGACTGCTCAAACATTCTCAGAGTAAATCGCATAGTACCAGCTCCTTACCCTTGCTCGTCTAGGGATATTTGCTAAATGAAGGACCTGCAATTGTCACCAAGCACGAGACAATTCCAGTGAGTAAAGCTAGTAAAGTCTCAATCATAATTCATGAATTTAAATAAATAAGTCTAACTATCATGCGAGAATTTAAAATACAGAAAAATAAAAGAAAGCACATGATAAATGGACTAGAAAATGATAACAATGAATAAAGAGTGCCCAGGAGTCAAAGGGAGGCGTCTAAGTGGTCTAAATCCATTGAGAGCGGGTGCCACTACTCAACTTTCTAGAGCCGAGACTCTCCAAGTCGACAGGCTCAGTTTGGTGTAGCATGGGGGGTGACTTGTTTATAAATTCGAGTTATTTAAATTGCTTAAGTTTAGTTCTGCTGCTTTAATTGAAAACTTGCTAAATGTAATAACTCAACTTGCAAACACTAAATTTGTAAATTGCGTGTTATGTTGTTTAAATTGTGATGCACTTTATGAATTTACTTGTAAAAACATCGCATGTGTGTATGTTGAATAGCGATATCGTGCGAGGTTGTGTGATGGGTAGTCGCCTCAAAGTGCGTGTCAACGCAAATATCGAGAGGCGAAGTACGGGTCCATTAGAAAAACTCGACAAACTCAATTGAAATATGTAATGTAACCATAGGCTAATTAAATAAAAAATTGAATAATAGGTTATGACACGCCTCGAAATGCATGTTGAGATGCGGGGCACCAGATATCGGGTAGTCGAAGATTAGGGGATCATGAATTGGTTAATTTTGATAAATAAAAAACTACCCATATGTTTTAATAAGGCTTAATGTAAGGTACATAAATAAAATAAAGGAAAATCCTATAGTATGAATTAAATAATGTGGACAATTAATAGACATCTGGATGATTTCAAATGAGAGAATCAAGGAAGGGAGTGTGCAATTAGAGTTATCAATGGATTCATCAGGTGGTATGGGATAACATGCCTATGAGCCACAAGACAATCCTCGAGATACGTACGCACACTTGATCTTAATCAAACATATATATATATATACAGTAAGTTAGTGGGAGTTTCATCTCCACTAACTCCAAACTCATGCAAATTCAGAGAGAAAACCAGAGAAAAAGAGGATATTCTAGCCGAAAGTGAGTACCTGGAGATCAATTCAAGTGATCTAACCTAGGTAATCATCTTTCTCATCTCCTACATTCTTCAGTGAACCTATTTTTAGGTATGGTTTAGTAAAACTTGGGTTTTATAATTAGACCTCTGGTTTTTTATGAAAAACTTGATGAATTACATGCTATTAGATCGATTTCATAGAGAATCTACAACTAATTTAGCTAGAATTAAAATTCTTCATGAAATTGGAAAGTTTGGTGAATGCATGAAAGTTAGAGAATTTAGGTTAATTTGATGTTCTTGAGTGTTCTAGTTGTTGTTTTGAAGTTAATTACATGTGGAGTGTATGTTAAAACAAGTGAGGTAGCCAATTGAGAGAGGAAGGACAAAATTCTCGATTTGAGAATTCTGTCTCAAAGGACAGATAGCGCGCTACCTGGAATGGTTAGCATGCTAATTGTTCTGGCTTTCCAACGGTTTTTCAAAATGAAGAACAATAGCGCTTTAGACATATCTCATAGCACATTAATTTCACCTAGTGCGCTAGGTAGATCCATTAGCGCGCTAACTCCACCTAGCACGCTAGATAGATATATCTATTAGCGTGCTAATGACAGATAAAATATGAATTTAAGGGCTGTTTTGGTGATTTTCAACTTAATACATGTCTAAACACTTATAAACAACCTAAACTTATAAAATTAGACTTTTCACTTTTGGGACTTAGTTGGCTGTAGGTCGGTGTCGGGGAGTTGACGGGTCGGATACGAGAGTCTAGGGAGCTCGGAGAGCAGTTTGAGGTTTGTAAAACCCAACTGAAAAACTATTAGTATTTGATTTTGTTTTAAAATTCATTCATATCATTTCCTTGCTGTTTTACTTTCCATTCTATTACTTGGACGTGGGTTGAAGTTATTCCCCTAGATTTTCTGGTTGTGTGTTCATGATGCTCTGGACTGTAGCACGTGCGACTCGACCCTCAGTGGACTTCAACCTGAGCTTGCTTTTGGTGCACGCTTTGGCGACTCAGCGGATTTGGCCGACACCACGAGGGACCAAATGTCGGGTCAGTTGGGCGCGACCAATGGTGGGAGCTTGGTGACTCGAAGTACAGTTTAGTCCATCTAAAGCGAGCACACACATTTGTTAGCTTAGCTGTTATCTATTCATGCGACGAGCCATTTACAGTTGTTTGTCTTTACATTCCATATGTTTATTTGATAGTACTTCTTGCATTTCCTTATTTATTTATTTATGCGAATGCTCAGAGGGGTTCCTTGGGATTTTACTAACTGTACTCGTCATTTGTCTTTTGTGATGATTGAGTGCATATCCTACTACCAATAAGGGCAAAGGAATCGTAGGCGACTACATCCTATTGCCTGCCGTCGAGGACCTATGTAACGACCCAAATTAATTAAACTAGGATTAACGTTAATCTCAAGGATTAACGGGCGTAATTCGGGCGTTACGTGGACAACTCGGTTGGCTCGAATACGAGAAACAAGGAAATATGTTATTTATGATTGGTAGTTGTATATATATGGTGTTTAAATTTATTTTATTATATTGCACTGCATGTGTGTATGTTGCTATCGGGTGAGTTTATGTCACGGGCGTTAGCCTCGAAAGGCGTGTTGATGCGGGTGTCGAGTAGGCGAACTACAGGTACACTAGGAAACTAAACCAATTCAAATTTAAGATGAATAGTAAATCAATTAAATGGGTAATGTGACCATAGCCTATGACGCGCCTTGAAATGCGTGCCGAGACGCGAGGCACAAAGTGTTGGGTAGTCGAGGGTTAGTGGAACGACAAGTTGATAATTTTGGTGGCTAAAAATATTAACCATAGATATTATGTGAGCCTAAGCTAAGGTGAATAAGTTCAATGAATCAAGACCTATAGTTTGAGTAAATTAAATTAGTTTGAGTAAATTAAATTGAAAGCATATGATTAGTCTTGAGATATACAATAGCATATCTAAGAGCCATGTGAGTATTCAAATGGTGTCACTTGAGGTTGAGTTAGTGGAGGTTAATGGGATACATGGCAAGAGGGGGACCATTAGATAGTCCTCTAAATACGTAAATCCATGAAGATAAAGGGCAAACACTCTCACCTTAATATATATTGGCAAGTTTGATCAAACCATGTAAATAAACAAAATCAATTGAACTGCTAGAGAGAAGAAATATATTGTTGGGCAGCTGGAATTATAGTTGGAAAACATCAAATTGGTGGATCAAATCTAGGTAATCATCTTTTCCATCTTCTCTTCTATCTAATGAACCCATGTTTGGGAGTTTTGATGGAAAATCTAATTTAAGGGTTAGATCACTGTTTTTGGTGATATTTTGATGAATTATATGTTAAATGACCATTTCCAATAAAGATTTATCATTGGTTTTGATTGAATTGGGTTTTGAACAATGTTGGAGGAGTTAATGGATTTCATGGAATTGATTAATTTGATCTAATTGATATTCTGAGGTTGATGTAAATGATGTTTTGAAGCCATTTTGGTGTGGAGGGTATGATTGTAGGGTCTATGTAGCTAATTGGGAAGTTTGGGACAAAATTCTCGAGTTGAGAATTTTGTCACATAGGGTAATTAGCACGCTAACTAGACCTATTAGCACGCCAATAATTTTGGGCACTTAACTATTTTTCAAAATGAAAAACAATAATGCGCTAGACAGATCCCCTAACGTGCTAACTTTACCTAGCGCGCTAGGTAGATCTATTAGCGCGCTAATGACATATTAAAACTGAAATTAAAAGACTATTTCTAGATTTTTTTTGACTTAATACACATCCCAAACACCTATAAACATACTAAACATGTAAAATTGGACTTCAGGGACTTATGCGACTGTAGCTTGGGTATCGGGGAGCTAATCGAGTCGGATACAGGAGTCTGGGGAAATCGGAGCACGGATTGAGGTATATAAACCCAATGAGAATGCTTCATAGAATTCATGGTTTTGGTTTTATCGATATTGTATTTCACGTGTGATTGTTGGTGGGCACACGTGAGTTTTCACTCCTACTCGTTTGCGTATATATTGGTTGTGGCTAAATCGCTTGCATGAGTTACTTGTGTTTAGTGCTCGTGTCGATGACACTAGAATATATATACGACTGTCGGGAGGGATTTTGGGTGTTCTCTTGACTTGAAATAGCGTCTTGAGTGGTTCATCCGGTAACTGAAGTTAGGGTTTAGTCTCTGTAAGCCTATAAGTATATATGTAGTTCCTATTTGATTTATCGATTACTAGCTGGTGTAGGTCAGGGTTTTCTCATGATTAGACCGATGTTTACTGATTATTGCTTCATTTCCAAGTTTATTTAATTGGTACATCCTGCTTATTTATTTCACGCTAGTGTATGTTGCCTACATTCATGGGAATATAACGTACTATTGTGTAACGACCCGTTTTAATTAATCCCAATTAATTGATAAATTACGGATTTAGATCCTAAGCTCAAACTCACGTGGACGTCGCAGAATAGTCTACGAGAGTGTACGACGTCGCGTTGTGCACGTAACGCGGGTGTACGCGGGTGTATCAGATTGAGTTTTCTCATCACATCACATCACCCATCACATCACCCTACCTCATCATTACTTATTTTGTCTTTTTCCCAAATTTAAATAAATAAAAAATGGATAAGAGAGTGAGGAGAGGAGAGAGAAAGAAAAACGAAAAGAGAGAGAGAGAGAGAGAGAACTAGAGAGAACTAGAGGCAAGAAGAGAGAGAGAGAGGGGAGGGAACTCCGGCGAGATGACCAGCGGCGCGCGCGGCGCGAGACGGACAGAGATAAACAGACGGACGGACCGTGGCGCGACAACAACCGGCGGCGGTGGCTCGGTCGAGAAGCGGCTCGCGAGCGCGAGGAGAGCGTGTCGCGGAGCGGACAGTGGCTCCAGCGAGGTGGACCGGCGGTAGCGGGGCGCGCAGCATGCTTCTCCGCATATAGCGAGAGCACGACGCCGCACACGCGCAAACGGCAAAGAAGACAGACGCAAGTGGCGGAAGCGGCTCATGGGACCGCGAGGACATCAAGAATGAGGAGAAAAGAAAAGAAGAGAAGGAAAAAGAGATCGACGGCGGCGCTCGCAGCGCGCGGCGCGCGCGCTTTGCAAGAAGACGGCGACGCACGCCTGCGTCGGCGAGCGCGCAGCCGCGCGCGCAGCCGTGATGGCGAGGCAGGTAGCGAAGTGCGCGACGAAGGACGTGGAGCAGCGCGCGGTGGCGCGTTGTCGAACTGATCGATCCTCGACGAGAGGCGTGACTTCGACGAAGTTCGACGACGATTGGAGGTGATGTTTATAATTTATTTCACCTAAATTAAATATGATTTGGATAATTTAGGTAACATAGCCCAAAATGATAAAAATTATATAATTGAACACTAGGGACTTATGTTGGGCGCGTATCTCGAGGCGTGTGCGGGACGTTGGAAAGCGTTCGAGGTAAGTAAACCCACGAGAAAGTCAGTTTAGAATTTACTTATTTTCCTTGTAAATTATTTATTTCACATTTCTTTTCGCCAGTTCGGTTTGCATTGTTACTCTATTCCCGCGTGTGTCTGTGTATGGTCGAAGGGACGGTGTGACCATTTTTCGGCTCCCTTGTCGATGACGATCCGATTGTTGCTACGGTGTTGGTCATACCTTAGACTACGCTTGAGATTTCTCTCAGCGAGTCGATGATCTCTAGAGCGAGTTGACGCGAGACCCACCTCCGTCACATATTTCCTCTCTTTTGAGGCGTTGGGCGGAAGTCTACCTTCCGACTCACATAGTTCCTCATTTCGACCGTGAAGAGGGGGTGTTGATTTCCTCACCCCCAGGGCCTTCTCGGTTCAGTTTTTGTCCCAGGGCTCGACAGCTATACACCACACTCGCGTTCCACATTCTTGATTATCTCACGACTTATATTCATGCTTTACATTTTTATTAATTTACTTTATATGCATGAATTGTAGTCGTTTTCTTGGATTTCTTGTGAATACTAACTGAATTTCTCGGGGATTTACTCACCTGGAACTTGTCATTGCTTGTTGGTGGCGAGTTGCAGTTCCTACGACGAGCCGGGGGTAGGCGGTGATTGGCGACTAACCGGAGCGCCTCCACTAGCTTACTCGTAGGTGATTGTATTTACGTATATATACTTTTTGGGATAATGTTAGGAGACTTTTACCTGATACATGTATATCGACACTTATTATACATTTTTTGTCGCCTTAACTGATATACATGGTATCTTTTTGCTGGGTTTCCACCTCATAGGTTGTTAAATATTGCATAAACTGTTTACATTAATTATATGCACGTTATTAAGACTTCCGCTACTGAAATAACTTAAATAAATCATAATAAATGAATTAAGTTATAAAAACTTTATAACTTAGTATATTTTGCAAAAATAATCATTTAAATATCAAAATGTACTAAGTTGGAGTATTAGATGGTAAGTTCGCGGGCCGTCACAGACAGGTGTGCAGGTGACGTGGCATGACTTGGTGACGTGTCCGGCGACGTGGCGGTGCCCGGTTTGTCTCGGAATTTGGGGCCGTCACAGTTGGTATCAGAGCTTAGGTTCAGGCGAACCTAAGGGAAAAGTTTAATACAACCGAATAAAATCTTAACAACAAAAATTTTAGGTGTGGAAACCCGATGTACTTGCCTTATAACTTTAGTTGGGAAACGAACATGGGACGGGAAGTGTCAAGGCTTATACGTTATATATTTTGATGTGTAATAGTATATATGTGTATATGACGCTGATATAGACGTTCGCGATTTGCAAATTCGACATGGATGGACGATCAGTTTTTCATACGGACGATAGAGGCCAGCCGAGCGGCTCGACACCTGCCGACTCAGATCAGACCTCGCGACACAACGTCGCACTCCATAGTTCGATGCTCGAGGATATGTTCGATTGTTTCGAGCGCGCAAGCAATGCAATACCGGCTGCCACACTCGCCGCGCCGCACCACTACCGAAAGCGACAGTTGTTGCGCCGACTGTTCCGGCGACCTCGCTTACGACCACTACTACCAAGATATTGTCGGCAGTCACTACACCATTGATTACGTCGATCGTGGCACCAACGCTGATTCCACCCTTGAAGATCACATTCGAGACATTCTTATCAGCTGAGATGAAGTTGATCAAGGAGTTCGTTCGTGTTCAGTCAAGCTACTACTATAGAGGCAGAGACCCAGAGTTGGCTGGGAAGTGGATCATTTCACACGAGAAATTTCACTGACTTTTAAGGATTCACGACGGCATACGGGCTAGGATTTCTGAATTTATGCCTAGGGGAGATACTGTAGTATGGTGGACCGCCCACACAGCCGCTCACGGAGAGCCGAGTACTTGGGCAGAGTTCAAAAAATTCTTTTATGAATAGTATATCCCGATCGAGATTCAGCTGAGACTGAGGGATGAGTTCTTGACGCTGAGGTAGGGTGGCCCGAAGGTGTCGCAATACATGGAGAGATTCACATACCTGCATACTTTTGTTATGGATGTAGTTGGGACCGAGCGATTTCAGGTCCACAATTTTATTCGAGGACTCCGACCAGAGATTGGGGGCGGAAAAATCACTCGCGTGGGGAGTGTGGATGGAGTGGGTGGTCTTGACCCACTCTACCAGGGGCTCCAGCGACCTGCGAGGTCGGAGTGAGACCTGCGAGGTGGGATTAGACCCACGAGGTAGGAGAACGACGAGGTAGGACTGGGCCTTCACAAATTTAATTGTTAGTTCTAGGTGAGACCTGCGAGGTGGGATTAGACCCACGAGGTATGAGACCAGCGAGGTAGGACTGGGCCTTCACAAAATTTAATTACTAATTCAAGTAATAAATTTTTCGAGAGGGTGACATTATATCATTTTAAACCTAGCCACATGATAGGTGAGTTGAGCCAACAAATACGTTATTCTCGGCATGGCAGCCGAAGGTAAGATGTTACCATAATCAAATTGGCATATGATGCCTATTTTAGATTGGCAAACGATAATTGCCGAGAATGTTTACGTAAGCCATGACTTTCTAGCTCGGTGCACTACCGGTTGAGTACTACAACAAGTAAGGAAAGGCAGTCTAATGCGAAGTTAAATTATTAATAGAAACAAATATTATCACACCTTGGTGTCTTTTCGAGATTAAGATTTTGACGATTACTTCATGCATACCGCGGGTTGTGAGTCAAGACATCCTATTAGTTTGAACACTTTAGGGAAATGATATATGCAAGATAGGAATGACATCTTTCTAAGTTGACACGTATAAGGTGTGTAGTACAATAGTTGACATTGTGAGTGAGGTATAGCTTATAGAAAATCATTCATGATAGTTATAAAAAAAATGTGTCTAGCTTACGCTACACAGTCCATTCTAGTGATCGTCAGATCGACGATTAGGAACATGTGTAAGACGTGGAGACAAATAAGTTTTTAGTAGACTCTATGGAAGCAGATAGTGTTGAGATGACTCAGAACTACATGAAAGCAAGTACAGACTCCTTTAGCTTCGGCCAGAGCGACTGGAGTAGTCTTGTAGAAATAGCAGTTCGAGTAGCTCCACTATTGTGCCATGATTTGTTCGCGGTCCGTGAGGTCAGTGGGGCCCCACTGCCACTTATTGGATTGGGAACAAGTCAGGAATACGAGCTAAAATAGAGTTTGCAAATATATTTAAGGTCGAAATGACCTCAAACCAACCTAAGGAACGAGCTGTTCCGAAGTTCTCACGAATCCAGAATTGACTCAATCGTAATAGATTTTGCACATGTGATTAGTCCGAACCAACCCGCAAAACGTTAGGGATAATGCCCTAAAGGGACATGGAAAGCCTTGAAAGCTCAGTGATTTAAATCGAACTAAGCGCGTGCGAGTCATTAGTTTCGAGGAAAAAAATATAGTTGTGTGGCGAAATAAGAAAGATTTAGGTGACGTATTATGACTAGGTTCTTAAACAAGGAAATAGAAGATTCTAGGTACGCGTTAAAGATGGAGAGTTAAGTTTTAACTCTGGAAGTCCAAGAGACGAAGTTGGAGTTAGTAGATTAACTATTGTTGTAAATATTAGCTCTGACATCTGGGTAGGAAACAGAAGAAGCAGAGTGTCTACAGATCTAAAATCTATCCATGCATGACTCTTTAGAGAATCAAGAGAAGCAAATGTCAACCTTACCATTTGAGTTATTGCACTTTTTATACCCTTGTATATGAGAGGTATGACCTAGCTAGACATACGCTACAACTAAGGCATGAGGATGTACGTTTCAACTACATTCGAGAACCTAAAACACGGCTTTGTATGAAGTTAAATATATGAAGTTCGAGCGTAGTTCAATAGTAAATTGTGCTTGTTTAGCATCACATAAAAGCTTTGAACACCTTAAATATGATAATAAAGCAAAACGATGCAGAAGTGCCTAAAAATATTTTCACTACGATCGAGTGACTTGATACGTTTTTGGGTAGGACATAATCAGAGATGGTGGGTTGCAGGGCTGCCAACAGAAATGACAGAAGAGCGAAGGTATCGCCATAGAAGCTTTATTTGTGTGTCAGATTGGCAAGAACCATTATCTCGATGAAACACGATAACCTCCAGATTTGGATACAAAGGTTAGCGTATATGTCTAGGGCGCCCAATTGTAGTCAAGCGACATGTGAAAAGAACATGATTTGTGTGAGCTCTTAAAATGATATTTAATAGTCGCTCATTGGTTAAAGATTTAAAAATTAAGTTAAGGCTTTCAAGTAAAGACCAGATTGATGTCTTATACAGTAATACCGACAAGTTGAGTCGGGATGGTGCCTCGAGATGAATGGGGTCACACAAGTGGATGATTTGATTTATTTGAAGGTTTCTCCTTGGAAGGACCTCATTGAGGAAATAGAGTCTACCATGCGAATCCGATACCCCACTGGTTCCAAGGTAGAGATTGGATTAAGTTTGAATTTTGGGATGAAATTCCTTTTAGTTGGGAAGATTGTAACGGCCCGTTTTAATTAATCCCAATTAATTGATAAATTACGGATTTAGATCCTAAGCTCAAACCCACGTGGACGTCGCAGAATAGTCTACGACAAGCCTAGTGTTTGAAATATGTTATTTTTGCGTGGCGAATGTCTAATTATTTTATTATTATTTAATAGTTCGCGCCGCGTTAATTGAGAGTTTCGTTTGGTCGCGTTGTGCGCGTGTAGTGACGAGAGTGTACGACGTCGCGTTGTGCACGTAACGCGGGTGTACGCGGGTGTATCAGATTAAGTTGTCTCATCACATCACATCACCCATCACATCACCCTACCTCATCATTACTTATTTTGTCTTTTTCCCAAATTTAAATAAAAAAAATGGATAAGAGAGTGAGGAGAGGAGAGAGAAAGAAAAACGAAAAGAGAGAGAGAGAGAAAAGAGAGAACCAGAGAGGCGAAGAGAGAGAGAGAGGAGGGAACTCCGGTGAGACGACCACGCGGCGCGCGCGACGGACCGACGAGCACGGACGGACCGGTGGATGCGCAGACGAGACCGGCGCGGTGGCTCGGTCAGAAGCGGCTCGCGAGCGCGAGGAGTAGAGTGTCGCGGAGGCGGACAAAGGTGGCTCCAGCGAGGTGGATCCGCGAAAGCGGGCGCGCGCAATGCTCTCGCACCAATGCGAGCACTGCAGTGCCGATATGCAGCAAGACGGCGAGCGGCGGCAAGCAGCTGCGGACCAGCGAGGACATCAAGAAGACGGAGGAGAAAAGAAAAAAGAAGAGAAGGAAAAAGAGATCGGCGGCGACGCCGCGCCGCCGCGCGCGGCGCGCTCGGTAGCGACGCCGGCGGCCGCGTCGCGAGACGGCTGGACGGCCGCGTCGGCGAGGCGCGCGATGCCGCCGCGCGCGCGCAGCGCATGATGGCGAGGCGGTAGCGAAGTGCGCGATGAAGGAAGTGGAGCAGCGCGCGGTGGCGCGTTGTCGAACTGATCGAATAGGACATAGGGACTTACCTTGGAGCTCGAGTCGACGATGCGAGAACGATAGCCTTAGTTATTTCACGGTACGCATTTAGTTATGTTAAATTTCGAGATGAAATTTTATTTAGTTGGGAAGAACTGTAACGGCTTGTTTCATTAAAGTCGTTATTTATTTCATAATTTCAGACAATGACGCCAGCTCGGATCCACGTGGACGCCTCGAGTAGGCTACTACACACGTCGACCTAGGTACACTAGTAAATTGCTTGTTATGTTGTTTAAATTGCGATGCACTTTATGAATTTACTTGTAAATACATCGCATGTGTGTATGTTGAATAGCGATATCGTGCGAGGTTGCGTGACGGGCAGTCACCTCGAAGTGCATGCCAATGTGGATATCGAGAGGCAAAGTATGGGTACGCTAGAAAAACTCTACAAACTTACGTAAATATAACTAAGTAATTCAATTGAAATAGGTAATGTAACCATATGATAATTAAATTAAAAATTGAATAATAGGCTATGACATGCCTCGAAATGCGTGTCGATACGCGAGACATTGGATATCGGGTAGCCGAAGGTTAGTATGACCATGAATTGGTTATTTTTGATAAATAAAACACTACCCATATGTTTTATTAAGGCTTAATGTAAGGTATATAAATCAAATAAAGGAAAAGCATATAGTATGAATTAAATAATGTAGGCCATTGATATACATCTAGATGATTTCAAATGAGAGAATCAAGGAAGGGAGTATGCTATTGGAGTTATCAATGGAGTTATCAGGTGGTATGGGACAACATGTTTATAAGCCACAAGATAATCCTCGAGATAAGTATGCACAATTGATCTTAATCAAACATATATATATATATATAGTAAGTTAGTGGGAGTTTCATCACAACTAACTCCAAACTCATGCAAATTCAGAGAGAAAATCAGAGAAAAATAGGAAATTATAGCTGAAAGTGAGTACATGGAGATCAATTCAAGTGATCTAACCTAGGTAATCATCTTCTTCATCTTCTACACTTTTCAATGAACCCGTTTTTGGGTATATTTAAGTGGAATTCGAGTTTGATGATTAAACCTCTAATTTTTGGTGAAAACTTGATGGATTACATGCTATTAGATCATTTTCATAGAGAATCTACAACTGGTTTAACTAGAATTGAAATTCTTGATGAAATTGGAAAGTTTGGTGAATGCATGAAATTTAGAGAATTTAGGTTAATTTGACGTTCTTGAGTGTTCTAGTTGTTGTTTTGAAGTTAATTACATGTGTAGAGTATGTTAAAACAAGTGAGGTAGCCAATTGAGAGGGGAATGAAAAAATTCTCAACTTGAGAATTTTGTCCCAGTGGACAGATAGCTTGCTACCTGTAATGGTTAGAGCGCTAATCGTTCTGGGTTTCCAACTGTTTTTCAAAATGAAGAACAACAGCGTGCTAGACATATCCCCTGGCGCGTTAACTTCACTTAGTGCACTAGGTAGATCCATTAGCGCACTAACTTCACTTAGCGCACTAGGTAGACCTATTAGTGCGCTAATGACAGATAAAATATGAATTTCAGGGTTGTTTTGGTGATTTTTCAACTTAATACATGTCTAAATAAACAATCTAAGCTTACAAAATCAGACTTCAGGGACTCAGTGAACCGTAGCTCGGTGTCGGGGAGTTAACGAGTCGAATACGGGAGTCTGGGGAGGTTAGAGAGTAGTTTGAGGTTTGTAAAACCCAACTGAGAAACTATAAGTATTTGATTTTGTTTTTAAATTTATTCTTATCATTTCCTTCTTGTTTTACTCTCCATTCTGTTACTTGGACGTGGGTTGAGGTTACTCCCCCGAGTTTCTTGGTTATGTCTTCATAATGCTATGGACTATAATACGTGTGACCTGACCCTCAATGAACGTCAACCTGAGCTTGCCCTTGGTGCACGTGTCAATGACTCAGCGAATTTGGCTAGCACCGCAGGGACCAAGTGATGGGCCAGTTGGGTGCGACCACTAGTGGGAACTTAGTGACCCGAAGTACAGTTTTGTGCATTTGGAGCAAGCACACACATTTAGTGGCTTAACTGTTATCTATTCATGCGTTGAGCCATTAATTTACAGTTGTCTGTCTTTACATTCTGCATGTTTATTTGACAGTACTTCTTGCACTTCCTAATTTATTTATGCAAATGCTCGGAGGGGTTCTTTGGGATTTTACTTCTTATACTCGTCATTTGTCTTTTTGTGATGATTGAGTGCAGATCCTAGTACCAGTAGGGGCAAGGGGATCCTAGGCGACTATATTTGATTGCCCGCCGTCGAAGACCTACTAGTACGTGCTTATTTTGATATTTTGTATTATTTTGGATATTGGGGGACTTGTACATGTTTATATACCTTGTTTATGGTACTATCGCTTATATACAAACTACTCTTCCGGGTTTTCCACAGTAGGATTTGCTCTTACGAATAATGTTTACTATGCTAGTTACTTATTCAAATTGTATAAATTAAGGCTTCCACTGATATATGTTAACTTGTAAGATACAATCCACTAATATGGTTAGACATTAGAATAAAACTTTAAATACTTAAAGAGAATAGGTTAAGAAAATACTGATAATCCACTATCTATTTTGATAAAACACACGTGAACACAAATTCTGAGACAAGAGGTAGACGGGCAGGTGCCGGACACGAGTAGTCGGGCCCCACCGAGCAATGAGTACACGGAGACACGTCACCTCGAGGCGGCAGGGCCGCCACAAAAAATTTTATGACTGTGCTATGTGCGTATTATATTATCGAGATATCGATGGATATAAGCTTTCTAAACCACTTTTCTTGCAATATTTATTGCAGGAAAACTATTAATAGGCAGCAAAAACAAGTACAGTGATATGGCAAGGGCAATATAGATCCACAACGTATGGATTCAAGCAGATTTTTGGACTTGGCTTGGTAGATGTCAGTATTGCTAAATATTTTACAAGCATAGAAGGTAGCTTAGACACCTGTGTTTTGTGTTTCGTAGGAGGTTTCTACTGTCACTTTAGCTACCTAGGACAAGCAGGCCACCTCTGCAATTTATTCTGGAGTTGAATTGGTTGTTGTAGTTCCGGCTCAGGCTAATCTAATCGTGGCTAGTGGAATGTCACGAGAGGAAAAGCAGGAAGAGTTTGTTACCATCTTATCAACAACTAAATTGAACACAATGAGAGGTTCGAGATAGAGCCATAACTATGTGACTAAGTAAATTTTTTAGCATAAATCCGGACGATATCAGGATGTCGTGGAATCAGAACATAACTCAGGTTCTGAGGGCAAGGAAATGTTTCCATCTCGATTTGACCCGAAGCTTCAAACGAAATGGAAGAGTAGAGGACCATCATTCACACCTACGGCACTTGTCGTCCCATCATACGTGCATCGTAATTCTTTTTCAAAACACAGCCATTAGAATCTCAAAGTTCACAAAGACATGGTTAGGACAGACACGATCATATTCCTATCAACTTTCAGGTCAAAGATGTACACCTTAGTCGTAGAGGAATGGTGGTAAGGGTTGAGGATCGTAGGGATATGCCTCGAGTCAACGATCAACAACTAGTTAGGCATCTTCTATAAGTAGTAAACCTATAGTAACATGTTTTAGGTGTGGAAGTAGGGTCACATCAGTCGAGACTATATCGGAATTCGAGTGCAATTACTTGTTCGGGATGTGGAAAGAAATGACATTACAATATTGCGAGTTTATGGCTCTTAGGAGCGTCCTTTTGTGTATCACAACCTTCGCAACATATTGAGGAACATGTTCAGGTGATGATTGAACGAGATTCAAATGCAAATCGTAATTTGAACAAAGGTACGATTTCAGTTTGTGGTCGTATGGTGATTGAGTTAGGTTAACTCTGGTGCGAGTCCTTATTAATCATGTCCTCAACACAGTGATTAGGGATAAAGTGTATCCTCCCTTTATGTGTGAGGAGTGTGCTTTTGAGATATCTGGACACGAGATGACTATTCATCTCTGTGTGTTGGAGTTTCTAGAGTTTGATGTGTTGTTGATAATGGATTGGCTAGCGGCTTATCATGAACATTTAGATTTTTTCTATAAGATTGTGTTCTTTTATATTCTAGGTTGTATAATGTTTACATACACCGGAACGTTGTTTGAGTTGTCTTTGACCAAAGGTAGGCTAGCCACTGGGGAAGAAATGGAAACTCTTGCCGGAACTATTAGTATAGAGGAAAAACCTGAAATTAAACTAGAGGAGATTCCTATGGTTTGTGAATTCCCCGATGCGGTTCCTAATGATTTATTTGGAGTTCCACCTTTGAGAGAAATAGATTTTGTAACTGACTTGGTTTCTGGAACTAAACCAATATATATTCTTCCTTAGAAGATGGCTCCGAAGGAGTTGCAAAAGTTGCAAAAATAGTTAGAGGAGTCGCTTGATAAATGGTTTGTTCATCGAAGTATGTTGCCGTGGGGCGCACTAGCATTTTTTGTGAGAAATAAGGACGATAGTTTGAGGCTTCGCATTGATTATAGACAGTTGAACAAGGTCACTCTTCAGAATAAAATATCCATTGCCTCGAATCAATGATTTGTTTGATCAATTGAACGGTGCCAGATTATTTTCTAAGATTGGTTTTTGTTCTGGTTACCATCAGTTGAGAGGTTGAGAAGATGATGTGCAGAAGACAGTGTCATTACCTTATGTGATCATTTTGAATTTGTTGTTATGCCGTTTGGGTTGACTAATGCTCCAACAATGTTTATGGATTTGATGTAGAGTATTAAGGCCGTATTTGGCTCACTTTATGATAGTCTTCATTGATGATATCTTGATTTGCTTTAATACTCGGGAGGAACATGAATATCTTCTTAAAGTTATTCTCCAAAGTTTGAGAAAACATAGGTTGTATGCCAAAATTAGCAAATGCGAGTTTTGGTTGTTTGAGGTGAGATATTTTGGGTCATGTGGTTAGTATAAAAAGAATTTCGGTGGATCCAACTAAAAATGAGGCTATCATTGGTTAGCCAGAACCTACCATAGTGACGGAGATACAAAGTTTTCTGAGTATAGCTGATTATTATCGTAGAGTTGTGAAAGATTTTTCTAAGATAGTTGTGCTAATCACTAAATTAAATTAGAAAAATGTTCCATATGTTTGGTTTAAAGAAAGCGATGCTTTATTTTGGGAATTGGAGAAGTGTTTGACTTCAACTCCAGTTCTTGTATTAACTAAATCGAGGAAAGGGCTTACAATTTATACTGATGCATTGAAAGTTGGTTTGGGTTGTGTTAATGCAAAATGTCAAGGTGATTGTTTATGTTTCTTGTCAATTAAATATTTACGAGAAAAATCATCCTGTTAATGATTTGGAATTAACGACGATTGTGTTTGCTTTGAAGCTGTGAAGAACTATTGTATGATGAAAGCTTCACGCTATTTTTTGATCATACAAGTTTGAAGTATTTGTTCTTTCAGAAAGAATTGAATATGAGACAACGATGATGGTTTGAATATTTGAAAGACTTTAATTTAGTCTTGAATAACATCTAAGTAAAGCTAACGTTGTTGGTGATGCACTGAGCGGGAGGTGTACAGAAACATTGTGAGCAACTATTCAGTTGACTTACGAGTATGATTTACCCAAAAACATCATCACTATGACTTTGTCCGAGATTTTTAAGGCTGACGATGAACCAATTTATACTCAGCTTAGAGTACAAACTGTCTCTATTCAGAAAATGATAGAATTTTTAGTAAAATTATGTGGATTATGGAAAGTTCAAGTGGTTTGCAGATGATGGTAATAATCAAGATTGGGCTAAGTCTGCGGATTAGAGTTTGAGGCTTAGATGCAATCTGTGGATTCCATCAGTGGTTGAGATTGGGGATGAGATATTGAAAGTATCTCATTGGTCCAAATATAACATTCATCCTGGCAAGACCAAAACATATCATGATATGAAGCGATTGTATTGGTGGCCAGAGATGAAAGCTGATGTGGGTGATTATGTGAGATTTACCAACAGGTTAAGGTTGAACGGCGAAAACCTGGAGATACGTTGCAGCCACTTCCCACACTGCCATCTCAATGGAAATGGGAACATATTGCGATGGATTTCGTTACTCATCTGCCTACTTCTTGGAAGAAACATGGTGCGATCTGGGTTATTTTTGATAGACTGATGAAGTATGCTCATTTTCTTACTATGTCCATTTCGGATACTTTTACACATATGAGCTTGTTGTGTGAGTGAGAGTTGGCTCGCTTGTTTGGAGTGCCATTGATGATAGTTTTTGATCAAGATGCTCAGTACACACCAGGGTTGTGGCAGAGCATAAAGGAATAGCTCGACACTGAGTTACATTTCAGTCCTGCATTTCATCCATGAGTGGATGGTCAGACTGAAAGGTTGATCTATGTGTTGGAGGACATAATCAGGTCTTATGTAATAGGATTTGGAGGTTTATGAGAAGAATACATACCTTTATGTAAGTTCTTTTATAATAACAATTGTCAATAAAGTATCAAGGTAGCTCCAGTTAAGTTGTTGTATGGAATACCTTATTATTCTCTTGTCGGTTAAGCTAAACCAAAGGATTTGATGGAGTTAGGACCACAGATTGTTCGAGGTCACACCGAGGTTGTGCAGCAGATTCGTCTAAGATTTAAAGCAGCTCAGAAAAGGCACAAAAATTATTATGATCTTTATAACTGAGACGTGGAATATAGCGAAGGAGATTAAGTTTATTTGAAAGTATCCTCTCGCAAAAACCATTATAAATCTGGACTGAAAGGAAAGCTCTCTCCTAGGTTTATAGGATTGTTTGAGATTTTGAAACAGATTGGGAAGGTTACATATGGACTTGTAGTACTGCCTCAATTAGACTGAGTTCATGATGTATTTCTTGTGTTAATGCTTAAGCAGAAGGAACTTCATTTGCATCATATAGTAGAATGGAATCAATTTGAATTCGTTTCAATTTTAATTTCGAGGACGAGATTTTTATTAATTGGGAAGATTGTCAAATCCCAAAACTTTTAAACAAATAATTATAGCTAATAAGGGTTAACGAAAATTAATTATGGTTAAGGCCGCGAGTCGGAGAGTTAAACACTGATGAAATTGAGATTTTAAATTAATTTTAATATTGTCTGATGTGTGCCTAGTGTGATGTACTATATATATTATTTTATTTTGTGAAATTCAAGTTGACCAGGTAAATTTGATATTTCAAAGGGTTTTTATCTCGAGATACGTACTGAAATGAGTTCTGATGTAATTAAAATGTTAAATTGAACTACCGTTCTGCAAAAAATAATGGTATTTAAGTTTAAAGATTTAAGTTTTGAACGTTAATTAGATTTAACGAGCCGATGTGGGTTTCACACCTCGAGTTTTGTGTGAGATGCGTTGTACGGGAGTTTTGAAGCGTATCGGTGAATTCTCCAATTTTTGGTGAAATTGATGCATTTTTCAGGTTTGATTAGGACAAAAATTGAAAAGATAAACATGAAATAAATTAAAAATACCAAAATACCCAAAAGGGTATTTGATTTGTATGCGAAGGGGTAATTAGTAAGGGGCATTTTGGTCGTTTGACCCCTTTTAATCAAAACTCGAGATCGAAACAGAGTGTTACCTGTTCGTTCTTCCTCAATGTCCATCGTCTTCCTCCTTCGATCCGTCACCGTTCTCTCTCTTCTTCTTCGTTCTCACAGTCCCTCTCGCTCACACGTACCTCTCTGGTGTAATTCCTCTCTTTTTCTCTCTTCACAGTTTCGTTTGATTCAGAGACGTGGTTGCTATGGGGGCTTGTTATTGAGGCGTTCAAGGTGAGTTGATCAATCAAACTGTGAATTTTTTATTGGGGACTGTTTTGATTTCAAAATCCGAGTTGAGAGAGAGTACGTGAGGTTATTGTTGTTTATTGGTTGTGAGATGGACAGAGGAGGCGAGAAATCGATGGAACAAAAAAACGGAGGCTCGGACGAACTGTTTTTGGACCGGGTCAGACCGACCCGGGTGGACCGGGTTTGACCCGGTCCAGGGACCCACCCATATATTAAATAATATAATCTTAAATTTTAATTTAAAAAAAGTTTTAAATTAAATAAATTAAAGAAAAATATGAGAAATAGGTAGAAAATTATGGGAAAAACACAGAAAAATCAAGAAAAATATAATAAAATGGGAAAAATATTAAAATAAATTTTGAGGACATTTGGGGCGTCGACACCCCGGTATAACTCGAGAAGTGTGCCGAAATTAAATTTTTTGAAATAAAATCTCAAAATTTTGGTCTCAGAGTATAAGTTCATTAAATGAGACTCTAAAATAATAAAAGTTTTTATAATTGAACACTAGGGACTTAGACTACCGTAGTCGGGTGTCGGGTACGTATCTCGAGGCGAGTGCGGGACGTTTCGAAGGCGTTTGAGGTAAGTAATCCCACGAGAAAATTAGTTAAAATTTAATTTATGCACTTGCTTTATTTTGCATTCTAAATTATTCCATTGTGCTTTCCATTGCTGTTCATTTACTGTTCATCCACTCTCACGTGAGTATGTGTATTTGTCGACGAGGTCGGCATGACACGGACTCACACCCCGGGGCTAGCTACCCCGCGCTGTTCGAGTAATTGACCATGATAGGGTTCTGCGGTGAGTATTCTCCGCGAAACCCGTAGGTTGAGAGATGTTTGACGAAGACCTAAGTCTATTTCAATGGTTCCTCTCGAGAGATGTTTGGATGGGGTCTTCCGTTCAATGGTTCCTCTCATTCGACTGTGAGATGTTTGGCGAGGTGGTCGTCAAAGGTTCCTCTCCGTTTAGCTACGAAGATTCCCGGATGTCGACCAGGGTTCTCTGTCACGCTACACTCGTGTCCAAATTTGACTTCTTAACGACTTATTTTCATGCGATTATTTTATTTTTTGTCATTTATTTAAATTGCATGAATTGTAGCCGTTTTATTGGAATTCGTGAATATTAGCTAACGTTCTCTGGGATTTACTCACCTGTGATTTATCATTGTTTTTGGTGACAAATCGCAGATCCTGCGACGAGCCGAGGCAAGGGAGTTTTAGGCGACCACGTCTAAATAGGGAGAGGCTGCCACTATTTGCGTAGGTAGTTGTATGTATCTATTAACTACTTTATGATATTTTGGGAGGACTTGTATACCCGATACATGTATGTGCTCACCTTTTGTACTTTTGTCGTTTTTGATATACATGGTATCTAATACCGAGTTTCCACACTGTAGGGTTGTTCATAAAAATGCAAACTTTTCATTTTTACGATATATGCATGTCTTAAGACTTCCGCATCAATGTAGGATTTATATTAAATTACTAAATCATGAATAACTTAATAATTCATAAAATATCCATAATTACTAATTTAAAGGCGAATAAGTTACGTACAAGGGTTTAGGTCGCGAACAGTCAAAATAAGTGTGCGGTGATGTGACATGCTTGGTGACGTGTCTGGCGACGTGGCGGTACCCGGTTTGCCTTGGGATTTGGGGCCGTCATAGTTGGTATCAAATCTTAGGTTCAGGCGAACCTAGGGAAAATGTAATACAACCGAATAAAACTTAACAACAAACATTAGATGTGGAAACCCGAAGATCCTGACTTAGAACTTTAGTTGGGAAGTGAACATGGGACAGGTAGTGCGAAGGCTTATACGTTATATATTTTGATTTGTAATAGTATATATGCGTATACGAGGCTGATACAGGCCTTCCCTGTTGCAGATACGACATGGACGGACAGCCGACTCCACCTTCGGAGGATGGTGGACAGACGAGTGGTACTACGCCTATCGCGACTGATCAGAGTGTACTTAATCGGATTGCGACACACGATCAACAGTTCGAGCAGATGATGGCCTTGCTCTATGCTCAAACTGCGGCTATTGCGACGTTTACCGCCGCCATCACATAGAGCGCCACCGAGCCAGCAGCCGCGCCGATTGTTCAGAGTACGCCAGTCACTGCAGTTATGGCAGAGACTACCCCACCGGCATCTACACACGCAATGAAACTGACACAAACTCCACAAGAGATCATATTTGAGGTTTCCCTGTCAGCTGAGGCTAAGTTGACGAATGAGTTTGTGAGAACTTAGCCGAGATATTTCACTGGAGGTGGAGACCCAGAGGCAGCTGCGAGATGGCTTCTTGCACACGAGAAATTACATAATCTTCTGAGGATTCACGACAGTATTCGCGCCGGGATATCTGGATATATGCTCCGAGGAGAGGCCGGAGTTTGGTGGACCACTCATACCGAGACTCATGGAGAGCCGGCTACTTGGGTTGGGTTCAGACAAGCCTTTTATGACCAGTACATACCGAGAAATATACAGTTACGTCTGAGACATGAGTTTTTGTGTCTTAGGCAGGGTAATCGTACAATGGTCCAATACATGGAGAGGTTTCGCTACCTATTACAGTTCGCTGGGGATTTGGCTTCTACAGATCGCGATCAGGTTCACTACTTTGGAGTTGGGCTTAGAGATGAGATTGCGAGCGCAGTAGTATCAGGCGGAGCTCGTACACTGCGGGAGATCTACGAGAGGGCCTTAGCCCATGAGACATATCTTATCTTTCGTGCTGCGATGCCTATGCCACAGTTGGCATCGAGGTCGTCCCAACAAAGCACCAGGTCTGACAGGAAAGGGAAAAGGATCATCGATCACAGAGATATGAGAGAACAGAGGCCCAGACATGAGGATCACCAAGCGGTCACTTCTCATGCGATAGTACATGCACAGTCAGCACAGTTGTCAGGTGGTGGTTATGGACCACGGCCGGGGCATATATCGACCCAGGATTAGGGAGGCAGGGACCGAGGACAATATGGTTAGAGTCAGGGCCAGAGGTCAGACCGAAGTCGGGGCCAGGGGTCAGGACACCAGCATCTTACTTGTTTCAAATGCAGACAACCTGGAAACATTAAGAAAGAATGCCGATGGCTTCAGTAGCACCGATTGCAGCACTACCAATTCAGGCCAGGGAGTGGGTGCACGCTGTAGCACAGCCAGACCGCGAGGCCACTAGACATCTCGTCGAGGGTATGATTTCAATTTGCGATCGTTTTATGCATACACTTATTGATTCCGGTTCCACAGTATCATTTATTTCTGGACGTATGGTTGTTGAGTTAGGATTAACACCGATTATAGTTAGTACACTCCTGATTTTCAGCACAGCAACTGGGGAGAAGGTTTACCCCAACATGATCTGTGAGGGTTGCACGATAGAGGTTTTCGGACACCAAGTCCCTATTGACCTACGCGTCCTAGAGTTTTTAAAGTTCGATGCACTTTTGGCCATGGACTGGCTAGCTTCATATCACGCCCAGGTGGATTGTTTCCGTAAGATAGTGACTTTTCAGATCCCCGACATACCAGAGTTCACTTTCACGGGTAATGCGAGTATACTACCGAACACTAAGGGTAGATTGGCTACGACCTTAGAGATGGAAGTGTTTGCAGGGATAGTAGAGTCAACCGAGATCCCAGAGGTAAGACTTGAGGATGTCCCAATTGTCAGTGAGTTTCCCGATGTCTTTCCGGAGGATCTACCAGGATTGCCCCCACATAGAGAGATTGAGTTTGTTATTGAATTAGTACCAGGCACACAGCCGATAGCTAGTAGATCGTACGGGATGTCACGAAAGGAGCAGGAGGAGTTGAAGACTCAACTAGAAGATCTAGAGAAGAATGAGTTTATACACCCGAGCACATCACCATGGGGAGCACCGATCCTGTTCGTTAAGAAGAAGAATATTAGTTTGAGGATGTGCATTGACTATAGGAAGTTGAACCAGGTGATAGTACGAAATCGTTACCCTTTGCCAAGGATCGAAGATTTATTTGACCAGTTGACCGGAGCCAAGTTCGGACTAACGAACGTACCAACCATGTCCATGGACTTGATGCACATAATATTGAAGCCGTACTTGGATAAATTCGTCATTGTCTTCATTGACGACATATCGATCTACAGCAAGACTCGCAAAGATCATGGGCAACATCTCAGGCAGATATTGATGACGTTGAGAGAGCACAAATTGTATGCTAAGTTCAGTAAGTGCGAGTTTTAGATGCCAGAAATCAAATTCTTGGGACACGTGATCAGTGACGGAGGTATATCAGTGGATCCAAGTAAAATCCATGCTGTCATAGATTGGCCGACACCTGAGACAGTGACATATATCAGGAGCTTCCTAGGGTTGGCAGGATACTATAGGCGATTTGTGAAGGACTTCTCGAAGATCGCCGCGCCAATGACTAAATTGACAAAGAAGGATGTACCTTTCAATTGGTCGAAGGAGTGCGAGGACGCATTTACACAGTTGAAGATGACACTAACTACTGCACCAGTACTAGTGCTGCCAGAGCCGGGTAAGGGATTGACAGTTCATACTGATGCTTGCGGCACAGGGTTAGGTTGTGTACTGATGCAGGGAGACGGCGTAATCGCCTACCTATCCCGACAGTTAATGACCCATGAGAGAAATTATCCAGTGCACGACTTGGAGCTTGCAGCAGTCGTATTTGCATTGAAGGTATGAAGACATTACCTCTACGATGAGAGGTTCACATTATATACAGATCATAAGAGTTTGACATACTTATTCACTAAGAAAGATCTGAACATGAGATAACGACATTGGCTAGAGTTACTGAAGGACTACGACTTCTCCATCGAATATCAGCCTGGGAAGGTAAATGTCGTAACAAATGCTTTAAGCAGGAGAGGACCAGATTTTGAGACACTTATCTGCCATATGATGCACGAGTATGGTTTACTTGAGGCGACGGCAACACTGAGTTTGACAGAGGTTCCTGCTACAGCGACGCACAGATTCGTAGACAGATTGGTGTACCGTCTATATCTATTCCACGAGTGTTGGAGTATCAGAGGACTGACAAGATGTACTCGAGATTCAGTGAGATGGCGCGCAATCCCGATCACCCGGATTGGAGCGAGTCTGTGGATCAGTGTTTGAGGCACCGATGGAGGTTATGAATTCCAACAGTGGCAGAGATACACGATGGGATACTTCAGGAGGCTCACAGGTCCCGGTATACACTACATCCTAGCATGACCAAAATGTATCACGATTCGCGACGATTATTTTGGTGGCCAGGGATGAAGGAGGACGTTGGCGCCTACGTTAGGGGTTGTGAGGTGTGCCAGCAGGTTAAGGCTGAGCACATGAGGCCTGGAGGGTTATTGCAGCCGGTGCCCATCCCTCAGTGGAAATGGGAACACATTACGATGGATTTCGTTTGTGGATTACCGCAGACTTCGCGGAAACACGATGCGATATGGGTGATCGTGGACAGGTTGTAGAAGTCAGTTCATTTCCTACCAATTTCTATGAAGTATATTTTCACACAGTTGAGCATATTATTCGAAAAAAAATTGTAAGACTGCACGGAGTACCAATTTCGATTGTTTCAGACTGAGACAGTCGTCTTACATCATCATTGTGGCAAGCTATGCAAGAGCAGTTTGGTACTAGATTACAGTTTAGCACTGCATTTCTTCCTCAGACAGACGGGTAGTCAAATAGATTAATACAAATACTAGAGGATATGCTCAGGGCATGTGTGTTGCAGTTTGGCGAGTCTTGGAAGGAGTACTTGCCGCTCTGTGAATTTGCTTACAACAACAACTATCAGGCCAGTATTGGGATGCCACCATTTGAAGCCCTGTACGGTAGACCGTATAGATCACCGGCTTGTTGGGCAGAGCCCGATGATACAGCAGCTACGGGACCTGAGATTGTTGTGGACCATACAGAGAAGGTGAGACTGATTCGTCAACGATTATTGGCTGTCCAACACAGATAGAAGAAGTATGCGGATAGGTACCGCGATCGGCTGAGCTACGAGGTAGACGATTGAGTCTACTTGAAAGTTTCTCCGTTGAAAGGCCATCAGAGATTTGGGATTAAGGGGAAACTAGCACCAAGATTTATTGGGCCATTTCAGATTGAGAAACGAATTGAGAAAGTCGCTTATCAGTTAAAATTGCCAAGTCGATTGGCAGGGGTTCATAATATTTTTCATATTTTGATGTTACGGTTGGCTAGATCAGGACCGAGACCGATGGTTGATATGACGAAAATCTAGGTTCGACCAAATGTGACGTACGAGGAACACCCCATTGAGATAGTGGACCGCAAGGTGCAGACCCTTAGAAGGAAAGAAATACTACTTGTACTCGTTCGATGGCAGTATCATGAGAACGAGGGCCTCACTTGGGAGAAAGAGTCTACCTTGCGAGAGCGATACCCCCACTTGTTCCAAGGTAAATATTTCATTAAATCTGAATTTCAGGACGAAATTCCTTTTAGTTGGGAAGATTGTAACGCCCCGCTCTAATTAATCACAATTAACTGACAAATTACAGGTTAAGACCCTAAGCTCAGACCCACGTTGACGCTGCAGATAGGTCAGGGCACGCCGACTAGGTAAATAGTGATTCCGTGTGATTCTTTGCCTATTTGCGATACTGTATATCAAGTTATTTACCCAGCATCGTATGTGTGTATTTATATCATTGAATCGAGCGAGATAGTGTAACGGGTGTTCGTATCGAAAAACGTGTCGAGACGGGTACTGAGGAGCGAACTGTGGGTACACTAGGTCGGGGAAACTAAAATACACAAAATTAATAAAAAAGAGAAGATTTGATCAAGTCAACTAACTTATCCCTATTACACTCCACCTCACTCCATCATCATTTTCTCCTCTCCCTCACGTCACTATCTCACCTCACCTACACCTCACTCCCTCACATACACACCGCACACACTGTCACACAAAACAGGGAGGCCGAGAGGAAGAAGAAGGAAAGGAGAGGAGGAAAAGAAGGAGGAATGCGCCGGGAAGGAGAAGAGGAGGTGGAGACGTCAACGATCAAGGTAAGTCGTTGCTTTTGTTGTGGTTGCGGTGTCGGCCATGGTGGCCACGAAGGGGTTCGGCCATGGAGGCCGAACAAGGTCGAGGTGGAGATGGCAGGGGTGTCTCCCATGCCATCGAGTCCACCGAGGTTGGGGACGTGAATCTCCAACCAGAAGAAGAAAAAAAAAAAACAACCAGCAGAGACTTACGTCTCTGCTGGAGAAGAATATGAGGTGGGGAGAGGGACTGGTTGGGCCGGTCCGGGCCCAACTCGGTTGGGCCAGTTTGGGCCCAACCGGACCCGACCCGGGTGGGTGGTTCAGGCCGACCCGGTCCAAGGACCCACCCATATATATATTAAATAATATAATCTTAAATTTTAATTTAAAAATAGTTTTAAATTAAATAAATTACAAAAAAATATGAAAAATAGGTAGAAAATTATGGGAAAAACACAAAAAAATATAAAAAATATAATAAAATGAGAAAAATATAAAAAAATAAATTTTGAGGACAATTAGGGCATTGGCACCCCGGTATAACTCGAGAATTGTGCCGAAATTAAATTTTTTGAAATAAAATCTCAAATTTTTGGTCTCACAGTATAAGTTCATTAAATGAGACTCTAAAATAATAAGAGTTTTTATAATTGAACACCAGGGACTTAGACTACCATAGTCGGGTGTCGGGTACGTATCTCGAGACGAGTGCGGGACGTTTCGAAGGCGTTTGAGGTAAGTAATCCCACGAGAAAATTAGTTTAAATTCAATTTATGCACTTGCTTTATTTTGCATTCTAAATTATTCCATTGTGTTTTCCATTGCTGTTCATTTACTGTTCATCCACTCTCACGTGTGTATGTGTGTTTGTCGATGGGGTCGGCATGGCATAGACTCACACCCCGGGGCTAGCTACCCCGCACTGTTCGAGTAATTGGCCATGATAGGGCTACACAATGACTATTCTCCATGAAACTCGTAGGTTGAGAAATGTTTGACGAAGACCTAAGTCTACGTCAATGGTTCCTCTCGAGAGATGTTTGGACGGGGTCTTCCGTTCAATGGTTCATCTCATTCGACCGTGAGATGTTTGGCGAGGTGGTCGTCAATGGTTTCTCTTGGTTTAGCTACGAAGATTCCCGGATGTCGACCAGGGTTCTCTGTCACGCTACACTCGTGTCCAAATTTGACTTCTTAATGACTTATTTTCATGCGATTATTTTATTTTTTGTCATTTATTTAAATTGCATGAATTGTAGCCGTTTTATTGGAATTCGTGAATATTAGCTAACGCTCTCTAGGATTTACTCACCTGGGATTTATCATTGTTTTTTGTGACAAATCGTAGATCCTGCGACGAGCCGAGGCAAGGGAGTCTTAGGCGATCACGTCTAAGTAGGGAGAGGCCGCCACTTTTTGCGTAGGTAGTTGTATGTATCTATTAACTACTTTATGATATTTTGGGAGGACTTGTATACCCGATACATGTATATGCTCACTTTTTGTACTTTTGTCATTTTTGATATACATGGTATCTAATGTCGGGTTTTCACACTGTAGGGTTGTTCATAAAAATGCAAACTTTTCACTTTAACGATATATGCATGCCTTAAGACTTCCGCATCAATGTATGATTTAAATTAAATTACTAAATCATGAATAACTTAATAATTCATAAAATATCCATAATTACTAAGTTAAAGGCGAATAAGTTATGTATAAGGGTTTAGGTCGCAGACAGTCAAAATAAGTGTGCGGTGATGTGACATGTTTGGTGACGTGTCTGGCGACATGGCGGTACCCGGTTTGCCTTGAAACTTGAGGCCGTCACAGCTTGATTATTTGATTTCAACTCCATATTAGATCTTGCATCTTTATTAAGTAGTACTTGCGTGTTTGATGTTTGAGTGGGTTTTTCGCATCTACAGATCTCCGTCGATTATTTTAGCTCACCCCACTTATTCTCCAGGTTCGTTTTCATCAATACCAACGCGGGATAAAGGGAAGGCGATAGCGTAGAGTTTTGCTTTTGATGTGAACTTTGCATGCTATTTATATTATCGATATTCAAAACATCTAAACATGGGTTATATTAAATACTTGATTGGGTAGATTCTAAACCTCGAAACTTGTTGACTTAGTATCATGGTAGTATACGTTTGCAGTTACTTAGGGATACTTAAACACATTTGTTTAGAATTATTTGCTTAACATATGAAACCTTTTTAGTTTTAAATTCCGCAATCATTGTTTCATATGTATAGTTATGTAGTTTTGCAGGTTGAATTAGGCGTGCCAATCTGTTGTTTGGGTCTGGTTCAGGTATCGGGTTTGGGTAATGATTCAGGCCGGGCGACTCGACCCTAGGTCAAGAGAGGGTCGTTTCAGTTGGTATTAGAGAATAGAGATTAGAACCTAGGGAAATAATAGGTTAGAAAAGAACCTAAGTTTGTAGAGCTTCGTATTTTGAAGGTCAAAGCTAAGTTGAACCAACCAATTGTATGAGACATTGGTTTAAGTTGAATTAATGAAAATAAATGATCAATCTTAGGATGGGAAAGGATTGACAAACTTGAATAAAACACTTGAATATTGTTATTTGCTTTGTATTATAATATCTATCGCGTTTAGATATTTTACATACTTTATTGGTATATAGAACTAATTCGCTCTTGTTTGCTCCACAGCTGCATTATGAGCAATTAAGGCAGAAACTCCTACAATTTAAAGGAAACAACGGATAGGGATGAGAGAGATTGGCGCGCTCAAATGGAGTAGCGCATGATTGCTATGGCCGAAACATATTAGAAGGCCATTCACGACATGAGATCTGCTCAAGACTGAAAGTTGGTGGACATTGCGCAATCATAGCAAAGGAATATGACATGTATACTGGAGTTGATGCATCAAGGAAACACTGGGGTGGCAGAGTGAGCACTTGAGAGGCATGGACCTAGTCCTCCCTTGGCACATATACATGAAGATCATCATGTGGAAAAAAAGGTTGATTCTGCTACGGCTGCAGCTGCAATGACCTTACCTATAGTGGACGAAAATCCAGAGGAGTGTTGGAGGGGCAAGATACAGAAAGGATTTATGAAATATGATGTGCCGCACTATTATGGAGAGTAGGATCCCATTGAGGTAAAGGCATGGATATTAAATATGGAGAAGGGGATGAGAACTCTGAATATTGATGAATAAACCATAGTATCGCTTGTGACGTTTCTGTTAGAACACAAGACACACAAGTGGTGGATGACTATAGAGAGGACATATGAAACTAATATGAATTGGCTTTAGTTCAAGCGTATCTTTTACGAAGAATGGTTTCCAGAGCCAGTGAAGGATGCAAAAATTTGATAGTTCCTTGCCTTAGTACAAGGGGGATATGTCAGTGGCTGAATATGCATCAAAGTACAATGAGTTGCTAGAGTTCGCACATAAGTATGTCCCGATAGATATGATTCGTAAAAGGAGATTTATTGATGGACTAGGGCCGTATATTAGTGCTATGGTAGCATCGTCTGGATCTGAGACTTATCACCAGGCACACCAACGAGCTCTTGAGTGTGAGGCATCACTCCGTGAGGGTTTCATGTAGTCTCAGCCAGGATCTAATCAGTATTGGTATGGGAAACGTAGCTTTGGGGGTTAACAGAACAGTCGAGACGACAACTTCAAGAAACCAAAGTTTGGAGGATTTTCTGCTGGATATACACGTTCATGTACAACTTCAAGGGCACCATGCATTCCTACTACAACTGCTGCACATACGCATGTCCCTGTGCCTTAGGCTACTCAAAGTCTAACATTTAGGCCATCACATCCATCGCAACAGCCACAACGAAGTAAGGGTCGCGAGTGTCGCGCAACCACTTCCGAATAACTGGAAGCCGCATATAATATGTTTTCAGTATGGAGAAGCAGGACATTATAAGAGTAGATGCCCCAACCCATTACCATCTGAGAGGAACGTAGCTCCAGATGCCCGAGGTGGAATCCATGTAGTAGCTGAGCATGACCAGGAGACCCACAACGGGTAGTTGCAGGTATGGGTTTCAATTTTGATAACAAAAATCAACATGCATTATTTTAATTTGAAATCCATCATGTTACTGTTATTGGGAAATCAAAAGTTGGTACGATAGGGTCAGAAAGGCCAGAGCAAAACTTGACAAAAATAAAATAAAATAAAATATAAAAATAATACTATCGTTGACGAAATTGTATGATCTCATAGATGGTAAAATACAAAATTGGGGATTCCCTAAACTAACGATACGTTAAAAATGAGCATTAAGTGCATGATGCATCTATATAAGTAGATCTAGTGATTTTGATTTAAAAGTGATACACGTCATGGAGGGAGGCGCATCGAGGATAACCAAGTTACTAAAATAGGGGATAACAAAACGTTACAACTTCTTTCGAAATAAGTTTGGCTTACTTTACTGTACTACAAAATATAAATGAACCAAGTTAATATGACTTGGAGAGCATACCTTACGACTAGTAATATGAGTCAAATGATAATGAACTTAATGTTATACAAATTACAAAAATCGAGGATACCCAGCTAAAAATATAGTCTTGGCATAATTGTATGATGTTAGACATGAGGATTGACATCCGTCAGGTCATATGGAACCTAATCCAGGTCATAAATGGACATTTAAACAAAAAAATAAAGTTGAGAAATAAATTAGTATAACTAGTACCACCTAATCTAAGACATGATGACATAATCATTAAAATTGGGGATCCTAATATAGGATCGATTTGTTGAAAGGACTAATAAGTAAATAGGTGGTATAATGGATTGTGAATCCAAAAGAGACAGTGAACATTACAATAGCCCTTAGTAGCCATCAGACTCACAAGGGGAGTAACCCACTCGAAAGTTAGAATTTTTTAATGATGTTGATAACATCACGAGAAATAATGATAATCGCTTGTAGTAAGTGACTTGAAAATTCCTCGATAGGAGTGACCATTATTTTAGGACAAAGAACAAAAAAACGTTAAGACGCTTTATTTCTCAGTAAGAGAGTTTTTTTAAACAAGTTACAAGAGTTAAAAGTTAGTTCTAACGAGTGACAAGAGGCACTTGTTCACCGAATGTAAACATGACCAATCCAAATAAATTTAAAATAGTCGCTCAAGATCGTGAGAGTTGACTAAAAATAAAAATAAAAAAACCTACAACAATAAATGCCGATAAATGTATGTTAACATTGATGTTAAGTATTATTCTCGAGAGGAATACTTGTCACGCTCATTTGTAAACTCCACGGATAAGTCGCAAAGGACATGAAAAGTCGTTCATTGATATGTAACCAAGATGGCGATATAGTTGGTATGCTAGTGCTCATACTATAGCGGGTAGCTATCATCGTTCCTATTCCCAGTTGGCAATATGGTTTATTTTGCAGGATATGCAGAGATATTTATGACACTTAAGTCACCAATCACATCTCAGTAGGCTTCTGCCTACTTGCAGACTGAATGACTTAGGCATCCATCTCGATTCGGTGGAGCGTACAAGGGAATCCTAGATACGTGTTATGATACGATGACTTGGCGGGTAGCAAAGATTTAACGACTTTACTAATATCTATACGAGGTAAGCCTCATGAGTTCCATCCTGTAGGAGGGAAATAAGAGTGTTGGGATGATGGAGTCAAAAGTAGAATTTATTTCACACGGGGTCGGACAAATCTCGTAGGTGCAGATTTGTATCGAAAAAAAAAGCCTTAAAAAAAATAGTTAAAAAGGGACACATCAGGATACGAGTATACTTTACTTTTACTTTAAGAGACGAAAGTTCTTAAAATTGGGGTTGTTGTGACGACCCAAAAATCAAAAACACTCATCCCAGGGGTAATTTAGTAAATCTCGTAAACCCAAAACTAAATTGGTCACACTATATAATTTATTGTAAACCCTAGCCTCCGTTTGTGCACATAAAAAGTTAGAGAGAAAGGAAGATTGAACTTGTTTGGGGGGAATTGTGATGCTTTGAAGTCGAGGAAACCTCCATTGAAGGTAAACCTACTTTTTTGTATTGTTTAAACGAGTCACAAACTTGTATTTATGGTGGATAATTAACTCTTTCGACTTAATTTGGTAAAAAAATTCTAATGGAGAACCCCAAAGGAGGGGGTGTCGACAAGACGAATGGCGGCCGAAGCGCCGGCGGCTGCCTCACTGTCGCTGTCGACGGCTTCCCTGTCGCCGCCGCTGGGGAGGCACCAGCGCTGATCGACGTTGGCCCCCCACTGTTGGGGCATATACCCTAAAGCAATCCATTACTTGTCTTTATGAATACTTTTAGTTAATAAAATATAGGATTTCATATGCTGCTTATTATAATTAATTTGCATGTTTACATTATAATAAGATCCATAAGTATTTACAAAAATATCATAAATGTCCCTAGTCGAACATTATACTGAGAACTATAATGAATTAAGACTAGTGTGAGTCTTGATTAATGACCATATGATGATTATACGTATAGGGATACGAATCAAGATCACGAGTAATTGCTAGGGAACAAAGTACTGGACCGACCCACTATGAGAACATCACATGGATTAAGTAATAGTTGTTTCTCATGATAGGCATATTTTTCAGTCATCTGACTTGAGATTACCAGAGACTTCAACATTAGGAACACAGTGATTTGACACAATCAAACGTTGTCTTTAACCAGACGATTATAAAGGTTGTGATTGGTTACTGTGTGAGCAATGTGATGAAGTTGTGTAATCGAGATAGAATTTGTCCCTCTCATGTAAAGAGAGATATCCAGTGGATCCCTCGATGTGTTAGACTGTTAAAAGGCCTAGTCTAAGTGAACTGATATTGATCAATGTCACTTGGATGTTTTCAATCTACCTAGAGATCGAGACTAGTACGATTGAACATGTTGGATGACAATTTCATGCCTTACGTTTGATGAAAAGGATATCGTATAACGAAAGGATGTTATATACACTATTGATTAGGTTGTATCGATTTGATATTCGTACAACTTAGGTAGTCATAATGTCTTGCTAGAGGCCACTTATAACTTGTATACCAAAATGTGTTTTGGTACACTGCCAACGTTGTATGAGCCTATTGGCCGCACACTAAGAATGGTTTTGCGAGATTTTAATATGGTTCAGAAAAAAGAATTTTATATGATAAAATTAATGACAGAAACGTCCTTGTGGTGTATTACAGTTATACTTCTTTAAGTAGGGGTAATTTACTTAACCGTCTATATACAAGGGTTGTATAAATAGACGCTTTAAGTTAGAACACACGTATGAAAGATTAAGGGTCGAAACTCTATTTTTGTTTCAGAGAATTATGGTTTTCTAGTACGCTCCAGATCGTTTTGGAGAAAAACAAAAAGGTTTGGTATTCTCTCGAAGCTAGCACTTCGAATCTCGACTGTCGTTCGTGTGTGGACTGCTGGTAGAGGGCGTTCGTCGTTGGCAGCGCCTTAGAGACCGATCAACCTTCAGAAAGGTATATTGTGACCGAGGTATGATTAAGTTTTCATGGTTTAAACGTTTTTAATGGAATTAGATTCGGATCCTATTGGGGTTTTTGTCAAAATTGTTTTGTGATTTTCACTGCATATGAACCCCAAAACCCAACACCCACCAATATACCAGGGGTTGTTGGCCCCTGGTTTGGAAACCAGGGGTCAACACCCTTGGACCAATCAACATCTGCTAACCGGTCAACTACTGTTGTCGGGTAAACTGGTGTTGACTAATCAACTACCGTTGTGTTGGGGCATGTGCCCTAGGTAAATCCATTAAATATCTTTATGAATACTTTTAGTTAATAAAATAGAGGATTTCATTTGCTGCTTATTATAATTAATTTGCATGTTTACATTATAATAAGATCCATGGGTATTTACAGAAATATCCTAAATGTCCCTAGTCAATCATTATACTGGGAACTATAAAGAATTAAGACTAGTGTGAGTCTTGATTAATGATCATATGATGATTATAAGTATAGGGATACGAATCAAGATCACGAGTAATTGTTAGGGAACAAAGTACTGGACCGACCTGCTATGTGAACATCACATTGGTTAAGTCATAATTGTTTCTCATGATAGATATATTTTCAGTCATCTGACTTGAGATTACCAGAGACTTCAACATTAGGAACACAATGATTTGACACAATCAGACGTTGTCTTTAACCGAATGATTATAAAGGTTGTGATTGGTTACAGTGTGAGCAATGTGATGAAGTTATGTAATTGAGATAAAATATGTCCCTCTCATATAAAGAGAGAGATCCAACAGATCCCTCGATGTGTTAGTCTGTTAAAAGGCCTAGTCTAAATGAATTGATATTGATCAATGTCACTTGGATGTTTTCAATCAACCTAGAGATCGAAAGTAGTACGATTGAACATGTTGGATGACAATTCTATGCCTTATGTTTGATCAAAAGGATATCGTGTGACAAAAGGATGTTATATACACTATTGATTAGGTCGTATCGATTTGATATTCGTACAACTTGGGTAGTCATAATGTATTGCTAGAGGGCGCTTATGACTTGTATACCAAAATGTGTTTTGGTACACTGCCAACGTTGCATGAGCCTATTGGGTCGCACACTAAGAATGGTTTTGCAAGATTTTAAGATGGTTCAGAAAAATGAATTTTATATGATAAAATTCATGACAGAAACGTCCTTGTGGTGTATCACACTTATACTTCTTCAAGTATGGGTATATATGTAATTTACTTAACCATCTATATACAAGGGTTGTATAAATAGACACTTTAAGTTAGAACACACGTCTGAAAGATTAAGGGCCGAAACTCTATTTTCGTTTCAGAAACGAATTAGGGTTCTGGTACGCTTTGGATCATTTTGGAGATAAAAAAAAGGTTTGGCATTCTCTGGAAGCTAGCACTTCAAATCTCGACCGTCGTTCGTGTGTGGACTGCTGTTAAAGGGAATTCATCGACGGCAGCGCCTTATAGATCGATCAACGTTTAGAAAAGGTATATTGCGATTGAGGTATGATTAAATTTTCATGGTTTAAACTTTTTTAATGGAATAAGATTTGGATCTTGTTGGGGTTTTTGTCAAAATTGTTTTGTAATTTTCGCTGCGTATGAACCCCAAAATCCAACCGTGGTATCAGAGACATTGAGTTCGATTCTATTAAATTCATTGCATGTTTTCTTCTGATATATACATGATATATGATTGAAAGCATGTTAATAGTTGATGTATATGTGATTATACATAAGTTTTCGTTGAGATTTATTATCATGTTTTGTGTACATGATACATATATTCGTGATTTAATTGAAATCAGTTTCGTACATGCTAGTAACCATGTTAGGTTAATTCAAATAATTTTAATGAATTGAGTTTCGTGTTCTGTGATCCATGACACCATTAGATATAATCTTTATTTTCGTGTATTGATGCATGGATGAAATCTCTGTAATTCAGTATGCATATTTATGTTACATTGTTTTAACTTTCTTAAATTGTATAAGTCTTAATATTAATTCGAAACTAAGATGATTAGGTTTGATTGTGATAGTAGTTCATGATTCAATTACATGTTTGTGATTATTTGGATAAGGACCGAAATTGCAAATAATTATTTTTTGAAATTATTTATTTATCTCGTTATATGTATTCTGTTATGAAATATTTATTTGATAAGAGATAAATAACAAATTAGATTAGGATATATTAGCAAAATCGGTATCGTTATCCCTATTGGATAGGAGATAAATATCGAAAATTTTGTTATTGGTGATATGCTAGATTCAATATCTTAAGTCCTAATTGGATTAGGATAAGATGATTAGTTAGATATGGGCCCGGGTTAATTAAAATGTTTTAATTGACTTAATTTCAGATAAATTAAGGGGTTAATTTAGGATAATAAAATCAGCGAAAAATATGATTTTCTATAGCGAGTTTTAATTTTCAGAATTGAAATTCGTCTCCTTAAAAAAAAAGGGGTGCTGCCCCCTGTTCCCTCATCCGCTGACTGGTGGAACCACCGCCCGCTGACCGGCCAGCGGGACCGCCGTCTAACTAATCCTAGCGCACGAAAATTCTTTTATTAGTGAATAGTATAAAAATTTCCAAATCGTTTAGTGATTGAACAAATCAATAAAATATATGATATTTCATTGTTTACATAAAATCACTAAAACTGAATAAAATCCCTCTATTAAATTTTAAGTCTCATGCCATCCATTATAAACACTTGTCAAAGCCTCGATCATACTAATATAGTTTCAGCCATAGCTGAGTGTATTGTGTTATCTTGGTGAGAAAAGTTGGGTAAAAGTTACCTAAATGTTTAAAATGGTCCGACTTAATAAAGCTATTAAAATAGTTTTGTTTTAGGCACATGATGAGATAAAAAACATGCTAAGACATAAGATGTCACGTATCTCATAAAAATATCTAAAATTACATAAGATGTAATTGGTAATTGTTACCTACCTAAATAATCTAGTTATGTGTTTCATGCCATACTGTCATAGAATTAAGTGAAATATTGATTTTAGTCCCCTAAATAAACAATTTGTTTTAGGAGGGTTGTTAGTTTAGTGGGAGTTTATTCCTCTATACTAAAAGAAATTTTGCATAATCTTTATTGTAGATCAATGGCCTCCTCAAGTAACAATAATCTCATGTCACTGCGATCCATCCTTGAGAAGATTAAGCTATATGGGACTAATTTTCTTAACTGGATTAGAAACTTGAGAATCGCTCTTAAGCATGAACACAAGTTGTATGTCATGGATGCTCCAATCCCTGAGGACCCACCATCCAATGCTACGAAAGCTATGAAGGATGCGCATAATAAGCACGTCAATGATTCTACTGATGTTGCATGTATTATGCTGGTAACTATGGTTCATGAACTTCAAAAGGACATGGAACTAATGGAAGCCTACGACATGGCTATAACGCTGAAGGAAATGTTCCAACAGTAAGCTAGGTAAGAAAGGTTCGAGACAGTCAAGAACCTACATTCTTGCAAGATGACTGAGGGTGCGTCAGTTAGTCATCATGTTCTGAAGATGAAGGGTTATGTTGACCAACTTGATAGACTCGGATTTCACATAAGCCAAGAGTTGGCTACGGATTTGATCCTGAATTCATTACCGTAGAGTTACTCATAATTTGTGATGAACTACAATATGAATAATATGGAGAAATCAAATTCAGAGTTGCATTTGATGCTCAAAACTACTGAACAAAATATCAAGAAACCCTATAGTAATGTGTTGATGGTCCAAAAGGGAAAGTGAATGAAGAAGAAAGGCAAAGGCAAGGCTAAAGTTGCTAAGGCTACGGAACAAGTCAAGCCCCAGCCTGTTCCTGCTTCAAAACACCCAAAAAAAAGGAAGGAAATTGTCATTTATGCCATGCATCTGGAAATTGGTTCAGAAATTGCAAACTCTATCTAGAAGATCTAAAGAAGAAAAAGGGTAGTGCAACTGCCACTACATGTATTTATGTTATTGAAATTAATTTATCTACTAGTGATTCCTGGGTATTACATACCGAATGTAGATCTCACATTTGTATAAATGTGCAGGGACTCACCAGAAGTAGAAAGTTGAAGAAAGGAGAAGTCATCCTCCACGTAGGGAATTGAGCAAGAGTTGCTGCCCTGACTGTTGGATCATATGACTTAGTTTTACTTAGTGGAGTTATTTTAACTTTAAATAATTGTTATTTTGTGCATGCCTTGAACAGAAACATCATTTATGTTTCATGTTTGGATATGGATGGTTTTGATTTTATTATTGCGAATAATATATGTTCCATTTCTCGTAAAGGCATATTTTATACAAATGCTGATTTATGTAATGGTCTTTATATTCTAAGCATGAAAAGGTCCACTGATACTCCAGTCTTTAACATAAATACAAAGAGATTCAAGTCAAATGATTTGAATCAAACCTATCTTTGGCATTGTCATCTCGGGCACATAAATGAGAAACACATAACGAAGCTCCATAAAGATGGACTTCTAGGTTCATTTGATTTAGAAACATATGAAACGTGCGTATCTTATTTACTAGGTAAGATGACTAAAAGCCCCTTTACTAGACACAGTGAAAGGGCCAGTGATTTATTGGGTCTAATACATACTGATGTATGCGGTCATATAAACACAATGGCTAGATGAGGTTATCAGTACTTCATTACATTTACTGATGATTTTAGCAGATATGGTTATGTATATGTGACGGCCCCGAACTCCGAGACAAACTGGGCACCGCCACGTCGCCGGACACGTCACCAAGCATGCCACGTCGCCTGCACACTTAACTTGACGGTCGACGAACTTACCACCTAATTCTCCAACTTAGTAAATTTTGATACTTAAACGATTATTTAACAAAATATACCAAGTTATAAACTAATTTATTTATTCTGATTCTCTTCATGTTATTTTGAATAGCGGAAGCCTTCATAATATGCATATAATTAATGTAGATATGTTATGCATTATTTAACAACTTATGGGGTGGAAACCCAGTACATGATACCACGTATATTATTTAAGGCGACAAGATATATAATATGCCTTAATATACATGTATCGGGTGAAAAAGTCTCCCAAAAATGTTCCCAAAATATATATATATATATATATATATATAATTCAAACACCTACGAGTAAGCTAGTGGAAGCGTTCCAAATCAAAGGTAGTCGCCAATCACTGTCTTTTCCCGGCTCGTCGTAGAATCTGCAATTTGTCACCGAAAACAATGACAAATCCCAGGTAAGTAAATTCCAGAGAAATTCAGTTAGTACTCACAAGAATTCCAAGAAAACGGCTACAATTCATGCATATAAGTAAATGAACTGAAATATAAAGCATGAATATAAGTCGTGAGATAATCAACAATACGGAACCCGAGTGTGGTGTATAGCTGTTGAACATGGGACAAAAACTAAACCGAGAAGGCCCTGAAGGTGAAGAAAATCAACACCCCCTCTTCGCGGTCGAAAGAGGAAACATGTTGATCGGAAGTTAGACTTCCGCCCAACGCCTCAAATGAGAGGAATCTGTTGAACGGTAGACCCCGTCCAACACATCTCTCGAGATCACCGTCCCGTCGACCATACACAAACACACACGGGAATAGAGTAAACATGAAAACTGAACTGGCGAAAAGTAATATGAAATAAATAATTCGCACGGAAAATAAGTAAATTCTAAGCTGACTTTCTCGTAGGTTTACTTACCTCCAATGCCTTTAAAATGTCCCGCATTCGCCTCGAGATGCGTACCCGACACCCGACTATAGCCTCCTAAGTCCCTGGTGTCCATTTATATAAACTTAATTTATCATGAAAATTTACAACAATTTCCTAAAACTTTTTAAGACAAATTGTTTATTTTGCTCTTTTCGAGGCAAACCCGCACAAAAAGTCGCGTCCAAAATATCCAAATATTTTATTTTTCATATATTCTATATATTTGGTCGCAATATGATTTTTCCATAATTTTTCTCATTTTTCTGGAATTTTCCATGATTTTTTCCAATTTTTTCTCTCTTTTTCCCCTTTTCTTTATTTTTACTGTAGCACTGGGTCGGGTCGACCCAAACGGGTCGGACCCGACCCGTCCGGACCGGTCTGGGGTTGTATTGGTTCGGGCCGACCCAAACGGGTCGGGCCCGACCCGCCTGGACCGCCCGGCCATGGTCCAGCGCCCCGCCCCGTTAGGGTGCACACGCGCGCACAGCGCGTGTGCACCTTCTTCTTCTTCTTTTTTCTTTCTGGTTTGAGAACCAGAACCGTTTTTTTTTTTTTTTTTTTCTTTCAACACAACGCAACAACAAACAACAATAATCTGAACATCAACACCACACAATCGATTCAAAGAACTGAAATTTGAAGAGAGGATGAGCGAAAACTCACTTGATTAATGGGGTCGAGCTCGCCACCGCTGAGCTCGCCACCGCTGTCCCGCCGAGCTCGCCACGCTGTCCCGCAGAGCTCGCCACGCTGTCCCGCCGAGCTCGCCGCCGCTGCCCCGCCAAGCTCCTCGCCGGAGCTTCCTCTCTGGCAGTCACTCACCCTCTCTACTCTCTCTTTCTCTCTTCTCTCCCTTCACCGTTTCTTCTCCTCCATCTCTCTCTCCCATTTTTAAACAAAAACACATTTTTTTTTTTGTTATTTGATGAGAAAGGACAAAAAGCAATGATGATGAATAGTTGATGTGACTTTTGATGTGATGTGTGATTTGATGTGACAACTCAATCCAATACTACCCCGTACACCCGCGTTACGCGCACACCGCGACGCCGCACACTTTTGTCACTATAAGCGCACAACGCGACTAAGCGAAATTCTTAATTCACGCGGCGCGAACTATTAACAATAGTAAAATAATTAAATATTCGCCACAGAAAAATAACATATTTCCTGATTAGGCGTGTCATAAACTTCTCCCACGACGTCCACGTGGATCTGAGCTTACGATATTAATTCGTAATTAGTCGGTTAATCGGGATTAATAAAAGCGGGCCGTTACAGTATATCTTATGAAACATAAAGCTAAATCACTTGAGATGTTTCGAGCGTTTCAAAATGAAGTGCAGAATGAACTTGGTAAAACTATCAAAACACTTCGATCAGATCGAGGTGGTGAATATTTGAGCCAAGAATTTGATGATCATCTTAGAAATTGTGGGATTGTCTCCTAATTGACTCCACCAACAACTCCACAATGGAATGGAGTTTTTGAAAGGAGAAATCGAACCTTATAAGATATGGTTCGATCTATGATGAGTCATGCAGATATTCCATTATCCTTTTAGAGTTATGCATTACAAACTGCAGCTTTTACTCTAAATCGAGTTCCTTCTAAAGCGGTTGATAAAACACCATATGAGATATGGTATGGGAAGAGACCTAGTTTGTCTTTCCTTAAGATTTGGGGTTGTGAGGCTTACGTAAGGCGACAAGTCTCAGAAAAACTAGCACCTAAATCTGACAAGTGTTTATTTGTGGGGTATCCTAAGGAAACAAAAGGATATTACTTTTATAATCCCGTTGAGAACAAAGTGTTTGTTGCTCGGTATGGTGCCTTTATGGAAAAACAGTTTATTTCAAAAGACACTAGTGGGGGAGAAATAAATCTTGAAGAAGTTCAAGAATTACAGATAAACACTGAACCGCTACTGGAAGTTCAATAACGTTCTGAACCAATTGAACCTCCACAAGTGACACAAGGCCCACGTAGATCTAGTAGGGTAAGACATGAGCCAGAGAGATTCGGATTTCTCATTACTGATAGTCGTGATGTGTTGCTTGTGGATCAAAATAAGCCCACCACTTATCAGGAGGCTATGTTTGGGCCAGACTCAAATAAATGGCTTAGTGCCATGAACTCTGAGATGCAATCCATGTATGATAACCAAGTTTGGGACTTGGTTGATTTACCTGAAGGTAGTAAGACCATTAGATGTAAATGGGTTTTCAAGAAGAAAACTGACATGGATGGCAAAATGCATACTTTTAAAGCAAGACGTGTAGCAAAAGGTTTCAGGCAGACTCAAGGTGTTAATTATGATGAAATTTTTTCGCAAGGTAGCCATGCTTAAATCCATAAGAGTTTTAATTGTCATTGCTGCATATTATGACTATGAGATATGGCAAATGGATGTAAAAACAACATTTCTTAATGGAATGCTGCTTAAGGACGTGTATATGACACAACCTGAAAGTTTTGTACATCCCGAGAATTTTAGGAAGGTATGCAAGCTTCAAAGATCCATTTATGGATTAAAGCAAGCCTCTCGGAGTTGGAATCTTCGTTTTGATGAAGCAATCAAGGATTTTGGTTTTATTAAGAACGAAGATGAGCCTTGTGTATACAAGAAGGTAAGAGGGAGTGTAGTTATTTTTCTGGTACTGTACGTTGATATATTACTCATTGGAAATGACATCCCAACATTGCATAATGTCAAATCTTGGTTAGGGAAGTGTTTCTCAATGAAAGACTTAGGAGATGCAGCCTATATCATAGGGATAAGGATCTATAGGGATAGATATAAGAGGGTAATCGGTCTAAGTCAGAGTGCTTACATAGACAAGGTGCTGAATAAGTTCAGTTTGCAAGACTCTATAAGAGGATTGTTGTCAATGTCTCATGGCATAAGTCTCAGCAAGACTCAATGTCCTAAGACAAATGATGAGCGAGACCGTATGAATAAGATTTCATATGCATCAGCTATTGGATCTATCATGTATGTCATGTTATGCACTCGACTTGATGTATCATACGATTTGAGCACTACAAGCAGATATCAGTCAGATCTTGGTGAGAGTCACTGGATAGCAGTAAAGAAAATTCTTAAATACTTAATAAGGACTAAGGAAGTATTCTTGGTCTATGGAGGTTTTGAAAATGATCTAGTTGTAAATGTTTACACAGATGCAAGTTCTCAAACTGATATAGATGATTTTAGATCGCAGTCTAGATATGTGTTTAATTTGAATGGGGGTGCAGTAAGCTAGGAAAGTTCGAAGCAAGAGACTGTGGCAGATTCTACAACAGAAGCTAAGTATATCGCAGCTTCCGATGCAACAAAGGAGGAAGTTTGGATCAAAAAATTCATTTCTGAACTAGGTATGGTTCCAAGTATTGCTAACCATGTTTGTTTGTATTGTGACAATAACAAGGCAATAGCACAGGCCAAGGAACCTAGATCACACAACAGATCCAAACATATACTCAGGTGTTTTCATCTCATCAGAGAAATTATTGAAAGGGGAGACGTGAAGATTTGCAGAGTACCTACTGAAGACAACATTGCGGATCCATTGACAAAAGCTCTTCTACAAAACTTGATGGTCATGTTTGATCATCAGGCATTAGATGCATGTATGATTGGCCCTAGTGCAAGTGGGAGATGTTGGGGCATGTGCCCTAGGTCAATCCATTAACTGTCTTTATGAATACTTTTAGTTAATAAAGTAGAGGATTTCATTTGTTGTTTATTATAATTAATTTGCATGTTTACATTATAATAAGATCCGTGGGTATTTACAGAAATATCCTAAATGTCCTTAGTCGATAATTATACTATGAACTATAATGAATTAAGACTAGTGTGAGCCTTGATTGATGATCATATGATGATTATACGTATAGGGATACAAATCAATATCACGAGTACTTGTTAGGGAACAAAGTACTGGACCGACCCTCTATGAGAACATCACATGGATTAAGTCATAGTTGTTTCTCATGATATGTATATTTTTCAGTCATCTGACTTGAGATTACCAGAGACTTCAACATTAGGAGCACAGTGATTTGACATAATCAAACGTTGTCTTTAACCGGACGATTATAAATGTTGTGATTGGTTACTGTGTGATCAATGTGATGAAGTTGTGTAATCGAGATAGAATTTGTCCCTCTCATATAAAGAGAGATATTTAGTGGATCCCTCGATGTGTTAGACTGTTAAAAGGCCTATTCTAAGTGAATTAATATTGATCAATGTCACTTGGATGTTTTCAATCTACCTAGAGATCGATAGTAGTACGATTGAACATGTTGGATGGCAATTATATGCCTTATGTTTGATCAAAAAATATCGTGTGACAAAAGGATGTTATATACACTATTGATTAGGTTGTATCGATTTGATATTCGTACAACTTGGGTAGTCATAATGTCTTGCTAGAGGCCGCTTATGACTTGTATACCAAAATGTGTTTTGGTACACTTGCCAACGTTGTATGAGCCTATTGGGTCGCACACTAAGAATAGTTTTGTGAGATTTTAAGATGGTTCAGAAAAATGAATTTTATATGATAAAATTCATGACAGAAATGTCCTTGCGGTGTATTACACTTATACTTCTTTAAGTATGGGTATATGTGTAATTTACTTAACCGTCTATATACAAAAGTTGTATAAATAAACACTTTAAGTTAGAACACACGTCTGAAAGATTAGGGGTCGAAACTCTATTTTCGTTTCAGAAACGAATTAGGGTTTTCTGGTACGCTCTGGGTCGTTTTGGAGATAAACAAAAAGGTTTGGTATTCTCTGGAAGCTACCACTTCGAATCTCGACCGCCGTTCTTGTGTGGACTGCTGGTAGAGGACATTCATCGTTGGCAGCGCCTTAGAGATCGATCAACCTTCAGAAAGGTATATTGCGACTGAGGTATGATTAAGTTTTCATGGTTTAAACGTTTTTAATGGAATTAGATTCGGATCTTGTTGGGGTTTTTGTCAAAATTATTTTGTAATTCCCTCTGCGTATGAACTCCAAAATTCAACATGTTGATGGGTCAACTGTTGTTCACTGCTCAACAGAACTGTTAACCGATCAACTATGTTGACCGGTCAACTCAAATAAAAAAGAAAAGAAAAAAAATATATAAATATAAATATAAATATAAATAAACTGACCGGTCAACTCAAATAAAAAAGAAAAGAAAAATAAAAAAAAATATAAATATAAATATAAATAAAATAAAAATATAACAAAATAAAAACAAAATATTTGCTTGCAAATGGAGCACTATCACGTCTCCGAGAGAGACCGACAGAGTCCTACCCCTCGACTCGCATTGGGCGACGATTAGGGGATTTCAAAGACCAATAAATGGAAAATTTAATTAATTTAAATTAAAGCATTTATTGATGAGATATATTATGATTATATAGTGTCGTGCGAAGGTTCACATCAAGCCCCGAGTGTATTGGGAGTTGTTATAGGCATCGTTGCGAGTCGAGGTAAGTGAGGAGCTTCACTCAAGTATCAAATATGACATGTTATTAGATAATTAAGATTCATAATTTGAACTCGAGACTTGAGAATAAGTTGCATTATGCTATTGACTTGATTTACTTATCTATGATTGTATTGTGTTGCACCAAAAAAATTGGGATTACTTCTCCTGGGCAAGGAGATGGAATGACCTATTCATGGGTAAGGAGTTGGAATTACCTCTCCTGGCTAAGGAGATGGGGCTAAATTATCAAGCACTTGAGCGGTGGTTAACTTCTCATGAAAACTCTAAGTGATCTCGGTGCACATATCGGCGACGGCTTGGATGAACTTATTGTCAGTTTGATGGGACCATTGAGGGGACACAACGGCCATTGTGTTCACTAGTAATCTTCATCACATTGAGAGTAAGGGAATCGGTCACTGGAATCAAGTCAATAACTAGTATGCATTGAATGGACCAATGACTTATAAATATTATTATTCTTTATTGTATATCTCTTATGGGCCCCTATGCATGAATGCTTTAATTTCATTTTTGATTTTCAAACCTTTTGTTAGTATGGTTTAAATGCATCTTGGAACTTGTCTTAAATGAATAAAATGGTTGGTTTACATTTAATTATAGATATGAATCTTATTTTCCATGCTTTCTACGAAATGCTTGATTATTTGATTTCAACTCCATGTTAGATCTTGCATCTTTATTAAGTAGTACTTGCGTGTTTGATGTTTGAGCGGGTTTTTCGCATTTACTGAGCTCTGTCGATTCTTTTAGCTCACCCCACTTACTCTCCAAGTCCGTCTTCATCAATACCAACGCGGGATAAAGGGAAGGCGATAGCGTAGAGTTTTGCTTTTGATGTGAACTTTGCATGCTATTTATATTATCAATATTCAAAACATCTAAACATGGGTTGTATTAAATACTTAATGGGGTAGATTCTAAACCTCGAGACTTGTTGACTTAGTACTATGGTAGTATACGCTTGCAGTTACTTAGGGATGCTTAAACACCTTTGTTTAAAATTATTTGCTTAACATATGAAACCTTTTTAGTTTTAAATTCCGCAATCATTGTTTCATATGTACAATTGTGTAGTTCCGCATGTTGAATTAGGCGTGCCGAGCCGTTATTTAGGCTTGGTTCAAGTATCAGGCTTGGGTAACGGTTTGGGCCATGCAACTCGACCATAAGTCGGGGGAGGGTCGTTTCACACCTCATTTCGATGTGAGGCACACATGCCACATCAACTGTTGTGTATTCTAGTATGACATAGTGTTGTCATTCTAAAATTTTCCATTACAAATTTTTTTTTGTAAGCTTTGGTTTTTGACCTCTTGCGTCTAAGAGATGTGCTTAACAAGTTTTTTTTTTTTTTTGGCTCAACAATTAAGTTTAAGTTGATACTTAATAAATATGTTCCAAATTATATTTGTTATATGTAAAACTATCATGGAAAAGCTATCATAGTGAAAGAATAAACATATGCTAAAATGAAAATCCCCTTACCAGTAGCTTGAATGCCTAGGAAGATTACCATAAGCATTTGAATTGACCATCCTCTTGGCTGTAAGCATCAACATGGAATATATATCAACCATTACAGAAATGCATTTAAGTGGTACAACACAACTGAACTTCCATAAAAAACTTGTGGAAAAACTGCAATCAAAACATTATGAGTACTATACATTCCTACTTTTCAATTGAGGGAAACAAAAAGAAAATATGACCACACAATGAAAGTTTTAAGAACTAAGATTTTGACCGCCTACAATTTTGAATTGCTTCAAGTAGGCAGAACATTGAACAGCCCGAACCAACGATAACAATATTGGTGTGTTTCCCCGCTATCTTCCTGCATATGGATCTGAGCGATGAGGTCTCGCCAGCTGAATCTAAAATGATAATACTACAGAAATTTATAAAAACAACAAACCGAAAACAATTTGCACAATGTTTCCTCGACATTTCTTCACGATAGCTTTAATACAAGATGACTGATGCATCGATATTTCATCTAGCTGATGATGAAGTTCTTGACTAACCCTTCTTTTTTGGCCAACTATAAGCAAGATAAGGGAACCAAATCTCACATTACCATCTTACCAATCCACATAAAGAATAATATGTACACATTGGTGTATGATAACAAATACAATTCTGCTTCTGTGTCGAGCGATATGTCTAAGTGGAACAAGAGGGGACAGAAGTGAGACTACATGTGAAGAAAGCAAGCAAGCTAACTTCTTTCATCTCCTATCCAATTGTTTTTCTCTTTTGGTCCAGTAGGTCCTTCCTCCCCATAAAGCTCATTGGGCAGCTTTTCAAAAATGGTCTCCACCGAAAACCTGATGAAAAATGGCAAATGACTGACTATCTTTTCAATTTCAGATCTTGAATCATACTTGATGGTTGGGCCCCACTCCCTCATGAACTGCAACCAGGGAGGCTCAGTAAAATTCTCATCGGCAAGATACTCCGCTGCAATTATTTTATAGTTGACGCTTGAATCCACAAAAAACTTGCTTCGTGCAGCATCATTGCGCACTCCTATCCCGAGCATTCCTTGGAGGTAACATCCAGGGTGGGGGAAGCTTGCATGACCACTTTTTGATGAATAAACAACAGCTTTGTTCCCTTCAATGAACTCCAGATCATTCACATCCACCCATTCTCCACCACTGTGCTGTGAGAAGTAGATACTCCAGAGCTCTCCAGTGAAATTACTCACTCGAAGAGTAAAATGTTCCCAGTCACCAACATGCTGCCCGATCCTATTGAGCGAGATGTTCACCATCCCAAGTTTAATAGTGGCTGGACCATTGAATGGACAAAACACCCACATCACAATATCGGTAAAGGTTCCACCTAGGGCAGGTTTGACATGAACATAGAGCTCAGCACTCTCAAGATTGCCACAAATGACAGTATCCCTACTATCATCACTAGGCAAGTTGATCCAGTACTCACCGTCATTTGAGCCACCACCAGGAAGGACTGAACCTTCCGAATCAATTGGCATACCCTGCTGCGCTCCCCTTTTTTATACAGCATAGCACCGTTTTTGAAGAACCAGGGAACTGAAGAAGGCAAGTATTTCTCATTGGGATGAAAGAAAATAGTGGGTCCATAGTGCTTTATTAAAGCATGAACCTGCTCTAGAGTTGGCATTGCATGTAGGGTTGAATCAAGATTCTTCAAACATGCGATATCGACTTCTTTCGTAGAGTTCAAGTAGCTAGTGCAGAAAAATGTCCCAACAGAAACACCTTTTCCAAGCATCCCTCGATCACAAGGTCTCATTTTTGAAACCTGGAAAGGGGACTCCACTGACCTGGATTCCAAGTCAAGTATGGTACCATGCTTCTCGCAGGTCTCAGTTAGATCAGCTCGAACACATCTAACTTCTTTAAGAGAAGGCTTATCTGGCTTCTCACTGACTATATAGCCGACGGCTCTATATCCCTCAGGAGGGATGGGTAGCCAAAAGTAACCACACCCATGATGTCGTTCTCCACCCCATTCATCTGTACACCAAACAAGGGTGTAATCTACAGGCTCTGCCAAAGCTGACGATTGCGATTTTGTTGAACTAGAGTTGTCACCTTTTGCCTTTTGTGCTCGCAATTCTCTAGCAGCAAGCACAAATCCATGCAATGGTTGGTGGTTTGTTTGGCCGTAGTGACCAAGGCAGAAAAACCCATCTGGTATTCTAACGGGTTTATAGAATGCAGCACCTTTAGCCTTTTTACTCAACAGACGGCAACTCCACACACTCTCAAAATCATTGATCTTGACGACTTCAATTTCGCCCAGACTAATAATTCCGGTAGCAAAGCCTTTTCCTGGGAATGACGACCACGAGTCCTTTACGAATGGAAGCAATCTTCTCAACAATTCATATTATGAAAAACCCAAAAGTACAAGACGCATAGTCCTTAAAACAAACAAGAAGAACAATACAACAACGAACACGAACAACAACAAGTCTTATCAACTAACAACACTTCAATGTCCCAATGATATGTTTGAAACCTTTTATTAGTCTACGAACGCAATCAATTAAATACTTGTTCAAAAGCATTTTATGAACCAGAAACTGAATCACCGAAACTCTCTAGTAGCACAAGTCCAGCTCTAGAAGACTCCAAAAAGGGTAACATAGAGTCTAAAAAACATACCATAACTTCAATGTTTTGCAGCCTAAAATTTGCTAATCAGGTAGATCCAAAAACTGAGAAATCCCAAAACAGCAAAATTTCATTAAAGAAGAAAATTAACATGATCAGACAAGGAGCTCATACCCACCAAAATCATACTAAAACAAAATACTCAATAAAGAAAACATACAACAAGCAATAACAAAATAGCTCAAACATGGGAAGAGACCCTGTACCCCAAAATTCCTCCAGCTATAGCAACAAAAAAAGGTTCTTCTTTTCCTCCTTTTTCATGAACGAACAAACAAACAAATCTCAACATACACAATTAAAAAAAAATAAATTAAAAAACTCATCACTCAACAAACATAAATCTATAACTAACAAACCCCATTATCAAATCTCTACAAGCATCAAAATAGAACAAAAACCCGGCAAAAACATCATCACATCCCCAAATTTCACCAAAAAAACAAGTAGAAACACTGAGAAAATTGGGGAACCAACAAAACATTAGAGATTGGAAAAACCCACAAAAACCCAGAAAATATTGACTCAAATTGACTCAAAAGACAACAAATTGTCTCAAAGGATGTCACCTTTGGGCCATTGAGGGAGCGGCGCCGGCAGCGAATAGGGCTCCGATTCGGGTGCAAGGGCGTCGTAGACGCCGTTCCAGCAGAACAACCTGCATCCATACCCACCAGACATCCCTTCTCTCTCTCTCTCTGTGATTGAAAAAGACAAAGACACAGAAATCTGTAGAGCTCAACAAGGGCTTTGATGAGTTTTGAGGAATTGGGGCTCTGTGATCTGGTCTGAATCTTCTGCTCCAGTTAGGGTTTTTGTTGAGAGAGAGAGAGAGAGATGGTTTGATTTTTATTTGGTTTTGTTGTTCCTTTGAAACTTTTGAGTAAAGCGAGGGAGAGAGAGAGAGAGAGAGAGAGAGAATGAGAATGGTGGTTGGTCGCTTGGTTGGTTATGTTAGTTTGCTTTTTGGAGGTTTGTTTGTTAAATCGTTGATTCAAGTGGATATACCTCGAGATACGCTAAATAATCTAATAACAACAAATAATACCTTCCCTACATTGGACTCAATCAACGTGTAGATGATTAGAAATTCTTATCTTTTGTTTTTCTTTGGTCAAACAATGTCTAATCTTTTTGAGTCAATTATCAAATAGTCCTTATAACTCAATTTAATCAAACATCCAACGGTTCAGAACATAGATGGTGGAGTGAAGAACACAACCAGAACAAAAATTTAAAATAGTTATGCACTAAAGAAAGAAGAAGAAGAACAACAGTATATTTTCGATCTCAACTTAATTGAAAGCAACTATATGGATCAAACCATTTTGTTGCGCTCGATATAGTGTAAATGTAATTAATTAATAATATATTTTTAAAATTATTTAAACCTAATTGATTCTTACTCTTATTTTTTTAAAATGGAGTGAGGTACACTCATCAAGCGATATTTTCTAAGTGCATTAGTCCAAAATATTGGTAATAGATTCTATATTTTATGCCTAAGAGATCAGTTTGAAAATTAATAATTCAACTCATTTATTTGACGAAAAAGACCATCAAGTTGTGATGTCCAGCTGTGTTGGATAAGTTCACAAGTGGACCAAGTGGATCCATGTGCAGATGTTTGTTCTTGTCCATGTATTTCATGCGTTTCAAGCCCAAAATTGTTTTTATTTTGTTTATTTTGTTTTATTTTGTTTTTGTTTTAGGTAAAAAAGGACGAAGACCGCAACACTTAGGGCGCCTAAATACTACTCCCATGGCATTTGCTCTGAGGAGAGTCCTCAGGTTGGTAGATAGGTTAGAACATCTTCAATGGTAATGTGAATTTAGATCATAAATTGGTGCCACATCATGAATGTGAAAAATGATGTTTATTCTATGTGACACTAGATATATATTTACTTCTTAAATGGTCTCCAATGGACAATGAATTTAGATTATGAATTGATGAGTTGTCACTTTTTATTTTCAATTTTCATTACATTAATAAAGGTCTGAAAAAATAAAAAAATTAAAAAAAAATTCATTTGTCTGACGTGGCAGTCTACCACAATGTTTAGAAGTAGACATTGTGGTATAGTCTAGACACCCTCCACTTCGATTTCATGTCACATATGATTGACATTATCAATCCATGGTCCTATTGGAGAACATTTTTTGGATTGAATGTGAATTGTATACTAAGTGGATCTATTTTTACCTCAATTCATAGTCCCATTGAAGATGCTCTTATGTAGAATCTGTACTTCCCCATTTGGAGTCTGGGGGGTTTGGAAGGCCATGTTCGCTAACCAGTCCGCACATTGGTTCCCCTAATGTTTTGATGTCAATCTATATATATAAAGAAAGATCTTCTGTGAGGATTTCTATGGTGATGACACGTGGCATAGTTGCTATTATTTTAAGCTCTATTGTAATGACACATGATATATATAGTTGCTATTTTTATACATTTTTTTGGGATATTTTCGGATTATTTTTTAATTAATTAAGTCATCTATTTAAAAAATAACTCGCATATTTTCTATATATATACATATAAAGGAAAATCTTCTGTGAGGATTTCTATGGTGATGACACGTGGCGTAGTTGCTATTATTTTAAGCTTTATTGTAATGACACATGACATATATAGTTGCTATTTTTATACATTTTTTTTTGGCTATTTTCGGATTATTTTTAATTAATTAAGTCGTCTATTTTAAAAATAACTAGCATGTTTTATATATATATATATATATATCTATCTATATATATAAAAGTTGGAGTTGAGAGAAAGTTGACATGCATTCTCCTTTCACCAATATAATTTTCTAATTTTTTAATTTTTTCTATTTTAAGGTATTTATTTATGTGTTATTGATTATTTCAAGGAATATATTCATTCCCGCATTTATTGAATTTATTTATAGTTTGTATTTGATCGAAATAACAATTAAGTGTATTTAAATTCTTTTCTTGATTAACGAAGGGTTGTTTCAATGTATTTAATCTACGTTTCAAATCGTACACCATCTATTTGGTTACTGCAACATCATTTATACAAATCATTAATCTTCTCTTTATATGTAGCACGAGGTTGCATGAGTTGTACACACATCGAGATATGTGTGTGATGTTTGAATGATTTGTACAAAGATGCATGACTCGCCCACCTCGACATACGTGCGTGACGTTTCCATGTGTTGTCAACCACGAGATACGTGTGTGACGTTTGCATTGACTTTACCACCTCGAGATATGTGCAAGTCATTTGCATGATTTACTTGGATTTTACGAGGTTACATTGGGTGTCCACCTCGAAATACGTGCATGACATTTCCATGGTTTGCATGGATTAGGCGAGGTTGTATGAGTTGTCCACCTCGAGATACGTGCGTGAGGTTTGCATGGATTGCAATTGGTTGCATGAGTTGCACGAGGTTGCATAGGTCGTCCACCTCGACAGACGTGCCTGACATTCGCATGAATTCTCCCCCTCAACATACATGCGTGACGTTTGCATGTGTTGTCAACGTCGATATGCGTGCGTGTCATTTACATGGATTGTCTACCTCGAGATACGCGAGTGACGCAGGTTGTCCATCTCGATATGCACGTGTCGTTTGCATGGGTTTTCCACATCGATGTGCGATATTTGAGTTGAACAAATAACTCAATTTCAAAAGGAGTCATTGATAAAGTTTAGTATTTTATTTAGATAACTCCTTTTCAAAAAAGCTATTTATACAAGTGCCTTCCACCTCACCAACGATGCATGTCACCTCATCATCAATAGCTCCTTTTGAAAATGAGTTATACATTAATTTTGAAATTTTAAAGTAAGCACTCCTCTTTGGTGAATAAAAATGTAAAGCCACCTTATGTTTTTGAAAAACACCTTTAATTTGTGTATGCCCTCCACGGTTTGGGGGCCAATCAAGTAGCATTTCCCTTGTTCCATGACATCTTCCTTAAAAATTGGAATCACAATCAATCTCAATTTGACTACAAATTGAACACCAATTTCAACTCAAATTGCTCTTCTCCATTTCCAATTGCTCGTCTCCTTTTCCAAGTCAACACTGACAACCCCAACTGAAATCCAAGGAAATCACTTCACAATTCACGTGCATCCAGCATTGGTCACCATCTCCGTCACGGCCCCACCATCCAACGGCCCAGATTTCCCTTCATCAGCCTCGATTAACGACAATTCACAGATTTCAATCAATCCATGTACATATACTGCAAAGAATCCGTAATTTCCACCGACATAGTTACTGTAAACATCAGAAAATGTTGCTTCGAAGCTCATCGACCCCTGTTCTTGGATCTCTGCTCTCATCGACCAGTCCAAGCAGGGATTTCGATCACACCAAGCGATTCTCGCCGATTAACGATCTGGGTCACAAGCGAAACTCGATTTCCAATTCTGGGCAATCGAATTTCGATCGAAAACCCAGATTGCGTTCGTCCTCATTGGGGTTCAGGAGAGCCCAATCTGATGGAAACTTAGAGGGATTAGCCGCCGCGGCGAGCGAGATTGATGGGGTTTTCGATTTGGATCAGCAAGATCAGCAAAACCCTTCAAGGGGTTCTGTGTTGGAGACGATCCCTTCGTTTTCGATGTACAATTGTGTTGGTGAAGATGAATGTGAAGTGGGAATTGAAGAGAGTGGGTTGGAGCGATCCGTGACCATCGGCGAGACCATTGGAGAGGTTGGGTTTGGTCTTGGGGGGAATTTGGACTTGAGTTTGATTAAAGAGGAGGAGGAGAGTGAGCCAGTGAGTCCACCACTGTATCTTGCAAGGGGATTAGGGATCGATTCGGGGCTCGGAGGGGGCGGTAATGGCGGCCGGGGCGGGTTCTTTAAATTTGTGAAGTTTGGGGATGGAGGGCAAGATGGGTCTGGGATGGAAGAGCACTATAAGAGGTTGATTGAGGAGAATCCTGGGAACCCTTTGTTTCTAAGGAACTATGCTCAGTTTCTTTATCAGGTCAGGAGGATCTTTAATTGTTCATTGTTGAAGAATTTTTTTTCAAGTAAATTGGTTTGATTGATTGCAATGGTTTGGTCACCTCCAAAGAGGACCTCCAAATGCTCCCATTAAAAAACTTGACTAAATAAGAATTGAAAAAATTCGACGAGGTAGGGGTAGATGAAAGTTAACATGGGACACATTAATTAGGAGGGATTTGAATGGTTTGGAAAGCTCACAATCAATTGCACTTAATTGAGCACAATGGAAGAGCTTGATCCATTTAGCTGACTCAATTAATTTGGAACCGAGGCTATTTTGTTGTTGTTGTTGAAATTGGTTTGATTGCTTAATGTTGTTCATTAGGATGGGTTTTTTTTTTGATAACCTTGATTCATCTCCTCCTTAATTTGGTTCAACTAATCCCAAGTGAGTTTGCGGGGCACGCCAACTGCATAACCCAAGAGAAAATAAGAGAATATAATGTAGCTACCAAGAATCGAACCCACGGCCTCTGCCTTAGTTATGGTGATGAAAGTCAAATTAATCAATTTGTTGCATTGTAATGAAACTAATTTGGTTTATGGTATTGATTATCTACATATCTTACATAGAGATCCAAGATTATGTACTTCCAATTGAGGGATGTTTGAGATTTGGATTGATCTTTAATTGATAATCAGCTTCAGTTCCCGTTGACATCGATTTGTATGTTTTGATTGTTGTTTGAAGTTTTAAGAGATTGATTTCATGAAATGAAGGTTAATGTAGTCCATAATCCAAAAAAGAAGATTTTGTTTGAGCTTAGTGGAACATGAGTAAGGATTTAGTAAGGTGTGTTCTAGAAATCGCTATGCTGAGCTTTTCGATGTATATCTAAATCAACTAGTTCGAAATGGACTGAATGAAGTTGAACTAGATACTGTTGCATTAGAAAAAAACAACTTGAAAATGCATTGAAATGCCCTTTTAGCAAACGTTTATGTGCATTGATTGACATGTTTATGTATTTCCCTTTCAGCATTGCATAGAATTCAAGATCACTGTCCCACCAATTGAGGGATGGTTGAGATTGATCTTTAATTTGCTGCCTCATATTTCTAATCAATCTTGTGATCTTTGCTTCTGCAATCAACTTCAGTTGGCGTGGATTAATGTCAGTTTATAGGCTTTGATTGTTGTTTCGAGTTTAAAAGATCTGATTTCATGGAATGAAGGTTAATAGTCTCCAAAAGAAGATTTTTTTCTATGTAAAGCTAAGATGCAATATGAGTGCAAGCATTTTGTAGTGCCATAGGAGAATATGTACTAGAAAGCGAAATATTTTCAATATATTTCTTACTGGATTTAACAAGGAGAAATTAGAGATTTACTTGTTTCATTAGAAAGAAAACAACTCGATTGCGTAATGAACTATACCCTTTTTTTGGTTACCTGAAGTATACCCTTTTAGCCGACGTTTATGTGCATGGATTGACATGTTTATGTACTTCACTTGCAGTCCAAGGGGGACCTTCATAAAGCTGAGGAACTCTACTCTCGTGCAATACTATTAGACCCTGGAGATGGCGAGATGTTGTCGCAATACGCGAAACTAATTTGGGAACTTCACCATGACCATGAAAGAGCTTATAATTACTTCGAGCGTTCAGTTCAACTTGCTCCGCAAGATTGGTATGCGTTGCTTCATTAGAAGCCATGTTAGTTTTGAATACATCTAGTATTTAATCTAAACAAAATTTTTGTCTTTGATTGTTTGCTTCCAGCCATGTTCACGCTGCATATGCACACTTTCTTTGGGAAACAGAAGATGAGAATGAAGAGGACTTGTCACGAGAGCCATTCGGAGCACCAGTGCTCCATGGTGTTGCTGGCGTCACTTTGACAAGTGCTTGATTGTAGAAGACACTGGCATTTTAGTTAGGTACTTATGCTTCTTGAACTAGGTTGCTGACAAATCACCAAAGCAAAAATATTTGTTAATGTGACATGTATATCAGTAAATACTAAATAGTGAATGATGAATTTTCTTCTGGCACTTCAAATAGAACAGTTTGATTGAACTGTAAGGCTCTCTCAAACAGAGTAGCAACTAATAAGAGCAAAATTTGTGTAGAGTATGCCCATATGCATTTATATTAATGTTCCATTGTAATGATTGAACAGTTTCCTATGTTCCATTCCAATGATTGGGCAATTTCCTATGTGATTGAACAATTTCCTTTTTCTTGTGAAGAAAATATTACCTTTTTTAAAAAAATATTCGGGGGTGTTCAAGCCATTTTTTAGCCCCTCCTTTGATTCAACTAAGCCTATGAGAGTTAGTCGGATGTTCTAACTCCAACAACAAAATCCAAACAATAAAAAAGCTATCATGATTTGAATTCACAATATCTATTGTTGTGTAAACTTGAGGAGACGCCTCAAACCCTGAGACAGTCTGAACCTCGATCCTTTAGTAGGCAAAATCTGCAAAACAAAGTCCCTGGACATTGGTCTCCGGGAGAAAAAAAAAAAATAAAAATAAAGCTGGTCTCTTTCAAACCACTTCTTAACCCAACCACCCACAAATAAATATAAACTTGTATCAGTTTTCAAAGAAGCACAAGATTAGTCATGTAACGACCCATTACTTTAAGCAGGTGATTAGTATTAATCTAAATTTTAATTAACTTGAGTTAGGACCGAAGTTAAGCCCGACTTGTCATAAATAATGTGTGAGTGCGTTGATGTAATGTATGGTGTTTGCTTGGTGTGAAAATTGAGTAATTGAATTATGGGCAATTAATATGTATTAATATAAAACATATAATGGTGAAATAAATAAATAATTAGTTGCTCGAAACCTCGTAAATCAAGTGTTAAATATCACGTGTAAATTTTGCCTCGATTTGTGTGCACGTTGAGTTCAATGGCAATGTAAAATGAGAACGAAGTTTGTGCAAGACCTTACCTCGAGTTTCATGCCAATTGGCAGTAGTCGATGTTGAGATTGGATCTAATTTGATACAAAATTGATTAAATATGGCAAGAGATTTAGTCTATGAAAGTTTGATGTCATGAACAAAGTTATTATTTTTGGGGTTTTGGTATGACCAAAACCATTATTGTGGACGTTTTATGAATATGAGCTATTTTGTCGAGAGTTTGGCTCAATTTGGTGAAAAAGGGGATCCAAAAAAATGAACATTGGATGTTAATAAATAAAAAGAAATTAAGTTGCTTGTTTATTATATCAATATATATATATATATATATATATATATATATATATATATACTAGTTTTAAGACGTGCTACGCGCGATTCCCCCGCTCGCTTCGCTCGCGGGAATTAATTTCTAAGAATTTATTAACAAAATTTAAAATTGTAATTAAAATTTAAAAATTAGAAATACAAGTACATTTTTTTGGTTATCAATATTCTCTACTGTGATTGAGATAAGATGTGAATGAAAAAACAAGCTAATCATGCTAGAACATTACTTCCTCAAAAAAAGTGTATTGGATTTATGAGAACGAGTTCGTGATTGATTTGAAGATAAAGAAAAAAAAAACGTGTCGTGGATTGATAAAGAGTTACAGTTTGATTTGGATACAAAAGAAAAGGTTGATTTAGAGATAAAAAAAAGTATGGGCAAATATGTAAATTTCATTACCACTCAAAAATTTGTGATTCGTGCTTTTATATATATGATATATATATAAATCAAATCAAAACGTTTATTTTAATTTCAACATAACTAACATTCGTTCGTTCCTTAAACCTCTCAACTTGGTTTCTCGCTCCGTGACCTCCCTATGTCTGATTTTCGCTCGGTTTCTTTCCTCAAAACTGTAGAGCATCGCGAGACAGTCGTTTCTAGCTAAATTTTTACGGTGGAAATAAAGTATTTGCCTCGCAATTCGGTAAATATTCAATTTATGGCATTTTCCTCAATTCAATTTGAATTCTCGCGATTTATGGATTCTTTCTCGGGGTTTTAATAGAAATTGGTAGAATTTTTTGTGAATTGATGTATTAGGTTGATTGGCACCAATTTGTGATAAATTCCACTATCGTAGGTTAGGGTTTTTATGAGTTGAATTGACGCGACTCAGTTGATAATTATTTCGAATATGTTTTTATAGTTGATACTGATTTACATTGGGATTTTGGATAAATTGAATTATTGATTTTCGTCCAAATTGACTCTACGAGCTATGGAAATATTTTGAATGTGGGATTGAGCAATTTCCTAGTATTTGGTGTTGAGTTGTGATGATATAATTGCAAAAATGTTGATTTGGAGAAGTTTTGTGAGTTCTAAATTAATAAAGTTAATGTTATAAAGTTAACCCAAGGTGGCTAGTTGAGAGCACTTTGAAATTGTTATGAAGTGTGATTTAAGTAAATAGCTCTTGAGCGTACTTTGGTAGCAATTTTTTGTGTGGTTCTGGGATTACGAGTTCAAACAAGACCGATTTAGGGGTTCTAACTAATGAGTATTAGACTCAAATTGATGGTGATCAATCTATTTTAGGTTCTTGATCGCTGGGGAAAAGGTTTGAGGATTTTGATAATCGTGTAAGTCGATCTAAAGTTAGGAAAGATCGGTACAGGTAAGTGAGACTCAATTACATTTATCATTTGTGCTATATATCGTAGTATATCTAGTTCACGTAGTTAAGGACTGTGAATGGGAGCATTGCATAGTGACAAGCATAGCACACTAAAAATAAATGAGGAAATGAGTAGACTTATGTCTCCTGGTATGAGTCGACACAACAAGTGACCCAGGATGGAACCTCTCCCTATGACAATAGGTGGAAGCTAGGCCATGCCTTCCTTGTCTCCTTATACGGTCGACTACCGATATATATACTACTCATTGTCCTAAGAGTGCGGAGACTCGGTTATTCTTGAATACACATGGAATCACACATTCGGCCAGTGTGTTGATTTCGGTAGCGGTATTCTTGGACAACCGAGATAAGACTCTTGTATATCGAAATATAATTAAAGTCACTTGTGTAGGGACTATGGAATTATGGCTTTACATCTGTTTATCTATTCTTTATATTATTTATCATGCACTGATAGATATTGTTGGATTCATATTGCTATTCATATTCCTTGATTATTAGATAAACTCTTGATATTGTAATTGTGAGTCACTTACTGAGCAAGTTGAAGCGTTCATCCCAATTAATATTTCAGGACTGCCGACGTGCGCTTTAACTCAGGAACGAAGAAGACTGAGTTTATAGTCTTCTCTACGATGAATTGGTTTCTCTATCGTCTTATATATTTGAATTGAAATACAATTTGTATTAACATAAGAAAACCGAGGTTGATACCGATTTTGGACTTTGATTAGTATAATTTAGTATATCGTTTGTATTATCGAAATTTTTTTAATTCCACGACATTTTCAATTGTTTATTCGATACACTATATACCGCATTGTGATTATCAGTTATAAAGACGGTTGTACTATTACTCTAATTGAGTTCGATTGATCTACCAGGGCTTAATTAGGTTTCAGGCAGGGCATTCTTTTAATCGAGGTAGGGGATGTTACAAGTCATTCTTTTCTCTTCAAATGACCCATGATTGAAAAACCCTAGAATCTGATCCATAGTGGCAAGCCCTAGAATCACACAAAAAAAAAAAAAAAAAAAAGCCCAAAAGTCAACCATTTGGTCAAAAAGGAGATATTTTACACAAACTAATTATTCTAAACATTTAAATTTGAGTTTATAAACCATTCGATAATAATGAGTGTTTTAACTGTCATTTGGCACTAAAATCTTGATTCAGAAAGTGGGATTGTAGTTTAAATGAGATGCAAAATGTGCACACAAGAAGCAAACTCTACAGATCAGTGAAGGTCAAAGAGTGAATTCATGTTGAAGAAGGAAGAATCAAAATCTTACTTAAACTACACACTTGAGAAGATTTACATGGTAAAAAGCAGAATCAAAATTCATTCAAAGCTGCTTGATCATTCTTTTTTTTTTTTTTTTTTTTTTTTCGTTAAATTCTTTTTGTGATGAAGTGCTGGCTTCAGTCTGACATTTTTTTCTCAATCCAAAGAAACAAAGGAGCTCAAAAAGAAAGATTGTATAATGAGAGAAGCAAGAATGACAGTACTATTTTTGCAGGCTATTTTTTTCTGAAGCAACCAGAAACATGAGTTTGTTTGTATTGTTCTATCTTAGAGATTTAACTCTACTGGTTTCAGCATTTTGAAAGTCAGATGTTTAAAATGAACTGATACAAAGAAATACATGATGTCGAAGAAGTAGGTTAACATCAAATTCAATGGTGAAAGTTGAAAGAAAGAAATATAAAGAACAAAAATTAAATAGCCTTTACTGTCTAGAGGAATCGCTTTAGATCTTACAGCAATTGTTTGCATCATCCATTTTTTAGGTGCCCACAACATTACACATGCAATATTCATGATAAAATGAATGTTAAAAACTTATGAAATACAAGCAAAATTAAGATCTTACTTCGAACACTCCGGCTCGTGTAAGAGCTCGGAAACCCTTGTACGGATTACTGGGTAAGTTCTTGATCTCAAGTTTATCTATTTGAAGGCCTGAAAGAGCAATACCCATGATCTTGAAACCCACTTGAAATGTGGGAAATACATGTAAGCGCTGCATACCTGTATCGAGCACTAGAGTTCCAGTCAGTGAGGGGGCTTTGTCTTTCGGAATCCGTCCGATGGACCAAGAGCAAGTCTGCAAGACAGATTTATATTGGACAACTTTTAAAAGGACTAGCACAAAATAATTGTCGTCACAGAAGAAATTTCAATTAGCAAATAAAGTTATTGGTATACCTTGTTCGCAAGGATGTTTACAGTTCCGTGATTGGAATTCATCTCTGCCGAAGCAACACACGACGGAAGCTGAAACTGAACTGAGATGGAGTCGATGGTCTTTCCAGGATCATTTCGTATTCCAACCATCACGTTGATGCGACATACTCCATTATCTGAACTTAGTTGGGGCTTCACATATATTGGAATGTTCTTTAACATTTTAACCCTGAAAATTGATAAAAAAGAATTTAGAAACAAAAATGCCTACATAGCAAAGGCGCAGATGAAAAGCCATCATGATGTAAATGAGATACTGCATGTACCTGTAATACATGAGCTTGAATAGACCATCAGGTGGTACAAAAGAGAGAATCTGATGTGATTCCCATGGCCGGAACCGCACACAAGGATGAAATCTGACATCATTTATAACTGAAGGATTCGCAAAGGAGAGAGTCAAGTCAGGAACACCTGAAAGGTGGGAGTTCACTTGTACTTCCCCGTATATTTCGCACTTCATTAGTCTACCTTCCCTGAACGAAAAATGAAATAGAGAACGCAGTTCAGTTAAAGGACCATATTAGGGGATCCTGTATTAGTATGGAAATCTATATTTGCTCTTCACTTGGCATTGCCCTCTTCATACGCATTGTTGCCTAGTGGAATGCTGATGGGAGTCTAATAGGTGAGAAAAAGAAACCTCGTGTAGGCAACAGTGATAAGGGGACTCACATCGCTGAAATCGAGAACCTCAAAATCATGCAGGAAAATTAAAATCGGACCTGCTAATGGTTGCATCCATTTCCTCGACCAAATCAACATAAACTTCATTGCTCGAATGCTTCAGATCGGTTGTTCTCCAAGGAACACTAGATCCTGTTGCACCGGGAAGGATGTTGCTTACGTTGGAACTTGTACCCGTCACGGCACTCAAAACTTTGCTTACAATATTAGGCGGAGCTATCATGTCCTTCAATATGTTAGGTTCTGTCGTAAGTGGGAAACCATTGTCTATCATCTCATCCAATAGCTGCATTTATTTGAAATTACAAAAGAATAAATAACCATGAAATGATGAATGGTAATAAACTTTCAGCGGAGTCTCTAACATGGATGCTAACTAAAGTTCAAGACGACAAGAATCTTTACGATGCTAAAGTTGGAAGAGTGAACTTCCAATTAATGGTTCGGTCCATTCATCTAAAATCCATATTCAGAGATGAAGAACTGGAAAGAAAAGAAACAATACATTAAGAAAGTTTTCTAGCTGTTTTCAGCTCTAAAAACACAAAGGCACCCATACACTATAATTCAACAGTTTTTTGTTTACAGGAAACAGTTAACTTTCAATCAATCAAAATGGTATCCAGATACAACAACAACAACAACAACATAGCCTCAGTCCCAAATTAACTGAGGTTGGCTACGTGGATCTAACTCTTCCATTATGCTTGATTTAATACGATTAATGGTGAGCTTTTCAAACCATTTAAATCTCTCCGAATTAATGCGTCCCAAGTTAACTTCGGTTTATCCCTACCTTGTCAAATTTCTTCGGTTTCTATTGAGTCAAGTTTTCTAGTGGGGGCACTTGTAGGCCGTCTTTGCATGTGTCCAAACCACCGCAACCGCCATTCTCTAATCTTTGAATCTCTGTATTTCTTATTCTACTTTTCTTCGAAAATGGTATCCAGATCTTACACTAAAATAAATGAAGCCCCAAGCACCCATAAAGAATAAAGAATTAACATCCACAATGAGTCAATGTATGTGGTTATAACCCAGAGTTACTTACCTCGTATACGATAACAAAATTGTCCTTGATCAAATCTTCATTCAAGCCGTCAAGATAATCCGTGAGAACATTCGCGACCCTGGAAAGAAACTTCAAATCAAAAAATCAGCTCAGTACAACACCCTTCATAGTTCGCTTCCCTCATAGAAGTTCAAATAAACAAACTTTCTACATATCGTCAAAATATTAAAAATTGAGAACTAAAACAACAAAACAACCATCCAAGCACATCTCTAACACACCTCAATCGCCATCAAAGGCGGCATTTCCGCCTGCGTGCAAGCCAAAAATGTGATCCCCTCGCAAACAACCTTAAACAGATAATGTGTTGGTGATGCAATAACAGGTGGAAGCTACACCACCCAAAAAAAAAAAAAAAAATCAAAATCAAAACCCAGCACAACATGACATAAAATAAAAAAAAACCAACAAAATAAACATAAATTTCTCATCTTTTCATCACTACAAAAAAGGGGTTTTTCAGTACACTAACAGAGTCTCCTTGAGAGATGGATTGCTCCCAAAACCAACCACAAATTGACCTATCCACCTTGTGCCCAGTAAGCTGTTTCTCCAAAATCACTTCTCTGCAAACCAATCAATGCGTTTTTATTCAATTTATTCAAATCAACACAAACCCTAATTGTGCAGAATGAAATAAAAACTAGGGCAGTAAAAAGATTCGATTTTTTTCCTGGGTTTTTGAGATTTCAACAGAACATTGAAAAATTCGTACAAGAAATCAAAAGATGCCCAGAAAGAAGGATTACCCGGAATCGGATATGAGGAAGATGCACTGCAACATGTTTGATAATACCAAAATAGGGTTTTCACGAATCGAATGTGTTATCAATCGAGATTAAAGAACAAAGTGGCTCGATTAGTGCATCACCTGTTGTTTGGACACAGCATTCTCGCTGATTGAAAAATAAAAATAAAAAATGTGTTGTAAATTGAGTTGTAACTTGCTAAGAACTAGAGATGGAAATATAAGGCTAAGAACTTCTACTACTACAAATTACTACTACAAAGGAGAAGAGAAAAAATGAGATAGTTGAATGAGAAGTTTTCATTTAACTTGGTGTGGTTTTTACAATGAGGTTGACACCCTTTATATAGGTCATTTGATGATGATGATAAATATACTTTATACAATGTGTACGAGTAACACATACACCTCATGTCATACAATACATTACAAGTAATTTGACAATACATTAAAGAGTTGGTGTACATTGGAAATGGTTACAAGTAACATGACAATACATAGGCAAGTGGAGGTACTATTAAGTGAGAAATACAAGTTACATTACTACACAATATGTTGGTGTACATGTATGGTCATCCATATTCCACAACACTCCCCCTTAGATGACACTTGCTTAGAGATTGTGCCTCATTAAAACTTATACTAAAAAAAACTCTATGAGAAAAAATATAGTAAAAGAAAAAGAGTACACTACTCTCATAAATATTAAGATGAGTATAATATTGTTAAGATTGCCTCATTAAAAACCTTGTTAGGAAAACCCAATGAGATAAAATCATATCTAAGGGAAAAAGAGTGCAATACACTAATCAATAACTCCCCCTCATGTGAACATGGGTGAAACTTGATCAGTTTCTTTACTTGCAACGTCTTTAAGTTTCCGCAAGCCAATACCATATGTAAGCCTTTTAAATGTCGTAGTTGGTAAAGCTTTTGCGAATAAATCAACAAGATTATCACTCGATCGGATTTGCTTGACATCAATTTCACCATTCTTCTGAAGCTTATGCGCATATTAGAATTTTGGTGAAATATGTTTATTTCTGTCCCCTTTTATGAATCCTTTACTTAATTGTGCAATATATGCAGCATTATCTTCATATAATATGGTTGGAGAATCTTTTATTGAAGACAATCCACATGATTCTTGAATGCGTTCAATCATATTTCTCAACCATACACATTCACGACTTGCTTCATGAATTGCAAGTACTTCAGAATGGTTGGAAGAAGTAGCAATCATAGTTTGTTTTACTGACTTCCATGATACAACAGTATTACCACATGTGAATACATATCCCGTTTGAGAGCGGGCCTTGTGGGGATCAGATAAAAATCCAGCATCAGCATAACCTTGGAGATTCAATTTTACCCCTCTCGAGTAGAATAAACTCATGTCACTTGTTCCTCGAAGATATCGGAAAATATGTTTAACACCATTCCAATGTCTTCGAGTTGGTGAAGAGTTGTATCTTACAAGTAGGTTGACAGCAAGAGCAATGTCAGGTCTTGTACAATTTGCAAGATACATAAGTGCACCAATTGCACTTAAATATGGTACCTCCGGACCAATTAGCTCTTCATCACTTTCATTAGGTCGAAATGAATCCTTATCCACTTCAAGTGATCTGACAACCATTGGAGAGCTCAATGGATGTGTTTTGTCCATATAAAATCTTTTTAATATTTTTTCATTATAATTTGATTGATGGACAAGTACTCCACTTGAAAAATGTTCAATTTGCAAACCAAGATAAAGTCTTGTTTTTCCAAGTTCTTTCATCTCGAATTCCTTTTTCAAGTGTTCGGATGTTCTAACGATGTCGTCGTGGTTTCCCACTATATTTAAATCATCAACATATACAACAATAATCACAAATCTTGTTGATAATCTTTTAATGAAGACACATTTGCAAAGCGGATTATTTACATATCCTTCTTTCAGTAAATAATAACAGACGTTTGTACCACATTCGTCCAAATTGTTTCAACCCGTACAAAGACCTTTATAATTTTATAGAATGCATGCTATGAGGTTTTGATTTTATTTCTTCGGATATTACAAATCCATCAGGGATTTTCATATATATCTCATTGTTTAGGGATCCGTACAGATATGCTGTAACGACATCCATTAAATGCATATAAAGCCCTTCAGAGACTGCAAGGCTTATCAAGAACTAAAATGTGATTGCATCTATAACATGAGAATATGTTTCCTCATAATCAATGTCAGGTCTTTGTGAGAAACCTTGAGCTACAAGTTTTGCTTTGTACCTTGTAACTTCATTTTTTTCGTTTCTCTTTCGTACAAATACCCATTTATATCCAACAGGTTTTACGCCATCTGGCGTTTGGACAATCGGTCCAAAAACCTCTCGTTTCCTTAACGAGTTTAGCTTTGCTTGGATAACATATTGCCATTTTTGTCAATTAGGTCTTTTTTGACATTCGCCCACTGATCATGGTTCTGGATCATCATCATTTTCGCATATTTCAAAGGACACATTGAAAGCAAATATATCATCAGGAACAATTTCATTTCGATACCAAATCTTACTAGAGTTTAAATAATTTATTGAGATCTCATTATTTTCATCTTTTCCCTCTTTTTCTAGTGGAAGTTGTTCCTCATCAAAATCAACTTATTCTGACAAACCCTTATCAAAGGATTCTTCTGCTTTCTCAGGAGTATTTTGATTTTTATTTATTTTTACTCCCGTTTTCCTCTTTCGAGGAATTGTATCATTTGAACAACCGGTCATCCACGCTTTAAGCGTTTCGTTGGTTCTTGTGCATTTTGTTGCACAGAGAGACATCAATTCTTGTAGGAGCATTTACAACTGGAATATGTGATTTTGTCACTTGTTTTGCATCATTAATGCATCTGGTAATTGATTTGCGATTTGTTGCAAATGAATGATCTTTTGAACTTCAAGTTCACACTGATTTGTGCGTGGATCATAATGTGATAAAGTTGATTGATTACAAGCAATTTCGCGTCATTCATTTTGAATTGACTTCTTATCTCCCCCTAATGGTGGGAAGATTGCTTCATCAAAGTGACAATCAGCAAAACGTGCACTACATAAATCCCCTGTTAAGGGCTCAAGGTATCTTATAATGGACGATGAGTTAAATCCAACATAAATCCCAAGTTTTTGTTGTGGACCCATCTTAGTTCTATTGGGAGGTGGTATATAAATATACACTGCACAATCAAAAACTCTCAAGTGTAAAATATTTGGTTGTTGACCTAAAATGAGTTGCATGGGGGAATGTTCATGGTATGCAGTAGGCCTATAACGAATGATAGATGCTGCATGAAGGACTGCATGTCCATAAACTGAAGTTGATAACTTAGTTCTCATGATTAAATGTCTGACAATTAATTGAATGCGTTTGATCAGAGATTCTGCCAAACCATTTTGGGTATGCACATGTGGAACAGAATGTTCAATGGTAATTCCTATAGACATGCAATAATTTTTAAATGCTTGAGATTGAAATTCTCCGGCATTATCAAGACGGATGGTCTTGATTGGGTTATCAGGGAATTGTGCTATTAACTTAATGATTTGTACTAAAAGTCTAGCAAATGCAACATTGCGGGTTGAAAGCAAACAAACATGTGACCACCTAGTTGATGCATCTATCAAAACCATGAAATATCTAAATGGTCCACAGTGAGGATGAATAGGACTACATATGTCTCCCCGAATGCGTTCTAAGAAAATTGAGGATTCCACAACAATTTTATTTGGGGATGGTTTAACTATCAATTTACCTTGAGAACAACTAGCGCAATTATAATCACCAGCTGAAAATATTTTGTGACTCCTTAAAGGATGTCCATGCGAATTATTAATTATTCTTCGCATCATTGATGATCCTGAATGACCAAGCCGGTCATACCATAAAATGAATGTTTTTGGATCATTAATTTTCTTATTCAAGACGACATTTGTTTCGACATGCCTTATATGAGTAAAATATAATCCAGAGGATAAAGCTGGGAAATTTTCTAACACTTCTTTTTTCCCATTTGAAACCAATGTGACATAGAGAAATTCTCTATTATTTTCGTTCACGGTTTCAATGTGATATCCATTTTGTCGAATATCTTTAAAGCTCAGTAAATTTCTTCTGAATTTTTCAGACTATAAAGCATCGTCAACATGAATTGTTGTTCCCCCAGGCAACATAATATTTACTCTTCCAGAGCCATTAATCAAATTGGAGATGCAAGATATTGTTTGAACATTAGCCTCAGCTAAGTTCAAACTAGAGAAATATTCTCTGTTTTTAAGGATTGTGTGCGTTGTAGCACAATCAACAATACATATATCACTCTTATTTGATTCATGATTTGAACACATGATTTGTTGATCCATATTGACAAATAATATTTGGCAAATTAGAAAAGAGTCATATTTCATTGATAAAAATTCATAATATTTTGCCTTTGATTTTGAAGGCATGGTAAAGGTCACAAAAATTTTCAGGTATATATATGACAATATTTAGGCAAAATAGCCTTTATATATGACAAAAAAATGTCACAATTATGAGCACTCACTGTCAATAATTATTTACCCTTTCTAGTGGTGCACCACTTTTGTTCCACCTTTTGTTGGAATCGTCAATCGACATTTACCTGATATTTTCACCTTTTCCACGTCCATAAACTTATTATTGCGATCATGATCATTATATGTAACATATGCTTCTTAATTTGAAGCTGAACTAATTGGACGAGATCGATATTATATTTATAATATCTCATTATTTTACTCAGCTACCATGAGACAAGAAATCAATCTTTAATATTTATTGGATTGACATGCGCACTCGATATTTATTGCAACAATAAATCGAGGCGGGCTACGTGACCTTCTTTTTATTGTCTCATCAGTCATATTTCTACATAGCCTCAACATAGAGGTAATTAAAATTGCGGAATTATAATTAATATTTCACTGATTAAATTTTGTAGCTTGAGACTCAACCGCTCATTTTGAGCTTTTGGAGCATTACCTTTTTTGTGGTATTTATATATTTATAACTCCATAGGGTGAAAATATATATGAAATATTAACTTTTCAAATCTCTAAAGAGATATTGGCAAATGATTGTGTACAACAAACAACCTTGCATAGAAGCAAGCTTTATTCATAATTTGTAATATCTAATTATCATGACAAGAATTATAATAAGGTAATAAATTCAACTATGGTTGATTAATATTTTGAAAGTAAATATAATATAAAATAATTTTCTCTTTTCTTTTATGTAAAAGAAAACATAACATATGCTTAAGTATATGTTCACAACTTGATTCATTAATAATCAAATGTACTATTCGTATGAGTTGGTGGGACAACCTCCAGGTTGGGTGGCGAGACAAAGTCTGCTTAATGTCATGCCTCATCGAACGGGATAGCCCGTCTCCCTTTCAATGTTTAGCTTTACCGGGGACAAGGCTTACCTACTATCGACTCAAACTTATAGCATTATTTGTATTATAAAATCAAGAATAGAACGATAATTAATCGTTTGTCGTTTTAAGAGAAAACTAGTTATGTCACATATTGACTTTTGATTTCTGATGTAGAAGATCGTACAAGACGCAACTACAGAGCATACTTTCGCAATCGGTGACGTTATAATGTATAGTATATGAATAAAATATGCATATAGAAGTGATGCATGTAATAAAAGGAAGCAACCATGATAATATATAAATAAATTGAACTTATTTAAATAACAAAAGTTATACCTTCATAGCTTTGTCTCCTTAACAAGCCTTCTTGAACTTCAATATCTCCTTAATGCTAGAGCAAGCTCGTGCTGATAACGTGTTGTAAATTGAGTTAGAACTTGCTAAGAACTAGAGAATGAAATATAAGACTAAGAACTTCTACTACTACAAACTACTACTGCAAAGGAGAAGAGAAGAAATGAGATAGTTGGAATGAGAAGTTTTCATTCAACTTGGTGTGATTTTTACAATGAGGTTGACACCCTTTATATATGCCATTTGGTGATGATGATAAATGTACTTTATACAATGTGTACAAGTAACACATACACCCTATGTCATACAATACATTACAAGTAATTTGACAATACATGGAAGAGTTGGTGTACATTGGAAATGGTTACAAGTAACATGACAATACATAGACAAGTGGAGGTACTATTAAGTGAGAAATACAAGTTACATGACTACAAAATATGTTGGTGTACATGTATGGTCATCCATATTCCACAACACAATGACTTTTTTACTACCAAAAAAAGAGTTTTTCGAACATAAAGTTGGGTCAGTGGATCTGTTCAACGGGCTTAGGCTCGGTTTAGGCGGGCTTTTTCTTTGAAAGCCTGTCCAGACCTACCAAAGTCCGCTCTTTTATTTGGCGAGGTCAAGCCCGCCCAAGCCCACTATGAGCCAAGCTTGGGCGGGCTTTGACGGAACTAAATATGGTTGTTTATGTTGTAAACTAAGTTCTAAGCCAACTAGAACTTAAGTTGGACTTGCTAGAGACTTAAGCATAAAAGACATAAACTAAGAACTACTAGAACAAGTAGAGAAGATGAGACATGAGAGAAGAGAGCTAGAGATAAGAATGTAGAGATTTCATTTATACGTTGATGTGTGAATTACAATTGGGTTGACACTCTTTCTATAGGTCATTTGGTGATGATGATAATTGTACTTATACAATGTGTACAAGTTATGAATACACCACAAGTCATACAACGCATCACAAGCAACATAGACAATACATGGAAGAGTTGTTGTACATTGGAGAGGATTACAAGTTACATGAAGTGTGAGAGTCATGCTTGATGTTACAATTCAATGTGAGAACCATGCTTCACAATGTGGTCACATACATGCACAAGTGTCCATCCATTTCATTACACTCCCCCTTGGATGACACTTGTTGAAAGAATGTGTCTCGTTAAACTTCTACTAAAAAAAACATTGTCGAAAAAATCTAGTACAGGAAAAAGAGTCTAATATTTGTAATGACCTGTAAAGTATATGTGCCATGTGACATGTGGTCCACGTGGGTTTAGGCCGAGCATGACTCAGTGTCGTGGGGGACTGGGGTCGTCACAATATTATTTTGTAGTGTAATATTTGTTGATTGTCTCATTAAAATCTTGCTAGAAAAACCCAGTATCACAAAACCATAGCAAAAGAAAAGAGTGCAACACATTGACGCGCTTAGAGATAATATAAATGTCTCATTAAAACCTCTATTAGAAAAATCATGTGGGAAAAATCTAGTATAGGAAAAAGAGTACATTAATTGCTCTCATAATTTATTTATTTATTTATTTTTATATGAAGTATAATAATGTTAGGATTGCTTCATTAAAAACCTTGCTAGGAAAACCCAGTGGGATAAAACAATAGCGAAAGGAAAAGAGTGCAATACACTAATCAATTTAGATACAGAGTTTTAATATTGTTATAATTGCCTCATTAAAAACCTTTGCAAAGAAAACTCAGTGGGATAAAACCATAGCAAAGGGAAAATTAGTACAATACACTAATCAATAACTCATTTTGATTCTCCCCTTCATGTTCACATGGGTAAGACATCTTGTGCATTTTGTTGCATATGGACATCGTTTTTTATATGAACCATTTAATGTTGAAGTGTATGATTTCCACTCTTTCGTATATAGTACTTGGATCAAATAACTAATTCATAACTTGTTGCTATTGAATGATTCTTTGAACTTCGAGTTCATATTAATTTATACATGGATCATAATACAACAAATTTGATGTGTTTCAAGCAATTTCACGTCATTCTTTTGAATTGGCTTATACCTCCCCCTAATGGTGGGAAAACTGCTTCCTCAAAGTGATAATTAGCAAAACTTGCTATAAATAAATTCCCTATTAGGTATCCAAAGCATCTTATAATATGATTAATGGATAATTAAATCAATATAAGTCTCTTATTGATTTGCCTTGAGATAATCTCCTACTGATAAAAAAAAATTCAGTTCAATAAAGGATGTTCGTGCGAATTTAAGATATTTTCGCATTATTGATGATTATGGATAATCAAATATATCTTTTCACATTATGAATGTTATTTGATTTATGACGACATTCGTTTTAATATGCCTTATATATTCTAGAAGTTAAAGTTGAGAATATTATACTCAGATTAAATCATATTCATATAGATAAATTTCTTATTATTTTGAGTAGACTTCTTCTGAACAAGACATTAACAATAAAATTTTTGTACCAGATATTGCTTGAACATTAGCCCCCGTTAAGTTTGAATTCGAAAAATATTCACTTGTATATTATAATGTAAATGCATGTAGCACGATACACAAGACAAACTCATCGCCCTTATTTAGGTCACGATTTAAACACATCTCGATGTGCATGTTTTATCGAGCCATTTTCAATGATAAAATTCATAATATTTTGCATTTGTTTTTGAAGGCATGGTAAAGGTCACAAAAATATTCAGATATATATGTATATATATATATATATATATGACAATATTTAGGCAAAATAGCCTTTCATATATGAACAAAAAATGTCACAATTATAAGCGCTCATTGTCGATAATTATTTGTCCTTTTGTAGTGGTGCACCACTTTTGTTCCAATTTTTGGTGGAATTGTCAATACGTCATTTACCTGATATTTTCACATTTTCCACGTCCATAAATTTATTATTGTGATCATGATCATTATATGCAATATACGCTTCTTAATTTGAAGCTGAACTAATTGGACGGGGGCTCATTATTTTACTCAGCTACCATGAGACAAGAAATCAATCATTAATATTTATTGGATTGACGTGCACGCTCGATATTTGTTGCGGCAATAAATCGAGGCGGACCACGTGACCTTATTTTTATTGTTTCATAAGTCATATTTTCACATAGCCTCAATATAGAGGTAACTAAAATTACAAAATTATAATTAATATTTGACTTATTAGATTTTGTAGCTTGAAACTCAACCGCTCATTTTGAGCTTTTGGAGCATTACCTTTTTTGGTATTTATATATTTATAACTCCATAGGGTGAAAAGATATATAAAGTGAAATATTCACTTTTCAAATCTCTAAAAAGATATTGGCAAATGATTTAAAATTTGTATAACACAACATATTCTTGCATATATGTTTTATTTACAAATTATAGTATCTAATTGTCATGACAAGTAATTCTTGTCGGTAATATAATAAGGCAACAACTTCAACTATTGTTGAATAATATTTCGAAAATAAATTTAATATAAAATAGTTTTTCCCTTTTTGTGTAAAAACATAACATATGATTAAATATATGTTCACAACTTGATTCATTAATAAACGAAATGTACTATTTGTATGAATTGGTAGGACAACCTCCAGGTTGGGTGGCGAGACATAGTTTACTTAATACCATGCCTCATCGAACGGGATATCCCGTCTCCCTTTCAATGTTTAGCTTTATCGATGACAAGGCTTACCCACTATCAACTCAAACTTATAGCATTATTTGTATTATAAAATCAAGAATAGAACAATAACTAATTGTATGTAATTTTAAGAGAAAAACTATATGTCACACATTGACTTTTGATTTATGATGTAGAAGATAGTATAAGACGCAACTATAGAGCATACTTTCGCAGTCGGTGACGTTACAATGCATAATGTATGAATAAAGTACATTTACATAATTAAATAAGCATGTAACAAAAAAGAAATTAACCATGACAACATGAAAATAAATTGAACTTATTTAAATTAATAAAAATTATACATTCTTAGCTTTATATCTTTGAAAAAGCTTCTTGATCTTTAAGACATCCTCTTGTAGAGCAACTTCGTATTGATAACGTGTTGTAAACTAAGTTGTAAGCCAACTAAAACTTAAGTTGGACTTGCTAGAGACTTAAACATAGAAGGCATAAACTAAGAACTACTAGAAAAAATAGAGAAGAGGAGACAAGAGAGAAGAGAAACATAGACAATACATGAAAGAGTTGGTGTACATTGGAGATGATTACAAGTTACATGAATTGTGAGAGCCATGTTTGATGTTACAACTTAATGTGAGAATCATGCTTCATAATGTTGTCACATACATGCACAAGTGTCTATCCATTTCGTAACAATTTACAATTTTTTAAAATTAGATATATTTAATAAATAGTGAAAACTAAAAACAAAAAGAAAGACGGTGTGCTGTAATGGTTAAGATGTATCACTAATACCAAGAGGTCTTGAGTTCAAAACTCACAAACGACATTTATCGGGCTTAGACCAATTTATACACAGGATTGTGACTTGGATTATCTAATTAGTCCCGAATAGGTCACTTGTTCGGTTGGGCATATTCATATAAGTAAGGACAACATGTTTTTGAGTTAGTGAAATGACCAACCTGCCCTTCATTATATATACCCATAAATTGATCAATTTATAAAAACCCTAAAATGAGTTTTATTGGATTACTATAGTGGCCCGTTCGATTTACAAGTAAAATAAACCCATAAACATGAGATTATTTTACACTGGATTATAAATGGGTTTTGTATTAGTCCCAATTGAGGGACTTGTTCGGTTGAGGGTATAGAGGTTGGGATTAAATAGGCAAAATTACAAAATTGCCTTCTTATATCTCAAATTGGGATTGATAGTGAACACTTCAATTCATATCAACTGATATGAAAAATTTAAACTTCTAAAAACTGAGATCTTAAATTACTAATGTTTTCTTATGGAAATACCAATTTAAGATTCCAAATCTCTCATCTCGAGTCACTGATTGCAAATGAAATTAGATTGTAAAGTCAGAGCTTACCTTGATACAACTTCAATATTTTAGGGGCTTTTCCTCATACTTGACTAAGAATTTCCGATCGACAGTTAACACTTGATTTCATATCAATTGATATGAAAGAATTAATGAGAGAGAGAGAGAGAGAGAGAGAGAGAGAGAGAGAGAGAGAGAGTTTACTTGGAGCAAGACGAGAGGTGCGGTTTGCGAGAGAGAGAGACTAGGGTTTTTTTTCATTGGGAGAAGCATAGTCGGATAAATATCGAGTAAGAGGATGATTTTCTTGTGTTTCGGTTGTGAATAATATGAGGGTAATTTTGGTCATTGTTGGATGCACCAACAATGGGGTTAAATAATACAACTCATTTCATGGTTTTATTTTATCCCACTTCTATGGGTTATAATAATCTCATCATCAGTTTAAAACTCGAACCAAATACTAGTATTATTTAGTACCACCACTTATATGATGTTATCCCATGAACTGAACGTGCCATAGGAGTTATGCGCGAATAATGGATAAGGGCTCCATGACAACAACGATAATAACTCCAACAACTATAGTGATGATGTTTGTGTACTTAGGTATGCTTGCTTGCTCCCCCAAATCGATCAATTTGATATATAGTGTAAAGTCTTTTTTATTTCGGTTATGTAATTTCAATGTTACATAAAAGAAAATGAATTTTGCACTCTTTGAAACATAGTTGGAGTAGGATTCTTTAGACTATTAACAGTGTCACCGGTCCACACTTTTGTGATAGACAAGTCTATGCAAGCAGTGGACACAGAGAAAGAGAAACTAAAAAAGGATGGCCCTTGAGAACTTACGTAGTACATTGCTAGTTATGTTAAACCACCACTAATTGAACTACACACTCACCCTACATTATGTTCTTAGGTCACCCCTTTAGAGCACCACCCGCGTTAGGGCATATACCCTAAGTCAATCTTATGAACATTATTATTTTGGTTCATAAAATAAAAGATTTCACTTAATGTTCATTATTATACTAAGTTTGCATGTTTAACCCTCATATAACCTAGGTCGGGTCGCCCGACCCAAATTGCCACCCAGGCCCAATACCCAAACAGGGCTCGAGTGAACTGTCTGGCACACATAAAACAACCTACGGAATATTAAACTAGTGCATATGGATAAATATTTATGGAATTAAATAAAAAGAAATCTATATGGTGTACTATGAAACTATTGTTGGGTATTTTTTTTTTTTACAATAACTTATGTCATTCAATACTACCAAGTAGTTTAAATTAAATGAAAGTAAGGTTCATTCTACCTTGAAAAGACATATTTAAATATAACCTAAGTTCAATAATTTCATAATCAAATAATCGATAATATCATTACAAGACTTACATCAAAAGAAAAGGCTTTAAGCTATCGTCTTTCCCTTGTCTCGATTTAGCGCCGATGTGTATGGTCCTGAGATGTGAGTGGGGTGAGCTAAAAGGACAACGAAGCTCGGTAATGCGAAAATCCACTCAAACATCAACTACACAAGTAATACTTAATAAAGCATATAAGGCTAACATGAATTTAAATTGAATAAAGAAGTATTTAAAATAAGTCATAACATAGATTTATAAAGCATTCATAAATCAAGTCAACATTGATAAAAGCATATATTCAAGTCAAAATTCATCATCGTGCATAGGGCTCACAAAGAGAGATACTATAGAAAACAATAATAATATTAAGTTATGGTCTCATTCAATATATACTAATTATTGGCAAGAATCCGTGATCGATTCACCTATCCTCGAGGTGATGGCAACCACTAGATGACACACATGCCTTATGTGCCATCTCGTTGGTCCTAACAACCTAATATTAGGTTCATTCAAAGCTATCATCGATGCACGTCCCTCTTTATCATAAAGTACTAGAGAAGGCGACTCCAACTCATGACCCTAATTAATATACTTATGAATTCAATTAGAAAAGTAAAACCCTCAATGAAAAACTCCACAAACATCCTGGGGCAATGAATAGTAAAGCCCTCGGTGGCATTACAAACATCCTGGGGCATTAGATATTACTTGTTAATAATGTCCCTAGGTGGGGACTCCATAAACATTATGAGGCAATGAATATCATAAGAGGGGAAAGCAAATGCATTCACATTTCATATATACGTATATCCAAGTCAATATCATGATGCGTAGTCCATTTCCCAAGTCTCTAGTTAAAAACATATGTCCTAACATAACTAATATCATGCCATATTTGATAATTGAGCAAGCTCCACCTTACTCGACTCACCGTGAATCTTATCCCGATCCTCGCTCACTCGGGGTCCAATGTGAACCACTTTAAATTTAAAAATTTAAGACACATTCACATCATCGACAAGTCATATATTAACTCCAATTTATTTCTACATTTATTTCAAAGTCCACTAGTATGAGTCCCGCGGGTTCACTATCGTTCGATGCGAGATAACCCACCCACTCTTCCCTTAGGGATTCGGTATAGAACGCCCCTTTTGAAAGTATGATTTATTCTTAGTTTATTTCATATATCTATATGTAAGATGTATTAAGGACGAAAATCGAAATGTTTTAACGCGCGAGGAGGATATTAAGGAGAGATTGAGAAGTTACTTCGATAGTTTATTTAATGATGGTCAAGTTGATATTATAATAAATGAAAATCCACACCAAAAATTAATGTAAATTATACATGTAATATGAGAATTGTAGAAGTTAAAGAGGCATTGAAAAGAATGAAAATAGGGAAAGCATGTGGCCCATATGAAATACCCATAGAGGTTTGGAAATGCTTAGGAGAAATTGGATTGACTTGGTTAACAAAACTTTTCAATAAAATTTTAAAATCAAAATGGATGCCAATGGATTGGAGAAGAAGTATGCTCGTGCCAATCTTCAAAAACAAAGGAGACATTCAAAGTTGCTCAAACTACCGGGGAATTAAACTTATGAGTCACACTATGAAACTTTGGGAGAGGATAATTGACAATAGGCTAAGGAGAGAAACAACAATATCAAAGAACCAATTTGGTTTCATGCCTGGGGAGTCAACTATGGAGGCGATTTTTCTTGTAAGACGATTGTTAGAAAAATATAAGGAAAAGAAAAAAAAATCTTCATATGATATTCGTAGATTTAGAAAAAGCATATGATAGGGTCTCTAGAGATGTTCTTTGGTGGGTTCTAGAAAGAAAAAGAGTGCATGCTAGATACATAGACACTATTAAGGATATGTATGATGGAGTAGTAACGAGTGTAAAGACATTTGGAGGAGCTACAAAAGAATTTCTCATTACGATAGGACTACATCAAGGATCAGCTTTAAGCCCATATCTATTTACTTTAGTTATGGATGAACTAACTAGACATATTCAAGAGGATATACCATAGTGTATGCTATTTGCAAATGATATTGTCTTAGTGGATGAGACTAAAGATGGAGTGAATAGGAAATTAGAACTCTGGAGGAATACATTAGAATCTAAAGGTTTAAGTTAAGTAGGACGAAAACCGAATACATGCACTGTGAGTTTAGAAACATTAGACATCGAGATGACGGAGTGGTAAAATTAGGGGAAATAGAAGTTCTTAAGATAAACCACTTTAGATACCTAGGATCAATTATACAAAATGATGGTAACATTGAGAATGATGTCACATATAAAATTCAAGCTAGATGGAAAAAATGGCGGAGTGTAACAGGGGTGATTTAGGATTGAAATGTTCCTACTAAGTTAAAAGGAAAATTTTATATGACCGCAATTAGGTGAGCTATACTATATGGAAGTGAATGTTGGGCTGTAAAGCATCAACAATTACTTAAAATTAACGTAGCAGAAATGAGGATGCTTAGGTGGATGTGTGGTAAAACTCATAAAGATAGAATAAGAAATATAGAAATTCAAAGACAAGTAGGAGTAGCACAAATTGATACAAAGATTAGGGAAGGGCAGTTGCGATGGTTTGGTCACCTGCAAAGATGGCCTATAAATGCCCCAACTAGAAAACTTGACTCAATAGAAACTGTAGAAATTCAACGAGGTAGGGGCATACCAAAATTAACATGGATGCATTAATTAGGATGGATTTGAATGGTTTGCAAAGCTCACCATCAATTGCACTTAATCGAGCACAATGGAAAAGTATGATCCATGTAGCCGACCCTAGTTAATTTGGGTCTAGAGGTGCAGGGGCCAATCGGCCCCTGGTCAAATGTCCAAGGGCCAGTTGGCTCCTAATGTGTTGGGCAGGGATGTTGCCCCTGGGCACCCTACATCACAGGGCGATGTTGCCCCCTATGGGCAGCTTGCTCGGGGCGACTGGGACGCCCTTGCCGGTGCCCTCATTGGTAGTGATAACCCCGCCTTTACACTTTGTTAGTGGCGCCGCACCTTATTAGGGTTCATCTCCCTTAATTTTTTTTAACCAACCCAAGTTTTCAATTAATCAAGAAAAAAGAAAAATAATAATATGAAAATAATTGTACCTTCGAATACTACCACTTTGTATCACCAACACTAAAATCTTCTCCCTCTTTCTTTTTGATTTAAAGTTCGTATAGGTGGTTAGGGTTACAATTAGATTTATATAGTGAGACCAATTGGTGTAGGTTTGCAAAATTAATAAATTGCCCCTTTAGGGCAGGTCTTTTGGGTTTCGGGCCATCCCATTTACATTATAATAGGATCCATAAATGTTTACTAAAACATCCTAAATGTCCCTAGTCAGTCATTTTATCGAAAACTATAATGAATTAATACTAGTGTGAGTCTTGATTAATGGTCATGTGATGATAATGCGTATAGTGATACGAATCAAGATCATGAATACATGTTAGGATTTAAGGTATTGGATTGACCTGCTATAAGAACATTACATGGATTAAGTCATACGTGTTACTCATGATGGTACATCATTTAGTTCTCTAACTTTATATTACTAGAGACTTCAACATTATGATCATAGTGATTTGACATAGTCAAATGTTGTCTTTAACCGGACGATTATAAAGGTTGTGATTAATTACTATGTGAATAATGTGGGGAGTTGTGTAATTGAGATATAATTTTTTCCTCTCGTTTAAAGAGAGATATTAGTAGATCTTCGAAATGTTATACTAAAAATGGCCAAGTTGAATTGATATGATCAATGTCACTTGGATGTTTTCAATCTACCTTAAGATCGAAACTAGTATAATTGAACATTAAAGGTGACTTTTTCATGCCTTATGATTAATCAAAGGATATCATACGAAAAAGATATGATATACACTATTGATTAGGTTGTATTAATTTTGATCTTCGTGCAACTTTAGTAGCCATAATGCCTTGCTAAAGACCACTTATAATTCGTGTACTAAATTGGTTTTGGTTCACTGCCAACGTTGCATAAACTTATTAAGTCACGCATACAAAGAATGATTTTGTCGGATTTAAATTGACTTAGAACAATAAATCTTATATGATAAAATTCGTAACATAAAATCCCTATGATGTGTCATATTATACCACTTTAAGTAGCGTATTGTAATGACCCAAACTAATTAAACCAGATTAGTGTTAATATTGGAGATTAACTATTGTAATTTAGGCATTATGTGGACAACTCGATTGACTCGGACACGAGAATCGAGTGAATATGTTATTTATGATGATAGTTGGTTATAATTATGTATTTAAAATCATTATTTATTGTATTTACATCACATGTGTATACGTTACTATCATGCAAGTTGGTGTAACGGGTAGTTACATCGGGAAATGAGTCGATGCAAGAATCGGGTAGGAGTGACCCGGGATGCTAGAATAGCCTAAAAACTAGAATGTGATGTATAAATTAAATCATAGCCTAAATTAATTAAATAAAGTAAAATATGGCATACCTCGAGATATGTGTTGGAGCGCGGGGCACCAAGTGCCTGATAATCAAGGATCAGTAGGACCACTAATTTTTCAATAAATGTATCTAAGAACACCAATCATAATGATTGAATGAGCCTAAATTAATTTAAATTAGATCAAATAATAAAAGGCCTATAGTTAGGATGATAAAATGTGGACCTTGAATATACATCTAGATGATCCTAGATTGAAGAAACTAAGCAAGATGTGTCCAAATTGCATGTCATAAGGAAAACTGGACAGTTTAAATTAAGGTTTTTAGATAATTCTCGAGATACGTATGCATACTAGATTACAACAACAACTAGAAATATCAAATTAATGGATTTTCAATTCAAAGCGCATGCAAATCTAAAAATGTTGGAAGAATTAGCTAGAAAATTAAAGTGAATTGGAGATATTGGAGATCAAGTTGAGGGATCAAACCCAAGGTAATCATCTTCATTATCTTCAAATCTTGAAAATGAGCTCTAAAACTTGAGTTTTCTTACCAAAACAAATTTCAAGCTTAACTTCTACTTTCAAATGATTGTTATGTGTAGTTGAATCGAATTAACACTACAATTAGGTTTTTAAACAGGTTTTGATGAAAATTTGGTTTTTGGTGATAATTGAAAAGTTATATAAAAGTATAAATTTTCATGAAATTTATTAAAATTATTTTATTGGTTGTTGTTAATGGTGTTTTAGAGTCCCTATTGAGTGGAGAATGGGTCGACAAAACTAGGATAGCCATTTGGGGTATTGGGGGACAAAATTCTCAAGTCGAGAATTCTGTCACTCGGCATGGATATCGCGATATTCAGACGGCTAGCATGCCATCTAGCTAGGTGCTAAATTGTTCTTCGAAATGAAGAACATTTGCGCGTTAGGTGCCCCATAACATGCTACACACACCTAGCACTAGGTAAGCCCCTTAGGCGATATTGACAAATGAAAACCTCAATTTAAGGTTATTTTGGTATTTTTCAACTTAGTATATACCCAAACACCTATAAACATACTAAATACACAAAATTATACTTTAGGGGACTAGGGGGACCATAGCTCGGTATCGAGGAGCTATGTAAGTATAGATTCGGGAGTCTAGAGAAGTCGAATGCGTATTGAGGTGCATAAACCAATTGAGATGCCTCATAGAATTCATGATTTTGTTTTATCAACATCAGATACATATGTGACTGATGGTGGGAACACATTAGTTTTCAATCCAACTTCGATTTGCATATATATTGGTTTTGAAAAAATCACTTACGGGTCACTTGTTTTTAGTGATCATGTCGACGAAAGTCGAAAATATCTATGACCGTCAAGAGGGATTTAAAGTGTTCCCTTGACTTGAAATAGCATCTGGAAGGGGTTAATCCATTAACCATAGTTGGGGTTTAATCATTGTAAACCTGGAATATATACCTGGTTCCCGTCGTATTTTATCGATTACCAGATAGTTTAGGCCAGTGTTTTCTCGGATTATTCAATTGTTTATTTATTTATTGTTGCTTTATTTTCGAGCGTGCTTAATGTGCTTAATTTTGTATATGTTGTTACATTTCTTATTGCTGTTTTATTTGCATGCCATATGTCCTCTATATTTAATAGGAGTATGATTTACTATTGCCATATATCGTATTTGCATGTCTTTTAGATTTATCAGTTTTATTCATGAATATTATGTGGAATTCTCTTAGATTTTACTCACCTAACTCATCGTTGTATTTGTTGGGCGACTAAGTGCAAATCCTTCAACAAGCAAGAGCAAAGACAAGGAGATATTGGGTGATTATCTCTAAAATAGTGATGTCAGCTTATTTTTGACTACAATATGTATATATTTATATTCTTGTTGGGTTTTAGGTACTATGGAACACTAAATACATACATATATATATATATATATATATATATATATATATATATATATATATATTATATTTTTGTCATCTTTTTCGCCTTATATACATGGTATCATTTTGCGGGTTTTCCACCACTTATGATTGTTAAATATTGCATAATTTATTCACTTAAAGACTTCTACTATAAAATTGTAATATAACTTGATGAATTGATTAACATGCTAATTAAATCACTAATACTTAAATGAAGATTAATTAGTTAAGTTAAATTTTAATGGAAAATGTGTAAGAAACTAGTTAGGTCGCGGGGCTTCATAGATAGGAGGCCACTACATGGCAGCAGATATGTGACATGGTGATGCGACATGGCGGCGCTTAGGGTTGCCTCGAAATTTAGGTTCGCCACAGTTTGGTATCAGAACAAGGTTCGATGGAGCCTCGAGAATAGTTTAAGGAAAATAGAATAAAACTTTAAAAAACAAATAGTTGATGTGGAAACCCGAATATCCTAATTTAAAATCTTAATTGGGAAGCAAACTTGAGTCGGATAGCGATAGGGCTTATAAACGTGTTATGTTTTTTGTTGTATATATTAGGTGATTCAATACACGATTTTTGATGCATATCATAATGGATTCTCAGCTGACCCCACCTACTACTGATATTGGTCTGACGAGCAATCAAAATATCTAGATAAGGTTTAGATCCGGCAATAAGCTGCGTGATTCGCAGCTCATGATAGATAGTTTGAGCTATTGATGGACATGATGCGCACACAGACATCATCGCTTAAATCACTCACCACCGCCCGGTATAGAGCATGACTTATACTAAAGTTGTTTCGATGAAAGTTGTATTGAATTTTGACTATTCAGGTTATACTAATGCTGGCTGTAGTAAAAGAGACTCTAACAGTGGTAGTGGCACCGATAATAGTGCACACCGAAACAACGATAGCTAGGACTGCGATGCCGACATTTACTCCAGACATAGATAGACGTGTTTGAGACTTTAATGACAACACAGGTCAAGTTGATGAGGGAGTTCATCAAATTCGATCCCGGATATTCTCATGGAGGTGAAGACCCGAAGGCAGCCGAAAATGGTTTATTATGCATCAAAGTTTACACAAGCTACTACGGATTCACAAAAGCATACAGGCCGGATATCAAGGTATATGCTATGAGGAGATGTTATGGTGTGGTGGACAACGTATATGAGATGTATGCAGAGTGCTCACACATGAGACACATCTGATCGAAGGGGTAATTAACGTTCATCTATCGAGGTTGAGAGGAAGAATAGACAGAGTTCTAGGCAAAAAAGATATAGAGATTAGGATGAAAAAAATGACAACCATTATGGTCGAGGATGTAGGAATGATGATAAAAAAACCATAGCTTATGTTGTGCTAGCACTACCAATGCCACCATAATGAAAGACTCATGGGTTAGGAGTCAGCAGACATGATTAAGATGGAAGACCACGTGTTGGCGATGTGGGCAAGAGGATCATGTCAAGAGGGATTGTCCATGGAGATCGATGAATCCTACAACGTGATATTGGTGCAGACTCGAGAACCGATGTATGTGGTGTCTAAGTCAGGCCGGGAGACGTCCTAGTAGCAGGTTCGGGGTACATGATTTAAGATTTTGAATAAATTGTTGTTAAAGTTCATGCATGCATGGGAGACCATGGTAGGTTAAGGTAGATCATGGTATGTTATGGTATGTTATGGCATGGTAAAGTCTATTATGTTGTGATACATGATATGAGAGATTTACGGTTACCTGGTGTTAGGTAACAAGGTTGGGCACATAATCGGGCTGAGAGTAGGTTGTGGAGATATTTGAGAGTGACAAATCTTGATCACCTTAGCGGCACGCGTCTATGTCTTAGTACAATACTACATCCCCTGTGATGGGTACAAGAGTAGTAGGGCATTCAAGGGACCGTAGAGTTGTACTATCAAGGTGTGAGGCCTGATCACACAGGGATAGGTTAGTTGAATAAAGTTTCCTCGAGATCTTGATTTTGGGGAAGAAATCTCCCCTATTTAGGAAGAATTGTAATGACCTAAATTAATTAAACTAGGATTAACGTTAATCTTGGGGATTAATGGTCGTAATTCGGGTGTTACATGGACAACTAGGTTAACTCGACACAAGAATCGAGGGAATATGTTATTTATGGATGATAATTGGTTATAATGTAGTGTTTAGAATAATTATTTATTGTATTGCATTGCATATGTGTATGTTGCTATAAGGTAAGTTGGTGTGACGGTGTCAAACCTCACCTAATTAAGGCATCTGACTGGCATAAATTACCTTAATCCCTTATTAATCTAGCAGCCTTAACCTCTTCATCAATAAACAATTAAGATTAAAATATTGTAATCATTAATTAGAAAGTATTATCGATCACAAAAGATTCTAAACTAAATCTTAACTTTAAAGTACGTTTAAATGAATTCAATAATCTTCAAAGTTCATTTAAATTGATCACATTATCCTTAAAATTTTGTAAACATTTTTTGACAGCACTTCCTCTAATTTTGAACCTACATAAAAAACCCTCGACCTTTAAAAATCTTCACAAAAAACTGCACAGCTTTAGTGAAAATACCGAAGGACTCATAATCCATCCATAATAAGATATATTTCATCAATTAAATTATTTATTCATTTTAACTAATCTCAGATTTTCAAAATCCTTAAACTATTATTACTTTAATTGAAAACTTATCTCAATCTATCTAAAAACATTTCAGCTATTCCGAAGGAGATCCTAATCACACTCAAACCTAAAACTCAATTTATACAATATAATACATTAAAGAATCAATACATTCATAGAAAAAAGAACTAAACAACTTACATGTAGTTGGAAAGTTTTCCTTTCCCTTATCACCACTAGAACCTGTCACTATCCAATTATAAAAATTTGATAATGTCAAATAAGTAAATCCCACACTATCTAGTTCACTTTTAATAACCAAATGCACTGTATTCCAAGAATGTAAACAAACAACAATGTCACAAGGAATCATAAATATACAACTATGCAATCAATCCCATAACAAAAGACCTCGAATTCTCAATCTGATCAGAAATAGAAACATGACACCTCATGCAACTCTCACTCATTCTCTAAATGTCTACTTACAATATTATGTTGGGTTTTGGGGTTCATACAAGAAAAACAATTTTGACAAAAACCCCACAGATCCGAATCTAATTCCATTAAAAATGTTTAAACCATGAAAACTTAATCATACCTCGAGCGCAATGTACCCTTTTGAAGGTTAATCGATCTCTAAGGCGTTGCCAATCTACCGAGAGTCCACACACGAACCATGAGATTCAAAGTGCTAGCTTCGAGAGAATACCAAACCTTTCGTTTCTCACCAAAACGATCCAGAGCATACCAAAAACCCTAAGTCGTTTCTAAAACGAAAAAGGAGTTTCGGCCTTTTTTATTTCATACGTGTATTGTAACTTAAAGCGTCTATTTATACAACCCTTGTATATAGACGGTTAAGTAAATTACAAATATACCCCTACTTAAAGAAGTATAAGTGTAATACACCACAAGGACGTCATGAATTTTATCATATAAAATTCATTTTTCTCAACCATCTTAAAATCTCGCAAAACCATTCTTAGTGTGCGACCCAATAGGCTCATACAACGTTGGCAACTGTACCAAAACACATTATGGTATACAAGTCATAAGCGGCCTCTAGCAAGACATTATGACTACCCAAGTTGTACGAATATCAAATCGAAACAACCTAAACAATAGTGTATATAACATCCTTTTGTCACACGATATCCTTTTGATCAAACGTAAGGCATGGAATTGTCATCCAACATGTTCAATCGTACTAGTCTCGATCTCTAGGTAGACTGAAAACATCCAAGTGACATTAATCAATATCAATTCACTTAGACTAGGCCTTTTAACAGTCTAACACATCGAGGGATCCACTAGATATATCTCTTTATATGAGAGGGACAAATTCTATCTCGATTACACAACTTCATCACATTGCTCACATAGTAACCAATCACAACCTTTATAATTGTCCAGTTAAAGACAACGTTCGATAGTGTCAAATCACTATGTTCCTAATGTTGAAGTCTTTGGTAATCTCAAGTCAGAGGACTGAAAAATATACATATCATAAGAAACAACTATGACTTAATCCATGTGATGTTCTCATAGCGGGTCGGTCCAGTACTTTGTTCCCTAACAAGTACTCGTGATCTTGATTCGTATCCCTATACGTATAATCATCTTATGATCATCAATCAAGACTCACACTAGTCTTAATTCATTATAGTTCCCAGTATAATGATCGACTAGGGACATTTAGGATATTTCTGTAAATACTCATGGATCTTATTATAATGTAAACATGCAAATTAATTATAATAAACAGCAAATGAAATCCTCTATTTTATTAACTAAAAGTATTCATAAAGATAGTTAATGGATTGACCTAGGGCACATGCCCCAACATATTATTTATATTGTGGACTAGAAAGCAATTACCAATTCCAGCTCGTCAGCCAATTCACTTAACTTTTTTGATTGGTTTAGAAAATTATTTTTCTAAGTTTGTCAAATCATTCTCTAATAATGAGTTCATCAAGAACCTCATTCCATTCACTTAATTAAGACCTCCCATAAATCCACGTCTTAATCACTTATTGTTCACAACTTTCTCTTATTGCTTGAATAGAGACAATTATCCTTAACTTGAGTAGACATAAACGTTTTTAAACAGAGATATCAATAAATTCGATGATTGTACTATCATAATATAACTTTTAATTTGTATCTCATACAAGTTTAAAAATATGTTATCTCTTTTTCATTTATACTCAAAAATAATTGAAGAATATTCAATTCTTCAAACATATCAAATCAGATGCACTTTACTATATTCAATATTTCCAACCTAACAGATATAAAACTTACTAACTGAGCTGTAAATCATGATTTTCTTTTTATTTCATTTATATCTTCACCAACATACAAACATCTTACATCATCATCAATTTACAATAAGTAGTGCTTTAAATTTCACCATTGAGTAATCAAAAGGTGTTGCACTACAATTGAACTAATGTATAACATATTCATTGATATTAATTGTATATTACTTTGGTTTAAAACTTCATCATTTGGAGTTTGACTCCTCGTAAGATCCTTATGAAGATATATTAAGTTACATCAAACTTATAGTTTAATATTCTAATTTGATCATTGACTCATTTCTAAAGTTCTCATTTTCATACTAATATGAGAATATATTGACCATTTACTTGCCTAAACTTGAGCTTTCAATTGACTTCGACAAACTTTATAGACTCTTTTATTCTGACTATCATCAATTTACTCGATTATTTAAAGATGAGTGTTGTCACACCAATCTTCTACGTTGTGAATGAATCGTGATTATGAAATGGAGTTACTTAGACTTTTGGTCATATACAACTACTCCAGTGCCTTACCTTGATTAAAAGAGTCCATTCGTGTCACTTTCATCAGTCAAAATTTATCTTTATGTCTCATTTTATTTTATACATTGAGTCTATTCAATTCGGTTTTTGTCAATCTTAGCTATTCTCACATTGATCTTGCTCTTAGTCCATTAACAAACTTACTACAACTTTTGCTAAACCACCATGCCACTTACAACTTCTTAATCTTGACTTAGAAAAAGTTTATATCTATTCTCTTTTCGAAAATATAGTTAAGGATGGTGTGAATTCTTATTATCATTTAATGAATCATAGTCTTCCTAGCTAATCTTAATTCGAAATAGAGAAACTTTGCGACTCATATAGTTAAACCGTTTGTTTTTTTTGCTTTAAGTTATGTCTATTAACCTCAAATATACCCAACTTTTTTTTTTCTCAAAAGAAATTCGATACTTTTTAAGAAACTGTGTAAGATAGCTTTATATCTTATTATTCATCAAATTACTTTTGATGAATTTACATTTCCATTATTATTCAACCGAAGAGATAAAAAAATATGAGTTTTCTCGAGATTCATGTCGCATGAATCTCGAGACAGATCTTATGTTTCTTTTTATTTTTCATTTTCTCGAGATATGTATTGTATATCTCGAGGTCTATCTTGTAAAAAGATAATCACCATTAACTGCCTTACTCAAACTCAAATATATTTAATCTCTCCGAGATACGTATTATGTATAACGAGGTAGATAAATTGACTTTATAACAATCCACTAAATCACTTGATTTTCCATGAGATTGGACATCATGCATCATGAGGCGTGAACATATCTCACCAACACAACTAAATCTTCCAACCATTTCTCTTCCTCGACACTCACGCTAAGCGTATCTCGAGGCAAAATGTGGTGGTCCCAAATCCTAGGTTGCCTTTTTATCCACCATGTCGCATCCCATGTCACCTATCCTTGCCACATCATGCCCGCTTATCATTAACGCCTCACGACCTAACAAGTTGCTTACACTTTTCCAGCTAACCCTAGTTACACTAATTAATCTTTTCATAAGCGTTAATAGTTTAATTAGCCGGTTAATCAATCTATCAAGTTATATTATAATTTTACAATGGAAGTCTTTTAATGAGTAACTTATGCAATATTTAACAATCTTAAGTAGTGGAAAACTCAACAAAAGATACCATGCATATATAAAGGCGAGATAACAAAAGTCCCATATACATGTAATCAATATTCTACAATCTCAAAATCCATCAAAAGTAAATATATACATACCGATAACAAACACAAGCTAACATCGCTATATCAGAGGTAGTCGCCCATACATCCTTTCCCTTGCCCTTGCTCATCGAAGGATCTGCATTTAGTCACCCAACAAATACAGTGACGAGCCCAGTGAGTAAAATCCAAAGAGAAGTCCACATAATATTCATGAAATAAAACTGATAAACTACGAGACATGCGAATATAACTCATAGCAATAATGCGTCATATTCTTATGAATGTAAGTAATATACGACAACCAAAAGCAGTAACATGAAATAAATAAGAAGTACATACTAGCTAAACCAGCTCATAAATAACATATTAATTAGTAAACACCCATATAATCACGAGAAAACCATGACGTACACCAGCCAATAATCGGTAAATCAAATAAGAACCACGTATATACTTTCAGGCTTACAGTGACTAAACCTCTACTTCAGTTACCGGATGAACCCCTCTAGACGCTATCTAAAGTCAATGGAACACCCTGAATCCCTCCTGACGCTCATAAGTATATCCTACTACTGTTGACATAAGCACAAAACACAAGTAACATGTGCAAGCGATTTAGGCATAACCAATATATACGTACACCGAATAGGAGTGAAAACCCATGTGTGCCAACCAGCAGTCACACATGAAATGCGATATCGATCAATCAAAACCATGAATTTTGTAAAGCATTCTCAATGGGTTTATGGACCTCAATCCATGCTTCGACTTCCCCGAACTCCCGTATCTGACCCGACTAGATCTTCGACACCGAGCTATGATCTCATAAGTCCCTGAAGTCCAATTTTTCATATTTAGTATGTTTATATGTGTTTAAGGTATGTGTTAAATCAAAAACCCCAAAACATCCCTTAATTTCCATTTTTATCTACGGTTAGCAAGTGATAGGCTTGCTCTAGTGTAATGTGTTATGTAGTGGTAGCATGCTAGTGACAAGGTGTAATGTGCTACTATTATTCGTTCTAAAGAATAGTTATAAACCCATAATGATTAGTGTGCTATCCTCCCTAGGTAGTGCACTACTTAGCATCTGGGACAAAATTTTCAAATAGAGAATTCTATTTTTCCTCTCCAATTTGGCTACCTAAACATGGTTTATACCCTCTCTATATCAATTAACTCCAAAAACAGTACCCAAACAACCTCAGAACTTAAGTTTCTAACCAATTTGACCAACATTCACAAATATGGGTTCATTAGATAGATGAGATGATGGAGAAGATGATTACCTAGGTTTTACTTTTTTCCAATTGAGCTTCAAAATGGCTGAATTCCAGCTCTCCAGCAATCTTCTTCTTCTTTCCAACAATTCAGTTGATATGGTTCATTTGCATGGTTTGGTCAATCTTGCATATATATATATATATATATATCAAGGTGATGTTAATTCTTGGACCATCATCTTCATGTATTTACGTATCTCGAGGTTTATCTAGCGATTCACTTTCAAGCACCTAGCCCACTTACTCCCACTAACCAAACTCAAGTGACACCAAATTAATACTATCATGGTTCCTAGATGTGCCAATGTGTATCTCAAGGACTATCATATGGTTTTCATTTAATTTACTCAAACTATAGGCTTTGATTTATTTGATTTAATCACCTTAGCTTAGGCCCATCATATTACCTATGGTTAATTTTTTTAGCCATCAAAGATTATCAACTTGTGGTCCCACTAACCCTCGACTACCTGACACTCGGTGTCCGACGTCTGTACACGCATATCGAAGTTCACCATAACTTATTGTTTTAATTGAATCAACTTAGTCTATGATCACATTACCCATTTTAATTGATTAACAAGTCCTTTTAATATAAATTAGTTGAGTTTCCTATTGTACCCGTAGTTCGCCTACCCGACACTCGCATTGACACACCTTTCGAGACTAACACCCGTCACACTAACTTGTCCGATATCAACATCCACACATGCAGTGCAATATAATAATAATAATTTTAAACATCACATATACACAACCACCATCCATAAATAACGTATTTATTCGGTTCTCATGTCTGAGTCAACCAAATGGTCCACGTAATGCCGACATTACGGCCATTAATCCCCGAGATTAATGCTAATCCTAGTTTAATTAATTTGGGTCGTTACAATTTTCCCAACTAGGAGAGTTTTTTCCTCGAAATCTAAATCTCAAGTATACTTTTATGTAACTATCCTATCCTCATGTGACCACTCCTCACACCTTGATAGTCCCCTTCTACAGTCCCTTGAACACCTCACTACCCCCATATAAAGGAACGTGGTGTTACTATGAAGACATAGGCGCATGTTGCTAAGGTAGTCAAGATCAGCCTCCCTCTCTTCCAACATCTTCGCAACCTACTCTCAGTTTGATTTCCGTGTTCAAGTTTCTCTAGCCCATTTACCTAACATCAATAATTGTAAACCTCTCGTATCATGTATCTTAACATGATAGTCATAACCAACCATCACATACCATAACAATCCCATGCCATGCCATAACATATCCTTACTCACCATGACAATCTCATGCCATGCTATAATTTGTCCTTACTCGCCATGGCAATCTCATGCCATGCTACGACCTATGACTATTCCATGTCATAACACAATAAACTACCATTGTACCAGTATAATCTACCATCATACCACTATGATCTACCATCGTACCACTATGCATGTATAAACCTTAAACTATAATTATTAAGAATTTAGATTCACGTATCTTGAACCCACTATTGGGACATCTCCCGGCCTAACACAATCACCATATGCACTGGCTCTTGAGTCTGCACTGATGTCACTACTGCTGGAGTCGTCAATCTTTGTGTACAATTCCTCCTTACATGATCCTTCTGACCACATCGCCAAAATGTGATCCTCCATCCCGATCTTGCTCGCTGACTCCCTGACCATTAGCCCTGACCCTAACCCTGACCCTGTGATCTCTAGTCTCTGCCTCCCTGATCCTAAGTCTATCTCTTTAGCGGTGCTGGTAATGTGGATACAACATACATGCTGGATACTCGATCATCATCCCTATGGCCTCGACCATACCCTCTATCCTCTCTATCATCTCGATCTCTCAATCTCTTTTACCCATAGAACTCTGTCCAGTCTGTCTCTTCAACTTAGTAGATGAACGCTTGTCGCTCATCTACATCAAATGTGTCTCATAAGTAAGCATCTATAGTACATCTCTTACGAAGTGTATGTGCTTCGGAGAAACTACGACGTTGGTTATGTCCCCAATCAACCCTCGGATGAAGTAACAAATCTGCAATCTCTCGATGCCTGCGACATCCGTAGTAAACTATATCAGGTACCGTTATCTATCCATATACTGTAACATGACCGACTACCTCGTCTTAATGCTAGAAACTCCATTCTCAGCCTCAACCTCAACCTCACCTCCATGGGTATATACTGATCATAAAATATCTCTCTGAACACTGCCCATGTCGTCGGGGTAAGTATCTATATACGTTGTCCACTACAAAACAATGTCCCCTCTCAACATATGCCCTGATATCCTAGCCTGTATGCTCTCCAGAATCCGTAATAGCTTGTGCAATCTCTCATATGCAATCAGCCACTTCCTAGTTACCTCTGGGTCTCCGCTTCCATAAAAATATCCTGGATAGAACTTGATGAACTCTCGCATCAACTTGCCCTCTATCATAATTGAAGTCTCAAACATGTCCGCCTATACTGGTGTAATAGTCGACGTCTCAATCTATGCTATGGTCCATGTAGCAACTCCTGTCGGAGTCTCCTGTACCACTACATGCGTCCGTATAGTCTGAATAGTCGATGGAAGTGTCGTTGAAGAAATTGTCGTCTCAATCATGCTTTGTACCTAGGCGACGGTGAGTGATGCAATCACTGCTGTCAGTGCGCGCATCATATCCATTAATAGCTCGAACTGCTTATCATGAGCTACGAATCTTGCAGCTACTTCTGAATCAAAACCCTCATCTCTATTCTAGTCACTTGCTGACCAACATCTGTAGTCGGTGGAGTCGGCTAACCATCCATTATGATATGCATCGAGAAACGTGTGTCAGATCACTTTCCATATACATATATATAATATATACAATCAAAAACATAACATGTATTTAATCCCTATCGCTTCCCATCTCAAGTTTACTTCCATATTAAGGTTCTAAGTAAGGATCATCGAGTTTCCACATCTAATGTTTGTTTGTTTAAATTTTATTCTCTTTTCATTAAACTTATCCCGAGGCTTCCTCGAAACCTCAATTTGATACCAAACTATGGTGGCCCCAAATTCTACACCGCCTTGTCACCCCCACGTCGCATCCCACGTCATATATCCTTGCCATGTCATGGCCCGCTTTATCATTGACCCTCGTGACCTAACGAGTTGCTTACACTTTCCAGCTAACCCTAGTTACACTAATTAGTCTTTATATAAGTGTCAATAGTTTAATCAACCAATTATTCAATTTATCAAGATATATTATAATTTTATAGTGGAAATATTTTAATTAGTAACTTATGCAATATTTAACAATCCTAAGTAATGGAAAACCTAGCAAAAATACCATGCATATATCAAGGTGAGATAAATATAAAAAAGTTCCACATATATGTAATCATTGTTCTACAGTCTCCAAAACCCATTAAAAGTAAATATATACATACTAATAACAAACACGAGATGGCGTCGCTATCTCAGAGGTAGTCGCCCAATACCTCTTTCCCTTACCCTTGCTCATTGAAGGATCTGCACTCAATCACCCAATAAATACAGTGACGAGTCCAATGAGTAAATCCTAAAGAGAAGTCCACACAATATTCATGAAATAAAACTAATAATCTACGAGACATGCAATATAACTCTTAGCAATAGTGCGTCATATTCCCATGAATGTAGGCAATAAACGATAAGCAAAAATAGTAGCAAGAAATAAATAAACAGTACATACCAGCTAAACCAGCTAAAAAATAATGCATTAATTAGTAAACATCCGTATAATTACAAGAAAACCCTGACCTACACCAGCCAGTAATCGGTAAATCAAATAGGAACCACGTATATACTTATAGACTTACAGTGACTAAACACCAACTTCGGTTACTGGATGAACCCCTCGAGATGTTATTTCAAGTCAAAGGAACACCGTAAATCCCTCCTAACGTTTGTAAGTATATCCTACTGTTGTCGATACAATCACAAAACACAAGTAACTCATGCAAGCAATTTAACAATAATCAATATACACACACACACCGAATAGGAGTGAAAACCCATGTATGCCAACCAACAGTCACACATGAAATGCAATATTGATAAATTAAAACCATGAATTCTGTAAAGCAATCTCAATGGGTTTATGCACCTCAATCCGCGTTCTGACTTCTCCGAACTCCCGTATCCGACTCAACTAGCTCTCTGACACCAAGCTACGGTCCCTTAATTCCTTAAAGACTAATTTTTCATATTTAGTAGTTTATAGGTGTTTGAGGTAATTGTTAAGTCAAAAAAATTCCAAAACAACCCTTAATTTCCAATTTTTATTTGTTGTTAGCGCTCTATAGGCTTAGTGTAGCGCATTATGTAGTGGTAGCGTGCTAGGGACAATGTGTAGCGTGTTCTGCTATTCTTCATCATGAAAACAATTGCAAACCCAAACGATTAGCGCGCTATCCTCCCTAGGTAGCGCGCTACTTACCCTCTGGGACAAAATTCTCGAATTAATAATTCTATTTTTCCTCTCCAATTTGGCTACCTAAACATTGTTTATACCTTTTTTTTATAAATTAACTCCAAGAACAGTACCTAAACAACCTCGGAACACAAATTTCTTACCAATTTGATCAACATTCAAAAATATGGGTTCATTAGATAGAGGAGATGATGGAGAAGATGATTACCTAGGTTTTACTCTTTACAATTGAACACCAAAATGGCTAAATTCGGCTCTCCAGCAATCTTCTTCTTCTTTCAAGCAATTCAGTTGATATGGTTCATTTGCATGGTTTGATCAATCTTGAATATATATATATATATCAAGGTGATGTTAATTCATGCCCCTTCATCTTCATGTATTTACATATCCCGAGGTTTATCTAGTGGTGCACTTTCAACCACCTAGCCCAACCAAACTCAAATGACACCAAATTAATACTCTCATGGTTCCTAGATGTACCAATGTGTAACTCAAGAACTATTATATGGTTTTTATTTAATTTACTCAAACTATAGGCCTTGATTTATTTAATTTAATCACCTTAGCTTAGGCATATCATAATACTTATGGTTAGTGTTTTTAGTCACCAAAGATTATCAACTTGTTGTCCAACTAACCCTCGACTACCTGACACTCGGTGCCCCACATCTCTACATGCATATCGAGGTTCACCATAACCTATTGTTTTAATTGAATCCACTTAGTCTATGGTCACTTTACCCAGTTTTAATTGATTAACTATTCATTTTAATATGAATTAGTTGAGTTTCTAGTGTACCCGTAGTTTGCCTACCCGACACCCGCGTTGACACGTTTTTTGGGACTAACACCCATCACACTAACTCACCCGATATCAACATACACACATGCAGTGCCATATAATAATAACAATTTTAAACACCACATATACACAATCGCCATCCATAAATAACACATTTACTCAGTTCTTATATCCGAGCCAACTGAGTGATCCACGTAATGCCCGAATTACGACCATTAATCCTCAGATTAACACTTAATCCTCAGATTTAATTAATCCTGGATCATTACACGTTAATCCTAGATTATATTAATATATAATTCAAACTATAATCTAATTTATATATTTTATATATTCATTCAAACTATAGGATCCATTTATAGATATTTATACATATCAACTATATTATATATATATATATATATATATATATATTCATGACTATAAATTCGCCATGCGAGCCAATGGCCAACCTCGGACATGCACTCTATTGTACATCCCACGTGTGTCATTCTCAACCCCGCATATTACCAAGTGCCCACCAATTTTATTAATTATTTAAAATTCCCCGACGCGCTCTAGAGCTCACGGATGCTATGTGTGCACTCTACTTGACCCTATTTCGCGTTGAAATAGTGTATAATATATCAAATAGCCACACGACATACAAAAATGATATTAAAGTTTTACGATCTTTGATCCGTAAGGTGTGGGTCCCACCTTGGATACCTAAATTCCAAATTAAATTTGAAAATATTTAATTAGCCACTTAATCAAATTTATAAAATTCTCGGATGTCATATAGGGGTAGTTACATTGAGAAGCACATTGACGCGGGAATCAGGTAGGAAAGACCTGAGGATGCTAGATTAGGCTAAAAACTAGAGTGTGATGTCTAAATTAAGCCATAGCCTAAGTTAATTGATAAATAAAGTAAAATGCGGCGCACCTAGAGATGTATGTCGGGGTGCAACACATCGATTGTCGGGTAGTCGGGAATTGTTGGGACTACTAATTTGTCAATAAATGTGTCTAAGAACACCAATCATAATGATCGAGTGGTCCTAAGATAACTTAAATTAGATCAAATAATATAGGGTCTATAGTTAGGATGATTAAATATGGACTTTAGATATACATCTAGATAGCCGTAGATTGAAGAAACTAGGCAAGTTGTGTCAAAATTGTACGCCACCAGGAGAGCTAGAAAGTATAAATTAAGGGCTTAAGATATTTCTTAAGATACACGCTCGCACTAAATTACAACAACAACTATAAATATCAGGTTAGTGGGTTTTTTATTCAAAACACATGCAAATCTAAAAATGCTGGAGATAATTAGCTGGAGAATTAGAGAAAATTGGAGATCTTAGAGATCAAGTTGTGGGATCAAACCTAAGGTAATCATTTTCATCATCCTCAAATCTTGAAAATGAGCTCCAAAACTTGAGTTTCTGACCAAAACAAATTTCAAGCTTAGCTTCTGTTTTCAAATAATTCTTATGTGTATTCGAATCAAATTAACATCGAACTTTAGGTTTTTAACAGGTTTTGATGGAAATTTGGTTTTTGGTGATGATTGGAAAGTTGGATGAAAATATGAATTTTCAAGAAATTTAGAAAAATTGTTTTTTTGGTTGTTGTTAATGTTGTTTTAGAGTCCCCATTGAGTGGAGAATGGGTCGAGAAAATTGGGATAGCCATTTGGGGTGTTGAGGACATAATTCTCAAGTCGAGAATTATGTCACCCAGTATGAATATCACATTATCCAGACTGGCTAGCGCGCTATCCAATCTGGGTTCTTAACTATTCTTCGAAATGAAGAACAGTAGTTGATAAGTGTATAATTAGACATCATAAATATATAGTGTTTAGTATGATTTTGAACCATAAAGCTCATTTAGTGGTAAAAATCTCTCATTTGTGTGATTTTTATGTGTTAGGACTCAAAAAGAAGAATTGATGCGAATATTAGAAGAATCGGTCATGATGATCACGGGAAAGAAGAAAACTAAATTCTAGGCCATGACACAAGTTGTATTTCTATGTTGTGGCATAGATTCCAAACTTCACGACCTCGTTTTCATGTTTGTCATAAGAAAATAGTAATCTAGGTCGTGGCTCAAGTTGTATTTCTAGGTTGTGGCTCCTATTTCACGAATGCTAGGCCACGACATCATTTACGACCCGTCTGCAGCCACGACCTCATTTAGTCGAATTTTTATGAACTTCGTTATAGATTTTTTAGATTTTATATAAATATTAATACAGGAAATCAGTGTTCCAAATCTTTTTTTATGAAAGAACATTAAGAATTTGATTTTTTTTCCATCAATATGTCTGGCTAATCTCATCAATCTAGACTGGAGGTAGATCAAACAACTCTTTTGGCATTAAACGTATGTAAGATCTAACTCAATTTAATTTAATTTCTTTTCTTTGGTGTTTTATTCTCTTTAGTATTGCTTGATTAATTAACGATAAACTTTGGTTTAAATCTTGATTTATTGCTAGTGCGTGGTACACATTCATATTTATGCAAGAAGACCAAACAAGTGGCAATAGACCATATTGATTGATTCGACCCTTTTGGGATCAATCAAATACCTTTGGGATCTAGGCTAAATTGAATGCACTAATAATCCGATTGTCTAGGTGTAGTGACTTCACAAAGCTCCATACAATCATTGCATCAAACCCAAATCGCGTGAGTCTAGGGTTGTGTATTTGGTCAGGGAAATAGTCATCGTCGTACCTTGACTATCAAGAATAGGAAGTACGAGGAACCACATACGTTATCGAGTCTATAGCTAGTCTAGAATACCTTTAAATCATATGTTTTATATGGATTGACGACCATGTGGTTGAATATGCCGATTGAGGAAGTTTGAGATACCGAGGGTCTAGGTTGCCTCTCTAATTGATTTCGTTACAAATTATCTCCATTATTTTTGTCCATGCTCCATCTTGTTATAACATGCTATATATTAGCTTTTTTAAGTCCATAGTACGTTTTGTGACTACATATGTGTTCATGCATACTCTAGTTCACGGTTATAACCATCTAGTTAAGTTTAGAGTCGCCTGAAACCTTGTTCAGTGCCTTTGATTGATGATGAGTTACTTAAGCCGCTTATGAGATTTGGACTTTGTTGAAAATTAGGAGAAACATTTAATCTAAAGCATTGTTCGGCATTATTGAGATTACATGTTTAAAGAACTACTATGAGGTTGAGACTTTGTGCTGGATACCAAAGAGAGCATGTGGCCATAATTGTGAAAATGAAAAAAGTTAGATTTCTAGGATGCTAGAACGAGGTGTAACCTGCTCAAGGTGAATCCTATTATTGAAACACTTTTGGGGGAGGAAGTAGGCTATCTTTGGATTTAATCCCTTAGCTTTAAACCTACCCATCATTTTACCGCTAGTTAGCCCATTTGAGCCAAACTTAACTTTTTTTTACTACCTATCATCAAACGCCTAGTCATTAGTCTTATATCCTTTTACTTAGTTGGAAGTTTGATCAACCAAAGTGAAAGAGAGAAAGTGCATGTTTTGGAGTCAAATATACAAAACCTCTAGTTTGAGGGTTTTTTTAGTGAAATAAATTTCCATCGACTTCAAAGAAGAAAAAAAATGATTTAAGCTTTGAACTCAATGAAAATTTCATCATTTTAAGACAAAGAATTCAAAAGGAATAAGCCAAATTGAAGAATCGATGGTTGAAAAAATAAGAGGAATACATTCTAAGAGTGTTATGTTTATCCACGTACACTCCTTGTTTTATCTCTCAATGCTTATAGTAAAGTTGATTTGACCTTTTCTAATATTTACATTTTCCTTATATCATTTCCTTGGTACACTAACACGGCCTCAGTACAACTTTCTTTAAAGACCTATTGATCCTTAACTGTGATAAGTTTACATTAGTGGAGAGCATGGTTGCACTTCTCGCCTATATTACCCTCTTGAGTATTGAAACATGAATTTTCTTTCAGAAATTGTAAACTCGAGTGCTTCAGTGTATAGGCCTAGAAAAATCTTGAGTAGTAAACATTCTTTGTCTTGATTGAGTTTAGTTCTTTGAAGTGTGTTTTCTATTTATATTTGGGCTCCGTTTCTATACCAATCCTAACTCCAAACTTTTTTTAGGGGATTGTTGATTCAGTGGCATTGGAACGAAAGGAAACACAACTAAACTTAGAATCAGGTATAGGATGGGTTATTTGCTATTTAGCTAATAAAGTCATTAAGAGTCTAGTTTGTTTAGTAGTAGGGTGTGTTATCATGAATTCCTTTACTCGAGACGTGCAAAGTCGTTTGGGGGTGTTTGATAATTATATAATTAGATATCATAATATATAGTGTTTAGTGTGATTTTGAAACATAAATCTCTATTTAATGGTGACAATCTCTCATTTGTATGATTTATAGGTGCTAAGACTCAAAATGAAGAATTGATACAAATATTAGAAGAATCAGTTATGGTGATCAATGGAGAGAAAAAATAGAATTCTAGGCCATGACTTAAGTTGTCATAAGAAAATAGTGATCTAGCCTTGGCTTAGGTTGAATTTCTAAGCCGTGGCTCCTATTTCAAAAATTCCAAGCCACAACCTCACTAACGGCCTGACTTGCAGCCTAAAATTAGAAATCCATTTTTTAATCGAAACTTTAGGAACTTCGTTTTGAAATATATTTTTAGGTTTTATATAAATAGTCACTCGGGAAATCATTTTTCCCAACCTTTATTTACGAAACAACATCAAGGGTTTTAGGTTTTCCATCATCATGTTCAGCTAATCTCCATCAATCTAGGTCAGAAGATCTAGGTCAGAAGTGGATCAACTGACTCTTTTGGCATCAAACATATGTGATATCTAATTCAATTCAATTTAATTATTTTTCCTTGGTATTTTATTCTCATTTGTATTGCTTGATTAATTAGGGTTAAACTTTGATTTAAACCTTGATTTATTGCTAGTGAGTCTTATGCATAGGTATTTATGTAAGAATACCACACAAGTGGCAATTGACCATACCGATTGATTTGACCCTTTTGGAATCGGTCAAGTACCTTAAGGATCTATACCAAATCGGATGTACTAGTGATATGATTGTCTAGTTGTAGTGCCTTCATAAAGCCCAATGTAATCAACGAATTAAACCCAATTCACGTGAGTCTAAGGTTGTGTGTTTAGTTAGTGAAGTAGTCATCGTTGTACCTTAACTATCAAGAATTGGAAGTGCGAGGAACCGCATATGTTACCGAGTCCATAGCCACTCTAGGATAACTTTGAATCGCATGCTTTATATAGACCAACTACCATAGGGTTAATTGTTCCAATTGAGGAAGTTTGTGATAACAAGGGTTTGGGTTGCCTCTCTAATTGATTTCATTACAAAGTATTTTCAATTCCATGTCTTTTTGAATTCTCTTAACGTTCGCTCTTAAATCCCCGTATTCCCTTTCTTTTAGAACCTTAAAAAGATTACCAATCTCTATGGGATATATCATTTGCCATTACATGCAAAATAGTTGGTTTGAGGAATTAAATTTTATTGACACATTCGGCGCACATCAAATTTTGGCGCCGTTCTCGGGGATTGGTTTTTTCTTTCTTTGATTTTGTTTTGTTTGTTTATTTATTTATTTGTTTTTTCTATCTAGTCCCTTGTTCCTAACATGTTTGCAGGTAACCCTGCAATGGCCTCCTATTCCCACAACTATGGTTGATTCAAAGACTCATACTATCATAATGTGAATGGGGTAGGTATCTCACATAATGGACATTAATTTTCTAATCAACATTTTTTTGTACAATAGGTCAAAGTTTCTGAAGTTTGTGAGGATTATTCTCATTCCACATAAGCTTGTCCTTACTATCCAAAGTATGAGAATCATCACTATTCTAGTTATGCCGCTATAACCCGATTTTTTGGAGCTTATGCTAAGTCCACAGATTCCTCTACATAAAAAAAGGTCCATATAAGACATGATGAATGACTTGATCTTCAGCCAAGAAGTACCTTTTTCAAAAAGTTGATCAATAATGTCGTGAAGAGAGGTCTATATAAGACATAATGAATGACTTGATCTTCAGTCAAGAACTACTTTTTCAATAAGTTGGTCAATAATGTCATGAAGAGAACCAACAACTTCAACAAAGCACATCCTTGGAAAATATATTGAAGCAATTGATAATTGGTCAATAACACCTAGTTAAGAGCTTCAACAATCTCAGAATGTGAATCCAGGGTTGCAAAATTTAAAAACTCAACTTATTCGAATGAATACCACACTTCAGAATATGATTGATGAAAAAGAGTTGTGTAGTACACAACCAATTTTTTTTTATCCAGAGGGGGAATGTGAGTGCTGATACATTTAAAAGTGTCGAGGTGAATAAGGATACATAAGTGGAAGACTATTGAAGCGAAACAGCGGAGGAACTTGAAGTATTTCAAACTGATCCATACATTATCATTGCACAAGATGAAGATGAAGGAAAATGAGATGAAAATTGACGTCATTTCGGAATGGAGGAGTAGCATAAACAAAGCAAGGAAGACCAACATCTGGTGTTGGTGAAACCACCCACCATCCCATCCATGTTTGTTGAATCGTATGAGGGGGTGGAAGTAAAGGAGCATTCACATATTTTTTACACTGTCGACACCTTTGTGTTGGATGATCATGATGTGAAAGAAATTTTTGTGTTAGAGGTCTCGAATGAGCTCCCAAGTGTGAAGGAAGACGTGCATGTTTCATTGCCAAAAGCTATAGATCCACCATTTATTGTTGATTTCTCAAAAGGAGGGCAGTCACGTGATAAATCACACCAAGTCTAGCTAAAGACTTAAAAGAAAGGCGCTTGTTAGGAGGCAACCCGGTTTTATTTCTTTTATTTCAGTTTCTGTTTTGTTTTTATTTTTGTATATATGTTTAATAAAACCCTAACTTGGTTTTTAGATTTTCGCAGGTGCTATGAATATTTGATGAGCACCAAAAGCACTGGAGCACGAGATTTAGTTGGGACATAAACCAACTTAAGTCGTTGCATTAGCGACGGGTCTTTGAATAGATCCAAAACCTTAGACTTCATTCCGCTATCTTGTTGATCTCACCCTTAGTTGAAAGACTTCGGGCTCCCAAGATTTGATGGGGATTATTTAAGTTAACACCTATACTTATTACTTCTCGTTCTTATTATGATTTTTTTATTATTTCCTTAGTCACCTAGACACGAGAGACCTTTTTTATATTATGATGTAATTTGCAAGATTAGGTTCAACTTCGGACTTAGTAATACTCAAGGATCGAAACTTCTACGTCGCCGTATAATTCACTCTTGTGAAAATCAGAATTAATTCGGAGAAGTTATATTCGTTTCGGAGAATTTTTGTAAAAATTTGTCAACTTAAAGAAGTTTAGAGAATTGTTATTTAAATGAAATGTATACGTACTTTTATTTTATGGAATGCTAAAATAAGCACAATCATAGATTTGTACCATAAAAAATCTATAATTAGTGATTTCAACCTATTTTATTGACATTATTCATCAATATACATTCCACGTGTCTATGGTAGATTGTTCTAAAGATTTTCATCTCTTTATAATTCACACATATATTTACATCATAGATTCATAATAAGCACATTGCAATCCATTGCAAAAATAGGAAAGTACTTTAAATTAGATGAAATGTTTGAGTCAGGAACATTTGATTAAGCATACATTTTAATAACACATAGAACGATGAGTTTCTTCATAACCTCCCCCACCACTTGAACTATGTGAAATGGCTTGCTCTCCGAGATTAAGACAATACTAAAACCATGACATATAGTTATAATAATTGTCCTTATATGACTTGATGTGATATTGACATTATCAAGAATCCATGTTAAATAATATTCCTAATCTTGAATATATATATATGATCCTTATAAGGACTCAGAAAGAAGCATGCCAATGCCTATGGATTACTCGTCGTTAATGGATATGAGCTTGAAGAATCAAAATCCGCATGCCAAGAACGTTCATGCCATCCAATTTCATTATGACTAAATACACCTATTAAAAATAACAAATCAACGACATATGTGGTTAATATGAGCGCAGTAATGATTAATAATCTATTTTTTATATCTTACCTTGAGAAGGAAATTCTGGATAGTCATTAGACTTGCTATAATCCAAAATTGACCTTGTGAAGTAGTAACTTTTGCTTGAAGCTATCTTCAATGCTAATGCTACCAAATGCACTAATCAGAAAATCAACATCATCGATCTCTATATCTGCTTGAGAGTCATGTTTAGGTCTGCGATGTTGATACATACTTCTTTCTTTAGGTTTTGATCTGCACGATCTATGATCCTAATTTTCATGAGTAACTTGATTAAATCGAATCATTTTCCATTGGTCTTCATATTCTTCTGGATATTAATTATCAATGTGTAGGGATTTGAATGGTTTGCAAAGCTCACCATCAATTGCACTTAATCGAGCACAATGGAAAAGTTTGATCCATGTAGCCGACCCTAGTTAATTTGGGACTGAGGCTATGTTGTTGTTGTTGTTGTTGTTATTGATTATCAATGTGCATTTCACTATCACCACCATCAACATCAGTATCACTTTCATCGTTGCAATCATCATTGTTATCATTATCTTATTGTCATCAGATTCATCACTCCTTGAATGTGTGGAGTCGTTTTCATCATTACTACCGCCGTTTGAAATGTGAACACTATTATCATCGTCATTTATCGAATGCACAGACAAGCCAGTTGGGCCCCTAGTGACCTCATTCTCCGTAAACTCATTAACATCAACGTCCATTTTGGTTGCAATATGTGAGTTCGGCCTACCCCTGGTTCATCCATCAAAGGTTATTCTGCTTCTCTTATTAAATCATATAAAGGATTTTCTTCCCCCTTATTAGAAAATATTTTGTTTAAAACAATTGGCTCATACGATAAAACATTCTCCATATTTTCTTTGGTATTTTTTGCATGGAGCCTCATATTGTAGTGCACAAAGACAAGCTTTGTAGTCTTTCATACCCTAGCCTATTTCTTTGTTTTGAATGTATTAAGTCAAATGTGCTCCAATTACGCTCACAAGCTGAAGAAGATATTATTTGTGATAAAATATTAATGGCTACATTCCTCAAGTTTGGATCCTCACTTATAAATACCACTACTCTATTACTCAAGTAAAAAATAAATTTGGATTCAATAAAAATCATAAGTGCAACTAATAAATAATGAGGAAATATATCAATGCTTAATGTTTTTATTTACCTAGATGTGTTTTTTCCATCCACTTTTAGCCGCTCGAGATCCAAATGCCCCAATTGAGTCCCGAAAATATTTCAACTACAAATATAAACATGTATATAGTTTTAAATGTTGATAGATATATTATTAAAAAAAATTAAGCTTATTTAAAACTTACTTTATTCAATGCAGCTAATTGTATTTTTTGCTCTAGTTCTAATTTTCCTATCATTTCATTTAAAGCTTGTTGCAACCTTGGGTTGATGCTCGTATCATCTTCATATTGATACATTGGATTCGAAGAGTAAGCTACAAAAATTTAAAAGAGAATCAATTAAGCGCATTTCTATAAATCAACTAATAATATATTATTAAATTGAATTTAATTGCCAAATATACCAACTTCATTAAGCGGGTGACACAATTGATTTGTCCATCTTTCTTCCATAATTTTTATAATTCAGATATGCTACCTAGGTGAGGTTGCTTCAATTGTCTCTTTCATCAATCTTATTGCCTCGTACAAGACTCCTATTGTGGGTTTCTTCTCACCATCTACCATCCTTAATACTTTGAAAATTGGATCAAGAGAGCTCACTATAGCTCGAGCTTTATCCCAGAAAGATGTTGATGCAACCAGTTCTTCAACTTCTTTCGCTTGTGGAGTTTTACTATAGAGGTAGCTCACCAATTCTCTTGAAAATATATCCCTTAGACCTTGTTTCTTCTCCAAAATACGTTTTAGAGAAATATAATTGGTGACAAATTGAGTGATCCCAAGTCTAATGATAACGCCCCCACATTTTTCTCTCATGAACGCCAACACTCAACCCTGATTGTAAATGTAATTCATAATTTTTCTGGCCTGATCAACAATTTTTTGATTCTTCTATGATTTTCAATATCTTTTAGCATCAAATCGATGTAGTGTGTTGCACAAAGTGTCCAAAATAGATTATATTTGTCCATCATTTTATATCATCTTTCTTGAAAGCAAATCCATTATCAGTTACAAATCCATTATATTTTTCCCACCTTCTTCACAACATCAACCATCAATTTATAAATAAATTTATGGTCCTTCATTTCAGCTGATACATTAACAGTGTTTTGAAATATTGTCTTTCCATCATAATAGACCATGAAGTTAATTATTTACATTCTCGTTTGTTTGGTCCAATCCTCACACATTATTGCGACTCCATATTGTGACCAACTTTTCTTTATACCTGCAATGTAGGTCTACAATTTATCATATTCATCATTTAAAAGGCTATGCATAAGTTCATAAGCTGTAGGTCCCTTAAATCTAGGTCCACAATTTGTTATTTCATCTATTGAAGCTTGATAATAGGAGCCGTTAGTAGCAACTTGTACTGGAATGCTACTATAATAAAGTAATTTTGATAACACCCTATTGACTTTTTTCTCTAATGAGCTCCCTGGTGTCAAGATCAAACGCCTTTGATTAGCATCTGAATTTCTAAGGGAATCAGGGTATACTTTTCTTACACTTGCAAAATGCGCGAGGCTATCAACATCCATTGGAGAATTTGTTGTCTCACACTTGATGAACACATAGATTCACTTCAGCAAGCTTCTTGCCCTCAAATGGGATTTTCAAATCTAAGTTCACTTGAACTCCCCCTGCTTCATGAGTTGAAGGACCATAGTTTGGGCTCGCCATGCATGTTAAATTTGTATTGTTGTTCAACTTCCTATCTCTCTTCAATATAATTCCTTACAGCCATTCAATGTAGTGCTCTCTCATAATTGGCGGTGTAATTCGAAGGATAAACAACAACAAAAACAACAACAACAACAACAACAACAACAACAACAACAACAACAACAACAACAACAACAATAACAATAACAACAGCAACAACAACAACATCATCATCATCATCATCATCATCATCATTATCATCATCCTCAAGATATCTTGGAGGTTCCATTGAAGCATCAGTAAATGCTTTGTGTTTTTTTTCCTTTTCAATCCTGTCAACTAATTTTCCATGCAAATGTATTTGCATTTCATCTCGAACGGACTTTGAGAAATTTGGATACGTTTTAACATTTTTGATACCTCCTATAAGATGTTCTTCCAATCTTGACACTCCCCCGATTTGATTTCTTGTTTGCAAAATTTACAATGTGCTTTTTGGTGATTATCATTAATAGCATCTTCATATTTCTAGTCGATATCTAAATCTTTTTGAAAAGGCATTCCTCAACAAAATGTATCTGCATATACTAATATTATATATTGCATCATGAATATAAAAAGATTGTCGAAAAAACTAAAACTTTTCTTTTTTAGACAAAATGAATGAGTAATTTTTTTGGTTGAAAAAAAAATTACACTAATATTCGAAAACAACTATATACTCCACAAAAAAAACAACTACATACTAATATAAAAAAAACTTTGTATGTATGTATATATACAATATACCTAAATGATTAAATCATAAAAAATATGTTAGAATAAGTTTACAAGTTGTTAACTTTTTTAATAAGTTTAAAGTAGTGTTTGTAAAATATATATTTTTTAACTACAATACATACTTTATAAGTTTGTTTGCATGCATACTATAATAAGTTTTTTAGGGTTTTATGTTTGTATTTTGTATGTATATTGTATAAATAAATAATTTTGTCTATATTTATAAACTATTTTTTGGCCTTACAAAAAAAGTATACTATATTCATTTTTTTGTTTCATTTTCATATTTTTTTTGGTGAGCAATACACAAACTACATATCCCAAATATTAAGTAGATTTAAAAAAAAAAACATTGGTTTGTAAGTTTGTTTGACCAAGGCTTAATTCATCAATTATAAAAATGTGCAAATGTGAGTCACTCAGTTTGCGCTGATTAATTAAAAGGCTAAAACTTCAGTTTAAAGTCACTAAAACTTGCTTGTTCAATAATTTGCCATAGGAACCAATGATGCAAGACTAATAATTTTCATTAGTCATCTAAAAGAGGATCTAATTTGCTTGCTAATACTTCAGTCATTCCTTGGTGGACCAGGGACTTCTCTTCCAGCTACCTTGATATCCACTTTCACGTAGAGCAATATACAACACACTTTATCATCAAGACAAGTATAAAGAACCCACAAGTTGACTATCTACACAACTACAAAAGATATCACATAAACAACTCTGAGTTTGGAAAAATAACTGCAAGAGATATCACACACACAACCGAATTCAAGTTTATCTCAATTCTCAACTAAACTGAATAGCAGAAAACTGCTTGCATGAAAAAGAAAAAAAAAAGACCTGCCATCTATTCTCGACGCTTTCCCACAGCACCACAACTGACTTAAATCTCCAAACGTATTAAAAAAAATAATTTAAAGTCACTAAAACTTGCTTGTTCAATAATTTGCCATAGGAACCAATGATGCAAGACTAATAATTTTCATTAGTCATCTAAAAGAGGATCTAATTTGTTTTCTAATACTTCAGTCATTCCTTGGTGGACCAGGGACTTCTCTTCCAGCTACCTCGATATCCACTTTCACGTAGAGCAATATACAACACGTTTTATCATCAAGACAAGTATAAAGAACCTACAAGTTGACTATCTACACAACTACAAGAGATATCACATACACAACTCTGAGTTTGGAAAAATAACTGCAAGAGATATCACACAAACAATTGAATTCAAGTTTATCTCAATTCTCAACTAAGCTGAATAGCAGAAAACTGCTTGCATGGAGAAGAAAAAAAAAGACCTGCCATCTATTATTGACGCTCTCCCACAGCACAACAACTGACTTAAGCATAACATACCAAACCAGGCGGCCTTTCAAGCACCTGCAGCAGCCTTTCATGGAGTTGTGATGCTAAGGAAAGATTATTTTTATATTGTTCAGGAATTTCTATTTTGGTGTTGTTTTAAGTTATAGTAGGTATATTATCATGTCTAGTTCATCAACAAATTCGTTCCCGGAATTTCAGGCACCAAACAACCATGTGTTTCCTATGTAGATTAAAAAAAAATCAAGAACAAAAAAAAGGAATTTTTTTATTTGAGGAAAAAAAAATTGCACCAAATGATTAAATCCAAATAAATTTAGTGAGATATATGCAAAGAGGGGAAACATAACCATATATCAAGTCGGGTGTAGCTTTATAATGAGATATATGCACTAATGGATTCGGGATTATGACTTCCAATCCTCTAAATATGCACAAAAAGAAGTATCAATCTAAAAGTCATGCGAACAACTGCAAAAGTTATCTACAAAAGCAAAAATATATTCTCAAAAGTTACACAAACAACAAGAAAAATACCTAAGTATCACCAAGCTGCTCATCTCTCGTAAGCCACATTTGCATCTCTCGCTCAACATTGTCCTGTTGTTGTGGTGGATCGGCGGGATCTATTTGCGGCGGTTGTTGCTGGTCATGAGGTGGAGGTGGTGGTGGTGGTGGTGGCTGTTGCTGAGATAGGTCTGCTCCATCCATGGTCATCCCAAATTGCTGATGCATAAATGCCATAACCTTTCGTAATTGCTCGGCAACGATATCAAGCTCTGCATATGGCATCATCTCCGGCATCTGGGACGTGCTAGCACCAGGATCTGCATATCTCCTTTTCTTTCTCCCTAAAGACCCGAGACCGTAGACACGTCCTTTGGGACATTCACCCGCCATATTGAGGTACACCACCTCATCGTCCACCGGCTGGTCCGGTGTAGCCTGGGTCAGCTCCAGACGTCTCCTCTGGAGCTTATCCTGCATGGATCAACAATAAACAACTTACATGATATGCTTTAAAGTAAGCTTAATACTATTTAACATTTCACTTCTATACTTACATAAAACCGCTCTGATCTAATATCGATGAATGTCACCCCGTCGTGATTTACGGTGTGGAGATGCAAATACAATTCATTCACGGTAGGTGGCGTCTCGGATGTATTAGTCTGCATACAGGACCGGTTATAAATTCAGCATAAATATGTCAATTAGTAGTAGGTCGGCGAACTCATATTCGCCAAACACAAATCAATTGCATAGTGAACAAGTGTATAAATGTAAAAAATAAATTAGAGTGTAAAAACACTTACCGGTCTTTCATTGGTAGTCATAAAAGACACCGAACCACCACCGTGCTTCGAGGGTCCAGTCCCAAGTCCTTCGACCTCAGTGTTCCTATTCGTTGACGCTTGCCTAGACCTGGCAAGAAAGTCCTCGCTCTCCCAGTACTCCAAGTATCTTCTCCATACCTCATCTGTAACAAAGTTTGGCTGAACACGATTCTTCTTTAACTTGTGCATCAATGCGGTGTACCTTGTGCCTACATGCATGTCGTACACCGCACGAATGAGATCCTCGTGAATCGCATCATCCCATCTAAAATATACCTATAAAATGGCTATTGCAATTGTTATGAGACATTGAAGAACTAGTATAAATTCTAAGACATTTATTAGTCCTGCGTACCTTCCATTGGCGCCAGTAGTGGTCTTTATGATGATTCGGTACTGACTTCCAACAATACCCTTCTGGAATCATCCATCTTTTGAAAACTTTTGTCATCCTCCGTGCACAAGAATGAGAAAGATGCAACTCCCTGTGTTCCATTAAAATGCATAACATCTATAAAACTTTTTTAATAATTTACATCGATAATTAGAAGTACATGTATGAATCGAATACAAACTTACGTACTATTGGCAATCGGTGTGATCGGGATCCGCTGCACGCGAGGGGGCTCAGTCCCTGTCCTCTGAGGTGCCCGCGGAGGGCCTGTCACCTGCAAGCCTGCTCTGTCATCATAAAATGGGGATGCTGCTGGTGATGCGGTGGCTGGAGGTGCAGGCCTCGTCGGTGCGGGAGTGTCATGTCTCGATGTCGGCGATGGTGACTACAACAGGCAATTTGGTATAGTTCTTGATGACGATGTTGATGGTACAGGCGACTCGGACAGTATGGAAGGCGAAGGTGACGTTGAATGCAACTCATGCTCGAGTGAACGAGAAGTCAGAATCGATAATATAGGAATCGACCCACGACCTCGACCGCCACGACCTCTTTGACCCCCTCGTTTGGCCTGACCATGAGGCCCAGTCGGTATTTCGGTTCCAAAGGTCTATGCTGCACCTCTTACGATTGGACGATGTCCCCCTAAAGGTATCCTTCGAATGCCCCGAGGTAATGTGCGCCCTCGAAGTGGGGGGTGATCACTGCCCACCATGAAACCTAACAAATACTGTCAATGCGAACATTTACTGGTTGGACACCAAACACAAATCTTCAAATGCAAAAGATATGTGTCGTGACTTGTGAGTGAACTTGCAGTTTAAGTACATACATGTGTTGTGACTTGTGAGTGAAATTCTAATTCTTATTTTTTGCTATAGCAACCAACCATGTGTGTTATGTAATATATGGAATAATAAAGTTGTCCTTGAAGATAGAATCCGTTTTTTTTTTTTTAAATGCAAGGTCAGAATCTATTTGAATCAACATGTATTTAATATTTATGTACATATCTCCATTGGACTTGGAACAAAAATTATATGCACTGGAAAAATGGAAATCTAATTAATAAACAATATTTGAGGAGAAAATCTACAAAAAAACAACTTTTAAAAAAGCAAATACAAAATAAATTATCATTAGACAACAAAAAAGGGAATATATATAGCTAAATAAAGTTCCAAAAAGGAACTGTCACTTTAAATTTCATTGAAACCATATTAATTAGGATGTTAAACCTCTTTATTCTCCATATTCCTTTAGTACTAAGTTGTCTGCCTTTGAAGGAAGACCTTTCTCTGATCTAACTCTCTATCGTAGCACTTTGGGAGCCTCGTAATATCTTACCTGCACAAGGACATTAGCTTCATTGTCAACAAGCTAAGTCAGTTCCAACAAAGTCCCACTGATCTTCATTGGGCTGCTGTGAAGAAAGTTCTTCGATTTCTTAAGTCTTCACTTTCTTCTGCTATTCGTTTTCTTCCTGCTTCTTCATTGGCACTTGAAGTATTCACTAAGTCAGATTGGGCTACAAATTGTGATGATTGATGTTCTACAAGTGGTGTTTGTGTTTTTCTTGTTGAAAATCTCATTACTTGGTATTATAAGAAGTAGTTCAATGTGGCTCGCAAAAGTACTGAAGCTGAATATCGTGCATTAGCCTTAGTGGTGATTGATATTTTGTGGGTTTCTTCTCTGCCGAAAGAACTTGGATTTCCTTTTCCTTCTTGCCCTGTTATGTGCTATGATAACACCAGTGCTAAGTCTTTAGCATTGAACCCCGTTTTTTCATGCTCGGATTAAGCACATTGAGGTTGATGCTCATTTCATTTGGGAAAAACTTTTGGCTGGATTTTTAGAGCTTTGCTATGTTCCTACAGAGCATCAGTCCGTTAATTTTCTCACTAAAGTTCTGGCTGGTCCAAGGTTTTAGTTTTTATTTTCCAAATTGAACTAGATTTGTTCACCGAGGTGAAAAATATGGGCATTGAGAGACCCTCATAGTCAAAGTCACATTGACCAGTAGTACTTTGTGTGGCATGTGTCGTGTATTTGGTAACAAATTATTGTTAATCAGTTTGAGTGGTTAAGCAGTCTATTAGAGTACTATTATCTCTAACAAATCTTGTATTAATAGTGTATGAACAATGTATTTGTTGTTGTTGAGAAACATTTTTGTGAAGAATTTTTCTTCCATTTCTCATTTTTTCTCTTTTTCAATCACTGATTTAAATTTCTCTCCTGACATTGCTAGAAAAGGGGGTGGCTCAATCTTCAGTGCAACTAGAATTGTTATTGGGTCCATAGTTGATTACTAAAGGAAAGACAGAGAGATAGAGGAAAGGAGGACTTAATTAGGCTTGCACAAAACAAATAGAGGGTCTTAGTTCGCAAGATGGTGGATAGTGCATTTCGGGGGTAGCCTGCTGGTAATAGAAGTACTAGTACCCATATCCAAAATAGTGTGAAATACAAGAAGACTGTATGTACTACATCTTCCAGATTGCAACATGAAATTGGAACAGAAATCATCCCCATCATGAAACCTTTTCACTTGTAGAAACATATCGTAATATTAATAATTAATCAATATCAATAATCAATTAGCATTTAAAGCAAATTCATTTCCCATTCTTGAGAGAAACATAAATGGCATAACCCCATATTTTTCCTTTATTAGAATGAATTATACATTCATTTGTGCTGCAAAAGGACAAGGTAAGGATCTTTGCACGCACTCCCAAAAGTAAAACTATATATGTACACAAAAAATGAGACTATCTTTTTGTTCCAAAAAAAAGGCCTAAAGAACATGAAAGCAGAGATTGTCGTTCGATGTAAGAAAGGTATATAAAATTCACGTAACATCGATCAAACGTTGACATAACATAGACATACATTATTCGCTATCATCTGTTTCAAATTCACTCTCATGACTAGAAGTTGATGATTCTTCTTCCGAATCATCTCCACTATCAACAATGAAGTCATTGTCTTCTTCACTTGGACCCGCTTCAACAATGACTCGAGTCCCATTTGGATCATCCAGATTGTTGAAATCCTGAATTGCATCGTCGACTACGCACGTGGTGGGTAGGCCATCTTGGAATGCAATCTCTGCCGAGCCTTGGTCATTATCGTCTTTGCTCGTTTCCTCGTCAGCGAATTTTGGTTGACAGCGACAAACTGCTAGCCATTCTTGTCATTCGTTCCTCAAAGAAAGGTACGAAAGATAGTACACTTGAGTGGCTTGCATTGCAAGGACAAATGGCTCGTAGTTGTTATATCGTCGACTTCGATGAACCTTTACCAATTGAAGTGTTAGGTGGGTCCTCACATCATGATTCAGTGTAGGGTCATACCATTCACACTTAAACAAGACCACACGCTTGAGGCCGGTATATTCAATCTCTACAACCACTCGCAGTACTCCATAATAGTTATGGGAAACATCGGCGTAGTTAGAACCCTTCACCAAAACACTGCTACTCTGGGTCGATCTATTAACGTCATATGTTGCGGAGTGGAACTTATACCCATTCACTAGGTAACCAGGGTAGATAGTACAAGATCGACTAGGACCAACCGAAAAATCAACGAGCGTCTCGTCTATGATAGAATTCCAAGCCTATTTACGAAAAATTAGAAATGTAATAAGAAACATTACTTATCAAAGAAATTTATGAAGCGATAACCTACAATAGTAATAACTTTACAAATGTTTGAAACCATATGGGAAAGTTGTGCTCTAGACTAGTATCGACTTACGACTCCCCCATTGCTTGAGTGATTTCATCGATGAAGATCCTAGAAGAAACGAACATCTAAATATCATGTCTTAGTAAAAAATGAAATATGAATGTACTGCATTATTGAATGAAACTGACGGACATACTGGATGTAAGGAGCGATCACTGGACAATTGAGCAGTATGTACGAATGAGCGGCATTATACTCCTGCTATGTTAAGTACCGCTCATTTGACTTGCCCATGGGTCGACCAAGATAAGTGGAAATTGAGAAATTGCCCACAAAATGCGATGTGGGCCCGACACTGCCATCGTCATTTCGTTGCACTTTTTCATGCAACGTAAAGACGTGATCTTCAAAGTAGTAAGAACAAAACGATGTGACTTCTTCGACCAAATAAGCATTACACATCGAGCCCTCTACCTTCGCTTTGTTCCGAACATTGTTTTTCAAATGTTTAAGGTACTTATGGAAGTATAGGAAATGTTGATTTAAAACTTATTGAATGGGAAAATAGTTTAAAGGGCTCAAGATATTACCTCTCAAATGGATACATCCATCGAAATTGACTGGGACCGGCCAGACGGGCCTCGTAGGCCAAGTGGATTGGTAGGTGTTCCATAGAGTCGAAGAAGCTTGGAGGGAATATTTTCTCCAACTTGCAAATGATTTTTGATATTTCAGACTCTAAGACCTCCATATCTTTGAGACTGACACATTTCGCAGTTAGGGATCGGAAAAAAAAGGCTTAGTTCGCTAATTGCAACCCAAACCGGGTTTGGGAGGACTTCTTTGAATTCAATTGGTATCAACTGTTGCATGAAAATATGACAATCATGACTCTTCATGCTGAGCATTCGCAATTTCTTTGGATCCACACATCGACCAAGACTCGAAGCATAACTATCAGGAAAACACAACTTCTCAACCCACTCGCACAATTTTTGTTTTTTTTTTATGTATCAAGGGCATAGCATCCAAGGATGTAAGTATTTGTCGTCGAATCAATGTGTAGAGAAAGTCGGTGACAATATTCATGAATATCTTGTCTCGCTTTCGCATTGTCCTTACTCTTGCCCGATACACACATAATAGTGTTGAATATGTTGTCAAAAACATTTTTCTCAATGTGCATGACATCTAAGTTGTAGCGGATCAAGTTTCTCTTCCAATACGGCAAGTCCCAGAAAACGTTTTTTTTTCTCCATCCCGAATTCTTAGCTATCCGCACATTCACAGAATCAGCTCCGATTTCTGTCGCCTTCATCAAGCCAAACGATTCAATTTCGGCCGAAATTTCTTCACCAGAACGCAAAGCGGGAGGTTCGTCATTTAAGACCATTTTGCCTCTAAGAAATTTTTTTTTGTCTTTCCTGAATTGTGATGCCTTCGCCAAGAAATGACGGTGACAGTCGAACCACGATGTCTTTCCACCATTTCGCAATTGAAATGCATTTGTATCCTCCATACAATATGGACAAGCCATCTTACCGTGTGTGCTCCAACCGAACAACATGCTATACGCAGGGAAATCACTAACAATCCATAAAAGGGCCTCTCGCATAAGAAAATTCGTCTTTGTGGACACGTCGTAAGTAATCACCCCATTGTTCCATAAATCTTGCAACTCTTTCACAAGCGGCTGAAGGAACACGTCAATTTTTTGTTTTGGGTTGGTCGGTCCAGGAACGATAACCGTTAAGAACATAAACTCAGATTTCATGCACATCGACGGTGGAAGGTTGTACGGAGTCAAAATTACGGGCCATGAAGAGTACGATTATCCTGAAATCCCAAATACTTGAAAACCATCAGTGTACAATCCTAAACGAACATTCCGAACCTCGGCGGCAAAGTCTTTGTTGACATCATTAAAATGTCTCCAAGCTATTGAATCAGAATAGTGTTGCATAACATCTTCTGGTGAGGAATGTTCTCCATGCTATCGCATATGCTCTGCCGTTGACTCGGACGCATACAATCGTTGCAATCGAGGGCCCAAAGGGAAGTAGTACATTTTTTTGCAAGGGCGTTTTTTGGTGTTCCGGCCACGACCTCGTCGCTATGCAATGTAACTTGATTTCCTACACAATTTACATGATGTCAACTCAGAATCCACTCCCCAATAAATCATACATTAGTCCTCACAATAATCTATTTTCTCAACAGGTAGACTTAGACCTCACATTAGTCTTTTAGTTGCATAAAAATTTTCAACCAATGAATTTTCATTTGGCAAACAATCCTTCATGAATTTTATGATTTCATTATACCCTCGTTGAGATATATGATGTTCTAACTTGATCGCAAGTAATCTTGCCATTGCGGACAACGTTGTCATGGTTTCGCAATCCGGCCACAATTGTTCGCTACTAGCCTCTATCATGTCATATAGTTGGCGTGCTTGGGGGTTTGGTGATTCTTCCACGTGATTCCAATTGAAACTTGGACCTGCCACGTTGTGTAGCATCTCGCGGTAAGTTATCGGATTAAAACCTCCCACATCAATATCATCAATATGGTTATCCATTTGGTAGAAGTTGTGCGGGCCTTCATCTCCGTTCTCACCATGTTCGTACCAACAGTGATATTCTGAAACAAATCCATACCTACATATGTGGTACTCAACCGCTTCGACGTCCAAGTATGGTACAAGTCGACATTTCTTATAATTGCACGAACATCTAATCTTCCTTTCACTTTGGTATGTAGGACAATGTTGCTTAGCAAATGCTATGAATTCTTTAACCTTCGGCGCAAATTCAAATCGAACGAAGCCGTCGTCGAGACGGTTGTACATCCAGTCTCGACTTGTAGACGACATTCCTATTGTAATTGTGCAATTAAATTAGTCAACTAGTTTCATACTTTCCGACGGTACATGGCTACTTGTGTGTCCAACTAACACAATTTATTAGAAGGGGAAATCTGAGAACCTACCTAACTACATGAACAAAAAGCTTTGCTTTTATGCATTGAATAAATGTGGTTGGAAACAACTTTCTTAATACCTAGCTCCGTACATGACTGATACCAAACAGAGTATGATACTTGGTTGTAAAAATAAAAGCAACAAGGAGTTCAAAAAAATAAATAAATCATAAGTTATAAGCGGCATACAAATACCACATAGTATCAAAGCTCCTAGTACTTGTTCACTCGTACCTCCTTAAGGTTAGAGGTTTATTCAATTCTCTTGACATTTTATGTGAAATAGCAACATTAACTCAAAAAGTAATCATAGTTTTTTAAACCCTACCTAGTAGTAGAAAATATATAATTGTTGGTACTATTCATCTATATCTACTCTATTGGTAGCTTTATCTATACACATACATATACACACTAGTGAATCAAATATAGTAGAAAATACATGAAAAAATGTGGCATAACAATATCAAAGAATGTAAATTAAAAAATAAGATTTAGCACAAAACCTTACCTCTCCAGAGCAATAAGAGCAATATAACGCAATCCAGACAAAGCACGTTGCACTTCGACTACGAAGGATTTATCGCTTCCGTATAGCTCGGCCACTTCCCTAACGCTACTCTGCATCAAAACCAAAACCCAAAACCAAAACAATTCAACGTCCTTGGCGCAGCAGAAATAGCATGCTATGTGCCCATTATTGTAGTAAAATTAATTTTCGAGAACACACAGCAAAAAAAATAATATATGCATTTCAGGAAACATATAACCTTATAAGCATAGAATAAATGCTCGATCAGATCACTTGTTCCAACAGATACAAATATTGATATCACTCTTCGATTTTTTAACGCATTGTGATATGCCCGCGTATATCTTAATTCCTAGCTTACGGGCTCCAACAATTGTCTAGCGAATGCATATATCAAAAAGTATGTCAACCTATCACTACCATCCTTTTGTTATTCAAATATAGCTAAACAACAGAAACGGAGATAAACTGAGAAAATTATGGTACTTCAAGAAATTGAAATCTAGAATATATGATTTCTTGATGGACAAATAATGGCATCGACAATTCAGAGATTGAAATTAAGGACCACCAGCACATAAAAAAGCAAGTTTCCGATTGAAAGTTCTACTCATGAATGATAGACCACACAGATTCCAGGATACGAGTGGCATTAAGTGTCTTTATTATAAAAGTTTAAAGACAAAGCAATCAGCCAGAGACTCACAAATGAGTTATCCTAATCACAATGGGAAGCATAAATTTATCTTCTATTCAAGCTGAGATACAAAAAACTGAGAATTGAAAAGCACAAAAACAACCCCTTTTTCAATCATATTTCCCTATCATGCATTTTTATATTTTCGTTTCATTCTTTTTTACTCTATTTTCCTTTTTTTTATAAATGTTTCGTTGATGAAAGAAGTCTCGACCTCGTGTGGTTATGCAAATCGCCCCCACAATCATCACCTCCGATACGTGCCTCCAAACTTCTTCCGGAATTGTCAAGATAAATGAATTATGAGAATAAAATACACGCGAAAATGAACTAAAAACACATTGCGGCCGCTTACAGTATTGGCAGCTCGAAAACCAGTGAATGCATGTTGCTTAATGGCAACCAAAGCTCCCTAAACAATTTTCAGAACCTATCTCCAGCATGACATCTAAAATTGTGCACAGTTGCAAACAATCTCCGCTAAACGATCTACATTTCAAATCATATCAAACCAATTTAATAATGTAAGACCAATATTCAGAAAAAAAAAACAAGGTAATCACATAGAAACCCAATGAAAAAAAAATGGTTTTTTTTTCTTCAATCAGTCCTATTCCTACATAGTATCAAAATCTAAACTAATAAACCTATCATTCAATCTAAATTGAGTTTTATCATTTTTGTTTTCTCAATTAGTCCTATATAGTATCAAAATCTGAACTAATAAACCTATCATTCAATCCAAATTGACATAAATAGCCTTCAAACAAGAAAGATATGAGTAATAAATGAGTCATTGATAATAATGAGTAATTAAGTCTACAACTCCTAGAAAATAACTCATTAAGAGGGGTGATGAAGAAATATCTCACATTTAGAGTGTAAGTTAAAAGATAACTTACCTGAGTGACTAAACAAAATTAATTCCCAACTTTCTATAAATTATCTTTGGAAGGTAACTCCATCCAAACCAAACAAACTCATTTATTTGCTTTTTGGTCGTTAGCGGGAAAACCATACCAAAGTAACATGCCAAACTCTCCACAATAGCGCCTCGTGTTTGGGTTCCAGCCACTGCTCTGTCGCCGCGTGTCCCCTTCCCACCACTGCTTTTATTTTCAACTTCCCCATCTTTTCCTTTCTCTCCTCCTCCTCACTTTTACTTTACTTTACTTTAATGAACGAATCCTTTACACACCCCCCCCCCCATTCAATTAGTTACGCCAGGCCACTTAATTCAAACATGAAACCCCCATGGCAAACCAAACCAAACCAAACAAAAAAACAAAACATTAAGTACCCCTACCTAGAGGAGCTACCTAGCCCGCCCTTTTCCTTCCTAAAAATACCACTTGCCCCCAATTGAAGCCTTTCGTTCCATAACCCACATTTTCATCGATCATCAATTCTTCTACATTAATCTTCACAGCTCTCTCTCTCTCTCTAACCGTCCACTTATAACATTAATTGTTTAATTGAATTCCATGCATTTTGATTCGGTGAACAACAAATTAATTCTTTCTTCTATGCGTTCCATAACCCACATTTTCAAACTTTCATATATATATATATATATATATATTCCTCTGTTCTAGCCTACCTACTAGGTTTGTCTTGACTTAATAATAAGCACTAGCGTTAATTCAGTGAACAACAAATTAATTCTTTCTTCTATGCTCTCCTCCTATCTATATACCATCAAATCAAAACTAGGCAATCCTTAACTAATATAATTCTTCTTTTCATACCTAGATTAATTGGGTATTGAGGCGCTGTTGTGGTTGTGGTTGTTGTTGTTGTTGTACCTACATACAATTACAGAGAGAAGCGTGAGAAAGACACGCAATAATTAACTTAATTGATTTCGACAAAGTGAACTAGCTAACTTAAATCATGCATGCCACTAGTACCTTAAAGTGACCACAATTGATTTTGACAAAGTGATTTTTGAGATTTTTAATGGGCAAGTTGCTGTGATGAACAAGCTAGCATAACCACTTAATAATCTCCTTGATCAAACAATTCCTTGCTTGCCGGTAAGAAATTCGAATTGTGCATTGCGCATAGAGAGGGAGGGAGAAGGGTAACCGAGCTGCGGACTAGGTGTTACCTTGACTAGTTCGGCGACGTCTTAGGGTGGGGCGTAGGTCGGCGATGGCTTAGGGCTTCTGAGGCTCCAATCTCCGGCAGCCGGTGACGGCAGAGCCGACGGCCTCGTCGCTGCCGCAATCACAGCGACGACGGAGATTTAAGGTTTGGGAGAGAGATTTTGGTGAAAGAGAGAGCTGGGAAACGTCGGTCCGAGAGCGGTGAGAGAGGGAGAGAACGTCCTCGACGAGCTGAGCGCGGTGAGCACAGAGGGACCGGAGACCAGAGAGCAGTGAGAGTGAGAGAGAGCAAAGAGCGGTGATCGGTGACCGGCGAGAGCAGAGAGCGGTGACCGGAGAGAGAGCAGAGAGCCGATTAGAGCCGATGAGAGTGAGAGACCAGAGCGCAAGCAGAGAAGTGAGAAAGAGAGTTGAGAGAGACGACTGTGTTTTTCATTTGGACGATCGATTTGGGGGCTAGATCTAAGCACGCACGAATCTCGAGATTTGATGAATGGTTATAAAAAAGAAAGTTTTGGTGGGAATGTTGGCGTCATTATTTAGAGACGGAATTTAATTCTGTCTCTATTTCCGTCTCTGATCTCTCTCTATTCTGTCTCTGAATTAGTCCGTCTCAATTCCGTCTCTAACTACTTTTTCTTAGCAACGGAACTTAATTTCGTTGCTTATTCCGTTTCTAAATAGCATTTTTCTTGTAGTGTGTGGTCAGATAACAAAAAGGGGATGGATTCACAATTATATTTAAATACCTTGGATTATATTCTTCGTTTAATCTTTTGGATTATAATGTATTTGATCTTTATACGTGTAATAGATAATGTGGGATTTACTTATCTTTCATTATCAAATTTTTATAATTGGATAATGACAGGTTCTAGCATGGACAAGGGAAAGGGAAAGCTTTCTAACTAAATGTGACTTGCTTAGTTCTTTTTATCTATATATATATTATTTTTTAATATAAAATACTATATGAATGCGTTTTTGGGTTTGTGTGTGATTAGGATCTCTTTTGAAATTGTTATAATGATTTTATGATGGAGTAGAATATTGTGGAGCTAAGGTAATGATAGTTTAAAGATTTTAAGATTTTGAGATAGGTTAGAATGAATAAATAATTTTTATGAATGCAATATATATTGTTACGGGGTGAATTGTGAGTCATTTGGCATTTCCACCAAGCTGAGCAGGTTTTTTTGAAGATTTTTGAAGCTTGAGTATTTCGGTGTAAGGCTTAAAAATAAAGGAGGTTCTGTCGAAAAACGTTTACAAAAATTTTGAGGTTAAAAATTCACTTTAGAATCCAATGTGGTTAATAAATTTGAATAATTAATGATTATAAGATTTTAATCTTAATTGTTTGTTGATGGTGAGGTCACTACAAAAAAACAGCAAATCAGCAACGGAATTAGAAACGGAACTTATTTCCGTTTCTAAATCAGAAACGGAATTAGAAACGGAATAAGTTCCGTTTCTAAATGTAACTGATTAGCGACGGCCCGAAAGGGAAATATTCGAGAGACGGATTTGAGACGGATCGAGACGGAATTAGAGACGGAATTAGAGACGGAATTAAATTCCGTCTCGAAATTTGGCGCCACCATTCCCGCCAAATTCTTCATTTCTTATGGCCGTTCATCATTCCTCGAGATTTGTATTTTGTCGATCCCGACAAACCTCTTCTCCTTCCCGCACCCCACCCCCCCGCAACAAAACACCAAATCCCCAAATCATTCCCACGAAAAAACCCCAAAAACCTAAATCCGTCTCTCCGTCTCGTCGCGCCGGTCGATCGTCTCGTCCCCGAGACGTCCATCCCGTTCGATCGTCTCGTCTCTCCGTCTGGTCGTGCGAGCCGGTCTCTCTCGGTGCTCTGCTCTGCGTCTGTCTCGCGCGGTGGTCTCCGTTTCTCCGTCTGGTCTCTACACAGTGCTCTTCTTGTCTCTGGTCTCGCCGTCTCTCTGGTCTCTCCGTCTCGTCGCGCCGGTCTCCGTCATCGCCGATATCTCTCGCTCTCTCTGGTCTCTGATTCGGATCCGGTTAGCAAGGAATTTGTAGTTTTGGAGTCTTACTACAATCTTCATTTCTTATTTGTTTTTTATTGTTCTTTATAATGCAGGCAACACTCATGATCAAGAGCTCTTCAGCTTTCATAGAGATCATTCACCTTTTGACGGTTTTGAGGAAGTACTGAACTGCTTGGCATTTTCGCTAAAAATTTGCGTACAATCGTCGTTGGCGTTCTAGTCCCCTTGTTTATCTAATTTAAAAATTTATGGAATAATCCGTCGGGTGACATGAGAATTATTTAAGTTTCCGCTATGGTTCATTTGATAGTTCGATCTTCTAGTAAACATCGGAGTTGAAGGCAAGAAGCTATTTTATCTAGAAAGATTTTCCAATTTAAATTAAGCATGCGGAGACTTCATAAATTTCCATCTATCAATAAATATTTGGGGTGTCCGGTGTTCCTACGTACATTATATGCGGCATCCAGGGAATATTAAAGTCGTAATACTTGTTAGCATTGCAAATATTATGCTCATGAATGAAATATGTTATAGATTTTCACTTGAACTGAAGCTATATCTGCTAGGGAAAGCGATCATATATATGCCTTGATGTTCAAATATAGGAAATGAACATAATGTGGTGACCATTGTGTATACTAGGTTTTCTTAGCGGCTCAAATATACTAGTCGAATAAATGGATTTAAATAAAAAATTTATTTTCTTGAAAGGTCTTAGCTATTATGGTCATGGAATCCATTTTATTTTTGTAAATTCGTCTTGGCAATTGGCCGTGTTATAGTACTACCTTATTGTTTATGAACTGTGAAGGAACAAACTCTTGATCGGGTGACATATTTTAAGAGTTCAGTTCTTATAATTGTTATTACTTTATGAGGTTTTATTTTAACTGTTCTTGAGCGATTTGATTTGTTCCTTGGTTGATTGTGCATTAGTTGGTGTTCTTCACTTGATCTATTAAGTTAATGTTGTGTCTTTTGTTTGGTTTAGAAGTTTTTGTTCTGCTCTTCTCTTACATGCATAGTTTTTGAGGTTATGCTTGTTCTATTTTTAGGTTTATTAATATGTACTATTTCATTTCAACCTTTTAATTGAGCAATTCAAGATTTATATTGATTCCGTATTTGGTTGTTATTCCATGTTTATTTTATCGGTAAAGCATGTCATCCGTATTTGGTTGTTATTCCATGTTTATTTTATCGGTAAAGCATGTCATGAGAGTCATTATAATACATTAGAATCATGTACTTGAGGTAATTACTTTGTCGTTTGATGTTATAGTTGTTAGTAATTTCATATTCATGCACTTGCTATGGATGATTGATTAGTTAGGTGTTGTTGGTTACGATTGAATAATACCTATAATTACTTAATTTCTACTACTAGTTAGGGTTAGAAACACTAGGATTACTCTTTTAGTGAATGTTGTCTGTTTCACATTACATTTCTAGAGAATGGAATAAACCTATAACCTTAAGGACGTATGAGTGAACAAGTAGTAGACGCGTTGATACTATGTGGTATTTGTATGCCTCGATATCGATATAGGTTAGGCGCACGGCCTCAACTTCGATTCCCCACACAACTAAATGTCGGGCTACTTGGTGGTCTCTTTTTGCAATCTTAGGGTCTTAAAAATTTTAATTTAAGTGCAAGAGGCGGGATGAAACTGTTCAAACACACATCAAACTGATTTTCAAATCAAATACACAAAACTATGTCGATTAAGCACAAGAAAGAGTTTATATCAAGGATTTCCTTACAACCAAGAGGATGACAAAAGAGATCAGCTTTGCAGAGACTCTTATATTCCTTTGAAAGCCTCAAAGGTGCTTTGGATTTGAGGACTTAAGAACAGCCACAAAGATCTCCTATTGCTCCTTCTAAAAAATCAAATTTCTTCTCTTTGTAGATCTTGAATTTTGAAATGTGTTTCTTCTCCCTTATGTTACAACCAAGTTTGTGGTGGTTTTATCATGATACGATTTCCAATATGACCGTTTATAGCCGTGTTAGGAATCCAGGAAATCAAAAATTCAAATGTAAAGCTTGATTTCCAAAAGTCAAAAATATATGGCGGTGGCAATTAGCGCGCTAATATCGGAATTAGCGCGCTAACCTATGCAGGGAACTCAAAAAAATTATTTTATCCCTTTGTGTTAGCGACCCTTAAACTCGTCCAGGACCTAACCAACCCTTATAAAACATGTTATACATGTTTATTATGAGTCATTTACAACAATCCTTTTGATAATGCCCAAGCTTCTTACATAAAGAACATAACTCAATCAATTCCTTCTCTTTAGATTGTGATGACTCATTAATGACTTCCTAACTTTGTCAATTTATTCTCTATTCATGAGTTTAATGTGCGAACCTCGTTCTTTCACTTAGCTATCAATTTGTTCTCTTTAGATGGTGTAGACTCTTATATTCCTTTGAAAGCCTCAAAGGTGCTTTGGATTTGAGGACTTAAGAACGACCACAAAGATCTCCTATTGCTCCTTCTAAAAAATCAAATTTCTTCTCTTTGTAGATCTTGAATTTTGAAATGTGTTTCTTCTCCCTTATGTTACAACCAAGTTTGTGGTGGTTTTATCATGATAGGATTTCCAATATGACCGTTTATAGCCGTGTTAGGAATCCAGGAAATGTAAAATATTATTAAGTCTATCACTTACCCCATATCATGTACTTTGTTTGTTGTGCATATATGCAGGATAGGCTCCAGAGCAGACGTCGGGAGCGACCCGTGCTACACCGGAGCAATCGGTGGATGATGAGGCGGTGTACCTCAATGTGGCGGGTGAGTCTTCCAAAGGACGTGTCTACGGACTCGGGTCCGTAGGGAGAAAGAAGAGGAGATACGGAACTCCTGGTGCTAGCACGTCGCAGACGCCGGATGTGGTGCCGCGGGCGAAGTTCGATGTCGTTGCGAGCAACTACGAAAGGTTATGCACTTCATGCAACAAATTGGGATGGACATGGACGAAATAGACCTAGCTCAAAGGCCAACCACCACCACCGCCACCACCACCGCCACCTCATGACCAAACAACAACTCGCAAATAGATCCGGTCGATCCACCCCAACAAGGGGACAATGTTGGGCGTGAGACGTAAGCGTGGCTCTCGAGAGATGAGCGGTTGGTGATACATAGGTACTTCACTTGTTGTTTGTTTCAAATGCTTAGATTAAACGTTTTATAGTGTAGACAACTTTAGAAATTCATCGAATTACTTTATGATTCACACTTCTTTTTGTGCATTTTTAGGTCGATGTTCCATATTTTATCGTGGATTTTATTTTTTTCGCTTTTGCTCCCCCAATTCTTTTTTTTGTTTTAAAGTAAAATATACTATAAGTACGAATGTTTGCAAATTAATCCATGGGAGAAGAAAACATCTTTGGTGTTGTGTGCAAATCTTATGCGTTGCGAGTTCTCTCGAGTGCTATGATGAAGAAAGTGGTAGAATCGACGGGAGCGACATCTTCATGCAATAGCAAATGAATTTGGGAAGTCGATAAAGGGTCGTTTTCGGTCATACGTGTTGCACATGTAGGCTCTTCTTCTTCTATTATGGCATGTCCGTAGAAGAAGAATAGCCTACATGTTCTCAACACGATGACCGGAAAACGACCCTTTATCGATTTCCCAAATTCATTTGCTATGGCATGAAGATGTTGCTCCCTGTCGATTCTACCACTTTCTTCATCATAGCACTCGAGAGAACCTGCAACGGCATAAGATTTGCACACAAAACAAAGCATGTTTTCTTCTCCCATGGATTAATTCTCGCAAACATTCGGTACTTATAGTATATTTTACTTAAACGAGGTTAAAAAATTTATTTTGGGGAGGATAATGTATTAAAAATAAAATCCATGATAACTTATGCATCAATGGGCGTCCAAGCCAACTAAGATATACGAGAGGATAAATGGACAATGAATTTACACACGGACGATGGTGGTTTGTTGAAGCTTTGATGTAGTAGAAGGTTCGATGATGAAGTTCCTTTATTTTTATTTTTCCCGTGTTTTCGGAAAGGCGGGTTTTAGTTTTTCCTATCGTTCTCGAGGGAATGGGTTCATTGCTTTTGACGATGAGCATGTTGTAGACGATTTGTTTCATTTGCATGTTAAACTCATTCTTTTTTTGGTGGTGGTGATTTTGGTCCTTATAGGACTCCGTGTCTCGGAGGTAGGCGTGGTGGGTATAGTGGAGGCGGTGAGCTTGGTGGGGGTTATGGAGGCTTTGGGGGCGTGGCTTAGGTGCTTATCGAGGTGAATCTTCTCTTGGCTATTCTATTTTAATTAGCGATCGAATCACTTCCTTTCAATAGTTTGTCGTGTAGACTTTTTAAGTTACTTGATTTACATATTGTTGGTGGTTTACTTTGTTTCAAACACTAGTATATTATAGTTAAAACCAAGTTTTTGGTGGTTTTATAGTGATCTCCTATTGCTCCTTCTAAAAAATCAAATTTCTTCTTTTTGTAGATCTTGAATTTTGGAATGTGTTTCTTCTTCCTTATGTTAAAACCAAGTTATTAGTGGTTTTATAGTGATAGGAATTCCAATATGACCGGTTATAGCCGTTCTAGGAATCCAGGAAATCAAAAATTCAAATTGAAAGCTTGATTTCCAAAAGTCAAAAATCCCTGGCAGTGGCTAATTAGCGCGCTAATACTTGGAATTAGCGCGCTAACTCAGGGGACCTCAAACTAATTAATTTATCCCTTTGTGTTAGCGACCCTTAAACTCGTCCAGGACCTAACCATCCCTTATAAAACATGTTATACATGTTTTACAACTCAACTTACATGATAGGTCCATCTTATAGAAACATTGTTCGCCATCTCCTATGCGTAGGAAAATAGCAACATTGACACCAACTTCAGTCTGTGACTGCATTTGCTTGATGATCATGTTTTTTTTTTGGAAGCATTCTTATTCAACATTGTATGGTTTTTTTCTGTTCTTCACTGCTTTTCTTGAATCCCAGCTGGTTGTTTTTTTTTTTTTTTTTGAGTAGGAACACATGGCTTGTCGCCTTTGGAGCACACAAGAGTTTAGATTGGGTGAGAGGATGAGTTCTAGAATCATACTTACATGATAGGTTTGTGCTTAACTTTTAGTTTTTCCCTTTTAGCATTCTTGCACTTATGCCATTCTTCTCTTTGTAGATCTTGCATTTTTGAATGTGTTTCGTCTTCCTTATGTTAAAACCAAGTTTGTGGTGGTTTTATCATGATAGGAATTCCAATATGACCGTTTATAGCCGTGTTAGGAATCCAGGAAATCAAAAATTCAAATTTAAAGCTTGATTTCCAAAAGTCAAAAATATCGCGTAGTGGCTAATTAGCGCGCTAATCTTTGGAATTAGCGCGCTAAGCTATGGGGGACCTCAAACTAATTAATCTCTCCTTTGCCTACTTCTTTCAGTGCATACTCACTGGTTGTTGCCCTCAGATGGAGATTCAGAAATGCTTCAAAGCTGCGTTTTACTTATTAAATGAAGTCCTTTTTGTGTATACTTCCAAATTTTGGACCTTTTGTGAGTGTTCTTTTTTTTTTTGCTTGTTGAACGATAGGATTGGTTGGTTTTTGTGTATACTTCCAAATTTTGGAGCTTTTGTAATACATGACAACTTTCCGTGGATATATAAATTTTTGGGCTAATTTTGAGTTTCACATTTTTTCTTTCTCTTTTGAATTTTTGTTGATATATATTTTTGATGTATGGATGCGCAATTTGGCTTCTTTGGGGGATGTTAGCACCCTCAAGGAGTTGTTGGAGGGGTGCGAGGCGATGGAGTATGTCATATCGGGTTGTATTTTGATTTTTTAGGTTGGAGAATCGATTGGCTTATTTATCCGTGCCATATTTAAACAAAACGAGAAAATTAGAGACGGATTAGCAACGGAATTCAAATTTTCCGTCGCTATTCCGTCTCTAATTTTCCAGAAATATTTCTATCAATCACAAACGGATCAGAGACGGAAATATTAATTCCGTCTCTGATTTCGTCTCTAATTAGCAACGGAATCGAGAGACGGAATCGAAACGGAATAATCCGTCTCGATTCCGTTTCTAATTAGAGACGGAATCGAGACGGACTCTTTGCATTCGTCTCGATTCGATCTCGATTCCGTTGCGATTAGAAACGGAATCGAGACGAATTCATAAATTTATTAATTCCGTCTCTGATTCCGTTGCTAATCGGCAACGGAATCAGAGACGGAATGCAATTACAAATGTACCATTTCGAAATAATATCCATTTTTGTTCCGTCTCTGTTCCGTTTCTAATTTCCGTCTCTAAATCCGTCTCTAATCAGAAACGGATAATTTCCGTCTCTATTCCGTCTCTAATCAGAAACGGAATCCATTTTCCGTTTTTGATCGTATCAGCGACGACGTTTTCAAAGACGGAACGCGTTCCGTCTCTGTTCCGTTTCTGATTTAATTCAGAGACGGAATTTTCGCAAATCAGAAACGGAAAATTCCGTTTCTGATTTGCGATTTTTTTGTAGTGGGTTAAGGCTGCTAAATTATTAAGGGATTAAAGTAATTTTGGCCATTCAGATGCCCTAATTAGATGGGATCTGATATTTGAAGAAGGGTTTGGGAAGCTGATTGTTTTCGGTAATGGGAATATTAGTGATGTACATGGAAAACAAGAAGAAAAATTGAATGACGAAAAAAGTGGAAGCGAAGGCGAGTTGCCAAACCTCCAAAGGAAGGGATGGTGTTTCCTACCATTGAAAATGTTGTAAGGTTCTATAACATATATGCTTACAATGTTAGCTTTGGGATCAATTCTCATTCGTCATATAAGAGAGATGATGGTGTCACATGGAAATACGTGTATGCTTGTGTTCGGCAAGGTTGGAGCACATCCAAAGGGAAGTATAATTTGACAAAACAGTCACGTTGTGAGTAAGTCCTTCCAAGTCAAGGTTCTACCATTGCAATAGATCCGTAAGCACAATAGCAAATAAAAGACTTGATTTAAATGATACCGTTATTATTCCAATGGCTAAGTCTTGCATGGGGGAGTCTATTCTTGCCGGAGGGGTTGAAAACTTGATGTACACTGAAAGAGATGTACGAAACAACTTAAACAAAAGCCGTCGATTGCATCTTGGGACAGGTGATGCTGAAGCAATATATGAGTATATCATGAAGAAACAAAAGAAAAATCCCAGTTTTTCCCATACCAAAGGAAGCATGTTTTTTCAATTGATGCACAATCCCATTTCGGATTATTTTGGGTTATGTCTTGCATATTTGAAAAACAAATATATGAGAGTATGGATAACAATGAATGGTTGTTTACTACTTAGTTAACTTGCATTGGAAAAGTGCCTCAAGGCATCATAATTGACCAATGACCTTCGATTGGTGGAGCAATTGTGAAGGTATTCCTCAATGTGAAACATAGGCTGTGTTTGTGGCATATCATGAAAAAGGTTCTAAAGAAAATGAGTGGTTTAGGCTGATTGAGAAGACATCATCTACACCATTAGGGCGGTTTTGTATGATTTTGTAATGGTTGAACAATTTGAATGTACTTTGATGAGATGATGATAAAGTACACATTAACGGATGGGGTTTAAAAGTGGTTGTGTACTTTGTATGACATAAGGGAGAAGTGGGTTATGGTGTTTGTTAAAGATAATTTTTAGGCAAATGAATGAACTATTATTTTGAAGTGTATGTGAACTCGAAGACAACATTGAAACAATTTGTAAGTCAATATGATTTGGCTTTGTCGAGAAAGTATGAATTGGAGGTGACTTCTGATTTTTATTCGTATTACATAAATAGGACACTCTTTCATGTATTTCTTATGAAGAACATGTGCAAGACATATACATGGACGAAATATTTTAGAAGTTCCAATAATAGGTGAGGACTATGGTAAATTGTAAGACTGAGAAAGTTGTTGATGGTGCTCTGTGTAAATATAAAACTATAGACATTACAAAGCATGAATGGATGTCTTTACCTCATCGGATGTATGAGGTTATTTATGATGAAGGTAGTGTGGAGGTGAGATGCATTTGTAGGAGCTTCAATTTTAATGGTTTTTTTATGTTGTCATGCTTTATATATTTGTTTCAAAGGAACATTATGTAAGTCCCCCAAAAGTACATCGTGGATAGATGGAGAAAAGAATTCAAAAGAATATATGCGAGAGAAAGATGTATACATGAACCGGATTCTAATGCAAGTGCCGAATTGGAGAGGTATGATGTAATTATCATAAGGTCCACCAGGTTGGCGGAGGTTGGTTTTACTTTTCCGCAAAGAAGTTGAAGATCATTTTCGATGCTATAAGGAAATTGAAAATTAAACTTCTTGATATAGATGATGATACTGAACCGGGAGATGGTGAAAGTGCAAGAAATCATAGAGATGGCACAAAGGGAGCTGAAGCTGAAGGGTTTCTGAGTTCAGAGAAACTAAAAGATCCTAAAGGAGGTACGCAGAAAGGACACCTCCAACTGAACGAAAGAAAATAAATAGGGGTATACGACAACCAATAAGAAACATAAAACTAATAGTGGGAAGAAGGCAAGTGGCATATTTTCATTTTTTTCAATCAATATTTTGTGTAACTCCCATTTTATTGTATGTTATTGATTGTTTGCATCTAATTTGATAGGGTGCACATTACATTGTCAATTTATTTGAAGATGGACCCGAACCTTCAGTGTAAACATCAACCTCGAGTAGAGGAAAGCAGGCAAGTGTCATATTTAGGGTCATATTTGCATTTTGAAATTTTTTTCTAATTGTGAGTCCAATTTTATTGTCCATTATTTGTTGATACTTATATATATATATATATAATATCAAGTTGGGGCTGACTCTCAACTGCACGCATCAAACACAAGAAAATGTCAACAAAAAAGAACAACAGATGTAAATGAGGACAAAAGCGAAAGGCAAAAGATGAAGGAGTCTTATTATTTATTTACTTTCCCTTAGATTGGTTATCTTCGCTATTTTTATTAACTTATTTAGTCATTCTCTCGGTATTGCTTCTTAGTGGTAATGCATATGCTACTTTAAATAGGCTTTACATGAAAGTGATGGAGACAAACAAGAAACATTGATAGACTGCGAGTTAATACATTTTATAATTCACATGGGCACCCATTTGTGTTATTTAGATGTCGCTCTTAGTAGTTAATTTTGTTGTGTAGATCCAACTTACCAAAGACCTAGAATCTTCTTGTGGTGGTCGTAATAGTTAGTTGGCATTTAAAGGTCTTTAGTCCATGTGTGAGGCTATGGAGTGGAGTAGGGCATTTGATTCACAAGATAGCTTTATGGGTATGGGATCCCAAGGCGTACCCCAACAGCAGCATGAGTAGGAGTCTGAAGTAATTGGATGCAACCTCAGTTTTATTTTTTTTTTGATATTTTGTTGGACTTAGACTAGTAAATGTTAGGGCTCATTAATTGTTGCACTTTTTCTTTCCTTTTATAGAAGGAAAATTTGGTTGACTGTTACACTTAAGTAGTGACTTTGTACCTATTTATAAATGTTGCATCAATTTTTTCCATCTGTTAAGGAAGAATTTACAACCAATCCATATGAATATACTACTTTTCAATCAGTTGATCGATAGGGACTCCAATAACTAACGAATAAATTCCGTCTCTAAAATCGTCGTTGCTAATTCAATCGAAACGGAAATTTGATTCCGTCTCTAATCGAAACGGATTAGAGACGGAATAAATTCCGTTTCGATTAGAGACGGATTTAGAGACGGAAATTAGAAACGAACGAGACGAACGAAAATGGAATTTTTTTCAAAATGGTACATTTGTAATTGCATTTCGTCTCTCGATTCGTTTCTAATCGAAACGGAATCGAGACGGAAATAATAAAGTCATGAATTCGTCTCGATTCCGTTGCTTGATTCTAAGATATATTCCTCGGAAAATTAGAGACGGAATAGCAACGGAATGTTTGAATTCCGTTGCTAATTCGTCTCTAATTTTCTTTTTTGTTTTATTTTCAAACATAAACATAATCCAATTGGTTCTCCAACCTATAACTTGAAATTAGAACCATAGGACCTACTCCATCGCTTGCAGCCCCTCCAACAACTCCTTGGGGGTGCTAACATCCCCCCAAAAAAACAAAATTTGACATTCATACATCGACAATATATATCAACAAATATTCAATTGAGAGAACAAAAATGTAAAAATCAAAAATTGAAAAAGATATATATCCAAAAAAATTGTATAGTATTACAAATGCTCCAAATTTCTAAGTATTCACAAAACCACCAATCCTATTGTTCAACAACCACAAAAAAAAAAAAACTTACAATCCTATAAATATGCACAAAAATAATTATCAATCGAAAAGTCTTGAGATGTTCTTCAACACCACCTGCACAGCCAAGGGACATTTGAAACAACTTAATAATTGAATAGTTGAACTTAAATTTTTCAGGGACATAAGCATCATAGGAGATAGAGCTAAGGTAGAAGAGCAATGACTCACATCGAACTTATAGTGACGATCCCTGCACTCGACCATCAAAGTCTACAAACAAGCAAAAAGATTAACATTAATTCATTTGAGATTTAAGAAATTCAAATAATGATAAACACTGCATATACTGATTTAAGTAAATTAAATTCTTACCAATCCAGTAGGAGGAAGATAGCAATGTTTGTCATTTTCACTTTTATCTTCATTTTCTAAAAACATATAAGAAAACAAAAATATGCTACCTCATAGATAGACTAAAAAACTCATAAGACTATTTTCAATCAATCCACTTTCACAAGCTACAAAATTTATCATAAGCTCACTCATTTCATTTCAAACTGAGCTTTTTTAACTTTCAAGAACCAAACAATAAACCTGTTTAATCCATTTCATAAAGATCGATTTACATTGGCTTTCAGCCTATTGCAACCCACCCCTTATTTTCCAAGCGTGACGGTGACTCCTTTACCTTTATCTAGAGCACACAATATTCTACATAGGTTGAGTTTGACAATATCAACTTGATGAGGAACTAGGATACCTTTTAAGTTGTGAAGTATGAACTTAATGAGTATCAAACTATTGATCACACCAAAAAAAATGATATGGACTTGTTATTGCCTAAATTTAAAGAAGACATATCCTTATTCAAACAACAATGCAAATTATAAATCATATTCAAGTAAAATTTATGCATTAAACCACTTAATCGAATATTTCAATAAAAAAAAGAATGAACCAAAACCAATTTTAAATATGTTTTTCATGGATTCTTAAAGTAGTATTTACTTGAATTTATTAAAAAAATATTAAAATTTGACCTTTGGTTAAGGGGTAGATGAACAAACCAAAGACCAATTTTAAATATTTTTCATTGATTCTCAAAGTAGTATCTTATGAATTTTTTAAGAGACTAAAAGTAATCTTTGGTTAATGGGTAGAATTGCTTAACTACTTCTTTCTCTTAAATATTTAACCAATGTTTTGCCCATCTCTATCTTTGGTTTATGGCTTATGTTTTAAGTCAAAATGCTCTATTTCAACAATACAAAGAGCGAGAGTCATTAGACAACTCTATTAAGCATGGAACTGTTAACTAAACTAAACATTTGTGAATTTACACATTTAATAAGGTCATGTGGAAAAATTACAAGCCATTTTGGGAAGAACAAACTTACCTTGACTTTTAGCATTTCCTTCTCAATCACTTGTCTAAGCCTATCGCTTCCTACAAAGTTCCAAAAAGAATACATTGTAAGCAAGTAGCAAATTTCTAATAAAATTCTAATAAATTGTTTGGCACATTGAGCTAAAACTATAAAAGATAAAATCCGAATAAATAGTTTCTAATTACTACTCATTAGCTAATTATGTCATAAATCTATGAAGTCCGCCATCACAAAACCTTGACAATTTTGATTCTTCATTTGGTTGGTCATAATATCGAATAGAACACTTCAAGTCAACCTTCAATAACATAGCAACGAAAAGCCAGTTTCTCATATTAAAAGCCTATTTTTCGCTCTAAAAATAAGAATAGTTCCAGATTAAAACATTTAAGACGTTAAAAACAAGACTAAACATAGAGAAACTAAGATGATTCAACAGATTAAAACAAAGAGTATCAAGTGTGTAATATTCACTAGCATGCCATTTCCGAGTGGGCATATAATTAACAAAAGAGATCGGGTTTATTTCAGGATAAGAAAATGAAACTTGCTTTGCCAAGCACACAGAAGAGTGTGCCTTTGACATAAATTATATATCAATTACCAAAGACACAAAATACATGTCTGCTTCAAAATTAGCATTTAGTTGCTAAACTTTTCCAATTGGGGCAAGTTGAAACACTAACAAAAATATAGGCCACAGAATCAAGGTATTTTCTAACTTGAATGTAACTGAAATAGGAAATTTCAGCAGCCTTTAGTTCCATATTTGCAAACCACATCCATAAACAAAATAAAACAATTGGAAACTATAAAACAACCCGATTTCTGCTTATGAATCCACAAACGGCACTCAGATTTTGAAAAACCAAAACACTTTCTATCCTTTCCTATTGGCAAACACAGGAAAATGTAACCAAGAAATGTATAGGAATAAAAACATCACACAAGACTACGCACAATGGTCTGACATCAAATATCAATATTCAACCAGATAAAGTATTTGCTAATGCTATACAGGAACTCCATTTGACAATAAAGACAAACTTTTCTTCCTGAAAAAACATCAATACCAGAATGAAGTTCCAAACCATACGATAAAAGAATATTATGGCGTTAATTCCTTATCAGGTTTCTCTCTTATACCGTAACATCAATTTTATCCATTTATATAACTAATGAGGGGTTATGTAATATATATGAAAGTAAAGCAAATATAAAATGGAAAACCTTATTCTTTCTAAGGCAAGGTAAGGAACTGCGGTTTGGTACAAAATGAATAAAGCGCGCCTAGGCGGTGTTGGAGGAAGGCCATAAGAACCTCGCAACCTCGCAAAAAATATGAGTGAGAATATAAATGAGACGCCGAGAGCACAACGTAAAAGAGAATATGCTCCCCGCTTGAAAATATCAAGCGCCGATTTGACAGGGAGCGTCACAAAGCTACCACGGAATCGTGGTACCAATGGTACATCGCAATAGCAATATATTATATCTAATAAAGTTATAAAATCGTTCATGAGATCACTGTTCTTTTCCTTTTAGTCATGAACTTCGTTGCCTACTATTTTTGCAAAAATTTTTTTACGATATGAATACAAAAAAGAGGAAAGCTCTATCGAGATACGTAATTAAGCCAAAGAACAAATTTTCATCTAAGCAGTCCCAAGGGAAATTGCAATGACATTCACCCACACACCTCATTGACATATTTGAAGACACTAAAACCACGAAACACACATATTTAATTCACATCGACTCCATTATTCATTTCTTAAAACGTAACCCAAAAGTGGCCTTGAGTAAACTTAGTATCCAAGAATGATTGATAAAAGCTTACAGTGAGACACCCGAGTAATGTCGCAATATTCTTCTCCCAATGTTTGCTTTCCGAACTGTTGTTAAGATATAATAGAGCATCGACCCAATAACTTTGTCTCGCAAGACACGAAAATAAAATCAAAGCAACAAATAACAAGACATAGAGTTTCCACGATGCTAATAAATTCAAGTGAAAATAAAACAGATCAAGTAGACAACCTCATTCTCGCAAGCTACAACAAACTCTAGTACTAAATAAGAACAAGTCTTTAGAACCATGGAACTAGACTATGCACAATTTAATCATAAAGAGAATAGCGAAATGATGGGAACTCTTAAAAGATAGTAGCAAGAGAAGATGCATTTTCGTTAAATCTCTTCACACAATAATACAACAAGTTAACAATAGAAATTCAACAAATAATCGGTGATAACGATAAGACTCAACTACTAATCAATGAAGCATTACAAACTTAACCGAATAACAATAATTAATCTAAAACCCAAAGCTTAACTCTAACATCCTAAAAATACACTTAACGTCGAAAGTCGAACTGTTACTAGCTTCCAATACAGAATCATAGAATCTTCAATTGTTCCAAAAACAAAACAAATTTTTTTTTGTAGCCTGTGACATAATGCGAAACCTCTCTAGTTTTCATCTAGATAAATCCTGCATAGTGTCTTCTATATAACGGGTGAAAGTCGAGGGCTATAAACATTCAAAGGTTTCCCAACATCACAAAGAATTTTTTGTCGAATTTAAGTTTGTAACCTCCAAGCAACATGGAACTAATATTACCCAAGCTATCCATTTGCAGAGAAAATTTTAAAATAATTACACAACAACAACAACATAGCCTCAATTGGATGAAGTAGTAAACACCTTTTTTCTCAAGCCCTAAGCGAAGAGAGTGATGACTTACAAAGACAACCGGTGTCGACAAGAAAAAAATAAAGAATGGAAACAGAGCAAGGAAACATGAAGTTACCAATATCGTTGATCAAGGAGACGGTGACTTGAAGAAGATCACGAGCATCAACGATGGAGAGATGGCAGATGCGAGGGCTCCGGCGTCGGCAGAGGACAATGGCGTTGGCTGACGAGGCGAGAGGGACGCGAGGTTAGGGCTCGGACGACTACTTACAGATATAACAACTCAAAAGTATTGCATCACCTAGATAACTATCCAGAAAGTTATTTATTCATCACTTCTTTATGATAATCCAACTTGTGTTACTAAAACATCACACCTTACTTTAAAACACGACCAACTTGTGTCACCTAGATAATTAACCAAAAAGTTATTTATTTAAGAAAAATTAGTATGACAGACCAGGAAAATGTAAATAAAAACTACATTACCAAGACAAAAAAAACTAATAACAATATCAATATAATATAATAGAAAGGAAATTCATATCCACGCTAGTTTTTCTCCTTTCCAACCATCAGACATAAAAAACCACATTAACAAGCAATAAAAAATAAGTACTCTATGCATAAGTGCCAATTTAGGTATACAGTCACGTAAGAATAGTACACCTGATAAACTTTCTTAACTCTTCAAACAAATGCACTCCACCAGAGTGAATAGTTTTTAGACTTCAAAACCTTGAAGTACCACAACACCAAACCTAATTAATTAAGCAAACACACTCCACCATGAGTGAATTGTATCAAGAGCAACAGTATCACTAGAAACATATAAATATTACAGTTTCAAGGCCATAAAATAGTTTAAAGAGCAATCAAGAGAGTCAATATAAACACGACCGCAAGAAGGATTCGTTTGTCCTATCATCACCATTATCACTACCGCCGCGGTGGCCCTCTCCCAGGTAAGGAGAAGACATGTTGGCTATTTTTTATGATGTAACTGGCTGGGTCGCATCATCAGTTTAGGAGAAGATATTGTTGCCAATTTTGATGATGTAACTGGCTGGTTCCCCCTATGTCAGTGTCCTCCTTGCCGAAGTCCACGCCCGTCCCTCCTATTTAATCATCAACTGCAACTGAGAAAGAAAGTTTACTATAACATAATAAATCATTATGCATAACTTAAAAATGCGTAAAAAAAAAGAAAATTAGACAACAAAGAGAAAAAATCTTCAAACCTAACAACTCACTATGATTTTCAGAGTCACCATCCTCAGGCACAAGAGATACATCTTCACTTATCGGGTCCTTTTCAAACTAGAAGTCCTCATCTTCAGTACTCCTTGAATCGCGCTCATTTTCTTCATAAGAGCCGTTCAGTTCATCGATGGGCTCTTCAATACTGAACTTGTTGAGTCATAAGTAGAATTCATCCTTGCATGGTGTGAGCTCCTTTGCGAGAAGCCATGATGGTCTTGTTGGATTTTTTTATTGCTTCGGCCAACAATTACAATCCACTTTCCATTTACAAACTCGTAGTTCATTCTCTCCGGGCTGTCCTTCTTAATCCAGTCTGGCCTCTCAGCCAAGATCAACAAGGCCAACCAATTGAAACAGTTTCCTAAGATGATGTCTGTAGGGAAGGGACGCCTTAAGCTCAACACTGGCCCGAACCATGTGATTGATGATAATGTATGAAATGTCAACCTCAACATCAGTAAGAACATGCCAAACTAAAAAGACGTCAAAGTGGCTCATGTGAGTGCATAATCCAAGTCGGGGGACTAAAACATGCATAACTTGCCTATGAAAAAGCCTAGCCTCTATGGTAACATCGTGCAAATGTGTTTTCCTAGCAATCTGTAGATCCGCACGATCGATCAAGAGACGACATACTTCTAGCAGATCAAACCCCTCTATAGTTGGCAGCCATTACGTTTTGTAACAAAGAACTTTGCCTTTCGGCAGTCCGAACGCCTTCTTAATCAAACTAGTGGTCATTTTAATGAATTTTCCATTAATAGAAGTCTCGATATTTACATTTTTTTATTGGGCTTATAATGCAAGTTAGTATAGAAGAGACAAACATACCTCTCACTAATGTGCTCCTTCATCATAATGTAGTTCTCCCATCACAGTTTTTGGAAAAAATGTCGGAGAAAGATGTCGATGCCTCGAAAAAGTTAAAATCTAGACATCTGGTTGTGAGACACTTTCGAGCCATGAAGTTAGCCTTCTGATTGGCTAAGGCTTGTCTGCAAGTCACAATATCCATCCCCTCCATGTTTGCTTGCTCTTATTTCTCGATCATGATGTCGTTCGCTTCATCATCATCAATTTCTATAAGAACTCATACTAATAGGGAGCCTTTTCTTTGCTATAGAATGATCCATAGGCTTCTTAAAGTTTAAAAGTGGCCAATACGTAGCAGGGGTGGTAACCTTCAATGGTGTAGTCTTCTCCATTTTCAGAAGTTAGGGAGGGATGGCGTCGCTTCATTTCCCATCACAATTAATTGTGGCCGCCTAAAGCAACGCACGTAATCATGCCATATCTTATCAATCAAACCCACCTTCTCATTTTCTCAAAAAGTCAAAAATACCTTTGCTGCGCATAGATCATCCATCGCACACCCAAATACACCTTCGACACGTAGACCGTCCGTTCTGCCTCTAGATATGAATAACTACATAATGGGGTTCTTTTCACGGCTATTGGTGTCCGATGTGCGTCCAAGGCGTGGTGAAAGCCTAATATTTTGTAAAAAAAGGACAACAAAAAATTGTTCAAACTTCTGTGTTGTGCATGTCACGCGTAACGCAAGGAGTTTTTACTTGATTAATACGTTTGGGAGAAAAAATTAGCAAACTAACACACCCACCAAACTATTTCCCAATCTAACACACCTGTTGCCACGTAAGCGCCTAATCACCAGCCACGTAAATTTTTTTTGTCACTGGAAAACGTGACTCTAAGTCACGTTTTCCATTGTATAAAAACGTGACCCGAGGTCACGTTTTCCACGAGTGGAAATCGTGACCTCGGGTCACGATTTCTCAAGCACCCCAAGCAAATTTCCTCGGTTTCCATGTTTTACTTTTATGACTACTCAAAAGCAAAAACCACAAATAAACTACTGGATACAAAAAAATCCCCAAACATGTTGATCCGACGAGTTGTATAAATCACATCAACTAATTGGCAAAAAAACAAAAAATTCAGCCGGATTAAAAAAAATAAAAACGTCGGCTTGGCTAGAAAAAAACAACCGGATACAAAAAAAAAAAAAAAAAAAAAAACATAACAATCAACATTACATGAACACAAGAAGCCTAAACAAACGAAATCCCCAAACATGTTGATCTTACGAGTTGTATAAATCACATCAACTAATTGGCAAAAAAAAAAAAAAAAAAAATTCAAATGATAAAAAAAAAAAAAAAAAAAAAAACATAACAGCCAACATTACATGAACACAAAAAGCATAAACAAACGAAAATCCCCAAACATGTTGATCCGACGAGTTGTATAAATCACATCAACTAATTGGCAAAAAACAAAAAATTCAGCCGATTAAAAAAAAAAAAAAAAAAAACTGTCATTAGAGAAAAAAACAACCGGGATACAAAAAAAAAAAAAAAAAAAAAAAAAAAAAACATAACAATCAACATTACATGAACACAAGAAGCCTAAACAAACGAAATCCCCAAACATGTTGATCTTACGAGTTGTATAAATCACATCAACTAATTGGCAAAAAAAAAAAAAAAAAATTCAAATGGGATAAAATAAAAAAAAAAAAAAAAAAACATAACGTACCAACATTACATGAACACAAGAAGCATAAACAAACGAAAATCCCCAAACATGTTGATCTCGACAGAGTTGTATAAATCACATCAACTAATTGGCAAAAAACAAAAAATTCAAATGGATTAAAAAAAAAAAAAAAAAGCTCGGCTAGAAAGAAAAAAAAACCGGATACAAAAAAAAAAAAAAAAAAAAAAAATAACAATCAACATTACATGAACACAAGAAGCCTAAACAAACGAAATCCCCAAACATGTTGATCTTACGAGTTATATAAATCACATCAACTAATTGGCAAAAAAAAAAAAAAAAAAAATTCAAATTGGATAAAAAAAAAAAAAAAAAAAAAAAAAAACATAACAACCAACATTACATGAACAAGAAGTATAAACAAACGAAAATCCCCAAACATGTTGATCTGACGAGTTGTATAAATCACATCAACTAATTGGCAAAAAACAAAAAATTCAAATGGATTAAAAAAAAAAAAAAATAAAACTGTTTCTACTAGAAAAAAAAACAACCAGATACAAAAAAAAAAAAAAAAAAAAAAAAAAAAACAACATAACAATCAACATTACATGAACACAAGAAGCCTAAACAAACGAAATCCCCAAACATGTTGATCTTACGAGTTGTATAAATCACATCAACTAATTCGCAAAAAAAAATAAAATTCACCTGACAAAAAAAAAAAAAAAAACATAACAACCAACATTACATGAACACTAGAAGGATAAACAAACGAGAATCCCCAAACATGTTGATCTTACGAGTTGTATACACAGATTGAGTCAAAGGTGGGTTGCGGTGCGGATCCGGAGTTGAAGATGGAGAGAAGATCCGCACCAATGGAGCCAACTGGGGTCGTGACCTCGGGTTCGGTGGACGGATAGGAAGAGTGGAGTTTGTTCATCCGGGAGTTGAAGGAAGGAAGAGTTGAGTCGTTCTCTTCGTTGGGGGAGTTGAAGGAAGAGTGAGTTGATTTGGATCTGGTGTAATGTTTAGTAGAAATCGTGATCTCGGGTCACGATTTCTTTTCAAGTGAAATCGTGACCCGAGGTCACGACTTCGCTCCATAAAAAATACAAAAATAAAACGTGACCTTAAATCACGTTTTCCTTACACCCCACCACCTCCTACGTGATGTGGCAGTGACGTGGCTAAAAGTGTGTTAGTTATGGAAATATTTTGGTAGGTGCGTTTAGTTGATAAATTTTACACCTAATTGTACTAATCAAGGAAAAAATCCTATATCTCACTTCAAATAGTTATTGAAAAGGAGATTTAATGAGTTGGTTTCAAAGCCCATGTAACTATTGGGCTTTGAAAGTTGTTACACACTTACTGTGCTTTTATGGTATTTTGGCCCTAGAGTACTAGGCCTAACCTTAATTTCGAGGAAAAACTAATTAAAATAGTGTTAACAATGATAATAATAATAATCCATATTAATATAAAAAATAATAATATTATTATTAATTTTTAATTAAATAATTAATTATATATTTCTAAATTCGTAACCTTAATTTCTAAATGAAAAATATTAACCCTAAGCTTGATATTTAATAACCCTAAGTCATGTCGTACCTTGTCATTAGTGACATGGTCTATTGTTACTCTAAACATGCCCTAACTTACTACGTTGCTTAAGGTATGCCCGTAAAGACTTACACTTTAATTCACTTTGCCATGTCGTGCCCCGTACTACCATGCATTATAAGGCATACTCAATCAATCTCGATCACCAAGACAATGTGTGTGATCATAATTCTTCACATGATTTGTTTTTCTAATTCCCGATGGTACATTCATATCCTAAACCTAGTTGATTCGTTAAGTGTGTGACAACACGATAGGTTGCGTTGGGTTTGCATCATTGGCCCGAGCTATCAGTGTAAGAAAGGAGATTGAAGTTTGAAAAGGACTACCATGTTACACTGGTAGGGTTTTTTCAACTTTATTTTAGGGAAACATGATGTGAACTTATTGCCTCAAACCCTTCACTTCCCTACCACCTTTTTTGATATAATAATAATAATAATAATAATAATAATAATAATAATAATAATAATAATAATAATAATAATAAAACCAATAATGACCAATAATGACCACAAAATAACAGATTAATACGTGATAATAATTACTTTTTATAGTAATATTATCATTAGTTCTGATATAAATGTTTCAGCAAGGAATGAAGGTAACGATTAGGTGGGTCCGACCCAGGCTTTTTGGAAAAAGGTTGCCCAAGCTTGATTTTTAAGTGATGGGCTTGGGTGGGCCGGGTGGGTACTCGAGCACATGATCAGGTCTACCCAGTGTACATAATATTTCTTCTGCAATAACAAAACTCTATTTTACCCTCTATACCCTCTATTTTATATTTTTATCACATTGACTACAAGAAAAATACAACTTAATTTTTATCGATCTAAAATAAATATATTTTTAAGATTTCAAAAAACTATATTTTCCCATCTATGTTGTATCTTCTATTCATTAGCAGGGAAAAAATTATATAAGCAATATATTTGTTTTATTCTAAAAAATAATTTAAATTATTATTTACAAGAATTGTGCCTTTCTAAACAATAAAAGTTTTATTCTTTTATGTTATCATTTCTATTTATTTAGTGGATGGGAAAAAAATTATATAACAATATAACTGACGCAATAATTAAAATGGAAATTTTGGCCTAAATTTAAATATTATTAACCTAAAAATTAAATTACAGACTAAAACAAGCAAATTAATAACAAATGCAAAAAAGGTTAAGATAAAAAGATGACTTTCATTGATAGTTCTTATTTACACATTGACCACCCACCCTAATCGTCCCAATTTCCACAAAAACGAACTAATGAAACCATAAACTATAATTCCCACTTCCTCCAGCACTAAACTTAACAGTTATTTTTTATTCCACCTCCACATGAACATTTTGCTTCTCAGCAGTTGTGCCTTTTCCAACAGAAGAGTCATTTTAGAGACTCTTGACTCCATTACACCAATGTGTTCCCTTAAAATCGAACTCGAACTACCTGAACAGGCTCCATGACTAAGACTATCTCTTTCAACGCTTAAAATGTTGCGAGGAAATGGTGAGACTACGGGAGGATGATCAACAAATAAAAAAAAATTGGTGCATTCAATTACTATAGCTAAAGAACAGTCTTCCCTTATTTGGACCCTCCTTTTTCACTTGCCTCAACACAATCAAACCCTTTGAACATTATTTGCATCTCATACCATATAGACACTCAACATCAAAATAGTCGAATCAACCGCAAGTCCAACATTCGCCATCTTCCATCTTTGAAAACGTTTTTTGTTCTCTGAAATCAAACACTAAACAAATAATAACAATGGAGAGAAAATGATAACAATGAAGAAGTGATTTTTTATTCTCTTCTGTGGTGGCATGTTGCATGAATTCTACAAGGCACATTAGGTACAGTGGGCCCCATGCGCCAGGTTTCGTTCCACATCGATTTGACGAAACCAACAAGTTATAATGAAAGATTCAAACTTCCATTTGGCTCACGCCTCAACGCCATCCGTCACCTTATATCATTCGTCACCTTATTATTTTGGGCTCGGGACCTATCATACCCTTCCATATTGGTAGTGTATCAATTGTGTATAGTAAAAGGTTGTTAGAATATCATTTTCCTACCAATAATATATATACATTGTTATTGTTGGTGTTATTAATGTATATAGATTACATAACCAAAATAAGGGGCAACTAATTAGTGTGTTTAATTAAAATACCTTATTTTGTTGGAAGTGTAAATTATAGATCCTAACTAGTGATAGTAGTAGTGATGATATTCATATATACTATCTTCTTGTTAGTTGTCATTATGTTCAATGATATTATTTGCACCATTAAGAACTACTATTGATTGAACATCCACTTGAGAATAAAATGAATAGTGAATTTTTACTTTTGAGTTCATCCCTAGATTTTTCTCGTGATGCGATGTTTGGGCATTTGAAAAGTCCACGTAATCATATGTAACGAAAACTTAACGGAAAGTGGGTAAAGTGATTTTTAGTGTTTCTTTTGTAAAAGTTAAGTGATTTTTTTATACAAAAGTAAGTTTTGTGACAAAAGTATTACAATCTACAAAGTTGAATGACCATGAGTGAAATTAACCCGAGTTAATGAAAAAAAGGTCATATTGCATTGTATGCAAGTTAGTTAATAAGAAGCTTATTAGGAGTTCATTATCACCATTGATAGTTCTTTCCATATAACACTTATTGACGAGAGCCTATATTTTAGATGATATTTTTTACAAGAATATTTTAGAAGGTATTGATTGCTTTGAGGAGTGAACTTATGTGGAAGTTCTTGTGATTTAAGTTTTTCATGTTTCAATGTATTCATGACTCTGTTTTATGGCATTGTATTCATGAAATTTAGATACAATCTAGCATATTGTGGGCATCCATCAACAACCTAGTACCTTGGCTATGTTAAATGACTCAGTCAAATGCCTTTGAAGACTTGCACAACTTAGTTAATTAGTGAGCTTGTGTAATCATTGTTGTTAAATGATTTTAGTTTATAGGATCCAATAGTTGTTACATGTTGATTATTAAGTTGCTAATCGAAGTTGTCAGTCAGGCTTAGATTGATTTATATATATGATCTACCAGTTGTTACATGATTTATACAACAAGGATTGTTGAAGCGTGCATCATAAACTATAGAGTTTAATATAATCTGCATCTATACAAATTTCTTAATTTAAGGAAAAAAAATTGAAAGAGAAGAGTGACTTTGACTTATCATTACTTCCATTATATGTAGCATCTCCTATCGCGATTAGGGTGATACTCGGCCTAAAACTCTAATTAAGCGTCAGTACGCCAGCCAAACTTAACTAGAGCCAGCAGCCTCTCCTTCTAGTACCCGATAAACTCAACCTGTATATCAATATTGAAATAAAAATCATTGTAAACATAGTGAAAAATTTAGAAAATTTTCAATAATACACACGATATACGAAAACCAGAGTTTATCAATCAAACTTAATTTTACAAAACCTTCCAATCCTTTTTATATTACAAAAATATAATTCAAATAGTATACATACAAAGAAGGTTTATTACATTGTGGAGAAGACTATAAGACTAATATGCCTTTTCTTTTCTTTTTGTCGAAGAGCCATGCTGTGAACCTGAAATGTTAAATGGGGTTGAATGCTCCAACTTGCTTAATAAGTGATGGTTGTAAACATATCAATCTAAATAATATCAATGAATCAATGAATAGCAATATGAATCCAAGATAAATCTATTTCAGACATTGAGATTGATATAAACAATACATAATTAAATGCAAGTTAAATAAGCATACACAATAGTACTCGTGATTCATAATTTGAACTTTATAACAAAATTGTACTCTCGTGTCATTTGAGAACACCACTACAGAATCCATATTTTGGTCGATATGTTGGTTTATTCAAGTTTGACTGAGCTGCCAACTCTAACTGGATAATGACAACTAAGGTAAAACTCTGGCTATTGAAGATGAAAGAGCGGAACCCATTTCCAAGCTATTCTTTTTCATTTATTAGGATAAAGGGCAAAATCCATTTCCACACAAACCTTTCCATCCCTCGGTCCCTGTCTGCCTTATAAACCATTTTCGAGAATTTTTATATTTGAAATAGTCAAATCATAGTATGTTGCCCATTTCTCGGTCTATAATGCTACATGAACTAAATAGATTAAATTACTATTAGCACCCGTACCGTGCACCAGCGATGTAACCAGACCGAACCATCTCCTGAGGTGTTTGGTCACACCATTGACCTCAAAAGATGTTCCAGGTCCACCCATTTATTCTTTTTACAATTAATTTAAATTCACGTGTGTGCGGAATTTGGTTAACATATAAATAAATATTGGAAAGTAAATGGGAACTAAAGTGGAGAAAACACCTATCATATCATCAATACTATAGATCCAAGTTGAGGAACATGTCCCAAAGTATCCTATAAGCCATACGTAAACAAAATATAAGTTTCGTACATAAAAAGAAATATATACACAAAAGAGATCACTTCTATAGTGAAGATTAGGGCAGTCTGAAACCGTCGTCTCACTAGTTCGCCTTACCCTTCCCTCAATCACTAGAGGATGGATCTGGGTTCTAAAAGGCCCCCAGTAAATGAACAACAAGATTTTATAAAAGTTACAACATAATGTAATTCGACAAGAAATAATATAAGTAAATTGTAGGAATTAAACATGATTCAACCATTTTCTAGTTTGAACAGGAGGTTCCTATGAACCCCATATGCAAGGACATAGCTTGAATTGCGTCGGCCTGGCGGCGTTTAGCATCGAAGATCGAATGAGGTCCCATCACAAGAACTCGTGAGCCCGAGCTACACAGACGTGCTCCAACCCCGCCATAAGAAAGGCTGAAGGGTGGAAACCTCCTCCAACTGCCACACTGGCTAGTGGGTAGAAGATCGTCATATAGCCATCCTTTGAAGGTGTCCGACTGGTCGAGGTGGAGACTTTTCACCGTTGTAGCTGCCTCGTCTAATTCTTGGAGATGGCTCCTATAGGTCCTTATATATGCATGGCCACAGATAATTATGATGCGATGCACGCCTAACTTATGCGATTATAATATGATGCATAATAAAGTTTTATAAGTTCTTAGTGTTCATAAACCTCATGTATGGCGTGCCAAAGCCTGACCGCACGTCTCAAACCTCATAGTACGTGTCGATGTCCTCACTAAGTTGTCGTCAAGCCTTAGCCACATACATCAGTGTCAATGCGTAAATCGAGGTCCTAAAGCCCCTGAAACCCCGTGCACGTGTCTCAAGAAAACCCCAAAAGTTTTATTAACTTCTTTAGTTTTACTATCACAACGGCGTGCGTTTAGGCCACCGCTCGCCTAAAAGTGTGCGTCTGATACCCGACACTAGTTCTCTCGATTCTTGGTTTTTTTGTATTAGTTTGGGTGTGTTTGGATCTTATTTGAATACTTGCTAGTAATTATAGTTTAGCTAACTACTTTTATTGAGGTTGCTTCAAGCTATATTTGAGTCTGTTTAATTATAATATTTAGTGCTCTAAATAATAACATTCGACATGCTTTAAAATACTAACTTTTGAACTTCGAGCAAACTTAAACTAAGTCAAAACAGTCTAATTCCAATTGAGCAAGCTCGAAAATGTTTTATTTCATTTAAGCAAGCTTAAACTCCTAACAACCGTAGCATCATCAAGCACATTAGAAATTTATCCTCTTTAAGTTTGTTGAAAACTGCACAAAATGAGTTTTATGCAACTCTAAAACTTTCGATTCTTTAGTCTAAAAATATTCAAAATCACCTCACCTCGGTCCATTGACTTAAAAAAAACTTCCTTGAGCTCCAACATCATCAATCAATCATTCATACTTAATTTCCATACAATAAATATCCAATTACCATTAAGTAAAGTTACAATTCATCATCTTCTTCACATAACACAAATTATAAATCATGAAAATCTCCACAACAATCCTCTTAAGGGATTTTCACTAATCAAAGATTGATCTACTCTTATGAACCCACATATACCAAAACTCATCAATCAAAATAACTTGGAACATAATTTTTGTAGAGATTTGGTGAAGAAAACATACCAATAGCTTTAATGGAGTTGTCCCTTTTTGTTCTATAAGTTTTACTAAGTTAGATCCGTACCCTCTAGCATCAACCTTATTGGATCTTCAAAAATCTCAACATGAAAGGCAAGATTTTCTACAACTTCTTTGATCTCCAAATTATTTTTCTAATGAGCTTTCTAATGGTGTTGGAGATTATTTTGCATGTTGAACAAGAATAATGAATTTTATATAGTCATTTTTCTTTAGAATCACCTCATTCACAAAATTTTAGGTTAAGCAAAGGCTCACATTAAAGCCATCACTTTTCACTAGTCAAAATCAAACTAACACTTGTCCCTTTTTGCATGACACGTAACATGCACCTTATTTTCTATTAGTCTACCTACACATGTCATTAGGCATTCCATTTTGCCTATGTCCCTTTGAATTAATTACATGCACGTCTAATTCCACAAATTTAAAATTTACTCCCTAGTTTTATTATATTTACCATCAAACCATAGGCATATTAATCAAATTTAATACACCACTTAGGCCAAATTAAATCAAGGTAATAGTGGATCATAATACTAGCTTAAGGTATGTATTTCCCATCTAATGTGTATCCTAAGGTGAAACACACGCCTCACATTGCCTTGTGTCGCCTATGTATTTATAATTATTTAATGATTTATTAAATACTACATGCACACCAAAAATATTATTTTATTTTTTATGGTACATTTTCATCGAGTAAGGTCGCGTCACCCGGTCGAACCGAGTTCGAGCCCTCAATCCGGTCAAATCGGGCTAAGTCTGGTCTAGTCGGTGATGGGATGTCACAATTACGAATCATAATTGATAAAAATACGAGTCCCACTTACCTCGATCGAATTCTTTAAGTTTCATTCCAAATTCACTAACTCTCGGGGTACTCGAACCTCTCCTGATGTTTGAGAACCTATCACAAATTATTTTAGGTCGATATATGTCTACTACTCAAGATTTATGACCCCTAGACCAGTCCCTAAACCCTAAGGGATATTTATGAGTAATTCAACATTATTGTTGTTTTTTGGTGTAGAAGCGCTCCCCATGCTTTAGGTAGAGCGCGATCCACCTTATGGGTTCATAAGTTTTTATGAAGGGAGCGTTCTTCACTATTGAGTGGCCAAACATAAAACATGGTAGCAGCTCCTGTTTGATCACCAAATCATTATCCAACTTCCCTGAGACATCAAAGAGGGCCCCAAATGAGGTTTTACACCCATACACATCACCAACAACCATAATTAATCAGTTTTAATCACCAATTCACAAATTCCATTAATCATCATCATCAAAACCTACAACTTAAAATATAAACAAGAATTCGGAACTTACTCAATTCAGTTTTGATGATTCTTTATTAGTTGTTGGTGATTTTTCTCTCCCTTCAATACCTGGATTTTCAAAAATATAACCCACACCTGCTTCCCCTCTATCAATAGATCGATGAAATAGTGATAAGTCTGATTTATTTTGTTTATATATATATATATATATATAGATTTTAATCGAGATACGCATCGCACGATCTCAAGGCTGATCTAATGGAGATTGTCATAAAGTGACACCAATTTTAAAATGGAAATGATCTTAATAAATCTTTCACTTACGCTCATCTCGAAGCGATCTAATGTTTCAAATTAATTAAATCAAACTATATGTTTATTTATATATATATATATATACCTATGTATTTTTATGCCTATAAATTCACTGAGTGCGCCAACGAGTATACTTGGGAGTGCACATTCATTCCAAGTCCACCACGTCACTCTTGGCTTATTAATTAATTAATTATTTTCTAACTATAGGATTATATTAATTAGTATTAATTGCCTGTAGTGTATTTAATTTATTATCACACCATCCAACAGAATACAATCACACCAACAAGCACACACTAATTGAAGTACGCCCGAACTAACCGCGAGCTTAACTTAGTTTAACACTATTACCTACTTAAGGTAACAGGTAGTTACATTATGGATTCATTTTTTTAGGTAGGTGCTTATGATGGCTAATATTATGGAATCATGTAAAGATTTCTGAGTTATTACTTTTCATAAATTAGACATGGAACAACCTGGTTCACAACAAGTACGCATCCATAGAGGCTCATTTCAATGCTCGATAAAAACGTCAAATACGTAAACCCTTCAAAACTTCTCCAATAAAATATAAACGCTGTGTAATGGCCCAAATTATATAAACTAGGATTAGCATTAATCTCGAGGATTAACAATCGTAATTCGGGCGTTACGTGGATAAGTCGATTGACTCAGACATGAAAATTGAGCGAATATATTATTTTTGAATGCTGGTTGTGTATATGTGGTGTTTAGAATTATTATTATTGTATTGCATCGCATGTGTGTATGTTGTTATCGGTCGAGTTGGTGTGGCAAGTGTTCACCTCGAAAGGCATGTCAACGTAGGTATCAGGTAGGTGAACTACAGGTACACTAGGAAACTTGACTAATTCACATTAAGATGACTAGTTAATTAATTAAAATGGGTAATGTAACCATAGGCTAAGATGATTAAATTAAAACAATAGGCTATGACGTACCTCGAAATGAGTGTCAAAACGCGGGGCATTGAGTGTTGGGTAGTCAAGGGTCAGTGGGACCACTCATGTGTCCATATCAGGTTCTAAAAACACTAATCACATATATTATAATTGGCCTAACCTAAGTAATTATATCAAATAAATAATGACCTATAGTTGATGAAGTTAATTTGGAAATCATAGGATTTTCTTAGAGATTTGTATTGGCACATCTAGGAACCAAATGAGTATCAAATTGGCGTCACTAGGAGAGAATTAGTGGAGAGTAAGTGGGCTAAGTGGCAAGAGATAGCCCATTAGATGAGTCTCGGGATATGTTAACACATAGAGATCAATGGCTAGGAATTAACCCCACCTTAATATATAAGTTGGGTTGATTAAATGAAACCATCTTCATCCTAAATGTGATGGAGAAGAAGGAGTTGCTGGAAAGTAGAGGAATCCATGGAAGATTGGTAAGGAATTGAGCAAGCTAAGCGGTACATCAACTAGGTAACAATTCAACATTATTAACTTAGCTAAATTTGTTGTTTTAATGGAAAATTGATGTAAATTGATGATGGAGGCTTAGGCTACTGAATTTGACAAGTCTTTAGAGAATTCCAAGTGTGATGAACAATTCCATTTAATTTATAAACTAATTTTGAAGAATTTGGAAAAAACTAGTGGAAATCATGGGTTTGAGGATTTTGATCTAATTGATGTTCTGTGGTTGATTTAAATGATGTTTTGAAATCACTTTGGTGTTGAAAGTGGTTTAATTGGGCTATGATAGCTAATTGAGAGGGGAAGGACATGATTCTTGAGTTGAGAATTCTATCACAGAGGACAATTAGCGCGCTAACCAGGTTAGCGAGCACGCTAATCAGACTAGGCACCTAACTATTTTTCAAAATGAAGAACAGTAGTGCACTAGACAGATCCCTTAGCGCACTAGGTAGACCTATTAGCACCTTAATGACAGATGAAAAATGAATTTAAAAGGGCCGTTTATGGGATTTCAACTTAATACATGCCCAAACACCAATAAAAATACTAAATATGTAAAAATTAGACTTCATGGACTTAGGGGACTGTAGCTCGGGTATCGGGGAGCTAAACGGGTCTGATTCGGGAGTCTAGGGAAGTCGAAGCGTGGATTGAGGTGCGTAAATCCATTGGAATGCCTTATAGAATTTATGGTTTTGTTTTATCGGTATCAGATTACGTGTGTGACTGCTGGTAGGCACATGGGGTTTCGCTCCTATCTTTGTGGTGTATATATTGGTTGTGGCTAATCTCTTGCACATGTTACTTGTGTTTAGTTCTCGTATGGATGGTAATAGGATATACTTGCGACCGTCGGGAAGGATTTAGGGTGTTCCATTGACTTGAAATAGTGTATGGAGGGGTTTATCAGGTAATCATAGTTGGGCTTTAATCACTAGAAGCCTGTAAGTATATACGTGGTTCCTATTCAATTTTATCGATTACTAGCTAGTTTAAGTCAAGGTTTTCTCATGATTATACGACTGTGTACTTATTAATGTTTTATTTCCAAGTATGTTTTGTTGGCATGTGTTGTTTATTTATCACTAATGTTTTTGCTTGTTGGTGCTACCTACATTCATAGGAAGAACATTTTTAGTCGGCATGTGTTGTTTATTTATTGCTAATGTTTTTGCTTGTTGGTGCTGCCTACATTCATGGGAATGTAGTTACTATTGCCATGATTTATATTCGCATGTTTTGTAGTTTACTAGTTTTATTTCATGAATATTAAGTGGACTTCTCTTGGGACTTTACTCACTGGACTCGTCACTATTTTTGTTGGGTAACTGAGTGCAGATCCTTCGACGAGCAAGGGCAATAGCAAGGAGGTATTAGGTGACTAATTATGAAATAGTGACGCCAGCTCGTGTTTGACTATCATATGTACATATTTATATTTGTTTGGTTTTGGGGACTGTAGAACACTGAATACATGTATATAGATCTTTCGTTGTAATTATCTCACCTTGATATATACATGGTATCTTTTTGTCAGGTTTTCCACTACTTAGGATTGTTAAATATTACATAATTTGCTCATTTAAAAACTTATGTTGTAAAATTGTAGTATAACTTCATAAATTGATTAACTGGCTAATGAAATCATTAATATTTATATGGAAATAGATTAGCTAAGTTAGGGTTAAATAATGGAAAAATGTAAGCAACCAGTTAGGTCACATCGTCATGGATAAGTGAGCCATTTCAAATCTTAAAATTTTTAAATCGGTAATTACGGTTAATCCGAGATTAAAGGAGCTTAATTAAAGTATTGGTCACGAGTCGGGAGTCAAAATACCAATGAAATTGAGATTTATAATTAATTTTATTATTCTGTGATATGTGCCTAGTGTTGTATACTATATATTTTGTTATTTTGCGAAATTCTAATCGATTGAATGAATTCGATGTTTCATGGGGTTTTGTCTCCAGATACATGTCGAGACGGGTGCCGAGATAGTCAAGATATTGACATAAACATTAGTTTCGAGTTTCATGATGAAAAATTTGATTTAAGTTTAAAGATTCAAGTTTTGGGCTTTAAATGGATTTCACAGGATGACATGGGCTCCACACTTCGATTTTCGTGTGAAGTAAAATTTTCAAGAGTTTTGGAGTAGTTTGGAAAATTTTTCAATTTTTTGCGGAATTGGGGTATTTTTCGGTGTTTAATTTGGACTCGAAATGAAGAGATAAATATGAAAATAAAAAAAAAATCAAAAGGGGCTAGTTACCTCAAATGGCACTAGTTGTGTATTAATGGAGATATAAACTGAGGGGCATATTGGTTAATTGCCACCCCTACATCAAAACAAAATCGAATGAGAAGGTGTCTCACTGTTCATCGCCCCCCTCACTATTTTCTATTTTTCTTTGTTCTCTCTCTCTCTCTCTCTCTCTCTCTCTCTCTCTCTCGGCTGGAGATTAAATTCGATGAGAAATCGTGGGTGTTAATGTTGAAGGTGACGGTTTAATGAAAATTCAAATTTTAATTGTGTGTAGACTGGTTTTGTTTATTGATTCGACTTTGAGGTTGTTGTTATTTGTTGTTAATTGTGTGATAAAGAGAGGAGGAAATTTCGATTGAATAAAAAAAACAATGGAGAAGAGAAAAGACGTTAATGGAGGAGAAGAAAAAAGTTTTGAGGGAGGAGAGACCAAGGGAAAAAGATGATCAAATGAAGGGGGCTTTGAAGAAGATGATGGGGATTGGGAGACTTTGGTCTCCCCTAATCATATATATAAAAAAAGGAAAACTTTTCACTAACCTAACCGCGCTTATGTGGCAGATGCGGGACCTATTTTTTACTTTTCGTCAGTCGGTGGCAAAGTCTGTCAGGGAAAATAAAATGATTTTCTTTTAAATTCAAAAACTCAAAAAAAAATTAAAATTGTTCATTCGGTCTAATCGTTTTACTGATTACAGCCGAGTACAATCAGTCTATCAGTCCTCCGTGACCTAAAAGTTTTGAGTTTCCCTCCATTTTTTGGAGGGAAAACACAAAAAATAGAGAAAAAATAGGGTTTCGAGCAGAACTGATCACTCGTCTCCTTTGCTCTCTCCCCTATTCTTCCCAAATGTCTAGGGCTTCATCTTCTACCTATAATTGATGTGTTTGAGCCAGAGTCGACATCTTCGACTGGTTTGTAGCACTAAGTCATATCCCTCCCCTGTTTGCTTTTCTATTTTGTAGAAATTGAAGGGAAGATTCTTTAAGCTTTTAAGATGTGGAGGACCACCATCTCCTTTTTAGAGTGTCAAAAAGACAGTACAACAATCGTGCAAGATTCGTTGCAAAGTGACATAGGTAATCCCCATTTCCATTCATGTTATTTACAGTCCAGTCATGGCTTGTTAGAAAAACAAGGTGCACGTGATTCAAGGGTTTAATAGAGGGCAAGATATTTAGGGTTTGACATGTATACTTAGCCACTCAGGTTGACTGGGCGGACTTGTTTTTTTCTTATTTTGATTAAGTGGTGTAGGTTTCCTAAACACTTGGGGTTTCAATATATGATGTTCCCAAATGACATCTTAATAAAGGTCCCCTGAATAATCTTGGTTTTTAGTGCATTTGGTATCCAAAATTAGAGTTTACACATGAGGCTCCCTATTTCTTTAATCTATTTGAACCCTCTTCACAATTTAGACTTAGTGATGGGGAATTAGTCTTTCATGGGAGAACTTACATAGATAATTATCAAACTTGCATACTGCCTAAATTATTGGAATGTTAAAGGTCCTTAATTACATTGCAACCTTATTATTATGCAGTCGATAAAAAATCATTGGTCTATGCTTTCATTTAGGTTATTCGATGGATCCCTTTATTGATTTAAATCAGACAGTCGAAGAATTATTGATTTAGAAGAAGATGGGACGGACCAAGAACTTTGCCAACCAGTAGATGTTGATTTAATAGTTGAGGAGCCGCATGTAGTTTGTAGTGATGAACAATCTAGTGATGAATTTGATACATTTGAGGTACCAAAAGCTCCTGAAGTTGGGATGATTTTTTATAGAGCTGAAGAAGTGAAAGCTGCATTCCATCTTATGCCAAACATAAGGGGTTTCGGATCAAGTGCGTTCAACCGATAAAAGGAACAACGATATTTGGAAGTATGTGTTTACATGTGTAAACAAATGTTACAATAAGTCTAAGGGAATATACCAAAAAGGATTAAGTGCAAGGTGTGGTTGTTGTACACAAATAATAGTTAGACTATTCCCCGACCAGCAATGGCACCTGACTAAGGTATTGTTGGAGCATAATCACCCTGTCAACCTTTCAAAATCTAGATTTTATCAATGCAACAAGGTCTTCCCAAATGTAACAAAAAAGAGATCGGAATTAAATGACACTGTTGGAATTCGAATGTGCAAGTCATTTATGGCTGAATCAGTGCGTGTTGGAAGAATTGATAACTTGACCTTCAATGAGAAAGATATAAGGAATCATATAGAATCAGGAGGACGGCCGAGGCTTGGTGTTGGTGATGCAGAAGACATTCTCCAACACCTCATAAAAAAGTAGAAGCAGAATCCTAACTAATTCCACACGATCGACGTCGATCCAGAAAATGAGATGAGAAACGTGTTTGGGCTAATAGTAGGTAGAGAATCGCTTACGAGTACTTTGGGGACGTGGTTTATTTTGATACAACATACTTAACAAGCAAGTTTGACATGCCATTTGCACCATTTGTTGGTGAAAACCATTATGAAGAGTCACTGGTATTAGGTTGTGCGTTGTTGGTTAACGAGACCGTACCCACATATAAGTGGTTGTTTAAGTGCATGGGTAAGAGCCCAAAGCTATCATAATAGACCAATACTCATCAATTAGGAATGCCATTACCAAAGTATTTCCAAATGCTCAACATCACCTATGTTTTGGCACATCATGAAGAAAGTACTTGAGAAGCTCGGGGGTCATCATGAGAAAGAGCAAATTGTGGCACAGTTAAAAAATGCAATCTATGATTCATTGAGTACAAAAGCATTTGAGTTAGCATGCAACAAAGTGTTGACTAATTTTTCTTTCGGAGATAAAACAAGGAAATGGTTGTAATCGTTATACGACATTAGGGAGAAAGGGGTTCTAGTGTACATTAAGGGCCACTTTGGGCTGGAATGTCAACTACTCAGAAGAATGAAGGAATGAACCATTTCTTTAATGGATATGTGTCATCTAAGACGTGGTTAAAGCAATTTGTAATCTAATATAAGTTGGCTTTGCTGAAAACACATGAAAGGGAAACGTATGCAGATTTTAGTTTATTCAACAAGTTGCATCCATTGACATGTCATGTGCCTTATGAACGTCAAATGTAGGGTATATACACAGACAACATACTTGCCAAATTCCAAAAAGAGGTTCTCATGGTGTTGGATTGAAAGTCAAAACTAGTTTTTAAAGGAGACACTTACTGGTTTTATAGTGTGGATCAGTTGTTCACAGTCCCAAATTTGGAAGGTCTGATTACGAAGATGTATAGTGTCGCATATCTGGAGGATAAAGAAGGAACTTATTGTGATTTCCAGTCGTTCGACTTTAGAGGGATTCTTTATTGCCATCCTCTTTGTGTGTTAAGAGAGCGTGACATAATGTTGGTGCCACCGAAGTACATAATGACCAAGTGAAGAAAAGACTTCAGACGAGCTTATGAACTGGAGAAGGGGATAGATGAATTGGATGCAACCGCCTCAACAGTTCTTGAATGATATGACATCATCCTAACTCGGTGCACAAGAGTGGTTGATTTTGGCTTAACCAGTGTGAAAAAGTTCAAAATATTACTCGATATAATTGAAAAACTTAAGGGTTTTCTGTTAGATACTCCCGATGATGAGCCAGTTGCACCGCCTACGATGCCCAAGTCATCAACGTCAGCTTCTAGCTGTCCTGCCATTTCAGGCATGAGAAATATGAAGATTAAAAACTCTTATCATGTAAAAAGGAATGGGAGACCATGAGAGAGCAAACTAAAACCTCATAGAGAGAAGAAAATAAAACCTTCAAACATCAAGGTAATTGTACATAAAATTAGTTTTTTCAACCTTCGTGGTACGACCACAACTAATGAGTAAAATGAGATTTACAGTGACACAATAATGTGCAAGACAATCAGTTTGGGGAATTCACCCCTCCAAAGTTCAATTTTCCAACCTATAATGACTACAACAACCAAGTAAGCTATAATCTCACTATAATGTTGTGATTTTCATATAGCAGGATGTAATGACATGCTTATCGCCATGTTTTCACAATGCAGGGTGGTGTACATGATGTAGAGGGCACAAGTAGACCCCCCATTTGTTGGATAATGATGATTGAGCATTTCCTTTAGAAGCTCAAGACATGTAGGGGAGTCGAGCCAACCGACTACGAGATGTTAAAGTTTGCAGTATTTTCCACATTGACTTTTTTGTTGAACAACTGTCTGGGTGCATAGAAAACAATTTTTAAGTTATTGTCTTTTGTTCGGAGGCTTTTAAATTGCTACCCTTTATTGTCTAGTTTTTGTAAGGCGTAATGGATTCAATTGGTAAAATTATGAGATTTCCTTTACTAATTAATAGACATTACTTATAATGTGCATCCAATTATTTGTGTAAAAGTTTTGACGGGTTACTAGTGAGTTGTTCCTAAGTCGCATATGAACGAGGTATGAATGAATAAGTTGTTTGTTTATGTTGATTTTCTTATTTGAAGGTATCTCCTTAGTCAATTTACTTTTGTCATAGGTAGTGGCTATAGTTGTGGTTTTTCAAAAAATTGACTTTTTTCTCCCCTCCATATGGCTGGCATGCGTGAGAATTATTGAAAAAGGGGCGGTTAAAGTGAGAAGGGCGACACAGTTAGTGGAGGATATCCACTTTAATTTTGAATTTACAACCCCCCATCTCCCCCTTTTTATCGAACCACCACTACCCCTCCTCCCTTAAACAATCTCCCAAACCAGTTGAAATCACCCAACCTTCTCGACCCCCTATTTTCATTTTTACCCTAACCATTGTGAACTTAAAAACTTTAGAGCAAGGGATGCCTTTATCTCTTCGAATGGCATTGGGTGTGCATGACGACCCTAATGACGGTCCAACCAATGAGAGTAAAGGAAAAGATCAGGTTTTAGGAGTTCACTCTATAGGGCAGTAAAAAAGAAGTCTACATCCAAAGCCACTGGAGGGAAGAAGGAGGTGGCGGCAAGAAGGAAGAAGGAATCAGTTGGACCTAACAGTGACCCAAAAGGGAAATCAAAGGCTGTTGGAGTTCCCTTGTAAACCCAAAGCCGGAGAAGGGGGTTGCTACTGCTACGGGTGTTGGTACTTCTACCTTGCCATAACACTCAAGTGCAAGGCTGAGATGGGCAAGAGCCTTGAAAGTGCCCTCTAATGCAGTCGACACACCAGTGGTCGCTGAGGAAGATCTCGAGGGGACTAAATTGATGTTGCTGCTGTAGTTTCGGACATAAGAGAATAGGAGGCCAATTTCTTCAAAAGGACTTTATTACGTAGGAAAGGTTGGACTTTGATTACTTTAAAACTCAACAAGTATTTTTGAGGTCATTATTTAATGCATTAGGTTGGCTGAACTTTGTTGAGACCAAGTTACCCGAGAACCTTACTATGTTGCATATTTTTATGCACATCTCTACCCAACTGATGAGACTAACACATCAATTTTATCGTCTTATGTTGATGGGGTGAATTTTAAGGTCACGAATGGATTAATTAGGAGATTGTTTCATTTGCTTATTGGAAAGACCAAAGTTCATGGTGGTCAAGAAGTTATAAAGGTACTCACTTTCGAAATCGAGAAGGCTGCCACCTTTATCTGTGGCGGAATCACCTTAACCAACCTAAAACACCATCGATTATAGATATCACCCTACAGGCATGGTTGGTTCATCGTGTCGTTATGCATATCTTGATTCTAAGGATTAAATCAAGGACATGGCTTAGTCGATTTGACATGTTCATTGTCTGGACAATCCTAACTGGGCACTCAGTCGACTTAGGCCACATCATTGTGCAACATATGTTGAAGGCTACATATCAAAGACCAAAGGGAAAGAAGCAAAGGGTTGCTATATGCTAACCATTTATGTAAGTTGTCCGTAGAAGGAGGCATCCCACCCCCATCGAAGTACGACTCTGATCAGGTGCTCAAAGACAAAAGTGATATAATCAGGGAGAAAAACGCAGATCGAATGACTTACACTCTTGTCGATGGAAAGTGGGTGTCCAATCTATTGCTTAATGAACCAAGCACTCTAGTCACTAAAGGCGAGAAAAGAATACAACTAAGAAAGTTTTTGAGCAGTACAGTCAGTACGAGTACAGTGAGGAAGAAGAGACACCGGTGTAAGGGGAAGAAACAATTGATGATGAATAAGATAAAGAGGAAGAATATTCTGAATATGTTGATGATAAGGATGCTGCAGTTGAAGAGGGCATAGCAGAGTAGGTGCCAAGGGACCCATATGATAGTCAAGACGACATGAAGGTAGACAATGAAGGAAAAAGTACATTAGATTTACTTATTTCTACGTTTCATTGCTTATTTCATTAGTGTTTCATCGAATTATACTTTATATCTTAAGTAATGGTGATTGTTTGATTTTTTTGATTATTTGCCTTTGGGTTGCTCTACACTCCATTTCAACTATCCTAATTGGATATTTTGCCTTTTGCATTTGTCTACTTGCAGCTGCTTCACTTGCCCATGATGATGATGTTGGTCACGACTTCTTGTTGAGTTAGTTACTACTTATAAAAGCAATGATAAGGGAGTGGATCCAGCCAATGAGAAGGTGGAAAATCCCACCAGAACCATATATTTTACCCCTCCATCCAACCCCAAGGACGATGAGAGTTTCAAGCATCATACCCCCTTCCCAGCCCCAACCAGCAAGAGGAACAGCCAATGGAAGACAACTTCAAACAACATCTCGGGGATGACATTGTTCAACTCCCCTTTCAAACCGAGATAGCAACACAAAAACCTGACTTGCCAATAGCTCTAGACTTGCCAAGTCCTTATGCTAATGACATTACGATGAGCTTACTAGAATGATGCAGAACAATTGAGGAAGACGTGGAAGAAATCAAGGTGGTCGTGCAAACCACTTTGGCCATGCAGAGGAAGGAAATGCAAAACTCATTGGCGATGCACATGAAGGAAACATAAGTTTTGTTGTACGGTGCCATCAACTCACTGAAGCATGATATCGAGGTCATGTTTGGCAACATGGGGAATGTCTTCAACTCTACAATTGCGAGCTAGGATGACAGATTTTTGAAGGAATTGTTTCACAACTATCAGATGATGGACGATCGAGTTAGAGGAATTGAGCAAAACATTACCAACCATGGGTCAGTCTTACAAAGGGCACTTGCACAAATGACTACTCAGATCGGGATGGAGCACGACCGGCGACTGTGCTTCCAAGCCCGGACAATGCTCCTTCTTTAGTTGCACCCACCATGACCGGGACATTCGGGAGATCCAAAGAAGATGATAAATGGATTTTTTTCATCTGCCTTCTACTTTGATCTGATAGCTAACTTTTAATTTTATCTTAGTTTGTTAAAACTTTGTTTTGTTTATGCCACATCTCCTTTGTCATTTGAACTGTTATTGATCACGTTTGCTTAGCTTTGTATTGAGCGAATTTGTGGATGCATTTTTTCTTCATCACATTTATGTTTAGTTTGGTTTGATATGTATCGCATATTTTTTTGGTGTTTTGAACAGGGTGTGATTATGCGCAACATATGTTGTGCATCATTTCTAGTTGCGTCAACATAGTGTGTTTGTTATCGTTGTGGGTGACTGTCATTATACTATTCGCTTATGAAATTGTCAAGTGTTCATCAAATATGGTTGTGTTATGAACACTGTGTGTGTTCATCATGCCTGTGTTATGCGCACGGTGTGTTTATGCACAACATATGTTTGTTTCTTTTGTTTGTGATTATCATGTAGGATTGCAAAACATAGCATAAAAGAAGGCAAACACTGTTTTGATACATTGTTTTGCATTGAACACAAATAAAACATACATACATATAAGAGAAGAGTTTCGGTACATACGAAGACCTCTAATCCTCCTTCTTAATGTACCTAATTGATGTTTCAGACTCCATTTGCACTCTACCTCGATTCGCTTCACTAATGGAGATTGTAGAAGTGAATAATGCCACAACCGCATGAACATTATCACAACCTTCTACTCTTTGGCTACCTAATTCAATGTCGGATGACAGTCTTCGAATGCAAGCATAACTGCTGGCCTCGCCCCAGCTAGTGCAAACATGACTACCAAACTGCATTACAATTGGTTGTCCAGTAACGGAGGTGCGATCGATCTAGTCTCGCCATATGAAGTTACCACAAGCTTTGTTACAAGTTGAAACCCTTATTAGTGCCTTCCTTCTTTAAGCATCTCTTCAACATAATACCAGTTCCACACCCTTTTAATGGGCAAAAATTTTCAAAGTGGTTGTTGCTTTCGCAATTCCTACATCGTTCATCATTTGGTAAAGACATTGCTCTGTTAAATGTTAATAAGATGTTTAGCTAACAAGAAATCACAACCTATACAACAAGATATATAAAGATTGTAGCTGAAAACTCTCTAATTCCCCTAACACACAAGCGGCCTCACTCCGTCAAACTGACCCTAAACAAATTTAACCAAATCTCACCACCAACTCAGAGCAAATGAACCATTAAAACTACATGGCCTAGATGAAAATAACACCTGCCTATTTGAAAATGTTGAAAAGATACTTGCCTTATTCTTCAAGAGTGGTCTTCACTAAGGCTCAGTGATGCAAACCAGGTGGGTCTCCTTTCGCCAAACTAATGAATACCTATGTCATTGGTGATGCAAACTAGTCGATTGTTTAAATTGAGTCTCCCATTAATCAGTTGTAGGTAGAAGATGAAGCCCTGAAAATTTGAGAAGAACAGGGGAGGGCAGAAGAGACACAAGTTTCAAATCTCTTGTGGTTGAAATCCTTTATTTTTTAGCGTTTTAAACTCGAAAAATGAAGGGGTTTGAAAAAAACTTTGGTCACGTTAGACTGACAGTCTGTCTGTACTTGTCTGCACTCTGTCAAACGGTCAGACCGAATGACCATTTTTATTTTGTTTTTGAGTTTTTGAATTTATTTGAAAATCATTTTATTTTCCCTGACAGCCTCTACCACCGACTGACAAAAAGTAAAAAAATGGGTTCCACCCTGCCACGTCAGCACGGTCACGAATCTGGGTTAGCAAAGTGGGTTAGCGAAGCATTTCCCATAAAAATAGGGGGAGATCCATAGGTGGGAGGTTGGGGATGACCCCTGAACTAGACCGGTATTGAGACGAACCCTCCCCCTTAATCGATTTAAAAAAACGGGGGTTTTAAATAGAAAAAATAAAATAAAAATCCCTAGAAAATTGAGAAAATAGGGTTTTTGGACAAATTAATGAAAATTGAGGGCTTTATAAAAAATAAGTAGTTTGGGATTTTCTCGAGGATTTATATCGGGTATGCTTGTGACGACCCTCCTCTGACTTAGGGTCGGGTCGCCCAGCCCCGACCACCACCTAAGCCCAATTCCAAAATCAGGCCCGAGCGAACAGTCCGGAACGCCTAAAACAACCTATGAAATAATGCGACAAGTTCATATGGATGAAAGTGCGAAATAAAGTGAACAAGATCCATATGTCTAACCATGAAACTATATGTGGGTCATCAATTCATAAATTGTCTTAAAGTCATTCATTTACCAAAAAGAAGTTCAAACTAGAGGAAAGTGAGGTTCAATCTACCCGAAAGACATATTCGAAATATAACCCAAGTTTAATAGTTTCAAAAACGAATGTATAGATAATATAATACAAGGCTCACGATTAGAAATAAGACTTCAAGCTATTGCCTCTCCCTTTTCTCGATCTAGCGCCAACGTGGATTCCTGAGATGTGAGTGGGTGAGCTAAAAGAACCAAAGGAGCTCAATAAGAGAGAAGACTCGCTCAAACACTAAACATGCAAGTATTACCTATAAAGTAAAATAATTCTACACATGAAGTAGTAAATTGAATTGTAAAGCATTTAATAAAAAGTAATGGAAACATGGTTCTTGTTCGTAAAGGTGGTACAAACAAGTTCCAAGTCAATTAAAACAAAAATGTACAACTCATAATTCAATAAGCAAGAAAGTGAGCAGTCTTTTAAAAACAGATCATGAACGAGGATTTCATAACTCATAAATAAATTCCATTTATTAATGCAACGGGGTCCAACAAGAGATTTACCATAATGAATAATACTAAATATAATTCATTGTTCCATTCAATGCATTCTAGCTAATTGTATAAATCCATTGATCGAAACACTCACTTTCGAGGTTATGTGAACCATTGGTGGTCACAATGGCCGTTGTGACCTCGATCTAGTTCAAACAAACCAATAGAAAGTGTTTCCAAGCCATCACCAATTGTGACCACTTGTGAACTCGATATTTCGTGGTGCAGATCACTTTCTTTTTGGTGGGATGATAACCACACCACTGCAATTCGTGGCGTGAACCACTCTCTTCTGATGAGCATACTACCACATCACCTCTTTTAATCGAATAACACAAGTGTTCATATCACATACATTTCATCGATAAACATATTCATACCATTGACTAAATGCAACCCAATCCTAAGTCTTTAGATATAAATATGATATTTCTATTTGTCTAATATCCAAGTCATATCTAATGCATGAGCGAAGCTCCCCACTTACTTCAATTCGTCGAATTAAACCCTCTAGTTAGACCTTGCATTCTCGGGGTTCAGTGTGAACCTCCTTGCGAATTTAGACAATTTAAATAACAATCGCATTATTCGACAATTCGAAATCTAAAACTAATTACATATTCAATTACTTCAGAGTGGGGCCCACTCGTGTGGTCCTAATGGGTTCCCCACCGGCCATGAAAGGGTCGAGGGTAGGGGCCTGCTCCAACCCATTTGAAAATATATTATTTTTATATGTATTTTTGATATATATATCTATATATTATTTTATTTTACTTTATTTTAATTTCTTTGTGTCGACCACCCAGGGGGTTTATTCCCTGGTCTAACGTCTAGAGGCCAAATAGCCCTTATATATGTGGGGAGGGGACTTCGTCCCTGCCCAACGCATGGGCTGCCCTTGGGCACCCAGCGTCCCCAGGGAAAGGTGTTGGGGACGCCCCTGCGGGGGACGTTCCTACCGATGATGGTGTCACTACCTACTTCCGGCGGCGTCGCGGTGGTGCCGCCCCTAGAAGGGCTTTCTTATTTTTATTTTTGCAAACCCCAACATATGTAAACCATTGAAAACTTTTAAAAAGAAAGCATGATGAAGAAGATGAGGTTGAGGGTTGCCTTCTAGGTGAATTCTTTGAGTTAGCCAATTCAACCGATAGCGGTTTCTCCTTTATCTCAAACGTGTTGATTTTGAACAAAAGGGGTAGGGTTTTCACTTTGATTTTATATTAGGGCTTAATTAGTTTAGGGTTTAGAAATTTACTAATTTTCCCCTAGGTCAGGTTTATTAGGTTTTAGGCCGTCACAATATTTCTCGTAATGCGTGTTATGATACCCAAAAATGTCAAAAATTTGAAAAATTATTTTATGACCTAGTGTACATTAATTTTCAATTTTGAATCACAATTTGAAGTCAAAATCGGGATCTGTACATCCGAAGATATGATTCAGAGAGATTTCGGGGTTTTCTAGTCGAGATTGGACCAATAAATATATTATAAATTGAAAAATTATATTTAAGCCTAGACAATGTAATTTTTGATACCGAACAATAATTTTGAGTGGAAAATGAAGTTTGGGTATTGAAAAATTTATTTTGAAAAACATTTAAGGGTTTCAGCATGCAATTGAGTTAATTTAACTACAACTAATTGGACAACAATTATGGAGTGGTTGTGGAATGTTATCGGAGTTATAAATGAATTGTAGGACCACAATTGAAACTTCGTGTGGATTATGTAACGATCCTAAAACTCTACCTCATGCCACGTGTCATTTCAGGGTCGTACGTGGGACCCACTTGTCGTAATACACATGTCCAAATTTTGAGAGTCGACACCGAGGTATGTTATTTTTGGTTCGATGTTTGTATTAATTATTATACCAAAGGTTAAACAAATTAAATTAATGAAAACTAGTAATGTGCAGGTATGGTATACGCGGGGCATAACGGTGTCGAGATGAGGGGAGTCGTACCTCGAGTCACGTATCAACGTAGGGCCGAAGTAGCGGCATAAGCAACAACAACAACAACAACAACATAACCTCAGTCCCAAATTAACTTGGGTCGGCTACGTGGATCAAACTTTTCCATTGTGCTCGATTAAGGGCAATTGATGGTGAGCTTTGCAAACCATTCAAATCCCTCCTAATTAATGCGTCCCATATTCACTTTGGTCTGCCCCTACCTCGTCGAATTTCTTCAGTTTCTATTGAGTCAAGTTTTCTAGTTGGAGCATTTGTAGGTCGTCTTTGCAGGTGACCAAATCATCGCAACCGCCCTTCCCTAATCCTTGTATCAATTGGTGCTACTCCTACTTGTCTTTGAATTTCTTTATTTCTTATTCTATCTTTACGAGTTTTACCACACATCCATGTAAGCATATTCATTTATGCTACGTTCAATTTATGTAATTGTTGTTGTTGTTGTACCGTCCAACATTCACTTCCATAGAGCATAGCTGGCCTAATAGCGGTCCTATAAAATTTTCCTTTTAACTTAGTAGGAACATTTCGATCACAAATCACCCACGTTGCACTCCGCTATTTCTTCCATCTAGCTTGAATTCTAAGTGTGACATCATTCTCGATGTTACCATCATTTTGTATGATTGATCTTATGTATCTAAAGTGGTTTACCTTAAGAACTTCTATTTCCCTTAATTTTACCACTCTGTCATCTCGATGTCTAGTGTTTCTAAACTCACAGTGCATGTATTTGGTTTTCGTCCTACTCAACTTAAAGCCTTTAGATTCTAATGTATTCCTTCAAAGTTCTAATTTCCTATTCACTTCATCTTTAGTTTAATCCACTAAAATAATATTATCTGCAAATAGCATACACCATGGTATATCCTCTTGAATATGTCTAATTAGTTCATCCATAACTAAAGTAAATAGATATGAGCTTAAAGCCGATCCTCGATGTAGTCCTATCGTAATGAGAAACTCTTTCGTAGCTCCTCCAAATGTCTTTATATTCGTTACTACTCCATCATACATATCCTTAATAGTATCTATGTATCTAGCATGCACTCTTTTTCTTTCTAGAACCAATCAAAGAGCATCTTTAGGGACCCTATCATATATTTTTTCTAAATCTTCGAATACCATATGAAGATCTTTTTTCTTTTCTCTATATTTTTCTAACAATCGTCTTACAAGGGAAATTGCCTCCATAATTGACCTCCCAGGCATGAAACCAAATTGGTTCTCTGATATTGTCGTTTCTCTCCATAGCCTATTGTCAATTATCCTCTCCCAAAGTTTCATAGTGTGACTCATAAGTTTAATTCTCCGGTAGTTTGATCAACTTTGAATGTCTCCTTTGTTTTTGAAGATTGGCACAAGTGTGCTTCTTCTCCAATCCATTGGCATCCGTTTGATTTTAAAATTTTATTGAAAAATTTTGTTAACCAAGTCAATCCAGTTTCTCCTAAGCATTTCCGAACCTCTATAGGTATTTCGTCTGGGCCATATGTTTTCCCTATTTTCATTCTTTTCAATGCATCTTTAACTTCTACATTTCTAATATTGTATGTATAGTTTACGTTTCTTTCTTGGTGTGGGTTTTCATCTATTATAGTATCAACTTTGCCATCATTAAATAAACTATCGAAGTAACTTTTCCATCTCTCTTTAATATCCTCCTCGCGCGTTAAAACATTTTGATTTTCGTCCTTAATATATCTTACATAACTTAGGACTTGTTTCTTTTTATCTCTTAATTTGGCTAGCCTATATATATATATATATATATATTTCGCCATCTCTATTACCTAACCTTGTATATAGATCTTCCATGAAATTTGCTTTAGCTTGACTAACTACTTTTTTAGCTTGTTTTCTAGCTTCTCTATATTGATTGTACACATCTTCATCTTGACACTTAGGTATTTTCCTATACATCTCTCTTTTAGTCTTAATTGCTCATTGGACATTCTCGTTCCACTAACATTTTTCCATATTTGGAGGTCATAAGCCCTTAGATATACCTAATACATTTGATCTCACTCTCATTATGCAACTACTCATTTCTAGCCACATTGTATTATCATCTAAGTCAACTTTCCAAACATTTTCCTTTAGTAGTTTTTCTTTAAACTCTACTTGTTTACTATGTTTTAGGTTCCACCACTTTATTCTAGGGTCGCTAACTCTTTTATTCATATTATGTCATCGTGTTAGCTTAATATCAAGTACTACTAACTTATGTTGGGTAGTAAGTGCTTCACATGATGGTAAGCAAAATTATTTTGGATTAGTGTTGAATTTATGTTGGTGGCTAATGTGGTCACATTAAATGTATACATTAATGTGGCTATAGGTAGTGAAAAAATTAAAAGGGCCACATGATGTATCTCGAGATGTGCATTGACAAATAAAGAGGCCGATCCCTATGACATGCCTGGAGATATGCGTGCACAAATGGATGTACGGCTATGCTTCAATCTCTATCCAATACATAAAAACTCAAAATTTCACTCCCTCACTCACTCACAACGTTTTGGGCAAGGAAAAATGAGAGAAGGAAGAAAGTTTGCTAAAAGGAGAAGAGCAACCAATGAGGGTGAAGAAATGGTGGTGGTCACACTTGCAAGAGCATCATGCTAGGTACCTCTCCATCTCCATTAACATCATTTGAGCAATTTGGTGGATTCTTGAATTTGATGCTTTTGTTGTTCATTTTGGGTTAGTTAATGTTAGGTTTAGAGTTAGATTATACATCTTATTGGTGTGCTTTGATGTTGAAGACGAAGAAAAGAAAGAAAAAAGAACTAGAAGGAAACATAGAGGCAACGCCTCTATGTATTTCCTTTCTTACAAATGAAAAAGAGGATGAATTGGGGGGGCAAGGCCTTGGGCTAGTCAAGCTCGGGCCCAGCGGGCTGGGCCGAGCTGGGCAGGCCCATGGGATGGAAGAATTAAGAAAAAATTGGAAAAAATTAGAAAGGGTTGAGGAAATTGGAAAAACACTTGTTGATGTTGTCGAAAGTTTTTACACCAACAAACATTTCCTCAAAAAGTGTGCCACAACTAAGATTTTCCTAATTTGTGCAATTTTGGGATTTAAAAATCTAAAATATCTCAAATAGGCTCTAACACAATATAAATCTTCCCATATGATTATCAAGGGTATAGTTTACTAGTGTTGGGTATTATTTCTGAAGTTAGAGGCGTGTCAGAGCCAATTTGAGTGCGTAGTAGTTTGGATACAAGTAAGTAAACTAGCTAGGAAATCTTATAGTTATTTTCTTAGGCTTTAAATTTGTCGTTATTGCTCTGTTCCTCATTTCTTTTTATATTTCTTTTGGTTGAGTGGTCCATTGGCAAATGAGTCATGGTTATTATTTATCTGTGATATGAGCTCTTATTGGGACGACGTTGATATCTCCCAATTGAATGTACGTTGGGAGCACTTCTCAGGGTCTGTGGATATCTCATAGTCACAAGGGTTAGGGCTGGTAGCTTGTGTCTCATCCCGAACTCGAGTTTGTTGGGCTTTGCCGCGACTCAACGACCTTTTAGTCTGGACTCTTTGCTTTTTAATTTTTGTATTTCGGCCCCACACTTATCGATTGAATTTTGTATTGTCTTTTATATTCATGTGTTCCCTGTTCTTTTCTTTCTATTTGCATGAATTAGGCAAATTTATTTATTTTGAAATGTTGTATATATGTTTTCCTTGACATTACTTACCTGGGCTCGTCGTTCTTATGTTTGACGAAGTGCAGATCCATAGTCCAGCAAGGAGAAGGCTCTACACCTAGGATATATCATTTGAGGATATCGGAGCAATTCTTTCCACTTGTTTGATATAGGTGATTCCTTTTGTATTATTAGATATACTTGTTTTGACACACTGGGATTTTGAGAGATCATGGTATATATATCTTGTGATTACTCTCGTTTTATTGTTCATTTTTTATGATATACATATTTGGGGTTCCCACACTCTAGGTTGTTTAAACTTATGTCTTTGAGGTTTTCATTTAGTTTGAGGTTTAAATTGCTTCCGCTATAACTATGATAACTCACTAATTGATTAACTCAACTTTAATTGCTTGATAAATGGTAAATGGTAAAGGAAGGCTGACTAGGCTTGCGTGACTCGACGAACGGGCTCGGGGGCCCACGTAAGTCTAGGCCGGGTGGGGTCCAATTTAGGATTGCGGAACTGAGGCCATCATAATTTGTATCAGAGCCGAAGTTTTAAATACTCGACTCTTGATTTAAATTACAATCCATTGAGACACAAACTAGCGGATGTTAGGAATGGTTAAACTTAGAGTGGAACACTATGATCCTAACCTAAGTCTTAGTTGGTAAGTTAGGAGAGTTATAAAAATTTAAAACTCGACTATGAGCTATTTGATTTGTTGTACTATTAATTATCGATAGCTATGTTCTGATTGTGAAAATCGCTTTCTTTTTTAGTTAGCGATGGTCGATCAGCCCGATACTAGCGATAGTGGTACAGGGGACGTACATAGGATATTAGATGGCATTTCGCAGAGGATTACATATCACAATCATCGGCTTCAAAAGATTCTTCAACTGCTGAGGGCTCAGGCGACAACATCACCTTCCACGTCAGCAGCTCTAGTTACTTAGACCGGGAGTGCTCCTACAGTCCATGACCCACTTGAAGCACATTCAGTTTAGGCAAGACATGCAGTGGCCAATGAGGCAAATATTCAGGCCGAGGTAGTACCTCCTACACCTAAGACACCGACTGAGGATACCCCGAGCACGCCGACTGATACGGGTGTTAGGGCTATATCTGAGGAGAGGCAGGCTCGTCAGTTTCAAAGGCATCATCCAAAGAATTTCCACGGGGGTACTAACCTCGAGGCTGCGGAGATGTATATGAGGAGCCACATGAAGATACATGATGTACTGGCCACACCAGCTCATATGCACCCGAGTATATCGTCAGCTTCAATGTTCGTCGAGGCTGATGTATGGTGGCGCACTATGGTGGCATCAAAGGGGAAGCCCAATGATCGAGCTGAGTTCAAGGAGAGGTTAAACGAGAAGTGCATTCTTCCTACAGTCCGTAACCGGAAGAGGACTGAGTTTCAAACCATTCGACAGAGGACCGGGGAGTCAGTTATGCAGTATATGGATCGATATTTACGCTTGATGGAGTATGCAGGGAATCCAGCAGACACTGATGCTGACTCGGCTTACTATTTTGTACACGGTCTACTAGAGTCTATTGGTTCTATTGTAGTGATGACAACTCCAAACACATTACGGGAAGCCTATAAGAGGGCTATGGCTAGCGAGAGCTTTGGAAGAGCATGCACCGGAGTATCGATTGCATCGACATCATTGTCACAGTCAGTGGGTGGTTCTAGATGTGATCGGAGGAGGAAGAGATTTTGACTATTGAGGCAGAGAGATCAAGCTCAAAGCGTGGGGTCAGTTGCATCTCCGCCTTATGTCACATACTATGCCTGTGTTAGTAGGTCCAATGCAGAGCTACTTGAGCACACCACTGCAGCCAGCACCGTCAAGTCCTCAGCAACAGTATTATCAAAGGACTGATGGGAGAGGCAATAAAGTTCCAGTCAGTTGCAGAGACAGGGACAGAGGCCTATTCAAGCACAGGGACAAAGATAGGGACAACATGGTTCATCTAGATCGGGATCTTTGAGTGGTTGTTGGGAGTGTGGACAGTTAGGTCATTTCATCAGTGAGTTTCCACGACTGGGCCGAGGGCAACCACACTAGAATCGAGAACGGGTTCATGCAGTTGTCGTGCCAAATTCGACTGCCAACTGTAATCTGATTGGGGGTACGGTTTATATTTGCAGTAGATTCATGCATGCTATATTTGATTCAGGTTTTACTATTTCTTTTATTTCAGGTCATATGGTTGATGAGTTGGGTTTGAAACTTGCTAGACTACAAAGACCATTGATCCTTAGCACAGTTGCTAGGGACAAGATCTACCTGAACTTATTGTGTGTTTATTGTTCGGTTGAGATAAAGGGTCATATCATGCTAGCGGACCTGAAAGTGTTAGAATCCCTCGAGTTTAAACCATTGCTTGGCATGGATTGGTTAGATGCTTATCATATACAGATCCATTGCATTAATAAGAAAGTCACGCTTCATCCTTTAGGGCATCCAGAGTTTAATTTCCAAAGGACTTCGACTAGTTTGCCTATTACCAGAGGTAGAGTCGCCACTGGTGTAGATGTCGAGTTGTTCACTAGTGTATTAAGTACGACAGAACGGGTTGCGACTAAGTTGGAGGAGGTACCAGTGGTATGCGAGTTTCCTAATGTTTTTCTAATAAAGCTACCAGGATTACCCCTACCTAGGGAGATTGACTTCATCATTGACTTAGTCATGGGGACTAAACCTATATCTATTCTGCCGTACCGAATGGCTTCGAATGAGCTAGAGGAGCGCAGAGGACAGCTTGATGAGTTGTTAGAATTAAGATTCATCCACCCAAGCATGTCTCCTTAGAGCGCCCCAGTCTTGTTTGTTAAGAGGAAAGATGGCAGCCTGAGATTATGCATTGATTATAGACAGCTCAACAAGGTGACAGTGAAGAACACATATCCACTTCCTCGCATTGATGATTTATTTAGGAGCACAGTGGTTCTCAAAGATTGATTTGAGATCGGGGTACCATCAGCTAAGGATTAGAGTAGAGGGTAGAGAGAAGCCTGCATTTCGCACTCGATACGTGCATTACCAGTTCACAGTCATGCCTTTTGGGTTGACTAAAGCCCCAGCGATGTTCATGGGTCTTATGCATCAAGTGTTGATGGAGTATTTGGATAGGTTCGTCATTGTGTTTATCGACGACATCCTTATCTACTCCAAGACATGTGAGGATTATGGGGAGCACCTCAGGATAATTTTGTAGACTTAGAGGGCTCATAAACTGTATGCAAAATTCAGTAAGTGTGAGTTTTGGCTTACAGAGGTCGAATTTCTTGGACATAACGTCGGAGCTAGTGGAGTGCAAATGGACCTCGCTAAGGTCAGAGTTGTGATAGATTGGCCTACACCACGGACGGTGATAGAGATCCGCAGTTTCTTGGGGTTGGCAGGCTATTACCGATGTTTTGTTCAAGATTTCTCAAAAATTGCGGCACCAATGACGCAATTAACGAAGAATGATATAAATTTTCATGTGGAATGATAATCGTGAACAAGCCTTCAGGATTTTGAACGAAAGATTGACTATCGCACCAGTTCAAGTATTACCTGAGTCGAGAAAGGGTTTTGAGGTGAACACCGATGCTTCTAAGGTCAGTTTAGGTTGTGTATTGATGTGGGACGGTAGAGTGATTGCCTATGCATCCCGACAGATGAAGAATCATGAGAAGAACTACCCTACACATGACGTGGAGCGAGCGGCAGTGGTTTTTGCACTAAAGATTTGGCGCCATTATCTTTATGGAGAGAAGTTTGTATTGTTCACTGACCATAAGAGTTTGAAGTACATGTTTACTCAGAAGGATCTGAATATGAGACAGAGGCATTGGCTTGAGTTCTTCAAGGACTATGATTTCCCTTTGGAGCATCATCCGGGGAAGGCTAATATTTTTGCAGACGCGTTGAGCCACAAAGGGGAAGACTCGAAGAGTATTACTTGCCATATGACACACGAGTATGTTGATTTGTGGGCAGATGAGGACTCCAAAAATATCAATTCAGAAGGTACTTGAGGGTCGGCAGATAGATGAGCAGTACGAGATATTCTTGGAGTTTTCTCAGAGTTAGGATCATTCAGATTGGATTTAGTGTACGGACTCGTGCCTGAGGTATAGATGTCGACTATGGATTCCATCAGTAGTTGAGTTATGTAATGATAAGGCTCACCGCTCACATTTTATGGTTCATCCGGGTCGGACCAAGATGTACGCTGACGTGCGTTATCTTTTCTGGCGGTCGAGGATGAAGACCGATGTTTCTGATTACGTAAGAGCGTGTAAGGTATGCCAGCTAGTTAAGGCTGAGCATTAGAGACCCGGTGGGTTCTTACAGCCATTCCCATTCCTCGGTGGAAGTGGGAGCATATTGCCATGGATTTCTTCAGTGGGCTACCTCGATCTCAGGGCGGACATGACAGTATACGGGTGATAGTGGATAGATTAACGAAGTCCACACACTTTTTACCAATCTCTACTATACATCAGGTTGATAGGTTGGAAAGTTTGTAAGAGCACGAGATCGTGCGATTACATGGCGTTCCTTTATCGATTGTGTCTGATAGAGGGTCACAGTTTACATCTCATATTTGGCAAAGCATGTAGGCACAGTTTGGTACGTGATTGGATCTCAGTACAACATCCATAGACTGACAGACAGTCAGAGAGACTGATTCAGATTCTTAAGGATATGCTGAGGATGTGTGCGTTAGAGTATGGTGCATCGTGGGAAGAGTATCTTCATTTGTGTAAGTTTGCCTACAATAATAGTTTTTAGGCCAGTATTGGTATGGCACCGTTTAAGGCACTCTATGGTAGACCGTGCAGATCTCCATCTTATTAGGCAAAGCCCAAGGATATGGCACTGATTAGGCTTGAGATTGTAGTGGATCATACAGAGAAGATAGAACCGATCATATTGAGACTGAAAGGTGCGCAGGAGAGGCAGAAAAGGTATTACGACATGTATCACGGCGAGTTAGCATATGATGTCGGAGACTATGCGTATCTAAAAGTTTATTCGATAAAGGGTCACAATAGATTTAGGATTAAAGGAACGCTTGCACCGAGGTTCATTGGTCCGTTCAGGGTGTAAAAGCGAATAGGCAAGGTTGTGTATGAGTTGGAGTTGCCACCTCGGTTGTCTGGGATCCACCCTGTATATCATTTTCTATGCTTCGACCGGATAGTTCGAGAGAGGGCAGACAGCCGACAGTGGATTTGAGCCAGATAGACTTAAGGGATGACATTACTTATGACAAGCAGCCTATTTGGATTCTGGACCATAAGGTGAAGATTTTGAGGAACAAAGAGATCCCATCAGTCCTCGTCAAATGACAACATCATGGAAATGAGGAGCTGACGTGGGAGCTCGAGTCGTAAATGCGCAAGTACCTTCCTTATCTCTTCTGAATTAGTAAGTCTTTCCTTTATACTTTATTAATTTCGAGGACGAAATTCTAGTTAGTTGGGAAGACTGTAACGATCCTAAAAATCTACCTCATGCTACATGTCATTTCAGGGTCGTACGTGGGACCCACTTGTCGTTATACATATGTCCAAATCTCAGGAGTCGACACCGAGGTATGTTATTTTTGGTTTGATGTTTGTATTAATTATTATACCAAAAGTTGAAAAAATTAAATTAAAGAAAATTGGTGATGTGCGGGTAAGGTACACGCGGGGCATAACGGTGTCGAGACAACCGGAGGCGTACCTCAAGTCGCGTGTCGACGTGGGGCTGAAGTAGCGGCATATGAGGTAAGCAAGATTATTTTGGATTAATGTTGAATTTATGTTGGTGGCTAATGTGGTCACATTAAATGTACACATTAATGTGCCTATAATTAGTGAAAAATTTAAATGGCCACATGATGTATCTCGATACGCGCATTGACAAATCAAGAGGCCAATGGAGTTAACTTGTGAGTCATTTGTGCATGATTTGGTTAATAATTGAGTGAAGATGGTCCCTTAGACATTCCACAAGATACGTGTGCACAAATGGAGATGTGGCTTTGGTTCAATCTATATCCAATACATAAAAAATCAAAAATGCACTCCCTCACTCACTCACAACATTTTGGGCAAGGAAGGAGGAGAGAAAAAATAAAGTTTGCAGAAAAAAGAAGAGCAACCAGTGAGGGTGGAGAAGTGGCGGTGATCAAAATTGCAAGAACATCATGCTAAGTACCTCTCAATCTCCATTAACATCATTTGAGCAATTTGGTGAGTTTTTGAATTTGATGTTGCTGTTGTTTATTTTGGGTGAGTTAATGTTGGGTTTAAAGTTTGATTATTCATCTTACTGGTGTGCTTTGAAGTTGAAAAATAAGAAAAAAAAAAAAACTAGAAGGAAACACAGAGGCAACGCCTTCATGTATTTCCTCTCTTTCATTTGAATTGGGGGGCAAGGCCCTGGGCTGGTCCAGCTCGAGCCCAATGAACTGGGCCGAGTTGGGCAGGCCCATAGGACGGGCCGGTTCAGTCAGCCCGGTTCGGGAAAATGTGAAGGGGCCCAAAAGGCTCCCAAAATAAAAAAAATGTAATAGATAACAAAATATCCAATAAAAATCAGAAAAATCTAAGAAAAATTCAGAAAAAATTCGAAAAAATTAGGAAATGTTGAGGAAATTGGAAAAACACTTGTTGATGTAGTCGAAAGTTTTTACCCCAAGAAGCATTTCCTCGAAAAGTGTTCCACCACCAAGATTTTCCTAATTTGCGAAAATTTGGGGATTTAAAAATCTAAAATATCTCAAATAGGCTCTAACACAATATAAATTTTCCTTTATGATTATCAGAGGTATAGTTTACTAGTGTTGGGTAGTATTTCTAAAGTTGGAGGAATGTTATAGCTGATTTGAGTGCGTAGTAGTTTGGATACAGGTAAGTAAACCAGCTAGGAAGTTTTACAGTTATTTCTCGAGATTTAGATTTGTTGTTATTGATATGTTCCTCATTTCTTTTGATATTTCTATTGGTTGAGTGGTCCAATGGCAGTGTGTCATGGTTATTATTTATCTGTGATATGATCTCTTATCTGGATGTCGTTGATATCTCCCAATTGAACGTACGTTTGGGGCACTTATCCGGTCTGTAGATATCTCATAATCACAAGGGTTAGGGCTGGTAGGCTATGTCTCGTTCAGAACCTGAGTCTGCTGAGCTTTTGCCGTGACTCAACGAATTTTTGGTCGAGACTCCTTGCTATTTCGTTTTCGTATTTCAAACCCACACTTATTGATTGAATTATGTACTGTCTTTTATATTCATGCGTTCCCTGTTCTTTTCTTTCTATTTGCATGAATTAAACAAATTTATTTATTTCAAAATGTTGTATATATTTCCCGCTTGGCATTACTTACTTAGGCTCGTCTTTCTTATGTTTGACGGAGTGCAGATCCACAGTCTAGCAATAGGAAGGCTCCACAGCTAGGAGATATCATTTGAGGATATTGGAGCAGTTCTTTCCACTTGTCCGATATAGGTGATTCCTTTTATATTATTAGATATACGTTTTTTGACACACTGGGATTTAGGTTTTTGAGAGAGCTTGGTGTGTATATCTTGTGTTTACTCTCCTTTGATTGTTCATTGATGATGATATACGTATTCTGGGCTCCCACACTCTAGGTTGTTTAAACTTGTGTCTTTAAGGTTTTCATTTAGTTTGAGGTTTAATTCGCTATTACCGTGATAACTCACTAATTGATTAACTCAACTTTAATTGCTTGATAAATGGTAAATGGTAAAGGAAGGTTTATTAAGCTTGCATGACTCAGCAAGCGGGCTCGGGAGCCCAAGTAATTCTAGGCCGGGTGGGGTCCAGTTTAGGATTATGGAATTGGGGCCGTCACAGATTAGCTAACTGACTCGGAGCACAAAAGAACGTTGGTATCGCATTTGTAAGGTTAACTAATCTCATAGTATCCTTTACATTGTATGATTATATTTTGGTATAAATTACATTGATCCTGGATATTACATTTTTGTTGTTCATGCATACACGGTTTGGAAGGATAAGGCATTACGAGTGTCCTTATAGTGTCTTCAATATCAGGGTTACAGAACACTATATTATGCTTGAGGGGATGGAGTCACTAATACTTTGCATCACGTGGTTATCAAGAGATCACGTTGAACTAGATCATACTCCCATAGTCTAGAGGAACGAGACTCATTTGGTTATTCTCCCTGAGCATGAGTCCTGATTAATATTTACTTACCACTTTTGGAGGCCCAATCATCTGATTGTAGTCGAATAACAAAAAGGATGGATTCACGGTTGTATTTAAATTCTTTGGATTATATTGTTCATTTAAATTCCTTAGATTATTATGCATTTGATTAATACAGGTGTACTGGATAATGCAAGATTTACTTATTTGAAATGATCGAATTTTTATAATTGGGTAATGACAGATTCTAGCAGTGACAAGGGAAAATGAAAGCTTTGCGATTATTGGTGACTTGCTCGGTATCTCTCTTTATGTATGTATTATTTTGAATATAAAATATTGTAAAATTTGGTTTTTGGGTTCGTGTGTGATTAGGATTTCCTTTGGAATTGTTATAATGATTTTAGGAAAGATCGGAATGCTATGAGCTAAGGCGGTGAAAGTTTATGGATTTTGAAAGTCTGAGATAGGTTAGAATGAATAAATAATTTTTGTGAATGCAATATATATTTTTATGGGGTGGATTGTGAGTCTTTCGGCATTTACACCAAGCTGAGCAGGTATTGTTGAAGATTTGTGGAGGCCGAGTTTTTTGGTGTAGGCTTAAAAATAGAGGAGATGTTGTCGAAAATCTTTTATGAACTTTTAAGGATAATTAATCTTTACTGATCTTAGAGATTTAAGATTCACTTTAGAATCTTTTTGTGATTGACAAAAAATCATATTTGATAATTACTCTAATTGATTTTTAAATAATTATTGAAGGAGAGGTTAATGCTGCTAGATTATCAAGGGAATTAAAGTAATCTAGGCCGATCTGATGCTCTAATTAGGTGGGGTTCGAGAAGCCCTACCATGACGTGGCAGGGCTAGGTGACGTGGGATGTGACATGGCGAGTCCTAAGGTTGCCTCGGGATTTGGGGCCGCCATACCCTGCAAGAAAAAATAATGGGAAATTAAGGAGTTCCCGTAAACCTTTGCGGGAAGACTCGACGAAGACACCAAGGCATGCCAATGGAAGTGGAACCATTTTGAGGATGGTTTTAGTATAGAATAAATATCTAGATAAATGAAACATCAAATATTGAAGATTTACTGAATGTTGACCCAACATTGGAGAACCAATAGATAAGGACTAATTCTTTTTTTTATTTCTTAATGAGTTCTATAATTTTAAGGAAACTAAAATATATAGCATAGTTCACATCAACTCTATAAGAGCATCTCCAATGGAGATGTGGATTTGATGTCAATGTATGCCACTTACGACTAAATAGACATTATGATGATAAAACCTATTCAATGGAATATGCATTTTGAATGTCAAAATGACGTAAGATATTGTTATTTTGAATGTCACTTCTTTACATTCAAATCGACATCCATTTTGTATAATAAGATTTTTTAAAATATTTACTTATTCTATTTACATTTTTATTTTCCCATTTTAATTAATAATATTACAAAAAGAAATGCCACATCATTAATTGAGCCATAAATTCACATCTACCATTGGATACCGGTAACAGCCCACTTTAATTAATCCTGATTAACCAACAAATTACAGATTAAGATCCTAAGCTCGGACCCATGTGGACATCGCAGAAAAATCCAGGGCACGCCTAACGAGGTAAAATTTGTTATTTTTGTGTGCGAGTGTTTATTTATTTTACTAATATTTAATAGTTCGCTTCACGTTAATTGAGAATTACGTTTGGTCGCGTTGTACGCGTGTAGTGAAGAGAGTTTACGGCGTCGCGGTGTGCGCGTAACGCGGGCTTATAGGGTAGTATGGGATTGAGTTGTCACATCACACATCACATCACCATACCTAAACCCATCACTCACTTTTTCTCTCTCCTCTCCAAATTTTTTTAAAAAAATTCCATTTAAACAGATAGAGAGAACGAGAGAGAAAGGGAGAGAGAGAGAGAGAGAGAGATCGGATAAGAGAGAAAAAAGGAAAGAGAGAGAATGAGAGAGAGAGAGAGAGCGAGAGGCCGCTAGGAAAGAGAAGAAAAAGAGAGGGCGCGGATGGTGCAGGCGGCGAAGCTCTAGCTCACAGTTGCGTGGCTCCAGAGGCGGTGGGCCAGTGGCGCGGACGGCGGCTTATGGGTGACGCGGAGGCCGCGGATCAGCGCCAAGAGGTGGCGCAACTGTCACGGAGGACGCCAGCAAGGATTAGGGAAGGGACGCCGGTGAGACAGCCTGAGCGCGACTCCAGCAGCCGCGACGCGACTCCAGCAGCGACACCGGCGAGGTGGCTCCGCGGCGGCCATCGTTGATCGAGGTACGTGGTTAATGTGTTATTGTTGTTTGAACAAAAAATGTTTCCAATTCGTCTCGGTGAAACGAATTGGAAGATGGGGGGGGGGAGGCCAAAAGGGTCGGGCGACCACCCCTAAATGGGCAAGGTCAAGCCGACCCAGGCCTGGGTGGGCCGGGTCTGGCCGACCCTTACCCGGGTCGACCCGAGTCCGGTTGGATCAGGTCGGGTTGACTCGGGTCCTGTTGGACCGGAACGGGTCGACCCGGGTCCAACCCATATATATAAAATAATAATAGTAATAATAATAAATTATCTAAAATAATAAAAATGATTTTTAATAAAATAAATAACAGAAAAATAGATAAAATAGTAAAAATAGATAGAAATTATGGAAAATTCCATAAAATATAAAGATTTAGAAGGAAAGCTAGGAAAATGAGTTCGAAGCTTTTTGTGGCATTTGGCACCCCAGTATGATTCGAGAAGTGTGCCTAAAATCAAACTTTTTGGAATAAAAATTTCAAGTTTTGAAATCACATTATAAACTCATTTAATGTGACTCTAAAATGATAAAAATTGTATAATTGGACACCAGGGACTTAAGATACCATAGTTGCGGGTCAGATACGTATCTCGAGGCGTGTAGGGCATTTTGAGGGCGATTTGCAATTTATTTGAGGTAAATAAACCCACGAAAAAATTAGTTAAAATTCATTTATGGTACTTACTTTATTTCACATTCCAACTTTCTATTGTGCTATTTATTGTTGTTCATTTACTGTTCATCAACTCTCACGTGTGTATGTGTGTTTGTTGACGGGGTCAGGCATGGCACGGACTCACACCCCGGTTAGCTACCCCACGTTGTTTGAGTAATTGGCCATGTTGGGACTATGAGGTGATTATTTCCTACAAGACTCGTAAGTTGAGATATGTTTGACGAAGACCTAAGTCTTCGTCATGGGTTCCTCTATTGAGATGTTTAGATGGGGTTCTCCCACTCATAGGCTCTTCTCATTCGACAGTGAGATGTTTGGCGAGGTGGTCATCATAGGTTCCTCTCGATTTAGTTAAGACGATTCATGGATGTCGACCAGGGTTCTCTGTCACGCTACACTCGTGTCCAAACGACTTCTCTGAATTTTAGCCGTTTTAATGGATTTCGTGAATATTAGCTAACGTTCTCTAGGATTTAATCACCTGGGATTTGTTATTGTTTTTGGTGACAAATCGCAGATCCTACGATGAGCCGGGGCAAGGGGGTCTTAGGCGGACTACCTTTGAGTTAGGAAAGCCCCATCAATTTTTTTTTCGCGTAGGTGTTTGTATGCATAATTTACTGCTTTTATGAAATTTTTGGGAGGACTTGTATACCTGATACATGTATATGCTCATCTTTTGTACTTTTGTCATTCTTGGATATACATGGTATCTCATGCCAGGTTTCCACACTATAAGGTTATTTATAAAATGCAAACTTTTCATTTCTACGATATTTGCATGCTTGAAAGACTTTCGCTTGATATTTAACTTATATTAATGTAATAAATCGCGAACAACTTAACCTAGTCGATTTAATGTAAATATTCATAAATACTAAGTTAAGGCGAATAAGATACGTACAAAGGTTTAGGTCGTGGGTAGTTAAAAATAATTGTGCGGTGACGTGGAATGCTTGGTGGTATGTCTGGCGACGTGGCAGTACCTGATTTGTCTCGGAGTTTGGGGCCATCACAGTTGATATCAGAGCCTAGGTTCAGGCAAACCTAGGGGAAAGTTTAATACAACCGAATAAAACTTAACAAGAAACATTAGATGTGGAAACTCGAAGATCCCGATTTAGAACTTTAGTTGGGAAGCGAACACGGGACGAGTAGTACCAAGGCTTATACGTTATATATTCTGTATATATGCGCATACGAGGCTGATACGAACCTTTGCTAATGGAGATACGAGATGGACAGACAACCGACTCCACCTTCGGAGGATGGTGGACAGACGAGTGGTACTACACCTATCGCGACTAATCATAGTGTATTTGATTGGATTGCGGCACACGATCGACAGTTTGAGAAGATGATGGCCTTGATCCATGATCAAATAGCGGCTATCACGACGCTTACCACTGCCATCACACCGAGCGCCACAGAGCCGGCAGCCGCGCCGATTGTTCAGGGTACGCTAGTCACTGCAGTTATAGCAGAAACTACCATACCAACTACAGTTTTAGAGACTCGTACTGAGGCTATCACATCGGCATCTACAAACGTAGGGACACTAACACAAACCTCACAGGAGATCACATTCAAGACTTCCCTGTCAGTTGAGGCTAAGCTGACAAAGGAGTTTGTGAGACTTCAGCCGGGATATTTCACTAGAGGCAGAGACCCAGAGACAGCTGCGAGATGGCTTCTTGCACACGAGAAATTACAAAATCTTCTAAAGATTCACGATAGTATTTGTGCCGGGACATCTGGATATATGCTCCGAGGAGTGGCCGGAGTTTGGTAGACCGCTCATACCGAGACTCATGGAGAGCCAAGTACTTAGGCGGAGTTCAAGAAATTCTTCTATGATCAGTATATCCTGATCAAGATTCAGCCGAGACTGAGAGATGAGTTCTTGACGCCGAGGCACGGTGGCCAGACGGTGTCACAATACATGGAGAGATTCACATACCTGCTTACTTTTGCAATGGACGTAGCTGGGACCGAACGATTTCAGGTCCATTACTTTATTCGAGGACTCCGACTAGAGATTGAGGGAGCACGAATTGTGCGTCAAGTCCAGTAAGTGCGAGTTTTAGCTTTTGAGGTAAAATTCATGGGACATGTAATCAGCGACAGAGGTATTTCAGTGGACCCGAGTAAGATTCACGCTATAATCGAATAGCCTACACCAGAGTGCATGATAGACATCAGGAGATTTTTAGAATTGGCAGGGTATTATCGATGTTTTGTACTTGACTTCTCCAAAATAGCAACGTCGATGACTAGATTGACCAAGATGGATGTGATTCTCTATTGGTCTAGTGAATACGAGGCAGCCTTCACAAAGTTGAAGAAGAAATTGACTTTTGCACTGTTGTTAGTGTTGCCCAAGCAGGGCGAGGAGTTGACTGTTCTTACAAATGCTCGTGGCACCGGATTGGGATGTGTAATGATGCAGGGAGACAACGTAATCGCCTACCTATCCCGATAGTTGAGGACCCATGAGAGGAAGTATCCAGTACATGACCTGAAGCTTGCAGTGGTCGTATTTGCACTGAAGGTATGAAAACATTACCTTTACGGCGAGAGGTTCACATTATATGCAGATCATAAGAGTTTGAAATATCTATTAACTCAGAAAGACCTGAACATGAGATAGCGACGTTGGCTATAGTTGCTGAAGGACAACGACTTCTCCATCAAATATCAGCCTGAGAAGGCAAATGTCGTAGCGGATGCATTGAGCAGGAGAGGACCAGATTCTGAGACAGTTATATGTCATATGATGCACGAGTATGGTTTACTTGAGGCGGCGACAAAACTGAGTTTGACAAAGGTTCCTACTACAGCAGACGCACAGATTTGTGGACCAATTGGTGTACCGTCTACTTCTATTCCGCAATTGTTAGAGTGTTAGAGGGCTGACGAGATGTACTCGAGATTCAGCGAGATGGCATACAATCCCAATCATCCAGATTGGAGCAAGTCTATGGATCAGTGTTTGAGGCATCAATGGAGGTTATGAATCCCGACAATGGTAGAAATATGCGACGGGATACTCTAGGAGGCTCACAGGTCCCGGTATACAGTGCATCTTGGCAGGACCTAAATGTATCACATATTCGACAATTATTTTGGTGGCCAAGGATGAAGATGGACGTCGGCGCCTATGTTAGGGGTTGTGAGTTGTGCCAGCAGGTTAAGGCTGAGCATAGGAGGCCTGGAGGGTTATTGCAGCCGCTGCCCATCCCTCAATGGAAATGGGAACACATTACAATGGATTCCATTTGTGGGTTACTGCAGACTTTGCAGAAACACAATGCGATATGGGTGATCGTGGACAGGTTGACGAAATCTGCTCATTTCCTACCGGTTTCTATGAAGTATGATTTCACACAGTTGAGCATATTATTCAAAAAAAAGATTGTACAACTGCACGAAGTACTAATTTTGATTATTTCATATCAAGACAATCTTCTTACATCAGCATTGTGGCAAGCTCTACAGGAGCAGTTTGGTACTAAATTACAGTTTAACACTGCATTCCATCCTCAGATAGACGGACAGTGAGAGATTAATAGAGATACTTGAGGATATGTTCAAGGCATGTGTGTTGCAGTTTGGTAGGTCTTGGAAGGAGTACTTGCCGCTCTGTGAATTTGCTTACAACAACAACTATCAGGCCAGTATTGGGATGCCACCATTTGAAGCTTTGTACGGTAGACCGTGTAGATCGCCGACTTCTTGTGTAGAGCCCGAGGATACAATAGTTGTGGGGCCTGAAATTGTTGTGGACCATACAGAGAAGGTAAGATCGATTCATTAACGGTTGTTGGCTGCCCAACAAAGACAGAAGAAGTATGCGGATAGGTACCGCGATGGACTATGCTACGAGGTAGATGATTGGGTCTACTTGAAAGTCTCTTCGTTGAAGGGTCATCAGAGATTTGGGATCAAGGGGAAACTAGCACCAAGATTTATTGGGTCGTTTTCGATTAAGAAACGAGTTGGGGAGGTCGCTTATCAGTAGAGATTGTCAAGTCGAATGCCAAGGGTTCATAATGTTTTTCATATTTCGATGTTACGGTTGGCTAGATCAGGACCGAGACTGATGGTTGATATTACTAGAATCGAGGTTCAACTAGATGTGACGTACGAGGAACACCCAATTGAGATAGTGGATCGCAAAGTACAGACTCTCAGAATGAGAAAAATACCACTTGTACTCGTTCAATGGCAGTATCATAAAAATGATGGCCTCACTAGGGAGAGAAAATCTACCTTGCGAGAGCGATACCCCAACTTGTTCTTAAATAACGATTTCATTAAATTTGAATTTTGGGACAAAATTCCTTAACGGCCCGTTTTAATTAATCTCGATTAACTAACAAATTACAGATTAAAATCCTAAGCTCAGACCCACATGAACGTTGCAGAAAAGTCTAGGGCACGCCTAAGGAGGTAAAATTTGTTATTTTGTATGCGAGTGTTTATTTATTTTACTATTATTTAATAGTTTGCGTCGGGTTAATTGAGAATTATGCCTGGTCACGTTGTACGCGTGTTATGACAAGAGTTTACAACATCGCGGTGTGCACGTAACACAAGTGTACGAGGTAGTATGAGATTAAGTTGTCATATCACCATACCTAAACCCATCACTCAATTTTTCTCTATAATCTCCAAAATTAAAAAAAAAAGATTTTCATTTAAAAGGATAGTGAGAGATCGGATAAGAGAGAGAAAGAGAGAGAAAGGGAGAGAGCGAGTGAGAGAGAGATCGGATTAGAGAGAAAGAGAGAGAAAGAGAGAGAGAAAGAGATCGGATAAGAGAGAGAAAAGGAAAAAGAGAGAGAAAGAGAAAGAGAGGACGCCTGGAAAGAGAAGAAAAAGAGAGGACCCAGACAGTGCGGGCGGCGCAGCTCCAACTCACAATGGCGCGGCTTTAGCGGCGGCGAACCAGTGGCACGGACGGTGGCTCGTAGGGTACGCGGAGGTCGCGAACGGCGACTCCAGTGCCGGGAAGTGGCGCGGTTGTCACGGAGGACACCGTCGAGGAGCAGGGAAGGTACGCCAGCGAAGAAGCCTGAACTCCAGCGCGGATCGCTGGACGGCGACACGGATCCAGCAGAGGTGCCGGCGAGGCGACTCCGCGGCGGCCTTCGTTGATCGAGGTGAGTTGTTAATGTGTTATTGTTGTTTGAACAAAAAAAATGTGTTTTCGATTCGTCTCTGTTAGAAGAATTGGAAGATGGGGGGAGGCCACCCCCCTCAATGGGCCGGGTCAGGCTGACCTAGGCATGGGTGGGCCGAGTCTGGCCGACCCAGGCCCGAGTCGACTCGAGTCCGATTGGACCAGGACGAGTCGACCGGGTCCAACCCATATATATAAAATAATAATAATAATAATAATAATAATAATAATAATACAAAATTATCTAAAATAATAAAACCGATTTTTAATAAAATAAATAACAGAAAAATAGAACTCCACCTATGTTGTACACTATGTGTCTTACATAGCCGGTCCCAAGTCCGGATAAAAAAGGAGGACTCTGATGCCCATTTTTTCATACCGAAAAATGGGTAAGAGAGGTCCCAAACTCACTTTTCATACCCGAAAAGTGGGGGGAGGCCTCAAGCTCATTTTTCATTCTTGGAAAATAGAGGAGGGTTGCGATAAGTTGACAGCCAGCGTAAAACTTTTGTCATTTTTCATGAAATGGATCAAACATATATAAATGTTGGGGCATTCCCACCTAGCGACGCGCTGCATCGGAGCTCGGGTGTAGTGAGAAATGAGCAAGGGTGTGTTTCACGTCGCCGCTTAGGTGTGAAGAAATATGAGCAAGGGTTCCTACACATAGGACGTGTGTGTGTAAAGAAGCTAGTCCCTTCACATCGTCGCCCGGATGTGAAGAAAAATGAGCAAGGGTTCCCACACAAAGGACGGGTGTGGGTAAAGAAACTAGTTCAAAACAAACATGAAAACAAAAACAAAATCATAGATACTGACACTAGATCTTTTAGACAAAATAGAAATAGAAAAGGAAAACAAATACAAATGGGAGAAAAAACTCGTTTAGGAACATAGAACATAGGAACACTTACGGGACGTCAATAGAACTAGTAGATACAATGATTAGAAGGAGAGTCAATATTTCTTGCCTCCAAGAGACAAAATGGGTAGGAGAAAAGAGTAGAGAAATAGGAAGCCCAGGGTTTAAATTGTGGTACGTTAGTATAGATAGAAAATGCAATGGAGTAGAAATTGTGGTAGATAATGATTATAAAGATAAGGTCGTATAGGTTAAAAGAATGGGGGATAGATTGATTCTAGTTAAATTAATTATTGGAGATGAAAAAATTAACATACTTAGCACCTATGCACCACAAGTAGGATTAAGCGAGAGCATCAAACTCAAGTTTTGGGACGATACGGATGGGGTTATGCAAAGTATACCATTAGATGAAAAGGTTTTTATTGGAGGAGATTTAAATGTGCATGTCGGGGCAAGTAACGATGGGTTTGAGAGAGTTCATGGAGGTTTTGGTTACAGTAATAGAAATGAAGAAGGAGAATCAATCTAAGAATTTGCTTCAGTATACGATCTTGCCTTAGCAAATACTAGTTTTAGGAAGAGGGAGTTGCATACAATTACTTTTAGTAGTGGTCATAACAAGAGTCAAACATATTTTCTTTTAACAAGAAAAATAGATAGAAAAATATGGAAAGACTGCAAAGTAATACCTGGTGAAGCACTTACTACCCAACATAAGTTAGTAGTACTTGATATTAAGCTAACACGATGACATAATATGAATAAAATAGTTAGCGACCCTAGAATAAAGTGGTGGAACCTAAAGCATAGTAAACAAGTAGAGTTTAGAGAAAATGTTTGGAATCTAGACTTAAATACTAATACAATGTGGCTAGAAATGAGTAGTTGCATAAAGAGAGTGAGGTCAAACGTATTAGGTATATCTAAGGGTTTCGGACCTCCAAAGAATGCAACATGGTGGTGGAATGATGATGTCCAACGAGCAATTAAAACTAAAAGAGATATGTATAGGAAAATACCTAAGTGTCAAGATGAAGATGTGTACAATCAATATATAGAAGCTAGAAAACAAGTTAAAAAATAGTTAGTCAAGCTAAAATAAATTTCATGGATGATCTATATACAAGGTTAGATATGGCGAAAAAAAATATATAGGCTAGCCAAATTAAGAGATAAAAAGAAACAAGATCTAAGTCATGCAAGATGTATTAAGGACGAAAATCAAAATGTTTTAACGCACGAGGTGGATATTAAGGAGAGATGGAGAAGTTACTTCGATAGTTTATTTAATAATGGCCAAGTTGATACTATAACAGATGAAAACCCACACCAAGAAAGAAATGTAAATTATATGCAGAATATTAGAATTGTAGAAGTTAAAGAGGCATTGAAAAGAATGAAAATAGGGAAAGCATGTGGCCCAGATGAAATACCCATAGAGGTTTGGAAATTATTAGTAGAAATTGGATTGACTTGGTTAATAAAACTTTTCAAAAAAGTTTTAAAATCAAAACGGATGTCAATGGATTGGAGAAGAAGCACGCTTGTGCCAATCTTCAAAAACAAAGAAGACATTCAAAGTTGCTCAAACTACTGGGGAATTAAACTTATGAGTCACACTATAAAACTTTGGGAGAGGATAATTGACAATAGGCTAAGGAGAGAAACAACAATATCAGAGAACCAATTTGGTTTCATGCATGGGAGGTCAACTATGGAGGTGATTTTTCTTGTAAGATGATTGTTATGAAAATATAGAGAAAAGAAAAAAGATCTTCATATGGTATTCGTAGATTTAGAAAAAGCATATGATAGGGTCCCTAGACATGTTCTTTAGTGGGTTCTAGAAAGAAAATGAGTGCATGCTAGATACATAGACACTATTAAGAATATGTATGATGGAGTAGTAACGAGTATAAAGACATTTGGAAGAGCTACAAAAGAATTTTCCATTACGATAGGACTACATCAAGGATCGGCTTTAAGCCCATATCTATTTACTTTAGTTATGGATGAACTAACTAGACATATTCAAGAGGATATACCATGGTGTATGCTATTTGCAGATGATATAGTTTTAGTGGATGAATCTAAAGATGGAGTGAATAGGAAATTAGAACTCTGGAGGAATACATTCGAATCTAAAGGCTTTAAGTTGAGTAGGACGAAAACCGAATACATGCACTGTGAGTTTAGAAACACTAGACATTGAGATGATGGAGTAGTAAAATTAGGAGAACTAAAAGTTCATAAGGTAAACAGCTTTAGATACCCAGGATCAATCATACAAAATAATGGTAACATTGAGAATGATGTCACACATAGAATTCAAGTTGGATGGAAAAAATGGCGGAGTGCAACAGGGATGATTTGTGATTGAAATGTTCCTACTAAGTTAAAAGAAAAATTTTATAGGATCGCAATTAGGCCAGCTATGCTCTATGGAAGTGAATGTTGGGCGGTAAAGCAACAACAATTACGTAAAATAAACGTAGCAGAAATGAGGATGCTTAGGCGGATGTGTGGTAAAACTAGTAAAGATAGAATAAGAAATATAGAAATTCAAAGACAAGTAGGAGTAGCACCAATTGATATAAAGATTAGGGAAGGGCGATTGCGATGGTTTGGTCACCTGCAAAGACGGCCGACAAATGCTCCAACTAGAAAACTCGACTCAATTGAAACTATAGAAATTTGACGAGGTAGGGGCAGACCAAAATTAACATGGAATGCATTAATTATGAGGGATTTGAATAGTTTGTAAAGCTCACCATCAATTGCACTTAATCGAGCACAATGAAAAAGTTTAATCTATGTAGCCGACCCCAGTTAATTTGGGACTGAGGCTATGTTGTTGTTGTTGTTGTAAATAACAAAAAAATAGAGAAAATAGTTAAAATAGATAAAAATGATGGAAAAATTCCAAAAATTCTGGAAAAATATAAAAATTTAGAAGGAAAGCTAGAAAAACGAGTTCGAAGCTTTTTGGGGCATTTGGCACCCTGATATGATTCGAAAAGTGTGCCTAAAATAAAACTTTTTGGAATAAGAATTTCAAATTTTGATCTCACATTATAAACTCATTTAGTATGACTATAAAATTATGAAAATTGTATAATTGGATACCAGAGACTTATGATACCATAGTCGGGTGTCGGGTACGTATCTCGTGGCATGTGTGGGGCGTTTTGAGGGCAATTTGTGATTTATTTGAGGTACGTAAACCCACGAAAAAATTAGTTAAAATTCATTTATGGTACTTACTTTATTTCACATTCCGATTTTCCATTGTGCTATTTATTGTTGTTCATTTACTGTTCATCAACCCCCACCTGTGTATGTGTGTTTGTCGACGGGATCGGGCATGGCATGGACTCGCACCCTAAGGCTAGCTACCCCGTGTTGTTCGAGTAATTGGTCATGTTAGGGCTATGTGGTGATTATTTCCTGCAAGACCCAGAAGTTGAGAGATGCTCGACGAAGACCTAAGTCTTCGTCATGGGTTCCTCTCGAGAGATTTTTGGATGGTCCCATTCATAGGTTCCTCTTATTCGACTGTGAGATGTTTGGCGAGGTGGTCGTCATGGGTTCCCCTCGGTTTAGCTAAGACGATTCCCGGATGTCGACCAGGGTTCTCTGTCACGCTACACTTGTGTCCAAATTTGACTTCTCTACGACTTATGTTCATGCGATTACTTTATTCTCGTTCCTTATTTAAATTGCATGAATTGTAGTCGTTTTATTGGATTTTGTGAATATTAGCTAACGTTCTCTGTGATTTACTCACCTGGGATTTTTCATTATTTTTTGTGACAAATCGAAGATCCTACGACGAGCCGGGGCAAGGGGGTCTTAGGCGACTACCTCTGATTTAGGATAGCCCAAACTTTTCATTTCTATGATATTTGCATGCTTCAAAGACTTCCGCTTGATATTTAACTTATATTAATTTAATAAATCGCGAACAACTTAACCTAGGCAATTTAATGTAAATATTCATAAAAACATCCATAAATACTAAGTTAAGGCGAATAAGATACGTACAAAGGTTTAGGTCGCGGGCAGTTAAAAATAAGTGTGCGGTGACGTTGCATGCTTGGTGACGTGTCTGGCGATGTGGCGGTACCCGGTTTGCCTCGGAGTTTGGGGCCGTCACAATACCTATTTTGAAGTTCAATATTAATTTGAGCCACATGGGATGGACATCCTCTTCACATTGAGAATCCACCCCATGCAATCCACGTTTACCATTGGAGATGATCTAATGCAAAAAATAGCCTTAATTTTCTCAATAATCGATCAATTAAGGACCACAAATTCAATCAAGGCTAAGATGAGATCTAAATAAGAAAATCAATTGTCACATAAGTAAGAAAACACTTCAACTTGAGATGTGCTAGATGAAAAATGACTTAAGTAATAGAAAGAAGCAAGATAAAAATGATAAAAAGGACCGTGTTAACTTATACAATTCTTGACAAATGTATTACAACAGGCTTACACACTTTCACAAACATTACAACAAATAACCCTAAAAACACTAATGGAAACAAAGCAACATAAAGATCAAGTTTTTTTCAATAACATTGAAAACCAAGATCACCACCACGCTATGAAAAACTAAAAATGTAGCATTTCCTTATTAAAACTCTCGCAACATCGGAGATGTCAAGTCTTTAAGAAAATGGAACACTTGGTCAACTTAAGATTGGCCTTTTGATAGCATCTCGAATGGGAATATGGATTGGATATCAATGTGTGCCACTTAAGACTAAATAATGTTGTAATGAAAAAATCTCTAATGAACTGTGCATTTCGAATGTCAAGATAACGTGGATAGACATTGTCTATTTTGAATGTCACTTCTTGACATTCAAATTGACATCCTTTTTTTCATAAAATCTTATTAGCCAAATGTTTTAATTATAAGATAACTAATCTCCAGGGGCATACAATCAGTCCATAACATTGAGTTACGATAAATCATGTAACGACCCATATTAAATTTACAGACGTGGACGCCGCGGTAGGCTTGGACACACGGGACTTAGGTATGGATGTTTATGGCGTGTTGGTTGCTTATTTGTGGTGTAATTTACTTAAATACATCGCATGTATGTATGTTGCAAAATAATACGTGTGAGGGTGTGAACGGTATTCGCCTTGATATGCGTGTCGACGCGGGTGCCGGGTAGTTGACGGGATCGAATATTAGGACAAGGGAAACTAACACACAATGGATTATATGAACTATAGTCATCTCGATATACGTGTCAACACGGGTATCGAGTAGTCGACGGGACCGACTATTAGGTCGGGAAAACAAAAACACACAAATTATATAAAAAATTGTCACGTAACGAATATGGAATAGATATTTGGTTACTAACGACGCGGCGGTACACAGATATCACGGTTCGAACTCGAAATCGGACGCCGAAACGCCCGGAAGCACGGGCGAGTTTCTTAGCTGTGTCACAAGTAGGTGTCAACACACCTAACAACATCACCATTTGTCAAAGCTACATCAACACTTGGCCATTTTCCCCCACCACGTGTCTGTCCACCCATTTTCATTTACATCACACACTCACACTCACTCACACACTGTTCACACACACATAGAGAGAATCGGGAGGCCGAGAACGATGAAGAAGAAAAGGAGAGGATGAGGAGAAGAAGTGACGCGCCAGGAAGGGGAGTGGAGACGTCACAGTTGAGGTGAGTCGTTACCGTTGTTGTTGTTTGGGTGTTGGTAGTGGGAGGCCGAACCCCATGGCCGAGATGGAGATGGCAGGGGTGTCTCCCTTGCCATCGGTTCCACCGGGGTTGGTGTAGGGCCGGGTCGAGTCTGACCCGTTTAGGGAAAAATGAAAGAATTTTTGGAAAAATCCCGGAAAATTTTGGGAAAACTCTGAAGAAAATATATTTCGATAAAATAAATAGAAATTGATAAAATTCTATGAAAAGAAAATACGTGGGAATGTCGGACGCGACTTTTTGCGGGGTTTTACCTTGAAAAACGTGAAATGGCCAATTTGGCCTAAAGATTTTAGAATATTATTGTAAATTATCATGCTAACTTAAATTATTAATAAATGAACATAGGTCGATATGGTGATCAATCGGCGACCAAGGACTCAGTGGACTTGAACCCGGGGATTGATTACGGGGTAGTGGAGCGCGTTGTGAGGTTTGTAAAACCTAAAGGGAAAACTTTAGAGTATTTATTTCGTTTCGTATTTCCATTCATTTCCAGTATTCCTTGTGCTTTTTATTGCATTCATATCTTGTCATCTTTTGGACGGTTGGTTGAGTTACTCCTACCGGATGTTCCGTTGTGTGTCTATGCAGTCTAAACCATAACATGTGTATCAGGAGTTCTCAGTGGATAACGACCCGAGCTGTGGAACTGATACAAGTGTCGGTGCATCGTAGGTCTACGCCGGCCACCGAGAGGGATTAGGTGATAGCTAGTTGGGTGCGCCCACTAGTGGGATCCTGGAAGGGAATCCCGACGTATGGTTTAGTCTAACTGGAACAGGCACACATATTTGCACTTTATTGTTATCTATGCATGCGATGCCCTACTTACAGTTGCATGTTTACATTCCACATGTTTATTTAATAGTATTTATTTACTTCCACTTGTTTATATGAATGCCCGGAGGAGTTCCTTGGGATTTTACTGACTGGACTCGTCATCCATTTTCTTTCGGGATGATTGAGTGTAGATCCGAGTACCAGTAAAGGGAAGGGAATCTTAGGCGACTACCTCTGATTTCCTATCGTCACAGACTATTGTACGTGTGTTTGTTTTGATATTTTGGTTCTTTTGGGAACTGGGGAGTGACATGACAGTGTACATGCTTAGTTTGATATGGTACAATTGTTTACTTTAAAATGTTCAGGGTTTTTCCATACTAGGTTTTGTTAAATAGTTTCATGAAAATTTTTGCATTTAAAATACGACTTACGTTGAATATATATTAACATACTCAAGTGGATACGAAATTCGAGACAAGGATAGGACGGCTAGGTGTCGTACACGTGTAGTTGGGCCAGCTGGCAAGGAGTACACGGAGACACGTCACCCCGGGGCGGCGAGGGCCACTGCAAATCAAGGCCTTTTTGGCCAAGCAATGGGCCACAACATTATACGCATGGGGAACATGGCGAAAGCTTGGGTCCCCAAGATTGTGTGCTAGATCTTTAATATATGCTGCTATGAGTTCATGATTGCTTACAGATAAATCTCCTGCTATGAGTTCCAAGGCGTCGAGTGAGTCCAAAATATGGTCTATAGTCCTTTCTTTGATTGTGGAAGAGAGCATGTCGAAGAGCTAATAGTTCAGCGTAATCAACATCAGGAGTGTACTCGATACAATGATAACCCACAAACAACACCGACCCCTCTTGAGTCCTAATGAACCAACCAGTCATACTCTGCTAATGAGTCGTGCAGCATTAGTTCATAAGATATTCCCTCAAAAATATTTGCTCGCAACTCTGAAATCATGATCTGATTATAGGTTGGAGGATTGATAGTCGTTTTATTCCATTCGAGGCATCGTTCCATAATGAGATTGAGTGTTTCCTCCATGGGTATTCCCTATTCCATGAAATACAAACTTATTCCTCCATTTCCACACCTGCCAAAGTCCAATAGCAAGCCATGTCCACATAATAGTTTCCACCTTCCTATCCTCCATCCCTTTAACTATATAAAGCATATTTCTCTGAAATTGCAACCTTGGATTCTCGAGGGATCCATGCCTAATGGACTACTTATCTAAAATTTCCGGACATTAGTACATATGAAGAGCATATGTATGACTAATTCATTTTCTCATTACACATTGTGCATAGGGGCTCATTTGATATCTTCCTTTGAACTCAGAACACTTGTTTTGGGATTAGTTCATGGAGATAGTTCCAAATGAAGAACTTGATTTTTGGCGGGCATGGCAGCTTTCACATTCTAGTCCACCCCATCTGTTTTTTTTCTTTTCAAGGTTGAATTGCTTGGTGATGAATTGTTAGGCTTTTTATATTCTCCAGTTCACTTGCTAGCTTGTACCATGACTTCACCTTATACTTGCTTAATTTAGTATAATGCCAAATGATATAATCTTGCCTAGCCGTACGGCTTAAAGAGATGGAAGTGATGATCTTAGTGTCTTCTCGTGTAAAGTATATGTAGATAAGTGCATGATTCCAGTACATTGAAGAATGATTAATCAAATCTCCCACAAAATTGGGGCAGCCTTATCTAACAATCATTGGTCAGAATGAAATTAGTATCGGAAGCCAAGGGTGGCCATATGTGAGAATGCATTTGCCATCGCCAATTCCCCATCTCAGACCCTTTAGCAAAAGATCTCTGCCCAAAAGAGACTCTGCCACCCCTATGAAGAATTTCGATTAGGCTTGATGTCTAGAGGATTATCTTCAACAAAGATTTTTTAAAATATTTACTTATTTTATTTACACTTTTATTTTCAATTTTAATTAATAAAATTACAATAAGAATGTCACCTCATTAATTGAGCAACAAATTCACATTTATCATTAGAGACATATATTGAAGTTCAACGTCAATTTGAGCCACATGGGATGGACATCCTCTTCACGTTAAGAATCCACGCCCATAATCCGCATTTAGTATTTGAAATGCTCCATAAAGTAATCGCTCATTAAATTCTTCCATAGTTCAATACACTTTAATCTCATTCTTTAAAGAAGTTTTGTCATCTTAATAAAGCACAATTTGGTTTCCATAGAAGAACTAGAAACGAAACGAAGGGTAGTGAATGTCGACAATTGATGAAACTCCTTTAAAACATGAAAAGATCCCACCACCAAACAACCCCTAAAAACAAAATGCACTAAACACATTCCCATCCCTGTCAAGACCTAAATTATACTTTATTTCGACAAAATCAAAACCCCTCTATGGATGCAAACCACAAATTCATATAAAGTATAGACTTTTACGACTATACAAGAAATCATTAAAAATGGGTGTCTATTATGACGACCCCAATTTCCATAATAAGGGTCGCCCGACCTAAGCTATAGTTAAACCTCGAGATGACTTAGTAAGTCCGGTGATGATCTAGTAAGCCTTAACATGCAAAAAATAAATCAAGACATTCTACAATAGATAACTAAGGCAATAGGTGCGAAAATATAAGAAGCCTTCAATGTCTAATCAAGTCGTGGAATCAAAGTAGAAGTCTTACAAACCAACTAAAACGTAAACTTTGGGTTCAAACAACTACCCATATGAAATACCATGTTTAATATATGTGAACACTAAAACATAGTAGATATCAAAAACCACCTTGCAAACAAGAAAGAGCTTTTATGCTATGGTATTTCCCTTTCTTTTATCCTAGGCAACAACTGAGGTACCTAGAGAGGGAAACATGGGGTGAGCAATAAATTCGACGGACTAAGTAAAGCAAAATCCGCTTCACCCTCAATCATCCGAGTAATACCTAATGCGTAATAACTTGCATGAACATGATTATAGATGAAATTGTTGGAGAATGTGCCTTAGATCGATCTATAAATATTTTTTATCTTATAATTTTAGTTAATAAAATTGAAGTTTTCATTTGTTATTTTATTATAAGTGATTTCATGTTTACCTTATAGTAAAATCAATGATATTTGTTGAAATTTCATAAATGTCCCTAATCGGTCATTATACTAGGAACTATAATGAATTAATACAAGTATGGATCTAGATTAATGGTCATGTGATGATCATACATATAATGATACAAATCGAGATCATAAGTACTTGTTAAGGAACAAAGTATTAGACTAACCCACTATGACAACATCACATGGATTAAGTCATAATTGTTACTTATGATAGATATATCATTTAGTCCTTCTACTTAAGATCACTATAGACTTCAATATTAGGAGCATGGTAATTTGACACAATCAGACGTTCTCTTTAACTGGACGATTATAAAGATTGTGATTGGTTATCATATGAATAATATGTGAATGTGTAATCAATATAGAATTTTTAGCTCTCATATAGAGAGAGATATCAGTGATCCCTCGATATGATAGACTAATAATGGTCATTTCCATGTGAATTGATTTGATCAATGTCACTATGATGTTTTCAATTTACTTAAAGATCGAGACTAGTACGATTGAACATTAAGGGTAACTATTCATGCCTTATGTTTAATCAAAGGATATCGTACGATAAAAAGATATGATATATGTTATTTATTAGGTTGTATCAATTTTGATATTCATGCTAGAGACCGTTTATAATTTGTATACCAAAATTGTTGTAGTTCACTACCAATGTCACATGAACCTATTAGGTCGCAAACAAAGAATGACTTTGCGCAATTTCAATTAGTCCAAAGTAATGGATTTTCATATGATAAAATTCATGACATAAAAGCTTTTACAATTTGTTATATGATAACTTATTAATAATAGGGGTATATATATAATTTACTTAAACTGCATAAATATATAGTTGTGTTATGAATATGATTTTAAGTGAGGGTTTATCTACATATACAAATAAATGTTGAAACCCTAAAACAAAATAAGATTTTCGTTTTTGCTATTTTCGAGTTCTTTAGATTTTGAGAGAGAAAGAAAAACATTTTCTATCTCTTTTGGGGCTAACACTCCAAATTGTGGTCACCATTCATGTATGAATTTTCGATGGAGGACAAGCATTTGAACATCATAGATATCAAACAATCAGATAAGGAAAACATGGATTAATGTATGGTTTTACTTTTATAGATCTAATTTAATGGAACTTATTTTCAATCATGTTGGAGTTTTTTTAAATTGTTTTGAATTTTCCATTGTGTATGAACCCCAAAACCCAACAAAAACCTTACTATCATTTTGGGTATGAAAAAATAATATAAATAAATGTAATATAGAATACAAAATACAATAAACTAAAGCCTAAATAAGATTTTTCAACAAGATAACAACGATTATATGAATGCCAAAGAGTCAAAAAAGTGGGAACTAGATATAAACCATGTGTGATGTGACATCCAACCAGCTTTAAGCTATCAGTTATGATTACGCCTTATAGTTAGGTGTTTAAATATCATTATAATCTTGCCTACCACGTAGTGGCCTTCAAAAATCATTTAATAACGGAGGAAGATCACCAGTAGCCATAGGCTCTCCGGTCCAATGCACCATTTACAATTATTTTTGTAAAGCATTTCAGTTCCACAATTTGGGACAGAGGCTATGTTGTTGTTGTAGAGAGCTCAAAAAATAAAATAGAGAGCTCAAAAATATAAGATAAAGGTACAACAAGATATAATTCGATTCCTAAGCAAGAAATCAACTATTCACTACCGCAAATCCTAGCTAGCATATCTAATAGCATGACATGGTACAAGTCTCTCAAAAACTCGTTACTTAAGCCTCCAGGCGCGGGTTCGAGACTTGGGGGGCGAAAAACCACGCCCATTTATGGCCTTAGAAAGCATAAATGGGGGGGGGGGGGGGGGACGTGGATGGTGGGAGGCCTTAGAAAGCTCCCACTGCCTTGGAGGTGCCAAGGGCTCGCGCTGGGTCGATACGTCGTTCTCCGGGGTACCTTGGGCCTTCACAATGACATGATTGAAGATCAAACAAACCACACTTACCTCTAACGCTATTATCATATTCCAATCATAGAATGGGAAGTTCTTATTTGGCTCTCTTCGAGTTTCTATATTGGTATAAGTTTGTTGTTATTATTAGCAAGCTTATTTGAGATAAGTCATTTTATTGTATTAACATTTGAAAATTATTGTTAAATTCATTTACGAATCAATGTGACGTTTTTGCCGCAACAGCGCCATGATGATAAAGGTTTTCTTACCGCTGCCTCGGCCTTACTCCCAAAGATATAAATCTCGATAAAACTCAAAAAAAATTGAAAAGCTTAAGAACCCGATTTAATTCAGAAAACCATTTAGTACCTTTCCAACACCGTGGATTTACCTGTAGGGCACTAGGAAAAGTCGTTGGAATTCACAATTTACAGACGAAATAGGTCTCAGCAATCTCCCACCATACACTATAAGTCACAGCACTGGGAATCCATGGATCGAAATCCATAATTCTCTAGGTAGCGTCATGGCTAGTGTCGTACCACTTGTAAGTGAGGCGTTGGTTTGATGCTGAGTTCAGGATTGGGTTTTCCATAACAAAAACTTGAACTCCTCACTCCATGCGACTCATGCCAATATATCCAACTTTTTTTGAACTACAACAACAGTAGAACCCACAACTTCTTTAAATCTTACTTTTTGGTGTGATGCCTCACCTATCTTCACATGAAATGCTTTAATGATATATATCCAACTAAAAAGAAAAAATGCCTAAGAAGCAGTACAAACACAACACATTGAAATTTCAGACTGGGCCAATAATTTTGATCACTTACTAATTGTTTATTTTGGGTCATTAATTAATTCAAATCTTCTAATTTTTTTAGGTATGTTTTGTTATAGAATGGGTATGCCTCTTATGAAATAGTCATGATGAAGGTTTCTAGTACCAATGAATGTTGAAGTATCAGAAAAAACAAATAAATTAATAAATTTACCAATCAAGTTAGAGTAGCTAACTGATTTGGTATGGGTAATTAGTGCAAAGATTAAGGTTCGAGCTCCAATGGGGAAACTTGGTTTCTTTCTTATAAAATAAATAATTAAATAAATTTAAACACAAATAATTGAACAAAGTAGCAAGCACATGATATACTTTGATTATAGATTGGTATTATCATATTTGATCGGATAGGAATAATATATACCACATCTACTAGTCGAGAAAAATATAATAAGTTATAAGTTTGGAGTGAAAACTCTACCCTACCTTGGCATAGTACTCTAAGCTTATATATGTTGGAGAATATGACTCAAATTTAATTAAAGTGTTTTTAAAAGTGATGGAGTTGGGTAGTTAATCAAATGTACACTACTGTGTACGTAGGTAGTTAATTACTAGTTAGTGAAGTGGGTCAATGAGTGCATGCATGTAGGGGTGTCAATTTTTCGAGTCTGGATGCGTCCGGGTCTGGACGACCATGATATAAACGAGCATTTGCATTATTTAGATCCGACCCGATTTTAAATTAAAACAAGTGTGCTTTGCCCAGACTCAATTTACTTTAAATTCGGGTTGTCCAAATGTTCGCATTTGTTGAATTTTTAAAAATTTATTTTATGTTGAAAAGTTTTTTTAATTATAAATATCATTGTAAATTCCTTGTAATATAATATTTTATGACATAATTTTAAAAAGTAATGTCCAAGTTTTTATTTACTTTTTAAAATTACAAGACATGATAAAAGTTTTTTAAGTAAAAGAAGAAACTCATAATGTTGTCTTAAGTAATTTAGCTAAGTCTCGAAACTAAAATAGTACATTTCTATAGAGTTAATTTCTCTATCGGTCACTTAACTTTATGAATTATAACATTTTGGTTACAAAAGTTATCTTTGTAACACAAAAATCACAAACCTTACAAAAATCTTATAATGGTGGTCACCCAAGCCTTTTTGCGTTCATTTTCTAGCGAATTTTCCAACGTGGCAATGGCGTGACGCCACGTTGGCAATTAAGGGTCAAAAATACCTTTAACTCTAAGTCGGGCAACTAATTTTTTATTTCACAATCCTTATAATCTCAAAACATTATTCACTCCAAAAGTAAATTAAAGAACTTAAAAAAAAAAAAAATGAATTTTAGCTTTAGTGCTGAACTATCTCTAGGTCATCCTAAACATTATTTTCCTTTTTTCTACAAAGTTGATCTACTCTCTGTAATTTTTTAGTGTAACAACATAAACAATTTAGAATAGTAATAAAAATTATAATTAACAAATATAGACAAACTTTTTCACTTGGAACAACAAATCCTACAAATTAATTTGCAACAATACATAACCTATAACGTTTAAAAAAAGAATAAAATTGCAATCCAATGCAAACAAATATCAATTATAAATAAAATGATTAATTAATTTCAAAACATCAAATGTTAAATATCCACACTAAAGATAAAGGCTTAAATAGTTACCAAATGCTTCTAACACCATCCTACATGCTTTCCCGATCCATTAACATCAACAACTCTTTCCAAAATCCTTGTGATGCAAAAGCTTTTATAACAGTTTGGGCGGGGAGTCTAGCAAACACTAGAGAAATGAAATTATTTTTTAGGTGGTTTAATTTCCAGAAATTGGAAACATATAAATTTTAAGATTTTTAAGGTGTAAATTTTGGGATTTGTTTTTCTAGTTTAAAGATTTCTCGATTTTTTAACAAAAGTAAACAAGTTGATTGATTTCAAGTAAGGGCATTTTTTACTCTTAATTGCCAACGTGGCACCATGTCATTGCCACGTTATCAAATTTAGTATAAAAGGACCAAGAAAAAGGCTTGGGTGACCACCGTTGTAAGATTTTTAAAAGGTTTGTGATTTTTGTATTACAAATGTAACTTTTGTGACCAAAATGTTATAATTCATAAAGTTAGGTGATCTTCAAAGAAATTAACCCCATTTCTATATAATCTAGATATGTACTTGTTTAAAAAAAACTATGAATATAGTTTCTTTATTTCTATAATTGTTTTGTGAATAGTCATATAATGTATAGAATGTTATGGAATATGGATGACCATGCATGTACACCAACATATTGTGTAGTCATGTAACTTGTATGTCTCACTTAATAGTACCTCCACTTGTCTATGTATTGTCATGTAACTTGTAATCCTCTCCAATGTACACCAACTCTTCCATGTATTGTCTATGTTGCTTGTGATGTGTTGTAATGTGTTGCTTATACACATTGTATGAAGTACATTTATCATCATCACCAAATGGCCTATATAAAGGGTGTCAACCTCATTGTAAAAACACACCAAGTTGAATGAAAACTTCTAATTCCAACTATCTCATTTCTTCTCTTCTCCTTTGTAGTAGTAGTTTGTAGTAGTAGAAGTTCTTAGTCTTCTATTTCCTTCTCTAGTTCATAGCAAGTTCCAATTCAATTTACAACATAGAAGTATATTTTCAAAAAAGTGACATTTTTGAAATCCGAGCCGAGTTTGGTCTTAGAGGGTCTTGTCCAGACTCGACACGAATTTTAATTCAAACATCAAAGCCTTGCCCAGACCCGACCCCGATTTAGAAAATTATTGCCCAAACCATTTTCTTTACGGAACGGACAAAATCTGGCTAGACCAAAAATTGACACCCCTAAATCCATGTATGTAATGGTGTGAATGGGTCATGCATGTTAACCAAGTTCATACATGTGTAAGCATTGTCGATAAATATGTATTTCATTTCACTTGTAAGGTGCATCTCTCTAATGTTATAACATAATAATTGATTTCAATATAATTGCAGCTAGCAAATCCGATCAAAGCTTTTTTATTTATTTTATTTTAAATTTCAACAATATATAAAGTCACTTATCCACTATCAATTGAAGGCTCAATGATTTGATATGAAGTTTGAAAGTAAGAGGTCATGACTTATGAATTTGAACCCCTATGAAGGCAAGTTGTTTCTTTATTTTATATATAGATAAAGTCACTCATCCACACTTGAATCGGGCCTAATTAACATACACAAATTCACAATTGGTGGTGACTTGAGCTTACTATATCAGATTTTACATGCAAATTATTTTTCCTTTTTGCTTTAGTCTTTGATTTCTAGGAGTGGATATAATTGATTGTATGAATAAGGAAGCTTAGCAATTTCACACACACAAACACACCAAAAAAAAAAAAAAAAAAAAAAAAAAAAAAAAAAGGCTTAGCACATTCTTTTTGTTGGATTTGGCTAATGTTGTAAACAAACGATCTACTCTTGGCCATCGATACAATCATCACCATAAAAAATACATTGAATATAATAGCTATAAATAATAATGTTTAACAATGAAAACAAAAATATTCTCTCATCATCCATACATACCTTGATTTTTTCCAAGTCATAAATGAAAACAATAGAGAACCTGAACGGATTGACCTAGTAATAAAGGGGAAGGCAGTGGGTTAAACGAGCAGTCTCGATTCAATTTTTAATGCAACCAAACTTCGAGCCACTGATAATTCATTTCCACAATCACATGACACATGAGACTAATCAATAATCATACAAAAGTATGAATACATATTGGGTTAATCGAAAAAAATAAAAAAAAAACAAAAAAAAAAAAACAACTCCTCAACACAACTACCTAGATCAAGAAGAGGACAAGGTCTCCCCCAACAAAACTTGTCTCCTCTTACATTTTACGCCACACGCCTCAACACATTCTCATACAAAGCCATGCATAGTGAAGAATGGCTAAAGAATCTCATTAAACACTCTCCTAATGTGTCAACCTCTCAAACGCCTCTTCTCCCCTATAAATACCAACCAAAAACACCATCCCTACTCGCCACATTCACTCCTCTCCTACTCCACCAAACAATCCAACACCACAAAACAATGTCCAAGTTCACTCTCCTCCTCCTCTTCTCCTTCCTTTGCTTGTGCTCTGCCCAATCCGGTCGCCAAACCCAACAATGTCAACGACTAAATCAATGCCAGCTCCGTAGGATCCAGGCCCTTAGGCCCCAACGCCGCATTGAGTCCGAAGGCGGCATCACTGAAATGTGGCTAGAGAACAACGACCAGTTCCGTTGCGTCGGTGTTGCCATCATTCAACAAACCATTCGTCCTAATAGCTTCCTCATGCCGGGTTACAACAATGCTCCAAAGCTCACCTATGTTGTCCAAGGCAATCACTTAATTACCTATATTTCACAAATTAATGCAGCTAGCATGCTAGAGTAAATGATGAACTAACAATGCTAACTATTGATTTTTTATACCCGCGGCACTTCTCCGGAGCTTATGAACTCCTTCAGTACTGTCCCCAACTTGATCACCTTTCAATTTTTTATAGTAGGTGTGGGGTTTTATCACCACTTATATACTTCACTATGAAGTTTCAATTACCCAATGTGGGACTATTATTTTGGTTGAACCGTCGGCTTTGATACCATGTTGATTTTTCATGCCCGCAGCACTTCTCCGCGAGCCTATGATCTCTGCCAGTACCGATACTGTCTCCAACTTGTCGGTACTAATTAAGAAGAGATCGCCACTTATATACTTCATTATGAAGTTTCAATTATTGATGTGGGACTATTATTTCGGTCCACACATCTCAACACTAACTATGTTACACTTAATTATATAGTCACACACGCATACGCATACATGTTGAGATGTATGGATCGAAAGTTAGTCTTACATTGATTAAATAAAATTTGATAAAGAAGTATATAAGTTTAAATCCCCTCAATTAGTACTAGAGAAAATATCTCTACTTTGGAGAGATTTACGGACACGCGGAGAAGTGCCCAGACTTCCGGACAACGTGGGCCAATTGACAATATATATATTTATACATAATATGTGACTTAATTAATGTGTGTTGGGAAAGCATTTTTGTTCTGAAAAAGAAGTTGAATTGACATGAAGTATATGTGATTTTGGCTAATGGATTCACATTTGGAGTTCTAATTTGAAGGGAAGGGGCTTCACTCTGTAATAGTCCCTGGATGTCCAGAGACCTACCAAGCAGGCCAACAATTCTCCGAGTCTACAGAGGGAACACAACAGGGAGGAGCTCGGTTACAAGATGAGCACCAAAAAGTCAGGCGTGTCCGTGAAGGCGACATTGTCGCAAATCCAACCGGAATGGTTCACTGGTTCCATAACGATGGCAACACCGATCTCATCTTGGTCTCCGTCATCGACACAGCCAGCAACATGAACCAGCTTGACCAACAACTCAGAGTAAGCTCAAGTAGTCCAATAAAATCAACCATAAAAATGTACACTTCATGTTTCATTCCCTCTAAATATTTCAATTCGACCCTAACATCATAACCCAAGAAAAATCAAGAGAAAATATAATACGTAGCTATTATAGTTAGAACTCACGTACGAACTCTGTCTCAGTCAGATATTAAAAGGTGACTAAGATAGAGTGAGAGTAACATGAATGAATTTGACATGTTACTACAACTAACTTAGACATTATACTATTAAGAGTAACATTTGTTCTTATTTGCGATGATGTCTTAGAAATTCTATCTGGGAGGAGATCATGGAATTCAGCAAAAGCAGCATGAGCAGCAAGAGCAGACATACTATCATGGGGCGAGGCCGGAGCAGCTGCAGAGGTTCGAGGCAAACAACATCTTCGGCGGGATCGACGACGAGATACTGCAGGAGGTGTTGGGAGTAAGCAAAGACATGGTGGAGAGAATCAAGAGCAGAGGAGACTTGAGGGGGCACATGTTGAGAGCTAAGAGCGGATTTCAGCTCATTAGGCCATCAAAGATTGAAGAAGAAGAGGGAGCAGGGCAGTGCGTCGCGACAAATGAGGCAGAGAAGAATGGACTAGAGGAGACACTGTGCACTGCAAGGTTGAGGGAGAACATTGACAAACCATCAAGAGCAGATGTGTACAACCCTCAAGCAGGAAGGCTTAGAACTGTCAATAGGTTAAACTTGCCTGTTCTCAGGTTAATGGAATGAGTGCTGAAAGGGGAGTCCTTTACAAGGTAATTCATATCTCATTCATATCTCAGTTTCATACACTACTTTCTTATAACATATTATCGACTTTTTTTACCTGTAGACCTGAACTTTTTAGAACTCCACCAAAATAATCCATCAAAATCTAAATTAAGTACCTTTGACTTTTAAAAACTCCAACAAAGTCTATCGGAATCCAAATTAAATACTACTAGATTTTCTAAATCTCTTAGACTATTTTAAAATCGATGGATTTATCAAATTGAATGCACCTCTAATTTTTAGCATTTTTCATGTACCATAGTTAGGCAAACTGATTGGTTTGATTGTGGTTAGGATGCCGTGTTTGCACCACACTGGAATTTGAACGCCCACGCTATAATTTACGTGACAAGGGGCAGTGCAAGAGTTCAAATAGTTGGGAACCAACAGCAGAGTCCAGTCTTTGATGGGCAAGTCCAACAGGGCCAAGTCCTGGTGGTTCCCCAGAACTTTGTGGTGGTGAAGCAAGCCGGACCGAGAGGATTCGAGTGGGTGTCATTCAAGACACATGACACCGCCATGATCCACAGCCTTGCCGGCAAGACTTCTCCATTCCGAGGACTGCCTGTGGACATGTTGGCGAGCATGTACCAGATATCAAGGCAAGAGGCTGAGAATCTCAAGTACAATAGAGGGCAAGAGGTGATGATCTTTGCTCCGTCGCGGCGGTCTCCGCAGGGAATTGCTAAGGCCTAAATGTAATGCATGTAATGCATCAGTAGTAGTACTAGCAATAAGAGCTACTAGTATATAGTTGCTTTAGATCGGCGGAACAGCGAGTGAGCGAACGAGTCGAGTTTAGTTCGAGGAATAAAGGTCTTGAAGAGAAGGTAGTGATGCTTAGTAGAGCTTGTACAAGACTAGTAGTTCCAAGTATTTGCCTTTCGTGCTCAATAAAATGAGTTTTTTTTTTAGTACAAGATATATATGCTAGCTACTTTCATCATCTTATTACAGTACTAAATTAACAAAGACATACTCTATAACAAATTAAAGAATGTATATCTATCCATAATTGAATTCACAAATCCAAATTTGAATGTATCATTAAGAGAATGCTGGAAGACCAAGATTTTTCTGAGTTACAATTAAAAAGTTTTGGCGGAATTACTCAATTCAGAACAAAACTTCTATATATTGCAAAGACAGCTCTGCAAAAACACGAACTACAGCAATCTCACAAACCTTAATTTTCATTTCAAAGCCTATATAGTTTTCGATCGTGCATTGCTATTGTAACACACATCAAGGCGTGGGTACATGCATCCCGATGCAAAAATCAAGGGACATTAAAACGTGCATGTCCATGTAAGCATTTTTCCTTTTCCTTTTCCATGATTTCTAAGCTTAACAGATGAAAAGTTTGACTTTTGGTTCATGTACCAAGAACTTTAGCATGAGTTAAGGTTCATATAAATCCTAAAGTAGGTTGATTTCAATTGAAGCTGGGTTGTTTCTTAGGTATTGATCAATACTTATTCAAATTTTTTGGCTTGCTATGCATAGTTAAATATTAGAACTGTGATAGTGAGAAACTACTCGAGGATTTCCTCAGTTTGCTATATGCTTGACTTGATTATTGTTAAGATAAATTACTTTTCTTAACATGAGTAACTTCAAGTTTTATCCAAATATGATCTGGTATAGAATAAAAGGTGTTATTCAGGTCACAAGTATTAAATTCCAGTCAATTTGCATTCCTTGTAGTGTTTAATTTGAGGTTGTCTTTAATTTGTTAGATGATCGTGAATTCATGATCAAAATTTATAGTACAGTATACCATATATGGATTCCTAATGGATTTGAAAACGTAATGAAATAAGGGGAGTGATGTTGACACAAATGGGGCACACGCCTCTGTGGCACCCCTTTTTCAGCTATGGGCCCACAACAAAGCATACAAATGGGGCGCCACATTGGTTGTAGGGGTGTCAAAATGTGTCTGACCCGTTTGTATGTATTTGTCAAGACCCGTTTTAAACGGTCCGGATATAATTTTTTGAAAATTAATACGAGTCGGACATGTTTTCATGTCCGTTTTAAAAAGCGAGTTTGGGTCCAACAATTTTTTTAAAAATGGGTACGCATTTCGCGATTAATTTAAATAATATTTATTTATTTATAGTAGTGTTTTGAAACTTTCATAATGTTTGAATTATAATTTTGCTAATGATGATGTTATTTTTATATGAAAACTTGTAAAACTTGAATTTTGAGTTTATAACATTTCTTTTTTGTAGTGATGGAATGCATGAAAACATAAAAATTATGTGTTTTTGTTAATAATTAAGTGAAAAAAATTATTTTATTTTATTAAAAAATGGGTCTAGACAAAAAACGGGACTTGTATATTTTAAAAACATACAAGTCCAAGACAAAAAAAAAAGTGTCCGTTTCAAAAACGAGTACAGTGTTCGGACACTATTTTTAGTCGTTATTAAAAGGGTGTCCGGTCTCCTACCCATCCATACCCTTTTTTTGCCATCCCTAATTGGTTGTGCCTCCAATGTTTGCGCCCCATTTGTGTCAACAAATCATTTTCCATAAAACAACATGTTAGAACAATCTCACAAATCATAGCGATCAACGGAACGACGTAGTTTGCATGATTCGAGGCACGTGTACCAATACAACCACAATTAACAAAATAACACTCTTTTTAACGCCACAAAAACAATTAAATTGTGAATCTCAATGTGAGGTATAAAAGAGTTAACTTTACTTCATAAATTCATGTTTTCAGGATTGTGCATATAACATAGTAAAAATACTACTCTTTGAATACCACCAAAAACACAAACCTTGAACAGGACACTTGCACTTGCACACATGCACACAAAGACACAAAGCTTGTATTGTTCTCTAACAACACTTACACACTATGCCACACGCCTCCACACATCCTTACACAAAGCCATGCATAGTGAAGAATGGCTGAAGAATCTCAACAAGCACTCCTTAATGTGTCACCCTCCCAAACACCTCTTCTCCCCTATAAATACCAACCAAAAAACAATGGCTACTCGCCACATTCACTCCTCTCCTACTCTACCAATCAATCCAACACCATCAACAATGTCCAAACTCCCTCTCCTACTCCTCTTCTCCTTCCTTTGCTTGTGCTCCGCCCAGTCAGGTCGCCAGACACAACAATGGCAACAACCTAATCGATGCCAGATCCAAAGGATCCAGGCTCGCCAACCCCAACAACGTTTCGAGTCTGAGGGGGGAGTGACTGAAATTTGGTTCCAAAACAATGACGAATTCCGGTGCGCCGGCGTGGTTCTCATTCGTCAAACTATTAAGCCTAATAGCTTCGACTTGCCCGGTTACAACAATGCTCCCAAGCTCGCCTATGTCGTCCAAGGCAATATTTTACTTCACTCTCATTCTTCTTCTATTAATAAAACATCCACATACAAGCCACTTTTGTGTTGCACCTTCAAATTTCAATTACTAACAAGCTTCTTATTCTTCTTTCCATTAATAAAAAATTCACATACAAGGCTCTTTTGTGTTGCACCTACAATTACTTACCAGCCACTTCAAATATTGTAAGATTTTATAACTTTCTGTATAAGGCCCAATTCATGAGAAAGCGAGTGATGAGAGACTATCTTGTGAGTTGGCACTACTCCAAATGCCAAGAAAAGTTGGAGTTCCCACTCTAACTAATAAGCCATATTCTTACTTTCAAGTTTCAACTAATTGATGTTGGGACTATTCCCTCATCTCCAACACTCCCCCACAAGTCCAACTGGTCCACTCGGCCGCGACTTGCTTTTTCAATTTGGCAAGTTTAGTTTGGTAAGTTTAGTTTGGGCTTGTCCCCTTTTCGAACCTAAGATCGTAGCTTCATCATTTTTATTTTTATTTTTTTGTTTTTGGTAGCCCTTTCAACGAGACACAATACAAATCAATTCATTTTGCGTGATTAGTAGTACTAATCTAATATAGCTATCTTGTTTGTTGAACTTTGATTGAAATGATAGACTAATGCATTCTTTCTTAAAAAAATTGCAGGGCAGGGGCTCCACTCTCTAATTGTCCCTGGATGTGCAGAGACATACCAATCAGTCCAACAGTATTCACAACAAGAGACACAAAGAAGAGGAGGGCAGGTTCAAGACGAGCACCAGAAGGTCCGAAGAATCCGCGAAGGTGATGTTGTCGCAAATCCAACAGGGATGGTTCACTGGTACTACAATGATGGGAACACTGACCTTGTCTTGGTCTCCATCTTAGACACCTCCAGCAACATGAACCAGCTTGACCAACAATACAGAGTAAAAAAAATCAATGAAACAATAACACATATGATCATTCTACCAGCTAATATCTGCTCCTATGTTTCATGATTCAGAAATTCTACTTGGCCGGAGACTACTCGCGACTCCAACGACTACAAGAGCAACGACAAGAGGAACAGCCACAGAGATACCAAGAACAAGGCATTTCAGCAAATAACATCTTCGGCGGCATCGATGACCAGATATTGCAGGAGGTGTTGGGAGTTGAGAGAGACTTGGTGGAGAAAATTAAGGGCAGAGGAGACATGAGGGGGCACATGATCAGAGCGAAAAGCGGGTTCCAACTGATCCGACCCTCGAGAATGGAAGAAGAGTACGAGAGGCAGAGCAGAGATGTGGTCCAAAACGGATTGGAGGAGACATTGTGCACAATGAGGTTGAGGGAGAACATCGGAAAGCCATCGAGAGCAGATGTGTACAACCCACAAGCAGGGAGGATCAGCACTGTCACCAACAATGATTTGCCTATTCTGAGGTTGCTGGGATTGAGTGCTACAAGGGGAGTTCTTCACAGGGTAAGTAATTAACATAGCAAATTAACCAACATAGTATATGCTTTAGAGCTTCATATTGAAATGTCAAACCAAACTAAGTTGATATGCTTTGATCGTTGATTGTCTAACAATGCAGAACGCCATCTATGCGCCGCACTGGAACTTGAACGCCCACTCATTGATTTATGTAACAAAGGGAAGTGCTAGAGTTCAGATAGTTGGGAACCAGCAACAACATGCCATCTTTGATGGGCAAGTCCAAGAAGGGCAAGTCCTGGTGGTTCCACAAAACTATGTGGTGGTGAAGCAAGCAGGAGATAGAGGATTCGAGTGGGTCTCGTTCAAGACACACGAGAACGCCATGACTCACAATCTCGTCGGCAAGACTTCGCCATTCCGAGGACTACCAGTGGACATGTTGGCTAGCATGTATCAGATATCAAGGCAGGAGGCTGAGAATCTCAAGTATAACAGAGGACAAGAGATGGCGCTCTTCGTTCCATCTTATCGAGCCCAAGGAAGAGCTTCGGCTTAAATGTGATGAATGTAATGTATCGATAATAGCGAACATGAATATAATGTACTGATAATAGCGAAACTCGCAACTATGTTAGATAAGTAAGGAGAGGGAGTTAAGTTAGAGGAATAAGAGCCTTATTAGATAGGCAAGAAGAGAGAGTTATGTTAAGAGGAATAAAAGCCTTGTTAGAAAACCTTGGAAGGATTAAAGTGGTCAATACAAGAAACTATCAACAAGTTCTTTACAAATACTTCAGTCAGCGTGCGCGCACACACATATATATATACTAGTTTCAGGACGTGCTACGCACGACGCGGGAATTAATTTCTAAGAATTTATTATTAAAATTTAAAAATTAGAAATACAAGCACCTTTTTTAGGTCATCAATATTCTCTAATGCAATTGAGATAAGATACGAATGAAAAAACAAACTAGTCATGCTAGACCATTACTTCCACAAAAAAATGGGAAACAAGGAAAAAAAAAACACAAGTGGTTTGACCCATTATTTATGAATACTTGCTTGTGGAGATTCTGTAAAATTGTACATAAAGTTCAATCTTTACCTCAAACTCTATAGATAGAAAGGATAACTTTGAAATTATGAATGTAAATAATTGAATTAGTTGGGATTAAAGCTTTAGACACCCTGACGAAGAAAAAAAAAGAAATATTAAAAGAGAGGTTGTGTTGCCTTCTCTCATGTACCATGTGGAACGTTGTAGTCATTCAATCACATATTCCACATAAACAACCTTGCCTTAGTTGATCTATTTCCATTCTTTTCTTATTTTTGTTGTATCTCTCTTCGGGTTTTGTATATCCTGTAAAACCTTCTATGCATGCATTTAAAAGTACATTTCATTTTACAACAAAACAATGTAAGAAGCAGCTTTGCACTCTCATTCTAATGTAAGACAAGTAAATTTAGATGATGAGGTGCATTATGTTATGAAATAGATACAATAAACTAATATGTTGTATGATATACCATTTTCATTGGTTGACATATCAGGTGTGGATTCAGAAATACCAGTGCAGTCTCCATGCGATTTTTCTGGTACAATATTGTTAAAAAATTTCTTCATTCTATGGTCATAGTTGATGTAGGAGTGTCAGCTTTCGAAAGAATGTTGCCATCAGATAAGGATCTCTTAAACGTTTACGTGTAAACAAAAAGAAGCTCAAACATGAAAAATAGGCATACTCTAAATGTATATACACCTATATTACTTTTGGCACACTCTCTCTCGCACTTTACACCAAAAGATGTAAAACCAAAATTGGTGTTATAAGTACGGATGTACATCAAAAACTCACTTCTCTCTTCAGTGTTTGAAGTGAATAGGTCGAACATTTCTTCAGGGACAAAATTAGGAACGAGGGTTACTTGACCGTTTGAACAAAAGAAACTATTAGATTCATGAAAAAACTTCTTCGCACTGCAATTTCGACAAAAAGTTTACTAATGGTAACACATCTGCTGAACTTGCAATGTGCTCAAAACCAATAGCGACATAACGTGGTTTTGCATTCCGGGGACCTATAAATAAAAAATAAAAAATAAAGCTAACTTAATTTCTAAATTATTAATTAAATTTATTCATTTTGCTTCATAGCATTTACCATACTCAATATTTCATAGAATATTTTGTAAAGTTTCAAATCCATACCTTGATCATTCAACTCTTTCTTTTCACTCCTTAGTTGTCTTTGGCGAGCCGCTTCATTTATTTTTCTTCCTCCGTTGCAAATTTACGTTTCAAACTATCCACCTCCCTACGATTAGTATTTTTTGCTTTCCTTACAAAGTCTTCAGTATTGTTGATAACTCTTAAGTTTCTTACCATGGTAACTCGCTAATGCAAGGTAAATGGTTATACTTAATGAATTTTTAGATGAGATTGTTAAACTACAATCCAATGAAACAAACATTAGAGTAGTAATTAAAAAAATAAATAATGTTAATTTAATATTCAAAAGGAGATGGAAAGTAAGCAATGAACAAAAATCATCCTAATATCTATCGACATATGTTGAGTTTCTCAAAAGAACTTTATTTAATCTAGGTGTAATTTGGGAATAAAAATTTAATTATAACACTTAAGTAACAACAATATCAATCCATTATGTCAATCTGTATGACAGTATGAACCAAAATTTTACCAAACATTAACTTTATGGTTTAGACAATTCATCGAATACATAGAAGGCATAAACCCTGAAATCCAAAACAATCAAACACATAAAATGCATAAACACTTAAATCGAAAAAAGAATTATGCATAGAAATTCATAGACAATTGATCAAACACATACAAAAATTCATAGACAATTCATCAAACACATAGAATTCATAAACAATGAAATTCGAAACAAACCAAAAAGATCAAAGAATTAAGCATAGAAATTGAAATCCAAAACCAACATCAGATTTCAGACCTAACCTAACAATTGAAGTCCCAATTAGTTGGCGAGAGAGAAGGTTGGGCGAGCAATTGAGATTGCACGGCAAACCGTGTGAAGGAGAGGGGAGAGAGCGAGAGATGTGAGCGATGGAAGTTGATAATCGATCGAAAGTGAGGAAGATCAAACACGTTTTTATATTTGTACTATTTAGTAGTGTCAGTTGTATTTGGATATAGTTTTGATTTAAATATCTATTTAATAGGATTTTAGTTGCATTGTTTGTATTTAATAGCTATTTAGAAGCCTAGTACGATTGATTGTATTTTGAGGGAAAAAGTGATTACTTTTTTGTACTTATCCTCCTATTTATTAGCAATAGAAGCCGGCTATAAATTTATCCTCCTATTTGTTAGCAATAGATAGCTATTTAATACAGTTTTTCTATTTGTTACAAAGGTTTAGTCGCGACACAAGGTGTCAAATACTTACCAAGGAGGTGGTGTGTATTGGACCGAAAAGCCGATGATCTCTTCGATCTGCCTGAAAGTGTTGATTATGCTTGTACATTCTCGGTACCTTTGCTCTCTAGCTATGGATCTTCTTGTAACCATTTGGGAGTCGGCGGAAACGCCTCCTACGCATTCAACATGTATTATCGGGCCATGAATCGAAATCTTCAAGCGTGACTTCGCCAGATTGGCAATAGAAACCGACGAGGATCCATCGCCCGAGAAGCGTACTTTCCGATTATGATTGCATACGGTCGATCGAGTCGTTTAGCTTGAAAATTCTTAGATACTTTACTTGCTTTAGTTTGTGGGAATTGGTGCACTACTCTTGCTTGTATGTTAGTAGTTGGATATCAACCTTCTTGAATCAATGAATGCAAGTGTAAATTTGTGCAGCTTCTATATTCTTCTTTGTATCAAAATTTGATGTAGAATTATATTCAATCTCTTAATAAATATAATCAAATTCTTCAATATGGCCTATTCATGCATGAGTTAATTCTCTGATTTGCTGCCAAATAATACATGTTGAAGGCGTAAGTGCGAGGAATGTACTCATTGCGGTCGCGACAGAGAAAAGTGCGGATGTTAACAGCGAAAGGCGCATTGTCCTCATGGAGGAATTAGACTATATTGAGGGTAAGATCAATTGTTGGATTCCCACCGGCAAGTTTCTTTCTTATAAGAAAAAAAAAAGATCAATACTTGAACGAAAGTGTCAAATTAGTGTGAACTTCTTTCTTTTTTTGCACCATAGTATTAACTTTATTAGATCATGAGTGGCCACAATTCTTCTGAAATTAAATACTTGGATCATGAATCTTTGAAACCCCAAAGCAGTGAAATACGTTATAGATTTTGATGATGATCTAACATAATACTTATAAAAGATTAATATCTAGTCTTATTGGATTGATCGTTATCATATATATTGTGCCAAAGAAAAGTTAAGATACCCAAAAATAAAAAAGAAATATGGTCTAATTAAACTATATATTAAAGTGACAACGCTTTAAAATATATATATATATATATATATATATATATATATATATATATATATTAATATACAAATGAGGGACAAAAAGGTAAATTTGATTACGACTCAAAAATTTATGATTCGTGCTTTTATATATATGATAGATATACTAGTTTGAAGACGTGCTACGCACGCTCGCGGGAATTAATTTCTAAGAATTTATTAACAAAATTTAAAATTACGATTAAAATTTAAAAATTAGAAATACAAGTACATTTTTTAACTTATCAATATTCTCTACTGTGATTGAGATAAAATGTGAATGAAAAAACAAGCTAATCATGGTAGGACATTACTTCTTCAAAAAAAGTGTATTGGATTGATGAGAATGAATTCATAATTGATTTGGAGATAAAGAAAAAAAAAACGTGTAGTGGATTGATAAGGAGTTAGAGTTTGATTTGGATAAAAAAGAAAATGTTGATTTGGAGATAAAAAAAAGTATGTGCAAATAGGTAAATTTCATTATCACTCAAAAATTTGTGATTCGTGCTTTTATATATATGATAGATATGTATGTTGCTTATATGTCATTGAGAGAACTCTAGATGAATACGTTGCATATATACCATTGGGAAAACTTTGAGTTAAAATTTATGATTTGTGCTTTTTTATATATATGATAGATATAAAATTCAAAATTCAAAATTGTAATTAAATTTTAAAAAATAGAAATGTAAGTACATTTTTTAGTTTATCAATATTTTCTACAGTGATTGAGATAAGATGTGAATGGAAAAAAAAAGCTAATCATGCTAGGACATTACTTCCTCAAAAAAAGTGTATTGGATTGATGAGAATGAGTTCATGATTGAT